>CM033729.1:4667178-7067178 GCA_019671005.1 Hibiscus mutabilis | reverse complement strand
CATAACCAGAAGCTAAAAAATGATAGAAAATGACTTATATGAACATGCTGCTAAGAAGCGAATATGGGGGCATTATGTTAATTTTCTATATGGGCATTTTGGGGGCATTCTCCTAAAGAGACTGACTTCAAGGAAGAAGATTGGACGTAAGAGAGACTGGGGCATCCTCGTGTACAAAACCAAACGCCCAACAAGACTTGTGGAAAGTCAAGGGCATCACATTGAGGGCCAAAAAAATTATGCCACATTCATACATTTAGCTACATTTTTGTATACGCCATACATTTAGATTAAGTGCATACACCAAAGTCCCCATGCATTTAGGATAGATACATGCATGCATTTTCGCTTATAAACATGCTCAAAGAAGAGACCGAACATCCTCAACATGGGGGCAACAACACGATGGCCAACCTTAGTCTTGAAGGAGGCAAAACACAGAAAAAATGCTGAAACATCTAAATAAAAGGTACCAACAACAAAATTTTGGAACATTTATTGATTAATATTTTTTCTCATTTTCAGGTCACTCCTATCCGCTAGTAGAACAACAGAAGTAACTTTTTCGGGTTTTACCTTCGTCATTGGTGATAGACCAACATTTCCATATTTTGATTTACCGCTGATGGTGTGGCAGTTTAGACATTTTGAAGATCTCGTTCCTTCGTTGATGGTGAACAGATCCAAACCTTCTTCTAGATCCCGCTTTGCCGTTGATGGTGTAGCAGATCAACATTTTGAAAATCTTGTTTCTTCATTGATGGTGCAACAGATCCAAAACTTTCTTCCAGATCTCGCTTCACCGTTGATGATGTAGCAGATCATATTTTGAAGATCTCGTTTCTTCGTTAATGGTGCAATAGATCAAATTTTTGTCAAGGTCTCATTTTTCTATTGATAGTACAACTAGACTAAATTTCTTCCTCGAATCTTGTATTCTCCTTATAGTTGTAGGTCAAAAAATTGAATTGAAAGAAATTTCAAAAAAATCAATAAAAAATTAAAAATTGGAAAAAGAAATTTCAAGAAAAAAGAAAAAAAAGAAGGAAAAAAAATCAAAATTAGAAAAAAAATAAAAAAAATAAAAAGCAAGAAAAAAAGAAAATTTATCAACTTTCATCATCCGATCTTGTCTCACTGTTGATGGTGTAGATGAGTCTAAGCCGCTATCATTCACCGATCTTGCTCCTCTATTGATGGTGTAGTAAAGATCCAAGTTGCCATCTAGCTCTTCCGTTGATGGTAAGGCTAGTTTCAAGTTGACAAATTATCCGATCTTGTCCCTCCATTGATGGTGTGGCTGGGGTCCAAGTTGCCGAAATCAAATCATGCTCCTCCGTTGATGGTGTAGTGTGGTTCAAGTTGGTGTTCTGCTTCTCCGTTGCTGGCGCCGTAGAATCCAAATTATTCGATCTTGTCCCTCCGTTGATGGTGTGGCTGGGGTCCAAGTTGCTGCTATTCAATCCTGCTTCTCCGTTGATGGTGTAGTTGGGTTTAAGTTGATGTTCTACTTCTCCGTTGATGGTGTAGTAGAATTCAAATTATTATCCGATCATGTCCCTCCGTTGATGGTGTGGCTGGGGTCCAAGTTGCCGAAATCAAATCATGCTCCTCCGTTGATGGTGTAGTGTGGTTCGAGCTGGTGTTTTGTTTCTCCGTTGATGGCGTAGTAGAATTCAAATTACCTTCCGATCTGGTCCCTCCGTTGATGGTGTGGCTGGGTCCAAGTTGCTGCTATTCAATCCTGCTCCTTCGTTGATGGTGTAGTAGGGTTCCAGTTAGTGTTCTGCTTCTCCGTTGATGGCAAGGTAGAATCCAAAGTATTGTCGGATCTTACCTCTCCGTTTATGGTGTGGTTAGATTCAAATTTACTGACCTTCAAGTTTCCTTTATTATAAGAAAAAATAAAAAACAAAAAAGAAAAGAAAAAAAGAAAAAAAGAAAAGAAAAGAAAAGAAAATGAAGGAAAAAAGAAAGAAAATCAAAATAAGCTTTCAATCTTTTGATCCTGCCTTTTCGTCAGAGTCATAGCTGGACCAGATATCAGAATTTTTATCCATTGGTCTTGCCGCTTCATCAGTGTTGCAGTCGGATCAAATATTGTAGACCCTGCCTCCTTATCAGAGTTGCAGCTGGGGCAAATTCTCTTTAGAGTGACAAGGTGGATCAACTAAGTCAAGAAAGCAGACATGTATCGAAGAGAAAGAAGATCTACCGAAGAATGAAGACAAGTATCAAGAGGGGATGACCAGCCAGACCAGACGAAATGGGTCATTTTTAATCTTTGCTCCGTTTCCGTTACACAACAACGAGCAAAGATGGGCAGTTGTAATAACCCATTTCATCCAGATCACCCAAACTAAACCATAACCAGGCCCAAACAAATAACCCACTTACCCGTACAAACCCAAACCCATGATCTGATCAGACCTAGAGATCTGACTGAACCGAAAAACAAACCCTAATTTTAAAACCCTGACCTTAACCTTAAATTGACATGTTGCCGCCGCCACTGTTCACCTTCCGGTGACCCCTTTAAATCCCTAAACTAACCCCAAATTAAACCTTTATCCCTAAATTAAACCCATAAACCTCAAAACAACAAAAATCCTAAAAACTAATAATAAACCAGCCCTCTGCCAACCCCATACCCTAAATCTATTGAACCATACCCATGCCCATACCCCTATCTTGGCAGATAATCCCTCAAAATCTGGATGTCCCCACCGATGCAAAGCTACATCAATAAAAAATATAGGAGGGTTGTTAGGTTGAAAGAAGGAAATCGGTTTTATAAAATTGAATGTATGTAAATCAAAAGGGGGTCATCAGTTCCAAAAAAGAGAGAAAGAAAAATGGTAAGGGGAAGAGATAAAAAACATAAATTAGGGGAGATCTCAGTTCAAAAAAAAATTGTAAAAAGGGTTGTTTCAAAATCAATACAAATTTCTTTAAGGTAAATCTGCGTTTTTGTTTTTGATTTTCACAAGGTTTTATAATATGTTTCAAATTAAAAAACAAAAGGGGAAGATCTTGAAATTTACCGATAGTTTGAGGTCATCTTCGTTGCCGTTCGGATCTCCGCAGTGTCGCCGAGCCGCCGATAATCGGCATGCAATGGCCGGCTAAGTGAGGGAGAGGCACGCTGCCGGCCGTCAAGGGTGATAGCAGAGGAGAGAAAAATGGGAGAACTGAATTGTTAGGGTTTTGTTTTAAACTATGTTCGAAATAAAAAATGGGCCTTCTTAATATTTTGAAACCGGTCACCAAAACGGTGCCGTTTTGGCACCTCTAACCCGGTTCACGCGGTGACCCGACCCGGGGAGGATCCGCGTTATTGTTTAATGGGTAAATTGTCTCCTAGGTCCCCAAGATTCACCCCGCCTTTATTTTTGCATACGGTCTATTTACCACATCGGTCCTTCCCCTTTGTTCCCGCATTTATTTTAACCTAGGGACTAATTACATTTTAAGTCTTCAAATTTTCATCCCGTTTTAACTACTGGTCATGGGATAATTTCGTTTTTGGCCCTTCTATTTTGATGTGCATTTAATATTGTTTTTTTATCGTTTTTAGGCTTTTAATTTCCATTTTCTTTCAATTTCGTCACTGCCATTATATTGAATTTAATTTTAGCACATTAGTTTTAAGTTGTTTACTTTCCAGTTCAAGTATTTTGCATTTGTGTCATTTTAGTCATATAATGTTTGCTATTTATGCCATGTAATTTTATTCTTATGCACTTTTATTATTATTATTATTATTAAATTTATTTTGTACATATTATATATTGACATAAGATATATGTGTATATACATATATGTATGTTTTTATGTCACATTTTTTTGTATAATAACTTTACTATTTTTTATATTATGTATATGATTTTATGCTTATTTCTAAAAATATGTATAGTATTTTATTTAATACTACATATATAACATAAATAAATACCTTTTTAAAAAATAAAAAAATAAATAATAATAATAACAGATATAAACTATTAACTTTAAATATATCTAGATATTTTTTAGGTATAAGTATTAAATATTTTACCTTAATCATTTTTTAAGTTAGATTATTGTTTATGAATGTGTTAGATTAGTATTTTATTATGTTGGTATTTATTTTATATGTTTATCGCATTGTATTTAAGTTTGCCATGTTTTAAGTTGCATTTCAGATATATTTTGTCAATACAGTACCCTTTTATTCGAGCGTAAACGTGGCCAGTATCAAGTGCAGTGATGGTGGTTTGTCAGTTTACTCTCGAATAACGGGGTCCTTAAAATTTACTCGCACTTATAACCAAATTTTAATTTAATCGTCACTTTAATCCGGAAAGTTTAATATTAATAAAGCGGTAATTATTAAAGTACCAATTTTGAGCGGTGTGGGGGTGCTAATCCTTCCTCATCCGTAACCGACTCCCGAACCCGACATTTTTAAAATCTCTGATTTTTATGGTGTCCGGCCTACCTTAGTGGCCGGTGGCGACTCTATTACTAAAATAATACGGTTTTTTTCTAAAACCCCAATAGAATACATTTTTTTAAAATATCCAAAAGATCCCAAATATCTTAAACCTCGTCGTCTTTTAAACGCTCGAAAAAAGGATCGCTACACTCATATAGGAGTCCGATAGCGAAGCATTCACGACTCGGTCACCAAGAACACAATTGCCCCATTTTTGTCGCTTCATTGTTCTATCTTGTTTCTCTTTCTCCTTTTCAACAAGGAATTTGTCTTGTATTTCGAATATTGAACCAATCTTCTTCCTCCGATCTCGATTTTTCACGAATATTTAAAAGATTTTCATTTTTATCATACACTTCCTCAACACACTTCTCAAGTGAATCCACAACCACCTCCACAGAATATAAGTAGTATTATAAGGATATGTGTATGACTTGATATCGCATGTAAAAACAATAGTAATAAGTAAATATCGACTCATTAATTACCTACAGTTTAACTAAATACAGATAGTATTATAAGGTTGATTATAATACAAAAAATAACTTATATCAGTTGATAATCTAAACATGACTTTAATTTATAAGGTTATTTCGAACAAATATTTTAAAAGAAATATTACGTTCTCTCGCGTAATACCGGAATAAAATTGATTGCATAACTTTGTATAGTCATTAAAAAAGTATCGAGTAATTTTAAAACAAAAAATCATTGTCCTATTAGGAAATCGACCAACCAAGCCATTTTGGATCCAAGAGGCACCGACCTGTTATCCTTCCACTGCCAAGTGAGGGAAGTTTTTGCTGCTCTGTGAAACCAGCCTCACACGGTACCTCCCACTCTAAGTGACAAGAGACTCGTGCCTTCGCACAAGACCCATGCCCCAACTCCTAGCTTGGAACGGGCAGATCAGATTCATGCCACACAATTGATCCGGCTTAATTGGTCAAACCAACGTCCAACCACCTTGAAGCCCCCACTTGGGTTATAAGCAGGCGTTACCCCACTCGGCGAGCTGCTATTGCTATGAGTTTGCTATTTAAACAACGCGTGTTTTATATATACCAGCAATGTGGGATTTTCCTTTGCTTTTTAGGTGCATCATGCCCAGTGGTGACTTTAAGGTGTTTATGCGAAGCGTAAAATCACTGTTATACTCAAAATTGATGATTGGCAATGATAAAAAAGATTTTTCTGAATGACAAACCTAGGAATTACATGATACAAGTGAAAGCAATTGGTCTCCACAAAAGCCCTCTGTTAGCAACCATTCTCACCACTAAATGATGAACTTGTTCATAACAACATGAAACACGACGAATCTTATAACCTCTATATCCATCATTATAAATGGAACAAATATGTATAAAGCTAAACATATTGAAAGCTGAGACGAGGATAGAAAATAAAATTCATGATTTCATAACCCCATAAAAAGCAAACAATCAACTTAATTTGCCAGACAGTGCTGCAGAAGTCGTTCTTCATGCATGTCTCCGGTCATGACTAGTGAGTGGTTCACTCTATAACGATTCAAAGAAAAAAACTTCTATGTTCAACATATGTAGTAGGATATTATTTAGTGAGAAAAATTAAAAAAAAAAAACTTTTATCAGCAGAATGCACATCGTGAGAATTTTCTTTAAACTTTGATACAACTGTTTTAGATACATTAAAATCTTCTGGAGTATAAATTGGCTATCATACTGGTTTAAAAAGAAACGGTGAGAGTATTCAAAAACATTTTCCGATAAAACATGTTAGAGCTCAAGGGATTCGAACAAGAAAAGTAGCAGATTAGTTAGACAGCAAAGTTAATTCAGAAATTTGCAAAGGTTTCATGAACCAATTGCATGGCAAATACAGCTAAATTTTTTATTCATTTTCCCATCCAACTTTAACAAATTGTATTAAGGGAAAAAGATTGTAGAGCAATGGGGTAAAGTCTTAAAGCTAACAGTGTAAAGGAATGTAAGAGAAAGGAATTAAAACATGAGGAGATTATGAGACCACATTTAAAAAGCATCCTCCTGCCAGAAAGGAAGCCAATAATAAAAGATTGAAACATGTAGTGGAAGGTCAGATCCATTAAAAGTCCTACATTTCAACCAATTTTAACTGACTTCACTTTAAACATATTCCAAAGCTGTCCAGCGATGATCATAGGATTTTATTACCATTTGTAGCTTCTGGTTGATCAAACAAGTTGCCAGGTCAATTGAACCATTGCCTGGAAGTTTAGGCAATGGTTGTGACTCTTCCCAATGGCTAAATGAACAAGGGCAAGAACCAACATTTAGCAAAGGAAAATGTTACAGGTTCAACTACAGATAAATTACTCTTGAGACAACTTAATCATGCATGATTTTCATACATACCACGAGTGTTACAACTGCCAAACCATAATTAAAAACTCGTCGTATGTATGAAAATCGGGTGAGTGGAGACCAATATGTCAAGATAGAAATTAATACTCAGGGCAAGAATCAAGATGTAAAGTAACATAAAGCCTAAAACGAGGTGAAAAATCTTCTTAATAAGAAACCACATAAGCAAGTGAGTCTAATCAACCACATTCATCTTCACTTCTCATGATCAACAAGTTCTCTTTCTTTTCTTTTTGGCGGGGTGGGGGTTAAAAAATGTATTTGTGGTAAGTGTAGAATGTTGCATATTTTTAATATGTTTTATTTCTTTTATATATATATATATATATATATTACTAAACTGCTTTTTTTGGGCTTTATTTTGACAGGAGCTCCATTAGACTATGTCAGCACAAAACCAACAACTGAAAGCAGAATCTGGATGTTCACTGTATGTCATGGCAGAAGTCATGAGCACGACGTATTTCGGACCCGAGAAGCAACAGATGTCGACGGTACAGTCAGCAGTTCTAGAAGGCAGATCAACATTATCTCAAAGTCAAAATTCGAAATTATCTTAATGATAAATTCCTGGGAGATAAATATGAGATTATCCAGAAGAGAAAGCGAAATTCAATCAGAGCCACATTTTTCAAATTAATTATCTTTATCTTTTGTGATAAATTTTTAATTTAAATTTAGCCCACTAGTTTAAAATATTTATCTCTTATTTTATCTTTTATTTAGGGTTTTGAGTTATTTTATTTTGTTAGGATTATCTGGTACAAAAACCCCCTAGGTTCAACATTTGAAGACATATTGAAATTTGTAATTTCTTTGATTATTTTTATGGAAGCTTTATTTTCTTTTCAATTAAGTATGATCCAATTCACGTTTAGCCAAACTCCACTTAGCCTAAAGCTTTGTGATGGTTCAATTCTAAATCGTGAGAATTGAACTTGCACTTAACAACTCCGAGAAAGTATTATTCATTCTCTGGAAATTAGGAGTGGCAATCGGTCAATCCTTTAAAAGTTACTACATCTTCAATTCAAAAAGACGTCGTTGATTTGAAAGGTATTTTAGCTTGTTGTTTGGGAGTTGGATCGGTTGGTCGTAATCCGACTTTCTGTGAACAAACTTAGCAACGATCCACTAAGGAGAATCAAGATCGGATTCGATTATCAAAGATACGCTATAACTCGAGTTGGGCTCTTTCAGAACTTAAAATTGTCTTGTTGCTAACGGCGATAAACGTAGTTAGACCAGCAAAGATCAGATTTCAAAGATAGACTTGGAAATCTCGATTAACTGGAGAAAATTTATTTTGATGATCGCGATGAGGCTAGCAAAGCCTAAGGCTATCTCACCATTCTTGAATTCTTTTATAATTTTCTATCTTAATTTACCATTCATCACTTTCATTATTTATTAATATTTTTCTACCATTTTATTATTTCTAAAATCCCCTTTTATATTTTACAGATTACTCAAAGAAACGAAATCTTAATTTCTTTAGCTCATGTGTGCACACACACGCGTGTATGTCTGTGATATATAGAGAGAAGCATAATGCATCAAAGTTTTTACTTGATAACTCCGAACTTTCCATTCCTTAGAGAAAAGGAGTTCGAAAATGTTCCAATCATCGTATTAAAAGATATACAAGTGTCAAGAAAACGAAGGCACGGTGATTTGAGTTTAGATTCAAAAGAAGAAAGGACCGAAGAGAGCAGTTACTATTTACCCGTTGTTGAACGTAACAGTCGCGGATGCAAGTGAATGTTAGTCCATTCCGAACTTTTTAAATTTCATACATTTAATTTTAATTTTTTAATTTGTATGAATTAGTCTTTAAATTTTTTTAAATCATTATGAGTTGTATCCGCCCTAAAATTTATAAAATTTTACGAAAGGATAAGTCCTGTGTTATACTGTTGTAAAAATGAGGAAGCAAAGGTGGTTGCAACTAGAAAGTTGGTCGTTTTGCCGTAAACATTGAATGGAGGAGTCGAGGTAGAGACATTCAAAGCGGCGTTGGCAATGACGTTAAAAACTTCTGCGCTCATATTCAACTTTGGCCTTGGAATTGGAAATAGTCTTTTAGGGAGGAGAGATGATATTTAAATTATTATCAAATGTGGTGGTTATTAGTATTATAATTCAAAAAGAGAATCAATTATATATTATTTTTCATTTATCATATTGCTAAAAATATATAATAATAAAAATAAATTATTTGTTTACTTCGACTCATTTATGAAGTTAAATTCGGGTCAATCTTCGGTTATATCGGATTTGGGTAAATTAAACTTGGTTTTTTTTATTTGAGTTGTCTTTAGTTTGGGTTTTCGGTTCAATTTGCCTTCAATTTGAGTTACTTTTGGTTCGGGTTGCCTTTGATTTATGTTGTCTTTGGTTCGAGTTTTCTTCGCTTTCGGGTGAATATCAGTTCATGGCCATATCAGTCCATGTAAAATTCAAGTCGATCTTGGTTCAACTCAATTTGAAGTTTAGGTCATGATGTTCGGGTTCATATGAGGTCTTGAATTAAGTAAATCTATTTTAGTATTTGAGTTTGAGTCAATTTTATCGAGTCTAGTTGTATCTTTCCTTGTTTTTAATAAAATTTAGCTTTTTGTATAAAAAATGTTCATAAATAAGAAACAAGCCAGTCATAAGTAAACGTAATCTTTAATTTTTAGATACAAAATAATGAAACATAAAAATTAGGGTAAACTACACCAGTGACTATCGAATTAATTGGGCGTACCTATTTTGATCACCGAACTATTGAACTCGTCAATCAGACCACCAAACTTACTAATTTGACCTATTTTGACCGCCGTCGTTAAAAAACTAACAGAGGGGTGATGTGGCAGTTAACGAAATGTTATAAAATTACACATTTAGTCCATGTTATTTACTTATTAAATCAATTTGATCCTAACTTTATTTACCAATTGGATTAATTTACTCAAATTTTATTTAATATATTTTTTTCCTCCAATCAGGTGATGACACATGTTACCACCTGGTAAAGGAAAATTAGTGAAGAATGAAGAATGGCCACCCACCCAATTGGATTAATTGACTCAAAATTTATTTAATATATTTTTCCCACCAATCAGGTGGTAACACGTGTTACCACCTGGTAAAGGAAAATTAGTGAAGAATGAATAATGGCATTGGGGAGGCTTGAACATAGGACCAAGAGGGTGAAAACCTAAGCCTTTAAAATAGTTTAGTAAATGTTAGGGTTAAAACAAATTCGATTTAAAATATTCGAATATTTTTTTCTTTTTCATATTTAAATTAAATCGAATATTTATTAAAATATTAAATATTCGATTTAAAAAATTTTGATTTAAAAGAAAAGAAATTTGATTTAAAATAGTATTCGAATATTTAAAGTATTTTAAATTCGATTTAAAAAATTAAATATTTTTTTAAATCAAATTTATTTTCTTTTAAATCAAATATTTTTTAAATCGAATATTTTTTAAATCAAATTTCTTTTCTTTTAAATCAAATATTTTAAATATTCGAATATTTTAAGTATTCTATTTAAAAAATATTCGAATATTTTTTAAATCAAATTTATGTTGTTTTAAATCAAATATTTTTATATTTTAAATCGAATATTTTTTAAAATCTAATATTTAAAATATTCGAATATTTTAAATATTCGAATACTTTTTAAAATCAAATTTCTTTTCTTTTAAATCAAAATTTTTTAAATCAAATATTTAATTTTTAATAAATATTATATTTAATTTAAATATTAAAAAGAAAAAAATATTCGAATATTTTAAATCGAATTTTTTTTTTAAATCGAATATTTTTTATAATAAAAATTTAATAATTTTCAGATTTAAATTAAATCAAATATTTGTGTGATTATATACATCCCAAGTGATCTAAGTTCGAGTTCCCTTTCAACCATTTTTACTTCCTTTTTCCCTAACATATATAACCCTAAACCCAAACCCCAAACACTAACACTAATTTCACATATATAATCATCAAATTAATTTCACATATATAACTCTAAACCCTAAATGCTAAACCCCAAACCTTAAACCCTAAGTGTTTAGTGTTTAGGATTTTGGGTTATATATGTGAAATTAATTTGATGATTATATATGTGAAATTAGTGTTTAGGGTTTGGGGTTTAGGGTTATATATGTGAAATTAATTCGATGATTATATATGTGAAATTAGTGTTTAGGGTTATATATGTGAAATTAATTCGATGATTATATATGTTAAATTAAAAGAATAAATATAGAAAACAATAAGACATATATATTAAATATAGTGTCTTGAAGCACAAAGACGTGCTTTACCCCTGCATCACCCGGGTTCAACTCCCACCAAGTGCAGGTTTGCTTGATTTCCATTTTCTCCTCTAAACTGGTGATGACACGTGTCACCACCCAATTGGAGGAGGAAAATAAATTAATAAGATTAAATATATATAAATAATTAAAGTCATCCAATAAGGTGTTGACATGTGTCACCACCTAATTAAATAATTAATTTATTTTTATTAATTTAAAATTAGGACTAAATTGAAAGAATGTGTAAATAGCATAGATTAAATGTGTAATTTTATAACATTTCGTTAACTGCCACGTCACCGTCCGTCACCCCTCTGTTAGTTTTTTAACGGCAATGGTCAAAATAGGTCAATTTAATAAGTTTGGTGGTCTGATTGACGAGTTCGGTGGTCAAAATAGGTATGCCCAATTAGTTCGGTGGTCACTGGTGTAGTTTACCCTAAAAATTAATAATGGTCATAAATATATAAATATACGCACAAACATATACTATTTTTATTAAAATTGCGTCTAATTGAGCAAGCGTATTTAAACAGTTGGTCAAGTTGCTCATAGTCATTGGTTATAGGCCCATTAGGAACACCCCATTCCTTCCTCTTAGAGTTTTTATTTCCCTCTCCTCTAGGTAGAATTAAGATTGGAATAGAATCTTAGATCACGAACAGTGATTCGATTGATGATAAAAAAAGAGAATTCTTAGTTCAGTTCTCCACCTTAACGATAGAAAAAAAGATTGATCAAATTCTATTGAGTTTGACTCATAATGACCATTTATCAAGAATGACTCTGGTTATCAAATGATTGAACAACCGGACCAATTTACTTACGATACCTAGTTGACATTCATAAAAAGTATTTAATAAATTATGCGTTCAATACATCATGTTTAGTAGAAATGCGGATATTCCTTGCTCATTATCAGACAATCACTTATTCACAAAAGTTATTCTTTTGATACCAAATAATAATAATGATGATAAATTATAATTATTATCCCATTAGTTGAACCCATTCACCCATTAAGTGGTCCTAGTGAGGTATACAGGGTGGGATATTGGGACATTCTTTTAGGTGATTTGGGTTCGAATAATATAGTTTACAAATGTACATAAATTTACTCAAATATTAAATCAAACTAAAATACTATCTTGTAACGCAATTAGAATGTTAAAAAGTATTCCCATTAGCCCATTTGTATAATTATAGAGCCAAATACAATACATCAAAATATTATGAGCTTAAAGAAATCTTTTACATATATAATGTTTAACTTATCATTAATCTTAAATTTTAAATTAGAAATAATAATACATTTAAACATATTTGAAACCATAATTTCCAAACAATTATAATTTACCATCTATTTAAATTATTACAATAAAAAAGCAATACTATTAACTAACTTAAAAGTCAATAAATTTAATAATTAGATTATTTAAATTCAACATTAAATAATTGAAAAATTGGTGAGTTTTGAATGATTATTTAAACGAGTATAAAGAACAGAAGGTTTTGCTTGTGTTTGATCAAACAAATTTCCGTGATTCACCTTTAAAGATTTAATGGACAATATATAAAACTTATCTTCCTAAAGATTCTATTCTTCTGTAGGTGATTGTCTTAATCGGTGTGCTTTCTTTGCTTCTCATATTTGCCTTGGAATCGATTCAATGCTCAAGTTTGGTTTTGTTGTGGGCTTTATAGTTTCAGTTCCAATCTTCGTCGGGCATTTCTACCACAACTTTGTTCATCTCGACGGCAATACCTGCTTATTAATTTTATATTCTACAGTGGTGGCACTCACCGTAATTTCTATGGAGT
Source organism: Hibiscus mutabilis (assembly GCA_019671005.1). Taxonomy (NCBI): domain Eukaryota; kingdom Viridiplantae; phylum Streptophyta; class Magnoliopsida; order Malvales; family Malvaceae; genus Hibiscus; species Hibiscus mutabilis. The sequence continues at coordinate 7,054,171 of CM033729.1, read as the reverse complement.
TTTGTGGCATTTTCGGTACTTTACCTCTCTATATGCTTCCTAGAAAGAGAACTGATGATGAAGCAGCGGGTATAGAGGCTGATCTTGAAACTTCCAACCTCAACGGTGCAACCTCATCATCCTTCAAGAAGCGCTGCCTTGATAGCTGCACCATCGCCGCCGCCGATAACGAGTCAACGGATGATAACAGTGGTAATAGTTTAATAGTAAGAGGAAACGGAAATCGGAGTAATAGTAGGGTTCTTGAATCTTCTCCGTCGACCATGGCTCTTGGCGATGCGAATCATAACGAAATCGATGAGGATCTCCATAGTCGGCAGCTTGCCGTCTATGGCCGTGAGACTATGAGGCGTCTTTTCGCGTCGAATATTCTTATTTCCGGGATGCAGGGTCTTGGTGCTGAAATTGGTATGAATTTCCGAAACTTAGATTTTCTTTTTGTCTGTTTCTTTCTTTTTCATAATTTGTTAAATGATTAGGATCGTATCAGATTCATAATTGCTTTTCTTTTTGATCACGATAGACCCGGTTGTATTTCCATGGAATGGTTGTTCGGAATCATGAGATGTAAAAGTTGATTAGATTTTGATGAATCGATTTTAGGGTTTCTTTAAAATTTGTGGTCGTTTCTTTCTCTGAATCTTCTTGTGCAAACTTCGGTATTTGGGTTTCTATGTGGTCCTTAAAAATCTTTTATGGAATGCATGATTCCCCATCCCTGTGTTTAAAAATCTTTTTTCAGTTACCTTGTGTGATGTATATACCATGGTTATTGATTGACGCCCCATTATTGATGGTGGATTGGGTGTTGATGTTTAGATTTGTTTGGTGCGTTTTTCATGCAGCATCAGGGTTGGTATTCCACTGATACCTCTATTTATTCTGCTTGTGCAGCAAAAAATCTCATTCTTGCCGGTGTCAAGTCTGTGACGTTGCATGATGAAGGGGCAGTGGAGTTGTGGGATTTGTCCAGTAACTTCGTGTTCTCTGAGAATGATGTTGGTAAAAACAGGGCTCTTGCCTCTGTCCAAAAATTGCAAGAGCTTAACAACACAGTGATCATTTCCACCTTAACAACAAAATTAACAAAGGAACAACTTTCTGACTTTCAGGTACGTTCTACACTGAATTTAGAATTGCTCTCTTATGTTTCATAAGAAACCTAGAGAAGTAATGCCGAAGCTTGTTACATCATCTTAAAATTCCATTTACATCTAATTCAGTTAGGACTAAAGCTAAGTTCAGGTACTTTTAAGCTGGGATGTAGAAGAGCATCTGGGAAAGTGTGTTTACAAATGTGTTTGGAATTTGATCTAAAATCTTGGTCTTTATTGAATTTGTAATTTTGATGATTTTTACGTTCTCTGCATATTTCATCACATAAGTAATATTCGTCGCTGTTTTGTACAGGCTGTTGTATTTACTGATATCAGTTTTGAGAGAGCCATTGAGTTCAATGACTACTGTCATACTCATCAGCCTCCTATCTCTTTCATCAAGGCTGAAGTTAGAGGTCTTTTTGGTGCTATATTTTGTGATTTTGGACCTAAGTTCACTGTAGTTGATGTTGATGGAGAGGATCCTCACACGGGTATAATTGCGTCTATTAGCAATGACAATCCAGCACTTGTATCATGTGTTGATGATGAAAGGCTCGAGTTTCAAGATGGGGATCTTGTTGTCTTCTCTGAAGTTCATGGAATGACAGATCTAAATGATGGAAAACCAAGGAAGATTAAGAGTGCAAAGCCATATTCATTTACTCTTGAGGAGGACACCACCAATTTCAGTACATATATAAAAGGTGGTATTGTTACACAAGTGAAACAGCCCAAGGTATTAAATTTTAAACCATTAAGAGATGCTCTCAAGGACCCTGGTGACTTTCTGCTGAGTGATTTCTCAAAGTTTGACCGTCCACCTCTGTTACACTTGGCATTCCAATCCTTGGATAAGTTTGTCACTGACATGGGACGCTTTCCTTTTGCTGGTTCAGAAGAAGATGCTAATAAGCTTATTTCTATTGCTGGTAACATTAATGAGAGCATGGGAGATGGGAGGGTGGAAGATATCAACCCAAAGCTTTTGCGACACTTTGCCTTTGGTTCCAGGGCTGTACTAAATCCCATGGCTGCGATGTTTGGTGGAATTGTGGGACAAGAGGTTGTCAAAGCATGCTCTGGAAAGTTTCATCCCCTATTTCAGGTTAGTGTTCATTATTCCTTTTGTGAATTGCTTTTAGTTTGAATGGATAATTTAGAATTTATTCCCACTTACCCAAAGGCTTAAACATGAATTGGTGGTATTGTATGAGCTTTGTGCAATTTTCTTTGTATAGGAAATGAGAAGGTTAAATTTGTTTGGTTTCAGCATAGAAGAGGAAAAGGAGTTTAACAGATTAACAACTTAATCTGAGTCGTCTAGAATGAAAGGAATTTATACTTAACAGTGAATACCTTGATTTCTAGCTCAAACATTTTATTGAAACCTTTTAACCTCCCCATCTTCCACTTTATTTTTGCCACAAATATTTCACAACTAGAGTTAATGAATTTTTCTTTACAGTTTATTGAAACTCATACAACTCTCCCCACCGTGCACCTTTTTATGTTCTAATTTTCTATCATTTGATTCTACAGTTCTTTTATTTTGATTCTGTGGAGTCACTTCCAACCGAGCCTGTGGACCCTAGTGATTTCAGACCATTGAATAGCCGTTATGATGCACAAATTTCAGTGTTTGGTTCCAAGCTCCAAAAGAAACTGGAAGATGCTAAAGTGTTTATGGTGGGATCTGGTGCACTAGGTTGTGAGTTCCTAAAAAATATTGTTCTGATGGGAGTTTCATGTGGTAACCAAGGAAAGCTGACAATCACTGATGATGATGTTATTGAGAAGAGCAACCTCAGCAGGCAGTTTCTTTTCCGGGATTGGAACATCGGGCAGGCCAAATCCACAGTTGCTGCTTCTGCTGCAGCATCAATAAATCCTTCTTTAAATATTGAAGCTTTGCAAAACCGTGTGGGTCCCGAGACCGAAAACGTATTTGATGATACCTTTTGGGAGAATTTAACAGTGGTTATTAATGCATTGGATAACGTAAATGCCAGGCTTTATGTTGATCAGAGGTGTTTATATTTCCAGAAACCACTTCTCGAGTCTGGAACTCTAGGTGCTAAATGCAACACACAGATGGTTATCCCTCATCTAACTGAAAACTATGGTGCTTCACGAGACCCACCTGAGAAACAAGCTCCGATGTGCACCGTGCACTCATTTCCGCACAATATTGACCATTGTTTGACATGGGCTCGGTCTGAGTTTGAGGGTCTACTTGAGAAAACTCCTGCGGAAGTGAATGCTTATTTGTCCAACCCAGTTGAATATAAAGCTGCACAAAGGAATGCTGGTGATGCTCAGGCAAGAGATAATTTGGAACTAATTCTTGAATGCCTTGAAAAAGAGAAGTGTGCGACATTCCAGGATTGTATCACTTGGGCTCGTCTAAGGTACTTTTGATTTTTGATGTGATTACATATGTATTATCGAAGATAGTGTTTTGTTGCATTTGTTTCTGACCTTATCCTTCTTTTCTGCTCAGGTTTGAAGACTATTTTGTGAACCGTGTGAAGCAGCTGATTTATACATTTCCAGAAGATGCCGCAACCAGTACTGGGGCTCCCTTCTGGTCTGCTCCAAAAAGATTCCCTCGTCCGCTTCATTTCTCAGCAGCTGATCCAAGCCACCTGCAGTTTATGATGGCCGCTTCTATCCTTCGAGCTGAAACATTTGGCATTCAAATTCCTGATTGGGTTAAGCAACCAAAGATGTTGGCGGAGGCTATTAACAAAGTGACAGTCCCAGATTTCCAGCCAAAGAAAGATGCAAAAATAGTAACAGATGAGAAGGACACTACTCTCTCTACTGCATCCATCGATGATGCAGCAGTTATCAACGAACTCATCTTCAAGTTAGAACTTTGCACAAAAAATTTGCCTCAAGGGTTCAAGATGAAACCTATTCAGTTTGAAAAGGTTTGTCGTATTTCTTGTTCTAAACAAATTTTTTTTTAAAATAATAATAATATTGATTCATGAATTTGCAGGATGATGACACAAACTACCACATGGACCTAATAGCTGGGCTTGCAAATATGAGGGCCAGGAACTACAGCATTCCTGAGGTGGATAAGCTCAAAGCCAAGTTTATTGCAGGAAGAATCATCCCCGCAATCGCTACCTCCACAGCTATGGCCACAGGTCTTGTCTGCCTGGAGCTTTACAAGGCTCTTGACAGAGGCCACAAACTGGAGGACTACCGCAACACTTTTGCAAACCTTGCACTGCCTCTGTTCTCTATGGCCGAGCCAGTTCCACCCAAAGTCGTCGAACACGGTGACATGAGGTGGACTGTTTGGGACAGGTGGATCCTGAGGGACAACCCAACTTTGAGAGAGCTCATCCAATGGCTTAAGGATATGGGATTGAATGCCTACAGCATATCTTATGGAAGTTGTTTGCTGTACAATAGTATGTTCCCTCGGCACAGGGAGCGAATGGACAAGAAGGTTGTAGATCTAGCTTGGGAAGTGGCAAAGGCTGAACTGCCTCCAAATCGAAAGCACCTGGATGTCGTCGTGGCCTGTGAGGACGATGATGACAATGATATTGACATTCCTCAGGTTTCTATCTACTTCAGCTAAGGTTTCTCTCTGACACCCTTCTGGTTGGAGCTGTGGTCCCAAGGATAAAACTTTTACAATGTTGTTATTATCAGTGAGCACCCAAAATGGATATTTTTCACAGTAAATTCATCGTATCTTAAGTTTCAAACTTGATGATATTCTCTAATTTGGTTTTCGTCTGGTCTTTGTGTAGCAATCTTCTCATTCATCCAATGGAAAGATACCCATAGATTGCTTGTATTTTTATCTGTAAGGCTTATAAGTTATACGTATATTTATTCTGAAGGTCTAAGTGGGGATAAACACGGGTGTAATAATTTAAGAAATAAACATAGAAAACTGTATGTTGTCCTTGTTTTTCATCTTTGTGTGAAGTTAAAGGGAGGTACGGTTGGCTGCTATCACATCTCCAACAAGCAGTTGGTTGCTTGTTGCCCTTTAAAGTTCAATTGTCTAGAATGAATCGTTTTTTGCTGAATCGATTTATTTCACCATTCTCAATTGTTGTCATTCATTTAAGCACTGATGGACGTGATTAAACAATGAAAAGTTAAGTCTGAAGTTTTATTGTTCGATTAGATAATATACTGAAAAAAACATACATAGTAATTGATATGCAACATGTAAAACAGTGTAAAATATTTGGAAAAAAAATATTCAAATTCGGATACAATGGTGACATTTCTGGAGAGATGGTGGTGTGAAAATTTGTGAGAATTGATTCGAGAAAAATTTTATTGTATTTTGTCTTGGAGTTTTGTAAGAGAGAAATCAAGTTCCGGTGATATTTAAAATTGTGATTTTAAAGAGAAATTTAAGTTCGAATTTTATTTGTGTGAAGTATATTTTTTTGTAACTATTGTTTTTGGAAGTATTTGTCAAGCAAGTATTATTTTTTGATCTTGTGCTTGTTTATCTTGAACTCTAACCATGTTTTTTTTTTAATCTTGTTTTTGTGATCTATGTTTTCTGTATGCATGAAGCTGATATTGTTGTAATTTGATTTATGCAGAGAAAAATGAGCAATGATTTTTTTTTTTTTGCAATTGTCCATTATAATAGAACAATTCTAGAAACTGAAGTTGAGGTCATATTCCAATCTGCAAAGCATATTAACATCATGCTTAAGAAGACTATTTTATTACATGAAATGAAGAATAGAATAGAATAGGTAGAAAAATATGAGTTGATGTTGATGGTATGCAGTATAGATATTTGGTATGTCCCCGTGCAATATCACTTGAAGATGATGATGTTTCTTTATCTTGTTGATCGATGAAAAGAAACACTTGATGATTTTAGCGAAGACGAGAAACACATGTTAGTTGGTGATGATAAAGTTTTGGCCGATGTTGATGTCCAGGGTGGTGGTGACAACATTCAGGTGAGTGATGACATGTAGTTGTATCAACCTCCGTCTTACATGCATGAAATAGATTATGATTCGATGTGGGGTCTTGAATTCTCAAACATACTGCATTTAACTCAATGAAACAAAAGTTATCCATCTATATATTCAGGTGAATTATTTTTTTGGACTCAATTTAATAATAAAGAGGAAGTTGCGTTGATGGTGAAGGAGTTCTACATCAAAGGTCATGTAGATTGTTATGTGGAACAATCGAATTGAAAACTCTTTTTGTACTAAACGGACATGTGCAACTGTAAGATTAGGGCATCTAGAAAAGAAAGACATAATGCGAGGGAGATTACAAGGTACAATGTTCTCCATACATGTACGAGGACTCCATCTCTCAAGACCATATAAATTCTACTTCGATATAATATGTGCGTACTTGAAAGGGTTGGTTGAAAAAAATTTAAGAATCTCGAGTCAACAGTGGATTGGAGCTTCTTTCGTAGAAATCTATGCACATACTTTGTCCAAAAAGATAAGTTTGCATAATATCTGATAGAGCGAAATGACTTTTATGACACTTTAAAGATGCAAATTTTGAAAAGTGAGACTATCAATTCGCAAACATTTGGACATGTCTAAACAAAAAAAAAATGAAATTGAATTTTAAAAATTCAATTTTATTAATCAAATTCTCTTTTATAAGATGATTAATCGCCTTTAATCTCTCAACCTAAATTGAAGACAAATATATGATTAAATGCACCTCAATCTGCATTTTTAGACCTATGATAATTTTTTTGAAAAAAAATTGTTATAATAATATTATTAAAGAAAAGATTGTTATAATAATAATAATGTTAATGATAGTGCCTTGGGCCTAATGCATGGACATGGTATTTTGATTATTGGATTCATTATTATAATCTGTATGTTATATTTTGACTTAAATTTTAATTGGTAATTAAGTTGGGTTTTATTGTAATTCTAGTGGTTGAAGATTACTTGGTAATTAGGATTTACTTTAATGAGTAAATATCTATTTTAGGTAGAGATCTTATTGAATAAGGTTTCTTGGTGACCAAGTATTTGGGTCTATAAATATAGACTAGGTTTAACCTTTTGAATTACGAGATAATGAGAGAACAAGAGAGGGGGAATTACTCTGGAGAGATGTAACCACTTTTAGGTTCTCTACAACTATTGTGACTACGTTGTAGAGATGAATATTATAGGGATGTTGGGAAGAGTGTTTTGGTTTTACCGGGTCATGGGATTTGTACACCCGGTGATGGGATTTCATGGGTTATCATGTATTTGTACTCTTCGGGTTCTCTACGTTGATAGTGGATTGATTTCTCTCGTCCGTGGAGGTAGGCTATGCTGAACCACGTTAAATCTTGTCTCATGTGCATGTCTTGGTCTATGCCGTTATCGTTTTGGTTATTTTGCCGCATAACAAATTCCTAATATTGTATATATTAATATCCATGAATATTATTGTTAATTATCTAAAAATCCCTAATAGATTTGATAGATATTGATAAAATGAATATGTGAATGAGATTTAAATCAAATTCATATATATATATATATATTTTGTTGAGAACAAACATTGGATCAACTCGTTTTGAGATTAATGCATGGATTAAAGTTATATATCAATTGTTGGGATGAACAATCAATGCAAAAGGCCAAAAAAGGGTGAATTGACAATTAAAATTTTGGTGGAAGCAAATTGCAAAAGCAATAAAAGATGGCACAAGGTATTTAGAGTGGTTCAACCTGCTCAATAAGGTTTACATCCACAACCTTAGCTATCCACACTAAGGGTTTCTTAAATCCACTAGATTTGCTTTCCTTTTGAGGCTCAATGAGATAACCTTACAACTCTCTTAAGGTTTATGCCCCAAAACCTTAAGAACACTCACAAAGAAAATTACAAACTTAGCAAACTAAGAAATACTCACAATGGCAGAAAAGTTTGCACAATTAAGGTTCACCCAACCCCAACACTTGAATAAAAATATTACAATTTGAGATCACTCAATGGGTTTAAAAGATTTGACAATAAAAGGCTCAAAACTGTTGGATGTGTGCTTGAATGCTTTAAACTTGTTGAATAGTTGTTGAAGAAGCTTTGGAGACTTGATTTTATACCCCTCATTGATTTCTAGCCGTTTGGGCAGTTGGGATATTGATTATAGCCATATGGCTGTATTTTTTCCGCAATAAATGTTGTTTGGCAACACTATGTATACATACACGAACAGTCGTATCGGTACCTTCCATAACAAAAAAGAGCTGTTGCAACAAAAAAATGTTGATACGCGACTAGCCATATCGATACAGAGTGAAATATTACAAAGGGTATCAGTATATTCCATACCGTATCGATACCGATTTTGCTTACTGGAATCCTTAGAAGTTTTGGTTAAAAACTCATATCGGTGCGCCTCTAGGGGTATCTATACGCATAACCGTTTTTCAAAAATTATGGTTCCAATAAAACTGATAAGGCAACGGTCGAATAATAAATAAAAAGATTTGGAAAATCTTTAACCTCGTACTGGTACGCTACAAGCCGTACCGATACTCTATAGCAATTTGATTTTCGGATTCAAAAGGGCATATCGATACGCCACAGGCCGTATCGGTACCCTATAGCCTTTAAACATAAAAATGTTTTCCAGTAACAAAAAACTGTACCGATACGACCTATTGTACCAAATTGGCTATTTTGAGTACCAAAATACTTAGAAAAACTTTGGGGATTTAATTTTTGACTTAGGAATAATTTAAGTTCGAATGTCTGTCAATTTAGTGAGTAAATTGATTACTTTAAAAAATTTATTCCTTTTTACAAAATAGTCCTTGTTATATCAAAATCAAATATAGGTTTTACAATCTCCCCTTTTTGATATAACAAAACCAAAATAAATTTTTAGTTCACTCCCCATTTCTTTAAGATTAAAAAATTGTTTTTGAAAAACCTTTGAAAAAAAATTATATCTCACTTCTCCCCCTTTGGTTAAATCAAAATCAATACGACAAATAAACACAAGTATAAAGAAATATAACTCCAAAGATAATTAAACAGCATAAATATTATAAATTCAATGCATTAAAATTCAAGACAAAATATCCAACTTAAACTAAAAAAAACATAAACCAAAGCACAAATCATAGAGTCATAGGAAATTCAAAAGAAACAAAGGTGCATAAAACTCAAGTCCTAAAAGATAATATGATATGATATGGAATGAGATGGAAAGCCTAAGAGTTGTCCTCTTCATCATCCTTATCTTCGTATTCGTCTTCCTCATTGTTGTCTCCAATAGTATGGCCACGCCATTTAGAATGGAAAGCGGTAAGGTTCATATCCATAGAGGCCACACGTTGCTCAACGAAGGTCACTCTATTATCCAAAGAAGTCAAGCGAGTATCAATGGTGGTGAAACCAGAGTTCATCCTCACATCCAAGGAAGCAAACTTCCCATCAAGGTAAGCCATGAGAGCATCAAATGAAGGTTGAGAAACCGGAGCAAGGGAACATTCTCAACTGGATCAACAGGAGCACCGTTGGGAAGATCCGCATTCCGAACCCATTCTCTATTGTAAAAAGTGAACTTGGCCTTGCGGAGAGATTTATCATCAACAAGTTCGATGAGAGGCACTCCTAGGTTAAGAGAACAATCAATGGTATGACAGTTTTGGACTATATAGACTAACTCAACGAACATGATTTGAGCAAGGTTTGGACGTTTTCTCTCACGAAAACAATGAAGCCAAAAGTTATCTACCATGCGAATGGTAGACCACTTGCCACCGAATGGTCGAAACCACCAAGTGATGAGAAAGTGAAGATCGTGAGCATCGAGAACGTTCACTGAGCCACCATAGGTTTGACCAAAAAAATTTCATCATATATTCCTACATCTTTCATCTCCCAAAAGATTGACAATTTTTGTAGAATCAAGAGTAAATTTCTTTCCCATGAGATATGATTCAATAGCTATGGTTTTAGTTTTCTCTCGATTTAAAATATACCAGACATTTGAGTAGAAAATATGGACAAGATTTTTGTAAAGAATGTCGGGTATGTTTAAAAAAGTCATAAACTTCCATTGCCTCATTAAATCAAGATATCGAAAATGAAATTCATCAGAGCACATATAATTAAAATCAACAACTCGCTCACGATGGATTTTGTAAGTTTGAAATTGTTTGAAATACCCATAACATTCAGATATTCCAGTTCATTAAAACAATGGATAAAAAGTTGGTTAAGATTGGGTTTGGTACCATTGTTTTCGGGATTGGGATAGGAAGAACTAGCACTCAAATATTTTCTTAGGAGGCATGGTTAAAATCCTGCAAAATTCAAACCACAAAACATTTGTATGTAAACACATCAAATCCAATCCACTAAATCAAATCAATAATCAAGGTAGTATAAAAGTCTATATTGTATAGTTTAGAATAATATATAAATATAAAGAAAATTTTTGATAACTTTAAAAATTGAAAACTGCAAAATAAAATACACGAGTATAATTATATATTCGAACAAAAAAATTTTAGTTTTGAAAAAAATTGTAAATTTTTTTATAACAAGGATATATACATCATAGAAATACAAAAATCACATCTAAAACCTATACAAATATAAAGTAATTTGAATTGGTAAGAAAAATAGTTTTTTACCTTGAGTATGGATGAACGGATGAATCAGGAGATGATTTATACAAAGCTTGATGATCAAAGTTTAAAGTAAAAACCCCCAAAGATTTTTAAGTAATTTGATGAAAAAAACTAGAGGTTTGGATGGTTTTTGTAGAGTTTTGCTGTCTAGGGTTTTTAAGAAAAAGTTTATGTTTGATTTGAATAAGGAAACCCCTATTTATGGTTTTAGAAGATACGTGTACCGATACACATAAAGTGCATACCAAAACTGCGTACTGGTACATGTATACCCTGTATCGATCCTCGACCTGTACCAGTACTGACAACTCTGTACTAAAATGCTACCCTTGATACCACATATCGATATGCAAACCCCCGTATCAATACCCCCTGACCAAATTTGGTAGATTCGACAGCAAAGAACCCAAAAATTCGATTTTACTCGAATCGAAATGCATGATTATGATATGAGAGCAACATGAATGGGCAAGAATAGATACAAACTCCCCCTAACAACATGAATAGATGCATATAGGAACAAGATCACACAAACATAAATGTCAACCAAAGTCAGGCAAGATTTTAAGTGCAACCAAAGGCTCTAAGGATCAAGAAAGGCTAGTAAGCCCTAACTCTCTCCTAAGAGACCAAAAAGCGCTATTTATCTAAAGGTTTGGTAAAGATATCCGCTAATTGATGCAAGGTATCTACAAACTCTAAAACAACATCATTTTTCAAGACATGATCTCTAATGAAATGATGTCTTATTTCTATATGCTTAGCTCTAGAATGTTGGATGGAATTTTTTAGTGAGACAAATAGAACTAGTATTGTCACACTTTAAAGGGATAGTACCTACATCAATTCCATAATCTAAAAGTTGTTGCTTCATCCAAAGGACTTGAGCACAACAAGTACCGATATAAATATATTCTGCCTCGGTGGTAGATAGCGTTATGCTATTTTGCTTCTTAAAAACCCATGAGATTAACATATTACCTAGGAATTGACAAGTACCAGAGATACTCTTTCTATCTATCTTACAACCTCCATAATCCGTATCCAAATAAGCATGTAAATTATAGGATGAGTCTCTAGGATACCAAAGACCTAAACAAGGGTGTCTCTATGGTATCTAAAGATTCTCTTAAAGGCTTGTAGATGTGATTCTTTAGGACTAGCTTGAATCTAGCATACAAGCAAACACTAAACATGATATCTGGTCTACTTGTGGTAAGATAAAGCAAAGATCCTATCATAGATCTATAAAACTTAAAATCAACATATTTACCTCATTCATCTTTTTCAAGCTTTATAGATGAGCTCATTGGAGTGGCTTGAGGCTTCACATTCTCTAAACTAAACTCCTTGAGCATATCCTTGATGTACTTTGCTTGATTAATGAAGATGCCATCTTTCATTTGTTTGATTTAGAGTCCCAAGAAGAATGAGAGCTCCCCATCATGCTCATTTCAAATTTACCTTGCATTAGCTTAGCAAAATATTGGCAAAGAAACTCATTAGTACAATAAAAAATAATATCATCAACATATATTTGAACTACTAAAATGTCCTTGCCTTTTCTTTTTATAAAAGAGTGTAGTATCAACCTTCCTTTTGTTAAAACCTTTTTTCTATTAGAAAATTTGATAATCCTTCATGCCAAGCTCTAGGAGCTTATTTCAAACCAAATAAAGCTTTTGAAAGTTTAAAAACATGGTTTGGATATTTTGGATCTTCAAAACCGGATGGTTGTTCAACATACACTTCTTCATTTATAAAACTATCTAGAAAAGTACTTTTAACATCCATTTGAAAAAGCTTGAATTCATGATAACATGCAAATGCAAGCAACATCCTAATAGCTTCCATTCTAGCTACGAGTGTATATGTTTCATCAAAATCATTTTTTCCTTCTTGAGTGTAACCTTGAGCAACAAGTCTAGCCTTGTTTCTCACTATGTTACCACTCTCATCTAGTTTGTTTCTAAAAACCCATTTAGTACCTATATTAGATTTATTACTAGGTCTATCAACTAATGTCCAAACTTGACTCCTCTCAAATTGATTTAACTCTTCTTGCATAGCCAATATCCAATAATCATTATTTAATGCTTCTTTGATATTTTTAGGCTCTATGCATGAGAAAAATGTAACAAAATTATAAGTATTTCCAAGAGAGGATCTAGTGGTTACCCTTTTGGATGGATCACCCAAAATCTCACCACCTTTGACATATTTGAACTCCTTTGGGTAGGTGACCTCTATTTCCTCTAGAGACATATCCTTCAAGGCTTCTAGAGGTAGATCTTGTGGTTCTTCTTTTGTTGGAACTTCATACACCTTTGATGATTGTCCTCCACCATCATTGACATAAAAAATTCCTACATCATCATCATCACAAGTATCCTTCCTCGAAATGAGGTTATCATCGAAAACAACATGTATAGACTCTTCAACCACTAAAGTTTTTTTTGTTAAATACACGATAGGCTTTAAGTTTAAAGAATAATCTAGAAAAATTGCTTCATCACTTTTTGCATCAAACTTGACTAAATTGTTTTTTCCATTGTTTAAAATAAAACATTTACATCCAAATAGATGAAAATAGCTAATGTTAGGTTTTTTATTTTTGAAAAACTCATAAGGTGTTTTCTTTAAAATTGGCCTAATCATTACACGGTTGACAATAAAAAAAGCGGTATTTGTGGCTTCCGCTGAAAAATACTTAGGCAAATTGTTTTCACAAAGCATGATTCTAGTCGTTTCTTCTAAAGTTTTATTTTCGCTCTCTACAACCCCATTTTGTTGAGGTGTTCGAGGAGCCAAAAAATTATGGATAATTTCATTTGAATTACAAAATTCCTCAAAACCAAGATTTTAAAATTCGGTTCCATGATTACTCCTAACATGTGAAATAGAGTAACCAACATCATTTTGGTTTGCTTTTGAAAACGTGGTGAATTTTTCCAAAGCCTCATCTTTAGTACTTAAAAAGAGAACCCAAGTAAATCTAGAGTAATCATCAACTAAAACAAATGCATATTGTTTTCCACCCAAGCTCATAGTTCTAATAGGGCCAAAAAGATCTATATAGATCAATTAATGGATTTAAAAGAAACTCTTTTATGTTTGCCTTTAGCACATGCATCACAAATTTTGTCAAGAAAAAACTTGATTTTAGGCAAACCTCTTACTAGATCATTTGAAATCTATTTTTCCAAAACACTCATACTTGCATGTCCTAGTTTTCTATGCCACAACCAAGAATCATACTCATCTTTTGCAGAAAAACATGCATGTGAAATATGAATGTCATCTAGATGTACCATGTATATATTTCTTATTCTATGACCAACAATCACAATTTTATTAGATGCAATGTCAATGATTTTGCAACCATTTAAATCAAACATGACATTGAAACCTTTATCACACAATTGGCTTATGCTTAAAAGATTACGCTTAAGATCATTGACATATAAAACATTATCAATGAGTATAGAAGAGTGATGACCAATAGAATCAATTCCTTCAGTGTGGCCTTGGGAGTTGTCACCGAAAGTTACTACTCTTCTACTTTTTGGTTTTAGCTTCAAGAATCGACTCTTGTCTCCGGTCATGTGTCTTGAGCATCCACTATCAAGATACCATGAATTTGCACTTGAAGTTTTGGCCTTGTAGTAATGTTATTAGAAGTAGCAAGTTCCTTAGGAACCCAAACACTTCTAATTATCTTACTATTAGAGGGCCTTTAGAAGCCTCTATGTTTGTATCCATTAAAGTTTCTTCTCTTATGGTTGGATTTTGAATAATTTCTTTTTTTCAAAACGAGGTGTCCCAACCTTGTTTAAAGAAGCTTTAAGATCACCCACTTTCTTTTGGTGATCATCATGGACTTTTGAAAGTAGGTTATGCAAGTCTTGGTTTTTCTTTTCAAAATTCTTTTATTTTGCTTGCATATCCACAACCTTCCTATTAAGTTCCACATTAGTTTTGGATAAAGAATCATTTTGGTTTTATACCCCAAGATCTTAAGAACATTCACAAAAAAAATTACAAATTTAGCAAACTAAGAAAACCTAACAAAGATAGAAAAGTTTGCACAATTAAGGTTCACTCAACCCTAACACTTGAATAAAAATATTACAATTTGAGATCACTCAAGTGGGTTTATAAGATTTGACAATAAAAGGCTCAAAGATGTTGGATGTGTGCTTGAATGTTTTAAGCTTGTTGAATAGTTGTTGAAGAAGCTTTGGAGACTAGATTTTATACCCCTCATTGATTTCTAGCCGTTTGGATAGTTGGGATATTGATTATAGCAGTTTGTGATGCATTTTTTCCGCAATAAATGTTGTTTGACAACACTGGGTATCAGTACATAAACAACCGTATCGGTGCTTGCCATAACAAGAAAGAGCCGTTGTATTAAAGGGGTGTTGATACGCGACCAGCCGTATCGATACGGAGTGAAAATATTACAAAGAGTATCGGTACGTTCCGTATCGTATCGATACTAATTTTGCTCACTGGAATCCTTGGGGTATCGGTATGCATAACCGTTTTTCAAAAAAATATGGTTCCAATAAAACTGACAAGGTAACGGTCGAATAATAAATGAAAATATTTGGGAAATCTTTAACCCCGCATCGGTATGCTACAAGCCGTACCGATACTCTATAGTAATTTGGTTTTCGGATTCAAAAGGGCGTACCGATATGCCACAGGCCGTATCGGTACCCTATAGCCTTTAATCATAAAAATGTTTTTTAGTAACGAAAAACCGTACCGATACGCCATAGGCCATATTGGTACTCTTGTACCAAGTTGGCTATTTAGAGTACCAAAACACTTAGAAAAACTTTGGGATTTAATTTTTGACTTAGGAATAATTTAAGTTTGAATGCCTGACAATTTAGTAAGTAAATTGAGTACTTTAAAAAATGTATTCCTTTTTACAAAATAGTCCTTATTATATCAAAATCAATTATAGGTTTAACATCAATCTTCAACAGTTATGCCATTAAATTCTTAGACTTAAAATTACTATGGTTCTGAACATGATGATTATTAAGTTTTGACATAGTCAAACGCTGTCTTTAATCGTACGATTATAAAGGTTATGCTTGAACATGACAAGAATCATGTAGTGAGATGTGAGTGATTAAGATGAAATTTATTCCTCTTAACATAAAGGGGACATCTCAGGCCCCTCTATGATTGAGACTATGAAATGCATGACCGTGCTTAAATGAGTTGATAAAGATTAATGTTGTTTGTTTAGTAAGTTCAATTGGGCATCGAGAAACTAAAGATAGAATGATGTTGACATTTTTCATGCCTTATATTCATTCAAGATATCGTGAGATAAAAGGATTATGACATGAATTGAGTTAAGGTTGTCTCGGATCATGGGCTTTTCATTTAACTTGGGTAGTCATAATGTCTTGTTGAGGCCACTTATGACTTGTAAGATCAAATGTGATTTTATCTACTGCCAACAGTAATTGAACCTATAATATCGCACACTAATAATGGTTGTGGTTATTACTCTTAATAATAATAATTTAAGATAATGAGACTATTTTAAATTATAGTGTAAAAGATTATTTATTATTCGAATTTAAAAAAATTAAATTCGTATTCTTTTGATAAGTTATTTTATTTATTATTATTATTTTATTTGAATTCAAAATAATATTAAATAAATAGTTATTTAGATTTGGTTGGATTTGAATTCCTTATCAGATAAGAGACAACACAAGAGAATTGTCGATTACAGTAATCTCACAACTGTTTTGCAATTCGTCAATATTATATGCATGAGATCCTAAGAAATATTCGAAGGATAGATTATTTTCCGCTGTGTGTCTCACAACTGTTTTGTAATTCGTTAATATGATATGCGTGAGATCCTAAGAAATGTTCGAAAGATAGATTATTTTTTAATGTGCTTCTATTCGATTATGATCGGATATTTTCTTTGAATCCCTTCAAATTATGCCAATTACATTAAAACTCCATGGACAGAATGATCAAAATTTTCACATTAAATAACTGTAAAATGAGTATAAACTTTAAATGAATATAAAGAACATAAATGAACTGAATGTCTTGTTTGCGTTTGGTTAAACAAATATACATAATTCAAAGTCTTAGTGTTTGTCTATTTTGTTAGGTGAGCAAGCACTAACCTTTAAAAATCACTAATTAAATCTTATAGATCATCAACATTTGAATTTAATAGACACGTTTCACTTTTAAAAAAAAAATTAATTGACATGTTTAAGGTCGGATATCCTTATAAAGTTAAGAATTTGTCCAAAATATAAAAATACAAGATAAAAAAATCAATTTGTAAAATATTTATAGCCCTTTTTTAATTAGGGTCGGATCTTGAGTAGGATTTTTTAGCTAGGCCTAACCGACCAAGATATGTAACACCCATAACGTATACTCGTAATATGAATATACATTACAGATGTTACTAAAACTTGTACTGAAAACTTGCTTAATTTTTTTATTTAATTTTTTTATTGGTAAATAGCACTTTTCAAAATTTTCATCTGAAAACATTTCTAGACAATCGTAGCTAGTTTTAACTCTGAATTGGTTTATAAAGTATAAAATTAAGTTATTTGAAAGAAAATTTATTCAGGATGAAAACGTCGCTTACTACCTAGATCCTTTCTTGTTTATAAAAATTTTACGTGATAAGGTTTAAACATTGAGTCAAACCATTTTACTTTCATCGTACCAATAACATTATTTCATTTTCATACTTCATAATTTCTTATGCTTTTATATTTGTAAATTTTATACTTTTAAAGCTTACCAAACAGTTCTTTGAAAATATAATTACATGCCCACTAGTACTTGACTATTTTAAAGATGTACGTACTTTCACTTACCGATAACTTGACTTCCAAATGAATGGCTCTTCCTTGCTAAGTTTGATCTGAAGAACCTACGTGTGAAATAAAACACACGCTAAGTACGAACTTAGTGAGGCAATAAAACTTATGTAAATAACATGAAATAATGAAATACAGTATGTCATATTAAAGTGCATTTCATTTCTCTGTAACATGGCAAGTATTTCACAATGAACTTATATCATGTATCTTTTTTATACTCATTATGTAACACACTTCACGATCATGTAAATCACTTTCATAACATCATATATCATAACATGGTCATTGCTTTTATCATGTAAACATTTGCATGATATGTATTCTATCATGAACATACATTTGTTATGCAGTCATTTGCATATACTTTATCATGATCATACTTTGTCATGCAATCATTTGCATATCATTGTATTCTTTCATATACTTCATGTGTCATGTATCGTATAGATCATGTGTCATCACTATCATGTGATTCATGTATCATCATGCAGTCATTTGCATGCTCGTGATTTATCATATAACCTTCTTGTATTATTATTAACGTGTCTGGCTAGAGGCTCATGGAAACCCCGTAGCCTATCTGCACTGTAGTGCTTTGTAGAGTACGTACTAGGGAGGACGCTCTTTGCTCCTCATATAAGGACGCTCTTTGCTCTTTATATTAAAAACACCTCGTTAGTGCCAATTGCACTATGGGCTTGGATCCCTAGGGTGTATCTTGTTTCATTTTAATCTTGTTATTGTCCATATTCCTTGTATGTACATACATTGCCATTATGCATAATGCATCATCATTTATGCAAACAATAATTCGTACCTGGTATTCCATCAAGCTTGCCATGTCGAGCATTGTATCATATCATGTATTATAAAAAAATGCAATGCCAAATTCAATGTAATGCAAACATTTAGAAATGCACTCACCTGGGCCATTTATTAACTTGCTTCACTAAGCTCTATTCGATCTTTTCCTTTACAGAACCTCAAATCTTCCTTTTGTTTTGAATCCAACTTCATTTATCACATGCATGTAAATAAACATTTGTTACACTCACTTCTAACAATATTTCAATTAGGCTATCCAAGTATTCAACATAAAAATTTCCATAAATTCCTTCCATCCTTATACTGTCAAATACCTCATTTTGGTCCTTAATAATCATTTCGAACTTTAAATAATTCTTCCAAACTTACTAACTAATTTTAGATACATAATATCTAAATTTTCATTTCTGGCAGCTTTGTACTACCTTCAAAGATTTATTTCTATAAAATAATTTAAAACTCTAATTCTGATTTCGTTTATTCTGAAAGAAACTAGATTCAATAAGATTTTCACCCATATAAATTAATAGCCCAGATTCAACATGTACGATTTATGGCTAATTTTCAAAGTCAATTTCCAGTGCTAATTTCGGAATAGACTGGTGCTATATTTTCTGACCTTTTGTCACGTAAAAATTCATATCTTTTCACTCGGAACTCGAAATCAGTTTCCTTTTGTTGAAGGCGAAACTAGACAAACAAATCTTTACATCGGTATAAAATTCACCATCTAACCCTTCTCATAGAATTTATGGTGAATTTTCAAACTTACTGCCAAATCCAGTTTTCCTACACAACTTCCATAAATAACTTCAAACTTTATACTAATTTCTCCTCACTTTGATATTTGGCAATTTAGTCCCATTATTTACTTTAAATCATCAACTTATCACCTTCTTCATCAAATAACTATTCACAATAGTTTCCCTTAATTTTCATTCTTAACCAAAATAGCCACTAAAATGCAAAGATAAGGATTCTAGCTTCTTAACTTTGCAATTTAGTCCTCAAATCAACATTACTATTTTAATTCCATCATTATAACTAAAAATCATATTTAATCATTCTCTAAAACCTTATTTCTGAATTGGTCACTTAACTTTGACAATTTGTCAAAATGGTCACTAACTCGATTTTGCATTCTAACTTTAATTTCATTTCTTCAACATCCCTAATAACATAAATACACACAAATTCCATAAAAATCAGATTTATCCCTTCCACTTTTAAACTTGCTGAATTGGTCCCTAAACATTTAAATTAGGGTTTTGCTTCCAAACAACAAATCAAGCTTACTAGATCATTTATCCAACATCACAATCCCTAAATCAAGCTTGAATCCATAAACCCTAATCATCTTCATAATAATCAAAACATGTAAAGTTTAAATCCCAACTCAATAACATGATTTTAACATCACAAAAGCTTGATTTCAACTTGAATTTCAACATGGAATCATAAAATCTCAAAACCCACAATTGATTTCATAAACCCTAATTTATTCTCATACAAAATTCTCATCAATCAAGCATGTTTTCCACAAATTATTTACACCAAAAGATAAAGCTTGATGAGTAGAACAACTTTGTAGTTCGAAAGATTACCTGAAAATCGAGTTTCGGGGCTTGAATCGAACTTGAAAAAATTTTCTCCATTTTTCTTTCTTTCTCCCCCTCATATTTCGAAATTTGAAGATGAATAATGGTATTCATCTTTTTATTTTCATCCAATTTGGCCACTTGTCTTGTATAAATGAATTTTAAATTCATTTAAATAGTGAAATTACTAAAATGCCCTTTCCATCGAATGGCCAAGATTTAACCTCATCAAAACTCAATGGCCAATATCAAATCCATGTGTAATTGGCCTTTCAAAATTTCCCTTAAAGTTTCAAAATATTTCAAAAATGCCATCCATGGAAAATGTCCAATTTCCCTCCAACTAGTCTTTATTTATAACAAGTCTTGAAAATTGTCATTCCATTAAAATTGAACCAAATTGGTTCCAATCCAACCAGCCATATCCCAAAATATCTTAGATTTTTATTTATGGCATTTATTCGATCCAAATATTTGAATTTCACTCAATACGATTTCCAAATTTTCTTCCTACGAACTTTAAAGTTTTATAGCCACTAATATAAGCCTCGTACGAAAAATCTGAGTAACACGAAAGTGTCACTCTTGGGGGTGACTATTCATTTACGGGTTAAAATACATAACTTTTGAAAATTACGCTTTGATCCCTAAACTTTTCCAAAGTTTATACTTTGACCACCAAACTTTCAAAATTTCCATTTTAATCGCTGCACTTCAATTCCCACTTCAATTTTCCTCAAACTTTTACCAACTTTGAAAGTACCCAATTTAACTCACTATCTATCACATGATACTTTTAAACCTTAAAATTTTCCTTTTATAAAAACTTAGACTGAATTTTCTTAACTCGGTCTATTATTCTGATAGTTATTGAAAATCTTCATAAAATAAAATTTCTCTTAGAAATCCTTTATCAACAATCCATTCGAATATTCTTTACTTTTACTAAGTCCAAAATATCAATTAGAAACACTTTTATGAGACATTCTCGGAGGTCACCCATCCTAACATTTCCCTGGCCTGAGCACGCTTAACAATTTTATTTAACCCAAATTCAATACCTTCTAATGTATCTTAATTCTCAAAACTGATATAAATGTTCTTATTTCGATCAAATTCACCCTTATACTGAATAAAATCACTTGTTGGGGAAATTTACACTTTAGTCCCCAAACTTTTCCCAAGTTCACACTTTAACCCCTAAACTTTCAAAAATTACAATTTGGTCACTAGTCCAAAAATTGGAATATTACAAGATATATCATATTTTTAATGTATAAATTAAGAGTAATTATTACATACACAAGCGTTTATGGAAACTTTGTTTATACAAGCGCCTTAATTTTAAGTTTTATGGACTATGTTCAGGGTTTAGGGATTTAAGTGTAGTAATTTTAAATTTTGGGGTTATTGATAAAATTTTAGATTTAGGGTTAAAATTTAGGGTTTATAGGATACAACCTAAATCCCTAACCATATTACCCTAAAACCTAAATCATAACCCTAAACCTTAATTTCTAAGCATAGCCCCTAAATTCTAAACCTGTGTACTAAAACCCCTAAATTCTAAACCCTGAATCTTAAATTCTAACCTTAAACTTTAAAATCTAAATCTTACCACCTATACTCATAATTATTGAACCCTAAATTAAAATCCTAACTCCCTAAATAACTCCACTTATAATTTTTTTTTTCAAAATAACTCCACATATATTTTTTTCACAACGGATAATAATCCTGAAATAATATTACAATCTAAATATAAATAAATCCAATACAAACCATCCTATCAATTATAATTATCCAACCCAAAATTCCCAATTCCCAACTCTACAATTACTGAGCCCAAGCCTCAAAGTAAAATGTCAAAAAAAAGTAATTTTCAATAAAAGAAAACAAAAAATCCTAACCTAAATCCAGTACAGGAACCTTTCCACCGTTCTTCCAAAGTTCCAAACCCCAAATCATTCTTCAGTGTTCAGAAGTCTTTGTTCCAATCCAATTTCCAACTAGGGTATGGTTTCTAAAGCTTTATTTTTTTGTTTTTATTTCCAAGTACCAAATTCCAGTTTTGTTTGCTTATTAATCCAGGATTCCCTGTACCCATTTATGAGAATACCATGAATCTAACATTTTCAACCGGTTGATGCAGCGATTTGGTTGAGTTCCAGCTTTTGAAGAAAGGGATTTGTAGCTCTTTGGGAATGTTTTATGATTAGCCAAACCCTTATACTCTAAAGATTTTAGGACAGTAAATTAAACTTATCTTAGCTAAACTTTATTCTTCTGTGCATGATTGTCTTAATCGTTGTGCTTTCTTTGCTTTATTTTTTTCCCTTAGAATCAATTCAATGCTCAATTTAGTCGAATCGAATATATTTGTTCAAGTTTATATTCAAATTTAGTTGTAATTATTTGTAATGTTATGACATTGATTGATTACAATTTAAACGGCTCTCTCTAACCATATATTCCTATACATAAATATATACATAAATATATGAGTAAGATTTTGTGATGTGTTTTGATAAATCAAATATTTACTTAAAGATCATGACGTAGTTTTAATAATTAGTTTTTCGGTTATTTGAACTTTTAAAATTCAAACTAGACCCGAACTCGAAATTTGAACCTCTAATTTGAGTTTACTCGAATAACTCAGAATAATAAAAATATTTTTTTGAGTCGAATCGAGTTTTGTTCACCCTTATTTCCACCAAAACTTTGTTCCTCAATGATGTTACCTGCTTATCAGTTTTATATTCTATTGTGGTGGCACTCACCATAATTTACATGGGCTTCTATGGCATTTTTGGCAGTTTACTTCTCTATATGCTTCCTAGAAAGAGAACTGCTTCTGATGAAATAATGGTTATAGAAGCTGATCCCGAAAATTCCAGCAACATCAACCACAATGGTGCATCCGCATCATCCTTCAAGAAACACCGCATTGATAGCTGCACCATTACTGTTGCAAATGATGAATCAATGGCCAAAAACGGTGGTAATAGTGTAATAATAGGAGGCAATGGAGATCAGAGTAATAGTAGGGTTGTTGAATCATCACCATCGGCCATGGCTCTGGGCGATGCAAATGATGCTGAAATTGATGAGGATCTCCATAGTCGGCAGCTAGCCGTCTATGGCCGCGAGACTATGAGGCGGCTTTTTGCATCGAATATTCTTATTTCTGGGATGCAGGGTCTTGGTGCTGAGATTGGTATGAATTTTAGAAACTTAGATGTTCTTTTTATCTTTACTTTTTCCGTAATTTGTTAAATGATTTGTATCGAATCAGAGGCATAATTACTTTTCCTTTTTATCAAGATAGATCTAGCTGTATTTCCATACTATGGTTGTTCGGAATCATGTTATGTAAAAGTTGATTAGATTTTGATGAATCGATATTTAGGGTTTTTAAATTTGTTTTTGTCTTGTTTATGATGATTTCATTTGCTGGATCCTGTCTTTCTCTGAATTTTCATTAGCTTAAAATCATTTCAGAACTAATAAATCTATTATCTTTTATGGAATGCATGATTTCCCACCCCTGGGTTCAAAAATCCTTTTCAGTTACCTTGTATAGGTATATACGATCGTTATTGATTGACACTCCATTATTTAATACAGATTGGGTGCTGATGTCCTAGATTTGTTTGGTACATTTTTCTTGCAGCATAAAGGCTGATATTTCCCCTAATACTTCCTATTCTGCTTGTGCAGCAAAAAATCTTATTCTTGCCGGTGTCAAGTCTGTGACATTGCATGATGAAGGGGCAGTTGAGTTGTGGGATTTGTGCAGTAACTTTGTGTTCTCTGAGAGTGACGTTGGCAAAAACAGGGCTCTCGCCTCTGTCCAAAAATTACAAGAGCTTAACAATGCAGTGATCATTTCCACCTTAACAACAAAATTAACAAAGGAACAACTTTCTGACTTTCAGGTACTTCCTTGTCATTGGATCTCTTGTAATTTATAATTGCTTACCATGTATATTTGAAGTATTAAAGGTCAACTGAATCTGGAATTGTTCTCTTATGTTTCATAAGAAACCTAGAGAAGCTATGCTGAAGCTTGATTAAATCATCTCAAAATTCCACTGTTTACATATATTCAGTTAGGAGTAAGACTTAGTTCAGGGGTTACGTAAAAAAATATCGATTTACATAATTGCCAAATTATGTAAAAGATTAGAAAATTAAGTAAATTATTACTTCTCCAATGCTTGTGTAATTACTTCAAACTATTACGAGAGAGGGTAATATTTTGTGATAATTTTAAGTAATTTGATGATCATTGACGTAAGTTTTCTTTATCCTTATTTTTAATTCCTTATTGTAGACCCCAAGCTCAGGTAGTTTTAAGCTGGGAAAAGATTGGATGTAAAAGAGAATCTGGGAAAATGTGTTTACAAGTGTTTTCAAATTTCAATTTGATCTAAAACCTTGCTCGATATATTGCATTTGTAATTTTGATGATTTTTACCCTTTTCTGCATATTTCTTCACTTAACTTGCCTTCATTGCTGTTTTGTTCAGGCTGTTGTGTTTACTGATATCAGTTTTGAAAAAGCCATTGAGTTCAATGATTACTGTCATACTCATCAGCCTCCCATCTCTTTCATCAAGGCTGAAGTTCGAGGTCTTTTTGGTTCTATATTTTGTGATTTTGGACCCGAGTTCTCTGTGGTTGATGTTGATGGAGAGGATCCTCACACTGGTATAATTGCGTCAATTAGCAATGACAATCCGGCACTTGTATCATGTGTTGACGATGAAAGGCTTGAGTTTCAAGATGGGGATCTTGTTGTCTTCTCTGAAGTTCATGGAATGACGGAACTAAATGATGGAAAACCAAGGAAGATTAAGAGTGCAAAGCCATATTCTTTTACTCTTGAGGAGGACACCTCTAATTTTGGCACGTATATAAAAGGTGGTATTGTGACACAAGTGAAACCGCCCAAGGTATTGAAGTTTAAACCACTAAGAGAAGCTCTCAAAAACCCCGGTGACTATCTGCTGAGTGATTTCTCAAAGTTTGACCGCCCACCTCTGTTACACTTAGCATTCCAAGCATTGGATAAGTTTGTCTCTGTTTTGGGACGCTTTCCTGTTGCTGGTTCAGAAGAAGATGCTAATAAGCTTATTTCTATTGCTAGTAACATTAATGAGAGCTTGGGAGATGGAAAGTTGGAAGATATCAACCCAAAACTTTTGCGATACTTTGCCTTTGGTTCCAGGGCTGTACTAAATCCAATGGCTGCCATGTTTGGTGGAATTGTGGGACAAGAGGTTGTCAAAGCATGCTCTGGAAAGTTTCATCCCCTCTTTCAGGTTAGTGTTCATTATTCCTTTTGTGAATTGCTTTTCGTTGGAATGGATAAGTTAGAATTTACTCCCACTCAAACCTAAATTGTTGTATGAGCTTTTAACCTCCCCATCTTCCACTTTATTATTGCCACGAATATTTGACAACAAGAGTTAATGAATTTTTCTTTACAGTTTATTGGAACTGGTACAACTCTCCCTACCGTGCACCTTATTCTGTTCTAATTTTGTATCATTTGATTTTACAGTTCTTTTATTTTGATTCCGTGGAGTCACTTCCAACTGAGCCTGTGAACCCTAGTGATTTCAGACCATTGAATAGCCGTTATGATGCACAAATTTCAGTATTTGGCTCCAAGCTCCAAAAGAAACTGGAAGATGCTAAAGTGTTTATGGTGGGATCTGGTGCACTAGGTTGCGAGTTCCTAAAAAATATTGCTCTGATGGGAATTTCATGTGGTAACCAAGGAAAACTGACAATAACTGATGATGATGTTATTGAGAAGAGCAACCTCAGCAGGCAGTTTCTTTTCCGGGATTGGAACATTGGGCAGGCCAAATCCACAGTTGCTGCTTCTGCTGCAGCAGCAATAAATCCTTCTTTAAATATTGAAGCTTTGCAAAACCGTGTGGGTCCTGAGACCGAAAACATATTTGATGATACCTTCTGGGAGAATTTAACAGTGGTTATTAACGCATTGGATAACGTAAATGCCAGACTTTATGTTGATCAGAGGTGTTTATATTTCCAGAAACCACTTCTCGAGTCTGGAACTCTAGGTGCTAAATGCAACACTCAGATGGTTATCCCTCATCTAACTGAAAACTATGGTGCATCGCGAGACCCACCAGAGAAACAAGCTCCGATGTGCACTGTGCACTCATTTCCTCACAATATTGACCATTGTTTGACATGGGCTCGGTCCGAGTTTGAGGGTCTACTTGAGAAAACTCCTGCTGAAGTGAATGCTTATCTGTCCAACCCAGTTGAATATAAAGCTGCACAAAGGAATGCTGGCGATGCTCAGGCAAGAGATAATTTTGAACGAATTCTTGAATGCCTTGAAACAGAGAAGTGTTTGACATTCCAGGATTGCATCACCTGGGCTCGTCTAAGGTACTTTTGATGTTTGATCTAATTATGTGTATTATCGAAGATAGTGCTCTGTTGCATTTGTTTCTGACCTTATCCTTTTTTTTCTGCTCAGATTCGAAGACTATTTTTTGAATCGTGTGAAGCAGCTGATTTATACGTTTCCTGAAGATGCTGCAACCAGTACTGGTGCTCCCTTCTGGTCTGCCCCAAAACGATTCCCTCGTCCACTTCATTTCTCAGCAGCTGATCCAAGCCACCTGCAGTTTATTATGGCTGCGTCTATCCTTCGTGCTGAAACATTTGGCATTCAAATTCCTGATTGGATTAAGCATCCAAGGAAGTTGGCAGAGGCTGTTGACAAAGTGACAGTCCCAGAATTCCAGCCAAAGAAAGATGCAAAAATCGTAACTGATGAGAAGTCTACTACTCTCTCTACTGCATCCACCATCGATGATGCAGCAGTTATCAACGAACTCATCTTCAAGTTAGAACTTTGCTCGAAAAATTTGCCTCAAGGATTCAAGATGAAACCTATTCAATTTGAAAAGGTTTGTCATATTTCTTGTTCTGATCGCTTAGCGTGTTTATCCTTTGGGTATACTTTTCACTTTTGAAACTTATGGAAATGGAACAAAACAATCGTTTTTTAAATAATAATAATATCTACTCGTAAATTTGCAGGATGATGACACAAACTACCACATGGATCTAATAGCTGGGCTTGCAAATTTGAGGGCCAGGAATTATAGCATACCCGAGGTGGATAAGCTCAAAGCCAAGTTTATTGCTGGAAGAATCATCCCCGCAATTGCTACCTCCACAGCTATGGCCACAGGTCTCGTCTGCCTGGAGCTTTACAAGGCTCTTGACGGATGCCACAAACTGGAGGACTATCGCAACACTTTTGCAAACCTTGCACTGCCTCTGTTCTCTATGGCCGAGCCAGTTCCACCCAAAGTCATCAAACACGGTGATATGAGTTGGACTGTTTGGGACCGCTGGATCCTGAGAGACAACCCAACTTTGAGAGAGCTCATCCAATGGCTTAAGGATAAGGGATTGAATGCCTACAGCATATCTTATGGAAGTTGTTTGCTGTACAATAGTATGTTCCCTCGGCACAGGGAGCGTATGGACAAGAAGGTTGTAGATCTAGCTCGGGAAGTGGCAAAGGCTGAACTGCCTCCAAATCGAAAGCACCTGGATGTCGTCGTGGCCTGTGAGGACGATGATGACAATGATATTGACATTCCTCAGGTTTCTATATACTTCAGCTAAGGTTTCTTCTCTGACACCCTTCTGCTTGGAGCTGCGGTCCAAGGATAAAACTTTTACAATGTTGTTATTATCAGTGAGCACCCTAATTGGATATTTTTCACAGTAAATTCATCGAAACTTGAGCTAATATGATGATCTTCCTTATTTACTTGGTTTTCGACTTTTGTAGCTATCTTCTCTTTCATCCAGTGGAAAGATACCCGTATATTGCTTCTATTTGTATCTGTTAGGCTTATAATTTAGGCGTACATTTATTTTTAGGCATATATATATCTTTTGTCCCTGTATATTACCTAAATTTGCAGTTTGACCCCTTTCGCCGTGCACTATCATTCTGCCACTTTATCCCTTCATTGTTACCATTAAGCAAAGACGGCGTGGTCCGATTGTCCTGTGTAATTTAAAGAGAAAATAAATTAAAAATCTTTAAAAACTAAAAAATTCGAAACTTGGGTCAATTATTATTTTTTTCATAAACTTAACATTACATTTTGATTTTGTTTTTATTTCGATGTTGTCGTTAATTTTTTGTTAAAATGTAATGAAAATGAGACATAAAATTTTGCGACTAGTCGAGGTCTGGTCTCTTTCGTCGCTTGGTACCCTCATCAGCCTCAATGATTTTATTTAAACCCTTCCACCATGAATCTATTCCACCAAACCTGACCAACGTCCATTAACTCTTTGTTATCCCTCCATCTACCCCAAATGAACCAACCTTAAATCATTTGTGACCTCTCAAAATTGGTTCCCTCCCTTAATTCATATTGCAAAAAACTATTTGTTGTATGTGAAATGTTTGACCATTTTTAATGAAACGAATGTCGAATTCATGTTCAAGAGGTCGAAATAGAGTGATATAGAGATTTTAGAATTTAGCAGTCGTCGACGTCGACCATCAGTAACGAACGACAAGATAATTAACTATGATTTCTGTTGAAATTAGAGTTTAGAGAATAGGGATAACATAAAAGGATCGAATTGATAAAATTTTAAATTGATAACGTTTTAAATATACAAGTAAAATGTCCCAAATGTTGTAACAAATTAAATATATTTTATAATATTTTAAATATCTTTAGATAACATTTGTAGTAACTTTTCATTTGGTTATCTTATAATAACTTTACTTTATAGAATTTTCTGTTATTTTGTTTGACCATTTATAAAAGGAAAAAATTTTGATACACAAGCGGTGTAAACTTTAGTTTACACGTGCCTTTTAATTTTAGGGGTTAGAGTTTTAGTTTAGGGTTTAAGGTTTATGGGTTTAGGTTGTAGGATTTAGAATTTAAGGTTAGTGTTTAGAATTTAGTGTATAGGGTATAAAGTTTAGGGTTTAATTTTTTAGGGTTAGGGTTAAGAATTTAGGATTTGGATTTTTATAATGTAAATACACGGGCTTATGTAAAATTAATTTTACACAACATTTGTATCAAAGTTTTACCCTTTATAAAAATATAAAAGTGTCTGATTATTTTCATAGTTTTTCTTTTTCAGACTATTATTATTATTATTATTATTATTATTATTATTATTATTATTATTATTATTATTATTATTATTATTATAGTACACTACAATTATAATTTTGGATTTATATTCAATATACTGGTGGTAGAAACTAAAAGTTTTTATAAATGTTTTGGTTTTAGGGTTTAGAGATTTATTGTAGGGTATAGGGTTTAAGGGTTTAAGGGTAGGGATTTAGAATATAGGGATAATGGTTAGAATTTAAGGTTTAGAGTTTAGAGGTTTGAGTTTAATGTTTAGGGTAATATAATGAGGATTTAGGTTTTAACATAGGGTTTAAGGGTTTAAGGGTAGGGATTTAGAATATAGGGATAATGGTTAGAATTTAAGGTTTAGAGTTTAGAGGTTTGAGTTTAATGTTTAGGGTAATATAATGAGGATTTAGGTTTTAACATATAAACCCTAAATTCTAACCCTAAACCTTAGATTTTAACCAATATCCCTAAATTCTAAACATCTAAACCTAAATCTATAAACCTTACACTTTAAAACTAAAGCGCTTGTAAAAACTTTTAATTTCTACTGTTAGTGTATAAAATAATTACCCTTATAATTTTAGTGGAGAAAAAAAAAGACCGAGAGAGATACCACAGATGGTGGTCTTGGTGTCTAAAAATGAAAAAATAGTATATTTTTGAAAAAAATATAAAAATTAATATAATAACTTGATTTTTTAGAAATTTTCATACCATTTTTCTGTCATCATCAGATAATTTGTCTTATTCAGTGGCAAAGCGTCTAACCTCTCTACCAGAGGTCCAGGGTTTGATTCCATGTAGAAGCATATGGAAATTGTCATTTTCCTTTGAAAAATATATCACGTCAGATAAGCGTTAAAATACTTATAAAAGATCATAATAAGTCTAATTCATGTACGATAGTGAATTTCTTTTTACAAGTGACTCTTTAATATTGTCGTATGTCCTATTTAAAAGATCGCAAATTTTAATCCCTAAACTTAAAATTCTCAATATTAAATAAGACACGTAATAACTGTCTACTTATAAAAAAATCATTGTAAGTGTATAAAATAATTTCCTTGAACGATAAATACACCTTGTTATACGAGTGTATTAAGAAAAAGTGTAATCTTAAAAATAAAATAGAGGCTAATATTTTTCTATAATTATTTATATTCAACCATTAGTTCAGGATCAGGTATCAAAGAAGTTTATTATGAAGACGATCATCTCAATTCAATTTGCTTCATTTACAGTATCAAGATTTAAATTGTTAACTTTATATAAAGAATTTAGTGCCTCATCCACAAAATCAACTAATTACGGTTAAAATAGAGGCTAACATATATTTTCATCATATATGTTTGAAGACAAATTTATAATAATCACTTTCTCCGCATTTTGAAAAATTCTCCCTCCTCTCCCCAATTAGAAATTGTACAAAAAAAATCATATTTCATTAGTGTGACTCCAAAATTTGAAATTTTCCATTTTTTCCACTCCACCGACGCCATATGTATGGTGTAATACATAAAATACTTGAGCTTGTTCTTGTCATGTGAACACTTACCCATGATTTCATATTTAACAACAAGTGTTAATAATTGAGATTTCTGTTCACATTTCAGTTCCAAAATCTGGTAGAGAAACCAATACCATTCATGAATTTAAGCATACGCAACTGGTAGAGAAACCAATACCATTCATGAATTTAAGCATACGCAACTGGTAGAGAAACCATTTTCAGGTTTAATAGAGTAAAAGCACAGGAACCCAATGACCAGTTATCTAAGAGACAAAGGGGAAAATAGAAATTTTGGTCTCTTCTTGTTTTGGAGGGAAACAAAAACAAAACGGAACAGATCAAAAAGTTGATTTCCATCAATTATCTCCTCTCTACTTTCTTCCCCAACCATGTGAAACTTTTCAGAGTCCACTCACTTTGGTTGGGTTCTTTTCATTAAAAAAAAGCTTTAACTTTAGGGAAACTATTGATTCAGTCCTTTGTGTTAACAGGAATCATGGTCCCCAAACACCACATGTCTCCCTCTCTTTTTAGTGTTTCCTTTTCATCTTAAAATTCTCAATTTGCATTTGATGGAGAAGAAGATGAGTCCACATTTTATGCCAACAAGCCTGCAAATATACAAGTCCCATCTGCTTGAGAAATGGCCAACATTTAATGAGCTAAATTTAGTTAACAGAAGTTGGTCGAGCTGAATATGTACAAAATGACATAAATGTTGGTGCAGCAAATACTGTCCAAAACTACCACACCCTGAGTCGGTGAGTCCATTTAACTTTGAACCTGCGTTTCTGTTTGTTTTGGCATCTCTTTAGGATGTGAAGTGAAAACGCGTTCATGGTAATAACAGAGTGTATTTAAGGCTTAAATGAAAAATCAGCCCTTAAACTATGTTTTTTGTTTGTTTTTAGCCCTTAAATTATTTTTTTGTCAAAATAACCCCTAAACTATCATTTTTGTCAATTTAAGTCCCTAAACTATGTCATTTTCTTTTAGCCCCTAAACTATCTATTGGACAAAAAAAATCTTTGTGATGTGTCAACATCTTATTGGCCAAAATAATTTTTTTAACTTAGATAACTACTGGACTTAAAGTGATCATAAATGATAGTTTAAGACTAATTTTGACCAAAAAATAGTTTAATGGCTACAAGCAAACAAAAAGTATAGTTTAGGGGTTTATTTTTCATTTAAGCCTATATTGAGCAAAGAGAGAGGGGGGAGTATGGGTAATGAAGGATGAGGGGAGTTTAATTAAAGGGTAAAGTATACAACTGGTCATTGAACTATCTCAAAAATTTAAAATGGTCACCAAACTTTCAAAATTTACCTAATGAGCATTAAACTTTAGTTTTTGTTACAAAAATGTTCACTGAGCCATTAACTGTCATTAAGAGAATGACGCGACAGTTACAAAAATTTAAACCATAGCACGTTTAATCGTTCATATTTGCACATTAAATCAATTTAGTGACAATTTTGAATGTGTAAATATTGATGATTAAATGTGTTATTAATTTTTTCATAATTGCGACGTCACCAACTTAACGGCAGTTAACGGCTTAGTGACTATTTTGTAACAAAAACTAAATTTTAATATGCTCATTTGAAAGTTTGGTGACCATTTTGTATTTTTTGGTAAGTTTAGTGAGCATTGTGTACTTTACCCTTAATTAAAATAATTGTTAATTACATAAATAGTCGTTAAATTTGTAAGAAACTTGTATTTTGGTCACTGAACTTTTTAAACTTGCAATATAGCCATTAGACTTTTAATTCGCTTTTATTATGCCACTCCTCTATTAACTGCAGTTAGAAAATGCTAACATGACATGTTAACTTTAATTCTTCCTCTTCTCTCTTTTTTTCATGATTGAACCTTCCTTCACGGGTACATTTTCTTCAATCTTTCAACTTATCTTTCATAAAAAAGGACAAAAAAGTTTTTCAACTTATCTTCTTCAATTAGATTTTTGAGTCAAAAAATCTATCTTCTTCAACCTTTCAATTTATTTCTCTAAAAAAATCCCTCTTTTTAATTTGTTTCACAAATGGGGAAAAGAGCTTACCAAAGTTTCCCAGGAGTCGGAATGAGTAAAATTTCTTCATTAGTTTCAAAATTTTATTTGATTTTTTGGTTTTTTGCCTATTGTGAACCTTCACTAGTCACTACATTCCAAGTAAGGTTGTGGTTAAATCTAGGCCAATTGTTTTATGGCGCTACAATAAAAAAATTGAATTCAACATGTTTTTAATCTTAGTTTCAGAAAATTATTTATATAGCTATTTACTTTATGCCATTCAAGTTTGTCGTTTTATTTTTTAAAAAAGTGAATTACCAAACATATGTGTATAAATCGTTTGCCCCTTTTCGGTGTTTCTTTTATGTCTCATCATTAAAAATTAGATTTAGGGTCTAGAATTAGAGTTTAAGGTTAAGGATTAGGGTTAAGGTTTAGAGTATTGGATATAAGGTTAGGGTTTAGCATTTAAAATCTAGATTTAAGGTTTAGGATCTGATTTTTTTTAATGTTGAGACACAAAAAGAATGCCAAAAAGGAACATAAACATTTTATTCTCAAAATGATTGAATGACCTAAGATGCATACAATTGTAACCATAAAATAAATCAAAACAAAGCCGTAAAGATCTGACTAATTTGAAATTTGATTCTAAGGATGCCAAATATGTCGTTGTTGTATGTCATGGATTTTCTTGATGTCTTGAATAAGAAACATGTAGTTGGAAGCTACAGAGAGATGGTAGCAGATATTTTAGTTTCAAATGTAATCATCTTCTATACTTTGATAAATTCCATAATCTTTTCCCTTCTTCTTTTGATAAAATTTACTTGCATCACCTTTTATGTTGCATTTCTAATGCGACCATGTTATATATGTACAAGTTTGTGAGAGTGGATGCAGGGATGAACGCAGGACTTTATGTTAGAGGGACCGCCCCCTCCAACCCTCATCGGTCCATCCCTGAGTGAATGTATCTTCAAAGACATAATGTAAATTGCCAAATGATCTTAACATTTACATAACATCATCGAATGCGCAAGAGAGTAGTTGGGAAACTTATTGTCCTGAGATAGATCCTCCTCCACCCCGGAGTTCATCACTTGTTTAGGAGACTTGTATAGTATGGCATGGATGAAGGACAAGTATATGTAAATGGAATGAGTCTTCATTTGATGCTTGTTCTATGTTAAATGAATTTTCTCTCATAATAATATTTGAAAGAAATTAAGAAAGGGGTTTAGGGTAAGACAAATGGTTTGGATTTTTAAGATAAAAAAAGAGATGAAAGTTTTTTTATTCATGTTTTTAATTAGTAGAAATGAAAGATAAAATGAAAGGTCTAAGAAGATTCAATGATGAAGGAAGATTCAGGTATGGAGAAGAAAAATGAGGAGGATGAGGAAAGTTGACATACAATGCTAGCATTATCCACGTCAGTTAACGGGAGTGATTGTTACTAAACAAACTAAAATTTCATCAGTTATATCGTAATTTTTAAAAACACGGTTACCAAAATGTAAGTGTTCTAAAAATTCAATGACTATTTATGTAGTTTACCCTAAAAATTAAAAGGATCAAATATCTCATCTACTCATTAATGAGTAATGAGTTGAAGCTTTCCTTTTATCTATCAATAATTAGGCTAAAATGTAAGGAAAAAATAGTTGGTACTGTTGTAAATAAAATAAAGAAGAACAAGAATAAGAATAAAGAGATAAGAGAAAGAGGGAGACTTGTATTATTCTCAAAGTAGTGTTGTATGCAATACCTTCTCTAAAATCTATATTTATCAAAGGAAAACCCTAATATCAATGGACATTAAACCCTAATAATAAAGTTCATTAAAGTTACATTTAATACATGGATATCCACTATAAATAAATATTCATAACACTTCCCCTTGGATATCCATGAAGATAACATGCCTTGTTAAAACCTTATTAAGATAAAAACCCAGTGGGAAAAAAATTCTTAGTGAAAGAAAAAAAGAGTGCACACATCTTTGATACGCATAACATGTTGCCTCATTAAAAACCTTAACAAAAAAACCTCGGTTAAGGGAAAAAGAGTGCAACGCGTATTTACTCCCCCTCATGAAAACATCACATAATATCTTTGAATCTTCATAATTCAATCTTGAATACTATTTTACTAAAGATCGTGATGGATGAAACTTTGGAGTAATATGTTTCATTTTTTCATCTTTGATGTATCCATCTTTCTATTGAGATATAAATTTTGCATTATCTCAGCACAAGATAGCTTGCATCTTATCTTGTGAAAGTAAATCACATACCTTCTGCATATGTTGGGTCTACGGTCTTAGCCAAACGCATTTTTGGCTTACCTCGTACATAACAATTATTTCTATAAGATTTGAGGAGACATCGACTAATGTTTGAAGATCTAAAGGTATGATCTTTGTAGCATTTATATGGTATTTCTTGACCAACTAATGTATGATGCTTCTAGACCAATAAATCTTTCTTTCGAAGATAAATTTATTCACACCAAATAATCTTGCAATCACGAGGATACTCAATGTAACACCTTGATCCCGATCTGAAGTACTATATTCGGGTCACCCAAAAATCGACCAATCAAAATTCCAATTTAAAATCATAAGTTTAGCCATCATTTAAAAGTATTAATCATCCATAAATCCATGAAGGAAAATAAGCATTTAAAATAAGTTTATAAAAATAAGAGCTCCAAGTTTAAAACACTGTACACCAAAATAATATTTTAAATAGAGTTACAGACTCAACAGTGGTAGGGTCCTATGAATACATTAGCCCAAACTAAAATAACAAGTATTGTACTCTGAAGCGAACTCGGTGTTGGGAGATCCTCGTCGATGTGCTCATCCAAAGGTGATCTGTCAACCTACGCATGGAAAAACAACACATCTGCACACTAAGCTAACAAAGCTCAGTGGTACATTTCTACTCTACCACAATTCGTGATTATCATAAAATAAGCATGCAAGAATAATATAGCTTAGAGAGCATAGATAAGGTCTTTCTATCTATGAGTTATTATCTAGCCTACATTAGCTAGAGTTATTGGATCACCTATCTCAAGGCATCAACAAGTCTACAAGAAGTTGTACAAGTTCCACCATAAATTACCATACTCGAGGTCACATAGCCTATCGAGTTACTCGAGCTCACTCAACCTATCGAGTTAATACATATCGTATCCTGATTACTCAGCCATCGGGTACAAAAGCTATCATCTATAACATCTATACGACATACATAACACATCCATACATCATCTACATAATGGCCAACAAAGCCCTATTTTACCCGTGCTCACACAGCCGTCAGGTTACCCGTGCTCACACAGTCGTCAGGTTAAATGACCATATTCGAATCACCGTAGCCACATATATGTCCTAGACATTCTTGGATCACGTTAGCCACAAGTAGTCTTTACCTGAGATCACTCAACCATTCAGGTTACTCGAGTTCACTCTGCCTATCGAGTTTATTACCTTATTTGGATCACCATAGCCACGGATAGGTTTCTAGCCGCACCTAGATCACTCAGCCTGTGGGTATGTCGAATGTACTTGTTCACACAGCCCGAAGTACACATCCCCTTATATAAGTACCATAATATTGACTCTAAAACATCTGAATTCCTTTACCACAACATAAGATAACATATACTCCCCGAGCATTCATACACCTCACCAAGAGGTAAGTGTCACCAAGCCAAGCCATCAACAAATGCCCCAAGACATGATACTAACCATCACAGTTATATCGAGTTATCATTTACCAAGTTATTAAAGTTATTCTCAACAACGAGGTTTAAATCTTGGTTTCTTAGTTTTATAATTCGTTTTACTACCTTAGAAGCCCATTAGACCAAAGTCCTTGAATTATCAACCCCTCGAACTCAACTTCATATTTTTCGGGTAGATTGCCCAGACAGTACCGGTATATGCCCTCGCGTATCGATATGGTATAGTGGGTACCACTACTCACCCTTCGCGTACCGATACGCGGCTTCACAAGAGAAATGGAAAATAAACACCTGGTACTGATACTCGAGCTTTGAGTATCGGTACGCCTCCAGTACCGATACACCCTCGAGCGTACAATACATATTTTGCTTATCGGAAATTTAATGGAATAGGGGGTACCGATACAGCTTTAGCCCGTACCAATACGCCCTTTAACTTTTGTCGGTGTTCATTAAATATAACACAGGGTATCGGTGCGTACTCCCCGTGTACTGATACCGAAGCCCAAAAATGGCTTCCAAAGCTTGAGAAATCACTCCCCAAGCCCCCAAAATGTAACTTTTAGCCCTTTAACTTATTCCTACATCTTATGGGAGTTAATTAGGATGGTTTGCTACTATTTTTACACATTATTAACAATTAACCCGAATTTCACCATTAAAGTGCTTTAAGCTACCTAAACACCCAACTGACAACAATAAACCAAAATACTAAGCAAGGCAATCACTTTATGATATTCAAGAAGAGTAGGAGTCAGAGATGTACTGATCTTAAGCAACAAACCTAGATTTAAGCTCCCAAGCAACACCCTTCAACTTCTCTCTTTGCCCAAGCTTTTAAAACCCCTTTAATCTCTATTTTTCACAAAATTACAGTTTTCTTGAAGCTTGGGACATGGAGATTAACATACTTGAATCTTGGACCTTGGGTGGAAGAATTGATTGGTAAAGTTTGGATTTTTAGCTTCTTTAAACAAAGGTTGAAAGTGGAGGTGTGTGCGAAAAAAAGATGAAGAGAGAAAAAGTGGTATTCATTTTCCCCCTAACCCGCGTGTAAGCCAAAAAATAAAGGGGAGATCAACATACTATTCTCCTAAGGACAAAACTGCTCCATAAAACCTACTAACTTTTCTCTTATTACTAAATGGTTACCACCTAGGCCCATAAAACTAATTCCTCATCCAAAAAGGCCCAAACTTGTCCCAAAGGGTCCAATTATTCCTACCAACATGAAGGTCCATAACCTGAGTCAACACCCATTTGTTGACTTAGAAATTCAGGTTGTTACACTCAATAGATATTGTTAGGATATTTGTTTTGATAT
The DNA here is from genome assembly GCA_019671005.1 of Hibiscus mutabilis. NCBI lineage: Eukaryota > Viridiplantae > Streptophyta > Magnoliopsida > Malvales > Malvaceae > Hibiscus > Hibiscus mutabilis. The sequence goes on along the minus strand of CM033729.1, from coordinate 7,016,282 downwards.
AATAATTGAAAAATAGTTTTGGATTAATTTGAAAATACTTCAAAAATGCTTTTAAGTCCAAACAACCTGAAAATATGTTTGATGGGTTTTATAAGGCTTTTGGAAAAGCTTAAACACGTTTTCAAATAGCTAAACTTGAGTTTTCTTCAGTACCGTACCGATACGGTCTATACCCATATCGATACTCTTTAGGGTTTTAGCTACAGTAATTTTCCAATAGCCAAAAACTTACTGGTACAGGCTATCACTTATCGATACGGATAGGATCGTATCGATACGCTTATATGTATATCGATCCTATTTTTAACCACCCCAACGGCTATTTCCCAACGGCTAGTACCCGTACCGATATACTTACTCGCGTACCGATACGGACAACTCTAGAATTGTATTTATTGCGGGAAACAAAGGCTCCAACAGCTCCAATTCATTCCCAACAGTCTCCAACGACAAAGAGCACAATTGAGAGTATAAAAGGAACCTTCAAGCTTCAGCAACAACTAATGATCTTATTGTCAACAACATTATGATGCAAAAATTGTCTTAGAGCTTAAATTTCACATTCTTCGTATAGACAACACTTGTGAGCTTAAATTGTCAATGTATGCTAAAGTGTTTTAGGTTTTGGGTGAGAGCTTTAGAGTGCAAACATCAACCTTGTAGAGGGATTTCAGTTTGCTTAGAATTTCTTTTGTTTAAGAGTGTTCACAAACCTCGGTTTGTAAGCTTTGGATGCTAGACTTGGTGAGTGAGTCTAGGATTGTAAGGGTTGCCTTCTAAGCTTAGAAAAGGGGGAAACATTCATAGTAAATTTGGAAATCCTTTGTGGAAGCTAAGGTTGTAGATATAGAGCTTGTTAGAAGCTTGAACCACTCTAAAATTCTTGTGTTAATTGTCCATATTTTTGCTTTCACCACATACACCCAAAAATTGACTTCTCCACTACTTGGTAACACAAACGGTTGAAGGAAATCGAGCCCAACAATTGGTATCAGAGCAAGGCTCAATCGAGAGGGATTAACATCCTATTGAGGTGATCCAGGAAGCTCGATACATCATCAATCAACCGGTGATAAATGGTGCAACCAATCGACAAGCCACCATTGTTCAACGAAGAGCATTATGCCTATTGGAATAATAGGATGATGTATTACATCAAGGCCATCGACTACCATCTTTGGGATATCATTAAAGAAGGACCGTTCGTGCCTACAGGAAAAACCCGATTAGAATACGGAAGACAAGAAGAAGATGGAGTTCAATTGCAAAACCTTGTACATCTTATTTTGTACATTGGGCCCTGATGAATACGCAAAAGTCTCATCTTGTCAAGAAGCCAATGATGTTTGGGACAAGCTTGAAATGATCCGTAAAGGTACAAATAAGGTGAATGAGACAAAGATCGGTCTACTCAACCTCGAATATGAAAACTTCAAGATGGACCCAAATGAAGACATCAAGAGTATGTTTGACCATTTCTCCATAATCATCAACAAGCTAAAAAGATTTAGAGAGAAAATTTTAGAAGACAAACTCGTTTGGAAGTTGATTTACTCACTTCTTGAATCATGGGATAGCAAGAAGACGACCATCACTGAAGCTAAAGATTTGACGAGCTCAAGCTTGACGAGCTCATAGGATCTCTTCTTACCCATGAGATGATGTCTCAACCCTTGAGAGGAGAGAATAAGAAGAAAATCAAAGAGCAATGAGTTGATGTCAACACCATTGTTCTTAAATCCTCCACAAGCAACCAAGAAGAACCAAGTGAGGAGGAAAGTGAGAATAAAGAGATGTCCTATCTCTTCAAGAAATTTTCTCAATTCATGAAGAGCAACATAGAAGAATCCAAGTATGAATCGAATAAGAAGAAGATGGTGTATCCCCCCAAGTGCTCAAAATGCAAGAAGACGAGGCACACCAAATACGATTGCCCTCGCTTCAACATAAAGGGATTATCATCATAGAGAGTATTTGTGGCTATATGGAGTGATGAAGACTCCACCGATGAAGATGAAGTAGCTAACCTATGCTTAATGGCCCTCAATGAGGGGAGGTAACTTCTAACTCATCTTGTTCAAATTCAAATTCATATACATTTGATGAGTTACAAGAAGCCTATGACCAATTGGTTTTGGAGTTTAAAGCTTTATTTTCTAAGAATAAAAAGTTGATTTCTAAATTGAAAAATAAAAATGATTTGCTTGTGAAAACCAATTTGGAATTTGAAGCAAAACTAAAGGATTTTGAACTTAAAGTTTTGGATTTACAAAATTTGCTTCAAAAGAAAGAAAAAGACCATCAAATTAAAGTAGATGATCTTAAGAATGAAAATAATTTGATTTCCAAAGAGCTTGAAAAGAAAAACAATTTGGTAGACAATCTAGTGCCCCTAGATTTTTAAATGGAAAAGTTTTTAGAAGTATTTGGGTCCCAAAAGGACTAATTACTTCAACTAAAAATGATGAAATTGAAAAATGGATTCCTAAGGGGATTAAATTATGTGCTTCTAACGTCATTGGATCCAAAGCAATTTGGGTACCAAAAATTACTTGATTGTCTTGTTTTAGATGTGATGGAGCATGATCAACAAGTGATGAAATTAAGGGAGAGCTCTATACACACAAGGAAGAACACTTGAAGAAGAAAGGCTTCACATCCTACCTTTGGTTCAAGTGTGGTAAAAATTAGTTGAATTTTTTTAATTTTATTTGATTTATTTTTATTATTCAACTAGTTTATCATATATGTTGGACTAACATTTGAATGATGCTTAAGTAAGGGGAGCCAATTTTAAAACAAAACTTGTTTTTGTCAAGTTTTTTTTACTCTCCATTGTTATGGTCTTTAAAGTTTGAACCATTTTTGATATAACAAAAAGGGGGAGAATGTTTTGAAAAATTAATTTTTCAAATGAATAAGGGGGAGCTTTAATGACTTTGAACTTTTAAATCTCTTATTCAAATCTCATTTTTACTAAGGGGGAGAATCTCAAAAATAATTTTTCAAGTTGGTTTTATTATATCAAAAAGGGGGAGATTGTTAGGATATTTGTTTTGATATAATAATTGAAAAATAGTTTTGGACTAATTTGAAAAGATTTCAAAAATGCTTTTAAGTCCAAACAACTTGAAAATATGTTTGATGGGTTTTATAAGGCTTTGGAAAGGTTTAAACACATTTTCAAATAGCTAAACCTGGTTTTCTTCAGTACAGTATCGATACGGGTACCGATACGGTCTATACCCGTATCGATACTCTTTAGGGTTTTAGCTACACTAATTTTCCAGTAGTTAAAAACTGTACCGATACATGCTATCACGTACCAATACGGATAGGATCATACCAATACGCTTATATGCGTACCGATCCTGCTTTCAACCACCCCCAACGGCTATTTGAATTACAGGTACCGAAACAGACTAGGACGTACCGATACACCGTACCGATATGGTTAAAGGCGTTTCGATTCGCGCAGTCAGAATGAGTATAACGGCTAGTACCCGTACTGATACGCCTACCCGTGTAACGATACGGACAGCTCTAGATCTGCATTTATTGCGAGAAACAAAGGCTCCAAGGGCTCCAATTCAATCCCAACGGTCTCCAATGGCCAGGAACTCAACTAGGAGTATAAAAATGGACCTTCAAGCTTCAGCAACAACTAATGATCTTATTGTCAACAACATTATAATGCAAAAATTGTCTTAGAGCTTAAATTTCACATTCTTTGTATAGACAACACTTGTGAGCTTAAATTGTCAATGTATGCTTAAGTGTTTTAGGTTTTGGGTGAGAGCTTTAGAGTGCAAACATCAACCTTGTAGAGGGATTTCAGTTTGCTTAGAATTTCTTTTGTTTAAGAGTGTTCCCAAAGCTCGGTTTGTGAGCTTTGGATGCTAGACTTGGTGAGTGAGTCTAGGATTGTAAGGGTTGCCTCCTAATCCTAGAAAAGGGGAAGAAATACATAGTGAATTTGGAAATCCTTAGTGGGGAAGCTAAGGTAGTGGATGTAGAGCTTGTTAGAAGCTTGAACCACTCTAAAATTCTTGTGTTAATTGTCCATATTTTTGCTTCCACCACATACACCCAAAAATCGACTTCTCCACTACTTGGCAACACAAACGGCTGAAGGAAATCAAGCCCAACAGATATGTTTTATCCATATTGAATCTTCTTTAAGATTCTTTCATTTTATGTCCAATTCATAGACAATAAGAGATATATAAATGCTCAATCTTCAGGTTGAGACAAAACTTGATCTCAATATTCTTTTTCTCAAATATTTTTGTTAAATAATCAAATGCTTTGAAAGCTATTCATGAGTTTCCAATTTGAAGCTCTTCAAGAGTTCTAATGATATTTAATTATCATAATGAATCTTGATCCAAGCTCCTTTTTAAAATGCATAAGGAAATATGATTATTCTTATAGTATTTCCCCATTAAGGCGATTATACCAAATGCGCCAAAATATAAATATTCAATAGGACATATCTAAACAAATTTTCCCAGAAACTTTCAAATGCTTCTAGCATTTTAAATCCTTCAAGGATAACTTTATACAAGGATCCACAAAATATTTATACGCATATAAAATATTTCATAACTACCAAAGTGATTGCATCCACCATGAAGTAATTAAAATTCTTCATAATTCATAATTAAGTCGTATTTATATCTTACGACTATTTATTTGTATCTCACTTGCATTACACCCTTTAGGTGTTTGGACTACTGATCCAAAACTTTACTTTTGAAAAGTTCAAAGCGTATTTCTATATTGGCCAATCATTTCAATATCTATAAATACAAGATCCTCGTTTTCTTTCTTTTTTCTATAGAAGTATTCTACTTAAAATTGCTTTCGACAACCTTTTCTATTTCGGTTCCATTCTTTTCTCATAGTGACATAACTTATCGAGATCTCTTTTCAATCTTTATTTCAGATACCTGAAACTCTTCTAGAGTTTTATTAATAGTTATGTATTGGGTCTCTTTAAGAGCACCCACCTCCAATATATGACCATCTCATATTATTTTCCATTTACGAGAATTTTGATCATTGCAATCAGTTTCAACTATCATGCTTCAGACAAGATTTACATCCATTCGCTCTAACATGTAATTCAAATTTAGAGCATTTTAGCTAGTATATGAGACTTGATTACTCTCATTAGGCCAGTAAATATGTCTAGCAGTTAACATGTAATAACATGAATTATCTTATGAACTTTTGGTTCATATACGGGGATCTAGATAATGATAATTCATTTTTATTTATCTAGCTGATTATTATCTCCCCCTGATGTTGAGAAAAAAACATGTCATAAATGATTCTCCAATTAATGTTTAAGAATTTAAGCATAAAAGAAGACTCGTACTCAGCATATATTCTCAACCCTTTTTATTTACCCATTTTGTGTGTTGTGGTGGAGCAATTCAACTATATAACGCACATTTAAAAATTATAAAATGGGAAATGTATGACTTCTGACCAAAAACCAATCATAACGAGGAGTTTATTATAACTCGTTGGCTTGATGCGTATAAGTGTTGCTATATGTGAAATACCATGTAGATAATAAATGGTTTGTTCTCATAGTTTAGCTATTAAAGAGGAGGCATCCAATCAAAATTTTGCTAAACTGTTTTGTTCATAATCAATAGGCTTTGTAACAATTATTTCAACTGATATAGCCTAAAATATAAACACACTAGCTTTTGCAAGAAGAATAGTCTTAATTGCATAATCTGAATCTTTTTCTAATCAATCTCACAAACTTCTGGTTGTAAGCTGATAATATATATGTAGATGTATCTACCAAAATCATATAAAAAATTTCCACATATGTGGATATATGAGCCCATATTTCATTTAGATATACAAGACATGCAGTCTCAACTTTAGTACAAGAACTTCAAGTTCTTTTGGTAAGTGGGATCTTAATCATTTCCTTTGAGAACAAGCAACACAAAAACTTCATGTTCTTTTAGTAGGTGGAGTTTAATCAATTCCTTTGAGAACAAACACCACAAGAACTTCAGGTTCTTTTAATAAATGTGCATATAATTCTCAATAATTTTTGCATTATTATTGATCAGGATGGTCTAACCGATGATGCCAACTATATAGGTGTATATATATCTCTGAATTTGTAAACTTCTAGTTTACCATAACATGTGATTCAATCTCACTTGTATGTACGTAGTACAAATTTTGAAATAGAAGTTTCTTTGAAACTTGATAATACATTATCCACCAAAATTTGTTCCTTTGAATAGGAATATATTTAGCTCTTTCGGAGCTTTCAATTAAAATTATTCTTTTTGTAGTAATATATAGCTCTTCTAGAGCTTTCAACCTACTTTTGGCTACCATAACTTATATTCACATTGGCTTATTTCATATGTCAATTGATAACATATGTTATCCATAATTCTCGAAGGATTATTTTGAGAACTCTTATTGTACTATTAAAATTCTCACTTGTGATGGTGGCAATATTATTACCATTAACGGTAATTACTATAATATTCACAATTATGTACTTTTCATAATATGCTTTCTCTCAAGAACTTATTGCTCTTCTAGAGCATCAATATGTTTAGTACTTTGAGATATAGTACTCACATGTTTCCCTTGCATTTAAATGGAAAAATATTTCTTATGCTTCTGTTAAGTATAAATCGTCACAATAGATTATATTTGATAAATAATCATATTAAACAAAATAAATAAATATTATAATATATATAAATAAATACAAAACATAAATAATTAATGCATAAAGTAAATAAACATAAAGCAAAATAAATTATAACATCAATAATTCTCTTTAAGGTTATGAGAATAATTAGAAGATGATTTATTCACTTTAGGGTTATAAGAAAATCAACAACGTCCAAATGAGTTGGACCAATATCATCTTCATCATTTTCAAAAAAAAATTTACTTCTATTTTATTTTCTTTATCATTCAGTGATTGTTGATGTTTCAACGTATGACAAGTACGAACCCGATGGTCTGTAACATCGCATTGATAATAAAAGAATTTCATTTTCTTAGAATGATCTTTATCACTCATGGCATCCTTATAACCCTACTTCTTGTGGGTATAAACATTCTTAAAATAATTAGCATGTTTATGCCATTGACATCGACCGTACCCATAATTAATAATGTGGCCTTTATTCTTTCGTTATATAATATCAAATTCACTTCAAGGAATTGAGTGGAGCCAATGGGCTTTCTAAAACCTTTTTCACGATATTGTGTCTGCAAGACTACATTGTTTGTATGAAAAGTGAAGTATATTTTTCTAATATATTTTCATAAGTGATACTCTGACCACAAAATTTCAATTTAATTTGAAACATTCACATAACTGAGTTTTATCCACTAACCATATAGTAAATTATCATGTTTGCATTCACTTGAGGGAATGAAACTTATCCAATAATGGAATGGAATAAACATCACGCTTGCATTCACTTTAAGGAATGCCTCCCATAAAAGTTTTGGATCAAGATAAATTTTCGTAACTTAAACTTGAGAGAAGTCTATAGTTGATTTTTTCGACGCATAAGAATTATTGCTTTTGAGCAAATATAGACTTTATAATAGTTATACTGTTAAATTAATCATGCTTCCATTCACTTAAGGAAACAAAACAAATCTAATCGAATAAACATAATTAGAGAAATATACCTCTTTAGATTTTATCTTCGGTTAATCCATGACTTTTCTAATCAATTTAAACATATTATGTAAAACATCAAATATTGTTAAAGTTAGATAGCATGCCAAGAAAATATACCAAGCAATTATCGAACCAAATAGGTAATAGGTGAATTTACCAAATTGTCATGTCTTCTATTATACTGTGAAGAACAAGATGCACCATTTCTATTTTTTCTTAAAAAAGTGCATGTATGCTTGTTCCTGTGGCAACTCATTTACCATGTTGTCCTTTTCTAATTTCATGGCTTTGCAACCTTCACCTAATTTTTTCTCTATGTACGATGCAGACTTTCTAAGCTAATTTGAATATACGATAATTGTAGCCATCAATACCAAATTGATATTCTTTTCAAGAATTGTCAACAAGAATCACGATAGTCGAGCCAATCTCCGGCTAAAATAGATACTTAACTTTGGTATTGATGTCATTCTCTGGCTACACTAACACCGAGCAACCAATGCTTTTTCAAAAATTAAAAATCAAGTTAAAGATCAAGAGAGAAAGATAATCGATAATTAAAATATAATCGAGGGAGAAGAACTTATCTTTGATTCATGCTAGAATCAAATTCTTTTCAGTAACTCCTTTAGGATTCGAACTATAAACACCTCAGTTGGTTAGAGTCTCGTGCTGATAACGTGTTGTGAATAAAATAAAGAATAACAAGAACAAGAATAAAGAGATAAGAGAAAGAGGGAGACTTATATTATTCTCAATGTAGTGTTGTATGCTATGCTTTCTCTAATATCTATATTTATAGGCACAAGGGGAAAACCCTATTATCAATGGGCATTAAACCCTAATAATAAAGTACATTAAAGTCACATTTAATACATGGATATCCACCATAAATAAATATTCATAACAGGTACATAGTTTTTAGATTTTATAAGCTGGATTTAAAATACAGTAAATTACACTACAAGTTACTTAATTATAGGTTTAGTAACAAATAAGCCATTTTTATTCTAAAAGTAAAAAAATTAGTCACTCAATTAAAATTTTGAGACAAACAAGTCACTTTTCTTTAAAATTAACAATTTACTCACTCAATTATAAATTTGTGACAAACAAGTCATTTATCTTTAAAAGTAACAATTTACTCACTCAATTTTAAATTTGTGAAAAACAAGTCACTGTATGGTTAAAATTGAATCATGACATAGGATAATAACAGTTTTTTCCAAAATTTATACATTCTATCAATTTGGTCCTAATTAAAAAATAATTCAATAAATTTAACCCTTGACATTTTAAAATTTCTACATTCTACCTCCTAACACACCCTCTGACCACTTGTTGCACTACATGCTACATTTCTCAACTCGATAATCGACAGATGTGATAGCTCAACATACATAGTCACTTCACTAATGGACAACTAACAGACTAATGGAACATACTCATTATGACCTTAATGTCGTCTGCTAGTAGACATAGTCACTTCACTAATTAAAATTTTAAATATGAAAAGTTAAATTTATTGAATTATTCCGAATTAGGACTAAACTAATAGAGTGTATATATTTTGAGGAATAAAATTGTTATTATATAAAGTCGTTTGTTTCAATTTTAATGTCAGAATCACATAATTGTCACAAAATTTTAATTAAATGATTAAATTGTTACTTTAGAAAAAAAGCAACATGTTTGTTACTAAAACTATAATTAAGTGACTTATGTATTTTACACTTTAAAATATGACACCTGTGTTTTTAATATGTGATAAAAATATTGTATTCATAATGTACCAAATGTTAATTAATTTAAATTCAAACACAAAATTCTAAACGCAAATTCAACTTAAATCCAATTTAATCCCAAAAATAGAAAGTCTAAATACATTTAGTTTAAGATTGAATTAATTCAAATTCAAATCAATTCAAATTCCACTTGAAATATCTTTAAAACTATAATGGAGAGAAAATGAACTTGAAATTATATAAATTCAATTGGAATAAAATTCAAAATAATTTAAACCCAAAGTTGTAAAAATTGGAGCCTTGCACACGAATAACTTGAACCCTTTAAAAGCTAAAAAAAACCCACCCTCTCAACTACACTCACCAGTAGACCAATAGCTCACGCGCCTCCACCGTCCCCAACCCTGACTTTTGCACCTCCTCCTTCAATCATTGTCCTTCTTCCCTTTAAGCAAACAACCCAGAAAAAAAAACCCCAACTTTGTTTGTTTCATGGTGTTTTCAATTTCAATTCAGACTTGTTAAGGGAAAAATCCATTTGTATTTCAACTGCAAACAAATGTGGCGGCCGTGGGGCAACAAAAAAACACCGGCGCGGATTCATAACACGTCGTCTCCTTTCTCCTGCTCTTCTTTCAAAGACATCCAACACCTCTGCGCGGAGGATTCTTCTTCTCCTTCTTCTCTTTCCCCCGCAGCCAAAAGAGCCGCCAACGTTTTTCACCGTGTCCGAATCGCCAACTCTCTCCTCCGCTCTTGGGCTCCCGCCCGACCCGAATCCAATGGGAAGTTCCCAGATTCGGCTCCGGATCGATCCGTTTCGTTCCCGGATTCCGATAAGCGCGTTGTGTTCTACTTCACCAGCCTCCGTGTGGTTCGTTCGACGTTCGAGGATTGCAAGACTGTCCGGTCGATCCTCAGAGGATTCCGAGTCTCGATCGACGAGCGGGATTTGTCGATGGATTCCCGGTTCTTGAACGAGATGAAAGGGATCCTTGGTAAAAGCAAGTTGACCTTGCCGCGGGTTTTCATCGGAGGAAGATACTTGGGAGGGGCTGAGGAGATCAGACAGCTACACGAGACGGGGGAGCTTAAGAAGTTAATGGAAGGACTCTCGGCGGCCAAACCCGGCACCTGCGCCGTTTGCGGCGGTTACAGGTTCGTATTGTGCGAAGAATGTAACGGTAGCCGTAAACTGTACACTGAAAAATCTGGGTTCAAGGCTTGTACGAACTGTAACGAAAATGGCCTCATCAGGTGCCTTTCTTGCTCTTATGCACCCTTCTAAAAATAACTCTGTTTTTTTTCATAAACTAATTGTAGTTTTTTGAGTCTTAAACGAAAGTGAATAACCAAGCAATGGGTTTGTTGCTTTAGCATTGCATAAGAGGCCAAGAAGTAAGAGCTAACCTTTTTCTTCTTCTTTTTGTCATTTTTCTGAACTTATTTTCCCCTAGTTTGTAGCCTTAAAAGTAGTGAAAGCACTGAAAAGGAGAACAGTAGGATTTAGCAGGCTTACGTTTGTGTTAACTGTCATTGTTTGTTTTTAGCGTCCTCCTCAAAATGATTTTGCGATTTCTCTGGAAAACAGGATGTCATAAATTCAACTGTAAACGTTACAGGTCGGTCTGGCATACAAACATTTAGTGATTGTAATCTATATGGCTAATTTAAGCTATAGATTGCGCCTGCCATATCTTCTGACCTTTGATCTTGTAATCTTGTATTTTTACCACTTCCATGGGACTGTAACCTGAATGCCAAGATAGCAGTAGCAGCAGCCATTCTGATAACTTGAAATATCAGTAACCCCACTCCTGTAAAGATAATACTTGGAATTCACATCGGATAGTGATTTTAACATCCTATCTTGGAGTCTGTAGTTTAGATCAAACTCAATACTCAAAACATGTCGATTCTATGATTTTAACCCTTTTAGAAAGGGATTAATTAATTAGGGAATGAATTATGGTGGTGCTGGTAGTTGCAGACAAGGAGAACCTAGACACAGACTTCAAATCTAATCCGATTAGCCTTCGACAACTGCATAACACCAACACTACTTCAAGGTTTCAAAAACAATAAACTAGGAACTACCATGGGAATGAATAAGGGGTGCTTATCGAGTGAGTCGATCGATGCTCATTAAAAAGTTCCGTTGCTCGATTCGATTCGTTAAGCTCGATAAAATTTTGCTCAATCCATGCTTAAAAAATTTCATTACTCTTGTTAAGCTTGTCAAAATTTTTATCTTAATTTTTAAAATATAGATAAAATCTAGTGATACTATTAGAGCTTAATATAAATATACAAATTCAAAAAAATGTGAGGGCTAGTGAGATAAATAAAAGAATCTGTTATGACTGAGTTAGAGATGAAGTCGATATTCGAGTTTGAGACTTTTTTTAGTTTCTCAACAATCTTCGATGAACAACAAAAGAAAAAAGGCCAGATTTTGGTGTTTTGACTTTCTATCGTATTTTTTTATATGGGAACTAAAGATTTTTTATATTTTCTACTTTTATACATAAAGTAATAAAAGAAAAAGGAAATATTTTAATAAAAAATTAAAGGCTAATTATTATAATTTAATTTTTTATTAATATAAATTAACTTTTAAAATTCTCGGGAAATATAAAATATTTTAAAAATTTGAAATCAAATATTTTATTAGTAAATTATTTAGCAAGTTAATAATTTTTTTAGAGTTTTCAACTAGTATTTAAATTTCTTTGAAATATAATTTTTTTAAGGTAGCCGTTAAAAATCATTAAAAATTTATAAAAAAAAGTAACGAGCTACACGCGAACTTATTGAGTCGAGTTTTCTTGCTCGACTCGACTCGTTAAGATATCGGGTCGAACTTGAGTCCAAGTAGAGTCAACTCGAGCGTTGATCGAATTTTAACTGAATCGATCTTAAGTTGTTTGCGAGCTGCTCAACTCAATAAGTATTCTTAACATGGATGACGGAAAATGAGATTGATTCAAGTTCAACTATTGTCTCTAACTTTACATACGGAGATATAACCTTTGGTGACTGGACTTGAATTATCTGTGGAACTAATTTTAGGGCCTGCTGTTACAAAAAGCGAGCCATTTTGATATCAGTACGGGAAAGAAATCTGCTACGAGTTCAAATTCGATTCAATCCAATTTATTATTAAGTCAACAATCAAACTTGAATTATCCCAAATTCAATATTGATTCCAGCCTGTAGTGATTAGAGCTTGATTTAACTTTAACCCAAAAAGACCTCAACTTTCAAATTAACCGAATTCGAAATGATTTTGATCAACAATTTAACTTTGACTAAAAATGATCCATTAAAATTTGAATTGCTAGATCGAAGTTGGCCCAACCCAAAATAATAAATCTTTCTACATCATCAAATAAACATATACGGGTATAATTCGTTTACACAATATCAAAGAGTTTTATTGTTTTAGGATCATTAATGAGGGTAAATTGATGACCGGAATTATTCGCTCCTTTTTTTATAATTTTTTTCTTCTCATTTTTAGCATTTAATCTTGACCTTCAATTTCCAATCATCAATTAAACACTTTTTAATTTTTACATGGTGTAACTGGATTCTATCTCTATATATTTATATTTATATCGCTCGAAACATCAATTATGAGAACACAAGATGTCTCAACTTGAAAAAGACTGCCGGGCATTTCCTATTGCGCTAGGGGAGATTGTACTCATAAACCAACAACCAGAAGCATTCACGTTTTAAGAAAGTATGGTCCACAAACTAGACCATGTCTCAAGGCCTTTGCACCCCTAGACCATGTCCCTGAGCCCCTCCATGTGTTGTCACTCTCTTTTATTGTACCATCCAAACATAAATTAACAATTTGTTGTTGGTTTTTTTTATTCTTGTTCACAGAAGTTTCATTTCACTGTCCTTGGCATTCATCATTATCTGTGTTCGGTTTCCCTTAAAAATCATGCTCGTGATCAACTAACTCGCTACTTGGTAATAAAGGACGGAATGGGAGAAACATGGAGAAATAACTTTCCAATTGTATGGAGCTGAAATTAAGAATGACAAATATACAGCATGAACTAAAGAGACGACGAGTTCTTCTCAAATGATAAGATACATATATTATTAACTGCATACCATCTCTTTTCGCAAGCAATGAATGGTGTAAGCCCTTTTAACCTACATGGCTAAATGTTTATTGCGTGGCAAGGTAGACCTGATTCTGTAAGAGTGCCCAACACTTGCAACCAGCTCTCATTGGGTGCTTTCCTTTTCATGGTGAGGTCATTCAGCAGCTAGGTGTGAAAGACTCCATGATTCTTTTCCTTGTAACCGTCGGCTACATCAACAAGTTTATCAGAAATGTAACAACAATAATGCCTCTCACATTTCTTGTGGATTAATGGCTCGGTCTCGCGCTCTATTATACAGATCAAGCGTGTCAATATGGTTTGGTTCCAAGCAGAGTGCTGCTTCACAATCACAGAGAGTTGTCTTCATATCACCCATTGACTCATAAAATGCTGCTCGAAGATTAAGTATTTGCAGGTCAGGCTTGAAAGCTATGGCTTTTGTAAGCTCCTCGACTGCTTCAGTTTCTTTTTGGTCATCCATTAACACTAATAATCATACAATGCAGCATGTCAGTACTTTGAAATTTATCAGATCATATATACATATATATATGTATATGTATTGAAGTAACAAAAAGTAATTAGATATGAGTTCCATGCCCTTTCTTTGTATGCAAGGAAAAATCTGGGTCTCAAACCTGAATCAAATATATGAAACTGAGAAAAAAGAAACTGAAAATTACCGGCTGCCCTGTATCTGTATGGGTAAGTTCTTAGTGGATCCAGTTTTGTGGCCATGTTGAGGTCATTCTTTGCCATCTCACGATCAGAGTATTCAGACCGCTTCTCATAAGCCGAGGCATTATTATGTGCCTTCTCTATTAGTTTGGACATCTCGTCGTATGCCGCTTTATGCTGATTTCTTAAAAAATATACGCGTGCTAAGCCTTGATGAGCTCTTGTGTGCTTGATTTCAAGGGCATTCATGTAGCAGGTTGCAGCTTGATCTAGTTTGCCACAATCCACAAGAATTGTGCCCAAATTATTGAGTGCCTGTAAAATATCACCAAAAACAATAAAATTGTATGAAGATGGTTGTCAAATGACAGAGTCCAAGCAACGATTTACTCACTTGTCCTTTCCGAAGACCATCTGAAGGGCATCGAAGGGCTTCCTCCAGAAGCTGAATGACATAAGAAGAAGATTCGGGATCCAAACTGGAGTCTGCTAATGTGTATGCTTTCAGGAAAAAGGCTTCAAACGACCTCTTAATCGAAATGGACTTCTCAGCTCTCGCAAGAGCTTCTTCACGGTGGCCACTGTCATATAGAATCCATCCTTCATAAACTAACTTTTCATGCTCAGAACTAGAAAGATTACGAGCTAATCGCAAACACCGCAAAGCAGCCTTCTGACAATTTAGCCTGCAATCATGCGTCTATTCCCTTAGCTTAAAGCATCACATTCCCATTAGAAGACAGCACTGAATTACAATGGATTTCAGAAAACACACAATTGATATTCTAAAGACAGAAAGATTCTAGAAATGTAAAACCTTGTTAAAAATCCACATAAAGAACAAGAACTGCAATTCAATAAGAATGTCACTAAACAAAAAATTGATAACAAAATGCTTACCTCAAAAGTAGAAGAGATTGCCGGAACCTAAGGAGGCTTTTTCCGGGATCATTAGCCAGCATCTGGTGAATGACAGATAGAGAGCCAATATCATCTACAGAAGACCATCGATCATAAAGTTGCATCCAGCAGTCAGCCTGACTTCCTTGCTGGACCTTATGGTTCAGGAGCTCGATCAACATATCCCCTCTTACTTGCTCATGGAACATTTTGTAATTTGGCTCCAAGGTTAACAGTGCTCTAATATCTCTCAAAGCACTTCCATAATCCTCAATTGCTATGAAGAACCAAGCTCGCAATTCTAGGCAATCTGGTGCGAGCTTGAAACCAATGATTCTGTCAATCTCTGAAATAGCAGCCGTAGTTTGCTTCTCCTCTACCTTTGAGACTGCTCTATATTTGTATGGGAATGAGAGGGTGGGATCCAATTCAGTTGCAGTGTCCAAATCCACAATTTTTTCCTTCCCGACGTTATATAAAGACCGTTCTTGATACATCCACCCAACAGCTTTATACTCAGAGATAAGTGAGCTCATCAACCGGTAGCCAGAATATTGTTGCCCTTGCTTGTACCTGCATCTTGCCATACCAGCTAATGAATAAATATGACCCGCCTCACTAGCTGCTTCGAAACAACATTGAGCACTTCCGTACTCTTGCCTCTCAAGCAACACACAACCCAGTTGATGCAAAGCTAGAGCCGTTTGCCACTTTTCGGTGGCACATTCTCTCAACCTTTCTAACAGCATCAATGTTGCATTCGACACCATGTTCTCTTCCATAGCCACCTGGCTTAGGAAATAATACAATAGGAAAGAAGTATGCCCTGTTGAAGCTAATCTCTCCCTAGCCTCGAAGCTACAAAATATTTTCATCACTTTTGGGACGTAAAGAGAACTTGGGAGCTCTCTTAGCAACACTTGCAAACATGAAGCTATTAGAGCATTCGCCCTTTCTTCTAACCCATACTCGATAAGATCCAATGCATCCTCCATGGAACTGACTAAAGAAGCCAAATGAATATCGCAAGCAGACTTCATTTCCTCACAGCAGAACCTATTTGCAAAAGATAAGAGCTCCAGAACAATCTCGGGAGAAAATGAGTCCACCATCCTAATCCTACTGTACAAATCCACAGCTCTCATTCCCTCAACAGAGATATCATTTTGTGAAAAATCAATTTTATAACTTTTTGACTCCATGAAACTCCCGTATAGCATTGCCTTGAATGGGCTGGAAAGTGCAGCAATTTTGAACCGAACGCAATTAATTTCCTCATTGCCAACACAAAAAGAGACATCACCATCTTCTTCCAAAGTCAAAAACTCCTTCCCCTTGGAGATTTGTGCATCAGTGGACTTAGTACACTTTTGATAACACTTGCAATGATCATAAATTGAATTTGGATCGTACCCAGATACGAGGGTAGCCTTAGGACATTCAAGAATGAACCTACTACAATCCATTGGTGATACACCATCAAGCTCATCTTCTCTCCTCTCAAACCTTAACCAAGCAGATAAAACTACCTTCGAGTGCACATCAAAGGCATGTTGCCTCGCAGCACGGAGGCACCTTCTCAGTAACTTAGGATCACCAAGGCTACTCAAAACCGAGTACTGCTCAATGCATATCAAAGATTTCCCTGATTCCGATTCCGAACAAGCCTTGAACCGGCGGTAAAGGTCGGCTAAGGTTTCTACCAACTGAATGGGTTTCAAGTAAGGTTCTATGGGCGGTTCAAGAAGGTCAGTCCTAGGGAGTCCGAAAGGAAGCAGTGTTTTAGCTCTTGAGACAGAGCAGACCTTATTGGATTTAAGTTTTGACCCTATAAATTTGACTCTATGATTACCAAGATTACTGGATGTGGAAGAAGAGGCAGTAGTGTTAACAACAGTGGTATCCGGTGGATTCAAGGCATGAACTTGAGTGCTTTTGAACCTTTCTACAAGCTTAAGACCACGCATGTTTCTATTCACTAGTATACCATATGATAGCTTCCCTTCACCTTTTTTTTTCCTAAATAAATACAAATTCACAATCTTCTATTCACATTGAAATACCTGAATCAACAAACAAAAATTAAAGAACAAAACTTTAAATAAAAGGGTTGTTCTTTACCTCCTTTTTTCCCCTTGTTCAAGCACCAGAGAGAGGGAAAGTGATGCAGTGCATAAAGATGAGAACTTTGCAACAAATTTTAGTCTCTGAGTTTCATTGAGATTCTTCACAGCTTTTTCCTTCCCTCTCTCTCTCTCTCTCTCTCCTGATGGAAAACAATTTGTTTTTTCACAGGGAAACCTTATTGTTGTTATTATTATATAAAAAACTTCGGCAGTTTTGGTGTTGGGGTTACCAGAAAGAAAAGTGGTTGATTTGGTGGCTACTCCAATGCTAAAAAAAGACCGGTGTGGAGCCGGTAACCACTGGGTTATTGCCACGTCATCATCAGATGAAGATGAGAATTGGGAACATGGCAACTAATCTTTGTCAACGGTTGGAGCAGATGGATCGATTTCTTATGATTAAGGTAACTTGAATAAAATTAAAACTTGATTAAAGTGGGATTATTAATATGTTAAGCAAAGGTGGTGGCCCCTAATTAAACAAAGGAAAAAACTTTGATAAACAAGTCGTGTAAACTTTAGTTTGTACGTGCTTTTTAGTTTTAGAGATTAGGGTTTTAGTTTAGGGTTTAAGGTTTAGGGGTTTAGGTTGTAGGGTTTAGAATTTAAGGTTAATTTTTAAAATTTAGGGTTTAGAGTGTGGGGTTTAGTTTTTTAGAGTTAGGGTTAGAAATTTAGAATTTAAATTTTTATAGTGTAAATACACATGCATGTGTAAAATTAATTTTACACAACTTGTGTATCAAAATTTTACCCTTAAACAAATACAATAATTTTTTTAAAAAAAAAACACACATCCCCGTTAATGTATCAAAATATTATGTCTAATTATGGGTTTAGTCTGTTTACTATGTTGAAATTAGAGATTAATTTCTCTATTTCATTTTTTTCATATTTTGGTCTTTCTATTTTTTTGTTATCATTAATAGATCCAAATTAATAAAATTTAACTGCTATAAGTAAAGTGATGATGTAGATTTTTTAAAAAACAAACTTAAGAATGCAGTTGATATGTAAATATATTATCGGTTAGACATAACTGATATGTAAATTAAGTGGCAGAACTTGTAAGGGATTAGAGGGGCCATGGTCCCCCAATCTTGAGAAACTAAAATTTGACCCTAGTAATTTTGAAAATTTTAATTTGGCCCCTTCAAAGTTTTTAAAAGATTCATATTAAGCTTCAAAATTTTAAATATTTTTAATTAAATTCTCTCTCATAATTTTTATAAGTTCTTATTAAATCTCTCAAAAATATTAAAAATTTTAGTTAATTCCGCAATTTTTTTGAAAATTTTAGTTTAAACCTCAATTTTTTTTAAAAAAATAAATTGGCCTCCCAAACTCTTATCCCAAGTTTCGCCACAATGTAAATTGAATTTTCATGGTAATAGCTAATGGTGTTATCAATTTGGATATACTGATAACATTATAAAATTATTAGATGACTAATTATATCAAATTGAAGTGGAGGGATTAAATCCTAAATTTTCAACATAGAAGAGGGATCAATCCACAATAAGACCAAATGTATATAATGTGAATTATTGACCATATTAAAGCTGATACAATATAATGTTTTGAATTATTTATGAATACACAATAAAAGTAATATGAATATAACGAAAAATACATAATAGATCTAGACAGTGGCGGGGTAATGTAGGTGGGATCCCAATTTTTTTATTAAAAAATATAATGAGATTTTTATCTATTTAGAACTTTAATTTTCAATTCATTCTAATTTTGTCCTCTTTTAACGGTTAATTATATTATATCTTTTATCTTTATTCTTGACTCCATCACTGAATATTGATAAAGATATGACCACTAGTGGCAGATCTTGACCTTATAGTTTGAGGGGGCCTAATTAAAATTTTTAAAATTTTAATTGTCTAACCATAATTTTCAAGAATTTTGAGAGACTTAATGAAAAATTTAATTTTAAAATGTGAGGATCTAACTAAAGTTTTTAGAAGATTTAATGAAACTTTTTTTTATAATTTGGAGATAATTAAAAATATTCAAAAGTTTTAAAACTTTATGAAAATTTTTATAAATTTTAAAAGGGCTAATTAAAATTTTAAAATGTTATAATACAATTTTTTCAAAATTTTGGGTGCTAAGGCCCTCTCTGGCTCCACGCACCCTTCGCTTCCTCAAATGTGTAATATACCTTACAAAAATAATAAAATAAAGTAAATTTTATATTAGAGTAACCCCTCTAATAAATAATGAAAATATAATAAATACAATAAATTTCGTCCACGATCATATCTGATTTCGTCTTTGGATCTAGACATTGTGTAGTAATTAGAGCATGTAATATATAGTAAGGTGATGGGTCTAAATTCTAATCAAATACCAAACAGATCCTACAGCTGAGCCCGAGGGTTGCTGTTCCCAAAATTTCACGACAATTTCGTTCAAAATTTATGATGTTTGGTTGCTTATCATTTATCATAAGCAATATAATATTAATTCGTGATGTCAAGAAACCCCAATGCAAAATATAGCCACGGCCTTATCCATTAAGCCATCAGTTTTCTTTAAAAAAAACATTTTCTTTTTCTTACATCATGAACATTGAATTGAGATTATTATTATCTGATAAAAAAGGTCAAAAATGTATTAAACAAGATATTTTTCGTTATGTATAGGGACGAACGTAAAATTTTATGTTAAGGGGTTGAAAATAAAATTTTAATAGAAAATACATAAAAAAATTTAAAATTATATACGAATTTTAAATTTACAGAGGACGATTGCTCTCCCAACCCGATAATCCCTGACTATGCGTACATTTTTCCTTTGATATTCCTCACCATTGCTATCAAGAATAAATGCTAAACGAAAAGGAAAAAAAATTAAATTATTATTCTGTCATGACAAACCAGAAAAGAATGAGGTTGGCGTGTGGTTTACTGGCTAGCTAAATGTCTAAATCATGGATGGTCATGCATATTTAACCTATTAACATAATTTATCATAAAATAAAATTAAAATTTTGTTGTTAATTTTTTTTATATTATTAATATTATCTGACATATTGATTAATTAATTTAAATAAGATAAATTTATTATGAGGATAATCTTTTTAATCAAATTTGTTTCATTAACAATATTAAGATTTAAATTCGTAACTTTATTTAAAAAGAATGTGTTTGATTCCTTTAAACCAACCAATAGTTAGTTAAAATTTTATTTTAATTATTAATATAAAAAAGGCACAAATGCATTAGTTTAATCACACAAAACTATGAAAGTTGATCTGCCATGCATATACCAAGACACAATGAAAATGATTCTCTAACTAAAAAAAAACAACCAAATTAATGAAAGGTTAGGTAGCCAATAGATCTAAGTACATCATATTTTTTTCATAAAAGGTAATTTACCATTCTCTTTCATCCATGATGAGTTTTTTTAGGTATAACTGCGATTTTAGTCCTTATTCTATGTTGAAGTTTAGAATTTTATCTTACTATTTCATATGACCAATTGATAACGTGAAAATTTTCACTTTTATCCGATTCTACAATTTGAGTCATGTGCCAATCCAGTTAGCCTATTCGACCAACAATAAATTTCGATTCAGTTGAATACATAAGCCAATATATATATATATATATATATATATATATATATATATATTTGAAAAACCATGTCAACATTTCAATGACAACAAATAACAATATTATCAATTTGGATCCACTGATTATAACTTTATGTCAAATCAAAGCAGATATCTCAAAAATTAAACATAGTAGATGGACTAAATTCATAATTAAACCGTTTTCATGAGTTGATTGGGTGAATGATTAAAGGGTGAGTTGAACATGTCCTGGATGTTGAATTGTTTAAAGTCATAATTACAAGTTGGGATGTATAATATTATAGAAAAACAAAAGGGGGTGTCCAAAACAGAATATATCCTTGGTAGGAGAGGGAGCATATGCATTATATAGAGCCAAGAAAGTGAGAGAACGTGGTGCTAGGCCCCCATGTGAGGGATCTGACTGGACATCTTTGATTGAGAAAGAGATGTAGTGGTGCAGACCAAATTCAACTGATGCCCGTGAATTGTTAAATCAAGAATTTTGTGGGAATCTTTGCAATTTTTTATGCTTGTGAGGTTCACAACATTTCTGGGGTTTTTCGAAACGTAGCCATATCAGTCGCCAATTGTCTCTTGCAAGACATACCAGCAAGTTGATTCGAAAACATCAAATGATGAAGAACTAGCACAACACTAGGTTCTACAACTGTTTATAGGGTTAAAACTAGACCCATGGCCCCACTATCCACCCGTATTTTGTCCGGGTTAGTATTATATTAATAATTTGATATAAATAAAGCCCAATAATAAATAAATATTTTTTTAAAACTAGCTGGTTTTGCATTGATAAACTGGAAAAGAGTTTACATTAGCATCTGCCATACAAACAGTTCAAAGAAAGACAGATGTGGAAATCAAACCAAAAATTAAAACACTAACACTCTTTCCACTAAGAAGCAAACAAATGCTTTACCAACAAACATAAACCAGCATAATTCAAAACTGAAAACACTCGAAGTGCATCTGACAAACGCAAATAAAGATTAAACTGAGAAAAACCAAAAGATAGAAACATGGAGGACAGTTGAAGGTGTAAACTGCAATAACAGGACCTGGGATGTATTCAATCTTCTCCTATCAAGCTCAGTCGTTGTAGTGGCAGCCAAAGGTGCTTCCTCCACCCAGTAGTGAGGGACTTGATGAAATCTACAATCTCGAGCCAGCACATGTGCAACATTGTTTGCTTCTCGTCGGACAAAACAGAAAGTAATACTATTGAAATCCCTTGAGAGAGCCTTGATATCATGCACAATCGGGTAAATAATTAACCAGTCAGCTCTACTCGAGTTCAATTTCTTAATTACGGTCAAGGAGTCTACCTCAATAATCACCTTTGAGAAGCCCAAATCTTTTGAGAATTGAACAGCCTGCTTACAAGCAAGAGCCTCTGCAACAAAAGCATCAGCCACATAACTGTGTGGGAAGGAGCAAGCTGCGACAATTAGGCCCTGATTGTTCCGGCCGATGACCCCTGTGGTGGCGGACCGCGATTGTGAGTTAAAAGCTGAATCAAAATTAAATTTTACTACAGATTCTAGAGGAGCCTGCCAATGATATTCACGTACTAGAGCAATATCGAAGGAAGACCGACCAAGTGCATCTTATTCCTGTATGAAAGCTTCAACAAAAGAAACAGACCCTCCAACAGAAGCTTTAGTACCTTCATGGACCAGTTTATTGCGTGAGAACCAAATAGACCAATAGAGCACGAGCAAGATTCTTTTGTTTCGAGCTGTAAGTGTAGCAAAATAAGAAACCAACCAGTTCTTCCAAAGCTCTGCAACTGGGGTGATAACGTCAGGTAAACCCAACTTACTCGTTAACTGCTTCACAAACTCACAATCCCTCATTAAATGCTCAACGGTTTCACCAGGGGATGACAAAAAGGAAACATTATTGACCATTGTAGCGATGTTTTTTTCTCGCTAAAAATGATTGTGTTTTTATTTTATTTTGTTTGGAAATATTTTATTCCGCGTGTAGTTTTAGAAAACCCGCATTTTATTTAAAAATGGAGTCGCCACCGGCCACTCAAGGTGGACCGGACACCGTAGAAAACCAGAGATTTTGAAAACTTTGGGTTCGGGAGTCGGTTACGGATGGGGAAGGATTAGCACCCCACACACCCCAAAATTGGTACTTTAATAATTACCGCTTTATTAATATTAAACTTTACGGATTAAAGTGACGATTATATTAAAATTCGGTTATAAATGCGAGTAAATTTTAAAGGCCCGTTATTCGAGAGTAAACGTCCAACCACTATCACTACGCCGATCATCGGCCCGTTTACACTCGAATAAAAGGGCACCGCGATTGACAAAATATATGTTCGTTATGCAAAGTTAACAAACATGGCAAATATAAATGAATACACTGTGATAAAAATATGAATAAATGCTAACATAATAAATACTAATATAACATAAATAAAATACTGATTTAAAACATACATACATAACTATTAATTTAACACATAAATAAAAACATATCTAACATAAATTAGATACTAGTCTAAATATATACATACATAAATATTAATCTAACTTATAAATAAAAACATATCTAACATAAATAAAATACTAATCTAAATATATACATACATAAATATTAATCTAACTTATAAATAAAAATATATCTAACATAAATAAAATACTAATCTAAATATATACATACATAAATATTAATCTAACTTATAAATAAAAACATATCTAACATAAATAAAATACTAGTCTAAAATATAAATTTAAAGCATACTAATCTAAAACATAGATAAACATACGAATTAAAAACACAATTTTAAATTAACTACTACTTCATTAAAATATAAAAATTACAACATAAATAAAAAGGAAAGAAAATATACCTAATTAGGAGTTCGAACGACGAACTCTGACTGGACTCCACCGAGATCTACCACGACCTCTCCAAAAATATTAACTAGATCGGACCTAAAATAGGACCCCGATCGAACCGGTTAGGACAGAGGATATTACCCGGTCCTGGGCTAGCCGAATTGGCCTGCCGCCGATTCCAATTGCAATTTTTGCAATTGCTCTGCAATTTGCAATTGCTTTTTTTTTGCTTGCTTCTATCCCCGCTGCAATCCTCTATTTATAGGGGGAGGAGGGCGACGTGGAGCTTTGTGCTCCACACCCCTCCCCCTTTTTTTATTATTACTTTTTTTTTTGCTTTTTTTTATATTAATTTTATTATTATTATTATTTATATATATTATTACAATAATACTAAAAATACTAAAAACTCGTACAAAAATGAGTGATTATCAAAAGCACTCATTTTTGTTTTATCTGGCTAAACTTCTCTCCTTTTGACGCGTGTCTTCTTTCTTCGGTAGATCTTCATTCTCTTCAGCGCATGTCTTCTTTCTTGTTTTGGTTGATCCACCTTGTCACTCTCGGGAAGCAAAGCCTTCAAAATGGGGGTTGTTTGTTGGGGAAGCCAAACCGAGTTCTTCTTGCTACATTATTGGTAATAAGCTAATACCTAAAGAGAGTTCGACCCAACTGCAACACCGACGAAGGGACAGGGTCTACAAAATTCGATCCAGCTGCAACACTGACGAGGAGGCAAGACCGATAGGTGAAAGTTCTGATGTCTGATCCAGCTACAACTCTGACGAAGAGGCAAGATCAGAAAACTGACAATTTTTCTCTTTTCACTTTTTTTTTTACAACATTGCTAAAAATTGAAAGTTGGTGAATTTTGACCAAGCTACAACACCGACGAAGAGGCATGGTCTAAAGTTAGTAATGTTGATCCAGCTACAACACCAACGAAGAGGCAGGATCAAAAGTTAGTGAATTTGGTCTAGCTACAACACCGACGAAGAGGCAAGACCGGGAGTTAGTGAATTAGGTTCAGCTACAACACCGACGAAGAGGCAGAACCGAAAGTTAGATTTGACCCAGCTACAACACCGACGAAGAGGCAAGGTCTGAAGATTTGATCCAGCTACGACACCGAAGAAGAGGCAGGATCGGATAGTTTTTTTTTTTTGTGATCAAGCTACGACCCTGACGAAGAGGCATGATCAGAATTTGGTTGAAAGCTCATTTTTTTTCAATTTTCTTTTTTTCTTCATTTTTTGATTTTTTTTTATTTTTTCCTTCTTTTTCCTTTTTTCTTTTTTCTTCTCTTTTTTTTCTTTCTTTTTTCTCTTTTTTTTTTAAGATACAACATTGATACAACTAGAAAGTTAGTAAATTTTGACCAAGCTACAACACCGACGAGGAGGCATGGTCTGAAGATTTGATCCAGCTACAACACCGACGAAGAGGCATGATCAAGAGTTAGTGAATTTGGTCTAGCTACAACACCGACGAAGAGGCAAGACCAGAGTTTAGTGAATTTGGTTCAGCTACAACACCGACGAGGAGACAGAACCGGCAGTTAAATTTGACCAAGCTACAACACCGACGATGAGGCAAGGTCCGATGATTTGAACCAGCTACGACACCGACGAAGAGGCATGATCAGAATTTGGTTGAAAGCTCATTTTTTCATTTTTTTTATTTTTTTATTTTTTGTTTTTTTTTTATTTTTCCTTTTTTCTTTTTTTTTCTTTTTTTTTTGAGATACAACATTGATACAACTAGAAAGTTAGTAAATTTTGACCAAGCTACAACACCGACGAAAAGGCAGGATCAAGAGTTAGTGAATTTGGTCTAGCTACAACACCGACGAAGAGGTAAGACCGGAAGTTAGTGAATTAGGTTCAGCTACAACACCGACGAAGAGGCAGAACCGAAAGTTAGATTTGACCAAGCTACAACACCGACGAAGAGGCAAGGTCTGATGATTTGATCCAGCTACGACACCGACGAAGAGGCAGGATCGGATAGTTTTCTTCTTCTTATTTTTCCTTTTTTCATTTCTTTTCTTTTCTTCTTCTTTTCAATTTTCTCTTTTTTTTGATTTTTTTTCTACCATTAAGATAAAAGGTAAACTCCGAGTAAAATTTAGGTCTAGCTGCAATACTGTCGAAGAGGCAAGACCTGGATAGGATTTGATCTGCTACACCACTGCCGGAGAGACTAGATCAGCAAAACGTGAAATCCATTACACCACCAACGGAGAGATAGGATCTGGATGGAAATTTTGATATGCAACACCACCGACGGAGGCAAGATCTTCATTAAGTTGGCGTACCACCACTGACGGAGGCATGATTTGCAAGATGTTGGGTGACTGCGCCACTGACAGCGAGATAATTTTTTTGAAAAATTTGCCCGGCTTTTCTATCGACAGAGGGCATGATCTTTTATTTTGGGTGTTTCCATCTTCTTCGTGTTTGGCCTCCTCTAAGACTAAGGTTGGCTGTCGTGTTGTTGCCCCCACGGCTGAAGATGTTCGGTCTCTTTTTGAACCTGTTTATATGTACAAGAAAGATTTGCATGAATGTATCTAATTTTATGTCTAAATGCATGTGTCTACCCTAAATGCATGGTGATCTAAATGTATGACGTATGCAAAAAATGGTTTAATGTAAGATGAATGCAATCTAAATGTATGAATGTGATATTATTTTTTTCGATCCTCAAAGGGATGCCCCTGACTCCTCACTGGTCCCGTCAGGATCTTGGTTTTTGTATGTGACGGTGCCCCAACCTCAACTTGGGTTCGATCAGTCATCTGGGTGCATGCCCCAACATTTTATTAATTCCTATGCCATCGTCTGAAATTGCTCTTGAATTTGACACTTTGAATGCGGATTCTGTTGCCCCCTAGGTTGGGTTTATAAATTGTGTTGGTTCATGGTAGCTCGTTACTATTATTATTTTGGATTAGGTGCATTTTTGCAGACTGTGGTCAAAGATGCAAGAGTTTGACTCGACAATGAAGGTTGGACCTTGGCAAATAATGCCCCCGGACTGAGGACTTGTTATAGGCATAATGTTTGTAAAAGATGTGGGGGTGCTTTTGGACATGCCCCAAGTCCAAACTTTTGTAAGAGGCTTTGTAAGGTGCTAGATCGACCATCTTCGTTGTATTTAATGGGGCAACCCGATGATTAGTTTTATTATTCTGAAAATGAATGCATGCAAAATGTGTCCTAAATCGATGCAATGCAAAATTAAGATTGTGATGATGTTGTGCAATGATGCAGGTGAGCTCAGTGCGATGAAAATAAAATAAAATGAGTTAGTACCAAATAAAATGATTAAATAAAACAAATGATAAATATAACAAAAATAGAGTAATAAAAACTGTACATAAACAAGAAACAAGGCACCAGAGCCTAAATAGGGTGACCACTAATCGGACAGAGTTTCACATGGCTCTAAAGGGTTGGCTCCTACGGCTCACTATATGCAGTTTTGGTGCTAAGAGGTACCCGAATTGTCCTCGCTGTCCTTTACTAAAAGTAGCAAGACCCCCGGTCATCACCCATTATAGGCTCCTTTCAACCGGGTTCAATTCAGGGGGACCCATTCGCTTATACCCATACGAAGGAACGATATCCTCACGAAAGTATAAGGTACTCGAGCCCCGAAGGTACTTGCTAGGCCCATACGGGAGAACGATATCTCCACGAAAGCATTAGCGTTTTCCCCCCACTTAAAAAACGGGTTTATATGCCATATTTTAAATGCGTTAAAATAAACGCGCAATTATAACCGAATATTAATTTAATAATCATTTTAATCTGGAATTTTTGATATTAATAAAGCGGTAATTATTTGAAAAAAGCTCGACTCTCATTTGTTTTTGAAAAACAAAAAGTCCCCAGCGGAGTCGCCATCTGTAGCGATGTTTTTTTCTCGCTAAAAATGATTGTGTTTTTATTTTATTTTGTTTGGAAAATATTTTATTCCGCGTGGAGTTTTAGAAAACCCGCATTTTATTTAAAAATGGAGTCGCCACCGGCCACTCAAGGTGGACCGGACACCGTAGAAAACCAGAGATTTTGAAAACTTTGGGTTCGGAGAGTCGATTCTGGATGGGGGAAGGATTAGCACCCCCACACCGCCCAAAATTGGTACTTTAATAATTACCGCTTTATTAATATTAAACTTTCTGGATTAAAGTGACGATTATATTAAAATTCGGTTATAAATGCGAGTAAATTTTAAAGGCCCCGTTATTCGAGAGTAAACGTCCAACCACTATCACTACGCCTGATACTGGCCCCGTTTACGCTCGAATAAAAGGGCACCGCATTGACAAAATATATGTTCGTTATGCAAAGTTAACAAACATGGCAAATATAAATGAATACACTGTGATAAAAATATGAATAAATACTAACATAATAAATACTAATATAACATAAATAAAATACTGATCTAAAACATACATACATAACTATTAATTTAACACATAAATAAAAACATATCTAACATAAATTAGATACTAGTCTAAATATATACATACATAAATATTAATCTAACTTATAAATAAAAACATATCTAACATAAATAAAATACTAATCTAAATATATACATACATAAATATTAATCTAACTTATAAATAAAAATATATCTAACATAAATAAAATACTAATCTAAATATATACATACATAAATATTAATCTAACTTATAAATAAAAACATATCTAACATAAATAAAATACTAGTCTAAAATATAAATTTAAAGCATACTAATCTAAAACATAGATAAACATACGAATTAAAAACACAATTTTAAATTAACTACTACTTCATTAAAATATAAAAATTACAACATAAATAAAAAGGAAAGAAAATATACCTAATTAGGAGTTCGAACGACGAACTCTGACTGGACTCCACCGAGATCTACCACGACCTCTCCAAAAATATTAACTAGATCGGACCTAAAATAGGACCCCGATCAAACCGGTTAGGACAGAGGATATTACCCGGTCCTGGGCTAGTCGAATTGGCCTGCCGCCGATTCCAATTGCAATTTTTGCAATTGCTCTGCAATTTGCAATTGCTTTTTTTTTTTTGCTTGCTTCTATCCCCGCTGCTATCCTCTATTTATAGGGGGAGGAGGGCGACGTCGAACTTTGTGCTCCACACCCCTCCCCCTTTTTTTATTATTACTTTTTTTTTTGCTTTTTTTATATTAATTTTATTATTATTATTATTTATATATATTATTACAATAATACTAAAAATACTAAAAACTCGTACAAAAATAAGTGATTACAACCATCAACCTCGTAACCTGCAGGTTATCAAAAGTAGGTAAAAAATTGTTGACAACCCTCCACATGACGATTTTGACCTTGGAAGGTACATTGATACCCCCACATCTCATTATAAAAATACGACAAGTCATCAGAATGAGTATTAGATTGTATCCTATTGTTGACAGTTTGCTCACTTCTTAATAATTTATAACCACTTTTAGCAGAATAGTTCCCTTTACCGTCATATCTACAAATTACCTCATTAGGCAAGTTTGTCCTAGAAAGAGGGATAGAACAGATCTGAGACACCTGCTCCTCATCAAACAAATCATTGAGGACATCATATTTTCAAACATTGCCAACTTCATTGGTAAGATCAGATACAACAGTGTACTGGATATTGATTGCCTGGCTCTTAACTCGACCATCCCCAGACCCAAGGAGCCATGACTTGTTCCATATATTGATACACCAACCTGACCTAACTCGCCATCCACAACCCTTCTCAATTAGACTACGAACACTCCATATGCTTTGCCATATATAAGAAGGGCGAGCACTCAGATCAGAATTGAGAAAGTTAAACCTGAGATAATATCTGACATTCAACACTTGGGCAAGAAAACAGTTTGGCTCAGTGATCAAGCGCTAACATTGTTCTGCCAAAAGAGTAAAATTAAAATGGCTTAGACAACAAAAACCCAATCCACCGGCAGATTTTGGTTAAGCCAGTTGACTCCAAGTACACCAATAGATTCTAGAGTTTGAACCTTTACTCCTTCACCAAAACTTAGCCATGATCTGCTCTAAGGATCGACATAGAGTGCTAAAAAGTAAGAAACACTGTATTGCATACACGGGGATGGCTTGGAGTACAGCCTTGATTAACACCTCTTTACCCCCACCGAAAGAAAATGAATTCCCTAATTATCCACTTTGTTGTTGAACCGATCAAAGAAATAACTAAAGGCCTCCTTTATGTTTCTTCCTACCATTATTGGCAAGCCTAAGTACTTCTCAGGGTTAGAGGAGATGAGCACACCTAGCATGTTTGCAATCTGGTCTTTACTATCCACCGCAGCATTTGAGCTAAAATAAATAAGGGATTTATCGTAATTTACCCTTTGGCCCGATGCATTTGCATATTTGTTTAGCATAGAGACCATGTTAGATGCCCCTACAGATGATGCTTTCCCAAATAAAATAGTGTCATCGGCAAAAAATAAGTGGCAATCTCTAATCTGCCATGTCCAGTTCTCGCCCTTTTAATTGACCCTTGTCTGTTCGATTCGTTCAACAAAACCGAAAGTCCTTCAGTACAAATTAGAAAAAGGTAAGGGCTTAACGGATCACCTTGTCTTAATTCACGAGAAGGTCAAAACGGGGTAACCTTGCTTCCATTAAGGCTCACTGAGTAAGACACCGTCGTTACACATCACATAATCAACTGTACCCATCTTGCATCAAACCCTGACTTGATCATCATTGCCTCCAGAAATGATCATTCAATGCGATCATATGCTTTACTCATATCGGTTTTTAGCGCAAAGAAACCACTCTTGCCCGCATGATTATTCTCCATTAAGTTCAGAACTTCATAGGCAATAACCACATTGTCTGATATGTATCGTTCGGGAATGAAAGCCTCTTGCGTTTTATCAATACACACATCTAAGACACCAAAAAACTGATTCGCTAGCACTTTAGCCACAATTTTATACACAACATTGCATAAACTAATGGGCCTAACTGTTTTAAATTTTCTGGATTACTGACCATTGGAATAAGGACGATCTGTGCTGTATTCATCTGCTCTATGTCTGACCTTCCACTTAGAACTAATAAGCAAAAATCTGTTACATCCTGGCCAACTATATGCCAGAATTTCTGAAAAAAAATGCTGGGAATCCATCCGTTTCAGAAGCCTTCAGAGGAGCCATACTAAAAACTGCAGATTTTATTTCATCTGAATAAAAAGGTGCCAGGAGGCTGTCATTCATCTCATCAGTGACACGCTGTTGCACTAATTCAAGCATATCAGAAGTGTCGTCTAGTGTCGATGTATGATACAAATCCTGGAAATAATCACTAGCCAGGCGCAGAAGGTCAGAGACATCAGATTTCTAATTCTCTTGCCCATCATACAAACCCCGGACTCTATTCTTACTCTTCCGATACGAGGCGTAACTGTAAAAGTATGGTGTATTTTTGTCCCTATGTTGTAGCCAATTAGCACGGGCCCTTTGCTCCCAAAAACAATTCTTCTTTATCGGCCTCCATATTTAGACCTAGCTTGACATCTATGAGCTCATTGAGTGAAGCTTCCTTTGGGTCTAACACTGACAACTCAAGCAAGCGATCTTGCAATTTTTGCTTCCTCGCAGTAGTGGTACGATGCAAATCCTTACTCCAGGACATTAGGGTATGGCCAAGACCATATAAGCGGTTTGGCACCTCATCATTTGACTCATCCCAAAAAGATTTAATCTCCTGTTCAGCACCTTCCTCGAGAGCCCAATTGGCCTCAAACCAAAAAGCAGCCTTACAAGTCACAGTCTGGTGAATTGCAACCTGATTCGTATCAATAAAGACCGGGTAGTGATCCGAAAAAAATGACTCAGATGGGAAACTGAATAACCCAGATATATATCCCAGCACTCTAAATTTACAACAGCTCTATCCAACCTCTCTCGTACGAATATACTATTTCATTGAAGTCCCTAGCTACAAGTCAGGGCATCGATTGTTCCAACTGCAGTTGGCACAAAAGGTTCCACGATATCACGTTACTGCCAGTAAACTGAAAATCATGGTGTAATATAAGAGTTGCAATGAAAGAGATAGAAGAGAGACATAGAGAAGAGAGACAACACTCTCGTTGTTTTATTGATAATACTCGTAATATCTCAAAAATGAGACCGAGCCATATTTATACAAGAGTTGCATGCGTCAGTTATAGAATGGCAATCTAACAACCTTTCCTAACCATTCTAACTAACTCATAACAACTTCAACTGACTCATTTTACAAAGACCTTACCTATACTTATAACATTCACCTCGCTTTCCTCATGTTCAAACCTCTTTGATAATCTTGAGATCACCTGAGCTGCTGCTTTCTTGATCACTACTGAAAAGAAACACCAACCTGCAACACAAACAAAAAGAAACACATACCAGAAATTAACACAACTAATATCCTAAGATGAACCAGACAAGGATACTACTGCTAACTTGTCACGAAAACTACAAAATGAATTTGCTGATAGGGGCTTCGTCAATATATCAGCAACTTGTTCACAGGCTGGAATTTCATTCACCAGCAGCTTCCCAGCTACAACTTTCTCCCGGACAAAATACAAATCAAGTTCAACATGTTTGAACTTTGAATGCATCACAGGATTGGCCGAGACAGCAACCGCACTAGAATTATCACACCATAAGGTTGTCTGGCCATCTAGAACAACGAACAGCTCACTGAGCAAGGACTCAAGCCATAACACTTCAGTGGTAGCACAAGCAACACTTCGATACTCTGCTTCTGCTGTAGAACAAGAGACAACATGTTGCTTCTTTGAACCCCAAGCAACAGGATTACTACCAACAAACACACAGAACCCTGTGGTGGAACGGCGATCATCTAGATCAGAACCCCAATTCGCATCAGCAAAAGCTGTTATAGTTAACCGGGGAGAAGGTGTAAAACGAATGCCACAATCAATTGTTCCTTGTAGATAGCGTAAGATTCATTTAACAGCCTGCAGATGAGTATCTAATGGTTCCTGCATAAATTGACACACGCGATTTACCGCAAACGCGATCTCGGGTCTAGTGATTACCACATATTGTAAGACACCAACTATACTCCTATAGTCAGTAGCGTTAGTAATTGGACTTCCAACACCTGCAGACAGTTGACAATTAGCTATCATAGGAGTGGGTAACCCTTTAGCATTGCCCAGACCACTCCTTTTCAACAACTCACCAATATACTTCTTTTGGCTTAGAACAAGACCTTCCTAAATATAATGAACCTCTATTCCCAAGAAAAAGTGTAAAGAACCTAAGTCCTTCAAAGAGAAAGCTTTGTTTAACCTGTCAATGACTTGCTGCACTTCTTCACTGTCACTTCCAGTGAGTATAATGTCATCAACATACACGGGAAGATATAACACCCTGTTGCCTGACCTCTTGAAGAACAAAGAAGAGTCTGATTTTGACAAACCAAAGTCTTCTGAAACCAAATACTCTCTAAGTTTTTCAAACCAAGCCTGTGGGGCTTGTTTCAAACCATAAATGGCTTTATGAAGTTTGCAAACAAAATGACGTTTATCCCCCTGTTCATATCCAGGAGGCTGAACCATATAAACCTCATCGGCCAAGTCTTCATTCAAAAAAGCATTATTAACGTCAACTTGCCGTAAAACCCACTTCTTTGTGACAGCAATAGAAAGTAAGTCCTGACAGTTACATGCTTAATAATAGGACTAAAAGTTTCATGAAAGTCATACCCAGCTTGTTGCAAGTACCCTTTTGCCGCCAGTCTGGCCTTATATCGAGAAACTGAGCCATCGGCACTCCTTTTTACTTTGAATATCCACTTGCAGCTTACGGCTTTCCTGTGCGGAGGCAATTCCACTACTGACCAAGTATTATTCCTTACCAGGGCATCATACTCATCCTGTGCTGCCTTCTTCCAATTTTCACTCAATATGGCTTTTTTGATGTTTTGCGATTCAACATCTTCCAACGGAACAGACGAGCCAATTTTGCAGTATAAACTTTTGGTTTTTGTATACAATTTTTTCCCCTTGTTATCATCGGATGCGCATTCACAACAAGAGAACCAACATCTTCACATCCACCCACTGTAGGTGACATCGTGCTGGAAAAATCAGGATCGGCAAGAGAAGTGGGAAACCTCTAATTGGATTGCACATCCAAAATTGGTTGTGAACCAGCCGAGCTGAGATCATCATTTTCATGGGAACAACATTCTAGGTCTGGACTATTAACCGGACTGTTAGCCCAAGCCATCTCAGTAGCCTCCAGACGGATTTAAATCAGACATATCATATAACTGACAAGTGACTACAGGTGCATTTTTTGGATTGATATTTTCTGGATTTAGGCCTAGTTTGGGCTTAATAGTTGATCCTCAACAGGTTCAGAAACATGAACCGGGTGAGGACTCACGGACTCATTCTGGACTGGACTGATGTGAGCTAAATGCTGAGTGGAGTTTTTATTTGTAACATCCTCAGCACATGATTTTACACCGGGTCCACTATCAGACCTTGAATCAGATAACGACACAAGAACCAAAGGCATTTCACCAGATGACTCACCATTGCAACTAGGTGTCGTATTTTGATTCTTACTTATTCCTTGAAAAGGAAAAAGGCTTTCATCGAAGATCACATGCCTAGAAATCACAACTTTACCCTCAGGATTAAGACACTTGTATCCCTTATGAGACAGACTATAGCCAAGAAACACGCATTGTGTTGTTCGAAACTCAAGCTTGTGTCGTAGAAAATGTCACAACAGGGGATAACAGGCACACCCAAAGGCCCTTAAAAACCCATAATCTGGTGTACTCTTACGTAGCACTTCATACGAAGACTGTCCTTCTAACAACGGAGTAGGTAATCTATTTATCAAGAAAATTGCTGTAATAAAAGCGTGACTCCAAAACTTCAGTGGCAAACCTGCTTGAGATAACAACGTTAAACCCATCTCTACAATATGACGGTGCTTTCTTTCAGCTTTCCCATTCTGTTCTGACGTGCTAGGACAGGTGAGGCGATGGTGTATACCATTTACACGCAACCAATTTGCTAGTGCTTGAAATTCATCACCACCGTCTGTTTGTAGAGCTTTGATTTTGTGCCCAAACTGAACCTCCACCATCTTATTGAAGTCAACAAAACACTGAAAAATATCAGACTTTCATTTGAGGAGATACATCCAAGTGTACCTGCTATGAACATCAATGAAGGACATATAATAATAGTAACCATCAGACGCAACATGAGCTGGTCCCCATACATCAGACACAACCAATTGAAATAGAGAGTCATAAACAGTGGTGGATAAATGAAAAGGAAGTTTGTGTGCCTTTCCATGTAAGCAAGAAGAACAAACAAATGGCATTTTATTATCATTGACAGCTATATTACAAGACCTTAGAGCAGTCTTAAGAACATTCAACGAAAGATGCCCTAGACGCTTATGCCATAATTCCAAAGGTAAAACAGATTTAGAAGCAGTGTATACTTGAACACAAGACTTATTAACAAAAGAGAAAGGATCCAGCTTATCAGCAGCAACTGTATGAGAAAATGGACTTAGTTCATAGAGACCTTCAGGAGTGAGCCTCCCCTCCAGCAGAACGACCCTGGTCTGAGCATCCTTCACAAAACACTTGAAAGGATGAAACTAAAAAAAACACATTGTTATTACGAGCAAAATGAGAAACAAACAACAAATTTTTCTTGATGTCTGGTGCACATAACAAGTTACGCAAAAACAAAGTCCTATTGGCAACATTCAAAATACCATGACCAATGTGAGTGATTTTTACCTCATCACCATTTCCCATAAGTAAAGAATTTTTACCTGTATATGCTATATCAGACTGCAGATTATCACGATCATTAGTTATATGATGGGTGGCACTTGAGTCAGGGTAGCACATAACCTCCTTGGAACCAGTGGTCACACATTTGCGCCAGTGTGGAGGAACGGAGCAGCCAGAAAAGAATTAGACGCACTGGGAAAAGTAGAAACTGTATGAATAGAAGCTAGCGAAAAGGTTGAAACAGGCACCATACTAGGAGTAGTCGAGCTAAACCCCTGGTGTATAACAGGTCTGCCTCCTATTGTTGGAGTATAACCAGGACCCATCGGAGGAAAAAAAATAAGAAGCAGCGTGACCTGAAGAGTAAAACCCAGATAGAGGAGTGATAACACGCGAAAGCACTTGAGCTGGAGGTCTGAAGAACTTGTTCTCTGACCAAAATTGGACTGATTAACAGTCCCTGAATTGTTATAACCACCCCTGGAATCATTGGAATCCAAAGAAGACCCATGATAGTTCTGATCAAACCTATGCCAGCATTTCTGTGCTAAATGACCATATCGCTCACATATTTGACATTGAGGTCGATTGGAATTAGAACGACCTCTCACTCTTCCTCGATAAGACATACTGTCGTGCTGTGCCTTGAGAAATTAGCATTGTTTTGATTATGATTCTGAAACTGAGAATTGTGACTTTGAAACTGATCCTCATGAAACACAACTTTATCATCTGAACCCTCAGTTTTACTTTCTTGTTGAATAGCTAAATTGGCCTGCACGACAAAACTATCAGACAATAACTCTTTTTGCCATGTCTCACAGTCAACCAACATCTCTGTGAGATTTTCAAGAGTTTGAGGCTCACGAGACGCAAAGGTGATGACAGACTCAAACTCTGCAGTTAGTCCAGCAAGAATAACACTAACTTGTTCTTGCTCAGTAACAACATTCCCCGAAGCATTTAGTGTTTCACAAATCAGCTTTATTTTGGCAAGATACTCATTAATCGATAAGCCTCGTTTCTTTTGGGAGTGAAGGCTATGACGCAAGGAAGATACCTTGGCAGTAGAACGAGCAGCAAACAACCTGGAGAGAGCATTCCAGATGGCAGGAGCAGTGTTGAGACTAGTGAGATGTGGAAGAACATCAGAGCTGACTGTGGATAAAATCCAGAAAGCAAGAAGCTTGTTTTGTTTTTGATACGCAAGAAACACTTGATTCTCCAAGGTCAATCCGGCATCATCTGTTACAAACTTATCTGGAACCTTATGATCAGAAATATATGTTGTTAAACCATAACCATCTATGATTAGCATGACTTGATGTTTCCAAAGGAAGTAGCTGTTCTCAGACAGTTTAACCGTGTCAAGTTTAAGAAGCTGTTGAACAGAATATGAACTAGAGGAAGGGACGACAATAGGGACTGAGCTTGAGCTAGACTGAGTTGGATTAGACTCAGGAGGATTTGAAACAGGAGATTCAATAGCCATTGTACACAAATTCTCAGTGACAATTTGTCAAACAGAATGAGGGCACAACAACAACCAAGCAGAGAGCGTACAACTACAATCAACCAAACCTCAAGAAAAAAACACCTAAGAAATTCCAGCCTAGATATCGCACCAAACACACACCGCAAGAAACAACAACAATCGAGAAACACTGTAACGCCTCAGAGTATAAAAAAACAGAGAGACACAATCTCTGATCTAAAATCACCTAAGAATCACTAATCTGCTCTTCATCAATATATCAACACGAGACATATTTCCTTACGATTCAACTGGTAATCTTTTGCAAAAAAAAGATCAGAAGACTGATGTATTGACTGAAATAAAGATGAGTACGTAAAGCTTACCTAACCAGATTGAATTCACCATTATTCCGTCGCCAACAAACAAGACTTGCGATCAGAAATTCTCACGATTAAGAACCAAACTGGTACATGACTTGATTATTGAGTCATCTACTCAATCCACAAACACAGCGTTTTTCGGTACAAACGAGAAAGAAACCAGCAAACTACGAATCATACCTTCAGCTTTCTGATTCCAGAGAACAATCACCAGATCAAGCACAACAACTTGAGAAAATAACTCTGATACCATATCACGATACTGCCGGTAAACTGAAAATCATGGTGTAATATAAGAGTTGCAATGAAAGAGATAGAAGAGAGACATAGAGAAGAGAGACAACACTCTCGTTGTTTTATTGATAATACTCGTAATATCTCAAAAATGAGACCGAGCCATATTTATACAAGAGTTGCATGCGTCA
Organism: Hibiscus mutabilis; assembly: GCA_019671005.1. NCBI lineage: Eukaryota > Viridiplantae > Streptophyta > Magnoliopsida > Malvales > Malvaceae > Hibiscus > Hibiscus mutabilis. The sequence continues at coordinate 6,978,378 of CM033729.1, read as the reverse complement.
GTTATAGAATGGCAATCTAACAACCTTTCCTAACCATTCTAACTAACTCATAACAACTTCAACTGACTCATTTTACAAAGACCTTACCTATACTTATAACACACGACTCGTTTCGAAAGGGTTTATCGGGGCAGCCATAAAACCCAGTGAAACGCCAAACAACGGAGTCACTCTCTTTAATAACAACATCAACATGTGACTGATAGTAGTTTTGCAAAGTAACATCCAAATCCATCTTTCATCCAATTGATAATCCTCTTCGAGATCCTACAGAACCAACGTCAATCCCAAACAAAAATCCACAATTTCTGCAAGCTCTTTCCATTCTCCTTGCACTTAGTTTCGTTTCCATGAGAAACAAAATATAAGGATTATTGCGTCTCAGAGCATTCTTGAGGCGGTTAACCGCCTGCGACTTCCCTAACTCATATACGTTCTAGTATACGAGCTTCATTATGCCCGACTGCCCTACCCTGTAGAGCCCGCTGATATTCTATTATCATCACTAAGTATAATAGAATCCTCCAAACCAGAAACTTGTTGCACCTCAATCACCGTGCATTGTCTTTTGTTTTCATCCACAACATCAATAGGGTTGTCTTCTGTGTCTGAGCCCAGGTTCATATGTCTTTGTCCAGACGACCTCACATTGAGATTGGTGGGCCCTATCAGACTAGAGACATTAGAATTCATTAATGGAAAAAGAGTGGGCCTATATTGTTGCATATTCTCACGTACAGAAGTAATGGCTTTAGTAACGTCCACTACCTGTCCATGCGATTTCAACTACCCATGCACGTTCATGGCTTTCTTAACATCTGCAAGTAATGCTCAAGTGATCTCCTCCCTAAGCCACCTACTCGACGCCGGCAGAGCCCTTTTGGGCAGAGTACGAAGAGACAAATCCCATCCAAACATCACCTCTTTTAGATCCAATATCAATATTAAAGGGCAAAAGCTTTCACCATGACCTAGTTTTCCACAAATAAAGTAAAAGAGGGTAATCTTCTCATATTTGAACCAAGAAAAAAACACAACGGTCTAAATTTAATAAGGGCGATTTTCTTCCTTCTCTTCAGAGGCAAATTGGCATTGAGAGCAACCTTAATATGCATATATTGTTTCCTTCCCCAAACAACCAAACTTGAGTCATATTCAAGATAAGACCCTACAAAATTCCCAAATTATCTAGCCATTGGTTCCGACATCAAACTCGGCGGCAGATATAGAACTTGAACCCAAAACATTGCCATGTCTAACAGCACTGATAGAGGGTCCTCACCGCTGGTTAGTGTATACAAGAGCAACAGATGGTTATTATAAAAACCATAAAGACCCATCAAGCACTCGATTCAAGTCTACTTCATGATAAAATCGAAAGCAAAACCTTTTATCTCCTATATCAGTTATAGAGATACCTCCAAGGGGATGCCAGATATCTGACAAAGTATTTCTCATCGACAAAAAGTGTATCAAGCTTGTCGTCAGGAACCTGCCTACCAAACACAACCCATATTCCTCAGCAACCTCCCCTAGTTCAGTGGGAATCTCTAGCGCCTCCTTCTTTCCATCCTCAATTGATAAGTTTGCCAGATCAATATCCATCACCAAAAAATAAAAAGTAAACAATCACCACTGTATCTTCTCAAACTTAGAGAACTAGAACTATTTTCAGAATACGTGCAATACTGCAGACACAGAACGTGCAATACTGCAGACAAATCTACGTCTTGTATGTTGCGAGAATGATAATGCTAATAATAAATAAATACTAGTAAATAAATAAATAAAAACCTCAAAATCCTTTACAATGTTTATTTTACACTCAAAGCCCATTTACAGTTTAAAAGCCTAAATCTCCATTTCTCCAATCTGTTGACAGTTTATTTTCCGCCCAAATTTAATGAAGCCAGCCCAAGAAGCACGAAACTGATCCAAAAATCCATTTTCCTGCTCAAATCTTACAAATGTAGTATCCCCATTGGTCTAAATTGGTGAGACATGGATTGTGTTACTTTAAGCATTAGCTGGAGATAGCGAATAACTAGCTATCAATGACATCATATGTGTGACGTCACTCACAAAGTCGTACGGATCAACCCTATATAAATAGAGAGAGAGAAATTAGTTAGCAATCACGAGACAATTATTGCGGCAATAATTATGCAAAAAAGGTAAAGAAAGTGGGAAAGAGAAAGCTTATTGGAGAAGCTAGGGAGACGCCAGAAACACGATAGGACGCTGAAAACCTCGTCGAAATGCTGTTTAAAACCTTTAGAAGGTATTATTCCTCCCGATCTTTTATTTCTTGCAGTCAAAACCACAAAAATGTTTGAGGATAGTTAAAAATAATGAAAAACATAGTGAAATGAGGAAATGTAAAGCTTATTTTGACAGTCGGAGTGTGACCGATCACTAGACGAAATTAAAGAGGGACGGTTCATGAGTAGATTTAAGCCTAGGATGGTGGAGAAGGGTGGCTCTGTTGAGTTGGGCTTAGTTTAGGGTTTGAGTTTAAAAGAGGGGATTTTTCTAGAAAAAAATAGGGTTTGAGACACGGCGGAGGACGTCAATAGGAAATTGCCTCACGAAGACCAGCGTCGCCTCGCTGTTGAGTTGGGCTTAGTTTTGGGTATTACAAGGCCGAAAGTCGACTCCTGGCGATGACAGACAGGCCAGGAGACAGAAGAAGATGGCAGGTTGGATCAAGAGGCGAAGGCCACGGTGTTGTTTGGCAGTCTAATACTCATTTTTTTTCGGACCTAAATTATATTCGAATTATTTACATTATTTGAACCAAATTCAAAATATATATATATATATAGCAAATCCAAAAAAAATAATTAAATAGCAAGCCATGGCAGCCCATGCCCCGCAAAACCCTACGACACCCCCATGCTTTTCCACTTCATGCCACCCTCTGCAAACCCACGCCTATACCATGCCCCCAAGCCGCCCCATTCCCTGCATTGTTTCTCCCACACGCCACTCCACCATTACTTTTATTTCATCACTCCATCATCCATTTAAGGGGGAGGAACATGAAACGAAGGAGGTCTTGATCACCATTTTTTTGAACCCATCGGCCATTCATCCAAACATCACCAATATTTCCTTTGGCTTTTGATAACCAAAATCAGTCCCTTGAAACCGAGAAGAGGAAGAAGAAGACGCCAGCTTCAAAGCGGTGGTATTGGTCGGTCAGAGACACAACCGGCGTGATGACGGCGGTTTGGGGTTGAGGTGGCCACCGGTGAATGGCATTTTGAGGGAACGTTTACTTTTCCTTTACTGTAATTTGTTTTGGTGAAATAAAATAAATTCTTTTGTCTTAAAAAAAAATTACGAAAGTGTTTTCTTCATTGAATGCCGTATTTCTTATATATATATATATAACGTATAATAATATATATATATACGTATTATATATATGCCGTGTTTCTTCATTGAATGCACTTATGTTTTTTCTTTATATATTAGTTTGTCTTATGTCAATATATATATATAAATATTATATAGATATGTTATATTACAGTAGTTTTGCCATGGACCATTGTATGATATATATATATATATATATAGTTTATATTTCCTTTGCATATATTATTTTTACAGCTTATACAATGAGGTTTTTGGACAGGCGCGATAAGAGTGACCGCACAGGGCACCCGAGAGATGCCCAAAAATAGAGAACTTAAGTTAAATAGTTGTAAAAAAATTATAAATTTGTATATATAAATAAGTGTATATATATAACAAGTATCTAAAACTTTAAACATGCAAAAAGAATGACACATTTTAAGTGAAAATGTGATTTTTAGATATTTATAAATTAATTTTTTATTGCTAAAGAGAATAATATAATAATATTTTTTCTATTAAGGCAATTTTTTGGAAGAAAAAAATTTATATCTCTTGTCGATTATAAATTAAGGGTCGTATTTTAAAAATTGCACAGGGCTCTCAAAATTTTTGAACCGCCACTGGGCTTATATCATCACTATATGCATATAGTTGTTACGAATTTCATATACATACATGCACATAAGAATTAATTTTTTTCATCACTTTTTTGTTCATTGTTTTGTTTTATCATTTGTGAGTTCTATTTTATTCTTGCCCTATTTATTTGCTAGATCATATATGTTGTTCATGTATTCGTTCTATTACCCATGCAATTTTTTTATCATATGTATTTGTTCATGCATTAATAATTGCCATGTTTATTTATTTTAGTGATCTAGTTTAGTACTCGAGGCATTGATATCCTAATGGTACTCGAGGCCTCGATATCCTAATAGGAGTGTCGTCCCGATTTTTCGGTCGTCATCTCTTTTGGTATCGTGGGTTGCGGGTTAAGTTGTCCGAATCACATATATTTTTTGGGATTAAATTTTAAATTAAATCTTGAATTTTTATTTTCTTGCAAATGACAACACAAAATTAATGCAGTACCAACTTTGGGCGCTGTGGGGTGCTAACCCTTCCCCACGCGTAACAGACTCCTGGACTCAAATGTTTTAAAATCTCTAGTTATATTTTAATGGTGTCCGACCTACCAAAGTGGCCGGTGGCGAATCCATCCATCCATCCTTTTATTTTAAAATTCTTTCGGGTATTCTATTAGGAGTGTCATCCCAGTCTCCGGGTGTCATCTCTTTTAATACCATTTTTGAATAAATAATTTCCTAACATTTCCCCACATTTTTAAATATTTTTAAAAAAACTTTTACAACAGATGGAGACTCCACTGGGGACTTTTTTTAAAAGAGAGTCGGGCCAACGTTGATTTTGTGTTGTCTTGCAAAAAAATTAAAATTTGATTTTAATTTAATTTTTAATCCCTCGACATTCATGAGCTTTATTCCCGGGCTCCTCACCTTGTTAAGTGGGAGTGATTACTTAGCTTTGTGGGGTCTTCACCTCCGTATAGTGTTGTAATTCACTTTCGGAATTCGGTCCTTATGTTTCGTAGGGTCTTCACCCTCGTATGGTATAAGGGTCGTATTCCCCCGAATCGATGTCCTAGCGACAGTTTGGGTACCATCACTCTAGAACCAAAACCCTCATATAGTGAGTCGTAGGAGCTAACCTTTTTAGAGCCATGCGAAACTCTGCCCGTTTAGCAGTTACTCTTTTAGGCTTTGATGCATTTTTTATGTACAGTTTTTTATCTGTTTTATTTTTACCTTATTTACCATTTAATTTATTCATTCGATTATTTTAATTCTGAACTAACCTATTTTTTCTAATTGCACTACATTAAGTTCATTCATTTTGCATTAACTGAATTACATATCATAACATTTTAATTTTTGCATTTTGAATCAGTGTTTGCATCTAGGACATGCACCTTGCATTTACATGCATACATTTCGAAATTTTAAAATCGGTTCTCGGGATGCCCCATGACTCCAATACCAGATAAAGTAAAAGTCAGTCGATCTAGCATCTTGTCGAACCCATAAAAAGCTTGGTCCAGGGGTATTTTTGAGAATGGCTTTCGCGTTCACACAGACGCCATGCTTTTACAAGGCCCTAATTTGGAGCATCCTCCGCGAAGGTCCGAAAGCAAGTCTTCGCTGCTGAGCCAGACTTTTGCATCCTAAAAATAACGATATCACCACTGCGCCTGATCTGAAAGCAATGAGCTTCCATGAACCAACACACAACTTATGAACCCAACTTAGGGGGCAACAAAATCCGCTCTAAAGTTTTAAATTTGCTACCATAGTAGTCCCGAATGATGATGCAGAATGAATAAAAATTTTGGGGCACACACCCATACGAGAGCTGGTTTAAAAAGAGGTAATCGAACCCAAATAAGGTTGGGGCAATGTCGCACATAAAAGACCCAGAACTCGATCTAACCAAGGGAAAGTCAAGGGCATCCCTTTGCGGGCAAAAAAAATTATATCACATTCATGCATTTAGCCGCATTCATGAAACCATCTTGCATTTAGGACAATTGTGTACAATAAATCATTTTTGCATACGTTGAAAACATCATGCATTTAGGATAGACACATGCATTTAGGCATAAAGTTAAGATACACTTATTTTACTTGTACATACAAACAGGTCCAAGAAAGAGGCTGAATAACCTCAAGCATGGGGGCAACATCAAGATGGCCAACTTTAGTTTTGGAGGAGGCCAAACACACAAAAAAAATACTGAAATGTCTAAATAAAAGGTATCAGCGACAAGTTTGAACATTTACTAATAAATGTTTTTTTTTCTCTTTTTAGGATTTCATTCCTCCGACGATGGTGTGGAGGACACCAATAATTTCCAGATTCTTACTCCTGCCAACAGAAATAACTTGTTTCAGATTTTACCTTCTATTGATAAAGAAGCAGAGCAATTTTCTCCAGACATTGTCTACCCGTCAGTGGCACAATAATCCAACATTTTGTAAATCATGCCCCTGCCAGTGGTGGTAGGCCAGCTTATTGTAGATCTTGCCTCCGTCGATGGTGTTGCAGATTAAATTGTCTATTCGGATCCTATCTCTCCGTAGATGGTGTAGTGGATCCCACATTTTGTTGATCCAGTCTCTCCGTCAATGGTGTAGCAGATCAAATCCTATCCAGATCTTGCCTCCGTCGGTGGTGTTGCAAATTAAGTTGTACATCCAGATCCTATCTCTCTGTCGGTGGTGTAGTGGATCCTATATGTTGCTGATCTAGTCTCTCCGTCAATGGTGTAGCAGATCAAAACCCAATTAGGTCTTGCCTCTTCGACGGTGTTGCAGCTAGACGAAACTTTTCTTCAGAATCTACTTTTTCATAGTTGTAGCAAAAATAAAAAAAAAGTAAAACAAAAAAATCAAAAAGAAAAATTCAAAGAAAATTTTGAAAAGAAAAAAATCAAAAATAAAAAAAATCAAGTCAATTCAAAGATCAAAAAATAGAAGAAAGAAAGAAAGAAAAATTTTTAAGTTTTATCTGATCACGTGCCTCCATGATGGTGTGGCTGTGTTCAAGTTGCTGTCATCCGAATATTGCTTCTCCGTTGATGGCGTAGTAGGATCCAAGTGCTGAAATTTAAGATCTTATCCCTCCGTTGATGGTATGGATAGATCCGACTTGATTGACTTCCGGTTCTGCCTCTTCGTCGGTATTGTAACTGAACCAAATTTGCAAAATTCTGATCATGCCTCTTCATCGGAGTTGTAGCTTGATCGCAAAGAAATCAACCCTCTGATCCTACCTTTTCGTCAGAGTTGTAGCTGGATTAAATCCTCAGACCTTGCCTCTAAGTCGGTGTTACAACTTGGACAAATTTAACTTTCGGTTCTGCCTCTTCGTCGATGTTGGAGCTGAACCACATTTACTAACTTTCGGTCTTGCCTCTTCGTCGGTGTTGTAGCTAGACCAAAATTTACTAACTCCCGATTCTGCCTCTTCGTCAGTGTTGTAGCTGGATCAACATTACTAACTTTAGACCTTGCCTCTTCGTCGGTGTTGTAGCTTGGTCGAAATTTGCTAACTTTCAACTATTTATCTTTATTAATAGTTAGAAAAATTCAAAAAAAAAGAAAAAAGAAAAAAAGCAAAAAGAAAAAAGAAAAAAGAAAAAAAAAGAAAAGAAGAAAAAAGCAAAAAAAATAAATTTAAAAAAACAAGAAAGAAAGAAGAAAGAAAGAAAACAAAAAAGAAAATAAAAAAAGCAAAAAAAAAACAAACCAAAATTTTAATATGTTGATATTACCTCTTCGTCAGCGTTGTATCTGGATCAAAGCTATTTTGTCAAGTTCGACAGAAATGTTGGCGCAATGTGCTTAAACACGGCAAAGTTTAAAATAATGGATAATTCAAATGTCCATCAAAATACATTTTTACGAATAGTCAAATGAAAATAAATCCTTTGGAAAAATCCAATTTCATAATTGGTATAAACTGCTTGTACCTAGGGGAATAGTACAACTAGCCCGGAGCAAACGGCTACCGGTAAAGGCAACTCAAAACCGTTGATCCATGTGCATTTGGGAAAAATGCAAAAGAAATCTATGAGCTAAGCTATAGATATTTTTTTGAATCAAATATTCAAATCTTCATGCTCCGATCCTGCCTCTTCTTTAGTGTTGCAGCTGTATCAAATTTTGTAGACCTTGCCTCTTCGTCAGTGTTGTAGTTGGGTCCAAACTATACTGACTTCTGGTCTTGCCTCTTCGTCGGTGTTGCAGCTGGATCAGATAGCAGAACCATCATCCTTCGATCCTGCCTCTTCGTCAGTGTTGCAGCTGGATCAAATTCTGCAGACCCTGCCTCTTCGTCGGTGTCGCAGCTGGGTCGAATTTTCTTTAGGAATTGTATCGTCATCAATAATGTAGTGAGTCATACTCATTTTGCTTACCCAACTCTCGTTTTGAAGATTTTTGCTTCTCCAAGAGTAACAAAGTAGATTCGTCAAGTCTAGAAAGAAGAAATGCGCCGAAGATAAAGAAGATCTACCGAAGAAAGAAGACACACGTCAAAAGGGACAAAGCTCAGCCGGATCGGACAAAAATGGTTATTTTTTAGTCTTTGCTCTATTTTTGTTTCACAATAATGAGCAAAGAGAGACAACTGTAATACTCATTTTTTGTCCGGACCCCAAATTATATTCGAATCATTTACCCTATTCAAATTAAATCCAAAAAATATATATAGCAAATCCAAAAAAAATAATAATTAAATAACAAGGCATGGCATCCCATGCCCTGCAAAACCATGCGGCACCCCCATGCTTTTCCACTTCATGCCACCCCCTGCAAACCCACGCCTATACCATGCCCCCAAGCCGCCCCATTCCCTGCATGGTTTCTCCCGCACGCCACTCCACCATTACTTTTATTTCATCAGTCCTTCATCCATTTAAGGGGGAGGAACATGAAAAGAATGAGGTCTTGATCACCGTTTTTTTGAACCCATTGGCCATTCATCCAAACATCACCAATATTTCCTTTTTCTTTTGATAACCAAAATCAGTCCCTTGAAACCGAGAAGAGGAAGACGCCAGCTTCAAAGCGGTGGTATTGGTCGGTCGGAGACACTACCGGCGTGATGACGACGGTTTGGGGTTGAGGTGGCCACCAGTGAATGGCATTTTGAGGGAAAGTTTACTTTTCCTTTACTGTAATTTGTTTTGGTGAAATAAAATTAATTCTTTTTGTCTTAAAAAAAATTATGAAAGTGTTTTCTTCATTGAATGCCATATTTCTTATATATATAATATATATACGTATTATATATATGCCGTGTTTCTTCATTGAATGCACTTATGTTTTTTCTTTATATATTAGTTTGTCTTATGTTAATATATATATATATATAAATATTATATATATATGTTATATTACAGTAGTTTTGCCATGGATCATTGTATGATATATATATATATATAGTTTATATTTCCTTTGCATATATTATTTTTACGGCTTATATCATTACTATATGCATATAGTTGTTATGAATTTCATATACATACATGCACATAATAATTAGTTTTTTTCATCACTTTTTTGTTCATTATTTTGTTTTATCATTTGCGAGTTCTATTTTATTCTTGCCCTATTTATTTGGTAGATCATATATGTTGTTCGTGTATTCGTTCTATTACCCATGCAATTTTTTTATCATATGTATTTGTTCATGCATTATTAATTGCCATGTTTATTTATTTCATTGATCTAGTTTAGTACTCGAGGCCTCGATATCCTAGTGGGAGTGTCGTCTCGATTTTTCAGGCGTCATCTCCTTTGGTATCGTGGGTTGCGGGTTAAGTTGTTCGAATCATATATATTTTTGGGATTAAATTTTAAATTAAATTTTGAATTTTTATTTTCTTGCAAATGACAACACAAAATTTATGTGGTACCAATTTTGGGCGCTGTAGGGTGCTAACCCTTCCCCACGCGTAACAGACTCTCGGACCTAAATGTTTAAAATCTCTGGTTATATTTTAATGGTGTTCGGCCTATCAAAGTGACCGGTGGCGACTTCATCCATCCATCCTTTTATTTTAAAATTCTTTCGGGTATTCTATTAGGAGTATTATCCCAGTCTACGAGTGTCATCTCTTTTATTACTATTTTTGAATAAATAATTTTTGAATATTTCCCCACATTTTTAAATATTTTTTAAAAAAACCTTTACGACAGGCCGGAGTTTGATGTGTTTATCAAAAAATGAATAAGCGCGGATAGTATTCATCCCAAAACATGGGATTTTGATCTATTCCCCAAAAAATTATGGGTTTGGAGGTGTTAGTTGCATAGCGTTTTGGGGAGGAGAGAGGAAGGGGAGAGAGTGTGAGAGTGTGTTATGATCGATCTGACTCGGTCTAGGGCCTTATATCCCTGAGTCAAAACGGTGTCGTTTTGGTACCGTGCTATTGGGTTATATTTGTGCGTTTTTAAAGCTGGTCGGGAAAGCGTGTAATGCTTTTCAATTTCATCCTTTTTTTATAAAAATCAATTCAAGGTTTGATTTTCATTCAATTTAGTCTTGTTTTAATTTAATTTAATTATTTTAAATTATATGTTTTATGCATGATTTAAAATTAAGCATATAGTATTAATTGTTAGACAATTTAATTCACTTAGATTTAATTGTTAATTGTTTAGAGCCTAGTTTTAGGATCAATTAGGATTTGATAATTCAATTAGGAAAGATAATTGTAGCAATTTAGTGTGTACAAAGTGGGAACTTTGGAGTCCAAATTTGGGTGATGTCCCATTGCAATGGGGTGTTGTCCAACATTGGCTTTAAAGTAGAATACTTAGTATTCATTAAAACCATGTAATTTGATAAATGACCTAATTAATTAGAGCCTTAATTAGGACTAGTACCTTAAATAATTAGATTAATTAATTAAACTAGGGAATATTATATATAATTTTGGGGTTTAAATATGGATGGTGACCAAACAATTGGGTGTTGTCTCATATAAACCTTTAAATTAAATAATATTCATAGATTTAAATGACACACAAATTTAATTAGAGCCTTTTTAAGTTAGAACATAAAATTAACAAGATCATAATTAATCATGCATAAAAACCTTTTATATTAGAAATATATTTTTAGAATATACAGGGTGCTTCCAATCCTACAATCGAAACAAAATATATTTCCTTATAAAAGGAATACTTTCATTTGAAACATAAACCCAATTAATAATTAATTATCAAATTAAATTTGAATTATTATTCTAAAATGCCAATATGCCACGCAAAATTAAAGGTACCAATATCGGACGTTTATGGGGTGTTAATCCTTCCTCACACGTAACCGATTCCCGAACTCAAATTTTAAAAGAACAAATCTCTGGTTATTTTTATGGTGTTCGGTCTACCAAAGTGACCGGTGGCGACTCCAAATCTTTCAAAAAAATCAAATTTAAACGAAAATCCCTAATTTCTAAGATTAATCATCAAGCTATTTTTATCCGGTTTAAAAATGGTTTCGACACTAATTGTCGAGAAAATTGATCCGAGACCCGAACCGATTTACCCAATCTGAGACCCAAAATCATCTCGAACGTGATGTTCAGAAATTTGAAATAAACCAAACCGAATCGAAATCGACCTGAATTTTACTTGAACCAAAATGGACACGAACCGAATGGATCCGAATCAATTTCATCCGAACCTAAAGTAACTCGAATCGAAGAAAAGATATTAAAAGAAATAAAGAAAGATGAGATGTGATGCACAACTCATCAAAAAGTCAAATATATTGGCTTTATAAAGTCATATAGGAGTGTAAAAAATTGATCCGGCCTGAAAATACGATAATATTCGACCGATTTCCTATTGACCGATATCAATAGACCCGACCTGAACTAAAAATGATCAAGATTCGAACCGAAACTGAACAAAATGTAATCAGACTCGAAATGAACCAAATCAAAACCGATCCAAATGACCCGTTTGCCGCCTCTATTTGTCTGCATTCTATTTAAAAGGATTTGAGTTAAAAAAATAGATCCTCAAATGAACTTGAACAAAAAATAAAACAAAATAAAATAGATCCATATTTTAAGTTATACCAAATTTCGAACAAGTATGTCTCATTTTGATTCCATATATGTTTGGTTTCGATTTATTTCTCTCGGCCCTAAACTGAATCAAGACGAAGGTTGATTGAAAGTTAAGGAAACAATTCTAAAATAGTACTTTAGTTACCATACATGTAATCAACCCAACATAAGAGATTATAATAGGTTGTAAACACCCTTAACAATGTCAAAGTAACATTTTGCTGTAGTTGAGACTCGAGAGTTGACAGCCTCACTATTAAAAGAGTAAACTACATACTTGATCACTTAATTATAAATAATTTTTATTTTGGTCGCTGAAAATATAAAAACTTGCAAACAAGTCATCAATTTCATTTTTTTTCACTTTAGCCACTAAGCTTAGGTTACGTTTTCATTTTAACCACCCATGATTACTTTCCGTTAATGATACATTCACCACCTGATTGATAGAAGAAAGAAAACAAAAAAAAGGGTGTAGGACCTAGGATTCAAATTCAAGCAAGGACGAAGCTATTAAGCTCCTGGGAGGGGCTGCTGTCCCCCCCGACTGGGGGATTTTTTTTTACCCTTTGGTCCTTTATATTTTTTTGAAAAAATAGTATAATTGTGAATTTGTCCCCTACCTTTCAAAACTTAAGTTTTGCCCCCTCACCCCTAAATCCCGGCTCCATCCCTGAATTCAAGTACCAAAAAAAGACACCCAACCCACTTAACCACTACTACCAATTCCTATATCTATTTTATGTTTTTAAACTATAGTACATTAGTTATGTATTGGTGTTTTAAAAGCAATATATTTCTAAATCGTGTATAAATTATTATTTTTCTCTTTGGATGTTCTTTTAATTTATTAGTTTAATTATATGCGATTCAATTATGAGGATTATTAAAAGATGGTAAACCCTTGTTACATACAAATAATACGAGAAAGAGATTTTTTAAATTTTGTAAACGCTGAGTTATTAGGTAGATTATAAAAAAAATAGATGATTTTTTCTTAATTTTTTATACGAGTTATAATAATCTCAAATCCAATTGATTAACATAAACACAATTAAAAGGACTCAGAATTATAAAACAAACAGTAAACTTTTAAGTACATTTAATTAATTTTACTTAATATTTTCCATGTCATGATTTAGCAGTGCTTAACCTAATGTCTTTTACATAGCTAATGTAACTAATTGAGTTTTAGCTTAAAAATTTATTTGTTTTAGTTGTACCTAAGTGTGAGCAAAACTTGACTAGAAAAAATTGAAATGTTCGACTCGACTCTAGGCAAAAAAACTCGACTCGTTCTGACTCGACTCGAAATTACATAAACTCAAATCGAAAAAATTTCAAATAAAGTTTGAGTTGTAAAATGAAAATTCGAATACTCGAATAACTCAAAATTTTTAGTAAGTAGTGGATTGATTTTTAAGTTCGAGTCGAGTCCCTCAAATTTTCCTGATATATATATATATACCAGTATAAAAAAATATGAAGAAATATACGCCACATATGAAAAAATATGATATATATATATGCATATCTTATATGATTAGAGAAAATTGTTTAAATTAAAATCAAACTTTATTATAACATGATAAATAATTGCAATTAAATTTGTATAGAAACTCGAAAACTCGACTCGAATCGAAAAAATTTCAAATAAAGTTTGAGTTGTAAAATATGATGTGTCAACTCGAATAACTCGAATTTGTTGGCTCGACTCGATCGAACGCTCGCCCCTAGTTGTACCTAAAACATTATATTGTCAACCATTTTTTTTGACAAATCCTAATCCTAATCCTATCTAGAGGTAGGGGTGTTCATTCTCGGGTACCCCAAAAAATTGGGTACCCGGTCCATCTAGGTATCACATATGCCGGCCCGTGTCCCGGCCCGCTTTAGTCTGGTACCCGAAACCGAGTAATGGGTACCCGCTTCATATTTTTATTTATTTATTTTTAAATTTAGAATTTTTTAAAAAAATCATATAGTAAACACATAAAATTTAAAAGTTCATAATCCATAATCCAAACACAAAAATTAGTAATTTGAAGTTAGTTTTAAGATGAATATTTGGATATATATATATAGAGACATTAAAGTTTATCACCAAATAGACATTAAAAATATTAATCTCATTTTTTTCTTTCAAATCTTGTATTAACAAAATAATAAAAATATATTTAAAAATTTTAGCACCTAAAAGTACATAATACAAACATAGAAATAATTTAAATATTTAAATTTAATTTTAGGTAAAAATATTAAGAACTAAAATAAAAATATAATTTAAAATTAAAAAATAAATATATTAAAAGTATCGGGTTGGGTACTCAGTTACCAAAAAATTTCGGCCTAGGCCCAACTACCTGGAAAAAATCCTGGGTCGGGTAGCTTTAAACACTCCTACCTAGAGGGGAAGGAAAGGGGGACTCTAAGGAAAGAAAATGGTGTTCCTAGTGAGTCTAAAACTCATGACCTAAGGAAATATGAGAGAACAAATATAAGCAACCTGGCCAACCCGCCAAATATATTTGTTCTATATTCTCAACCAATTAACAATTATAGGAATTGAGAGCAATGATTAAGTGGGATGGATGTGTTTGGGACCTAGGAAACTTATCGATTTTTAGCCGAATTTGAAAATTCAATTCAATTTGGTCATATATTTAAAAATTAAAAATTTCAAATTTGCTCAATCCAACAAAAAATAAAACGAACTTAAAGAAGTAACCCAAAATGACATGAACCTGAGATAACTTAACTCGAAATACATTGACCAGCGAACCCCAGAAACTTGAACTTAGACTCCAAAACAATTCAAATCCAAAATATATTGAAACTCGAAATGGCTCGCACTAAAAAGATATTTAAAAATTATAAACCCAAATTGATTCAATCCAAAATCAACTCCAATAATCTCATTTACAGGTCTATGCTAGGGCATCTAAAACTATACAAAAACCAGGTTTATGGAACTCCTATGCTAATGCTCCTACAGTGAAAAATACTAGACCCAAATCTGGCCCAAGATTTTCATTTCCGCTCATCAGTTTTACACCATGTTTATAACCCAAAGCTTATATTTCTTTATATACAGATATACAAGGCAAGGTCCAATCAAGCTGGCATCATATAGTCGCCTGCAGAGATTAATATAAGTTTCCAAATTTGCTGGCTGTTGGATTCTTTTCCTTAGTTCCTGCAAAACAGCAACCCCATCTAAATATTCTGGATATAATCCCATGTCAAGCATTTTAACCATTGTTTCAGCTGCACTAACAACATGCCCTCCTTTAACGTAACCTCTCAATAACCACGACAATGTTTTCCTCCTACTCTCAGCGCTCGAAACCTCAATTCTAGTAAGCAACCGTGATATGGAACCGGTCTCCTCCTGGGAAGCACAAATGGCTAAAACAATGTTGTAAAGGTCTCCGGTCACCTCTTTACCTACGAGCTTCAATTCCCACAGCTGTGTTTCGGCTTCGAGTCCATGACCGGCACATATGTACATAGCAAGGAGCCGCTCGTGAACCGACCCGTGAAATGAAGAGCTTCCTTCTTTTATTGCCCAGTTTGACAATCTTAGTCCTTGGGCAAGAAGATTTGCTTGATACTTTTCTATAAGCTCCACATTTTCAATATCGAGTTCAGCAATCAGACTAGACTTTGCAAGGCCTTTTAACTTTCGTAAGGCTTTTGCAAAATCATTAAGCTCTTTCACTATTGCTGTCATTGCAATAAGGTAGCTGTAAATCTCAGGCTTCAATCCAGATTCCTTAAGGTTAATAACCAAGTTAACAGCATCCATGTAGTTACCATCAACCTGCAAAAACATGGTTCATTCATTAGTGACATAGAATAAAGAACACCAAGGGCTAGTTTAGTATTGTTATTACGGGCAGGGATGGAGCCAGGATTTAAAAATGAGAGAGCAAATTCAGAAATAAAATATTTTTTAAAATAATTTATATATGAGGACCAAAGTGAAAAAATAAATTTTTTTTCTCTTAATAGCTTTGTCCCTAATTACGGGGTAAATTGCTCAAATAATGTTGTTTGGTGAAATGACGTGTTCCATAAATTATTTGCTCATATAAAGATATAACTATTAAATCAATAGAGTTGCTGAAGTGATATACAATTGAGTATGTTTTTCTGCGTGAAGTCGGCCTGCATACTACTGACTTCCCTTGAAATCGGCTTGTAGGGCTGCAGACTTCCCCTAATAATGTAGTAATGTCCCTAATTCTACAAATAATATTCTGACACACTTTATTTCACTAATTTTTTTTAGCATTATTATTTAGCCAAAGAAGTTATTATGATTAAAAAATATATTTTTTTAAATAACCAGTCAATTTCGGACAAAAAATTGTTTATCTCTTTTTGTGTCTAACACTATACAATCAAATCTTAAGTTCTAAACCTTAAATTCTACACTCAATATTCTAAACCCTAACATTATATCCTAACCTTAAAATCTAATAATAAATATTAAATTTAATTTTTTAATGATAAGTGTAAATAAGAGTACCAAAAGGAGATAAATAATTTATACTCTGCAAATTTTTTGTTTTGATTTAATCAAAGCTTAAGAAAGCATACCATCATCTTCCAAGCAAGATAACCAGTTGGCCCTCCCTTTTCTCCTTCATCATCTTCATACTCAATCCCCTTCCTCAAAACATTCTTCACAAACAAAACAGCTTCCTCCTTCTTCTCCATTTCCCAGAACATAGAAATCACTCTATCAATCATACTAAACCCAGGCTTCAATCCCACGCAATCCATTTCCAGCAGCAGATCAACCACATCACCAACATCAGCCTCATTTTCAATCAGTTTCTTTGCCCAACTACACGTTATCGAAACCATGAGCTCCATCGTCTCGTTGTCGACCATATTCTCCTTTTTAAGCCACTCAAAGACTTCAAGTGCACACCATGTATCTCTCCCTTGTTGAGAAAAATACACTAAAACTAACTGCAGCTCTCTTGGTGACAACCTACCATTCATATCTCCAAGAATATCAGACGGTTCCCTTACCATTCTCTCTAATTCTTCGATTGCCTCAAAAAAGCCTTCACCCATTTCTTCTTCATCGTCGCTTGTTAAATATTGGTCCAATTCAACAGATTTCAACATTCTAAATTTGGGTTTTCTTTTCCTAAGAACAAAGGTTGAGTTTTGGTGGTTGGAATTGCATATCGTCGTTGAAATTATTCTAAGACTGTGTTTTGAAAAGAAAGTTTGAACGATTTGAGGAGATAACAAGCGGTGCCGGTGAAATGGCAAAGATAATTCAGTCAATGATGTGAACCGATGAGTATAAGACATTTTATGGGTATATAATTTAAGGGACAAAATAAGAAAGAAAAGAAAGAAAATCAATAAGTGAGCTGATTCCCGCGAAATAAAGAAAAAACCAAAGTCTAATATGAGAAAAAAAGAAAGTTGGATGGTCCTTGCTAGAGTCAAAGTTTCCTCTATTATTTTCCCGACAATTTCTCAGCATCCAAACAGATGTCCAGGGTGGTTCTAGCTGGAGAAACTGAAGGGAAACAACGAAAAAAAATAACAATAAAAAGGAAACAAAGGGTTGGAAGAATTGAGTTTTGGATTAATTACACTCACAGTCACCAAAATATTAGTAAGATTATGTTTCCATCACTTGATTTAAAAATATTACTTTTCAGTCAATGTACTAATCATTTTATATCATCAGTCATTGTGTCATTAACTTCTATTGGTAAGATGATATGACATTTAATATTCGTTATAATAACACGTTTAAACTTATAAAATTTACACATTTTATCAATTTAATTTATAATTATAAAAAAGTATCCTCAATACGGACTAAAGAGTACATAATGACTAGAATTACGAGTTTTCAAACACAATTATAATGCTTGTCTGATTGTAAGGGAAAGAACGCAGCTTTGCAATGCAGATAAGGATTGGAAATGAACTAATGTGATTGAGGTGACTTAGGAAAAGCATAAATTTAAGGGATAGCTACATAAATAGTACCTCACCTATTTCCGCGTTACTGTTTTAGAACTCTAACTATTTTTTAGCAAAATATTACCAAATGTTACATTTCGTTTTTATTTTGGTACTCAGCCATTAAAAAATTAACAGCATGCTGACTAGCAGAGAGAAAAACACACATGGCATGCTGACAAGGAGAGAGAAAATCACATGTGGCAGGCCGCCATGCCATTTTCTCACTCCTAGTCAGCATGCCACATGTGCTTTTTTTATAATTTTAGTCAATATATGCCATGTGTGATTTTCTCTCTCCTTGTCAGCATGTTAATTTTTTATCGGTGGAGTACCAAAATATAAACAAAATGTAACATTAGGTACTATTTTGCCGAAAAATAGGTAGAGTACCAAAACAGTAACGCGAAAATAAGAAGGGTACTATCTATGTAGTTAGCCCTAAAATCAATTGTGTTTTGTAGGGAAGACAAATAGTTTTCAATCAAAATTTTATCTATATTATTCATCGGTGAACCGATATTAATGTCCTATTTTGCAAAAACAGAAAGTTTATTAGTATAATATCATTTCAATGTTGTTTCCTTGGTGTATAAGATGATTGTAACTTCATATGGCATGATCAAGTTTGACAAGTTCATTGATAACTTCTTTTCTCATCGTTAAAAGAGTACAAATTCTAGGCTTTTGGTAAAATTCATAGTTAGATTTAAACTTTTGATTCCTTATAAGCATGTTTTGTTGGAAATTTCTTTGTAATTAAGTCTTACTTCATTTGATATTACAAAATAAATAGAAATAAAAAAGAAACTTCTCTAGATTGTCGATTTATATAACTGTTTAGTTCAATTTAAAACAACAATAATAAAAAAACTACCCACTAACGGAAAATTAACTGAAAATAACAAGCAGTAGATTTATTATGAAAAATTATCAAATTGACTTAGTTCATTTTTTTAATAGTCTAAAGGTAATTACAATGTGGTATTTATTCATATATATTTTTAATCATTTGATAATGCACACACATTTTGTAAACAGAGCGATTGAACCCGTGTCTCTTAGGATAAACATCATCGCTTTTTCGCTAGGAGTCTGAGACCACTTGTTGGGTTCGATTGACTAAGTTCATTTGGTTATGTAGGTGATAAATTAATTTAATCGATCGGACTTTAACTGATGAACGTTTGTTCAGTCAAGTAAGTCGATTATAGTAAGTTCTGATTATTTTTTATAGAGCTAATGTAATGGTTTTTCTTTGGTGTTGTGCAACAATCTAACCTTGATTACTTATAATGAAAGGAAAGTGGTGAAGGTTCGAAAGTTTTACACATTTTTGGACCGTTAGATAAAAGTTTTATGCTATATATATAATTTGAAGGTTTAAAAAATTGTGTTTTATTTTTTAATTTTGTTTGCTTTGAAGTAAAATAAGGTGAAAATTTTAGAGATTTGGTTTAAGAGATTTGTTAATAATGTCTTGAAAATGAAAGAGTGATTTGTTAATTTTTTTGGTAAGCTGCCTCTATAGTCGACGGGTAATTACATTTTTATCACCGAACTTTAGTTCTGTCAATCAGGTTACTTAACAATTTAAATAGTATCAATCAAGTCACTGGTCATTAAAAGTTAACGGAGATGTTGACCAGTTAAGTAAATTTGTATAACTACACATTTTGTCCTCGTTTCTTTTACATTTTATCAATTTGATTTAAATTTTAATTTAATTAATCTTCAAAATATGTGATGTTTGTCATTGTGCCATTATCCTCTTTTCAAAAGACATGCCTGACATGATGTGCAACGTCACCGCTTTTGTACTTCAAAACATTTCCTTTCATTTCTGATGTAAGATTAATGTATTCACCTCTCTCTAAGGTGTGACATTCTACCCTATTCAATCTTGTAACACCCTCGTTATAGGTGCTGGTCACTTGTTTAACCTGTCTACCCACCCATTAGGACGTTCAATATGAATTCGGTAGTCAAGTGGTCATGTAGACCATAATATCAATGAAAATATTTTGGTTTATTAACTTTATGTAAATTAAGTATTGAATTTAAGTTAACATATACATAAACTATTGTCACTTACAGAACAAAGGTTAAATATGGTTCAGTGGTTGGGCTTGTCCTTATCTTTCCTTAGGTGTCAAGCTTGAGTCTTATTTTTATCCTTATTTTCTTTATTATTCAACAATAAGACAAGATGTAAAATTCAAATCAAGTAGTTGTCTCGGTTCCATGGCTGGCATGTTTTATCTTCCTACTTCACACCCAAGTTCGAATCACTTTACCTCCCTCCTTGAGAAATTTATTGAATTAAATTAAAAATAGGAAATTAAATTTAAAATAGGAAGATTAAATTTATTGAATTAAATTAAAATTTGGTCCAAATTGATAACTTTTATAAGTAATAAAGATTAAATGTGTAATTATACAAATTTATTTAACTGTCATGTCAACACTATTAACTTTTAACGACCAATGACTTGGTTAATATCATTTAAATGGTTAAGTGGCCGGATTGACAAAATTAATAGTTCAATGATCAAAAAAATTGACACCCTAATTTACCATGTGGCTCCTCCCCTAGTTACTAGTAGATGGAAGACAAATAAAAAGCCAAAAATTTAAAATCAACCATTGATACTCTAAACTCTAAATTTCTAACTCAAAAATTCTAAACTCTAAATCATAAATCTTGAATCATAAACTATAATCCTAAATCTTAAACCATAAAACCTAAACTCTAAATCCTAAACATCAAAACACTAAATTTAACAAGCTTGTAAATATTTTAAAAAATTATATGGCTTAGAGTGGAAAATAATGAAAACATTTAAAATTTTTAAATTTTACTGAAATTGAAAAAAAAAAAGTAAAACATATTCCCAAAATTTCAAGAAGAGTATTAAAGCATTTTAAAAAATTGAGACAATAAAAATTTGAACGTTAGACAAGTTTTCTCTCTTCCTAGTTCGAGTTTATTGTCATTCTTCAAACACATTTTCAATAGAATCGATCTTGTATAGGAGAAACTATCTCTTATGAGGTTCCCTCCTACTCTAAAAATGATAGGATGAGTGTGCAACAAATTGGTGCCCTTGAGTCTTAGTTTGCACCTCAAATTTTGTTTTTTCAATAACAGATGACAATGGTTTGAGTTATGGCTTAATAGCACCACTTAGGATAATGATTTCAGGCTGAAGGCTTGTGTTGTAAAGAAGTTTAAATTTATAGTTTTTCAATTTTTGAATACACGATTTTTAAGTATGTTTTAAATTTTGATGGATTTCAATAAATTTTCAATTATTTTATAATTTTTAAAGTAATGCAAATCATTTATTTAGTATTTTAAATTATCTTAAAATCAAATAAACCTTCAAAGATTTAAAGAAAAAAATCAAGCACCCTTTGACTCGTTAGTACATACTACATTTTTAATTGAATTTCATCTAATGAATCTTTTAACATCATCGATTTCTGTAAAAAGTTTTCTGTCCATCAAAAAGAGGAAAAAAAATGTTTGTCCTATTAGGAATTCGACCAACCAAGCTATTTTGGATCTAAGAGGCACCGACCTGTTATCCTTCCACTGCCAAGAGAGGGAAGTTTTTGCTGCTCTGTGAAACCAGCCTCACACAGTATCTCACACTCTAAGAGACAAGAGACCCGTGCCTTCGCACAAGACCCATGCCCCAACTCCTAGCTTGGAAAGGGCAGGTCAGATTCAAGCGACAAAGGACACGGCTTAATTTGTCAAACCAACATCCAACCAACTTGAAGCCCCCACCTGGGTTATAAGAAGGCGTTACCCCACTCGGCAAACAGCTGTTGCCATGAGCTTATTATTTAAATAACGCGGGTTTTATATATGCCAGTAATGTGGGATTTCTCATGCTTTTCAGGTTCATCATGCCTAGCGGTGACTTTAAGGTGTTTATGCGAAGCATAAAATCACTGTTATACTCAAAATCAACGATTAGCAATGATAGAATAGATTTTTTTTTCTTCTGAATGACAAACTTAGGAATTACATGATACAAATGAAAGCAACAGGTCTCCACAGAGCCCTCTTTTAGCTACCATTCTCGATTTCTTTCGTTCTTTTATGTTTATACAAAACATAGAATCGCAGGCTTTGATCAGAGATGCATTGACATTAAACACTAGTTTAGAACCAATTTCTATTAATCAATGACCATTTCTGTCTTGATTCATATGTTTTGTCCTTTCTGTCTTGAGTTAGAGCTGCTTGAGATGACCATGTCAGGTACTTCTTAAAAACTCAGAATGAGGTGATTTATTTTGAATTTCTTTGGTCCTTTTTAATCTGATTATCTTAGTCTTTTCAGGGTTGTATTAAAATGTTGAAACTTAGCACGCCATAAAAAGTTGCAGTAGTGGAGTCAAGAGGTCATTTTTTTGCTGACGGTACATTTTCGGTGAGAGAAAAATATTACAGGCATGTCAATTTGAAGCTTCTTATAATAGCTAGAAGAAGATGATTATTTGGTTGCTCAAATATGATACCGAAAAGTCCTTGCGTACTACTATCATTCCACTGGTTTCGAATAGTTTTAACTATCATACTAGGCAAGAGAGAAATAGGAGAGAGCAGGATAAATCTTCGAGACAAGTACAATGACTCTTTAATATTAAATCACTAAAATTATTATTTCTTAATGAGTTGATTTTTCCCAATGAGACGCCCTTAGTCTTTATCCTTTAATTTGACATAATTTGGTCTATCTATTTTTATAATATAATTAATTAGTCCAATGGTAAGTATTCCGATCAAAATATTAATGTGCATTTTTTCTTTTATTAAAACTATTTTTAATTAAAAAATGTTTATACGACGAACATAGTTTTTTTAATGTACAATACCTAATTGGAATAGTTAAATTTTAGCTAGTGAAACTAATTAATGACATTTTAAAAATAGAGGTTAAAATAATTTCAAATTAAAGTATAAGGGATTAAATCATAAATTAAGCTAAGTAGAGGGACAAATTAAAATTTGACCTTGAAATGGTTAAAAGGAAATATTGAACTTGAACATGAGAAAAATTATTAGATAGACCTGTCTCACTACATTTATGGTCTCATCCAATAATAATTTTCTATCTCATTTTTTTTTGAAGGTGAATCTTCATCTCTTTCTTACATGTCATTAAAGAGTGAGTATTTACTTGGAAGTTACGCTGAAATATATGAATCTTATTGGACGGACCATGAATAACGTTGTGAGTCGGGTCCATATAATAATTTCTCGAACATGAGAATAAAACATCGGTTAAGTTGAAAAACTGCATATATGCGGTAAAAAGAACTCAAAGCATTAAAGAACACCATTTGAAGATTACACAATTGAGATTCGTCCATCATCAATTGATTAAGACAATATAACACAAGAACAGAGGATCTCACTTTCTACAAAGGGAATTTATCGTTAATTCGACTCGTGTAATCTTCTTCTTCCTCTTCGTCTTCAACTTTATCCTTAATGTCGATCCCACACTGACTCCCTGAAGACACCAAAAGACAAGTCCTCCGTCGCGAAACGTTATCAGAGTCTGAAACATCTTCGGACTCCGAGCTTCTACTGCATCTCACGCGGGGACAAAAAAGAATGTAGGCAAAGAAGAAAGCAAAGAAAAGAACGACAATAAGTAACCAAATTTCGCCATGCAAAGCAAAGTGCTTGTCGTGGGATAAGGTGAGTTCAGCCGGTGCCGGTGCCGGTGGTTGTGAACCTAAAGGCTCCATTAATGGTGAAAATCGAAAGCTTGCTTCAACCTATCCTTCATACGATTCTTTTTATATATTTCTACATCGTATGAAACATAGGATTTTAATTGCATAATATGAACCGAACACTTCACTATTTGTCTCTTCTTTTTCTTCATTGATATAATTGCACAGGCTTGACTTTGTGAGTTATAACAATTTTCCTTTTCTTCTTTGCTTTGGGTTCCTTAGCCTTATTTACCTCAATAATTTGAAAATATTATTTGGCCTTTTTTAATATATATAAAACAAATCCAATACCGTCCTGGAGTCTGCCCCCAAAAAGAAAAGACCCCTGTCCTGACCCCCGAGAGAAAAAACAAGTATTTACGTTAAATCGCATTCAATTATTGTTCCATGTTTTTGTCACTTAAAAGACACAATGACAAAAGTTTAATCAAAAGCTGAAATTAAATGTTTAATTATTATGATGAAATGGATTACAGCTTTGGATTAGAGTATCGAAGATAAAACTTTTGTACAAAATAATATTAAGGATTAAGGTTCGATTGATTACATGATAATTTATCAAATAAAAGATTTCCTAACAATCCATTATAAAGTTAAGAGGCAATTTTTTTCATAAAGAAAGAAATTATTACTATAAAATAAATGATACGTGAACGACTTTGCAAGAGGACAAAAAATCATTTGTCATTTTTCGGTGTTCTTTTATGCCCAACACTAAAGTTAAATTTTAAATTTTAAACTTTAAATTATGACCCCTAAAAATACATTATACCCTTAATTTTTAATAAGAATATGATTAGATTAAATTATTGCTTCTATAATTTTTTTTCTTAGAAAGGAAGGAATTTTGATGAAAAATAGATAAATGAATGTGAACAAAAAGTAATATGCTTTATGGGAGAAAGAACATCTATATTTGGTCGCTTATAATAGACTTAGGGGGTCATTGTCACACAGTTCATAGGCAGAAAGATGGTTTATATGTCAATTAATATATTTGTATTATATTGTAAATATATTTTTAGACAAAGCAATTGTTTTTTAAAACATATTATTATAAATTAAATTTTAATAACTAACACTATATAAATTCTAAATTTTCATATGTTTTTATATTTTTATGGTTCATATTTGATTTATGATTATAATTAGATTCGTGTAGGGGCGGAACCAAAAAATTATTCAAGGGGTATCATTTATTTATAAATAAGTGTCATTTATTTTTTTTTAAATTATATATATAAATCATATAAAAAAATTGGTCCCATAAAATTTAGGGTATCATTTGACCACTCATATTAATGGATGGCTCCGCCCATGGATTCGAGGTTGTAATGCATATTTCCATTACACCTTGATATTCACATTTTTTATTGGTTCTAATTAGATTGGAAGGTGGATTAGATTGTTTTGAGCAGGGTTCATTTGAGTGTGTCAGTTAAAAATTTTCAAATAAAATCATTTAGAATTAATATTATTTTAATTACTTGTTAAGTTATTTAGAGATCAAATAAATTGTGATTGGATTTAATTTTTAGTAAAATTATAAATTTATTTTACGATTAAATTGATAGGAATCAAGTTAAGATTCAAAATAATCAGTGGTGTAATTATATGGGCAAATGTTGAAACACCGATCCTCGTTGGGCCCTTAGTTAACCAAACAGAAAGTCTCTTCCTTCAGTCGGCCTACTGGCGCCTTCACGTATTTGGACCGCAATTCTTTGAATTTGCGATTGTGGTTTACTCACACTGGAACGCGCCGAAAGCCTCCTACCCTCATCGCTTGGAGAATCGAGAACAACAGCGAAAAGGAAAGGTAAATAGACATTTTGAGATCTCTCAATTTTGACAATCAATGATCATATTCGATAAATAGAGTTTTGAGTCAAAATTATATGTTTAAATTATTTTTTAAGATATGATTAGTCAAATTTGGATGTTTGATATTTAAATTTAATAATAATAAAATTAGATTAAAAAGATTTTTATAAATAAAAAATTAATATATACATCTAAATTTAATAATATTATATTAAAAAGATAATTTCATAAATAAGAAATTAATATATATCCTTTAAATGTTCTTTTAATATATATAAATATAAAATATTGATAACCAATAAATTATTTAAATAAATATTAAATATAATCATTTAAGTTTATCAAAATGAAAAAATATTAAATATAATCATTTACGTATTTGATCTGTCATGGTTGATTTTTTTGACACCATTTAGATGTGAAGCCATGGTTGGTAGGTTTTGATTTGGATTGACTAGTTAGGAATGTTTGATGTTGTTTATATAGTGATTGTTTTCCTTACCATACATGAACTTGCATTAAGTTTTAACTAGTACTATGTACTACAATGAACTACCTTTTTTAGAAGTATGATTTATATTTAATTAGTCACATTGTACATGAACATCATTCAATTAGTCAATACAATGAATATATTTTATTCATGAAGAATAATGTAGGTTCGTTAAATCGAAAAAAATCTCTTTTAATTAATAACTCTTTAAATTAATAAAATTATATAATCCTGATATTATTAATTTATAGAGATTTTACTGTACATATTTAATATTTAATATCTACGCATCTTATTAATTTGATTTTAGTATTAAAAATAAAAAAATGTATAGATTTTTCTTGAAAAGCTAAATAATTCTAAAATTATATAAAAAAGTTTTATAAAATATCCATGATCATGTTGGAAAAGAGAATAGTAAGATAGTGAAAACAATAAACAAGGGTAATTATTTTATATACTATTTCATGCACTGGTGATGGAAATAAAAAGTATCAACAACTGCTTTAGTTTAAGATTTAAAATTTTAATTTGGATTTTTGGTTTAGGGGTTTAAAATTTGAGAGTTGTGGTTGAAATTTAAGGTTTATGATTATGATAAGGTTTATAGGTTAAAACATAAATCCCTAACATAGTACCCTAAAACCTAAACCCTAACCTATAAACATTAAATTCTAACATTAAACCATAAATTTCTAACCCTTATACTTAAACCTATAAATACTAAACCTTAAACTAAATATCTAAACTAAACTAATACGCTTATAGAAACTTTTTTATTTTCATGACCAATGTATTGAATGTAAATCTATAAACAAAATGATGATACGGATCGTAATCGAAATAAATAGAGATAAAGAAAGAAAGAAAATCACGACAATCTACAGTAACTGACAAGTGAAAAGAAAGAGAATAGCAAGTGGTGAGGGTATTCGTCAGTGTTATTGTTTATAAATAATTGTGTAGTTGTGGCCAATAAGCATAAAATTATGGGCATAAATAGTGCAACTTTATAGGTCTCCGCTTCAATCGAGAAAGTAGGAATTAAGCAGAAGTCGATAGATTATGTTTTATAAAGTAGGAATTGAGTGTATATTCTGGCACCAAGGTAGGAAAGCTCGTTTCAATGTTACCAGTAGCAGCACAGCCCCAAACTTCACAAAATAAGGTTACACAAAAAGAGAAAGACATTCCGTTGCCGGGACTTGAACCCGGGTCTTTCGGGTGAGAGCCGAATATCCTGACCAACTAGACTACAACGGATCCGTTGCTCTATTATCTATAAAGATATACTTAATTGTTACAACGTAAAGTACGGAGCTGATATGTTTTTTTTTTCCTAGTCTGCAGAGCTGCATACTTTATAATTAATTTAACTGACCTTCAATTGATTTTTTTATCAAGCCTTTTAAATTTTGTAAAAATTTTAATTAGACCCAACTTTTTTTTGAAAATATTAATTAAGCCTCCAAAAATTATAAAACTTTTAATTATCCCCCTCAATTGCCAAAATCTATCCTTGGATACCAAAGCCCTAAAACCTGATAGTTATGGATGCCAACCAATTGCTCACATCAGTAATAAGGCTATAAATTTCTTTCTATTTGTAATCTCAGTCTATCGGTCATGGATAACATCAATCCATTCCCTATATACTTTTCATTACATATCATAAAACCTTAAAATAATTGTGTTTGGTTTTTTTTTTTTTTCGTGTTTGGTCATAGAAAAGGAAATTAAGATGTTTAGGTGGTGCGATGAAACCCACACCACTCTTTTCCCATGTATACACAATTGAATGTGATGTAATTCCATGATAAGATTGCTTGGCAAATTGGGAAAAAGAACATGAGGATGATCTGATTCTAGATCTGGTTTTGTTATGTGAACGAGATAAACATGGCAGCGTATCCATCTTGTCTTTTGTTTTATTGCCTAAGAAATGATGTCCTTTAGCACCACCATTCATTTATGTCCACCAATCCTCCAGGATTCAAAACATGTATGGTATCCTGTCAGCTATAGTGTTTTTCTTTCATTTTCCATGGGTTGACGCTTTGGCATCTTGGCTGACGGGCTTAGTAGCTACGATCGAGTAAAATTCGACTCGAATAAAAAATAACAGAATTTTCAGATATCTTGAGTTATTTGAGTGCGAATTTTGAGTTCGATTTTGCTAAACCAAAAAATCAAATTTTATTGTTTTATTATTTTAGTCTCTGATTTCATTTTTCTTCAATTCCTCAATTTTAAGTTCATTTTTGACTAAATTCGAACCACATGCTCCTAAAGAATTGTATACTACATATTTAACTTCAATTAATATTTTTTGAAAACAAGTTTTCTCTTTTTGCAATTTGGTCCCTCAACTTTATTTGATTTCCTCATTTTTTGAATTCTTCCTTCGTTTTAAGTCCATTTGGACCAAATTTAAACTACATGTTCCACTACCACTATATAAATCAATGTGACTTTAATTCATATTTTTAACAAAAAAATATTCTTTTGCAATTTAATCTCTTAACTTTGCATTTTATTCAATTTGATCATTCAACTATAATTTTTTGTAAATTCTTTCCTCTCATCAATTCTTTGACTCCTTTACACTCACATTAATACTTTGTCCACAAAAATTATTTCTTTAAAAGCAAGCATTATAAATATATTTATAATTTCAAATGATATTTGTTTTTATTAAATAACATTATAAATATATATAGGGTAAGAAACCACTTACACAGTGTAAAAGTTTTTAAGTTTTACACGTTTTTAGATCGTGGATGAGTGAAATGGATGGTTGAGATTATGTCTTTACTTTTTTCCCAAGTGATAATCTTTACATATCCTACTGTTAATTTCAACCATCCATTTCACACATCAAACGATCAAAAAACGTGTAAAACTTAAAAATACTTACACTGTGTAAATGGATCATATCTCATACGTGTATGTACGAATTCTACAATGCCTAAATTAGGCTACACTCTTATTGCAATTAACATCTTAACTTGCCATTCTATATTAATTATTTAGTTTATATTTTATGTTCCAAGTACACTGAGCATCTTGGTAAAGTGAAGAGTTGGAGCGATGGAAAGAAGTAAGTGTAAATTTGTAAAGAAAAATAATTTTAAATGTATTTAGTAGGGAAGGAAAAAAAAAAGAATCACTAATTGGTCGAGTTGTTAATGATACTCATATTATCTTATATTGTATAGGTTTAAATCCAATATTTATTTTTTACCAAAGAGAAAATACATTCATTCATCCAAAGCAAACATAACAAAGGCTAAAAAAGCCTAAAAAATTGGACGATCGTAGAGGCTGAGACGATCGGACGACAAAGGAGCATCTATAGATCGTACAAAGATTGAAAAGTTGGAGGCGACTTCGTACGCATGGATTGACAAAGGATCCACCAAACGGGGTACTTAGCGACAAATATAAAGAGTATTGTCGTGATTTTCAAGGATCGTGATGGCAATGACGGCAAATAAAAGGCCACAAAAGTCTCAGGAATTAAGATTTCTCTACGAAGCCAAAACAGAGGGGCATACTCTGACGGAAGAGACACCAAGTGGTAGACAAAGCCTTTGAAGCTTGAAGCAACATGTAGGAGAAGGGGGCGCGACAAGAATCACAATGACAACAAAGGAACGTCGCTAACGTCGATCGAGTCCATAAAAACAAAGAAAAATCTTCTCTCCACCAAAAGTTAACATTCGAGAAAGAAGCATTCGAAGACGGGATGTGAAAACACTCCTCGAAAGTCAGGGAGATCCACAAAAACGATCTAGACAGACTGAAAAAAAAAGAAAAAAAAAACCAAGACATCATAAAACAAATGAGAAGTAAAGGGAGCTGAAATCAGAAAAGAGTGGGGTGGCAGCCGACACCACTGGGTTTATGCGGCGCCACCCAATTAAGAAATAATGAAACCTTTGAGTTGTAAAGAGAAGGGGGAGAAAAAACAGTGCAGAGAAAGACTGCCCGCAACATCACTCCTCTCGTATTTTCTTTGAGAATATAATTATTACTTTATTTAATAAAAAAATAAATGATATTTTTTCATTTCTATGAACAAAAGGGTAGGACCTATTTTACATGATTTAATTTCCAAGGTAGACGTCAAAGGGAAACAAAAAGAAGATTTTTTTTTCATTTTGTTTGTGTGGGGTTAGGTTAAATCATGAGTCTGAGTAAGAGCTTAATGTCAGAAGGGCCCCGTTAATATTTCCTATTAATTTTGTCTGCTTGGGTGGGAGGTATGAATAAAGTGGAAGTGGGGGGTGCCTATTTGTAAATCTATGGGTGTGTTGAATGAGAGCTTTTATTTCTCATACGTGTACACTTTGCAATTGGCTTAGGTGTCTTTTCCCATCCATAATGGGGTGTTTGATTATGGTAAGAAAAGAAACAAGTGTTGTTGGAAGTGTAAATGAACGGGTCAAATAAGGTCCGGTCAGTTTACGAAATAAAAGAGGATGGCAGTTACATACATAGTTTATATTTGATAATAATTTTTTTTATCAATACGACTTTAAACAAAAAGAACATGTGTAGAGTGGCTCTAACAAAATATCTACCAAGATTAACAATTTGGATCAATTTGAGAGAACAATTGTATAACAAAGTAAATAACATCGGATGCTATTGGGTTTAGGGGAAATATTCTATAGACTGACGCTGAAAAATATTTCACATTTAGAAATTATAGTTTGGGGTTAAAGTTTTAGTATTCGTGGTTAACTTTTAAGGTTTGAGAATATATTTTATTATTTAAATATTAGAGTTTAGGGTTTAGAATTTAGAGGTTATGATTTAAGGCCCCTAAAACAGATATGTGACAACTTTATAAACCGCTTATGTAAAAACTTTCTACTGACGGTGTATCAAATAATTACCCTTAAATTTAGATATTATATTATTTAAACTATTAAGCTTTCAATTATAACATTAAATTTTAATTTTAGTTTCAATTGTACTACTCGATTGTTAACCCACTAATGGTGTGATAATGTTGGAGTTTGATGCTGACATAGAAATCATCTCATCATCTACTTCATCAAGGTTGGGGGTTCTTTTCATCCATTTTTAGCCCGCATAAAAAATATTCATTTTTTTGTTGTTTATTTATAGTTACTTTAGACACCGATGAACTTATCTCCTTATCTTAAACTTTGTCGGTTTAGATTTTTTTAAAACTCTATTTAAACTAAGGATAATAAATTATTCCACTCAACATGCCTCGACTCGACTTCACTAAACTTTTTAGGATAATTTTATTTAAAAATTCGAGTTCGAGGTAGATATTGGGAGTAATATAGTCGGGATTGAGGCACATCCCATGTGAAGACGAGAATTTCAGCCCATTTTGTCCTCTTATGGCTAAATTACTCCTTAGGTCCTTCCACTTTGTTGGAAACTCACAAACCCCCTTTTACACATGATTTAGTCCAATTCCCATCAAATCAAATTCAACCATTAGCCCAAAAGTCCAATTGCTTCTACCAATTGAGTTCATCATAGCTTAGGGCAATACACGAATATTGACCCTAAAATTTTGGGTCATTACAATACCTCAAAACTAACCTCATCATACGACCATCGAAAAAGATCATGGGTATTAGCATGTCAAACCTTTAGATGAATTTTCGTTGATTTTGACTGGGTTTCATGAAAAATCAATTTGAGAAGAAGAAATGTGACTAAAATGTGAACATTTTGATATCTATCTTGCTACAAATGGCTAGGCGACCTTGATCACTAGTGGTCAAAAAATTCAATGCCTAAAATTGAAGCGTTTTAAAGTTTAGTGGACAATTTATTCAATATTTTTAAAATTTAAGTCTTAAATGGCGTCGTTTTTAGCATTAGTATAGCCACATATTGAAATTATCGTCTATGTCATCTTGTCGTTTCTAAATCAATGACCCAGTGGTATAATTAAAGTCAAAACTAAAGTTCAATGTTATAATTGAAACAATCTAAAGTTTAATGGTATGAACAATACACTGCCTAATGCTCAATGATATATGGGGTAATTTTCCCAAAAAGAAACAAGATAACAACTTAAAAAGGATAAGTAAAAAGAACAAGCAGTAGATATACTGAGTTCAAGCTCATCACTTTAATCAAAATCACCGTATTTGCGGGAGTTCCAGGGTCAAAGATGGTGTTTTGCTCTCTCAAAGGGACGAATACAAACTATGGGAATAAAAAGAACGAGTAACGGGTAAGAATTTAAATTACGATTGCGGTTGCAGTTGCATTTTTAATCGAGTTGTGTCTATTACGGTAATATAACAAATGTTATTGCGATTATTGCCGACCCTATTGTGACGAGCATTTGTTGTTGCAGAATAAACCAATTTTAAAATGAAAATAGCAGTCATGAATTTTTCAAAAAAAAAAGATACTATCACGAATATAATAATTACGGGTATCATAATTTTAAACGGTGGCAAAATTACTATAACAATCGTGTACCACTGTTTAAATCCCTGGTGGGGAGATCTTCATCGGAGGATTGATGCCACTAACGAGCGAAACATTCAATCACACTCATGTCTCAGACCTAGCATTGTAGATCACGATACTAGATCACGACGAATAATTTGATAATTGTAGCGATGTTCCTCTCACTAAAAAATGTGATTTTTATTTTGGAAATGATGTATTCCGTGAGATTTTAGAAAAACTAGAGATTTTATTTAAAAATAGAATCGCCACCGGCCACTCAAGGTGGACCTGACACCGTAAAAACCACATTTTATTTAAAAATGGAGTCGCTACCGGCTACTCAAGGTGGACCTGACACCGTAAAAACCAGAGATTTTAAAATATCAGGTTCGGGAGTCGGTTACGGATGGGGAAGGAATAGCACCCCCACACCGCCCAAAATTGGTACTTTAATAATTACCGCTTTATTAATATTAAACCTTTCGGATTAAAGTGTCGATTAAATTAAAATTTGGTTATAAATGCGAGTAGATTTTAAAGGCCCCTTTATCCGAGAGTAAACGTCCAACCACCATCACTACGCCTGATACTGGCCCCGTTTACGCTCGGATAAAAGGGCACCGCATTGACAAAATATATATCCGAAATGTAACTTAAAAAAACATGGCAAACATAAATATAAATAAATACAATGCGATAAAAAATACTAACATCATAACCTACTAATCCAACATACATAAATATTAATCTAACACATAAAAATGCATTCTAACATAAAAAAACACTACTATAAAACATGCATGAATACTAATCTAAAAATATACTAATTAAGGTAAAACAAATATTTAACATTATTTATATACGTTGTAATTAAATAAAATGTTATATATTATTTTACAAACATACATAAAAATATATACACATACATATATATAAAATAAGATAAAATAAAAAATATGTGAATATTATACATAGATAAAAACATAAATACGTATGTACATATATGTTATATATTTAATATATAGTAAACTATTTTATGGTAATAATACTAATAATAATAAAATGCTAAAATAAAGATGCATGATTTATACTAACACTTCATAAAATAACATGGATCTAGGTTAGGGACTAAAATGTATGAATATCTAATTACGTAGCATAAATGTCTAATATTACAGGATGAAAATGAAACAGATGCAAAACATGCGGCCTGAAATGCAAATAAGCAGAAATGCAGGGCTGGAAATTAAATTTTGTGACTAAAATGACATGAAACAGGAACTGAAAGCCAAAATGAACATGCATAAGAAAAACAAGGATCGAACACAAGATTAGACCACGAGTAGAAATATAAACAGAATTAAAATAGAAGGACTAAATGCGTAATTAATCCACAAACAAAAACGTAAATGGGGTAGAACTTGGGGGACTGAGATGGTAATTTGACCATTAAGAATATGCGGATCCTCCTTTGGGTAACCGGGTCAAAACGCGGGTTGAGGAGCCTGAAACGGCATCGTTTTGCAGCTGGGTTTAAAATAAAGAGTTGAGTTATTTGTTTCATTCGAACCAGATAATAAAAACCCTAAAAAGTTTTATCCTTCAACCCTCTCTCTAAACGGCAACCACTCATCGCTTTCCAACGCCGTTCACCGGCCAAATGACCTCGCGACGGCTGAGGAGCAACGACGGCAACCCCAAACGGTCGATAAGCTATTCGGAACCCTTTTTTATCTTTCGATTTGAAGAAAATATAAGAGGCGTGTTTGAAACTTTTGATCTGAAATTTTTTTTGATATTGATTTCTGTAATTTTTTTTACAAATTTCCGAGCAAGAGAACCCCTGAAACCTCCTTTTTTTCGACCCATTTTTTCTTTGCTTTTTTCGAATATCAGCCCCCTCTTTTTTCGATATACATACCTTCGGGTTATAAACCCCATTTTTCCAACATAATAACAGCTACCCCTTACTTTATTTGGTGCAGGTTTGTGGCCAGATTTTTGGGGACGTCAGTGGCAGGGCATGGTGGTGATAGGGTATGGGCGGTCAGATTAGGGGTATGAGATAGGGTATGGACGGTCAGATTAAGGGTATGAGATAGGGTGTATTTTAATTTTTTAGGGTTGTTGGGGATTTAATTTAGGGATGACAGATTTTGTTAGGTTAGGGTTGATTTAATTTAGGGGTTTTGGTTGGATTTGGGATTTTGGTGGTTGTCGGCGAGGATAACGACGATGACTTAATTTAGGGTTAGGATTTTTAGTTTTTGGGTCAGGTTAGCCTTAGATCTGGGTCGGTTTAGTTTAGGGTTTGGGTAAACGGGTCATTGGTTGTAACTTGGGTTTGGGTTGGTTTGGATAACCCGGGCAAAAACGGGTAATTACAGTTGCCCCTCGTTGCTCATTATTGTGTAACAGCAATAGAGCAAAGACTAAAAATGAACCGTTTTGCTCGGTTCGGCTGAGCTTCTTCTCTTGATGTATGTCTTCATTTTTCGGTAGGTCTTCTTTCTCTTCGACGCAGGTCTTCTCTTTTGACTTGGTTGATCCACCTTGTCACTCTTGGGAAGCAAAATCTTCAAAATGGAGGTTGTCTGTTGGGGAAGCAAAATGAGTCCAACTTGCTACATTATTGATGGCGATAATACCTAAAGAATATTTGACCCAGCTAAAACACCGACGAAGAGGCAGGGTCTACAAAATTTGATCCAGCTGCAACACTGATGAAGAGGCAGATCGGCGGATGAAAGTTCCAATGTCTAATCCAGCTACGACTCTGACGAAGAGGCAGTATTAGAAAATTGAAAACTTCTTTTTTTCTTTATTTTTTTCCTTTTTTCTCTTTTTTTTCTTCTTCTTTTTTTAGATACAACATTGATAAAACTTGAAAGTTGGTAAATTTTGACCAAGCTACAACACCGGCGAAGAGGCATGGTCTAAAGTTAGTAATGTTGATCCAGCTACGACACCGACGAAGATGCAGGATCAAGAGTTACTAAATTTGGTCTAGCTACAACACCGACAAAGAGACAAGACCGGAAGTTAGTGAATTAAGTTCAACTACAATACTGACGAAGAGGCAGGACCGAAAGTTGTATTTGACCGAGCTACAACACCAACGAAGAGGCAATGTCTAAATATTTGATCCAGCTACGACACCGACGAAGAGGCAGGATCGGATAGTTGATTTCTTTTTGTGTGATCAAACTACGACTCTGACGAAGAGGCATGATAGGAATTTGGTTGAAAGCTCATTTTGATTTTTTCTCTTTTTCATCTTTTTTCATTCTTTTTTTCATTCTTCTTTTTTCTCTTTTTTTTTTCTTTTTTCCTTTTGAATTTTTGAATTTTTTCTTTTTCTTTTTGTCTTTTTTTTGAATTTTTTCAAATTTTCAATTTTTTCTTGTTGTTTTGTTTTTTTAGCTGCAACTTTAATAAAAGGAATTTGAAAGTCAGTAAATTTGGATCTAACCACACCATCAACGGAGGGGTAAAATCGAATTGTAACTTGGATTCTACTTGCCATCAACGAAGAAGCAGAACATTAATTGGAACCCTAGTGCACCATCAGCGGAGAAACAAGATAGCAGCAACTTGGAACTCAGCCACACCATCAGCGGATGATTGGATTGGATAATGACGGCCTGGAACCGGCTACACCATCAGTGGAGAGCATGATCTAAGGTCGACGACAGCTTGGACCTAGCCACTCCATCAGCGGAAGACTAGATCGGATAATGACGACTTGGAACCGGCTACACCATCACCGGAGAGCAGGATCTGAGGACGACGATAGCTTGGACCTAGCCACTTCATCAGCATAGGACTGGATCGGATAATGACGGCCTGGAACCGGCTACACTATCAGCGGAGAGCAAGATCAGAGGATGATGAAAGCTTGGACCCGGCCACTCTATCAGCGGAGGGACTAGATTCGATAATGACGACCTGGAACCAGCTACACCATCAGCAGAGAGCAGGATCAGAGGACGACGATAGCTTGGGCCCGACCACTCCATCAGCAGAGGGACTGGATCAGATAATGACAACTTGGAACCGACTACACCATCAGCGGAGAGCAGGATTAAAGGATGACGATAGCTTGGACCCGGCCACTCCATCAGCAGAGGGACTGGATCGAATAATGACGACCTGGAACCGACTACACCATCAACAGAGAGCAGGATCAAAGGACGAAGATAGCTTGGACCCGGCCACTCCATCAGCAAAGGGATTGGATCAGATAATGACGACCTGGAACCGGCTACACCATCAGCGAAGAGCAGGATCAGAGGACGACGATAGCTTGTACCTGGCCACTCCATCAGCAGAGAGACTAGACCGGGCGATGAAAGTTGATAAATTTTCTTTTGATTTTTCATTTCATTTTTTTCTTCTTCATTTTACTCTTTTTTTATTTTTTTGACTTCTTCTGATTTTTTTAATTTTTTTGTTGTAACTGTACAAAGAAGTAGCTTGAGGAAAAAAGTTAGGTCTAGCTGCACCATCAGTGGAGAAACAAGACCTGAGTAGAAATTTGGTATGTTGCACCATCAACGGAGAAGCGAGAATTGAAAGATGCCAGAACTGTCACATCACTGGGGAAGAGACGAGATTTGAAGGAAAATTTGACCTATTACACCATCAACGGAGAAAAAGATCTTCAAAATGTTGGATTTGTTTGGATTGTCTGAGCTGGTCCACCACTACTGATGTAGACAAGACCTGAAAATGAAAGAAATCATTAGTTAGTATTTGTTCAAAAATTTTACCGCTGATACCTTTTGTCTAAAGATTTTAGCTTTTCTGCATGTTTGGCTTTCTTCATGGCTAGAGGTTGGCAGTTGTGTTGTTGCCCCCATGGCTGAGGTTCTTCGGTCTCTTCCCTGGACTTATTCACATGCACAAATAAATGCACCACGAGTGCACCTAAATTTGTGCCTAATACATGTGTCTAGTCTAAATGCATGACAACTTAAATGTATGTAATATGTATGCATTTTATCCTATATGCAAAATGATTTGAACCTGTGAATGGGATTTTTGGTCCTCAGAGGGATGCCCCTGACTTCTCATTGGTCTTGTCGGATTTATGGTCTTTTGTATGTGACAGTGCCCCAATCTCTTCTTGGGTTCGATCAGTCATCTGGGTGCATGCCCCGACATTTTATTCGTTCTTATGCCATCGTCTAAAACTGCTCTTGAATTTGACACTTTGAGTGTGGATTCTGTTGCCCCCTAAGTTGGGTTCATAAATTGTGTTGGTTCATGGTAGCTCATTATTTTTATTTTTTTTGGATTGGGTGCAGTTTTGCAGACTGTGGTCAAGGATGCAAGAGTTTGACTTGACAATGAAGGTTGGACCTTGGCAAAGAATGCCCCCGGACTGAGACCTTATTAGAGGCACAATATTTGTAAAAGATGTGAAGGGTATTTTTGGACATGCCCCCAGATCAGACTTTTGTAAGAGGTTCTATAAGGTGCTAGATCGACCAACTTCGTTGTATTTAATGGGGCAACCCGATGACCGACTTTAAAATTTTCAAAATGTATGCATGTAAATTTGAGATGCATGTCTTAGATGCGAAAGTACTGATTCAAAAATGGTTCTCGTGACACAACTTTCGAACTCACGGGATTCATTTGCAACTTTGAATATTGCCTCGATATCTAGAGTACTAGATTTTCTCCCGATGATAATTTTTTAAATTGAGAACCAGTCGTGAATCAACATGAACATTTCATGCTGGTAAAATGCAAAAATTAAAGTGTTATAATATGCCATGCAGTGAATGCCAAACTGAACAGATATGATGCGATCACAAAAATGGGTCAATTTGAAATTAGAATAATCAAATGAATAAATTAAAATAGGGTAAAAATGAAAGATTTCTGCTCGGGCAAACCACTTGAACCAACACCTTCATTTAGTGCAAATGCAATGATGTATGCAAAAAAGAAAGCAAAGCAAAAAAGAAAACGAGTCAGTACCGAATAAAATAAATAAACAAATAAAAGGGCAAAACAAACAAAACAAACCTATTTACATCCCGTCTAAAACACCTAGGTTATCCGCATGGCTCTAAAATGGTGGGTTTCTATATGTTCTCTACATGCAGTTTTGGTGTTAAGAGGTACCCAAATTGTCCTTGCCGTCCCCTACTAAGAGTAGAAAGGCCCCCGATCATCACCCATTATAGGCTCCTTTCAATCGGGTTCAATTTAGGGGGACGCATTCGCTTATGCCTGCATGAAGGAATGATATCCTTACGAAAGCATAAGGTACTCGAGCCCCGAAGGTACTTGCTAGGCCTACACGGAGGAACGATATCCTCACGAAAGCATTAGCATTTTCCCCCACTTAAAAGGACGGGTTTATATGCCAAATTTTAAATGCATTAAAATAAACGCGCAATTATAACATAATGTTACTTTAATAGTCACTTTAATCCGGAATTTCCAATATTAGTAAAGCGATAATTATTTAAAAAGCTCGACTCTCATTTGTTTTTGAAAACCAAAAAATGTTCCCAGCGGAGTCATCATCTGTAGCGATGTCCCCCTCGCTAAAAATGTGGTTTTTATTTTGGAAATGATGTCTTCCGTGGGATTTTAGAAAAACCATGTTTTATTTAAAAATGGAGTCGCCACCGGCCACTCAAGGTGGACCGGACACCGTAAAAACTAGAGATTTTAAAATGTCAGGTTCGGGAGCCGGTTACTGACGGGGAAGGATTAACACCCCCACACCGCCCAAAATTGGTACTTTAATAATTACCGCTTTATTAATATTAAACCTTTCGGATTAAATTGACGATTAAATTAAAATTTGGTTATAAATGCGAGTAGATTTTAAAGGCCCCGTTATCCGAGAGTAAACGCGCAACCACCATCACTACGCCTGATACTGGCCCCGTTTACGCTCGGATAAAAGGACACCGCATTGACAAAATATATATCTGAAATGCAACTTAAAAAAATATGGCAAACATAAATATAAATAAATACAATGTGACAAAAAAATACTAACATCATAACCTACTAATCCAACATACATAAATATTAATCTAACACATAAAAATGTATTCTAACATAAAAAAATACTACTCTAAAACATGCATGAATATTAATCTAAAAATATACTAATTAAGGTAAAACAAATATTTAACATTATTTATATACGTTGTAATTAAATAAAATGTTATATATTATTTTATAAACATACATAAAAATATATACACATACATATATATAAAATAAGATAAAATAAAAAATATGTGAACATTATGCATAGATAAAAACATAAATACGTATGTACATATATGTTATATATTTAATATATAGTAAACTACTTTATGGTAATAATACTAATAATAATAAAATGCTAAAACAAAGATGCATGATCTATACTAACACTTCATAAAATAGCATGGATCTAGGTTAGGGACTAAAATGTATGAATATCTAATTACGTAGCATAAATGTCTAATATTACAAGATGAAAATGAAACAGATGCAAAACATGCGGGCTGAAATGCAAATAAGCAGAAATGCAGGGCTAGAAATTAAATTTTGTGACTAAAATGACATGAAACAAGAACTGAAAGCCAAAATGAACATGCATAAGAAAAACAAGGATCGAACACAAGATTAGACCACAGGTAAAAATATAAGCGGAATTAAAATAGAAGGACTAAATATGTAATTAATCCACAAACAAAAAACGTAAACGGGGTAGAACTTGGGGGACTGAGATGGTAATTTGACCATTAAAAATACGCGGATCCTCCTTTGGGTAACCGGGTCAAAACGCGGGTTGAGGAGCCTAAAATGGCATCGTTTTGCAGCTGGGTTTAAAATAAAGAGTTGAGTTATTTGTTTTATTCGAACCAGATAGTAAAAACCCTAAAAAGTTTTATCCTTCAACCCTCTCTCTAAACGACAGCCACTCATTGCTTTCCAACGTTGTTCATCGGCCAAATGACCTCGCGACGGCTGAAGAGCAACCATGGCAACCCCAAACGGTCGGTAAGCTACTCGAAACCTTTTTTTATCTTTCGATTTGAAGAAAATAGAAGAGGCGTGTTTGAAACTTTTGATCTGAAATTTTTTTTTGATATTGATTTCTGCAATTTTTTTTACAAATTTCCGAACAAGAGAACCCCTGAAACCTCCTTTTTTCGACCCAATTTTTTCTTTGCTTTTTTTCGAATATCAGCCCCCCTCTTTTTTTCGATTTACATACCTTCGTGTTATAAACCCCATTTTTACAACATAATAACAACTACCCCCTTACTTTATTTGGTGTAGGTTTGTGGCCGGATTTTTGGGGACGTCAGTGGCAGGGCATGGTGGTGATAGGGTATGGGCGGTCAGATTAGGGGTATGGGCGATCAGATTAGGGGTATGAGATAGGGTGTATTTTAATTTTTTAGGGTTGTTGGGGATTTAATTTAGGGATGATAGATTTGGTTAGGTTAGGGTTGATTTGATTTAAGGGTTTTGGTTGGTTTGGGATTTTGGTGGTTGCCGGCGAAGATAACGACGATGACTTAATTTAGGGTTAAGGTTTTTAGTTTTTGGGTCGGGTTAGCCTTAGATCTGGGTCAGTTTAGTTTAGGGTTTGGGTAAATGGGTCATTGGTCGTAACTTGGGTCTGGGTTGGTTTGGATAACCCGGGAAAAAACGGGTAATTACAATAATAATTAGATTTTTTATGATTTTTATATATAATAAATTACAATGATCATCAGTCAACTATTTTTCGTTCATATTTTAGTCACTCAACTTTCAAAAATTTCAATTTAATAACTTAACTTTATACATAGAAAGTTTTTTGTCACTCTAGAATATTTTATTATTATTTTCATTTTTTAATATTATTAAATATAAAAATAATTTAAAATAATGGAATTATATTTTATTATTATTAAAATTTAAAAAGAAAATCACTATCACTTGTCGTCACTGTCAACCTCAGAATTGGCGGTTGTTTGATCCTAAATTGTATCGGGAGACTCGCTTTGACAGACTGAGTCCGAATTTGGTGGTTGTTTCACCAGAAAATGTCCCAAAACCCGCAAAAATCTCGACTAAAACTTTTTGATTTCCTCACACTCGATCTCTTTTTTGTAGACTTCGAAGCACTTTCCAATAAAATGGAGGTCGGATTCGAACTCAGTGGGTCGAGATGAAGCGGCCGGTGAAATTTGAGACAGAACTGCCACATCTACGGCCAATGAAGTGTGGTAGAGATGATCTACGATTGAGAGTTAGGTTTTATTTTATATTTTTTATTTTAAATCATTTTTATAATTTATAATATTAAAAAATATCATGTCATAGGAAAATAATATTGAAATATTCTAGAGTGACCAAAAACGTTCAATGTATAAAGTTTAGTTATTAAATTGAAAACTTTAAAAATTGAGTGAAAAAATAGGGGTGAGAAGATAGTTGAGTGATGAACTGTGCATTTTACCCATAAAAATATGATGCATATTTTTTTTGAACAATGGCATTTATTATTCACTATAAAAGATATTACAAATACAATGCATTAAAAATAGAGAAAAATCAACTTGTCCACTAAAAATCTCATACCAAGGAACAAAGAAAATCAAACCCTTTTAATGGAGATTAGCATACTATCAAAACCCAAAAATCTTCGTGAATCTCTTTGTCTCTAGCCAAACGAGGCGCTTTACTGGATGAAAAAGGAGTGGTGAGCGAACTAAACTATCAGGCAGATTGCTCCGCTACACAGTTCTAATTATATCGGCTAACAAACTATCAAATGAATGATGATCAATCTTTTCTATGACTACCGACAGAATCAAATCAAAAAGCTAACACCGTAAGGATCTCTATACGAGCATCAAACAACCACTACGATATGTCGAAATCATGCCAAATGACAGATGAAACTAAACACAAAAGCTAATGAAAAATGTGTCATAAAGGCAGGGAAAACGCGTGCCACGAGCAAAGATTTTTATTAAAATTTAAAAAAAGAACAAGAAAAATAATAAACATCAATAGTCAACAACCAATACTAAAATTAATTGCCGCCACCGATTAAACAAAAAAATAAAAAAAAATTACGACAGCTATAAAAAAAACTAGGTTTCACAGAAAATTTTGTTTTTTTTAAGTCAAATTGCGAGTGGCCAATATTTTAAAAGTATTGTTAAAATAAGACACGGATTTTAAAAGTATTAATATAAAAGATACGGATTTTTAAAAAGTTACAAAATCGACCTCTATACAAGTAATTTATCATCTTTTTAAGGATGAGTCACATCGAGAAGTTCCATCGATTGGCCTTTATCTAACTTGATTTTCCTTTTAAACTTTATTTTTGAAAATCGTGACTTAAATACTTGATCCTTGAATAACGTATAACGATCATCTTTTAAAATATGTATGATATTTTAAAACAATCTAAAAGCTGTTGTAAATTTTTAAAAAATATATTATTTATAATTGTTGTGTACAAGACAGAGCTAAATTCTGCTTCTTCTATAAATTTTTTTCTTTATTTTTGTCTTCCTATATGATTTTTAAAAAAGTATATTTTATTTAAAAATTTATTTTCTACTTTCAAATATTTATGTTTTATCTTAAATTCCAAATTCTAATTCTGACCCTAATTGTGCGTCCATATATGTATGATTAAAACCCATGGGCATTGGAGTTTCGGTGAACGACATCATGGCTTCCACTTTCCATTTCAAAGTGCCATTTCATGAAAGTTTTCACCACCAAAAATGAGATAAAGGACATCAAGGATAAGTGGTATATCTTTTCTTTCTTTCTCTTTTTCTTTTCTAAAGATGATGAAGAGATAATGATTAGGTGAGTGGTTTAAACACGATTACTTTATGGGTAAAACTTTGATACACATGCTGTGTACACAAGCATGTGTATTTACACTATAAAAACTAAAATCTTAAATTCCTAATCCTAACCCTAAAAAACTAAACTCCACACTCTAAACCTTAAACTATAAATTCTAAACATTAACCTTAAATTCTAAACCCTACAACCTAAACCCATAAACTTTAAACCATAAACTAAAATCTTAACTCCTAAAACTAAAAGGCACGTGTAAACTTGTGTATCAAAGTTTTTTCCTTACTTTATTCCTCAACTTAATTGTTTTAAAATTTACTTTAGAACATATTATTAAGAGGAATGATTTGTTTACATTGATATAATATAAAGTTTTTTTATAATCATTGCTATCTGATTTACTGATCGATTAGTTTAGATTAGATTTTGCAGAGGTCTATTATAGGGGTTACCCTTCCAATTCAGTTTCTCTATTCATAATGTCATGATTTAAACTTTTGACATTGCTTAAGAGACCTAACGCCTTATCCTGCTAGATCAATTGATTGTTTGTAATATAAATTTTTTTTCTACAATATTTAAACTATCCAGATCCATTTTTATCTTTAAATTTGAGGATATAAGAAGTTTAAGCATGCTCGATCTCAAGTCTTCATGTATGTTGTACTAACAATAATGTCAACTGAGATAAACTCAATCAACAATATAGTATACTTTTTTTAATATGCTTAAGGTGATTACAATGTAGTATATGTTCATACTTTTTAACACTTTGATAAGACACACACCTTGTAGACAAAACTGCTTGAACCTGAATTTTCTAGAATGAACATCATCATCTTTTCCACTGAGACCACTCGTTGGTTCACAATATAATTTAAGTTAAAGAGTTTTGCTATAGACAGCTCTAAAGGCGGTCAATAAGACTAATAAGATTCATATAATTAATGCTTATTTGGTTTTTCAATGAAATTTAATAAATATAATAATTACATTCCTAAAAAGTTGTGTTCCATTAATTTAATGTAATCCATCCGTCCTAGTTATTGTGCCACATGTCAA
This sequence comes from Hibiscus mutabilis, assembly GCA_019671005.1. Taxonomy (NCBI): domain Eukaryota; kingdom Viridiplantae; phylum Streptophyta; class Magnoliopsida; order Malvales; family Malvaceae; genus Hibiscus; species Hibiscus mutabilis. The sequence continues at coordinate 6,933,883 of CM033729.1, read as the reverse complement.
TTTTTCACGGAGTTTTAGGAAGAAAAAAGTTGTGTAGTGTAAAATAATTTAAATGACAAGTTTGCCCTTAAAAAGTTAACTTTTGTTTTTGTTAGAAAACTAAAAAAAAATATAGAAAAGTAAATTTGTGTTAGAAAGTTGGTTGAGTTTTTCAAAGTGACAATTTGAGTGGGACAATTTCAAAACACAAAAGTGACACTTTTATTGGGACAAAGAGAGTAATTAAATTTCAAGGATTTAGGAGTTTAAGGTTTAGAGTTTTAGTGTTAGGGTTTGGGGATTTATGGTTTAGGGTATTATATTTTAGGGATTTAGGGTTTAATGTTTTATATTTTAGGGTTAGGGAGTTGGTGGTTATGTTTTATGGTTTAGGGTTTTATGTTTAGGGATTGTGTTTATGAATTTATGATTTAGGGTTTATATTTTTAATGTTTAGGGTTTATATTTTAGAGTTTAGTTTTTAGGGCTTAAAGTTTAGAGTTAGGAATGTAATCAATTGCATATATTAAATTTCATTAAATTAATGGAACACGACTTTTTAAGAATATAATTATTACATTTATTAGATTTCATTGAAAAACCAAATAAACATGAATTATAGGAACATTACTAATCTTATTGACAGCCCTTAGGGTTGTGTATAGTTTTTTGTACACTTTTATAAGTTTTTATACAATTAATATTTTAATAAAATTGTTTAGTACAAATATAATTATAAGTCTCAAATCGATATAACTTATCATATCGTTTGAGAATACAAGCTTTATTGATATATGTATTTAATAAATGAGAGTTTTTTTTTATATCAGACAAATACTAAACCATTTTAAATTTACTCAAATTTTAATGTGCATGATCTACATAAATAATAAATAGGTTAAATTATTAAAATATTAATAGTACAACAATTATTGAAATGTGTAAAACTATAATTCACGTCATAAAGGAGAATTTAACAGGTGGTTCACTGTTCTCAGTAAAAAAACGGATGATATTTATTTTAGAATACTTAATTTTTAAACTGCTTTATTTACAAAGTGTGTATTATTAAAGGGTTAAAAATATATATATATATAACTATTACCTTATAATCACTTTTAAATTATTAAAAAAAGTGAATATAAAGGAAATGACTCCTCTATTATCATTATTGTATTAAAACCATACGATCATAATTTTACATTATTTAAATATCATAATTTTATTTTCAACACACTCGTTATTATCATTCATACGTGTATTCTTCACTATTCATTATCAAACCCGTAATTGAGTTGATATTTGATATTACGAGTTAATCATAAATCAATTCAATTGTAAATAATTTTAAAAATTATTTTGTAAATAACGATTAATATTATTATGAAAGTGTTTTTGTCTTTTTAAAAATTTATATTTTTAAATAAAAAATTAAAAATCAAACATAAAATTAAAAGATTTATATAAAAATCTTTTTCACCTTATTTTTTTAACCACTGATATTCGACTTATTAATTGACTAATTCGGATCGAGTTTTGTAAAGACCCAATATAAGAGTAACCCTTCCAACTCAATTTTTTCCACTTTTAATTATTAATGAAATTAATTTTTATAAATATTTTTACATAAGATATTTTGTTCATCCACATTGTCGTGTGACAAAATCTAATCTTTATTTAATCATGAATAGAGTTGGGGTCACATATTAATGAGGTACCAATTCAATCGAAAAAAAAAACTTAAAAACATTTTTAAAATGATAATAATTAATATTATAAGAGTATTTATGTATTTTCATACTTTTATATAACCTTTAAACGAAATAATTATAAATCACTATTTGAAGATCGAACGTGAGATTAACAAATTTGTATACAAATCATTTTTCACTCCACTTATAATTATTTTTAAATATATTTTTATATAAAATTTTTCATTCACCACATGAGTACAATAAAATTTCATTTATAAAAAATAAAAAAAATACCTGTGAACGATATTAAGGTATATAACTAACTAGTAGACCACCCTTAATTTGCCTCATATTGCTTACATATTCAAAATACTCTAAAGATTTATTTATTGTAACCGAACAAACACAACAATATCAACTATACATACCTATGATGTCTGATATTTTTGGATGGGTTAGTGATTTGTTAATAACATATTTTTCAAGATTATTTTAGGTTTAACTGATAGACGAGCTAAGACACGTTGTTTTTCACTATTTTTTTTATAATTATTGCATTTAATTTATTGGTTGATTAACTTAGATCGGATATTTTATAAGTCTATTATAGACTCACACTTCCAATTTAATTTGTTATATTCAAAAAGTTAAGATTCGAATTTCTGATCTTACTAACAAATCTAAAACGCATATTCATTAACTTATTAATTCACAATGTCAAGATTAACTGGATCAGCTAATAGCGAAGCATTACTTTAGTGGAGTTTCACTTTCATTTTCACTTTCCAAAACCTTCACTCAATGAATAAACAATGGCGACAATGCACTTGTGAGCATGAAAAGTTTAGTTAGTGTAGAGAGAAAACGACTCCTCTCAAAACATACTTAAAAAGGCCACTTAAACAAACAAATGATCATAATTAAGACCCTTAATTATAATAATCACGATCATCGATTTTTTAAAATAAAAAATCCCCCAAAAACTTTTTTAGTTCTCTCCCCACTTCACAATCTTTCCCTCCTTTTTTTTAAATAAAAAAACATGAACTGTATGGAGTACATGTATCCCTCATAAGGATATGAAAAAAAGGCATCTTCCACGATCATCAATATTATCCTCTAATGAATTAATTAATTAATCATACTGGAACTTCTAAGATATTTTTGTGTCTTCTCGGTTTCTTAGGATTTTGCATTGACTAATTTTGATCGACTCGTGTCGCACATCTAGCTTTGATAGATGAGTCTCTCAACGGAAATTTTCTGCATACACAAGACCTTAAACTCGATACCTACTTAAGTAATACCAAGCTGCTCAACCGGTTGGTCTAAGAGAATTGTTTTCGTATATAGTTTTGTTTATATATATATATTTGGGGTGTATAAATTTGCATATAGTACAAGCATGGAAATCTAACAAGAGATCTAAAGCTCGATGATGATAATGATGTGCGAGATATACACAGTGGCGTGAGGCTGAGGTTATCCTAACGTGGTGGATGGGCTTCAAATTAAGTTCCAACAAAGGCAAAAAAAAAAGAGAAGATAACGACAACACAACATATCTCCCCCAACAATTATTATTAATCACCTCTTGTCTGCTCCTATATATTATTGTTTTCAAAATCTCATATCTGCTCGAATCTGATGATTGACAACATTCCACAATTCCCCACCTTTCTTCCCTTGTAAATTCTTACTCTCTTTAAGGTTTGTGTGTTTATATATATGTATATAGTATGAAGCACTACTGTTTGGTGTTTATGGTGGGAGTTTATAGAAGTTGCTAGAATGAGATATGGGGACATGATTATACGAAGCTATAACGCTCAGAAGGATAGAGCTCGAGTCGAAGATCTCGAAAGAAGATGTGAGGTAGGCCCAGCTGAGAGAGGGTTTCTCTTCACGGACACTTTGGGTGACCCCATTTGCAGAATCAAAAACAGCCCGGTTTACAACATGCTGGTACCACTCTTTTAGTTTTATGTATCATCAGACCGTTATTAAAGATTTATATTCGATGCACTCACGTCGTTTGTATTCATGTTAGGTAGCCGAGTTGGGTGACCAGCTGATTGGTGTCATCCAGGGGTCTATAAAGCTTGTAACAGTTCATAAACCTCCCAAGAATCTAGCCAGGGTGGGGTATATCTTGGGTTTAAGGGTTGCGCCGCACTATAGGCGACTAGGGATCGGGTTTAGGCTGGTGATCAAATTGGAAGAGTGGTTCATTGCCAATGGTGTTGATTATGCATACATGGCCACAGAGAAAGATAATGAGGCCTCCTTCAAGCTTTTCGTGGACAAGCTAAGCTATGTCAAGTTTCGGACGGCGGCCATTCTCGTAAACCCCGTTAGCCGTCGGATGTTGAGGATATCGTCCAACTTCGAATTCGAGAAACTCAAGGTCGAGGAAGCCGAATCCTTATACCGTAAATTCATGTCTTCGACGGAGTTCTTCCCGAATGACATAGGCAACATATTGAGAAACAAGCTAAGCTTGGGAACATGGGTGGCTTATCCGAGAGGCGAATCATGGGGGGCAACATTTCCGAGTAGTTGGGCAATGCTTAGCGTATGGAACAGTGGGGAGCTTTTCAAGTTAAGGCTAGGGAATGCACCTTCGTCTTGTTTGATGTACACTCAGAGTTCACAATTGATGGAAAAGCTTTTCCCGTGCTTTAAATTGCCGGCCATACCAGATTTTTGGCAACCATTCGGGTTCTATTTCGTGTACGGAGTGTATCGTGAAGGTCCATTGTCAGGCAAGCTAGTGCGGACCCTGTGCCGACTCGTGCATAACATGGCTTCCAAGTCCAAGGACTGTAAGGCTATTGTCACGGAAGTTGGAGGTAGCGACACATTGAGACATCACATCCCACATTGGAAATTCTTATCGTGTCCGCAAGATTTGTGGTGCATAAAGGCCTTGAAAAACGAAGAGAGGAACAGCCTCTTTGAAATGATAAAAACCCCACCAACAAGAACTCTTTTTGTTGATCCCAGAGAGGTATGAACTGAACAAAACCTGACCCCTCTTGTCTGCCCATAACTACAAGTCTAATCCATCTATCTTTTTCTGAACTAAAATCGAACTTCAAATTTAAATTCAGTTCCGAACTAAAATCGAACTTCAAATTTAAATTCAGAACGATTTCGATTAACCCCAATTGACATGTGTATCTCATCTCCTGGTGGGGGCTTTTTTCTTGTTGCTTTCACATCGGCGACAAAAAATCTCAAAAGATTTCCTTAATTAATTGCCACGAATGTAACTCATTTTTGCACCTCTTGATTCCGACTAATCAACCGGCTCCGTGGTCCAATCTTGGTCCCTTTCGCCTGGGAGCCTTGAGCCTTCCCTAACATGCCACTATTAAAAGATTGAGTGTGATTCCCATTATCATGAAATAAAGCAAAAAAAGAAAAAAACTTTAAAAACTGCCTTTGTGATCTCTACGAAATTACACCCCTTGACGTTTCAAGTAAAACATTTCTTTATTTTCTTTCCATTAACTTGTCAATCTCACTACCTTAAAATAAAATACTCCATTTTCAGGAACTCTAGTTTATGCAGAATGAACAAATTGATTAGGGCTCACTATCGTACCATGTTCAAGTTATATTTCATACCCCATGTGTACTTATTAGAAACTTGGTAGTTTGCCAAATATTAAAGATTGTTATCATTTCTCCGATGATGATACGATCCTCATTGTGTAAAACAAAATCTAATTTTAATTGTCCCAGATAAGATTATTTGACATATTGAAAGGAACAACAACAAAATCGCGGACGCTCTTGCTCGATTGAGTCGTGGTGCTCCTATTGGCGAAATTATCTATGACTCACCTCCATATGTTGTGAGGGATTTATTGCAACTCAAATGATGATTTGAATTATATTTCTGTATTACCAAAAAAAGCTATTTGACACTCCGATTCACTAATTTAATGATGCATGTTTTTTCTAAAATCATTAAACATGCGATACATATGTAAATCTATTACTAGTTAAACATGATTGACTAAATTTTTCACTGAATCTGTCGTTAATCTAAACATCATATGACAGAAGACTTGGGTTATGTTATGAGTTGTTATTTAAAAGTGCTTTTCGGAGGTAAAATCATTTTTGGTCCAAAAACAACACAAAACAAGTAGTATTTCAAGTGAAAAGTATTTTCAAAAGTTAAAATATTTAGCTTTTGACTTTTTATAAAAAAATACTTTTGAGTAGAATGGTGTATCTGTCGTAAGAATATTATACGTATAGCGGAAGAATGGTTTCGTCTTTCGGAAAGTACAATCGTTTGTGATAATATTGTTGTTAAATTACGGTATTTAAAAAACCTTCAGCATGATAGACAATCATGAAAGATTTGAAAGGTGCTTGTTTCGATTGGTTCAGCTTGTGCTCTTTTGCCTAATGTGTATTTTAATCATGTGTTCTGTGAGGCAAATGGCTTAGCCGATGTATTAGCAAAGAATGATGTTGGTTGCTCTTCGATTTTTCATTGCTATACTTAGGGGGTTGTTGCTTCTTTGGGTCGCATTGTTTTGCCTTTTCGTCCATTGTTTTGCGACGTGTTTGTTTTTGGTCTTTTATCCTATAGTTTAGGATTAGCACTCTTTTTCTTCATTTAGGTCTAAGGAAATTTTTAATGAGGCTCACAACTGTATGTCTAGGCTCTTGTATAATTCTATCCTTTTAATCATACATATATTGAAAAAAAGTACTTTAAATTTTAATCAAATGATCTAAAAATACTTTTAAAATACTTTACCGCTATTTTTCAAAAAAAAAATATCAAATTTGTTATTATGGCATGTGTCATAATAACAAATTAATTTCCACGATACCACACATATTTCTTTTCTATGCATAGTACTTGATCACAATATTGCACACTCAAGTGTGTGACCATAAAACGTTACTCGGTGATACTTAATACGAAAAATCTAGGTTGAGATTTTGACCAAAGAGTATTGGAGTTGATGGAGAATGGACCACAAATTTGTAAGCATGCTTAGCCAGACGGAAAATGAGATTGAATTAAAACGGGTGATCCTAGGCTTCTGCTATTCATTGCAATTTCCTTTTCTTTGACAAAACTTGTCCTTTGGGTGCAAAATTTTCTAGGGAGAATACTATTTGATGATTGGATTGGACTGCACCTAGCTGCTACTTCCATCGGTTGTTCATTCACGGTTGAAATTAAGGCCTCCAAGGTGGGAATAACTTTAATGGCAATGTAATTTCAAAATCAAGGATATGCATTAGGTATCTAACTCAGTCAATTATTGGATTTCTAATATATTTGTTAATTATTCAAATTAAATGAATGCTAATTATTTATAGGCAGATAGAGACACTAAAGCATCTTATGAGCCAACATGCAAATCAATTATTTTTAGTGCAATTTTGTTTAGAAGTAAAATTTATTTTCTTCCATGAGTGGATTGGGTACGAACAATAACTAGACCATCGAGCAAATCTGGGTATCTAATTCTTCAGTGCCAAATCTTTCTGTACTATTGCATCGGGTACTAATATTGATAACAGTGGAGTTTGGAAGATGATATGGAGTAGTCTTGCCCCTCTAAAGGTGGAGGCGTTTGTGTGGAAGGTACTCACAATCGGATACCTACAAAAGTTGAGCTGGTCAAAAGAGGATGCTCTGCCCTGTCGCCCCCTATATGCTCTCTATGCTCAACTGCCAATGAAACTGTAATTCATATTCTCTGTCACTGCCGATTTGTTTGAAATATTTGGCAAATGTGGTACAATATTTGAAAGGTCTATTTGGTAGTCCCTGCAACAATACGTGACTTGGTCGTTATATGGTTCAATTCCTCTCCTCCTTATCGATGCAGGTGTGGAATCGTAATTTTTTTTGTATAATATGGTCCTGCTGGTTATACAGAAATGATGTTGTATTCAAGGGATCAAAAGTAGATTATGGGCAATTATTTGAGTTATTTTTATTCTACTTAATCATTGGTGCCGTGTCAAATGGCCTGAGACAAGTCTGTCATCTGCTGATCTGATTTCCTGCCCCTCTCATTTTGGCTCAGTGAAAACTAATAAAGTACGAGTGTCACAAAGCTTATGGAATCCTCCTCCACCGGGTGCTTTAAAATTCAACACAGACAGAACTGTGGCTGGTAGTTTTGGCAAAGCTGGCATCGGCGGTTGCTTGCGAAATGAACATAATAAATATCTATTATATTTCTCCAAATCTGCGGGTTATGTTGATTCCGCCACTACTAAAATCCTTGCGATTTTTGAAGCTTGCATTTTCTTCAGCAAATCTCCTTGGGCCAAATTGAAAAGGTTGATATTAGAGAGTGATAGTAAATTAGTTGTTGAGTGGATTTTGAAGCTCCAAAACTGCCCTGAAGTTTTTAAATCATTGGTGTTATCCTGCTTAACATCGTGCGCTGGTGTAACTTGGAGCATTGAGCATATTCTACGAGAAGGTAATTGTCTGGCTGACAACCTTGCTAAAAAGGGTATCTTGCACACAGAAGATCTGTGTGTATACGAGACAAATTGATCGAAATGGTCGTAGGGTGCTTTTAATTGTTTTATCAAGTGTTGTAAAGGCTGATTGGTTAGAACAATATCTTCGAGTATCCCTGTTTGTATCATATTGATTCGATGCACTTTTTTTTTCATCTAGATCTAAAGAGGTATTTTTAATGAGGCTCGTATTAATGTGTCATCCTTGTACTCTTCGATCTTCTCAATTTAACAGCAAAGTTTTCAAAAAAAGATATGCATTAGGTATATTTCAAATAATAGGTTTGAAATTAATTTCAAAGCTGACATCACACACCGAGTCTTTTTTGCATTGACACATTTATGTGTAAGCATCCGATCGAGTCGAGTAAAATTTTTTGAATTAGTTGAATTATAGAGTCCTATTTTATAACTCAAACTTCATTTGAAATTTTTTCGAGTTGTTTGAGTTTATGTTCAAATTTAATTGTAAACATTTATAATGTCGTAGTACTAATTAGTTCCAATTTAAATGATTTTCTATAACTATATACAATACACATATATTTCTTCGTATTTTTTACATGTGATGTATATATATCAGGAAAATTTGAGAGACTCGACTCAAACATGAAAACCGATCCACTAATTGCTAAAAGTTTTGAGTTATTCGAATTTTTCCGTCTTATAACTCAAAATTTTATTTGAAATTTTTTCAAGTCGAGTTTATTAAATTACGAGTTGAGTCAAGATGAGTCAGATATTTTTACATCGAGTCAAGTTGAATAATTTATTTATTTTTGATAGTATCAAATTTTGCTCACCCTAAATACATCATAGAACAACAATCATAAATGCATAAGTGCTTAACCGAATAGGTTTGAAATTAATAATTTGCACTTGAAGATCAGACAACATCTCTTGGGTTTCAATGATAGGTGTTGGCCCAGGCTTTTTCTGGGTAGAGGATCCATATTTGGTTCAACGTTATATTATGTTTTGGACTAGCATTGGGATTTTGCAATTGAGGACAAACAACAATCATGGATTCACACACTGGCCGGACTTACCTATATCGAGGAACGAGAGATACATCCTTTAAAAATTTTAAATTTTTTAATAGTTTAAATATTTTTTTATATTTTTTATTAATAATTTAATTCTATATTTCTTAAAATTTTGTAATTTTACACCTCTTATATTTTTAATATGGCTTCCTAATAGTTCGCACTCTCTTATACAAAATTATGTGTCCGTCCCTTTTTGTATCTCGCTCACCCGATACACCTTTAACTTAATTTTATATGTAAAAACATTTTTGTTTATTATTTTATTTTATTTCTGAATGAGATGCTTGAAGTGGTTAGTTTATAGTGCCGAGTTAGATTTAAGATTTACATCTAATTAAGCTTGTGATGTAGGAAAAGGACGTCATTTAGTTATGGTTGATATTAAATTTTAAATTTAATCCGTATATCTATTTACAAAATGATTTGAACTCTTATTTGATTTGCTTGCAAATGCATTTGAAATTATATTATGGGTCATTCCCGCCACGTCACGTCATCCATATAACCAATTAATAAAAACTACCTATCTCATTATTTTTTTTCATGTCATATTTTTACCAAGTGAATCTTCACTCATATTTACTGTAAATCAATTTTAAAAACGGTTTTTATGACATGGAAAAAAATAATGAGATGAGTAATTTTTATTTATTGATCTCATGAATGACGTGACAGGAATGACTCATGATATAATTTCTCTTTTGAAAGAGTTAGATACCTAGATTTGCTCGATAGTCTAGTTATTGTTCGTACCCAATCCACTCATGAAAGAAAATAAATTTTACTTTTTTAAAAAATTGCTCTAAAAATAATTGATTTGCATGTTGGCTCATTAGATGCTTTAGTGTCTCTATCTGCCTATAAATAATTAGCATTCATTTAATTTGAATAATTAATAAATATATTAAAAATCTAATAATTGACTGAGTGACCACGTATGATTATGTTGTTTTATTTGTATAGATTTGAATCTCGATATTTGTTTTAGAATGTAATTAATAAAAAAACAACTATATTAATAATAGTATTTTTAATTCAACTTAAAAATAATTTTAAAATAACTTAAATATTGTTTAAGTATTTGATCTAGACTTTCACTTAAAAATTAATTTAGGATTCATGCTTGATTCGCTTGCAAAAGTTATATTACTTTTGAAATGATTTATTTAAAAGTGTTATCTTATATTTAATTAATACACTGTTAAAAAATTATAAAATTTAAATATCTAATCATAGAATTCTAAATTTTAAACTTCAAAATATAAAGTCTAAAACATAAATCTTAAACTAAATTAATAAATTCTAAAATAAATATATATATATTTTTTGGCAAGCTATGAGTGACAACTATGAGTGATTCTGAACATGTGCAATAGAAGCGACCGCACACGACCTCGAAAAAAGAAATATCCAAAATGAATTTAATTAAATGTTTACCGAAAACGAAAGATTAGTTATAGACTAATGATAAAACACATGAGTAAATCAAAAATGTTGTTGTACTTCATATATTTTGATTTCTATTATACTCATTTCTTATTCAAAAGTCGGCATACCACACACAAGTTAAAAAATATTTTTTTAGTTGAAGACCCCATTTTAGTAGATTGCACATGAATCTCTAAATCTTTGAACCGCCTATAGTGACAACATGGTATTGATTGTCTCATAAAAATACAAGATGATCCTTAGGTTTTGCTTGGCTGGGTGGAAAAGTGAAAGGACGAAAGAAGGGGATGGAAAAATGGAAAGAAAATAAATTCTTGGGTGCTTGTTAGGAAAGAAAAGCAGAGAGATGATTATTTTTTATGCTCATTTAAAAATAGATCATTCTAAATTGGACAGAAAATAGAAGATAAAATGTGGGGAAAATGCGAGTTTGTTTAAAATATAAATTTTTTAAAGTTCAATTTTCTCCCCTTTCAATTTTTAACCACATCAAACAATGAATGGAAAATAAACTATATTTTTCTTTCAATTTTTTCATCATTCCTACCAAGTACACTAATAAAAAAATAATTTTTTATCTCTCTATTTTTTTATCTCTTTAATTTCCCATTTTTTCATTTTTTTTATATCCTACCAAACAAAACCTTAAAGTCTAATTTTTAGAAGGATTAAATGGTACTTTCATTAAAGAAGTGCACTACGCCAATCAATTCTCTGAACCATATAACATTACTATCCTACTTATGACCTTTTAGGTGAAGACAAGAAATCCGTGAAACCGGGTAGTTTTAGGGTGAGACACTCTTACAATGCGGTTAAAATGAGACTATTTTATACAAATTTTTACTCAATTGGTAAAAATTTATATAGTGTACAAATTTTTACAATCTACAAAAAAATTTTACCCAAATGGTAAGAATTTAAGTCCTAATATAAGAATTTGTGTAGTTACACAAATTCTTATCTAAGGTAAAATTTACACAAATTCTTACCCAGATGGTAAGAATTTGTATAACTATATACCGAAATTCTTATTCAGTCTACATAAATTTTTACTATTTTTTTTATAAAAATTTATGTCTCGTTTTTTAATTGTATTTTAGACATTTTTTAGACTTTTCTCCGTGAAGCCGAGGTTACAAGTATAATTATATCATAAAAAGGTTGAAAGGACAGTCTTTACTTATTTGGAAGGAGAAAAATTCACAAGTCTTTTAAGATAAAAATATACATAAATTAGACTTTGTTGGATATATAGGATGTTTAGAGATTAAATTTAGAAAAATAAGGGACATTTAAAAATATTTAAGAATCTACAACAAATAAATAGTGGAGGTGAAGACGCCACATGCAGGTAGGGGTGAGCGTTCGATCGAGTCGAGTAAAAAATTTTCGAGTTATTCGAGTTGACGCGTCATATTTTACAACTCAAACTTTATTTAAAATTTTTTCGATTCGAGTCGAGTTTTCGAGTTCCTATAAAAATTTAATTGTAATTATTTATCATGTTATAGTACGGTTTGATTCTAATTTAAATCACTTTCTCTAATCATATAAGATATGCATATATATTTCTTCATATTTTTATATATCAGTATATATATATATAATAAAAAATTGAGGGGACTCGTCTCGAACTTAAAAATAAATATATTAATTACTAAAATTTTTGAGTTATTCGAGTTTCTATTTTACAACTCAAATTTTATTTGAAAATTTTTCGAGTCGAGTATTTTCGCCTCGAGTCGAGTCGAATTTTGGTCACCCCTACATGCAGGTGGCATCGTGGCATTTTTTATTATTTTTTCTCTAAAACTACCATGCACTTAATACTTTACTGATAAAAAATATTTAAAAAACTCAAGGTGTTGTCTTCCACGTCAAGTGTTAATTTAAAAAAAGCTTAAAGAACTCCATTTCTCTAAATATCATTTCCAAGGGTAATATTCCCCTAAATTCTCCCATAAATTAAGGTTATTGCAGAATATAAAGAACGTAATAAAACTTATCTTACAAGACAAGCTTATAAATAGAATCAATACAGCAAATAAACTTGTATATAATGAAATCTTATATAAATAAAATCAATGGTTACTAAATAAACTTACATATTTATTCGTAATAATTATTTATTGCTTTATTTTATTATGTCTTGGACCAAGTCCAAAAAACAATGAAATTGGCAAATTAGGAGAGAACCTACACAGCAAGTGACCTGTATGAAATTCGGGGCTTTAATGGTGTTGGGCCATCTGTTTCTAATGTAGCCTTATCTTTCGTCCACGGCTATCATCAATTCAGAACCATACATGTTCAATTGGAAGAGCAAAAAACAAATCTATTGACGGGACAATTCTACGTCTCTACTAATATTTATGGTCCACCGATATGCTAGGTCCTTAATTTATAACATTCTAATGCAATGTGTATTTTAACTTTTTATTATTTTTTTCTAGTTTTTTAATGTTATAATATGATATAGTAAAAATATTAAAAATATTAATTGTATTGAGATGTATATGTCACATTTAGGAATAGTCATTTGACCTAAACCCAACGGGTTTTGACACGACCCGGCCCTTTGAGATCGGGTTCGGGTTGAATTTTTTGAGAATGGTGTCAGGTAGGGTTCGAATTTAAGATGAAAATAGCCATCACGATCTGACCCGAAATAATAGTTTAATGTTATTCTAAGTATTTAAGTATAATTGTTATAATGTCCATCTCTTTATATATTTTTCAATTATCTCCTTATTTTGTCCGATAAAAATGGAATAATTATTATAATCTCCTCTCTCTATTTGTATTTTCCAATTAACTCTTTATTTTATCAAATAAAAATAAAAAATAATTCTTTTATTTATATCGGGACTAATCAAGTTAAATTCGGGTTTTTACTCTAAATTTTGGGTTGAGTTCGAGTCGGGTGAAACATCATAAAATATTGGGTCGGATCGAGTTCGGATAGATGTATGAAATTTTCTGGTCGAGTGCTGGTCAACCAAAAACTCAGTTTAACCCAACCCATGATCATCCCTAATAATATTGTCACATATTTTAAAAAAAAATTGTCACATATTTTAAAAAAATTGTCACATAATCTATTTGAAAGAATTATTTGAGAAAAATGACCTCGTTACTAAACATATACATTTCAATTAATTTATTATTTTTTTATAAAAATATTAATCATAACTTTAAAAATTAAATAAAAAATTATTTAATTAAAAAAATTTCCAACCCAGCTATGCGGGGAAATAAGTCTTGTCGCATAAGTTAAATTATCCATTATACTAAAATAACGTGAGAACTAATCAAACAACTATATAAGAAAACACTAAGATAACAAAATCTAAATTGTGTCAAAGTTTAATTATTAACATCTAAAAGTTAATAAAAAATCATAATACCTTAAGTTTAAAGACAAAAAAAAAATCAGAACACAATATGTACATATATTTCCTCTTTACGTTGAAAAACTATAAAAAATGAAAATATGAGATGATTGGCATGGCCCGTACACAAAAACATTACGATTATTTAAATTAAATTGTTATAATGGTGTATTTAAAACACGATGTGACATGAATATATGAGTAAGTATATTTAGTCATTTGGTCAAGCTGTTTATCTTTGTTTCCTAATATTTTCATAGGTCATGGGTTCTAGACCCACTAAGAGCACCCCTTTCTTCCTCTAGAGTCTTCCGTCTAGGGATGGACTAGAGGGCGGTCGCCCCTTAAAAATATAAAATTCCTATATGATTTGAATTTTTTTTAGAATTTTTCTATGTATTTTCTATTAAAAATCTATTTTCGGCCCCCTAAATTTTTATAAGTTCGCCCCCTAAAAATTTATAGGTTCGCCCCCTAACCTAAAGTCCTGCGTCCGTCCCTACTTTCTTCCCTTCCCATGTAGGTAGAATTAATATTAGAAGTATAATTTGTCAAAAATATTGTCAAAATATATAATAAAAATTAGTAGTATGTAAAAATATATTTATAGTATTCTAACTAAACACACTTACACACAAAAATAACATAAATAAAAAAACCTAGATAAATTAATGCAATACAAATACACGAGCGCGGAAAACACGACATAAAATGATTATCAACATATTAATAAGAATTTCGCATAAATTTATTATACTTAAGCTATAAATATACATGAAATATTGTTATGAACCGAGACTTCCGGAAAGATAGCCAGCAAGACAGGACAGCTAGAATGTTGAGTCAGCAGCAATCGACATGAGTCAGCAGCCAAGAGATTTCATTGTGCTATAAATATATGACTAGTGACCATTGTAAAGGGTTAAGCTGAATTTTATAAACAAATATTCTTTCCTTCCTATCTTCTTAGTCTCTTGGAAACTTCTTATTCTCCCTCTATTCTTACTTTTATAGATTGTTTGAGGAACGATTTCAGGATAGTTCTTAACATTTGGTGCTCTCGTTGAGAGTTGAACCCCATGAAGACAATCATCAAAACATATGAAGCGAATACAAATATGATGAAACAAAACAGTGAGATGCTCCAAGAAATACTCAGACAAGTAAAATTGTTGTCGACCCATCTTGGTATAGCGGATGAGGGTGAAATCAGTGGCCATAGAGAAGTTAGGGCGAAACAAAATGAATTGCTGATATCTCCGGAATCAGATTTTGTTGAGTTATTCAAATTTGATGGCAAGCATCCGGAATCATGGATTGCCCATGCTGAAGCATTCTTCAAGTTTCACCAAACAGAGGTAGCCTCCGAATTTCCATGGCTGCTATTCATTTTGAAGGTATAGCTCATCGATGGTATCTATGGATGAAGCAGTATAGTCAATTATCTTGCTGGGAAAATTTCACCAAGGCTATGATTGCAAGATTCCAGTGCCCTACTCAAGACAATCCATGCATCACCAAGGTGTTCGACAAAATGACAACACCAACAACCATGAAAAATAAAGACCAAACCATTCGGGGTAGCAAGGGACTTACGTTTCAAAATGTTGAAGATGACACACCAAAGGATGACATTGATTCGAAGGTTCACCAGGTGTTCGACAAATTATCAACGACCATTGACACTGAAGTTGGCAAGCAACCGATTGAGAGCAGTGGGGAATTTGATTTGCAACAGGATGACAGCTCGATGCATGGTTGTTTTGAAGAGATGACTCCACTCTTGGTTACTGCCTCTAAATCAGTGGTCAAACCTCAGAAGCAGAGAGAAATTATTGAAATGGTGGAATTCCTTACTGTTGGTGATTGAGCAACACATGTGGATATACAATCTGAATTGAAAAATTGGCATGACAACAGGAGAAATATGTTTGCTGAATTGTGCACTATGGGTTATACAGACAAGTTTCTCCATCACTTCGAATATGTTTTAACTAAGTCAAAGGGTTATCATTTATGAGAAAGACGTATCATAACATTTGTTTTGATCCCGGGGGAAAAACCATAGTAGAAGTTATATTGAATAATTTGCAAGCTTTGACTGAAAGCAAAGTTGCTAACAATATGATTGCAATGTTTACTAATGTGGATGAATTTTTTAAGAAAATCAAGGCATGTGTTAGTAAGCATAGAGTTGCAACAACGATCCACTTATTCAACCTCTACTATGGTGAAGAATGGGGTGTCATTTTTGCGGTGATTGTTGTTTGTGAATATGTAGGCATGTCATGTTTGGATAATGAAGTTGTGGAGTTTCAATTGCAAATTCAAGAGAATGGCTTCCAAAAATTTGAACAGAGTTTTTATGGATCCTCTTGGGTGGTGAAAAGAAATTGGGAAGTGTTTATTCATTGCTCATTTCAAATTTTCATTCATAGGGATGATTTTCAGAAACTCGAGCAGAATTATTTTGAATCCTCTTGGATGGTGAAAAGAAATAGGAAAGTGATCATTCATTGCTTATATCACATTATGGACCCGATGTCTCATTCGTTTTTCCACACCCATTTTCATCTCTATTGTGTTTCAACAGTTAAAGAAAAATATGTAATGATTCTTTAAATGTGTGGTACAATTACTTTAGGACAGAAGAGGGATATGACAGTGGATCTATATTTTCACAAAGAATCCGAGAAAGCTAATGAACAAGAAGAAATGAAGTTGTTACTGCCTCTGAATATGGTCTCACTGCTGTAGTTTTTGGTATAAGTGGCTTAAGAGCTGATCAATGGTTCGTACAAATGGGTTGTGATCAGTGGACATGTATAGTTCAATCACCTATTTCAAATGCCATGCAACTAACTAGGGTGGTTAAGATGTTGGTGACGGACAATTCTAAATTGCAGATCATCTTGCTTCTGTTACATCTTGATATACGTGCAGAGTTCAACTACACTACAGCTTGAGAGTATACTCGGAGCATGACAGACAAGGCATATGGTTACCACAACATGATATTTAGTCGGATAGACATTACAGCTGCCAACTATCCTATACCTTTTGATGTTAACTCAGTCATTTCTCCCATGTCCTTGTGGAGTAAAGTGCTGCCAATATATGTTGCAAATATATAGAATGAAAAATTGCCTAAGTTTACATATGAAATTGTGAACTTGGTGCAAACTTTCAAGAAGAAAAGAGTTGCTGACGATGAAACAACATTTGAGAAACTTCTCGGTGGACCATTTGTCAAGGGTGCAATGTTCGAATTGTCAAAATCGAAGAGAAGGGATAAGGAGGAAGCAATCAGGTTGTCAAACTACTTTATGACCATCATCGTAAAGTTATTTTCATTTGGTCAACTATTGTTTCGTTACAACAACTTTCCAGTATAAATGCTAGATTTTCTATCTCTTCTACCGCTTTTAAGAGCGTCGTAGTATCCTCACAGTCTGCAAACATATGTGTGGGAATAGCCAATTGGTTAGGATCGATTGTTGCATTGCTTTTGATGGACAAACTGGGAAGGAAGGCACTTGTCATCACAAGTTTCTCAAGTATGGCAACAACAATGGATCTTCAGGCTACTTCAGCTAACTCTTTAGTTTCGAGCAGCAATGTAGTTTACCTCACTGTTGGAAGCATGTTGTGGTTTGTCTTGGCCTTTGCTGCTGATGCAGGACCAATCCTTAGTCTCCTCTTATCAAAAATGCTTCTCGGTCGAATAAGGGTGAAGGCAGTGTCAATTTACACGACTGTGCATTGGGTGATAAAATTCTGTGTGGAACCGTCGTTTCTACGGTTAATTATTGCTCGAGCTAGTCGAATTCCTCGATCCCCATGTGGTTGGACAAAAATAATTGATCACTCAAACCTTGAGGACAAGGTTCTTTTCCTAGGGGAAGGTAATGTTATGAACCGAGACTTTCGGAAAGATAGCCAGCAAGGCGGGACAGATGGAATGTTGAGTCAACAGCAACCGACATGAGTCAGCATCCAAGGGATTTCATTGTGCTATAAATATATGACTAGTGACCATTGTAAAGGGTTAAGCTGAATTTTATAAACAAATATCCTTTCCTTCCTATTTTCTTATTCTCTTGGAAACTTTTTCTTCTCCCTCTATTCTTACTTCTACAGATTGTTTGAGGAACGATTTCAGGATAGTTCTTAACAAATTTACAATCAAGAAAACTTATTTAATAAAGAAGAAAAAAAATGAAGATAATGAACCAAAACAAGTTTTATACTAGAGTTGTCGTGCAGTATTAACGACTTTCCTATATACAATAATAATATTTCTTGTTCAGCAAATAATTTTTTTACGCATCTCATTTCATTATTTTTTTTTTCAATATCATTATCCAACCAAGAAATCCCACAACAACCAAAATTAGAGGTGTTCACGGGTAGTTAATCGTACCAAAACGACTTATTGGTACAATTATCGAAATAAAAAGTTTGACAATAGTGAACATTTATTGTCCCTTTTAAATTGATTATCGCCTAAACGGTTAACTGTTTTATTCGGTACGATTACTCGGTTAACCATTAATTGTTTTACATCTAGTATTATAAAGAATATATATATATATTACGACTAATTTTAATAACTTAAAAAATATCAACCAAAAAAATTCAAAGAAAGTCTTCAATATTTACATTAAAAAGCATTTAAAGTTTAAAATAATTAAAAAGTTTAGGAAAATTAAAATACAATGCAAGTTTAATAAAACATATAGAGTTGAAGCACCTAAACCCTAAAATTTTAGTTCCATTTCTTTTTTCTTTTGGGTTAAATAAATGAGTTAAAAATCATTTTAAAATTAATAATCAATATAGTTTAAGAATGACATAAGCTATATTAAATTACTAATTGTATAAATATTAGTAATAATCAATAATTTAATATTATTATAAAATTGATTTTTATTTTTTTATCAATTTTTTTATTTAATCATTTAATAAAAAATTATAATTGTCTCGTTTAAACGTTAATTTTATCGATACTATTACTATAGTGTTTAATAAAATTTTATCAGTACAGTTAACTACCGATTAATCTAAATTTTTCAGTTTTTTAATATGATTTATTAGTTCAGATTTTTATAAAACAGCCCAGCCAAAAACCAATCTTATTCTTCATGAATTTTCTACAATAAAACAAAATAAAAGAAAAAATTGGAGAAAATAGCGCAATTTTCATATGACATTGGGGCCCATCAACCCCACCCGTCATTAAGTCATCAAAATTTCCCTCTTAATGCAGTCCGCAAGGAGTAGAATAGGATCCCTGCGCAATTTTCCTCCCAAACAGTCCCTCTTCCCTTTCTCTCCCTTTTCTCCACAGTCACAGTCGGCGCAGCCATGTCTTCGTGCGTGACGGATACGGCTCGAACCCTCGCCTGCAGGGACGGCGCGGCGGCGACCCACCTCAAGTTGGTCTCGCTTTTAGTCATCTTCTTCACCAGCGTCATCGGCATATCTTCCCCCATATTCCTAGCTCGTTATTTCCAAGGCAAACCTGTTTACGACAAGGCAATTCTGGTAATCAAGTGCTTTGCTGCTGGCGTCATCCTTTCAACCTCCTTAGTCCACGTCCTCCCCGAAGCCTTCGCCGCCCTCTCCGACTGCCACGTGGCGTCACGCCATCCGTGGAAAAACTTCCCTTTCGCCGGCCTGGTCACGTTGGTCGGGGCTCTTATGGCTCTTTTGGTGGACTTGACGGCGAGCTCTCACTTGGAGCAGAGTCATAGTAAGCCGAGCGGAGATTATTTGCCGGTGGCGGCCGCGCAGGATGGAACAACGGTGGGAAAGAAAGTGGGGAGTGATTTGTCGAACGAGGAATTGGTGAAGCTTAAGCAGAAGCTGGTTTCGCAGGTTTTGGAGATCGGGATAATTTTTCATTCGGTGATAATCGGGGTGACGATGGGGATGTCGCAAAATAAGTGTACGATTCGACCGTTGGTTCTTGCGCTCGCTTTTCACCAAATCTTTGAAGGCATGGGCCTCGGCGGCTGTATTGCTCAGGTAACCAAAAAATTGCTCTACGTTTCCCAATTTTTGCAGATTATGGTTTTCCTCTTTCTATTACATTTGATTTGGAGAATTAGCCATTATATTTTAGTTCTACGCAAAACCCTTAAACTATTATCAGTATTATATTAGAAATTTTTATTAAGCGATTAATATAATTTTTATAAAAATAATTCAAATTATGTGAGGGTTTCCGGGAGTAGCAGAGCAAATCCCTGGTCCTAAAATTATTGATGTTTACTAATTACACAATCCAACGGCTGAAAATTGTTAAGGTTAGCGTGGTGAGTCAAGATTTTGACTCAAATGATAATCTCAGTTGTGCACAAGACTCAAGAAAGTCAAGCAAGAGGTTTTGTTTTAGTAGTAAAAATTACATTTATGACGGTCACTATATAATTAAGGATTTTGTGAACTGTTATTTTTAGAATATTTGTAAGATTAATTAATTTATTACTTATAATAATAACAACACTGTATTTAATACAACAATTAGTAGATTTATTTACTATTTCAATGCATTGATAGAACATATTTTTTTAATATAATTATAGCACTAAACAACATAGAAAATTTAAATAAGAATCTAAAGGACAATTTTCAAAACAATTATATATATATATATATATATATATTATGGGACTTCATGCATCCTCCGAGTAATGTGATAATGTACCATTGTCTGGTATAACAATAGTAGTGTATAAAGTAAAAAAAAAATCCTAAAAAGGATTTATTTGTACATGTGTATATTTACCGGTAAGCAAACAATTATATATGTAAATATAGGATTCATATCCAATACACAAGCACATTAGTTTTAGGGTTTAGAGTTAGAGTGTAGGGTTTAGGTGTATGAGTTTAGAATTTAGGGGTAATGATTAGAGGTTAGGTTTTAGGGTAATGTGTTGAGGATATAAGTTTTAACCTATAAATCATAAATTATATTCACAGTCACTAAATTCTAAACTACTAAACTCCTAAGTCCTACACCCTAAAACTAAGGCGTCAATGTATCAAATAATTATCCATATATATATATATGAGTTAGGATCCAGTTACACAATGTAATTTTTTTTTATTTTACGTTGATTTGGAATCATCGGATGAGTGTAAATTGATAGTTGGGATTAAAAGTTGAAAATGAGATATTTTCATGAGAAGTGTAAATTGATAGTTGAGATTAAAAGTTGAAAAATATTTGGTTTTTTACATTGTATAAGTAGATCTTAATCTTATATATATAGTTATAGTTATATTTTAAAACACAATTTGTCTTATTTAAAATATACAATTTAAAATCTAAAAATCTATTTCTAAAATCCTAAATTATAAACCTTTCCGCTTAAACCCTTAAATTTTAAACCATAAAATAATCTCCTAGACCCTAAATTTATTGTGTATAAAAGTTTTCTTTTATATATATACGGTACTTGTTGCATGCAGTGAGGAATGAATGAGACTTGTGATTTCAGGCGGATTTCTCGATGGGAACAGTGGCGTACATGTGCTTTATGTTTTCTGCGACGACCCCGATGGGAATCGTGTTGGGAATGGTAATATTCGCAGTGACGGGGTACAACGACAGCAGTCCCAACGCATTGATAATGGAAGGATTGCTGGGTTCAATGTCAGCGGGTATACTCATCTACATGGCTCTGGTGGATCTCATTGCTCTCGACTTCTTCCATAACAAACTCATGGCTTCCCACACCTGGTTGAAGAAGGCTTCATTCATTGCCCTTGCTCTTGGCTCTACTTCTATGTCCATCCTTGCTATTTGGGCTTGAATATTATTCTACTCTTTTTTTCCCCTTTGAAAATGATGGTACTATTAGTTAATTATGCACAAATGTTCATAATTTAATCAAAATAGAGGAGAGGGGTTTATGAGGGCAGTGTAAGTGTAACTAAGATCTCTTTGCCATATTTGCTTATACTCGATATTTACTGCTACAACCTTTGTTGTTTAAGGAAATTGTATATTATATTATAATCAAACGCTGTTAATAATGGTAGCAATCGTCAAAAAACCGTCAAAATAATGATATATAAATAAGTAATAAAAATTTAAGACTTCACGACATCGGTCCCGTAGCTCAGTTGGTTAGAGCGTTGGTCTTATGAGCCGAAGGTCGCGGGTTCGAGCCCCGCCGGGACCACCCTCTTTCTTCTATACTTTTGAAGTAAACAAACAACCATATTAAAGGCGTTCATTAATAAATGGTCGCGCCGCCTTGCGTTGGCACTTCGGTCTCTATCTAATTTTGAATTAATTAAATCAAATAATTTTTGGTACAAAATTTCACAAATTGTTTTAATTTGGATATTTAGAGGCATTTTTTGGGGTTTTGGGATAATTTGATATCAAAAGATGTTTTTTTCCTTTTATGAAAAGAGTTTAAGGTGCTTAAGAAAATCTACCAAAAACTTTTAAAATTCGGAATTAATCATTTAAAATTTTCTCAATATTAGAATTGTAAATTTGTTTAGCACGCAATATCTGATAAACTTTTAAGATTTTATTATTTCAAGTGCCTTCGTTTGATAAAAATGTTTTCTTAAGATTATGAAATTTTCTAGAAAATGTTAAAATTTTAGAAGATAAATAAAATTTTTAGATATGATGTTGTAAATTAAAGAATATAAAATTTAAATACTATTTAGACTATTGAATATCATAATATAAAAAGTATATCAACTTAAATTATGATCAAAATATAAAATTAGTAACTTATTAAAAATAAATTTGTAGTGATCGTACATGTTTCATGAAATATAGAGAATTTAAAATAATTTTTATCTAAAATATTGAAATGATGAGATATAAAAATTTTAAACTCGCAAATAATTCATTTTTATTAAGTATAGAGATATTTATTTCAAGATAAATATCGAGATTTGAACACATACAAGATAAAACAATATGATCATCTTTGACCACTCAGCCATTTAGTAGATCTCCACAAATGATTCATTAAACGTATAATTATGTCTTGATAAGAAATATAAAATTTTAAATATTTCATAAGACAACATATGAAGTTAAAGTTACAATCACTTTTGAAAATTAAAGTTAAAATTTAAGTTTGAATTATAAATCTTTTCAAAAAAAATCTTTTACAAAAACTATATGTTGAATACTACTTATGATTCTAAAAAGTATTTTTTTTTTTGACCCAAAACACTAAACAATGAGTTAATGGTTATGTTTGATGAATAAAATTTTGAGTGTTTGAATTAAAATTAGAGGATTATACCATTTTTAGAGGGTTGAAGAGTCATGTCCGTTAGTTTAGTTGAAGAATTATATCCATTTTTAGGAGTTTTTTGGGTTTAAAAGATTGAATCTAAGAATTGTGAAGAATCTTTGTCTTAAACAATCACAGAGAAAGTTATGATATGATTTTGAAGTTTTTATTAACTTGCTACTATTTATGATGTTAATATTAAAAATAATGATAAAAAATAAATAACTGAGCCAAGTCTATTAATGTATAAGAGAAAAAATTTAACCACTTAGTCAAGTTTAATATTTAATTAAAAACGATAATATATTATATATGTATTAACTTGTAACTAATAATAAACAATATTTTTTTAATTAATATATAATTAGTAATATTTATATATGGATTGACATATAATTAGTAATATTTATATATGGATTGACATATAATTAGTAATATTTATTTTTAATAAAATATTAGTTAATATTTCAACATATATTTATCAACATTTTTAGTAAATATTACTATTTTATTTTAAATTATTTACTAATTCTTACAATATTTTAAAATAATAATATTAAATTTTAATTACAAATAATATTATTTTATTCAATTAATATAATATTTTAGTATTATTTGGAAAAAATAATTATTAAAATACTTCAAATATATTTATTAATATTTTAAAAAATATATTAGCAATTATTTTATTCCTAATATTATTTTAAAATGTTAAAATAATAATTGTTAATTTATATATAATCCAATGATTAAAATAGAATCGAGACAATAATTTAATGACTTTGAAGTAATTTGATGCGAAAATGTTAAAATAATAACTATTAATTTATACATAATCTAATGATTAAAATAGAATCGAGACAATAATTTAATGACTTTGAAGTAATTTTATGCGAAAGAAACCTAATTTCTAAGTTTCTCATATCATATTAGACTTCAACTATTCGAATTTGTCGGTTGAAACTTCGAGTTAAATCGTTTTGGAATTATATCATTATATGAAATAAATGCAACTAACCATTATGGGAAGTCAGGTCTTCTTTGATAAAATACAGTATGGGTAAATCAACCCCCAGACCTCCCATCCAACACTCTAATTACACATTGAAAATTTTCAACCGCTAGACCGCCCATCCAACCAACACCTTAATTATATTTATACATTCAAATATTTCAATCCAATCCAATCCTCCAAAATAATTACTAGTAATTGTTATGGCCTCCACCAAAATCTTTCAATGGGACTTCACCCTCCTCAGCCACACCAACATCCACTCCCACACTCGAGGCCTTCTCCTCTTGTTGCTCTTTTTCTCCCTTGTTATTTTCATCACCACCTTTTTCCTCTGTGCTCATTGGTTGTTTGGCCGACGTCTACTCTCGACCGCTGCCGATGCGACACCGGCTACTTCCCTTGGGCTCGACCCTCATACCATTAACAGTTTGCCAACCATTTTGCACACGAAAAGTGAAGGCAAGGTACGTGGTTGTATTCAAGAAACTGAGTGCTCAATCTGTCTATGCGTCTTCGAAGATGAAGAGATGCTGAAGGTGTTGCCACCATGTAACCATGCGTTGCATTCTTTGTGTGTTGATACGTGGATTGGTTCTCAGTCTAGCTGCCCTCTCTGTCGAGCTTGTTTGACTCCGATATCCAACTCATTAACTGACTAATTCGGATTGAATATTGCGAAGACTCATTATGAGGGCGATCTTTCCAACCTAATTTGCTCCATTTATAACGCTAGGATTCAAACCTTTAACCATGCTCAAGGGATCTAGTGCCTATGAAACAGTTCATAAATTAATGATGTTGCAGTTTACCAATCTAATTCTTCTTTTGCAATCTGCGGCAGTTCCATGTAAGATTTGCTGCAATGTTTCATCTTCGTTTTAGAATTCAATCTCTACTTCTCCTTAACCCTAACCTTTAATGTTTATATAGTGGTTATTTTAAGAGACCAATTATTGAGTTATAAAGGATTGCTTTTAAACCAAACACCTTGATAATGATACACGACAAAGCTAAAAGTATGGTATCATAAATATCATAACGTAACCACTGCTAATGTCGGGCCACAATCATTTTTTTTTTTTGCTAATACAGATCAAAGAGGGCTAAACTAAGAACCAACAACAGCTTCCTTATGCACCAAGGCTGCCAATTCTGTAGGGACCACAGGGAACTCCAACACACCAACAAGTGCACCACAGCTTAAGACAGCGAGCCCATCAGCACTTCATTATCCTCTCGGTATATATGACGAATACGTGTTACCAAGTCGCGACTCAAAAGTCCCTGAATTGCTGCAACTAATGCATTACCTGCAAGCGCATCAGATTCACCACATAAAATCATGGCTACCTCTCGGTTATCCGTCTCCAACTCGACCTGTCGGAATCCAAGCCTCCACGCGTGAGCAAGGGCCTCATGTGCCGCCCATAGTTTGGCCATTAGCACCGAGCAACATCCTAGCCTGCGAGAAAAGCCAAAAACCCAAGAGCCACGCTCATCACGCAAGACACCACCTGCCGCGGCTTTGCCATTGGATGCACTGCACCGTCACAGTTAACCTTTATCCAACCTTCAGGAGGATGCTGCCAATTAGAAGTCCTAGACCGTCGAGCACCAGGCTGCCCATTAACGGTAGAAAACACCGCCACATACTCCACCGAGAGACGGTGGCTGACTTGAACCAGATCATCTCTCTGGACATAGAGGACATCAAACAACAAACTGCAACGATTCTTCCATATGAGCCAGCATAGAACCGTAAACCTTGTATCCCAATTAACTGCTATGTTAGCGAAAGCACCAGTACCACAAATATTCAATTCCAACCATTCATTGAACGGCAGTGTTAAAAACTGTTGTAGTTTATCCTGTGGAATCAAGGCTCGCCAAGCACGACTGGCCTCGTTACAATGTCGCAGGACATGATCGACAGTTTCAGCTGACCTGTTACACATAGTACACATATCCGAAGACGCAATATGACTTCGAAAACGCTCAGCATTTGTTAAGAGACGTTGTTGAGCTACAAGCCAAATAAAGACTTTCAGCCGCTGCGGTAACTTTATTCCCTAGATTAGGTTCCAATTAAAGGTATGTGCAGGCCTACCTTCATTGTCAAGTGACGCGTAGGCCGATATCGTTGTGAAACGATGGTCTTGCTCCCATCGCCAGCCAGGTAAATCACGGCCAAGCTGGATATTGGGTGGTGGAACAACTGCGATTTTCTGAAGGACATTGACTGGTAGCAAATGGTTCAGGCGTGATCAGTCCAATGCCCCGTTCATATCAACCATATCACAAACTGCTGCGGGTAAAGGGGGTGCAGCCGAAGTGCACAAGAAAGCCAACCGACCCTCAGAGTCTAGCCAATGGTCATACCAGAAATCTGTGTCTCTGCCATCACGGATGTGCCAACATATACCCTCTTTAATGTCATCCAAGTATCGCACAGTCCACGCCAAAGAGAGGATACATTGCCCCGGCGCAAGGAGAGTGGCAGAACATCATCCCAACCATATTTCGATTTTAACAATCGAACCCATAGCTTGTCCTTGTCCACAATCAAAGCATGACCAATTTTCATTAGAAAAGCCATATTTTGTTGTTGCAAATGCTTAAACCCCAACCCCGAGATTCCAGTAAAGCAAAAATATTTGGATTCTATTTCCTCACAAGAAGCTTAAAATATCTATAAAAACAGTGGTAGGAAGTGCACACCCTGATTAATCTTGCATATTGTCGCTACCCTTATGCACAAAAGTCGTGTTCTCATGCCATTATACATGAGTAATCCAACTCGTTGTAGTCACCGCAGGAGCCTTAGACACCCTAGTCTATACTGACTTTGCTTGATTTAGCTCCGAGACCAAAGTCGCGAGGCAATTAGCTAGAGCAGGTTTAACTAGTCCACGATCATCCCTCTTCTTAGCCTTTAAGCTTGATTTTTGGACAACGTTAGAGCCTACCACGGTCTTGGAATTTCTTTTCCCTATTGTACCACGTAAAGAGCTAGGGAAAATCCGTACATTCCTTTCTCGGAGCATCAGTCTCTCCTCTTCGTCCACTACCTGAACTCCTCGATTTTTCTCGTTATTCAAAGAGGTAGCAGCCTGGATAACCTTGTCCCTCGAAGCCACTTGAGCAATACCATCTGGTTTAGTCACCCTGAAAGTCCCAACATCTACCTTACCAGCTCATTCGAGTTTTCTTTCTTATTCGAACCATCATCAAGCCCCTTCCCCTTACCAAATGTTGAAGAAACAATTCTAGAAACCCCACTGTTGCTTGATTCTATATGGGCAGGCTTGTTTGTCTTGGCTTTTTCATAGAAGGAGGCTCGACGCTCAACAGTATTGGGCATGGATGCCTTAACTTGGTCGCCCTGGTCAGGAATAACAATTACTTCATGGACGTCATGTAAAGTTGTAAACCGTGAGGCAGATGACTGTCCTACAGGCGGGGCAGTAAGCTCAGTCGTGGAATCCTTACGACCGACACCAGTTCTTCTCCTTCTATTCACAACCTGCATCCAGGGCCCATAGAGCTCTTCTGGCTGCCTAGGCTCGTTTCGATCCAAGGTATTCTTTCCACTACTCTGTGCCTCCTGACCACACAACTCCTTAGTATACCCAAATTTCCCACGGACAAAGCATATCGTTAGTAAGCCCTCATACTCAATGTCCTAGCGGTGGCTATCGATCACAATTCTTGATTTCAACAATTTATCAAGGTCCACAATAATTGCTAGTATGGTAAAACGGTCGCGCCTACCCTTCATTGTATTATAGTCAATGCGAACGATCTATTCGATAGCCCCTGTAATATGGCGAAAGAGGCTTTTCGTGTAGTAGCGATATATGAGCTTCGAAAGCCTTACCCATGACATAATCTTCGAAGGGTACTCAGACGATGTAGAAAAGATCCTGATCCACGGCTGCACAGCCAGATAGCACCTGTATATCACCCATGGCCCTCCAGTTAGGACTTTAGAAAAATCATCATGGTATGCAAAACGCACAAGAAAATACTCGTTATCAAGATCAATCAGACTCATCTCACCACAAGGATTCCATACAGCCTGAATTCGGTTAAGGAGAGCCCTGTAACCAATAGTTTTACCCAACAAACGAATGATAACTGAGTGTGCAAGTTTTGCGTCAATGGCGTCATGGACCATATTCTAAAACCTAATCTCTAGTAGAACCCCTTTGCCCTCAATGAGAACATCCTCGTCCTTTACTTCCACATCAAGCTCAGCCAGGTGATGGGATTGCTTATCAACTGGCACATCTTCCACAAGCATGTCCCTAAAAGACAGTTTATTGACTAGTTTGCCAGAGGAGTGATCAATATTAGGGTTCCCAACGACATCACCCCTGGGCGAGTTCTACCTCGAATTCAGCATAGTCACTAATTCCACATTGATCAACCAGACTATCTCCCCCCTTTATGGCCTCTCCCATGGGCGTATCAAGAATTAAACCAGTCTGCTGAGCATGGTCATAACCAAGACTTATCTGGGAGTCAGTGTTACAACCTTTCTTGACTGAGCATTGGATGTCCTCCGAGAGAGGAGAGCCAGGTCGTTTATGAGCCCCCAAAGACTCTAAAATAATAAAATTTTCCGACAGACTTTCGCCCAGATTTTCGGAGGGCTCGAGGCCATGATTGGCTGCGTTAGCTACGCTAGGGTTTTTCATTATTCGGGTCACAATCATTCATACCCCACCAGATTTTAAATGTTCTATGTCTTTAACTTTTTCAAGCTTCAATGTTCGGTATAGAACTTAACTTAAAAATCTAATACGGTTTTATTGGAAAAAATGTTGTTTTTAGGTGAATCGAGTTTGAGCATGGACGGAACTACATGTTCTTTGGGAGGGGCCCTTTCCCCCATGCAGGGAATTTTTTTTACCTTTGTTTGTTTATATTTTTTTTGATAAAATGAATAAATTATGAATTTGCCCCCACCTTTCAACATTTATGTTTTGTCGCCAACTCCAAGTCCTGGCTCCGTCCCAGAGTTTGAGCAATTCTATCTATAAGGTGTGCGTGAGTTTATTAAGGGCTAAAAATAGAACAAATACTACCATGAGACATCATTAAGAACGTTTAAAAAATCCAATCGGGTTAATTTAAATTTGAACTCGACTTCAGTGACGGAGGTATGGGGGGTAATTGCCCCCACCCAAATAAATTTTTTTCAGCTTTGTCCTCCTATATAAATTTCTTTACAAATTGGTTTATTTTTGAATTTTCCCCTTACTTTCAAACATTTATGTTTTGCCCCCCAACCTCAAATCCTAGCTCTATCCCTGCTCGACTCGACTCAATTTAATAATCAAAAGTTAATAATATTAACTCGTATAACATGAATTGAAATGATTCAAACCCAAAATTGACTTGAACTTGAAATTGACACAAATCCAAAATCACTCAAACAAAGTAAATTAAAAGTGACCCGAACTTAAAATAAATATAAGGGTAAATTACATCGGATACCCTGAACTTTAGGTGATACATCGTTTATAACACTAAACTTTCAATTGCTTAATTGTAGTACTAAACTTTTGTTTTGCTACAGTTATACAATTAGGCTATTAAAATTCAAACGACATGGTGATGTGGACGAATCTTTTCATTTTTGTGTGTCTATCAATGCACAAAACAACATCATTTTAGGCACCATACTTTAGGGGTGTATTAATTTTGTCACCAAACTTGTAACATCCCCTATCCGGTCTGGAAGAAAACTGAGTCGAAAAAGATACTGGAAACCAAATTGAAACATTTAATTTCATAATTCATACATTATTCATGTAAAAATAAAGCAATCACATGATTCTCATCATACATGGCATGCAAATAATCACATCAACTTGAATCGTGTCTTGATTCCAGGTTTAGGGGTCATTTTACAAAGTATTAAAGTTTTAGGCACTAATCTTTAATTTCTAGAAATTCTTCTATTTTTCAAAATTTAAAGCCATATATCTGAATTTCGTATCTTATTAGACTTACCTGCAAAATTTTAGCTCATTTAGAGGTCTATAACTCATGCAATTAGCATGTTGATCATTTTGATCATTTATGACTAAAATGTAAAATCTGAAAGTTTCTTTTAGGTTCATAACCGTTTTAACTACCTTCCATACCGGTAATCATGAGGCCGTACTGGTGCGCTAATAAATTACTTAAATTCCAATAGCCAATTACGGTACCGATGCGAGGGCTCGTATCGATACACTAAGGTACCGTACCGGTACGCCATGAAATAATTTTTTTATATGGATCCAAAATAGTGTCGTTTTGGTGACTTTTTAGGATATAAAATGACGTAGTTTTGGATTAAGATGTCATGTCATCACATCGTTTGAGATTTAACGATCGAGTGACAAAAAATAATGCAACGTCAAAGTTGAGTGAACAAAATAAATTTTTTTAAAGTTTAGTGACCAAAATAGGAGTGAGAGTAAAATTGAGTGATAAAATTTGTAATATACCCATTAAATAATTGTGATTAACTATAATACTTTATTTCTTATAATAAGCCCTAAGCTTATTAAAACACAAATTCACATAGTTACAAGGTTGTTAAATTTTAACCTACTTTTTTCTCTCTTTTTTTTCATTTCATTTCTTTGATTAGTCAGCGGTAGTATTAGTTTTTGTGTTTGCTATCGACCGTCGGTGTTTATCATTTCACTTTTTTCATAATATTTGTTTTTTTTTCTTTTTCTTAAGTTATTTTTTTAATTTTTAATAAGAATCGTTACTCTTGTGGCACGTTTACTTTTGTGGTACGTTTCTTCTGTCGTTTGGTATGGTTTTCGTATCTCGTAACGGTCATTTGGTGCTCGTTCAAAGATCATCACGACGCTTGCTTTCTGATTTAGGTTTGTCGGTGGTCATGGAAAGTTTAATCTCTTTGTTTGTCGATATAATCAGAACTGTGATTGTTTGATCGTTTGGTTCACTCACCACTCCTTTTTTACTTTGCAAAGTGTCTCGCTTGGATAGAGACAAAAAATTTCATAAATGTTTCTAGATTCTTGATATGTACATCGATCTCAAGGAAATAGTTGCTTTTTTTGCACTTTTGGGCTTCATATTTTATTTTTGTATGAGTTTTTTGGTGGACTTAGTCCTATTTTTCTCTTTTGTGTGGATTGTATTTGTAATATCTTCTATTATTTTTTTAATAAAATTCAGTTGTCATTATTCGAAAAAATAAATAAATAAATATAAACATTTAGAACGTGGGATTAGAGAAAGTGGGATGTCAAAAACTTGTGATTAACCAAAAATTATAATGAACTCTTATGAAATCCAAAACACTATACAACCGTTAAAAACATAAATATAGATTGCATGCAAGAGAAAAATTAATATAAAATTTGAGAACAAATAAGAAAGAAAGATGAATTTTTTCATAATGTAAGTTCAGATTTAATGATAATCTTGCATTAAACCGTTTATACACGCTATACAAAGAAATATGAGGATAAAATAAATCAAGAGAAAAAACGAAACGAAGAATAAAAAAATAAAGAAACGAAGAAGAGTGCATTGAAATAGATATCAAAGAGGCTGAAGAAATGACCGTGGATTTGAAATTTTGATCTAAAAGTTCTACTCTGGGTTCTCGGTAGGTCAGAATGGAAATAGCATGAAAATCTCTTACCTACAGGTTGCGGATGATCTGCTGATCTTCTGCGGAGATTCAGAAAGGCAGGTACGGAATGTGAAAAGGATTCTTCGTGTCTTTGAACTTGCATCAGGTCTTGAATTAAATTTCAAGACGAACAAGATATTTGGTCTTAATGTCGAGGACGAATCTGTGTAATTGGGCAAGCAATGTGTTCTGCTTGGTTGGTAAATTCTCGTTGGAATACTATTATGAACCGAGTGGATGATTGATAGATTTGAAGAAGAAAGGATTATAGAAGATTGAAGAAAGGATTATAGAAGATTGAAGATAAGTTTGAAGAAGAAGAAATTTCATTTCATTGATAATATTCAGCATAAACCCTTTTTGTATAATATTTGTTCATAATATAGTGATTGTACTAACAAGTCATAAGTTGACAGCTGTAATGTAAATTCTAATGGTGATAACTATTTCCTGCTTATCCCTTTATTTTGCATTATGGGCCTGATATTGAGTTGGCTCATCAATTAGCTTTATTCCTTTGTCTTCAATTGGGCTCCAAATCAGTCCATCACCAAGTAAGACATCCCCTTTATCATTAACACTGTTGATCTATTTTCATACCCTCTTTCCCCTTCGATAATCTTTCCAATTAATTCCTTAATCCCTGATTCCTCTTTCCCTTGAGCTTCAATTGTTAATTTCCCTTATTGTCTCCATTCAATCTCTAATTTTTCAGTTAAGGCCATGACAATACCCCCACAGCAGTAGATCCTTGTCCTCAAGGATAAAATTCAAAAAGTAGAGTCGATAATACCGTGAGTGTTTCCCCATGCGCACCTTCAGCTATAAGATTGGACCACTAAAGCCACAAGTGAATTACGGTCACATTGTTACACTTGAGCAAACTTTTATCAAGTATTCTTGCAAGAGAGACACACAACTGGTCATCAGTATCCAACCCAGGTAAGTATAAGGCTCTCGTGAATTTGTCGCATGAATTTTTCCTTTGAAGGCTCCCGTGATATTTGGGCTGAATTTTTGAGTTAGGCTGCAACTCTCATCCAGAAACCACTATCCAAATTCTGTTGGTAATGTTGTAGGGGCCATGAAAGCCAGCAATAAGCTTCAAGTGGTTCTCGAAGGCAATTGAGGTGTGATGGCATTGTTGTAGCTTTAGGTAATTATCGTTTCCCAATTGAATTTTTCTCGCGGATTGCTTTTTATCTGTGTATTTCTTCAATCTCTTATGGGTCTGCAAAAAAATTTCCTACAACACTTTGTATATTTTTTGTCTCTGCCGCATCATTGTTTACATTTTCATAATGTATGTGCACCTTGTTTCCTTCTCTTTGTTACTAGTGATAAAAGAAGTTAATTGTTGATTGAAGTCATCATGCACATAACTGTTGTCCTTAATTTGCACCCCTTGAGAATAAACAACCATGTAGCTATAGCAAGAATTTTAGATTCAGCTTCATAACCACATAAAGTAACATTAGCTTTAACATTGGGCTCATCTGATCTGTGTTTACTGACATAGTCCCCTTCTAAAAATTGATTGAATCTTCTAGAAAAATAAGAAGCCCTTGCTAATTCATCAAGTATAACAGTCACCACTGTAACAAGAGATTTGTTCTTCACTGGAATAAAAAAACAAGACTTTTGTAAAGGTAAATCCTTAGGCTCTTCAGCTATAGCACCATGCTCTTCTAATAAGGGTTTACTAGCATCTGAAGTTTTAGCTTCCATGGATTCTGCATTTAGAAAATACAACTCCCATAACATTTTCCTACATGTGGTGGCTAATTTCTGCATCTTGTCTTTTGATTGTAACCTTAAACAATGATTCTCTTGTCCTCCATACAAAATTATATCATGGTCTCCCTTCTTAAATCCAACTTTCACCTTAAGATCTTTGAGAAGCAAACTCGCTAATTTGTTTCCAACTTGACAATGAATTTTAGGACTGTTTTGAAGCTGGAGAGTTCCAACTGTTTGGTGCAAGATAGCTTTCACCATTCTCAAAATCGCACCATAAACATCAATAGTAGCTTTATTTTTGTTGTCAATTTTGATCTCAACTAAGTTAGGATCCAAGAACCTTCTCATACTGTGATTAGTCACTCTAGAGCTACCACTTTCATGTGAGCAATTAGTTGCATTTGTACAAAATAATTTGACTTATTCCTGCTCTTTCGCTCGTGCCTCATCTCTATTGTTTCTATTGTTGCATTCCATCCATTTTATGATATTCCTCCCTCCATCAAACAATCCTTGTCCCCAAGCATCAAACAAAGAAGACATTAAGAGTACTCTTAGAAAATGTGTGATGCCCTTAATATGGTAAGGCCTCCAATACCAACATAAAACAAGTAACATAGCAAAATTATTGTTAAGCTTTGTGTTGGCCATGTCATTGTCTCTTATAAGAAAAATATAGAGCTTCCCCTTCACATCCAAGACACTGTAGTCAGTTACTTTCAAATATTTATTGCAATCATAGCACTCACTAATCCCATTAGGTTCACTTATAAAAGATTCAAGAAATGGCTTCTCAAATACCTCCCCGTAAATAGAGGAACATACATCCATGTTCATATTATTTATATTCCTCATGATTTTCCAGTCTATAACTTCACTAATTCTCACATTGTGTACTAATTTCATAAGCATATTTCTTCCTATTAAATAAAGCTGAAATCTATATGGGTTATTTGACTCAACAAGGTTATATATAGGATCTTGATACATACCATCATCAAAAATATTCCCCATCAAAGGCTCTAATGCATTTGTCCACCAGTTTGACACTTTCAATAACTTGTTCTGTTCAGATTTCTTGGGTATACCAGCATCCATACGAGTGATACAAAAAATCATTCCCTCATCAGCAGCAAATTCAGCCAATTTAGTTGATGTCGCAACAGCTTTCTACATATTTTGTTCGACAACATTCTGGGCAGCAAGAATTGATGTAGAATCCATACTAGTTTTTAGAGAAGCCACGTTTTTCTCAGGCAAGTTTACTTTCATCTCGGATGCATCATCTACTTCAATGGTCACATGAGCCATTTGATCTATAACTCCATCATTCGTTGTTACAGACAATTTATTGAACACATGGGCGACACCTGAACTCACCTCTCTAGCCTCTATATGTGAACTGATTACTATTCCATGGTCCACTGTTGATAAACCTTGGGTAGATGGTGGATTAGGAAAACTGTGTTTCTGCTCAAATACCTTCTCAACTTTTGGAACTATGATGAAGCTTTGATTCTTATTTCGTTGCTGTTGATTAAGTTTATCTTCCTCCTATTTTGTAAACAGCAACTTCAACTCATGTTTCTGCTCATTTGCAAGTTTCAAAATCCTTTGTATGTAGCCTAGATCTTTATTGTACTTCACTTCAAGGCGATTTAATTTCTCTTGTACAGCAGCTAAACCCTTTTTGTAAGCCATTTGAAGAATGATGGATCTTAACAAAAATCGAGCTCTGATACCAATTTTTATGAACCCAGTGGATGATTGATATATTTGAAGAAGAAAGGATTATAAGAGATTGAAGAAAGGATTATAGAAGACTGAAGATAAGATTGAAAAAGAAGAAATTTCATTTCATTGATAATATTCAGCATAAACCCTCTCTGTATAATGTTTGTTCATAATTTAGTGATTGTACTAACAAGTCATAAGTTGACAGCTGTAATGTAAATTCTAACGGTGATAACTATTTCCTGCTTATCCCTTTATTTTGCATCATGGGCCTGATATTGAGTTGGCTCATCAATTAGCTTCAGTCCTTTGTCTTCAGATGGGTTCCAAATCAGTCCATCACTAAATAAGACATCCCCTTTATCATTAACACTGTTGATCTGTTTTCATACCTTCTTTCCCCTTCGATAATCTTCTCAATTAATTCCTTAATCCTTGATTCCTCTTCCTCTTGAGCTTCAATTGTTAATTTCCCTTCTTTTCTCCATTCAATCTCTAATTTTTCAGTTTGGGCCATGGCAATACCCCCCACAGCAGTAGATCTTTGTCCTCAAGGATAAAATTTAGAAAGTAGAGTCGATAATACCGTGAGTGTTTCCCCATATGCACCTTCAGTTATAAGATCGGACCACTAGAGCCACAAGTGAATTACGGTCACATTGTTACACTTGAACAGACTTTTATCAAGTATTCTTACAAGAGAGACACACAACTGGTCATCAGTATCCAACCCAGGTGAGTATAAGGCTCTTGTGAATTTGTCACCTGAATTTTTCCTTTGAAGGCTCCCGTGATATTTGGGGTAAATTTTTGAGTTAGGCTACAACTCACATCCAGAAATCACTATTCGAATTCTTTGGTAATGTTGTAGGGGCCATGGAAGCCAGCTGTAAGCTTCAAGTGGTTCTCGAAGGCAATTAAGGTGTAATGGCATTGCTGTAGCTTTAGGTAATTATCGTTTCCCACTTGAATTTTTCTCGCGGATTGCTTTTTATCTATGTATTTCTTCAATCTCTGTTGGGTTTGTAAAAAAATTTCCTACAACACTTTGTATATTTTTTGTCTCTGCCGCATCATTGTTTGCATTTTCATAATGTATGTGCACCTTGTTTCCTTCTCTTTGTTACTAGTGCTAAAAGAAGTTAATTCTGATTGAAATCATCAGACACATAATTGTTGTCCTTAATTTGCACCCCTTTGAGAATAAGCAACCCAGTAGCTATAGCAAGAATTTCAGATTCAACTTCATAACCACATAAAGGAACATTAACTTTAACATTGGGCTTATCTGGTCTGTGTTTACTGACATAGTCCCTTTCTAAAAATTGATTAAATCTTCTAGAAAAATAAGAAGCCCTTGCTAATTCATCAAGTATAATAGTCACGACTGTAACATGAGATTTGTTCTTCACTAGAATAAAAAATAAGACTTTTGTAAAGGTAAATCCTTAAGCTCTTCAACTATAGCACCATGCTCTTCTAATAAGGGTTTACTAGCAGCTGAAGTTTTAGCTTCCATGGATTTTGCATTTAGAAAATACAACTCCCCTAACATTTTCGTACATGTGGTGGCTAATTTCTGCATTTTGTCTTTTGAATGTAACCTTAAACAATGATTCTCTTGTCCTCCATACAAAATTATCTCATGGTCTCCCTTCTTAAATCCGACTTTCACCTTAAGATCTTTGAGAAGCAAACTCGCTAATTTGTTCCCAACTTGATAATGAATTTTAAAACTGTTTTGAAGCTGGAGAGTTCTATCTGTTTGATGGAAGATAGCTTTCACCATTCTCAAAAGTGCTAGCTTCATTTTTGCTGTCAATTTTGATCTCAACTAAGTTAGGATCCAAGAACCTCTTTATGCTGTGATTAGTCACTCTAGAGCTACCACTTTCATGTGAGCAATTAGTTGCATTTGTACAAAATAATTTGACTTCTCCTTGCTCTTTCGCTCGTGCCCAATCTCTATTGTTTCCATTGTTGGCTTCCATCTATTTTATGATATTCCTCCCTCCTTCAAACGATTCTTGTCCCCCAAGGATCAAACAAAGAAGGCATTAAGAGTACTCTTAGAAAATGTAAGTTGCCCTTAATATGGTAAGGCCTCCAATACCAACATAAAACAAGTAACATAGCAAAATTATTGTTAAGCTTTGTGTTGGCCATGTCATTGTCTCTTATAAGAAAAATATAGAGCTTCCCTTTCACATCCAAAACATTGTAGTTAGTTACTTTCAAATATTTCTTGCAATCATAGCACTCAATAATCCCATTAGGTTCACTTATAAAAGATTCAAGAAATGGCTTCTCAAATACCTCCCCGTAAATAGAGGAACCTGCATCTATGTCCATATTATTTATATTCCTCATGATTTTACAGTCTATAACTTCACTAATTCTCACATTGTGTTCTAATTTCAGAAGCATATTTCTTTCCATTAAATAAATTTGAAATCTATATGGGTCATTTGACTCAACAAGGTCATATATAGGATCATGATACGTACCGTTATCAAAAATATTCCCCATCAAAGGCCCTAATGCATTTGTCCACCAATTTGACACTTTCAATAACTTGTTCTATTCAAATTTCTTGGGTATAACAGCATCCATACGAGTGATGCAAAACATCATTCCCTCATCAGCAACAACTTCAGCCAATTTAGTTGATGTCGCAGCAGCTTTCTGCATATTTTATTCGACAATATTCTGGGCAGCAAGAATTGATGCAGAATCCACACTAGTTTTTAGAGAAGCCACTTTTTTCTCAGGCAAGTTTACTTCCATCTTGGATGCATCATCTACTTCCATGGTCACATGAGTCATTTGATCTATAACTCCATCATTCGTTTTTACAAACAATTTATCGAACACATGGGCGTCACCTGAACTCACCTCTCTAGCCTCTATATGTGAACTGATTACCACTCCATGGTCCACCGTTGATAAACCTTGAGTAGATGGTGACTTAGGAAAACTGTGTTTCTGCTCAAATACCTTCTCAACTTTTTGAACTACGATGAAGCTTTGATTTTGATTTCGTTGTTGTTGATTAAGTTTATCTTCCTCCCATTTTGTAAACAACGACTTCAACTCATGTTTGCGCTCATTTGTAAGTTTCAAAATCCTTTGTATGTAGCCTGGATCTTCATTGCACTTCGCTTCAAGGCGATTTAACTTCTCTTGTACAACAGCTAAACCCTTGTTGTAAGCCATTTGATGAACGATTGATCTTAACAAAAACCGAGCTCTGATACTAATTGTTATGAACCGAGTGGATGATTGATAGATTTGAAGAAAGGATTATAGAAGATTGAAGAAAGGATTATAGAAGAAGAAATTTCATTTCATTGATAATATTCAGCATAAACCCTCTATGTATAATGTTTGTTCATAATATAGTGATTGTACTAACAAGTCATAAGTTGATAGCTATAATGTAAATTCTAACGGTGATAACTATTTCCTGCTTATCCCTTTATTTTGCATCATGGGCCTGATATTGAGTTGGCTCATCAATTAACTTCATTCCTTTGTCTTCTGTTGGGTTCCAAATCAGTCCATCACTAAGTAAGACACCCCCTTTATCATTAACATTGTTGATCTGTTTTCATACCCTCTTTCTCCTTCGATAATCTTCCCAATTAATTATTTAATCCCTGATTCCTCTTTCCCTTGAGCTTCAATCGTTAATTTCCCTTCTTTTCTCCATTCAATCTCTAATTTTTCAGTTAGGGCCATGACAAGTACTTGGCCTTCCTTTGGGTGAGAGCTGCAATTCTGTTTCATTATGGGAACCAATAATAAATAAATTTGTAAAAAGATTGAAAGGTTGGAAACCTAAGCTACTCTCTTTTGGGGGCAGACTTACTCTCATTAAATCTATTCTTTCAAGCCTACCTGTCTACTACCTATCGTTATTTCGAATGTCAGTTTCGGTTTCTTGTCCATTGAACATGTTAATGTCTAATTTTCTCTGGGGTGGGAGCCCCGAGAATTTATGGATACACTGAGTCAAGTGGGACACCGTTCGCTCTCCCCTCAGTGAGGGTGGTCTTGGTGTTACAAATTTGAAGATTACTAATCGTGCCCTTTTGAGCAAATGGTGCTGGCGTTTCGGTAACGAACCCCATGGTCTCTGACGTCACTTTCTTGCTTGCAGTATATCCTGCTGATAACTCTGGCTCGGTTCCTTCCTCTTCTCTCCTTAATTATGCTTCATGGATTTGGAAGGGGAAAATCAAATCGGCTTTTAGTGGGATCACTTTAGCCATTGTTTTCGTTTTAACCTTGCTTTGCATGTAAGAGATGGGAAGTCCATTCTGTTTTAGGAGAACTCGTGGCTGGATGATGCCCCATTAAAGGTATTATTTCCACGTATCTATGCTTTGCCATTGGAAAATATGGCCCGATTTCTACCTTTGGGACAAAGACCACCGTGGGTTGGAATTGGAACATTCCATTACGAAGAATTTTATTTGACTGAGAAGAACAGTAGTGGAATGGCCTTTTGAATAGGCTTGAGAATTTTAGGGGAGGTAACTTGGTGTATGACTGGGTACGTTGAAAGGGTTCGAGCGATGGGGTATTCTCGGTTAAATCTTTAAAATCACTGTTAGTTGGTCCTTTGCCACCCATTTCTTTCTGGAAAATTTTTGTTTGGATTGGTTTCGCTCCGCCAAAAGTGAAATTATTTGTTTGGCTTGTGATGTTGAGGCTAGTACCGGTGAAAGTGGAGTTGGTTAAAAGGGGTCTGTCTTCCCTAGCTAATGTTAAGTGCCCTCTTTTTCATCTAGCTCCAGAATCCGTTCCTCACTT
Organism: Hibiscus mutabilis; assembly: GCA_019671005.1. Classification (NCBI taxonomy): domain Eukaryota; kingdom Viridiplantae; phylum Streptophyta; class Magnoliopsida; order Malvales; family Malvaceae; genus Hibiscus; species Hibiscus mutabilis. The sequence continues at coordinate 6,893,523 of CM033729.1, read as the reverse complement.
GTTCTTTTCCTATGGGGTCGTATGGCGTATTTGAATGTATTTTTTGCTCTTCTATTGGAATTGTAACTGTCTTCCCAATGGAACCGTATGCTTTCATTGAAGCTTGGGGTGAGATTGCCCCCTTCCTTTACCAAAGTGTGGTCATTTGTACCTTTTGCAGTATTGTGGACTGTTTGGTTATTCAGGAATGATATGATATTGAAAAACAAGGTATTGGATCCCTTCAATTGTTACAATTGGTTAAACATCGGCTCTCATGTTGGATAATTAGCGAGGTGGCCTGTGATTAACATCCCTCTTCACAACTTGGTTGCTGACTTTCTTTTAGCAGACAATAAACTATTACAGGGTGATAGGATCTATTCCTCCTCTAGATGGCATTCACCCCCTAAAAGTTTTCTTAAACTCAACGTGGATGGGGCTGGTTTAAGGGACAAAACTAGGGGTGGGATTGGTGGTCTGATTAGAGATAATTATGGCGGTATCCTTGTGCAGTTCTCTGAAGCTTGCGGCCCTAGACCCCTTCCTTAATAGAATTAATTGCAGTGAAGGTTGGCCTGTTAAAATTCATGTCCTTGGACTCGTGTAATAGGCTACGATTAATTGTGAAATGTGACTGCAAAATGGTGGTAGACTTTCTCTTTTGATCGAACCTCCACCCTCGTTATCTAGTTTGGTGTCTGAGATTGGGAAACTTATTACAGGAAGGAATATGATATTACGCCTAATCCCTCGGTGTTGTAATATAGATGCTGACGATCTAGCAAAGAAGGGCATTGGCTAGTACTTTGGTTGGTTGAGCTTGGATTAACTTGGGGATGGTAATCTTGTTGAGAGGTTAAGTTTTCATTCTGTTGGGCTCGTTTGAGGGATAGTACTTTCGTGGTTTCGATTTTTGGGAGCTTTTCATCTTCTGTTTGCCTTTATGATGTTGATACGTTGCACTATTTTTTTCCATTTAAATTTAACGAGGCTCGTATCAACATTCACCCTTGTTGTTCTCTCTTTAATATTAATTCAACTTTTCAAAAAAAGTATATATATATATATATATTCAATGACATTTACTTAATAGTTATATTTTGATACACAAGTTGTGTAAAAAAATACATAACATTTCATATTTAAGTTATAAAATCTAAAACTTAAATCCGTAACCCTAAACTGTAAATCCTAAACTCTAAATTCTAACCATAAACCTTAAATTCTACACCCTACACACTAAATCCCTTAACTCTAAACCCTAACCTAAATTCCTAAACCCTAAAATTGAAATGCTTGTGTAAACTTACAGTTTACACAAGCTTGTGTATCAAAGTATTTTTCTTTACTTAAATATAATAAATATATATAATTAAAAATATATTTTGTCGAATTAGGTTTACCTTAAATCTAAACTTATAGTCAACAATTTCTAATGCATATGATTAAAAGTTCTCAATTGACACATTCCCCTTTCTCATAGGTTGTGGGTTCAATATTCATTATGAGCAAAAATTCTCCTTCTCCTCGCCCTAGGTAAGAACTACTCAATAAATCTAAACTCATCTCGGTCTCGATTTTACCCTTTCTAAAACTCAAATTTCAAAAAAAAATTAAATATATAAATTGACACTGAACTTGACAAAATTTCTCAACTTGAATTTATATGCGAGTTTTTTTTTTGTCACTTTTGCACCCTGAACTTAGAAAATATTTTCAAATCAGTACTTGTGATGTCATGGCATTGACCCATCAAAATACCAACACCATCAATACCTATGTGTCGAAACATGATTTGTCGTTGAAATATCATATACTAAATACCAATCCGAGTTTCTTTTTACAAGTTTAAATACAAAGTGGTCCAAAAAAAAATTCAAGGTACCATGCTGAAGAAAATTGTCGTTTAGAGGGGCAACTGATATCTTAAGTCCAAGAAAAAAAATTAACTGTGATGCTGGCCGATGTTTGTCCTACAGTCACAGAGATAAATGTGGAAAAGGAACAAAAAAAAAACAACTGTTGTCTGCTGCAGCAAATTAGAGTCAGGAGCAGATGCCAAAACGCAGCAAATATTTCAATGTTTTTGCACTGGGATTTTTTCTAAATAGCTTGAAATCAATCAATAACATTGCTGCCATAAGAGATCATATTCATAGCACTGAAAAAGAAGATGAGTTTTCATTGTTTTCTTCAAGTCGGAAGCAGAGGACAATGAAGTGAATTCAATGGGCCTGAGGCGGACCAAATCTAACCATGGATTTGGATTTTCTAATAAATATTCGCAGCTGTTGTTTGACCGTTTATGTCCCTCACATCACATGATTGATTAATAACATTGACCACAAAACAAGGAGACACTGTTCTTCAACTCAAAGTGTCCCCATTTGCATTTAGACAATCAGACTTTTCAGACCCCCATTTTCGGTCCTGAATTATATAACCACCGTCTCAATCTCTGCTTTCCATGCTTTTTTAACTATAAAATTATTAATTTATAATAACCTATCAATTGGACAAGTCATGTTAGGCTTAAGTTGGGTTTAAACTATTTTCCGTTTAGGTTAAGTCATTACATGTTCGAATCATTTCAAGTTTTGGTTACTCTTGATTCGAACTATTTCAAATGTTTGACTATTTTAGTTTTGAGGTTTCTAGTTTGTTTCAGTTTTGGGTTTTGAGTTTAGAAATTAGAACTATAATCTATAGTTTTTTTAATAGTTTTAAGTTGATTACAATGTAGTATCTGTTTATACATATTATTAATTCTTTTGACAATGCATACATCTTATAGACAAAACGATTTAAACCTGAATCAATGATTAAAACCTAATAAAAATGACGATTGAAATAAGCGAAGATGATGAAGTCTTAATCACCCGGATCAATGATAAGCAGGAGAAAGATGATAACAAGTTTCCAAGAGCTATACAAAAAGTGATGGGATTTATGAACATAAACAAGAAAGTCACTCTTTTTCATCATTTCTCAAACTTGATGCTCGCTGGGAATTGACGAGGGAAAAACTTTGCGCTCTGATCTGTTCCTACTCAGCATTCTCTTCAAGGAGAGTGTCAAAGAAGAAGAAGATGTTGAAAGATTATCGTTACTGTCAACGACGGCCGCACCAGAATCAGATGAACCATTAAGATTCTCACCGTTCAAAACTTCCACCCCCGTCTCCGACGAACTCACTTGAGAATCCGCATCATTACTCAACACAGAAGCTCTGCAAACGGGGCAATTGGAGTTAGAGTGCAGCCACATATCAATGCATTCAACGTGGAAACCGTGGCCACACTTGGGTAACTTCCTTCCCACTTCATTCTCCTCGAACAGACTTAAACAAATCACACACTCTGACCCAAGCTTGTTGTGGTCTTCCACTTTGAAAACAAACAACGGAATCGATGAAATGACCGAGGAATCGAGACCCTTTGATGGGGTGGTCGGAAAAGTGGCGTCGAATGTAAAGGCGTGGAAATGGCGGAAGCGGTCGGGGCGGAAGACGTGGGATAGGGAAGAAGACTGACTTCTCCGGCGAGCTTGAGCCAGGAACCATTTGGCGTAGACATGGAGGAGGAGCACGAAGAGGATTACGAGAAGCAGAGAGATGATGGCAGCTAGCAACACGTTGCCATCGTAGGAAGAAATGGAGCCGAGGAAATGAGAAATTGGGTTGGAGGTCTGCTCTGGAGAGTCGAGGGAAACTGACATGTTAATTTTTTGAAGATTTGAGAGCTGAAACTGTTAAAAGTTGAAGTTAATGTGAGAGATGGAAATGTGGGGTTATAATATATGGTCAGAGCAAGAAGAATAAGAAATCAATGGAATTGGAATTTTGGAATCTTCTATGTGCATATATAATTAGGAAATGTTTACGTGAAAGTCAAGTTGTTTATTGGGATGGGTGATTAAATCATGGAATTCTGCCCTTTAAATATATATATATTAAGTGAAGACTGAAGAGAGAATCCCAGAATCCAAGGAGGAAAAGAGAGAGGTGAGGAAATGAAGGACTCGTGAAGGCGACGGCAGCTGAGGAAATGGGTTATAGGACTCTTCATGTGAACCTATTCCCTTCCCGATACCCATGAGCATTTGTTTGAGTCCTTTACGATTCTCTAATTCCTTTTTGGTGTTTATATAATTAGGGAGGGGCAAGCAAAGTAGGGTAGGTGAACCTAACACACCAAGTGAGGGGTCAATTCTTTTGGGATCAGAAGTCCCATGTGAATCCAACCAGACTCAGCTTCCCTTTTGACTCCTTAATTTCCACCTTTTTGGCTGCATGTTTCGGGTAACTTATCAAACTTTTGTGCCACTAGGAGTTGCCTCGTGACTTCTTCGCCCAATCCCACCGCAATGGGTAATGTACCCACCCCTCCAAGGTTGTCACAGATTACAACCCCTGTTTTAGTGAGGGCATCGGTCAAAAACTTTCCCCCGTCTACTGGACGGGTTACACTAGTTTCACGGGAGAAAAAAATATTAGGATAGAAGAGAGGTCGGAGTTTATTTAATAATTTAGGACATTATCCGTCTCTTTTTTGTGTCCATATTTTACCTTCACACTAAAAAAAATAAGTTTACAATTTAGGATTAAGGTTAGGATTGAGGGAATTATGAGTATGATGTATTTTTTAGTGTTTAAGATTTAAAATTTATTTTTTTAGTGTTAGGGCATAGAAAGAGGCATTGAAAAGAAACAAAATTTTTTTTGTTCATTTACTACAGTTAGAAAAATTTATCGTGTGTTCTTGACGAGTTTTCCTAAATATTATTTTATAATAAGGAAGGAAACCCGTGGGTGACTGATGAGTTCCCCAAATATTTTTTCACTACCCCATTAAAAGAATAATGTTTGGAGAACTCGTCAAGAACACACAAGTTCCCCTTCACTAGTTTGCTAAATAAACTCTAACATGCCCTATATCTCTAATATTTTTTACCCTACCCCAATATTCCCCCCTCCCGAAAAAAAACGCAGTTTCGCGTTCTTATTTTAAATTGAGATCAATTTGAGTTCGAATGGATTTAGATCATTGACTCTTTCTGAATCCAAATAAATTGAATCGGATTTTCAAGTTCAATACGTCAAAATAAGGATAATCTTCACATGAAAACTTAATTTGGTAACGTCGAAAGCTGCAAACCCACTATTATTTCACGGAGACAAGCCAGTATCCTGCCCATTATGCAGGTACCCTGTTCCACATAATACAAGAAGCACTTACTGTTTTATGCACAAGGATATGGAACAAAACTTACATATTTTATTTGTAATTATTATGATTATTGTTATGATTATATTTTGAGCAAAGAATTGAAATACAATTAATGAGAATTTCATCTCAATGTTTTTGGAGAAGAAAACCAGATTTCTTGAAGTGTGGCTAATCCATTAGTTTATATCTTTTCTCCTGAACTCCCGTCACTCCCATTTGTATTTCTATGATAGTATGGAGTGGCACCTGCAATTTGGAACCACAGCAAAAGTAAGAACTCGCAAAAACAATGTTTTCATAACTCATCCTACAGCCTTTTCATTCTATTATTTATAGGATCATCAACTAAACACTATAGGTGTCTTGTTAAACAACTTCATAACTCTTTGTTTTCTCTTGGAGTCCCCGTATTTATTCTTGTTAATTTGGTGGACCGAGTTAATCTGAACCGGGTCAATTTGGTTAGGTTAGGTTTCCAGGTCGAGTCAAAGTTAAACAAGTCTACTCATATCCAAAGCATATTTGAAAAGACACCCAAATAAATGGAATAACTTTACATATTAGACAAATATGTATCAACACTCACATCTAAAAGGTCAAAGTAGAGAGGCTAAGACATGATTCTGTAAAACTTGCATATAAATTTCTTTTCCATTTCGTGGATCAGAAATAATGTTGTCTATAGATCGTAAAAGGAGCGATAAGGGGGTATCATATCTTTCTCCATTTCAAAGACTAAGCCTCTCACATGAAGCAAGCATAGAGAGGAGAAATAGATTAAGGTCGCCCACAAGAACAAATAAGTCAAGACACAATAATTTCAACTTATCTATTAGTTACCTCAACGTGAGGAATTTCTTTGAGCGGCCTATCAGCAAAATAAGCATATAAAGCTCTCAATACAGCCTGCAAAATGAAAGTAATAATAAATCATTCAAGATGATTAATCAAAACATGAGAAATCACATATAGCACAAGATTTTGATGTTAAATATAACCTGGTGAGATATCACTACAACAGGTGCTCTTTGTCGCTCAAGCTCAATGATTACAGGTTCAAGCCTGCATTAATGTGGAAAACCGATATTTGAACCTCAACGGTTTGATAAAACATTATTTGCGAACAACTCAAAGCTCAGTGATAACGACAAACTCTTTTTCACCTTATTCTAACATTACTGTAAAAAAACCAGAACGGTGGTCGATATCTGAGTTTGCCTTTCTTGAAAGAGATCTATAAATATTTGAAAATGGGCAAAATTACATGACTGACATTAAAATCATTAAAGTTCTCCGTTTTGATCCAACAAATTTGTGTTACATGGACAAATGTATCCTTTAAAATCCCAAAACTTCTGGTTAAGCACAACACCCATTTCTATTTTATCTCAATCTAATCCATTAAATATTTATTTTTGGATTGGCAAGCCCTTAAAAAATTGCAGAGATGATGGATTAATAAAAGTTTATAAAAATAAAAAAACATTCCAAAAATTGACAAAAAATAATTTTTTATATTTTATAATTATAAACTATTGGTCTGGGAAGAAATAAAGAATTAAAAAAATGACGGAAACTTGAAACCAGCTTTAACCTCCGAAACCGATTATTATCTCATGATGGTCACTTGCATTTTACCTTCTTTAATTGGTTTTCAATAGAGATTGTGCTCCACTTTGATGAAGAAAGAAGATTAGGGTTCAAGACTAAATTAATGTACAGACGAATCTAGACAAGTCCTCAAAGGCTTAGGATGTTTGAAACATTATTTGCAAACAATTTTAGAAAAGTAAAAGAAAAAATTCACCTTTAATAACATCCAGGAAATATGACATAATGTAAACCCATTTCAGAGCTTGTCTTTCTTGCAGATATAAATCTCACATAATTATATCAAGGCTGCAGTAAAATCATTACATGTTTTGATCCAACACAAGCAGTTTTATGGACTCAGTATACAACCAAACCCCTTCTGGGTTTAGGTTTAACACAACACAGATTTATGGGATTGTGGAATATGCATCTTAGAGATTATGGTTACTGAATTGGCAATAAGAAAGCAAATGGCAGATTTGATTTTAACCTATAAAAATCAAAATAAAACAACCCAAACCATAAATTGACATTCAAAATCCAAATTCTAAACTGACCAAACTATTGGTCTCTTAAGATGTAAATTGAGTTGATAAAACTAAAAACCAGCTTTAGAAAAATTAACCAACCACTTATCTCGAAATAATCATCCAAATTTTTACCTTTAATTCCATTAAAAATTGAATATATTTTGATTGCGGTCCACTTTGAAAAGAAAGAAAAGAGGATATTTAAATTATAAAATCTAAAACCTAAAAGTCAAACCCTAACACCCTTTGTAATCAGAAAAGTAAAAACCAAAACCCATTTAAAATATAATTCTAAACCCTATGAGATAAACCAATAAACCCATTTCAAAGGCAAAGCAAAGTTAGGATAAAAATCTCATTACCTTTAATATGATTAAAAAGTCCATCTAGATAAGCCTAAATTTAGTTTTATAGAATTTATAAGACAATAATCCTAAAAGATAAAAAAAAAAAAATTGTTAGCCATTCAAAAAAATTCTTTCAAAAAAAAAACTATAAATGTTGTATACCATAAGAGGTTGGAACTATAGTGAAATTAGGTATAGGAACAAACCCCTGAACCCAATTCCTATTTTCGTACACTCCTTAACTAACTTGGCAAATCAAATACTTTTTATGAAAGGAGTGTCAGACACTTGGATACATGACCATATCTAACACCCATACCTGAGTGAAAGTAACACAGAACACAAGCTCCTTCATATAACACGAATTTATAAAGCCAACCATAAGAAAAGCTTTATAACAATGTTACATTCTCTTGCATTCAATTTTCTCAACCGGCAAGAAAAGAAATGTAGCATAAGAGTGATAGGGAAGACTTACTCATACTCCTCTGGCATATTCTTCTTTATTTCTTCATAAGTCATTCCATCACAAACACCAGCATTTATTTCATCAAGTGCACGCCATTGTATCTATCAAAAGTGTGAAGAATTATACCTCTGTTAACATACCAATATATATTTATTTCAGCTTCCATGATGGCTAGAATGTGAACAAAGGGATGGACAAGTTATTTTCTCATGATTTCACACGTACCTTTGGAAATCCAACAATAGGACTTGCTGTCAGAATTGTTCTCTGGAGGGTGCTGGTCCATATCTATATAAAAACAAAATTATTAAAAATTAAGTAATGCTTACACATATTCTATAACATAAAGCTTGATAAAGTGTCAGTAATCTGAGCCTATTTCAACTATTGAGGGAAACAGTGCATAATATATAACATCCAAAGAAACAGCACTCCATAACATCTAAACAATTTCATTTACCCAAACCATGATGTGAAAATGTAGATCTTTGAGATAAACTTAATTGATCTACAGTTTGAAAACATTTTCTTTTTCTTGAATGCAGATCAATAAACTAGGAAATGACACTATCTCAGGCAAAAGAAATAACAGGCAACAGGCGATAACTCTACCACTTGAGTATATAAGCAAGGCTTCCAAGAGTGAAGAATGACCAGAACATGGAATGGGGAAAAAAGGTATGTTTTATAACATTGAATTCTGAAAGAAGAGATTAACTTGCTTGTGTATAAATGTAAACAATAAAGCATTGACCAAGTTGGAGCTTACAGAAGCAGTCCTTTCATTTTTCAGTCACTTCTCAACAAAATTTGCTAGTTTCTTCATATAAATTTCTCCAGTATCACTGTTGCAACAGGAAAAGAAATTCCCTATTAAGTTAAAACTCGATACCAACAACACACTGAAATAATAGAAAATTTAAACAAATGTTGATTAATACCAGTATTCTGATGAATGTTTATCACGTTAAAAGAAAGACAAATAAATAGACAGGAAAAAATTTGCAACCACCTATGCCATCAAAATAATAGAAAAGGCTACCTCAATATACTGTCACCACCAATTCTGCCTCTAACATTATCACGACTCTCTCCGTGCCTGGTAAGTAATATTGGATGAGGTGTGAGATGGCTGTTAACCTGCAAATCATAATATGAAAAATGGTAAATGTAAACATTTAATTTAAGTATCACTACAGAGAATGGTAGATGCTAAGAAAACTCTTGGAAGGTTCAGATGAATTCCTAGACTAAAAAAAAAAACATTTGTGATATGAGTAATCTTCAGAAAAGAAACATGTAAATAATAAATGTCAAAAGGTGAAGAATCTGAAGGTTACAATTCCTTCCATATCTTGCAACATAAGCTAGTCACAAGTGCATTTGCTTACTGTTGTCAGATATAATTTCACCAGGTACGTTACCCATGATTTAAGCAATATCAAGATGGAAAAAAATACACTCCAGACTAAATTTTTTAGAGCTCCAATTAAAAAAAAAAAGTGCAGTAGTTTCTTCACCCAAAAAGGTCTTTCATCCAATATAATAACCAGGACAAACTGAGAAAAGGGACTCAATAACTAGAGTTAATAATGTGATATAATTGAAGCTCATTGTACACATACCAAGAAAAAGACTATTCGTCCAGGAAGATAGCCACTGATATTGTTAACCTGAATCCAATTAAAACATAAAAATTCTTGGATCATATTGCAGAGCTATTGAATCATCTTAAGAAATTCAGAAAGAGAAAGGGTAAACATTAAAAAATTGAGACTTTAAGGAAAGAAGAAACAAAAGATATGCCAGAAAAAGCTTTAAGAACAACAATGCCATAATAACGACAACTTTCTCCCAATATTAGCCAAACAAGACAGAACCAAATCTACAAACTACTTTTAACTACAAGTACAACAAGACAGACTAAATACACCATTTTATGCGCACAAGAACATTGATCCCACAGGTATAAGCATGAAGCACAAAAGCCATATAAATGATGATGATGATGATGAAGAAGAATTGAACTGAACTTGTATTTGTCCACCATGCCCACTAGCCATATCAATCATTTTGATGTAAAACCCTTCGTCAACTGGTTCATAAACCTAGTAACAATAAGCATAATCATGCCCCTTAGAATGGTAATGAGTATCCGAAGCAAAACTGTTAACGAAAAACCAGAAAAGCAATTCAGACACTACCTTTTCATAATTAGCTAATCGGATTCTAAAGTCTCGTAATCCAGCTTCATAATCTGGCCTGCAAAACAATACTGATAAGCAAGTCCAGAACTTTTCATCTGAGCTAAAAGCAAAAGGTTATTAATTAGAGCCTTACTCTTCTGCATAGTCAGGGCTTTGTTGTATTTTAAGACGAATATTTCTTTCAATAATCCTTTCATCATTGCATATTGTTTCTAGAAAAATAATCTACAATCAAAAGAAAAAGCAAAATAAATGTATTAGAAAATTAAAACTAGAAATAGTATTTTGGATTAATCTTTGTATTCTATAATTAAGCACCACATCAGATGTAAATTTGTTAATTATGATTTTAGTAAAACAGTATATGCAGAATCATGAGTCACAAACAAGAATCCCCTATTAGGTGGTGAATGTCACCTAAACAAACATAATTAAATGCATTACAGCCACATGAGTACATCAAGGACTATATAACCCAAGCAACCAGAAAAAGTAATGAGTCAGGCCCTATGGATATATTAGCTTTTTCTTTTCATCTGCAACATATCATGCATGCTCCACCAAACAACCATATCAGTTATATCAGGATACAGATAACTGATTCCTCATTCTGTAATAACAGTACCTTACATTTTCCTTCAGCCATTTTCATCAGCATATTCCGTCTACTCCTGCTACTGTTAGTTGCAACAAATATTCCAACCTACACTTAAAAGTGAAAGTAAATTAGTCAGCAGAACAAGGGAGAAAAAATAATTGTCACAAAAGAACTTACCTGGCCACCTTCTTGCATCCAGGCTATCATATCATCCATTGCCAGGGCTGCAACCTAGTAGCAAGTGACATATTAAAACTACGTACAAAACAGAAGACTAATATGGTTAACATTAATCAATCATCAAAGAAAAACCAACTTCATTAGTAAAACATATTTTCAATGGAAATTCCAACCATGAAGAGATGAAAACCAACTATCCGCTAAGTGCAGAAATTAAATCATGCTTCTTATGGTGATTCATACCAAAAGTTTCTTTGGATCATGTAATTACTTCAACACTACCTCTTGTGACTTTTATACTTGTGGTATCTTCCAAACAAATATTTCATTTACAAGACCTGCATATGAAAGGAAAAACTTTGCCAGCTTCTACTTTAGGTGCCATAGAAGCTTCTTAAAAGTGTTTAATGACAAATATTGCTCTTGAAAATATAATGAAATTCCAAATCTATAATCTTCTAAGGAGCACTAATACAGTAAATTGAATTCTTAACAAGGCATCAGTTTGGGCACTCAAAACAAGCAACACAATTCTTTTAGAGAGAGAGAGAACTCTTCCCGGACACTCACCTCATTACGTGCCTCCATGCCTTCAGGATTGTCTGCTCAGAAAAAGTCAGCTGACTGCATGAAAGTGTGAATCACTGACCAAAACCATTCCCAAAAAAAAAAAGATTTGCCCAACATTCCATTTCAATCATCAATTTATTAGATAAAACCAAAAACAGAAAGTGAGTTTGTTAACGTGCAAAGAAAACACCATAAAATTTATTAGCAGCATCACAGGGGATGCTCCCAGAATATGAACAAAGGTGATGAGATTTACCTGGTTTGTACCATGTTTGAGTCGACGATACTGTTATGGACAAAAAGATCCAAGTTATTCTTCTTTCATTTGAAACAAGTCAAAGCAAAGAGAGCATTCAAGGTAAAGTACACCAACCTTGCCAACATTAAAATGCTTAGTATCATGTCCCAACCAGCGAAGATATCGTGTAAGTTTAACAGCAGTAAAGGTCTTTCCTCGAGCTGGCAAACCAACCTGAGAGTCAAGCAACTTTAGCACCGCCTATTCTTAACAACTTCAGCTGATTCTCTTTCATGTTATTGGTAGAATACATACCATATGGTTCTATTTTAGGAATATGAAGAAGGTCAACATTTTAAAGTCTAGATATCACCAATTTAACAACTAAATTATAGTAAAGGAGGTGAACCAATTTGACAACTAAATTATAGTAAAGGAGATGAAAGATGATAAACTATAAAAAATATTGAATTACTTATGAAGAAGAATACCAGGGCAAGAGCTAGATGTCTATCCTCCTTTGGTCCAAGCATCTGATCAGCTATAGCTGCAGCTGCAACAGCTCCAGCAGCTGCAGGCATTGAATTCTAAAAATCAAAGGAAAAATGCAAATATAAGAATACCACCAGGAAGAGAAAACAAATCATTCTTTACTAAGAAGAGGAAACATATGTCATCCAAACCTTATTTTGACTGTCCAGTTTAAGATCAAAACTAAAAGTAGTTGAACTAGAAGATTTGACCAGCCTGGGAGATCCAACACCCCTATCCACAAAGAGCCCCCTGTGACTGTCTTGCTTTTGCAAAGGTGAAAAGGTCCCCACAGATTTTGATTCAACCATCCCAGATCCTGAATAAAACTTAGAAGAATCCGGAATGACAACCTCCATCTCCTATTAAAAAGTAAGTACACTGCATTATATGCAAACTACTAGAAAAATAATGGATCTTGGTAACCTTTGTAAAAAATCTCTACCCATTAAGTGTGCAATCTAAGATACAATGTGAAGAACAATCTTCTTACAAATTTCTTGATGGATATACCTCTTATACTTGCCATTTTATTTAGAATTAAGATTTAGGTTTACTAAACAATATAATTTAACAAATTACACAAAATGGAATACCAAAAAAACCTATGTTATACGGGATGGGGCATGAACAAAAGTCTAAACTTTTTCACACATTGGGAGAGTTGAGCATCCATGCCCATGTTCATCCAAAGTGTCAGACATGGACACTTCAAGAAAAAAAGTGTTTGAATAGCAGGACAAAATTGTTTGTTGACATCCTTAAACAAATAATATGTAAAAATCCTTTTCAAGGTTCATAGAACAAGTTTATGCATTTGCATGATGGGTTACCAGATAAACCTTTATAGTTGCAGTTCGATCGCAACAACCCCCAACAAAGGTTAGAGAGCGTGGATTTTCTGCCAAATTGGCTGCATAAACCTGCCCAGAGTTTGCCCGAAGTGGATGGAGCAGGTACAACATAATGTTCAAGGTCAAGCTCCAAACTAGCTGAAGAGCCATTCTACACAGGAAAACACAGAATTTTTTATGTCCAAATGCGTTGACAAACATAAAACTCAAGAATCAAGGTTAAGCTCCAATCAGCTGAAGAGCTATTCAAGTTCAACAAAATAACAACCATATTGGAAGTTGGAGCAATAATTCAGAATTGATAATTTACACATGAAACCATCTTTTCAATACATACCACGGATCGATTAGCAGTTTTTTCTTAAATGTAAAATATTTAAGAGAACATGGGCCAAATAGAACAAACCTCACAACCTGTTTCTGGAACTGAATCAATGCTAACATCAGGAATGCCACGAACAGTTGAAGGCCGAAGATTATCTTGATAAGCTCTTCAACTTGCAGCAAGATCGAAGGGTGAAACCCTGTCAGCTTTAATCAACACTCGATACTCAAGAACCTCCTCGTTATCTAGCTTAAATAGTGCCAGTCTTGCATCCCCTTGTAAGGTACCCCCAATAAGTTGCCAGTTTGGACCCTCCTCAACAATACAAGGCGTGTAACCATGCTTAGGCTTCAACAAGAACTTGAAATCCAAAGTTTCTATATTCAAACATGTAAAACACAAATAAGTAGAAATCTCCACAAACCTTTAAGCTGAACATATCACTTGCAAATAAATTCCTAAGATTCACTTTAGCTACTACTTTTGAATCAAACGAAAACCAAACAGAGCCTTAAAACTTTACATCAGAAAACACAACCAAGCATCTAAATTTGGAAACCTGGTTCTTAAAAACAGAAAAGAGGACTAGTAGACTATACAGTATCATTCAACAGAGCTCAAGGAAAGGTTAAAGAGAACATATTCTGAAAAGTTGGCAAGTTATACGATAACCTTATTTTCCCCAACGCCCATATTCTATTTAATTTTCAAGCAGCCAAACAAACCATACCCGAAAATGGAGAACAAAAAAAGCGTGGAGCAACGCTAGCACGCTTTACCGTGATTAGGAGGAACAACAAAGCTCAGCTCCCACATCGAAGTCGATTCTCGCTCCATTGAAATCTATTAACATTTAAAAACAGAATTAGAAGAATGAAGAAAACAATTGCATTGGTAAAATGTAATGAATAGAGTAAAGAAGAAAAGAGAGAGAGAAATCGCAGCCTTGGAGGAATCGCAGAACTGTAATCACTCATTTTCACTTGTAAATATATTAGTATTGTATGTATATTTATTATATTATATTTATGAATGTTACTAATATATATATAAGGTGTGGTGTGTGTATATTATAAGCTATGTATGTATACGTATTAATGGTGTATGTGTGTCGCGTATGTATTTATAGAGTACGAGCGTATTTATTTAATATGTGTAGATATTATGTTAATTATGTGTATGATTATATATATATGTATGTTAGTATGTTACATTAATGTTTGCATGTGTATTCGTATGTTACACTTATATAGGTGTGCACGTGTACGTATATATGTAACGTCGAATTATTATTATTATTATTGTTATTATTATTATTATTGGACTAATGTAAAATAAAATCTAAAATATAAAACCCAAATATTATAATAACAGTCCAAGTCCATATTATTACAAAATATATATGTAATCTACAAGGCCCATTTTCGGCCAGCCCAATCCCATCTAATTAACCCTAAAACCCTATATGACATCTAATATCATTCATTTTTTTTGCAGCAGTTGAAGGAGGGCCATTGGATCAAATCCAGATCCAACGGCCACGATCAGCCTTGGGAGAGCTGTCCAGCGCGCGTGAAACGTACTTCCAGGCCGTTCGGCTTCTCACTCGCGTCGTCATCTCCAGCAAACACCACGCATTTCAAAGCTCGATCTACGCCGCTCATCTTCCATGTAATCACATCCGTTGGATCATATCTGATCCAACGGCCGTGAGTGGATCTGGCAGAAGACACCACCACCATGACTCCCTCATGCCGACACCACTCCGCCGTACTGCTAGCTCAACCACCGCGCTCAGAGAACGTGCAAAAGCACCAAAAAGATGGATTATCAGTACCAAAAATCAGATCTGATATATATTTCATGTAATAGACGCTAAGCAAGAAAAAAAAAAGAAAAGAAAAAAGGCAGAGAAGATCCAAAAAAAGTGTATTATCACCAAGGTTTTCAGAAATACAAAAAAAAAAAGCAACGCAAATTCAGTGGTAAAAAAAAGAAAAAAAAAGAAAAGAAAAAAGGCGGAGAAGATAAAAAAAAGTGTATTATCACCAAAGTTTTCAGAAATACAAAAAAAAAGCAACGCAAGTTCAGTGGTAAAAACTTCTTGTCTTTCTCTTACTTACATGCACACAAAAAATGGAGAGTTTACATAAGAAAAAAAAAACCTTTCCTTTGCCGGCGATAAGCTCTGAGGAGTGAGCCACAAAAAATGGGGTTTTTCTTTGTTCTTTAGCTTTGAAATACCGTAGATCTAGGGTTTTGGTGGTCTCAAAATAAAAGCGTGACAGTTTTTGTGAGGGTTTTGGGATTCGGTCGTTTCAAAAATGGAGTTTTGTTCTCGAAGAGGGTCTAGGTTAGGTCTTAGAACCGATAGAGTGTGGAGGGTGGTGGCCGGAGTAGCCGGACCATCACCGGCCTCGAGAACCATGGCGGCTGAAGAAGGTTTGGGGCTTGGGTTTTTTTTATAATAGAGAGAGAAACAAGAGCTTTTGCTCTTAAAAAATGAAAGGAAAAATGAAAGTGGGGTTGATTATCGGGTCTTATAGACCCAAAATAAAATAAAAATGGTCTAATTACATCATAAATCCTCCATTGTCCCCTATATTTTCGTTTTGAGTTTGCCGCATGGGTTAATCACGTTCCGGTCCTTCTTCTTTTCCATTTTATTTCGATTTGATCACTAAATTAGCCGAATTCAGATTTTAAATGGTAAAATTACCCCCTTAACCATCCCGCGTTTTTGAATTTTTCATTTCATTTCCGTCCGCCTTTTGATCCTTTTAAGTTTGGTCATGATTGCATTTTCGTCCTTTCAAGTTTGGTCATGATTGCATTTTAGTCCTTAAAATTGCATATTATTATCCTTTAATTTACATCATGCCTTGATGTTTATTTCTTTTCATTTGAGTCCTCTTTTTTCATGTAAATATTTATGTTCGTATTATAATCTTGTATGTTGATGTAGTCTTTTGCCCTATTATATATCCCTTCAATACATGCCTTGTATTTTAAGTTTACATGTATATGTATGTTTTTTTAGTTTAGTATCTTTTTATGTTAGATTAGTATTAGTATTATGTCAATACTTATTGCATTTAAATATTTTGCCATGTTTTATATTTTTGTCACTAAGATTGCATATGATATATAAATTGTTAATGCGGTGCTCTTTTTATCCGAGCGTAAACGGGGCGATGATCGGCGTAGTGATAGTGGTTGGCGTTTACTCTCGGATAACGGGGCCCTTAAAATTTATTCGCAATTAGGACCAAATTTTAAAATAATCGTCACTCTAATCCAGAAAATCCAATATTAATAAAGCGGTAATTATTAAAGTACCAATTTTTGGGCGGTGTGGGGGTGCTAATCCTTCCCCATCCGTGACCGACTCCCGAACCCTGTCTTTTTGAATCTCTGGTTTTATGGTGTCCGGTCTACCTAAGTGGCCGGTGGCGACTCCATTTTTCAAAAATACGGTTTCTTTAAAACCCCCATGGAATAAATATTTTATATAAAAAAAATCTTGAACGCCTTTCAAAAACACCTTCCAAAAATTCCTCGTTTTTATTTTAGCGATGAAAAGAAAAAAAGGACATCGCTACAAATGGCGACTCCGCTGGGGACATTTTTTGTTTTTTCGAAAAAAAACAAATGAGAGTCAAGCTTTTAAAATAATTACCACTTTACTAATATTGGAAATTCCGGATTAAAGTGACTATTAAATTAACATTCGGTCATAATTGCGCGTTTATTTTAACGCATTTAAAATATGGCATATAAACCCGTCTTTTTAAGTGGGGGGAAAACGCTAATGCTTTCGTGGAGATATCGTTCTCCCGTATGGGCCTAGCAAGTACCTTCGGGGCTCGAGTACCTTATGCTTTCATAAGGATATCGTTCCTTCGTACGGGCATAAGCGAATGGGTCCCCTTGAATTGAACCCGGTTGAAAGGAGCCTATAATGGGTGATGATCGGGGGCCTTGCTACCCTTAGTAGGGGACAGCAAGGACAATTCGGGTACCTCCTAGCACCAACATTGCATGTAGAGAACATAGAAACCCACCCTGTTAGAGCCATGCGGATAACCTTAGGTGTTTTAGACGGGATAAATAGGGTTGTTTTGTGTGTTTATTCTGTTTATTTTTGTCCTTTTATTTATATATTTATTAATTATATCTGGTACTGACTTGTTTCCTTTTCACTTTTTGTTTTTTTCTCTCATACATCATTGCATTTGCATCATATAAAGGTACTGGATCAAGTGGTTTGCCTGATCAGAAAGTCTTTCACCATGGAAAAAATGTGTCTTAGGAAAGAAGAGCTTAATTTGTCAGTCAGACATTGGTCAGAGGTCAACCAGAAAATCCAAGGGGACAGTCTGCCTAACGAACGCGTAATAGCTGGATACACCTATGTGAGTCTCCAACAGAACGACTTGTGGGATCTCCAAAGCATTTGGGAAAGATGAGACCGAAGACTACAAGACTTATTTAGCGATAGTTATGGCGACATCGCGCAACTATTATATGTTCGGATTAACCAGCCCCTACTCCGAGCTATAGTCCAGTTCTGGAATCCGGCTTTTTGCTGCTTCACCTTTAATGGGCAGGACATGATGCCTACGGTAGAAGAATACACTGCTTTACTTAACCAGAAAAATATTCAGGAAGATTGGATCTACGCGAAGCCTCCAAGGAATCAGAATTACACTGCGAAACTCAAAACCTTTGCGGGAATTAGTGACGATTGGGTTAGTGGCCTCCTTCAAATCCGAGGAGATAATACAGTCTTTGCATGGGAAAGTATTCGGGACATCATATCGACACATCCAGACGAAGCAAAGAAAATGGACCTATTCGCTTTAGGAATATATGGCTTGGTGATCTTTCCCAGAGTACTCGGGAACATTGACATAGCCATTCTGGATTTGTTTGAGCGGGTGAAACGAAAAGCAAACCCAGTACCAGCAATCTTGGTCGAGACTTTCATTTCCTTAAATGCTAGCCGGAAACATGAAGAATGACGTTTTCGAGGCTGCGCACAGCTATTACAAGTATGGATTCAGAGTCACATGTGGAAGACGCCGACAAGAGTCCTGCCGGGGATATCCTTCCAAGGTTTTTCGCCTTTACGAGAATACTTAGCAAAGGAATGGCGAGAGGATTTGAAAACAAAAATGTGGACCAGTTTCTTCAGGAACATTCAAGATGAAGACATAGCATGGAGGGTCCCATGGCTCGGTAAAGTTAATTATTTTCTATACAGTTGTGGTGACTTCAACTGGCTAATGATGTTGGGATTGCATGGAGGGATCGCTTGTGCCCCACTTTTAGTGTCTCGGCAGTTCGGATCGCGACAGTTCATTCCCAATACCGCCAGATTAAGCCGAACTGAATTTCTTTTCAAAGGAGAGTTCAAAGGAAAAATTTAGACCATCATGAGGGCCTAGGATCATTGTTATCGGATCAGGGTGGAAGGAGATACCGAGCACATGACTACCCCAGATTACGATCTTTGGAGACGTTTGAGGGTTAATAATGTAATTCCTGAATCTGATCAAGGATCAGCAGTGTCACTCGAAGAGCTTACAAGGGTAATACCGTCCGAAGCCGACATCTTAAGGAGTGAACTCGAGGAAGTTAAAAAGAAAATGGACATCCAACAGACCCAACATGCGAGCGAGCTCTATAAGGCAAGCTTAGAAGTTGATGAGCGAGACGGGATCATTAGGCAATTGAAGAAATTAAATGCAGATTTGAGTGACAAAAATACTCTTTATCAAAAAGATGCCCTCCTATTACAAGCAAAAATACAAAAGGCCGGCCGGAGTCAGTTCATAGCTGTGGAAAAAGAAAGAATGAACGGCATCCGTTTGGTGGAAGAAAAACGAGAAATTAACAAAAGAACGATCGAGAAAGAGATTGAAAGCTGCCGTTTGTCTATGGAGGAAGAAAAACGGTCCGCCAAGAAGGCCATTGATCAAGAGAAAGAAAGATTCAGACAAGAAATCAGCAAGGGAAAACAAGCTGTCCATCATGAGAGAGAAAGTGTCGACGTGTGGAAAAGAAAATCCATGAGTAGTCGAAATAGACTGTTAGAGATGCAGAAACTGTACGATGACACTACTCAAAGGTTGGAGCAAAGCCAAAGTCAAAATGATGAATTAAAAGGAAAGGTGGCAGAAGTCGAACACTCACTTTGAATGTCTTGCCCCAGAAATAACTTCACTGAGCTGCAAGAAAGAGAACGAGAGTGGGTGTGTTACAAGCACGAATTGGGTCCTCGAAGCAATTGTGGAGGATTACAAGGAAAGAATTAATGTGTTCGAGGAAGCTGCAGCCGGAGGGGACACCTATTGGCAGAAGAGATTACGCGACGCTGCTCGAATGGTACAGGACAGAGACCAGTACTACGCAAACCTAATGGTGGACATACAACGAGTCGCCGCCACATGTAAATGATTTAGCTGTCGAGGCTGAGACACTCCAACCTTTTATAGCCCCGGAATGGAAGAAGCTCCTAGGTTCCTCAAAGCTGCTCAGGGCAATTGAAAAATTAGGAGATAGAGCTAGAGTCTATCTATAGGACTCTGTGTTATAATTAGATCTTTTGTACTAGGGATCTTTACTTTGTAACACGAATTTTGTTGTAATCAAGACCCTTTAATTCCCGTGGAAGTAATTCAAAAGGGTGATTACCAGCGGAATCGATATCTTGTCTGCATGCATTCTTGCATTTGCATCATAACATTCGCATCATTGTACATGCATTTATTTTTTGCAACCATATTAACAATATGAATATTGTGGCATTGTATGTAGTTAACCCGCAATCATTCATCACCTATACTTTACCCGGCTACAAAGAAAGCTCATGGAAGAAAGAATAATTAGTCTAGAAAGAGGGCAAAGAGAGCTCGAGACAAGGCTTGAAGAGGCCCAGAGAAGCCTTAGTGATCAAATTGCGCAGATTACAAACATCTATAGTATCCGACATAACCGCATTCTTGGCAAAAAGTCTTGGAAAACGAGTAGAAGGAGAAAATGTTCAAGAACCGGAGGGTACCCGGCTCACTACAAGGTTCAACCAACTGCACCAAACCAGGCTAGGAAGGTGTATATTGACCTGCGCAGAATGTCTTCTAGCTTTCAAGTAGGGGCACTGAGACTCAACCCCTCGATACTGAAGCACTTTATGAAGAAGAAGTGCCGGACCTAAACATGGTCGAAAGGATCAGGAATGAGGTAGAAAAAAATGGGAAGAAAGATTTCGCCTCATGGAAGAAAAATTTAAAGCGTTACAATCAAATGAAGAATCGGAAATGACGCTAGTGACCTAAGTCCGTGTGTCGATCTTGTCTTGCCGCCAAAATTAAAAACACCAGAGTTCGATAAATATGATGGAACCACATGTCCTTCTCGCACACATAACGATGTATTGTAGAAAAATGGCGGCTTACCATAAAGATGAAAAGCTACTGATCCATTGTTTCGGGATAGTCTAATCGGAGCGGCGTTACGTTGGTATACTCGGTTAAGCAAAGCGAATGTTAAAACATGGAAAGATCTGTCTAAAGCATTTACTGAGCAATACAAACATGTAATGACATGATCCCTAGCAGAATTATGTTAGAAAATATGGGGCGAAGTCCAATGAAAGCTGCGACAATATGCCCAAGGTGGAGAGAGTAGTGGCCGCCCAAATCCAGCCACCTATCCCGGAGCATGAAATCACGCCATTATTTGTCAATTCTCTAAAAGGGGCACTCTTTGATCGCCTCATTAATAACACAACACACGTGTTTTGCCGACTTGATCAGGACTGGGGAGTCTCTCGAACTGGCAATTAAGAGCGGCGAAATTGATGGTGGGGAAGGGTCTCGAAAATACAACAAGAGAAATGAAGTAAACACCACCAGCACCTATACCGCCAAGAACTTCACAGTCTAACAGCCACAAGCACCTGTGGGAAAAACACAAAATTCGAATCAAAGAGATGAGAGAGTCACGAGAAAAGAGAAAGAGAGGAGAACTTTCACTCCCTACATGTTTCGTACTCGAACTTTATTCCCAATTATATGAAGCGACACTGGTCCGCCATACATCGTTACTCTGTCAATCCACCCTTCCCGCCTTGGTATAATCCAAGCGCACATTGCGATCTATCACGGCGGTACCCTGGACATCCCACCGAGAACTGTCTTGCCTTCAAAAAGCTTGTACGAACTTAATCGATTCGGGATATTGAAGTTTGAAGAGCCGAGTGTAGCCAACAACCCGCTACCTAATCATGGGAGCAGAGGGGGGTAAATGTCATAGAAGAATGCTTTACTAGGAGGATAAAGGATGACGTGTCGTAAATCAAGTCTCCTTTACGGTGGGTATTTCAAGAATTATGCATGGCTCGTGTGATCAACAAAGGCATGATAATAAGGCGTAAGGAATGTGGAAAGTATTGCGAATTCCATCGATCAAGGGCATGATATCCAAGAATGTGATGAGTTCAAGAAATTGGTGCGAAGTTGATGAATGAAAAACAAATTGAATTCTTTGAGGACCCCATGGGGAAGGGATCAGACGCGTACACATGACGAGATAGCCCAAAACTAGATACGAGAAGGATAGACCTTTTATCATCTCTCCCAGGATAGGGAATGCAGGTGTCTCCCAAGGAGAAACCAGCAAAATAAATCCCAAGATCATCATTTCAGCACCATCTCCATTCCCATTCAAAGATATGCGACAAATTCCCGGAATTATCTTTGTGAATGTGACCATGCCAGAAAAATCAGAACACGAACAGGTAAAAGAGCCTACGCTGGAAGACCAACAAAGCCAGAACGATGTGAACGTTGGTGAAGCAGGCCATTTCACAAGGAGCGGCCGATGTTATTCCTCCGAGGCTTTGAAAGCGGCTGAAAAAGATAGGGGGAAGAGTACAACAGTTAGCCCTACGCAGATATTTGGAGAAGAACATCCCCAAAAGATAAATGAACCGATAACTGAAGCCCAGGCCAAAGAATTTCTAAAGTTCTTGAGACATAGCGAGTACAGCGTAGTGGAACAACTACGAAAACAACCGGCCAGGATCACAGTGCTGGAATTACTCTTGAGTTCAGAGAAGCATCGGGAGACGCTATTGAAAGTGCTGAATCAAACTTTTGTGCCCCAGGACATTTCTGTAACAAACCTGGACATGATAGTGAGGCATATTACCGCCTATAATCATATCACATTCAGTGATGATGAGATCCCAGAGGGAGGAATGAGGTCTACCAAAGCCCTTAACATCACTACCCACTACAAAGGGTATGTATTACCAGGCGTACTGATCGACAACGGGTCAACATTGAATGTCTTGCCTATGGTAACCCTGCAAAAATTGCCAATAGATGGTTCACACCTAAAGCCTTGCCACAACTCGGTAAGAGCCTTTGATGGTACGCAAAAAGGAACAATGGGGAAAATTGAGGTGCCCCTATTGATCGGACCAACTGAATATGTGATCGATTTTGTGGTGATGGACATAAAACCATCTTACAGCTGTTTGTTGGGAAGACCGTGGATCCACTCCGCATGAGTTGTCCCATCATCATTGCATCAGAAATTAAAATTTGTAGTTGAAGGCAAATTGGTCACAGTAGAGGCAGAGCATGAATTTGTTGCTTCAGTGACATCAGACACCCCCTATATTCAAAATGATGAAGATACTGCAGAATGCTCGTTCCGAGCATTAGAACTAGTAAATGCCACATTCGTTTTAGAGGGAAGCCGGATCCCCTACCCCAGGTTATCTAATTGTACCAAGATGACCGTCCCAGAAACTCTGGGCCGAGGAGCCAAAATAGGAAAAGGGTCAAAGAAATTACAAGGAAACCCGAGACCCAAGAATATGATAACCAAGAAGGATCGTTTGGGGCAAGGTTACCAACCAAGTGTCCAACAAGAAGAAAGAGGAATATAAGAGGAAGGAGGAACAAAGAAAAGCCGATCTAAAGAAGAAGACATTCCGTGGAGGTCGATATCCTTTCCTAGTTTGAAAGCCATTTTCATCTCCGGAGGGTTCTACCAGCCAGTCAAGATATTGGAGAGGCAATGAAGAAAAATGATGAACTTAACCAGAGGAAATGCTCAAGAAATCATTTGAGGGGATGTACATCAACATGATAGCTGAAAAAGGACCGAGGCAGCAAAATGTTGACCAACATCCGCCCTTGCCATCCCGGGAAACACTCGATAACTGGAGCTGCATTGATCTACCTGTAGTTTTTAGGAATAGATCGAGTAATGCTCCGAATCAACCTTTTGTTTTTGCCCATAAACAATGGGGATCTCTTGTATGGGGCACCTATGTTAACTTTTTGATTGAAATGAAAATATCCCCACTTTCTTAAAAATGACCAAAGTCTCATTTATTCTATTCATGCATTCTTCATATTTATTCCCTTCATATAAAGCCGTCTCTTTTTCCCAATACAATTCATTCTCATTTAATGCAGTCGCTCATGATTGATGATATGAATGATACGGATCCAATCTAGAGTAAATTTTGAATGCCCCGAGGTCTCGGAGGGAAATTGAGGAAGGATATGATGAAATAGAAATTGAGATCCCGGAAGAGTTGAAGAGAATGGTGGACAACGAAGAAAGGCAGATCATGCCCCACCAAGAAGAAACAAAAATTGTCAACTTAGGAACTGAAGAAACGAGAAAAGAAATAAAAATAGGAACGACGATTTCCTCAAAAACCAAGCATGAACTGATAGCCATACTTCAGGAATTCAAGGATGTCTTCGCCTGGACTTATCAAGATATGCCGGGGTTGAATACCGACATAGTGGTGCACAAATTGCCAACAAAATCGGAGTGCAAACCAGTACAACAAAAACTTTAGAGAATGAGACCAGATATGTTGTTAAAGATCCGAGAAGAAGTGAAAAAGCAATTTGATGCTGGATTCTTGGAAGTAGCCAAATACCCCGAATGGGTTGCAAACATTGTACCAGTACCAAAGAAAGACGGGAAAGTTCGTATGTGTGTAGATTATAGGGATCTGAACCGAGCCAGCCCTAAAGACAACTTCCCTTTACCAAATATTGACACGCTGGTTGACAACACCGCAGGACATTCATGGTTTTCCTTCATGGACGGCTTCTCAGGGTACAACCAGATAAAGATGGATCCTAACGACATGGAGAAAACCACATTCATAACCATGTGGGGCACTTTTTGTTATCGAGTGATGTCGTTTGGGCTAAAGAACGCAGGGGCAACATACCAAAGAGCAATGGTGACTCTTTTCAATGACATGATGCACAAAGAAATAGAAGTATACGTGGATGATATGATTGCCAAGTCCCGAACAGAGGAAGAGCACCTACAGAACTTGAGAAAACTATTCCAAAGACTACGGAAGTACCAATTGAGGCTCAATCCTGCCAAATGTACCTTCGCCGTTACTTCGGAAAACTCTTAGGGTTCGTAGTAAGCAGAAGAGGGATTGAGATTGATCCGGATAAAGTGAAAGCCATCCAGACCTTTCACCACCCCCACACGCAAAAGGAAGTCCGCGGTTTCCTGGGGAGGCTGAATTATATCTCTCGTTTCATTTCCCAATTAACCAATCAATGCGACCCGGTCTTGAGACTTCTTAGAAAGAATAATCCTGGCGTGTGGGATGAAGAATGTCAAAAAGCCCTAGAAAATATCAAAAAGTACGACAAATGCTCCAATTTTAGTCGCACCAAGACACAGTCGACCACTAATTCTCTACTTAACAGTCTTGAGAATTCAATGGGATGTGTCTTGGGCAACACGATGAGTCAAGAAAAAAAGAGCAAGCCATCAATTACCTAAGTAGGAAATTTAATGATTGCGAAACACGGTACCCGCCAAAGAGAAATTGTGTTGTGCTCTAGTTTGGGCTACCAAGCGGCTCGAGCGAGACATGTTATACCATACTACCTGTTGATATCCAAGCTAGACCCACTAAAGTTCTTAATGGAAGCGCCAAAGACTAACGGGAAGGATGGCTCGATGTCGGATGCTCTTATCCGAATTCGACATCGTATATGTTAATCGAAAGCCGTAAAGGGGAGTGCCGTGAGCGGATTTCCTAGCTAGTCGTGCTTGGATGACTATGAGGCATTGAACTTTAGTTTCCCGAGACGAAGACTTGATGTGCATTACAACCGAAGAAGAGATTTGGATGATAAGTCATGGAAACTTTACTTGATGGAGCCTCCAACGCCCTCGGACATGGGATAGGGCGTGCTAATTTCACCGAGGACGTCTATTATCCTTTCACCAAAGCAGATTGGAATTTTTCTGCACAAACAATATAGCTGAATACTGAAGCTTGCATCATGGGACCGAACTCACCATCGAGAGAAAGGTTAAGGAACTTCGAGTGTTCGGAGATTCATCCTTAGTCATTTACAATTGCGCGGGGAATGGGAAACCAAAGACCCGAAGTTGGTCAAATATCACGAATTGATCCAAGAGCTCACCAAAGAGTTTGAAAAGGTCACTTCAATTACCGCCCCCCGAAGAAAAAAATCGGATGGCGATGCATTGGCAACCTTGGCATCCATGTTTAAAATAAACACCGGGCAAAAATGAAGCTCATTGAGATGCGAGACGTTTGAAAAGCCTGCTCATTGTTGTAATATACAGGAAGAGATTGACAAAATCCATGGTACTATGATATCCTCGCAATATGTCAAGCTTCAAAGTATCCGAAGGGGCAAACGACAATGACAAAAAAATCGCTCGAAAAAATGGCAACAAAATATGTCCTAGATGGGAAATCCTATATAGGAGAAGTCATGATCAAACATTGGTGAGATGTGTGGATGCCCGGGGCGAAGGAAATCTTAGCTGAAGTACATGACGGGATCTGTGGAACGCACGCCAACGGGCTGTCTATAGCCCGAAAAATTATGAGATACGGTTATTTCTGGTTGACCATGGAGGGATATTGCATCTATTACGCCAGAAAATGCCACAAATGCCAAATTTACGCTGACAAGATTCATGCACCCCCATCGCCTTTACACACCATGAATTCTCCGTGGCCTTTCGCAGCATGGGGCATGGACGTCATCGGCGAATCCATCCGAAAGCCTCCAATGGGCACCATTTCATTTTGGTCGCCATAGACTACTTCACTAAATGGGTAGAGGCAACGTCTTACGCCAATATCACCAGGACTACAGTTTGTAAGTTCTTAAAGAAGGAAATTATTTGTCGATACGGATTGCCAGAAAGGATCATCACCGACAACGCTTCCAATCTGAATAACAAAATGATGAAGGACGTGTGCACTCAATTCAAGATAACACACCACAATTCCATAGTCTATCGTCCTAAAATGAATGGAGCGAAGGGAAGCGGCAAACAAAAATATAAAGAAGATCATAGCGAAGACTACGGATACCTACAGGGATTGGCATGAGAAGTTGCCTTTTGCCCGTTTCGCCTATAGGACGTCCATTCGCACATCAACAGGGGCAACACCTTACTCCTTGGTGTATGGTACCGAAGCAATACTCCCAATTGAGGTAGAGATTCCGTCCCTCCGGGTCTTAAACGAAGTAAAACTGGAAGAAGCTGAATGGGTGCAGGCGGACTCGACCAAACTAAATCTCATAGACGAAAAAAAGACTAAAGGCCATTTGTCATGGTCGATGATGTACAAAAAGCGGATGGTGCAGGCTTACAACAAAAAGGTGCGCCCAAGAGAATTCAAAGAAGGGGATCTGGTACTCAAGAGAATCCTCCCTATCCAGAAAGATTCTCGAGGAAAATGGATGCCCAACTGGGAAGGACCGTACGTCGTAAAAAAGGCCTTCTTAGGAGGAGCCCTGATCCCAACAGAAATGGACGGGGATGAGCTGAAAAATCCCGTAAATTCTGATGCCGTCAAGAAATACTACCTCTAAAAAAATTAGAGAGCTCAGGACGAAAACCCGAAACCGGGCGTCTTGAAGCAAATGAAGGACTCGAGTTGAAAACCCGCAAAGGGCGGCTCGGGTAAGTTGAAAAGTTTGAATATCCGAAGAGAAGGGTATCTTCATGAACATTATGAAGAGAAGGCTTCAGGCAAAAAAATTCTACACCGGTTGACAAGGTCATGTATCATTCATATCGAAGATAATGAGGGATCTTGTATTTTCATACTTAACTCATGTGTGTCATACCTTTCTTTTTAAGATATCTCGAAGACCTTAATCGTAATAAAACCGTATTTTTGAGCATCCATTCCTGGCCTTCTTGTCAATTTCAGTCAAATAAGATAACATAGGCTTATAATGAAACAAGAGATTTCGGAGCATTACTATGATTTAACCTTGAAAATGCTGGTGATCAAAGAAAACGATGTTAACTCCGTCCTCCAATTTCCTACATAATGGCTAGGGAAGGTGAGAAGCTTTAGACAACCAGGTAGGATGACCAATGGCACATGTCCTATCTATTCAAGGAAGGCACACGAGATAACAAAAGAGATCTCTTGGGTGAAAACCAGAAAGGCACCCCCTCAAAAAAAAACTCTCTTTAAAGTGAAAACTCGAAAGGGCACTTTAGAATTCCAAATCGTAATTGGAGAAAAAGAAAGGTTGAGATGGTTGAACCTGACAGTGAGGCGGAGTATCGATGCCTGTAAAAAAGGAAAAAGCGAACATCAAAGATCAAATCAGGATCAAAACAAGCCCACCAAGATATTGACACTCATGCATCATGAATAGTCAGACATCACTACGATTAGGAGCATGTCAATTCATTTGTCATAGCATTTTGTTTTCATCTCAAACAGGTATCTGCAGATCCAAAGAGACATCGAGAGCCATCGCGGTGTTAATCTCGAACGAGAAGACAATGTTTTTACATACAAAAGGCACATGTTTTCAAGCTCCAGAGAGAGGTTCTATATAGGAAGAATCATTCTCTCTGAGGTTTCAGAAGCTGAAAGTTCTATATAGGAAGGACTGACAGCTCCAGGGTGAAGACTCGCAGTTCTATATAGGAAGGACTCCAGTCAAAGCAATTCACCCATGACACGCAAGATTATATAGGAAATCTTGTTGTGTCGAAAGCGAAGAGTTCTATATAGGTAGGGCTCCGAGCTTTATTGTCTTAGAGAAAAAGGTTATATATAGGAAGAACCTGTAGCTCTGAGATTCCAGACGCCAAAAAGTTCTATAAGGAAGGACTGATGGCTCCAAGGTGAAGACTCATGATTCTATATAGGAAGAACTCCCAGTCAAAGCAATTCACCTATGACACAGGGTTATATAGGAAACCTGTTGTGTCGAAAGCGAAGAGTCTTATATAGGAAAGGCTCCGAGCTTCATTGTCTTAGAGCGAAAGGTTCTATATAGGAAGAACCTATAGCTCTAAGATTTCAAACACCAAAAGTTCTATATAGGAAGGACTGACGGCTCTAGGATTTGAAGACTAGCAGTTCTATATAGGAGGAACTCCCAGTCGGAAGAATCCATCAGCGACGCAAAAGGTTTTATATAGGAGAAACCAGCGTTGAAGGCGAAGAGTTCTATATAGGAAGGACTCCAAGCTTTACTGTCTCAAAGTGAAAAGAATGACTCATAATTCGGGATTTCATAGCGAAGGGTTCTATATAGGAAGAGCCTGTAGCTCCAAGATCGGAAGGTGACGAAGCTCTATATAGGAAGAACTTACGAGCCTGAAGATTCAGCCAAGGAAGAGCGGAGATGTCCAAAAGAATTCGTTTTTCCAAAGCTACAAACAGGGAAGTCTGATAAAAATGAGTGCTTATGAATCTTTGCTTTGTTTCCCATTCCATGAGAACAAGTAAAGAGGGGCAACTGTAATCACTCATTTTCACTTGTAAATATATTAGTATTGCATGTATATTTATTATATTATATTTATGAATGTTACTAATATATATATATGGTGTGGTGTGTGTGTATATTATAAGCTATGTATGTATACGTATTAATGGTGTATGTGTGTCGCGTATGTATTAATAGAGTACGAGCGTATTTGTTTAATATGTGTAGATGTTATGTTAATTATGTGTATGATTATATATATATGTATGTTAGTATGTTACATTAATGTTTGCATGTGTATTCGTATGTTACACTTATATGGGTGTGCACGTGTACGTATATATGTAACGTCGTATTATTATTATTATTATTATTGTTATTGTTATTATCATTATTATTGGACTAATGTAAAATAAAATCTAAAATATGAAACCCAAATATTATAATAACAGTCCAAGTCCATATTATTAAAAAATATATATGTAATCTACAAGGCCTATTTTCGGCCAGCCCAATCCCATCTAATTAACCCTAAAACCCTATATGATATCTAATATCATTCATTTTTTTTTGCAGCAGTTGAAGGAGGGCCATTGGATCAAATCCAGATCCAACGGCCACGATCAGCCTTGGGAGAGCTGTCCAGCACGCGTGAAACGTACTTCTAGGCCGTTAGGCTTCTCACTCGCATTTCAAGGCTCGATCTACGCATTTCAAGGCTCGATCTACGCCGCTCATCTTCCATGTAATCACAGCCGTTGGATCAGATCTGATCCAACGGCCGTGAGTGGATCTGGCAGAAGACACCACCACCATGACTCCCCCATGCCGACACCACTCCGCCCGTCTTGCCACTCAACCACCCGCGCTCGAGAACGAGCGTGCAAAACAAAAAAAGATGGATTGTCGCATAAAAAATCAGATGGATTATATTTCATGTAATAGACGCTAAGCAAGAAAAAAAAAAGAAAAATCAGATCGAAAAAAAGTGTATTATCACCAAGGTTTTCAGAAATACAAAAAAAAAGCAACGCAAGTTCAGTGGTAAAAAAAAGAAAAGAAAAAAGAAAAGAAAAAAGGCGGAGAAGATCCAAAAAAAAGTGTATTATCACCAAAGTTTTCAGAAATACAAAAAAAAAAGCAACGCAAGTTCAGTGGTAAAAACTTCTTGTCTTTCTTTCTTACTTACATGCACAAAAAAATGGAGAGTTTACATAAGAAAAAAAAACATTTCCTTTGCCGGCGATAAGCTCTGAGGAGTGAGCCACAAAAAAGAGGGTTTTCTTTGTTCTTTAGCTTCGAAATACCGTAGATCTAGGGTTTTGGTGGTCTCAAAATAAAAGCGTGACAGTTTTTGTGAGGGTTTTGGGGTTCGGTCGTTTCAAAAATGGAGTTTTTGTTCTCGAAGAGGGGTCTAGGTTAGGTCTTAGAACTGATAGAGTGTGGAGGGTGGTGGCCGGAGTAGCCGGACCATCACCGGCCTCGAGAACCATGGCGGCTGAAGGGTTCGGGGCTTGGGTTTTTTTTCTGGTATAATAGAGAGGAAACGAGAGCTTTTGCTCTTAAAAAAATGAAAGGAAAATGAAAGTGGGGGTCTGATTATCGGGTCTTATAGACCCAAAATAAAATAAAAATGGTCTAATTACATCATAAATCCTCCCTTGTCCCCTATATTTTCGTTTTGAGTTTGCCGCATGGGTTAATCATGATTCGGTCCTTTTTTTTTTTCCATTTTATTTCTATTTGATCACTAAATTAGCCAAATTCAGATTTTAAATGGTAAAATTACCCCTTAACCATCCCGCGTTTTTGAATTTTTCATTTCGGTCCGCCCCTTGGTCTAATTACGATTCCAAATCCTTTTAAGTTTGGTCATGATTGCATTTTCGTCCTTAAATTGCATATTATTATCCTTTAATTTACATCATGATGTTTATTTCTTTTCATTTCAGTCCTGTTTTCATGTAAATATTTATGTTCGTATTATAATCGTGTATGTTGATGTAGTCTTTTGCCCTATTATATATCCCTCATACATGCCTTGTATTTTAAGTTTACATGTATATGTATGTTTTAGTTTAGTATCTTATTTATGTTAGATTAGTATTCTGTTATGTCAATACTTATTGCATTTAAATATTTTGCCATGTTTTATATTTTTGTCACTAAGATTGCATATGATATATAAATTGTTAATGCGGTGCTCTTTTATCCGAAATTTTAAACGGGGCGATGATCGGCGTAGTGATAGTGGTTGAGCGTTTACTCTCGGATAACGGGGCCCTTAAAATTTATTCGCAATTAGGACCAAATTTTAAAATAATCGTCACTCTAATCCGGAAAATCCAATATTAATAAAGCGGTAATTATTAAAGTACCAATTTTTTGGCGGTGTGGGGTGCTAATCCTTCCCCATCCGTAAATCGACTCCCGAACCTGTCTTTTTGAATCTCGGTTTTTATGGTGTCCGGTCTATCTAAGTGGCCGGTGGCGACTCCATTTTTCAAAAATACGGTTTCTTTAAAACCCCCATGGAATAAATATTTTATATAAAAAAAATCTTGAACGCCTTTCAAAAACACCTTCCAAAAATTCCTCGTTTTTATTTTAGCGATGAAAAGAAAAAAAAGGACATCGCTACAGGAACCAACAAGAGGAACGGAGCCATAAACATGAGGAATAATGTCTCCTTTCTTCTTGTAATTCTCCATCTTCAACGAAACGTAAAGTTGACCGCCGGCTTGGTCGAGGCTCTCCTCTCGTTCTTCGCCGCCATGAGACCTCCGTCGGAGTTTCTCGATGCTCCCGTCCCCATTCAATATTTCTCCCCTCTTGTATAAAACAATAAACAATTGAAAATGAATAGATTGCACTACTTCAACTATTAGGTTTGAGTAAATACCGAAGGAAGTATATTCCTACTCCTTTTTTTCCTTCGGGTGGATAAGAAGATTGAATAGAGTCGAGAGTTTCTTTAAAAAAAATTAAAATGGAGAGTCGAGAATTGTTTGTCTGCATTTTGCATTTTGGCTTTTTTTTCTTTTAATTTTATTTTTTTAAATTATCTTTTTAAATTATCTTTTTAAATTTTGGATTTGATGAAGAATGCAATTCCTCTGTCTGCATATTTGATGAAGAATGCAATTCCTCTGTCTGCATTTGGGGGCCCATATATCTTTTTGCCTTTGCTTCTGAGCGATACATCTAGGGTCCGTATGATTTATATAAAACAGACTACGAAAAATAAATTTGTAAAATAAATTATATTTTTTGAAAAATAGATTTTGAAAAGTATTTTTTAATGTTTAGATGATGCTGTATAATTTATTTTTCGTTGTTTGGTAATTTTTTTTAAAATTAATTTTTTAAATCTGTTTTCAGTGAAACAAACTCATATTATAAATTTTATTGATTTTTTCACATTATAAATTTCTATGTTTTACAAATTTTAAATATATAATATTATGATGTTTTATATTTTATAAATACATCAAAAAATTAAACAAAATAAAAATAGAGTACTCAATAAATTAATAAAGATAACTATGAATTTGTTCTTTTCCATGATATGCAAGCACAACTATCAATTTGTCTTGATCAACAAAATGCAATTGAATACTAAGAAACTACAAAGAATTTAAAAGAAAATATACGTGATATTTTATTGATATAAGCTATAATGATCTTCAAAAATGAAGATCAACTCAAATTTTATACAAAAATTGTTAGAAACTATCCGACTGAGTTAGTACTAACAAGAATCTTAATTAACTCTTTTCAACAGACCTCAATGGAAATCAAAACATATTACATCATGTAACCGGGCCTCTTGTTCCCTGATATCTTTAGCTTGTTGAGCATTTTTTTATGCACAAATCTACATCTCTTTGTTCTTGTCCCAAAGAAGAATATACAGTCCGAGGATGACAACTACCGACCCAACAAACTGGTCATTGGAGTGGTGGAAAGTTGCTTGTAAGTCTACAAGCAAATGTATTCATTAGGTAAGACATAGTATAAGAAATATTTTCATACCCAACACGAATTTCTCTATCTATTGAATGAAAATAAAAAAATCATTCATCAGCAAACACAAAAGTGCCTAAGAATGAACATAGTAGAAGAAATATTTTCATACCCAGAGCTTATATACAAGATGGAAACAGTACCTATCTAGTTTCTTTGTGTGATAGCCAATACTCATACGCGAGAATCACCTGCTTGCTTGAACTAGAAAAGTATAACCTAAACATATAGCTGAAAGAGTTGTGAAAGACTATATTCTCAATGTCAAGGTCGCAGCCAGCCAGGAACAATTCTTAGGGTCGATAATTATGGCCTTGGACAACAGGCTATTATTACAAAACGGGTCTCCTTAGTTTAGACCAAGAGTTCAAAAAAATAAAAAATATTGGGTCATTTGGACTTTGCCTATATATTAACCTTTCCTCAACAAGGTTTATTACCTAGAAAATGATTTTAATATTCCAATAAAAGGTTTAATCTGACTTGTGACAACATTTGAAAGCAACTATGATACAAAATAAATAAGTTAAATGCAATGAAAATCAACCATTCTTGTACCAGATTAGATCATTTGAAAAATCTATCCCTATTGATCTGCCATACTGTGAACTATGATCATCATTCATTTTCAAACATCTAAATCATAATTTGAAAGGCATTAAACTCACAGCTTACAAAATAAAAAAGAAGACAACGGAGAACCATCAACTAAACTTTCACATATTCACTTACATTACTAAGATGTCACACAAGACCTCAAAAAACAGTACTCCAACCAAAATAAAAATAAGACCAAGAACAACACGACACCATTGCTCTCGGTTTCTTTGTGTGATCAATTTTAAGTGAAATGGAAAAAGGAAAAAATGAAATACAAGAGTTACAACAAAAATCTAAAGATCTAAGCTGCAAATTATAAAAGATAGGAAGAGGACAAATTAGGGCAATAAATTTGGGATTTTAAAAAATTACAGAGAATATAAACGAAAAGAAAAGAACAACAAACATAGAGGCGACGAACGGACGTTACCTAAGACATTGCTTGAATCTTTTACCTAAGAAAAGAAAAAAAAATAAACGTTCTTCTTTTGCAATTTAGTTTTTTAACTTTATATTTTATTCAATTTAGTCATCTAACCGCAACTCTTTGCAAATTATTTCTTTCCATCAATTCCTTGAATATTTTATACTCTCATAGATAATTCTCCCTCAAAATCCTTTTAAAAATAATACTATAAATATATCATATAATTTTTGATGGTATTTGTTTTATCAAATACCATTACAAATTTTACTCACATTTGTGAAAAATATGAAGATATATATATAAACATCGTACATAGTTATAGAAAGCCGTTTAAATTGGAACCAATCAATACCTTAACATTATAAATATTTATAATTAAATTTGAACAGAAACTCGAACAACTTGACTCAACTCGAACTTTATAAACTCATCTCGACTTAAAAATTTCAAACAAAATTTAAATTATAAAATATGACTCGTCAACTAAACTAAACTCAATCGACTAATAAATTGATCCTTTTGATGAAACTACGAGCTTAATTTGGTTCGATCATTTAACTTCATTCTTTATATTATATAATAAACCGAAATCAAATTGTATTTACTTGTAAACTATATAGTATGCAACTTGTAAATATTGAATAACTCTATTAGTATATAGTAGTTTTCTTTTAAAAGGCTAGACATAAAAAATACATTTGGATTTGAACGTGTCTGAGGCTATTGTTTATGAATACCAAAGTTGCTTATCTTCTTCAATTCTTCGAATGCACGAATGGTCTCTGCATCAAAACCACCTGCGAACTGAAACCGTAAACTGGTTGGTTAAAGGAACACAACATTTTTAAAAGCAAAACAACATAATTTTGATTTTTTGGTTATTTCTGTTTTATTGATAATACACGGAATATAGAGTGGCACAAAAAAGGTAAACGAATTCTATTCTTACCTGGTGAACTCTGTATGCAAACCGAACTCCTTGAAGCAAGACATTGCTTTCGTGGGAGCATTCGTTGGACTGCATTTCTTTGGTTGTTCTTTTCATGTATTCCCTCGCTAGCCTCAGTGAGCTGAATTTCATCTGCAGAATTTTGCAGCAAAAATCATGGATTTGTTATATTTTCGCATACAAGTGATCTTCTTCTACTTTAATTTAAGGTTTTAGTCTCTATACTATACTATACTATACTATACTATACTATACTATACTATACTATACTATACTATACTATACTATACTATACTATACTATACAAGTAGGAGTGTTCATGGTAGGCTAACCGTACCGTTTACCTTAAATGGTCGGTTACCGTTATAGTGGTTATTGAATTTTATTAATTATAATCTAACCGTTAAGAAACGATTAACCGTTTTAACTGCTAATAGTAACGGTTAACAGTTATTAACAGTTCGGTTACAAGTTAACATGTAACCTGTTACAATTTTTTTTATATGTTCACTGCTTGTTTTGAGAATAATAAAATTATCTCTTCAATAAATATTATATTATAAAAGGGCCTCGAGATTGGCGTAGCCAATATTGTGAATAAAATATATGTATAAATAATTTAATAACGGTTAATCTATGGATTAACCATTAACCATCAGTTTTAGCAGTTCGGTTAACCGAAACCGTTTCGTCTTAACGGTTCAGTTAACTAACCTGTAAAATGTAACGGTTATATCAGTTAATGGTTTAATATGCACACCCCTATATACGAGTGATCTTTTTCTATTTTTTTGTTGCCCTCCCGGTTCCCCAGGGTTATGCACTGACTAATCTGGACCGACCCGTGTCGGCAAACCTGGCTGTAGTGGGTGAGTTTCCCAACCAAAATTTTCTTCATACACATGGCCTCGAACTCGAGGCTTACTTAAGCAATATCAAGCTGTTTACCACTTGGACCAACTTAAATAACAGTTAAATAGTACTTTTTGTCCTTATACTATACTTAATAAACAGTTTAAATCATAATTACACCTTTCAAATAACATAGAAAGTTTTGGAATTCTTTTTTCAAAAAATCCCCGACGGCCGACCAACAACACTGTTAGTAATTTAGGCCAATGCATAATATTAATAATAATCAAATGACCAAGTTGAGTGTAGGACAAGGACTAAAACCATAATTTGACCTTATGTTCGCATTTGAACAATTTTAGTTTAAATCCTTGGTTCGCTCGAAAAGAAAAGATGAATCTCCTAGCTTCATTAGCAAGGTTAATTCATCAGTTTGATGATCCCTTTGGCTTTAAATGCACTTCATAGTTGAATATAGGTAATGTGAAAAATGGGAAAATGTTGCTCGTTTTTTAATTAAAATTTACTGTTTTGGGAACCATAATGTTAAGATCTACCAACCTGACCAATCAAACCAGTTTCCAGCATCCATTCCCACGGGATTTGCAAATCTCTGTATCTTTTGCTACAGCTTTCCCTCACCCTTTCTATGTTGTTCACACTTTGCTCCAGCCTGCAAGTTTTGTCAAATTCATGTTAATTTATACTATTGATTCCAAATATCCAAGTTTGTAGCAAGTAAACCAGTTTATACATGCTCGCCTGTCTTGCAATGCTTGCATCCTTTTGAACTCTGAGTTGAAAGACTCTTTGGAGTTGGCCTTAAACGATGATACTTCGGCTTCGAGGTTCTTTAAGTCTTGGTAGCTAAACGCGGCTTCCCTCAGAGCATCGGCTTTTCGCTCCGGCCAATGCGGGAAATGCTTCAGAACTGCCCTTTCATCGACGAGGGATGATAGTTCTTGATCTAGCCACTTCACGAATACTTCCACGTCTGATATATCTTTGAATGCTGCAGATTGGACCTCTGAGATTAAGAAATTTATGAACTCCTTTTGTTTTTCGACGTCGGATTTGATCTGTGTTCATTTATTGATATGGACATTTTGTTAGGACTTAGGAAATTAAACAAAAGTGGGGTTTGAACTTTGAATTTGGAAGTGAAAGGCTAATGTACTTACGGCTGAAACATATGTCGATCGGTTTTCGATTTCGCCTATCATGTTCTTGGTAAATGCAAGCAATGGGGTGGCTGTCATGTTGGTTTTGTTTTCGATGTTGGCATCTTTCCTCGTTAGAGAGCGATAAAGCTCCCCGACTTCGGGTACACGGCGGACTGATCTCGAGCCGACTAACAATTTCAATGGCAATGGTGGTGCTGGTGGTGCCGGTACCAATGGAGGCGCTTTAGCTTTGTTTTCATTCACTTCCTTTGGAGACACAGAGATAACAGGATGATGAGACCTTGACGGTGGTTTTGGTGCTTCTAATTGCCTTTCTTTTCTCATAGCCAATTCCTGGAAACTCTGCCTCGGATACACGTTTTCTGATTCGAAGAAATCCGATGATTTCTGCTGCGATACGTCCGTATTCCGGTCCTCCTTCGAGCTATGAAACTTCTTCCAAAGCAACGATTTTCTCTCATTGTCATGTGCCTTGAGGGAACTGATCTGTGCTTTCAAACGAGCTACCTCCTGTTTTAGGTCCTGATTTTCTTTCACCAATGAATCGTTTATAGCCAAGGAAGCCTCAAGTTGTTTCTTGAGGAGGCTGATCGGTTGACGGAGTCGCGATTCGTCTTCTCCGAGTGACATCTTCTCCGCCGTGTTTCCTCAAAAGGATGACAAGATGAAGAAGAATTTGAGCATAGATTGATTTTGCTATAATCTTTTCCACCTTTTATGCATTCATTCAATGCTCTTTACTTTTGAAGCAAGCTACGGTTACCTGCTTAGCTAAGGCTGATTTGTGAAATAGAGAGAAGTAGCTAAGTGATGAACAGAACTATGTGTTCTTTTTGATATCATATTTATGCTGGCACTAAAAGTTTTAATTTTTAAGATTATAATTTAAAGAATTTAGGGTAATATGTGTTTTTAGGGTTTAGAGTTTAAAATTTAAAATTATAATTAAGAATTTAATTTTTTAATAGGGACACCTATGAAGTGTTGAAGATTTTTGTCGCAAACTGATTTGCTTGAGGCTGCTGTCACTGAATTAAGTGGCTAGCCATGTTAGGTGCAACATCCAATTCTGGTCAAATGTTACCTTTAGACTCCTGTTGTTTAAATTGCTTTTCGTGTCAAATTATACGGATAGTCCCTGTACCTTTTCATTTTCTGCTGATTCAATCCCTCTACAGAAAAATACAGATTTTTTTTACCTTTACTTTTCAGCTTACTGCATGTTTTAAACATTATGAGATGAGTGATTGCAAGTTGCCAACTTCCATTTCCAGAGCTTTCCCTTCAAACCCTTTGCCATTCCAAGTAGAATTGTAAATAAGACGAGACATATAGTAAATTATTCGTCTGATTTGATCAAAGTTTAATTTGATTGGATTCGAACTTGGCTTGAGTTTTTAATGAGCTGAATTGAACTACTCGATATTCGACTCGAAAAGCTCGCGAGCTACTCAAAAATATAATATATTAAAATTTTAAATTTTTAAAAATTAAAGTAAACTAAAATGAATGTTATAATAATATTAATAATAATGTTATTTTCTGTTATTGAATAAATTCACTCAACAATTACTACTACTATCATTATTATTATTATTATGAATGAGATTATAAATAAGACGAGACGGTTTGTGAACTACTCGCGTCCAACTTGATCAAAGCTCGGTCAGTACTCGACTAAAGTTCTTAACGAACCGAGTCGAATATAGTACTATTCGAGCTGGACTCGGCGGTTGACACCCCTAATTCCATGTGTATGTTTACATTGCATTGCAATTGGCTGGAGTTTGCTTGAGAATCAAGGGTGAAAAGAAAAGTGTGCATATCAATGAAGGGCGGTGAAGGATGCTGACAGTGCAAAAATCAAAGCAAAAAAAAAGAGACAGAGAGAGAGAGAGAGAGAGAGAGAGAGAGAGAGTGAATAAAGTAATGATTATTACAGCTTACCAGAATGAATCCTCTAATTTTACTTTAGTTTCCTTCTTTTCACACAATTACTCT
Source organism: Hibiscus mutabilis (assembly GCA_019671005.1). Taxonomy (NCBI): domain Eukaryota; kingdom Viridiplantae; phylum Streptophyta; class Magnoliopsida; order Malvales; family Malvaceae; genus Hibiscus; species Hibiscus mutabilis. Next base: position 6,854,017 of record CM033729.1, on the reverse strand, counting down.
ATTTCTGTTCCTTTACTTGCATACATATACATGCATCTCTATTTCTTCTAGAAAAAGAAAAAAAAATAAAAGTTGGGTCTATCGAGATTTATTCTTATAGATCTTAGCTTCCTCTGGTTTTTGCTACATACTTTGAAACATGCTTTAATCTCTATAGGTTCAACTCTTATTTTAGTCCCTCTACTATGCCGAAACTCATGATTTAATCCCATTATTTTACATTGACACGTTGATTTTCTATTGGTTGAACAAGATTGATACGTGTAACTTGACCATGTGCTCGAATAACAATAGTTTAAGAGATTAAATCTCAAGTTTCAATACAGTAGAGGGACTAAAATCAGAATTAGACCATATGCATGATGTCGAAATAAAATATAAATGGTAATTATTATTGAGGTAGGGGAGGAGAAAATATGGGAAAAGGCAAGGTTTTATTTTCGGGGGTAGTTGAATCAAATTAATGATCTCTTCATTCTTCTGTAAGCTTTTAAGTACTTGAAATTTGTTGCACAACTTTGGGGATAATATATATATATATATATATATATATATAAAGAAATCCACCCTGCAGGAGACATGCAATTAATATATTTCAAATGACCTCATGGATATTAAGGAAGATAACAGATCAGCTTTGCTTTAAGGGATACCCTAAATATCCAGAGGGTCCATGCTTCCATCCCCATTTGTAGGTCATAAATGAATGAGTTCCCTAATGACCGGGGAGTCTTGCTGAACTCTCTGGAAGGGAAGACAGTGCAGAGAATGGAGTGGCAACTGGCATGTGCCCATAGACAAGGGAAACATTCGGTATTCATTGTGTGTCAAATTGTATAAAAGGTTCTTGTTTTTGACAGATTTAATATAGGGATGACAAAATAATTCGGTCTCGTCGAATTCTGACTTAATATGGATGGTCTTTTAAAAAAATAGAACCAGAACGGAACAAGTTTTGAGAAAGATCAAATGGGAGCGGTTTAGGGTGAAAATTTCCCGGCCCTACCAAATATATTATATATATTTGTTGTATAATGTTTAATATTTTTATTAATTTTTTCAGGGCAGGTTAGCTGTTAGGTTTAATTGGATTTTTTATTAAAATTTCTGGACCAAATTGAGGTCAGATTATGCTTTTATTATGTCGGGTCGAAGAAAGAATATATTCAACTCAGGATGGATCAAAATCAAGTTAAAATTTAAAATTTTAGGCCAAAATCTGAGCGACCAAAAGCTCGCCTCTCCCCGTCGTCATCTCTAATTTAATCGCTCTACTATAATGTGATAAATAGTTTGATGTACCTTTTTAAGAAAAAAATAGAAGTATCATAATGAATATTTTTGTTAAATTATATATATTATTTGGGTATTTTAAAAGTACAAGCATCATTTTAAATCGAATTTTATTAAAGAACATTTATCAATTCTATTAAAAAAATACATATATCAAATGTAATTTTATCCTAAAAAATAAGACATGACAAATTATTTAATAGAATTAAGAGAAAATGTTGATCTAAAAAATAAAAATATATATATTTTTAAAAAATAAAATATAGCTAAATTATAATAGATTAACTAAATTCACTAACAACACCTAAAAGATGTTATATAAATTTGATCACTGTTTGTAACATGAGACTATAGGAATCTCAAAAAAAAACTATTATCACTTAATTATGGGGTAAATTCTGTTTGATTACTATTTTCTTCGATCAGAATACGCTAACCGATAAAAAATAAAATTTATTATATATCATCAATATTATGAAATTATATATTATTAATGCTATGAAATTAATAAATATTATTAATTATATTAATAATTTATTTTTTGGTTTGAGCCTAGATATCCACCTCCGATAGCAGCGACTAATCCCTCGCCGCGAGTACTTTCACTAAAAGATAAACAACTGGACATGAAATGTACTTCATTCAATATATAACTGCAGTTTCATCAATATATATTATATTAATCATTTTTAACCAAGTATTAGCCTTGAGTTAGTGGTTAAGCATCCCTCTCATGTCTCATTAAACACAAGTATATATATATATATATTACTTTAAAAGCGTCATATTACTTATGACGATGCTTTAGCTTATATGTTTAGAGTGGGGACTATGATAAGTTAACTGGAAAACTATTCAAATAGTTCAAACATCAAATGTGCAACAAAACATGAAGAAACTTCAAATCCTTTTCTTAATATGGCAAGAAAGCTGATGGCACATCCAAACATCTTGATACATTGTCATATAGCATTTGCATATTATTCATGTTGTTAAAACTGGAATTCTCATGTTACCGATAAATGCTCGCCGAAGCGTATGATACCCGTTTCTGTAGTGCTCAAGTGTGAGGCAAAGCTGCCTTATAGCTTCTCGTTTCGCTTCTGCTCCCTCAGTATTGTGATTCTTTGCCTCTTTATCTCTTCCTCTAGTTCCTTCCAATTTTGTGCCGCTTCAGCTCTAGCAATTAGCTTCACATGTTCCGTATGTAATTGGTGAAGGTGAATGTCCATTTGAACAATCCGAAATTCCCTGGAACTAACCTTGGCCTTGAGTGAATACATTTCGCTCATAATCCCATTTCTCTCTGATTTTGACGTGTCAAGGTCTTCCTTTAAAACTTTAATGTAATTGCTTCTCTCAGCAAGCTCCAGTTTCAGCTCCACAATTTCCCTTTGAGCCGTATCGAGCTGACCCTGCAGATCTTGAATTGTCCCATAAAACTGCTTCTTCTCAAGATTCAAACTAGCATTTTCGTTCTCCGAACCCTTGAGCATTTCTTTCGTACTACTGAACTCTTCCAACAATGCCTGCATCTTGCTATCTACATGTTGATTTTCTTTCTCCAATACACTGATCTTGTTTTGAAGTTCTGCTGCTTGATTAACCTCAATTGGATCAGGCTTGTCCATCTTTGCACTTTCTTCTATCCATGATTCTGAGCCAGTTGTTCTGAGTTGTTTGTATTTTTGGAGCTCAATCTTCAACGAAGTGATTTTCTCTTCAGAAAGTTGTATCCGTCCATTAGCAATTTTCATTTCTTCTCCATACTCTCTAATTCTAGCAAGAAGATCCGAGTCATCATTTTTTGCTCCCCTTTCGGTACTCTCTTCCTCTAGCATCCGTAGCTTCTCTTTCATTTCATTGAGTCCAATCTCCAATTCAGCTATTTTCCCACTCACCCCGTGATCGCACTCATTCCCTGAGAAAACTGAGTAATCATCAAATTCCAATTCAGAATCTGTTGAAGAAGATGACTTATCTCCTTCTTTCGGGTACACATCAGAGCTGTTCCCACCAGAAGCAAGGAAGACATCAAAACCAGCAGCAAGCGGGACAGACTTACGACGACTCGGCCTTCGATCCGAGGAGGGACATCTAGAGGGAAGATCAGAGCCAATGCCAGAGACGCCAGAACTCTGAGATTGAAGGTCCAACGGCATATTCTTCCTCAATTCTCCCGTCAGGTGATCATAACGCTGCGCCAAAGAATGGTACATGCGGTAGAACGCCTCAACTTGACTTATAAGTTCCGGCCTCTTCTTATAATACATCTCAGCCTTTTTCGCAAAGGAGTCTGCATCTTCTTCAATCAGCTTCAGCATCTTTTTGACTCTACGATCCATTTCTGTAGTCAGCAATCTTACTGTTATTTACTCTTGTTTGACATACAAGCAATTCAAATTATTACAGGAATACAGAGAAAGCAGTAGATTGCTAATATTACACTACCACGCCTTTATCTTGTATTAACACTTGCATCGTGAAGAACATAAACATCGTCATTTTACTTATAGGAAGATCAGCATCATCATTAGAACATTTAGCTCTTTATGCACATACAAGAAAGAAACGAAAGCAACAATAAAGATAAGAATTAAACCCATTTTCTAACAGCATCTCATTTCAGCTGCAACCAACAACAAAAAGCATGTTGATAAATAGCAGCATCTAACTTACCCTCGAGATTTTCTTCAAGCTATTTTTAGTTCTTAAAGGAAATAATGAGATAACAGTTACTTGGTGAGCAAAGCAATTTCAGAAAACGAAAGCTTCTGTACAAGTTACAATTTGTCAACAACTGAAGCGTTGGCTATGAATTTCGATTTGTGTGATGTGTGGCTAGGTTTTTTAGATACAAAATAAAACAGAGAAGCATTAGAGCCATCTGAAATTTCATTTGAAATGTGGAGTGATTGGGTTAATTGAATTATACACATTTTGGGCATTTATATAGCCCATGTTCAACAACCTAAATAGCTAAAAGATTAACAGCATAATAACAATAACTCAGCATTAGCTGATTGCTTAATTTCTTTCTGGGGTTGATTGCTTCTTGATTTCAATCTCATGATTTGTTAAATTCATCTTGTCGTTGAGAGATCTAGAGATTGATAGCTTAAGGGATTGACGTAGAATTAGATCCCGATTGAGAGAAGGGTAAACTGCATAAATGGTCCCCTGACTATGCTCTAATTATCTTTTACGTCCCCCGACTATTAGAAGTTATAAACTGGTCTCCCGACTAAAAAAAATAACAAATTAGTCCAACAGATGTGGCAGTTAATATAAAATGTTATAATTATATAATTAGCCCTCAAGTTCTACACTTATTTTAATTTGACCCTAATTGTAAAAAAAAATAACCCACATAATTTTAGTAATCTATCAGTTTAGTCCCATTTCACCCTCAAGTTCCATTTTCCCTTTTCAAAAACGATTTTTCGGCCATGGGTTTAGAACAGCATCCGATTTCTAGACAGATTTATTTGACATTCCCAGCTGGCAGTAGTTTCAAAGAAGAAGATGTTTCAAATTACTTCAGGTAAAGTCACTGATTTTTTTAAGATTGTTGTTGTTTGAGTTTTACTACTTATTGTTCTGGGTTTAAAGATTGTTGCTTGCTCCTCCTTTGAATTTTTCAGCATATATGGACCTGTACAAAATGTGAGGATCCCTTACCAGCAAAATAGAATGTTTGGTTTTGTTACATTTGTGTATCCAGAGACAGTGAAGCTGATTTTAGCTAAAGGGAACCCGCATCTCGTCTGCGATTCTCGTGTGTTCGTTACCTTACAAGGAGAAAGGGGTCCAAGAGAAGTAAAGGTTATTTTCAATCCTCTTTATTTGCATTATGTTGTCTACTTTGATATGTAAGTGAATGTAGTAAAGGTTATTTTCAATCCTCTTTATTTGCATTATGTTGTCTACTTTGATATGTAAGTGAATGTAATTTATCTAATTTATAGGAAGCAACAACAACAACAATTGGAACGAGGGGAGTATTCGGCCTACTCGAGTCCGTCTGCAGTTGATTCGAGGGAGCCATTCGATCTCCATCTCGGTTAGTAAAACAAGGCGGCCTTTTGTTCTTTCATCTTGAATTTGATTGCATTGTTGGTGAATTTCGAATTCAAAACGTATTTAGGATCGAAAATATTTTATAATACTCAAGAGATGCTGCTGAGAAGGAAATTGAAGGAGCAGGATGATTTGCAGCAAGCCATTGAGCTTCAAGGAAGAAGACTAATGAACTTGCAGTTGCTGGACTTAAAGAACCCACACCAATCTCAGTTTCATCACGGTTTGTCCACCGGATCCCCTGTTCTTTCCCCAACGGTACGCCGTACTCTCAACAATCATGCACTTATTTTTCTAGCTGATGGCATCGATCCAGAAGTCCTCAAAGGTCAACTCCAACGTTGGTTCGATCATCATATAAAAGAAAGTTACTTTACTATTTAATTTATCAGTTTGGTTTACCCTTTTTGTTGCAAAGAACGACGGTTGCTCGATCCCTGCTGTTTTGAAGTTGGCTACTGCTATAAAAGGCGATAAGCAGATGTAGGAAATTAATGGAGGAAAATGGAAACTTTTAGCAAGTGATAAATACAAAGAAAGAAAAAGTAGAAAGATTTTTGAAAAGGGGGAAAGGGGAGATACGGGCGAGGTCGAATGGTCCAGAAAACAGAGTATTTGGCTTAGTGGTAGTAGCCTTTTCAATCCATGTAACTGGTTTGAATTGAAGAATTAAAGGAGAGGAGAAATAAAAAATATGATAAACTAAATGATAGATTATTAAAATTATATGGGTTAATTTTTTAGAATTAGAGTCAAATTAAAATAAGTGTAAAATTTGAGGGCTAATTATGTTATTATATCAATTAAACTTTGAGTTTTGCAGTGCATTAATAGTTTAGTCAATTAGTGTATGCCGAGTCATTAATTAGTTCACATTTAATACAATTTTATTGTGAATTCGATCCTCAAAATACTTCTGTTATAACAATTACTTTCACAAGCACCTTTAAGATGCTGGCAAGCTTTTTATTCATTTACTTTTAATTTTTTTATTCGTCATAATTTTAAATGTGCTTCTGAAATTATTTTTTTATGCAATGAATCAAATAATAATCGTTTCTGTTATTAAATAATTTACACCACTAGTTTCTTAAATTGCAATCAGATAATGTTTTTATTCCGTTAAATAAATAAGAATATCATATTACATTGATACTGCAATATGTAGGGGATCATATTGCATAATCTAAAGGCTTAAATGAAAAATAGGTGCCAAAGTATATCTTTTTTGAATTTTAAGTGTCTAAAGTATTTTTTTTGTAAAAATAGGTGCTTAAAGTTTCAAAAGTTATAATTTTAAGTGTCTGATCGTTAATGGGTGTTAAATTTTTTTAACCAATCAATGCTTGACAAGTGGCATATTTGTGGTACCTAAAATTTTAACTTTTGAAACTTTGGGCACATATTTTTACAAAAAAATACTTTAGGCATCTAAAATTATAACTTTTGGAACTTTGGACACCTATTTTTACAAAAATATACTTTAGACACCTAAAGTTCAGAAAAAACATACTTTGAGCACCTATTTTTCATTTAAGCCTAATCTAAATGATCCATTATTATATTATTGTTATTTACTTAAACATGTTCAAGTTACATTATTTTGTGGATATAAAATTAACTTTAATATAGAATAAGTGTTTAAATTTTATTTTTTATTTTAGGTGTTTAATATTTCTTTTGTTAAAATTGGTGTCTACTGTCTAATGTTCTATTTCGTAATCACTTTTAGATTTGATCATCGTTTTGTACAATGTAGGGGTGTTAAAAATTACCCGACCCGATGATCTGAAAAAAAATAACCGGTAATTCTCGAAAGAAAATTACCCGATCGGGCCGGGTACCCGACCCGGGAATAATTGGGCCAGGTCTGGGCTGATTTTTCTTAATTACCGGATACCCAACCAGACCCGATAACTTTTACTATATTTTTTTAGTTTGAAAGTATATTTTTATTTTAGGTTCCTTAATATTTGTAACTAAAACTAAATTTAAATCTCTAAATTAGTTCTATGTTTGTATTATATACTTTTAAATTTTAAAATTTTCAACTATATTTTTATTAATTAATACCGAAAGTAAAAAACAAGATTAATATTTTTTAATATCTTTTTGGTAATAAAATTTAATATATATATATATATATATCCAAATATTCTAAAACTAACTTTAAATATCTAATTTTTATGTTTGGATTATGTATTATAAACTTTTAAATTTTATGTGTTTAATATGTGATTTTTTTTAAAATTTTAAAATAAAAAATAAAAAAATTATGAATCAGGTACCCAATTTAAACGAGCCAAGACACAGGCCGGCAAATAGATACCCGAAAGATCCAGTCGGGTGCCTAATAATAAACACCCCTAGTACAATGACTGAGTGACACGTGACCTTTGGTAATCTTTTTTCTTTCTTCACTTTGATTTTCTAGGAATACAAATAGGTAAACAAAGTAAAATTAAAAAAAAAAAACTGTTTTGAAAAATCAAACAATTCTAAGTCTCAAAACACTTCAATTTTGATAGCTTATTTATTTTCGGTGTATCAATTCGATCGATGAGTCTTTTTTTCATCTCTTTTTTACAACTTAGAAAAAAACTTAAGTCTAAAAAATTTACCACAAAATACTTCGTTTATGAAAAAACATCTATTTGAAAATGAATTGAAGACTCAAACTCTTAAAATTTAGTCCAAAAATACTTTGATTTACTTGTAATGACGATCTGATTAAAAAAAAATCAGAGTTTAAAGAAGCTATCAATAAAAAATAATTATTATTTAATTAGCAACCTGAAAATTATTACAAATAAAACACTAAACGTCTGCTTTGATAAAAAAAATTAAATACCTAAAACAAGAAACGATAACTTAAACATTTATCTTATAATAAAACCTGTAAAATTATTACAAGTTGTTTACATATCCTAATGCGAGTGAATAAAAGAAATGTAATAATTCTATTAGTAAAATTCTCTGCCCCTTATTTTGACATGTGTAGTAATGACTTATAATTAATAATGAATTAGTCTAACAAAAGGTGACCTTAGATCATTAAATAAGATTATAAATTTGAATTTTAGAATCGTAAACGAAACAAATTAAATTAAAAAAAGTCATCCCATAACGAATATTTGTATGACCCTATTTAAATTAATCTATTAATATATAGATATCAATAGTTAAAAAATAAGTTTATAATTCATCCTAAGAGACACGGGTTCAAATCGTTTTGTCTACAAGGTGTATGTGTATTGTCAAAGAGTTAAGAATATGTATGAACAGATACTACCTCATAATCACCTTTAGACCATGAGCGGAGCCACTTAGATAATTGGGGTGTCACCAGACACCTAAATTTTTTTTTGAAAATCGTATTTTTTCATATAAAATGTATATGGAAAAATTGAAAAATATATACTTGATATCCCTTAATAAATAAAATGACACTTCTTTATAAATAATTATCTCATCTTAAATATCATTCAAAAAATAATACCCCTTAAATAAATTTCTGACTCCGCACTTACTTTAGACCCTTTAAAAAAATAAGTTTATAAACACAATAACGGAAATCTGTTATAACATTGTTTTCCTCACTTCCCCAATGCTCCTAATTGACTAATTCTAATAAAAAGAATCCATGGCTGCCGAACTGTAAATACGGATTAAAAAGAGAGAGAGTCCACGGAACAGATTAGGTTAGTGTTATAAAAATTATTAGACCTACAAACTTCCACGGAACACGTTGAACCTTCCAAAATCCCATCCAAAAGATAAAGTGAATCCCAACCAACCGAGGAATCTTACATATTTGAAAATGTCCAGGTCGCTTGTTGACAAAGCAGTAATCTTCCAGGCAGAGACCGTGAAGAGGAAATATCCTAATTTCCAGAACAAATTAGTGTTGGAAAAAGATTCTCCTTTCATTTTCTGTGTTATGTTAATTATCTCATTAGAATTGTTTCTTATCAACCAAGCATATCTTAATGGATACGAATACGTGCATTTGATATTTATCTAATCGATTTTTTTAAATAATAAAATAATGGAGTTGGTGTTATATCCCCCACTGCAACTTGTGGGTTGAACAGATTCCATTCTATTTTAATTATGTGTCTTCTCGATGACCAGCAAATATACCCGACCTGATCTGACCCGATCGGGTATTTTTTTTTAATTTTCGGAGATCGGGTATAAACATTGTCCCTATATTCCTAGTTAATTGTGGGTGACAAAATGGAATTGGATTTTCATGCTCCTTCCGATGTAATAAGATTTCAGTTCCACACGTCACCCCTTGAACAAATATCAAAATTTACTAATTGGTCAAATGATAAAAAAAAATATTTATATTATCTCATTTTATATGAGTTCAAATGTTGGTATTTGCTTTGAGAATATAAATATTTCTTCGTTTAATAAAAATATCAATTTAACTCGACGAAGCCAAATATAAGGGGAGGTGTAACTGCCCTCAACATGATGGGTTAATTGTATTTTAGGTTCTAATAATTTTGAAACTATTGTAATTAAGCCTTTGTCTCTCTTAAAAATTTTTAATTTGTTATTTCTTAGAACTTGTTATTTAAGATTAATAAAATTAAATATTGCCCCCTTATTTTTATGATTTAATTACTTTTTAATACATTTCAGTTTTAAAATTTATGAAATTAAACCTAAACTTTCTTAATTTTATAGTTTAATTATTTTTTCAAGTCATATTCATTTCAAAATTAATCACTCTGTGCCCTTCGTAATTCAGTCATGACTCCTCCCCTGTTTGACCTTCACGAGCTAGTCCAGACATGGAGCTGATGAAAGATTAGATTTGGAGGATGTGATTGAAATTTTTGTAAAGACGTTAGGAAATACCGTGAAGGCATTAGGCAGACTTGATTTCTTGTACTTACTCCGATGCTTAAATTAAGGGTAAAATATATTAGAGGCGATTTAATTATAGTTTTTGGGAAACATATTATTTTTCTTGTAAAAGTAATAATTCAGTCTCAATTATAAGTTTAGGAATAAACATGTCACACAATTAAAATTTTGTAACAAAAAAAATCATTTTGTCGTTAAAATTGAAACAAATACTTGGTATAATAACAATATTAGTCCCCAAAACTTATGCATTCTATTAGTTTGGTCTTAATTTGAAATAATTTAATAAATTTAATCTTTCATATTTAAAATTTTCATAATCGCACTGTCCTGACACACCCTTCAACCACTTACCACACTCCATGCTATTGTCCACCAGTCCGATAATCAACATATATGATAGGTTGACATATATAGACGACCCGAATTTCAGAATTTGTGGGTCAGTTTAACCCAAATCATGGGCCTTGCGTCTTGGACCGGGAGTTTGGGCCTCTGAGTGCTCATGGATGCCTTTGTGGACTTCATTTGGTTGTTGGGCTTGGATTTTTAAGTTGCCATGTGAGATAGGAAGATGATAGAAGGGTAAAGGCATAAATTACCCTATTTTGAAGAGGGGAAATGGGGTTTGGTTCTTTATGGCTACAGATTTTGTAAAAGTGTGAGATCACTATTGTCCCTTTAATCCTTCACCTCTTTTTTTTCTTCATTTTTCTTTGGGAGCTCAAAGCCAAAGATGCAACCTTTATCTCTTTGAGAAGAAATCTCAGATTTTGGCTTAAGAAAGTTGATATCAGCAAGCAAGGATCTATATTTTGATGTCAGTTTCATCAAGAAGGGTAGAGAGGTAAGTTAATTGGTTTATGGGAGGTTTAAGGCTTTAAGAAGATTTCTCTTAATTTAAAGGTTGTAGCTTGTAGCAATTTCCTCCATGAGCTCTAATCCAAGTTTTGTTTCGGATTTCATGTTTGTGGGGCAAGTGGAAGAGGTTTGAGGACTTTTGAGAGCTTGAGGATTGAAGGAAGTGTGAAAAAGCTTGAGTTGAAGCTTGGGTTGGGAATTCTTTCTTAAGGTTAGTACATTACTAACTCCTTGCTTTCATGCACATCCTAAGAATGATGCTTTGTGTGCTTAAATTTGGTGTTTATGGTTAATTTGGTTGTTAGAGGTTAGAGACCCTCTTTAATGACATAATCCGGATTTGGTGTTAATAACGTGTAAAAATGGTATTAAACCACCTTAAACACTCTCATAAGATGTAGGATCGAGTTATGAGGTTAATGGTTGCGATTTGAAGGCTTGGAAAATGATTTTCTGAGCCTAGAAAGCTGATAAGTAGTTTATCTGGCTACCGTTTTATCTTTAATTATGCCTCTAAAGATTCGAATATGATACCGATCTAGGCTTTATTATGTGTTTTTCGTGCAGACCTTTAATTATGGAAAACACACTGAAAATAGGCAAAATTCTACAAATTTTATCTGGAGTCAAGGCTGGGCTAGTGGGCATGAATCCGGGCATGAAAAATCTGACTGGACGCCACGTCAGTACTTCTAGAAGATGATGTCAGCACTTTGATAGCTTATCAGCCGCATTTTGATAGCTTATCAGACAGATTTAAAATTTAAACTTGGAATTATCTTTTGTATTTAATTTAAATATTTTTACGATTTATCTTTTATCATTTGATGGTTATCTTAGGGTTTTAAGATACTATAAATACCCCCATTGGGGTAATCTAGAAAATCATCTATCATCTTCTATTCTTAGTTTGTTCTAGCTTTCTACATTTTATAAAATTCTCTTCTTTCTTTACGTTTTTATTTTCAAGTTTTTATTTATTTCCTTTTAAAATGTCGAGTATAATTTTACCATAATCATGCTCGACTAATTTTTCAACAAGCTGAGGGCTTAGAAACAACTCAATTCCGATCGTGAGAATCGAAAAACGCTTTATAATTTCGAATATATTTCTCAATTTTCTGCAAACTTGGATTTGCAATCGGCTTTTCCTTTAAAAATCTTAACACCTTCATTTCAAAAAGAGCTTGTTGGTTTGAATGTTGTTTCGATTTATAGTTGGAAGGAATGATCGGCTTGTAGCATATTCGATTTCCTATGAACACACTTAGCGATGGATTCACTAAGGGAAATTGAGATCGAATTCGATTTTCATTGAGATAACATAGTCCGATTTGGGTTTTTCCAGATTTAAAAACTGTTTTATTCTAACGACGATAGTTGTGGTTAGTCTAGCCAGAAAAATTGAAATTCAAAAATTGATTTTGGATTATCGATTTATCGGAAAGAAAAACAAGTTACAAGGGTTGGGCCTTGTAGACTGTAACTGGCAATTATCCGAAGTAAAAATCTTATTCGATGATCGATTGGAAATGAGTCAAAGCGAAGCTTGAGGCTGTTACTTAAACTGAATATTTTCTTAAATTTACTTTCATTCTTAGATTTAAACTTTTATTTCTTAGTTTTATTTAAATTAAACAGCTCGCTACAAACCCCTAATTTACTCTATTTTCTTATAACAGCCAGAATCAAAACCTCCGATATCATAAGCTTCTTAGTCCCTGTAGATCGACCATTCTTCTCTATTACTACATTATTTATCTGTTTTATCTGAGATTAAGGATAATTATTTTGACAGTTCACGACGCTTGTCAAATTGGCGCCGTTGCAGGGGACTTCGGCAAAGTTATTAATATAGTTTGTTTTGATTTATGACCAAGAAAAATCCGAACGGATTAGCAGACTTTAACCCAGAGATTGAAGCATTAGCCTGAAGATTACACGCACAGACACTTCGAGAAAAGAAGCGAAGACTACGACAACAACAATTCGAATATGATCTAGAATTATCCTCCACAGCTGAAACACACTTCAAGTGCACCAACAACGAACATATTCCGATGGCTGACGAAGATCAACCCATTCGCCAACTTATCGCGGCACCACATAACCAACATCCGTTGTGCATTATGTTCCCGAATGGAGAAACACCATTCACGCTTAAGATGTGCTTGATACATCTTTTACCCACCTATGATAGTTTGCCGAACAAAAATCCACATAAACATCTAAAAAAATTTCATATGGTTTGTTTGAGTACAAAACCACAGAGAGTATTTGAAGACCAAATTGAACTTCGCGCTTTTCTTTTTTCTTTAGCTGATATTGCCAAGGATTGGTTATTCGACCTACCTTCCAATTCTGTTACAACTTGGACTGACTTGACACAACTTTTTCTTGACAGGTTTTTCCTGCGGCCAAGGCAAGCGAACTAAGAATGATCATCTTAAGTATCTGAAAAAACGATAGTAAGAGGTTATATGACTACTGGGAGAGATTCAAGAAGTTGTGTGCAAATTGCCCTCAACACGGGCTATCGAAATAAACACTTCTTTAGTATTTTTACGAAGCCCTATCTCTAATGGAAATGAAGATGATCAATGCAGCAAGTGGATGGGCACTTGTGAACATGACCCCAATAGCGGCAAGAACTCTAATCTCTACGATAGCTGTTAACTCCCAGCAATTTCGCCCTTCTAGTGAACCCTCTCGGCGGGTTCACGAGGTAAGTAATGTTTCATTAGAAAATAAAATTGACAAATTGGCTAAAATTATTTAATCCCTTGTTGCAGATAAAAAAGTCACGACTAGACTTTACGGGATATGCACGAGTCCAGAACATCCAACGGATTACTGCCCGATGATACAAGAGGAAGACGGTGAACAAGTAAATACAATAGGTAATTTTCCAAGACCTCCCCAAAGGCCATACAACCCTCACGCCAACACCTATAATCCAGGATGAAAGGACCATCAAAACTTCAAATATGGACCCAATCCTAGACCAAATCAAGCTTATCAACCACCTGTACCACAACAATATCAACCGTAAAAACCGTCGTTAGAGTCGATTGTTGAAAGGTTGACACTATTCTAGGAAAAGTTTCAACAAAGAACCAAAGCACACTTTCAAGAAATTGACAAACAGATGAGTCAATTAACGTTAGTGGTGAGTCGTTTAGAATCCAGAGGGAAGCTGTCATCGCAAACCGAGGCAAACCCATTAGAAAATGTTAGTGCAATCACCCTTCAGAGCGACACTGTTATTGCACCACCAGTCCCAGAGGATGTTGCCGTAGAATCTCAAAAAGAAGATGAATTAAGATCCTAGAGAAAAAAGATGAATCGCAAACTCCTCCCACGCCATCTTCCTATGACGTCCCACCTCCCTTCCTTCGAGGTTGGTTAAACGCGACAAATAAGCTGAGGAAAAGAAGATTCTTGACATTTTTCGGAAGGTAGAGATAAACATACCTCTTCTTGAGGTAATTCGAAAAGTACCAAGATACGTCAGATTCCTAAAATATTTATGCACAAATAAAAGAAGACTTACCGAAATTGAGAAAGTAAATTTGGGGGAACATGTCTCAGTCGTTTTCCAACAAAAGCTTATGCCAAAGTTAAAGGACCAAGGTATATTTATTTGACAGTTCACGACGCCTATCAAAAGCCATTTCTAGGCTTCGATATCGGCACGCGGGGAGGCATTATTGATACCCAATGTTCTAGGTTTTAAGAACATTATTTCATTGGATGAACTAAGAGAGGGCTATTAGTACGGTGTTCAACCAGTACCGGTACGCCTTGTAAATAGATATCAATATGGTTTAACCCGTACCGATACGCTAAGGCTGGATAAAATTCTAGTGAGCTCAAATCGTATCAGTACGCATGTGAGTACCGATACCCAAGGGTACCGTACCGGTACGTGAGGGCCAGTACTGATACCCACTATGCAATCTGTCCGAAAAATACATTTTAAGTTCGAGGGGCTGATAATTCGAGGGCTATGGCCTGATGGGCTTCTAATGTGGTAAAATGAATTATAAAACTGAGAAATCGAGATAACATACTCTTATACGAGTATAATGTGTAATAATTTGGTAAAACATTGGGTGACTTATTCTAATAGCAACCATAGGGAATCCTTGGTGGATCGAATGATGTTGTATGCTCTATGGTAGACGTGTCTATGTTGTGTGCTGAAATGGACACTTTGTGTGTTGAGTCACCTTTGATTGGTGGGATTCAGATACCCAATGAGAATGTTGCAACACCAAGAGATGAGACATCGAATGTATGCTTCCAAGGCTATACGACACCAGGTCTCATTAGAAAACACTCGAGTAGAGATACCGAGTGTAGGTGTACGTTCCTGAGGATGTGTGACACTAGGCCTCACCTAGAGAGTATGTATGTTTCCGAGGCTGTGTGACACCGGGCTTCACTCTAGGTTTGTGGTATGATGCTTATTATTGCTGTGTAAGATTTTGATGCATCCATTGATTGTTGATTGCTATATGTTTAGGCAGCTAGAGGTAGAGCCGTATGCTGATGTATATGCCATGTCATCAATTTTAGATACATACTCATGTTTATGATTTGCATGAAGCATAGTCAAGTGGAAGTGTATCCAATAAGCTTTGTTAGCTCAGCGTTTGAAATCGTTGTTTCCGTTCGCAGGTTAGTAGGTTTGACACGTTGCTTGGAGGAGCACAATTAGTGAAAGATTTCAGCGCCTCTTCTCACTATAGTACAATACTTAGGTTTTTGAATTGGGCATTTGTAGAACCCTATCGTGTGTTTTGTAACTTGTACTTTAGATTTAAAATAATTGTGTCGAATGCTTTTATAATATAATTTAAAAAAGAGCTCCATTGTGAACGCTTTCAAATATTTATCTATGTTTTAAATGATTGAAAATCTAATGGAATTGGAAATTGATTGTGGATTGGGCTAAACTAAGTCAAAATTTTATGGTTGTGGGTTGGGCTTGAGGCCTAAATGTGACATTTGTGTTTAGGATGTTACATCACTACTTGACAGCTGATAGACTAATGCAATAGACTCATATGACCTTAACGTTTCATCCTAGTAGATACAATCACTTCATTAATGGAATGTTTAAATATGAAGGGTTAAGTTATTTTGAATTAGGACCAAATTAGTAGAATTTATAAGTTTTAGGGACTAAAATTGTTATTATACCAAATCCTTATTTGAATTTTAATGACAGAGTCTTGTTTGCCATAAAATTTTAATTAATTGATATTTTTTCCTAAACCTATAATTGAGTGACTGAATTATTACTTTTAAAAGAAAAGTGACTTGTTTGTTCCTAAACCTATAATTGAGTGAATGAATTGCTACTTTTAGAAGAAGAAGAGTGACATGTTTATTCTTAAACAAATAATTAAGTGACATATATTGTAATTTACCCTCAATTAATATATATTTAAAAGAATATTTAAAAAATTGATTAAGTATTAATTCAATTGATATTGTTATTATTATATTCAAAAAAGAAATTGATATTGTTACGGTTGTAACTTTTTAGAGATTATGATTTCAAGTGTGTTTAAATACAACCATCTCTGGTTTAAGGATGGACGGTTTATAAGTAATTTATGTATTGTAACTTTTACCTAAAAGGTATTATAATATATAATTGTGTGAATTTTAACTCTCTAAACACGTACCAATGGTTGGCCTAAAACTAAGAGACCAAATGTTTAAATAATGACATATATTTTAACGAAATCCTTGCCGAGTTTAGGATAGCTGCGTCGGTAACTCGGGTAATTCTTCCGAGTTAGCAATTCGACATAGCGAGTCGAAACCGTGATCTTCCCAAGCTGGCTTCCCTGTGATCATCTCGATGACCGTGCATCCCAAGGACCAAACATCACTCTCCGGCCCTTGACACTCGCCGCGAATCACCTCCGGAGCCATCCATAGAGGGCTTCCACGTGGCGTGATCAGATGCTTAGGAATGTCTCCCGCGCTTTGCTTTTCAATCGCCGAACCGAAATCCGCGAGCTTTACGGAATTGGAATCCAAGTCCAGCAAAACATTTCTCCCCTTCACATCACAGTGCACAATTCCTTCACCGTGCACGTACTTCAAAGCCGAAACCAAGCAACGCGTGTGCCACCGCAGGATCCCTTCGTCCACGTCAGCCAACCGGCGCTTAACATTCGCCACGTCAGAAACGGTGCAGCCCGGCAGGTACTCCAAGTGAAGATTCCGGTTAGAATTCGCCGGAGTGACGTCATCGCCGAGATACCTAACCACGTAAGGAGAGGAGAGTGAACGGAGGATCCTAATTTCGTTCTCTAAAGACTCCAATTGGTTGGGAAGAGACGTTGCTAAATCGACGGACTTGACGACTAAAACGGCACCGTTGGTTTCGTTGATTGCCAAGCTCACGGTGCCAAAGGAGCCTCTGCCTATAAACTTCCCTCTTTTCCATGAAGTTTTCTGCGTATTGCTCTATTTCTCCATCTCTGTTTTCTTTTTTCTGCTATTTGGCGTATGTATTTTGAGGGCCCGAACGTGGGTATTTAAATACGAGTGAGAAAAATATTTTTATAATGATATTTGATGCCTACGTGGAATTTATAGATGGATATACCGGGAAACGGTTTGATTTTCTTGAGTTGGGAACTGGGCATGTGTTTTGACGCAAGTAAGATGGATAGTGGGGGATGATTCTGGGTTTTATCCTTATCCTTGTGCCAATTGTAGTTGATCTAAGCCGTTGATATAGTTGGCCGATCATGACTCAAGACCTCTACTACTTACTTTTGATCTAAGACTTCAGATTTAATCGGTTAAATATAATTAAAAAAACATAGAGCACGAGTAAATTGCTTCTGTAAAAGTGATTAATTCAATTGTTGTACGTTTAATTTTTAATTGCAACAAAAAATATCGGATTGCAGTCATTTAAAACTATATACATTTTAGTATTTCAAAATTAAATGTAAAGATGAACCCAATAAGTGTCTCCGTGAAAAAATAGATGATATTTATTTAAGGAGATACGGGTTTAAATTACTCTATCGACAAAGTGTGTGCGCATTACCAAAAGATTAAAGATATATATATATATATATATATATATATATATATATATATATATAAACAAATACTACATTATACTCACTTTTAGACTATTTAAAAAATTTAAATGTAAAGATATTGAATGCCTCACTTTTTATAATTACCTAACAAGCTGAAGATGTGGCTGTGGGAGATTGAACAATTGAAAATATAATAACATATGGAGGTGCCAAGTTGAAGTTGGGTGGTCGGAGACCGTTGTTTCAATTGAAACCTAACGATCCGATTGCATGGCAGGAAATGGTTGGTACACGTAGCACCAATGAAAAAACATAGAAAACTCACGATGCTTGTCTCTGTCGTTTTTTTTTGTTGTTGCAGTGATTAGTTTTGAGTAGAAGTCTGTTGACGTGCTCCACCTGTCTTCATTAAATTAAATGAAATCTTATTCATGTTAAACAACAAATTAGTTAGTTGATTAATTAAGGGTCAAACGGAATGAGATAAGATTAATGAATGAAGTTTATTGTTTTGTACTGATATTTGCGTACACTCAAAATTGCGGGTACGCATTGTTTTACAACTTTGGATTGGTTTTACTTTTGCCCTTTCAAAACTATAGGTTGAAGCTATTTGAAGAAAGGCCTTCTTTTTGAATGAATGGTCAAAATCAGTAGACCTAATGTCCTGCCATACTGTTTCCCTATACTTTTTTTTATAATATTATCAGTTTGTTCATGTTGTTAATACCATTAACAACTCTTATTAAAGTGTTATAATTTTAAAGGGTAAATTACGTAAATCACTACTGAATTTTACTCTTAAATCTATTTTGGTCACTGAAGTTTTGAAACGTTCAATTTACTCACTGGAGTTTAGATATTGAACTTTTTTGTCACTCTTAAACCATAAATGGTCGTATATGGTGGTTGTTTGGTCCCAAATTTCACCAATCACTTTGTCTCAGCCTCATGAGTCTAATTTTGAACATCCGTTTTGATGAAAAGTGCTCCAAAGTTCACAAATCGGGCAAAAGCATTTTGGCTCCTCTCTTGTCAATCTCCCTCCTCAACCGTCGGATAGAGCACGTTTCTCAGTATAGTTCTTCTTTCGTGCCGATAAAGTTTTTTACCGTTCAGATCATGGAGAAATTTCTTCATTCGCCGGTAAATGGACATCGTTAAAAAGTTAACGGATGAGTGACAAAAAATGTTCAATGTCTAAACTTCAGTGAGTAATTGAACGTTTTAAAATTTCAGTGACCAAAATAAGTTTGAGAGTAGAATTTAGTGATGATTTATGTAATTTACCCTTTTTAAATTTAAGACATGATTTAAGCATATAAAAGAAACAAAGCATAACTCGACAAATGGCAACCATCCGTGTAAAAAGGCGGCATAGCAACATTCCACTACAACCTTAATCTGGCTTTAACAGGGTCATGGATTGGATAAGCTAGAACAATTCCCTTACCTAAAGGGAAAGGAAAGCGAAAAAGAGAGATTTTTGTCCACTTAAACTGAAAATGGAGGAAAAAGAAAACAAAGAGATGGGTTTGATGAATTTGAAGTGTTTTTTTTTTAAAGCCAGTTGGGTGGCAAATAATAGAGCCTGATCAGTATTTGCAAGTGAGGTTGTTGGGATGATGTCGTGTTTGCATTGGACAGCTCCTTTTCTTTAAATGAACCAAAGGCAATGAGGCAAAACACTGAACCACATAGCTAAGCTTTGGAGTGTTGTGTTGGGATTGCATTGCATATTTATCTTTGGTGTTTTAAATCTCACCACATCTTTCCTACCACTTGAGTTATAAAGCAACAGGGTTCATGTCTATCGCATTATTGATGCTTATCCAAATGTCCAAAACCTCCCAATTTTTGTCTTCCATTTTTCTTCCACAATTACTAAGCAGTAATCCTCCAATAATGATGAAGGCATGATTTTAATTTGACCTATTGTTATTTTAACCCTAGCTCTGTCTAATCTCAAAATGACATGGATAGCATGACTAGCAACTATCATCCATCGTCTAAACGATCCATTTTAGACCTACTAATTATGTTGATTCTCCGTCTCCGTGTACAAGTTCATATCATTTCGGGTTTGGGTCATATTAGATTTGATTCATTAAAGAGTTGGCTCATTTCTCGATTCAGATCATTCCAAGTTCTAGTTAATCTAGATTCAAGTTGTTGACATTTTATGATCAAATTAAATTGGATTAAATTTATATTCGAATCAGATTTTTGAATCCGAGCCAAATTCGATAGATCTAATTAAAACACGTAAAAGAAACTAGTTAATCTGTATCATTGAAAATTTTGTCTATTGGAATATTTACTACACTCGGGCAATGCCAGGAATTTGTTGCTTTGGGGACAAATAGCCGTCCACGTGGGTTAGAAAGACAGGAAAACAGCGGGGTTTGTTGCCAAAACTTGTCGTAAAACAACGAGACAAAGAAGCAAACACAGTAACCGGCTGGTCGACACTCTAACGGGCAAAAAATCAACATTTAACTCTCTTTCATTTCCTGCTGTTCACAACCACAACTCCTCCCTCCCTCCCCACCCAAATTTGATGCCTCTTTCTTTCCCATCTTTAGATTCATGCACAACCATAAAACTAATCGAATTGCCAGTTGTTACCACATACCAAATCACATTAATACTTGTACTTCATTCGGTTTTCATATGCTTCCACCCTACCTAACTTTCTTCGAATCCTGCCATGTACTCGCTAATTAGGCGTGTTTATATCGTTATTAAAATTATTGGTTGATTTTGTTATTGTATACGGTAAAGAAAACGACAATAGAGACGATTCCAAATAAAACAACAACATTAAGATTTAACGAGAAATTTACTATAATGTTGAAATGATACAAGAGATGTATTTGTATGACTAAATGATTTTTCGATTCTAAACTAAACCCTAATCCACGTTAATTATTTACATGATTGCAAAGGAAACTTTCGTAACAAGAAATCTACTTAAACTTAATTTTCTACTTTGAACGGAAGTTTAATAAAAGAAGTATAGTCGTGTACGAATTGGATGTCGCACCGTGAACTTTTAGGGTTGAAACAATGTGAAATTCGAATTACAAACTTTAATAGATTTGATAACTAATATCAAATCACTTAATATTAAGTAAAAAAAAACAATTTGAATATATGAAATCAAATAAAATTAAGGACAATTAAAGAAATTGTTTTTAAGGAAAAAAAGTATTTACAATGTGTCCACAAATAATTAGGGGCAAATTCAAAACCGACAAGCAGAGGCGATGGACCCTTTTGAAACTAAAAAAAAAAATCCATTCTAAGCTTTCTTTTATCATAAAATTTGTGACCCATATTTCCAATCATTTATAATTTAATCTCAACTCTCACTAACAAAAAAAATGTTATACCCTTATAAAATGTTATTTTCATATAAAAATGTTCATTTTATGGTTTATGTTCATGATTGTTCTTTTCAACCAGTGGCGGGTCTAGACTTCGTATTAAGTGGGTTCAAGAAAGTCAAAGTTAAGCGAACTAAATGAGGTCAAATGGGTTCAAATATATTTAATTTTCCCCTCTACCCTCAAACATTTTTATTTTTACAAGGTTTCTCTAGAATCAAGTGGGGTCAATTGATCCTAGTAAACTCCACTTAAATCCGCCCCTGTTCTCAACAATATTATTTTCAGTGTTCAAATTTAGGTTTGACACCCGGTCGGTGAGGACGTGGAATTGATATATAATGAAACTCTAAATTTAGGGAATGCAATGTAAACTAAATATAAAAGCATAGGTTAATAATTGCATATTAAGTGAACCCTAAAGTTAGTTGAAGTTGGAAGAATTGTGATTAATTTATGCTGCTCAATGTTGTTCATGTGATTGTGATGTGAAGTCTAAGAATTTGCTGCCCTTGAGAAATTGTTACTTGGGTCGATCGTGAGCGGGGAATAAAAGGTTAAACCGATCCTCCCTGTATTAAACCTTCTACTTTTATTTGATTAAAAAAACGGTCTTTATTTTTTTATGTGTAAAAATTCAGTCCAATGATAAACGTTTAAAAATGGTGGCCGTGGGGGTTTCGTAATATCTTATATGGGCTAACAACTCCTGGTGAAGGAGAAGAACAACAAGAGATAAGCAAACGATGCTAGAGAGAATCGAAAAAAATAAATTATTAGAAATTTGAGGTTGACATTCACTCAAAGGTTATTCACAACATTCTCTTTTAATCCGGGGTTCAAACTTTTTAAAAGTGTTTCAATTTCAATTCATCCATAATCTAATTTTTTTTCTTTAAATACAAAATGTATTAAATAAGTTCTTTGATTAATGGAATTCGTTTTTTACCGTTATAATACTGATGTGATCGTTAAGCTTGATGGTATGACAGCTCAATTTGTCGGCTTAGTAGTCAAATTAATGTGATCGTTTTTTCAACTCACCATTAAATTTATTGAATTATTTTAAATTAAGATCAAATTGATAGAATTTTAAGTTTAGGTACTAAACTACTATTATACTAGCTAACGTTTAATGTTCTTTTTATTTTGGATTAACTACAAAATAGGTGCCCAAACTTTGCCTCTTTTTTTACAATAGGTGTCTAAAGTATTTATTGGCTGAAATATAACGTTTCATTTTGGCTCGTTTAAAGCCGATATGTCAAAAAAAACTCCATCACCTAATTATAGCTTGACACGTGACTTTTGTTTTTAAATTTTATTTTCAAAAACAAATGGAATAGAAAATAAATTAAAAATATTCTGATATTTTCAAAAATCACAAAATAGTCCAAAATCTCTAAAACTCAAAAATATTAAACCTAAAATTAATGTCATTGTCACCGTCGATTGCCTCGTTGGACCCCACCACCGTTGACCGACCCTTCTTAGTCGTATAACCAAGTGCAGGTTGTTGTCAAGTAATAATTCTCGAGAGTCCGAGGTCGAATCTACATGAAAATTTGTTTAGAAATTACATGATTATAAGTTCAAATAAAAATTTATGCAAAGAAAATAATTGATTAAAAATAAATAAATAACGATATAAATGAAAGATGCTGAGGTTTTGAGAATCCACTCTTGGCACTATACTAAGATTAATTTCTATTCATTTTATTACTCAATTGAAGTCCACATGATGAAGGGAAATCCAAGCGGAAAGTCCTGCAATGAAAGTCTATTGTCCATTGTCCAATGTCCATAATCAAAGTCCAAAGTGCAATAAACAATGTCCAAAATACAAAGGTACAACATATGGTGTTATATGGGTTGGTGCAATCAAAAATTAATAAACAAGTCCAAGTATTCACTATGCCAATTTATTTTGTCTACAATAAATCAAGTTAATTAAACCAAGCACTTATTGTGCCAAATTACTTGTCTATAATGAATCAAGGTTCTTAATTTACCAATATGAATATTAGCCAAGTGAATTTAACATCATATACTAATTTAACATGTTTTAGTTATACGTTGAAAATTTCAAACTAACATTTAGTATATACCAAGAGCTTCATCCTTTCACCTCAACAACTTGATCTAGAAAGACATAATAACCATAAAGAAAATAAAATTAGGTTTACAAAAACCAAACATAAGAAAGAAAATGTAAAGATGAAAAAGAAAATTAAAAGATGAAAGAAAGAAAAGTGATCTTGATTTCTTTAAAATACAAAGTTACACTAAAGTTACCAAAATAATTTACAAGGCAAAATTAAAGCCCATTTATAGGAAATTTGTGACGCTAGATGACAATGGAGAATAAATTTTCAGCCACTTTCCTTCACTTAAAAAGTCTTTCTATATATGATGATATCCTTAAAATATCAAAATTTGTCATCGTGTTGTCACCACTTGTAAGATGAAAAAGAAAATTAAAAGATGAAAGAAAGAAAAGTGATCTTGATTTCTTTAAAATACAAAGTTACACCAAAGTTACCAAAATAATTTACAAGGCAAAATTAAAGCCCATTTATAGGAAATTTGTGACGCTAGATGACAATGGAGAATGAATTTTCAGTCACTTTCCTTCACTTAAAAAGTCTTTCTATATATGATGATATCCTTAAAATGTCAAAAGTTGTCATCATGTTGTCACCACTTGTAAGATTCTGACTTTAGCATTTTTTGGGTATTTTCAGATTTGTTTTGGCTTCCCAATTACTTTGAAAATGTATGTAGACTCAATAAGCTTTACAATGGTATCTCATGAGTCAATTTTCGAGTTCTGGAGCTCAAGTTATAGTCAAAATCGTGCAACATATTGAGTGCAGAAATTTAGTACGAGTTTTTTTTTTGAAAAATAAAGTATAATTTTATTAATGTAATCGTACTAAAATATTGGCATGAGCCTCGTTAAAAAACATCACTAAACCTAATGGAAGAAAAAGAGTGCACCATGCCAATGCCGAGGCTTACAAATTTCCTTAACCCACAACATACAACTCGTATATATAGAATGCGACCATGCCAGAACTAAAAAAAAAACAAAACAGATCCCAACCAATACCACCCGTATATCACACCCATAGACATACCACTTAAGATATCTCACTGCTAAGACCTTTAACAACACAACAAAACCAGTAGACTAATAGATCACACTAGTGAAGCATCAAAACCTTACTTTCAATTGGCTAAGCATCCACTCGGGGTATCAAGGGCAAAGAGGCCTTACAAAACTTACCTATCCATGAAAAGCAGAGGGCAACTTCTCTCGATTCCAGCTTTAGCCAATCTATCAACATCAAAACTTCTTTCCCTAAAAACATGCTCAATCTTCCAAGAGTTTATATGACACAATTGCGAGCATAAATTCACACCATCTTTGAACACATGAGGCGCAATAGCAAGATTTTTTTATCCACGACACCAATAATTGGCTATCAGATTCGATCACCACATTAAACGACCTGGCCCACGGAGAAGCTTCGAGCAAAGAACAAGCCTCCTTTAAAGCCATAAGTTCCGCAGCAGAGGGATCAAGATATCCTGCAGATTTAGAAAATTTAATAAGAGTATTGCCAAGATATTCTCTAAGAATACCACCAATTCCCGCATAACCAAAACACCCACACACAGCCCCATTAATGTTGCACTTGACCACACCCTCTAGGGGACACGCCCAACAAGATGCACGAGACTTTAGAATTGCTCCGTTAGATATGACAGCTGAGGAAAGGCGAAGAATGATATCGAAAATGGACTTGAAAGACTCGGGCCATTTATTTTTGCACCACCACCTAATTCTTAATAATGCAGTGTTGAACAATTGCTCAGAATCGAGTTTAACACCTCTAAAAACTATGTCATTACGAAATAACCACAGGGACCATAAAATCCCAAAGAACACCATCATCCAAATAGGTTTGGAACCAGATTTGATTGGGGCAGATTCCCATAAGAGGAGGAAATCCTTCGACTCTTTGGGCATAACTAAAATAATATTCTATAGCCTGCACCATTTTAACCAAATGTTCCACGAAACATTACAGTGGATAAGCAAATGATTCACAGTTTCTATGGCAGCCGAGCAGAATACACATGAATTTGAGATCGAAGGTATCGGCCCACGCTTTTCTAGTTCTGCTCTTGTGGGAATCAGATCGTGTAGTGATTTCCAAGCGAAAGCCTCAACTTTTGGGGGAGCGAGATTACTACGAGTTTATTGAGTCTATTTTCTCAATTTAAGCATTTGCCAACTCCTTTCACCTTAGATCATCTTTGGATTCAACTTCATTTGTATCATAAATACAATCACCAAAATCAACATATCTAAGCTTGCAATTAACATAAAATACACTTTATTAAAAATAACTGAAAACATAATAAAAGTACTAAAATCGCAACATATCTAAAATACAAACCACAACATATGAAATAACTAAAAACCTATAAATGTCAATAAAACACTTAATAAACACTACAAATGTTCATACTATAGATACTAAAACGAGACTATGTTAAGGACTCGTCAACCATCGTCGTTGGAGGTTACCGCCCATTTCCATCAACCACCCGCTGTCGCTAACTGGCGGGAGGCGTGTCAATCAGACGTCGAATGACGAACGTGAAAGGCTCCAATCGTTCGACGTCTGATTGTTGGGTGAAATAGACGGGGCCTCCGGAAGCGGCAATGGTATGGTCCGACGAAGATATCGACGTCAGTAATGACGTTATTTTTGAGATTTTAGGGTTTGAGATTTTTTAGAGATTTTGAGAAGTTTTAGACATTTTAAATAAATTGTCTTCTTTTTTCAATCTATTTGAAAAAAAATTAAAATAAAAAATGTGTCAAATTCTGATTGTGTAATGACTCAAATTTTTGATTCAACAAATGGACGTTAACCCGAGTTATGAACCTTCGTGTTAGATTGAGTAATTGGACCCATTGGGCCAAGTTTGGCCTTATTGGATGAGGAATTGGTTACTTGGGCTAGAGTGGTCACCTTTTTGTAGCAATTATGAAAGTTAGAGGTTTGATGTTGCAAATATACCATTTTGTAATGGGAAAGTGGCTGGTCACTCCTTTTCTCCCTTGTCTCACGTGACTTTAATGGGGAGGGGTTAAAGTGCAGGTGGATGATATCACTCATTTTTATCTTCACCCTCTTTCCATCATCGTTTCTCTCAAAAATCCCATAGCCACCGAAGCATAAAGATCCAAGCTTTCTTCATCAATCCTTTCATCCTAGATTCAAGATTTAGATATGTTAATCTCCTCTTCAAGGGCTTCAAGAAAAGCATAGTATTATGGTGGAAAGGTAAGAGTTGCATTTATGGGTTTTTGGAAGTTTAAGATTTTATGGTTTTTCCTTTGGATTCAAAGGTGTAAATTTGTAGTTAGGCCTTCCCTAAAGATTAATTAAGGTTTTGATTCGTTTTCCATGTTTGTATGGCAAGATGAGGTGTTGGGGATTTTTCTTCAAGCTTGAGTCAAGAGGAAAAGTTGAAGACGCTTAGGGTAAGTGTGCATTTCGAGATTTTTGCTTAAGGTCAGTATATCTCTGACTCCTACTCTTCTTGAAGACTATAAAGTGATTGATTTGCTTGATTTTGTGGTTTAAGATTGCTAGTTTTGGTGTTTAGGTAGCTTAAAGCTTTGTTAATAGTAAATCCTGGATTAATCGTTAATAAAGAGTAAAATGGTAGTAAACCACCCTAAACAACTTCCATAAGATGTAGGATCGAGTCAATGAGTTAAAGGTTACTTTTTGGGGGCTTGGGAAGTGATTTCTCGAGCCTTGAAAGCCATTTCTACGATTCAGTACCAATACACGGAGAGCCTGTACCAGTACTGTAATAACTAATTTTATCCGGGGTGTTGACCCGTTTTCACATTTTTGTTAGTTTTTGAAATAATGGGCTTTGATTATTACCTTTTTTATATATTATTAATTAATATTATAATTATGCAAAAACCAAAAATTATTATTATTATTATTAATATACTATATTTGTTATTAGTCATTATGTTTAAAAATTCCAAAAATACTATTAATATTATTTCTTCATTCTACTGTCTATTCATAATTAAAAACCAAAAAATATTATTAGCATATTTAGTGTTATTACAATTATTATACTTATTACTAGTAGTTTATTATCACACGATACTATGTATGTTATGATTTGAAAAGAAAATGAAAATATACACCAAAAAGTATTACTATTACTATTATTTGTTTTTATTTTTATTTACATTATTTATTGCTATTATTAATTCAGTATTATTATTCCCATTTTATTGTTATTATATTACTATATTATTAATATTATATTATTATTATATTGGTATATTATTATTATTGTTGTTGTTTTATTATTATATTATATTATATTTATTAAACAAAAAAATAAACAAATTAAATATTAATTTAATTAAATAAAGCCCAATGTTTTGACAACCCATTTACATTATAAAAAACCCTAATTATTACATCTGGGCCCGTTCGAGCCCAAAGTAAGATAAACCCAAATGCCCTATTGTTTTGTACGCAGCCAGCCACAAACCTAGATCCAACGGTCCAGATTGCCTCGGAAGAACGTTATGGAACCACCAGGCGCCCACGTTATGGAACCACCAGGCGCCCAACACGGCCACCCATCCTCCCAAGCGCGCGTAGAGTTCACCCTTCGTCTCTTCAGTTGCCGCGTGTGCGCCACCACGCGCTGTTCAAGTCTTGCCAGCTCCCTACTGTCGTCCTTTATTGGTCCCCTCCTCTGGCCACGACACATGCAACTACAACAAGGGCAATGATAAAAAATTGCAGACAAGCCAAAATACAAAATATTAGAGGCCACGGACATGTGTAAACACAAAAAACAAAAACTCAGAGTCTTAGAAGGCACTGCAAGATAGACGTGCAACCAACAATTTTAGATGACTCAGAGTTGACAACAACAGTGGTTCAGATGAATTCGGCCAAAGTCATTTTCTCTTTTCTTTTACACATGTAATATTTCGGTTATATAACCAAACCCTAAACGACTTGTAACCCATTCAGGGGGAAATCCAAAAAAAGTTAATAGAGAAACCAGAAAGTTGAGGTATTTTCTCAAGATTTCAAGTGCATGCATGTTTTCATAAACAAAAATGAGGAAGATACTTTAGGGCTTTTTTTCCGTCTCTACCTTCGAAGTCAGGGCCGTCGGTCTTTCGAACCTCCGCGTCTTGGTGATAACCCTTGAAGCCTTTGAGGGGCTTCCATGGTGAACCATATGGAGGCTTGGGGGACCGGTGGTGCGGGTTTAGCAGAAAGGCAGCTAGGGTTTTCTCTTCTTCTTTTCGAGATTTAAAAGGAAAAAAGGGCCAAGTTTTTAAAATCTTTGGTCGAAACTAGTTTTGGGTGGAGGAAACGGTGTTTTTAGGTTCGGTTTAGGGTGGCTACCGGTGTCGGCGCAGCAGCCGATGCCGCGAAAGCGGCTGGATTCTGGGTTCATGATAACCATTGAGAGAGAGAGGGCATGCTATCTTTTTACAAAGAACGGTAAAATGTTTTAAAAATAACAATTTTGGCTTATATAGTTGGTACGGCTAAAAGTGGTTTAATTACCAATTTTAAATCCCTCCGTGTCGCGTTATTCACCCATACTAAGCCCTTTTGCGTTTAAAAATTACACTCCTGGTCCCCAATAGTTTTGAAACATTTGCAATTTTGTCCCTTATTTTGCATCAGATTTTGTTTTTTAATGGTTTTATCCCCCTAAGTCCCTTCGTGTTTTCGATAATCTTTTGAGTCCTTCCACCTTTTAAAATACCTTTCACAGTCTCTTAATCTTTTTAAGCTTTGCAATTTTGCCCTCATATTTATTTTGAATTCGGTTTTCCATGGATAAATACCCTCTTCGACCCCTGAAATGTTGTTTTGTTTTAATTTGGTCCAGGTTCCAGTGTCAAATTTCAGTTTTTCCTTTCTTCTTTTGTTTTGTTCTCACTTTGGTCCGTTACATTGCATGTTTAAGTCCTGCCCTTTATGTTTTTAGTCCTTTTTATGCTTGGATGTTGTTCATTTCATTTATTCATTTTGCACATTCATGCGTGGATTTATTTCATTTGTATCTTATGTTGGATATTTGTTTCACTACGTTGTGTTGTGTATAGTATTATTTTGTAATATATATGCTATGTGTTCTATATCTAAAATGTATACTTGGCTACATATTAAACTACTATATGTATATATTATCCTGGTTTAAATGTATGTTACTTTCCATTAAGATTAGTGGTTTGACGTACATAGTAGGTAATATAATAGTGTATAACGTACTTTTTTATATGTATGGGTATATTATACGTTTCGAGTATAGTATGCTATATATTTGTATATATATATGGTTTGTACATATTTTAACACATAGTTCAAGTATATATATAAAAATGGCTACGGCCAAACCTAGCTCTCACATATATTTATACACACTTATATATGTATACAATACTTTATCATATATACATAGTATAGTTTTCGTGTGGTTTTGTACTTTAACATTTGATGTTCGGAATTCTTATTTGTACATTTGTTTCATGCTTTTATTTTATGCCTTTATTAACGTTTGTTATGTTTATGCTTATTTGAAATGCCATGTAAATGTTGTATTTGAAATTTGAACTTGCTAATACGGTGCCCTTTTATTCGGGGGTAAACTCGGCCAGTATCAACGTAGTGATGGCGGTCTTGTTGTTTACTTTTGAATAACGAGGCCCTTAAAATTTACTTGCGCGTATAACCATATTTTAACTTAATCGTCACTTTAATTCAGAAAGTTTAATACTGATAAAGGGGCAATTATTTATTTTTCTTTTACGGTACCGATTTTTAGGCGGTGTGGGGTGTCAAATATCTCCCATCCGTAATCGACTACCGAGCCCTATTTTTGATCGAATCTCTAGTTTCATGGTGTCCGGCCTACCCTAGTGGCCGGTGGCGACTCCGAGTTTTTATTATTTTTTCAAGAAAACGATTTTTTAAAGAATTTTCCATTTTCCAAATATTTTCCCCAAAACTAAAAAGAAACTTATTACTCATTTTTCTAGCGATCTCATTTGACTTTAAATTCGAATTTGAATTTTCAAAAGGGTCGCTACAGTTGGCGACTCCGCTGGGGACTGGTTTTTGATTTTTAAAACTAAAGTGAGTCCGACCATTTTTCAAAAAGAACAATATAATAATCACCACTTTATTAATATGGGAAGTTGTGAATTAAAGTGATATACGTTTATAAGTGCGAGTATATTTTAACGCATCTAAAATTTAACATTTAAACCTATCCTTTTAAGTGGGGGGAAAACGCTAGCGCTTTCATGTGGATAATGTTCCTTTGTATTGGCCTAGTAAGTACCTTCGGGGCTTGACTACCTTATGTTTTCGTGGGAATATTGTTTCCCCGTACGGACATAGCGAAAGGGTCCCCTTGAATTGAACTCGATTGAAAGGAGCCTATAATGGGTGATGACCGGGGCCTTTGCTACTCTTTAGAAGAAGACAACAAGGACAGTTCGGGTACCGTTTAGAACCAAAACTGCATATAGAGAACATAGAAAGCCCACCCCTTTTAGAGCCATGCGGTAAACCTAGGTTCTTTAGAAATAATGTAAATATGGTTGTTTTGTCTGATTTATTTCATTGTTTTTCATTTTATATGTTTATTGATTTTATCAGGTACTGACTTGTTTCTTCTTTGTTTTATTTTGTTTTGCATATGTTTGGCATATACATTGCATAATATAAAGGTGTTGATTTGAGTGGTTTGACAAGTTGAAATCTTTCATCATGGATAAAAGGTACCTCAAGAAGGAGGAAATTAACTCTATTGTTTGACATTGGTTCGAAGTCAACCAAAGAGTCCAAGGTGATAGTTTACCGAGTGAGCACATTATGGCAGGTATCTATGAGAGAACGCAATGCACGTGAGAGATATTGATTTCTCATCTCATTGTACGGCGATGTTCTCCTCATGGACCAAGATGAGCCTAAGGCATATCGGGAAGCAGTGACGAGCCCAGACTCTGAGAAATGGCTAGAAGCCATGAAATCTGAGGTGGATTCCATGTCAGAAAACCAAGTATGGACTTTGGTTGACCCACCTGAAGGGATAAAACCCATAGGGTGTAAATGGGTTTTTAAAAGGAAGACTGACATGGATGGCAATGTACAAACATATAAAGGGCAATTGGTCACTAAGGGATTTCGTCAGATTCATGGTATAGACTAATAAAATTTTTTCTCATGTTGCTATGTTTAAATCCATTCGGATATTGCTTGCAATAGCTGCATTTCATGATTATGAAATCTGGCAAATAGATGTCAAAACCGATTTCCTTAATGGAAAATTAGATGAGGATGTGTACATGACACAACCTGAGGGTTTTGTCAATCCAAAAGATGCCCAGAAAGTATGCAAGCTACAAAGATCCATTTATGGGTTGAAGCAAGCTTTTCGAAGTTGGAATCTTCGTTTTAATGATGCAATCAAAGAATTTGGTTTTATTAAAAATGAAGATGAGCCATGTGTTTTCAAGAAAACTAGTGGGAGCACTGTCACATTCTTGGTATTGTATGTAGACGACATACTAATAATAGGAAATGACATACCTACCTTACAGTCTGTAAAGACTTGGTTAGGAAAATGTTTTTCTATGAAAGACTTGGGTGAAACAACATACATATTAAGAGTCAAGATCTATAGAGATAGATCAAGACGACTCTTAGGACTAATTTAAAATACATACATAGATAAAGTACGAAAATATTCAGTATGGAAGA
Source organism: Hibiscus mutabilis (assembly GCA_019671005.1). Taxonomy (NCBI): domain Eukaryota; kingdom Viridiplantae; phylum Streptophyta; class Magnoliopsida; order Malvales; family Malvaceae; genus Hibiscus; species Hibiscus mutabilis. The sequence goes on along the minus strand of CM033729.1, from coordinate 6,821,557 downwards.
ATCTGAAAGAGGATTCTTATCTATGAGACATGGCATTTCACTCTATAAGGAAATGTGTCCTTCAACGCCTCAAGAAAGAGAGCGCATGAGTAAGGTTCCATATGCTTCAGCTATTGGATCTATCATGTATGTCATGCTATGTACACATCCAGATATATCATATGCATTATGTATGACAAGTCGATACCAAGTGGATCCCGATGAAGGTCAATGGGTTGTAGTCAAAAACATCCTTAAGTACTTAGAAGAACTAAGGATACATTCCTTATGTATGGAGGTGAGGAAGAGCTAAGTATAAAAGGTTATACCGACGCAAGCTTCCAAACTGATAAGGATGATTCTCGATCGCAATCGGGTTTTGTGTTTTATCTTAATAGAGGTGCTGTAAGCTGGAAAAGTTTAAAGCAAGATACAATAGTAGATTCTACAACAGAAACTGAGTATATTGCAGTAAGCGATGCTGTAAAAGAGGTTGTTGGATCAAAAAGTTCATATCTGAACTAGGGGTTGTGCCTAGCCTATCAAATGATATAGATCTACATTGTGACAACAACGGAACCATGGCACAAGCAAAAGAACCCAGATCTCACTAGCGATCCAAACACATACTTAGGCGTTACCATCTCATTCGAGAAATCATTGATCGAGGGGACGTAGAAATATGTAGAGTACCAATGGATGACAATATTGTCGATCCACTAACAAAGCCTCTGACACAGCAAAAGCATGATTGTCACACTAAGTCTCTTGGTATTAGATACATGAGTGATTGGTCTTAGTGTTAGTGGGAGATTGTTGGAGTATGCCCAAAGACCAATCATGAGATGGTTGTAAAAGACATACTTATTTTATCATGTTAATATAAAGCCATTATTATTTTTCAGTCTTATTCTGTGCATTTATAAATAAACTGAATTATAATAAAGTCCTTAGAATAATATAATTATTCTTGAATGTCCTTAGTCGAGTACTATTTTGGACATAGACAATAATAATATATTAAGACTAATATGCAGTTGATTGATGACAAAGTGTTGTCATTGACATGAAGATGTCTAAATCAATACATAAGTATGTGTTAGAGAACGACATATTGGACTGACCCGTTATGAGCATGTTTCGTGGATTATTATGTGACAGTCACAACATTGCTCATAGTGATAACTACATGTATGATCCTCAGACTTGAGATCATCATTATTTCAACATCGTGAGTGACATATTTTGATGTGGTCAAACGTTTGTCGTAACTGACTACACTATAAAGACTAATATTGGATATGTCGCAATCTATGTAGCGGAATATGGTTGATCAAGATAGCATTTGTCCCTCCTACATAATATGAGTAATATCATAGGCCACTTGATTGAGTGAGACTAGAAAATACATGACCATGCTCGAATAAATTGATATGAGGTATCATAGTTATTCGTTTATAATAGTCTACTCAAGATATCAAGAAATATTATATGGACTATACAAGTGTGACTATTCCATGACTTGTGTCAGATCTAGATATGAGGACAAAAGGATGCAATACATGAAAAGAGTTAATCAGGGAAAAAGGTTATGTCGAACCATGACTTCGTGTAACTTAGGTAGCAATGATCCATTGCTAGATGCCACTCATTGCTTGTAATATTAGAATTGGTCTAGATATTACTGCTAATGTTACATGAACCTACAAGCGTCACACCCTATGATTGAAACGAACAAATATCGACTAGATAGCATGTGTACAAACTTGTTGTACACGTAATAAGTAAAAACCGAAATTATATAATTACTGTAATTATAGATAATCTTGTTTATATATATTTTAATACTAGATAATTATTGTGATTATCAAATACTATTAATATATATATATCTAAATAAACCTAATTAAAGTAGAATCAAATTCTATATATTTAATTATATTCGGTTCAATATATTGTATATTTAATGAATTCAAATTTAATTAGAATTAGGTTTTTGAATGTTATATAAAGGCATAAGGTCTAGCAGCCGATATATGCCTTTTGCAAAAAAATCTCTCTAACAGTTAGAGAAGTAAAATATTGTTCGTTTCATTCGGGTAGACTGCGTAGAGGTCGAAACGCTGTTGTGACGACTTGGATTCGATATTGTGCTAGAAGAATTGGATTCTCCTAACTCCCTGTGGTTTTTCAAATTTATTTAAGGTAACGTTTCATCCATTTTCACCCCAGATTCGTTCCTCGTTCATGGATCACTGACGGAAACGTCGGATAATTTTTTCGTTGCGCTATGGGGTGTATCAATGTTTCCCAATAGTAGATTACTGATTATCACGTGCATGATGTGACATTGATTTTGATAAAAGATCAATTGAATGTTGTGATCACGATGAAGTATGATTTCCTGCTCAGCCCGCTCTGGTCGGTAAAGCGCGTGACATAAGATTACTACTCCTTCGATAATGTTCGATGATAAGAAAATCTCCTAAGAAAGCCTAATGGAACAGTTTGAATGTGGGAATTCTTTTAAAAAAAATCTGTCAAGAAATGAACAATTAATGGAGTTGGGGGGAGAACAAATCTAATAAGGAACTAGATTCCACCTGTTCAATGCCCCTACATCAGAGATAAATCTCTAAAATCAATGAAAAATCAAGTAAGTCTTGGAGCATCCTGATGGAGTTGTAGGGGGAGAACAAATCTAATAAGGAGATATGCTCCATCTGTTCAATACCCTGGCGTTAAAAATGATTCTTTAAAGGCACTGACATGATATTAATTGCAATTGGAAGAATTCACTTGTACTAAAATTCTTGAATTGATATTTTTTCTTTCTTTTTATTCGTTTGCACTCCATGGGTTAAACAAATTTGGGAACCGTAAATGTATTTTGGAGAAAAATAAGAACTAGAAGGAGTAATTTTTGAATAGATCAAGCAAATACCATAATCATGAGGATGAACAGAGCAATCTGGGCGAAATTTCACAACTGCAAATATCGCCACAACATTTAAAGGTAAGCTATTGATCATCGGGGGATTAAATCTAAGACGCTCTTGCATTTGATATATGAGGCATTCTATTTTTTTATTGATTTTGATTTTGTATATTAACCCAAAAAGTATCCTTTGTGGGAATGATAGGCAACAAATTGACATATAGATGAAAAGAAAGAGAAAAAGAAGAAAAAGTAAGAGAAAGAAAATAAAAGAAAAAAGAGAAACATAGAAAAAATAAGGTATTGATCCAAGAATAAAATTTAGGTATATGATCGACCTAACACCGATGATTAGTCAGTGATCTAGAAAAGAATGATAGCAAGCCTTGGTATGATACACGATTCAAAGACTCAAAGTGAGTGTATGTCACAATGCCTTAATTGATTCAAAAGAATGAAGATTGAATCTTATGGAAGAAATGAAGTTTTGAGACTTAAGGGAGCATGTTTTTGGCCCACCGTTGAGATGGAAGAAAGACCATCCCGTTGGATCAGAGGCAAAAGTAATAGCCAAACCCAAAGGCTAGATAGGTTATTACCGAGACCCAAAAAGAAGAAAATTATTCTTTTGCATGGCTTCTATGATAATGTTTTAGATGTACATGGACAACCTACTATAAAACCTGTCAGTGGTTATGAAGAGAATAATAGCAAGACTCAGTGTGCGGCATAGTTCAAAATGAATATTGTCTATAATGTCTTGATTAGATGAGCAAAATGAAGATTGAGCCTATTTGAAGAAAATAAGTATGGAGGTTTAGGGGGCATGTTTCCAGCCTAACATCAAGGTAGAAAAAAGACTGTACCAATAGGTTAGGGGCAAAATAACAGTTAAACCCCGAGGTGAGATGAGGTACTACCAGGTTCAAGAAGAAGAAAAATATTTCCTTAAGTAACTCCAAAGTTTTAGGTCAGGGAAATACATGGTCGACCCAGCACAAAGGAGTAATGGTTAGAATAAGAATAATCGCAAGATTCGACATGCCAGGTATTTTAGAGATTTGAAGTAACTTCATAATGATCTGTATAGTTTAAAATAATAAAGACTTGTGACCTTATTAGAAAAAAGGAAAATTTGGGGGACTTGGGGGCACGGTGTTCACTCCAACGTTAAGATAGAAGAAGGCTCATTGTGAGAAGTTTTATAAGAGATAACAATTGAGCCCAAGTTAAGAAAGGGCAATGTCTCAAGAAGGAAAATGATAAATTCTATATGACTAGTGCAAGGCAATAATGACCTTTTCAAAATGAGAAGAGAGATGGAGATTCAGTAAAGACAGAACAAAATACTTTGTTTGATTAGGAGATTGAAATTGGGCTTATCGAAGTACGGAAAGCTTAGAAGCTTGGGGGCACGGTGCTCACCCCAATGTTGAGAAGAAGTAGACTCGTCATAAAAAGTCATTGAAGAGAATATTTAAGCCCAGTGAAGTAGAGGCAATGATTCAGAATTAGACCTCAAGAAATGATAGATTTTGTTTCGACCAATTCAAGCTAGCAACACCCTTTCTAGAAGAGACAAAAGGTGAAGATTCGGTAAAGACAAAGGGCCCATAAGAGCTAAGGGTGACCGACCAGAAAGCAAGAGTTCTCCCCTAACAATTTTAAAAATGACTCCACTCATGCATCATTTGTAGCTAGATGTCCTTATGTTAGAAGCATGCTAACTCATACCATCATAGCATTTTGTTTATTCAAAACATGTATTCGAAGATTGACAAAAGGTTTGATCTATAGCTTTACAAGAGAAGAAATAGACCTCGGAGAACCAAAAGTTCAGCGGCTTGCATAATTAGTGTTTCCAAAGGTCTTGCGGTCTTCGGTTATCCGAGAGTGGCGAGCATCCTTTTATGTTAGAAAAATCTGAAGTTAGAGCATTTTTTTGAAGAGATCCAATTGGTAGCCATGTTAGCGTGAATCCTTTGATATGGTCTAAAGCCCCTAAAGATGAGGTGGATCCGATTAGTAGTCGTGTTAGCGTGAATCCTTTGATATGGTCTGAAGCCCCTGAAGATGAGGTAGATCCGATTGGTAGTGTGTTGGCGTGAATCCTTTGATATGGTCTAAAGATGAGGTAGATCCGATTGCTAGTCGTGTTGGCGTGAATCCTTTGATATGGTCTGAAGCCCCTGAAGATGAGGTAGATTCGATTGGTAGGCGTGTTGGCATGAATCCTTTGATATGGTCTGAAGACCCGAAGATGAGATAGATCTGATTGGTAGCCGTGTTGGCGTGAATCCTTTGATATGGTCTAAAGCCCCTGAAGATGAGGTAGATCCGATTGGTAGCTGTGTTGGCGTGAATCATTTGATATGGTCTGAAGCCCCTAAAGATAAGGTAAATCCGATTAGTAGGCGTGTTGGCGTGAATCATTTGATATGGTCTGAAGCCCCTAAAGATGAGGTAGATCCGATTGGTAACCGTATTGGCGTGAATTCTTTGATATGGTCTGAAGCCCCTGAAAATGAGGTAGACCCGATTGGTAGCCGTGTTGGCGTGAATCCTTTGATATGGTCTAAAGTCCCTGAAGATGAGGTAAATTTGATTGGTAGCCGTGTTGGCGTGAATCCTTTGATATGGTCTGAAGCCCTTAAATATGAGGTGGACCCAATTGGTAGCCGTGTTAGCGTGAATATTTTGATATGGTCTGAAGCCTTGAAGATGAGGTGGACCCGATTGGTAGCCGTGAAGGTGTGAATCCTTTTATATGGTCTGAAGCCCCTAAAGAAGAGGTAGAGCCGATTGATAGCCGTGTTGGCGTGAATCATTTTATATGGTTTGAAGCCTCTTGAAGAAGAAGACTTCAAGGCAAAGAGTTTTATATAGAATAAACTCGAAGCTTAAGGATATCGAAAAAAAGAAGGCTGAATAGTTTCATATAGGAGGAACTCGCACCTCGTAATCTTCGGACAGAAAAGTCAGATAAAATTAGTGCTTATGGTCTTTGCTTTATTCTTGTTCTACAAGAATAAGCAAAGAGGGGCAGCTGTTATCACTAATTTTATCTGGTGTGTTGACCCGCTTTCACATTTTTGTTAGTTTTTGAAATAATGGGCTTTGATTATTACCTTTTTATATATTATTAATTAATATTATAATTATGCAAAAACCAAAAATTATTATTATTATTATTAATATACTATATTTGTTATTAGTTGTTATATTTAAAAATTCCAAAAATACTAATAATATTATTTCTTCATTACTACTATCTATTCATAATTAAAAACCAAAAAATATTATTAGCATATTTAGTGTTATTACAATTATTATACTTATTACTAGTAGTTTATTATCACATGATACAATGTATGTTATGATTTGAAAAGAAAATGAAAATATACACCAAAAAATATTAGTATTATTTATTTACATTATTTAATGCTATTATTAATTTGGTATTATTATTCCCATTTTATTGTTATTATATTACTATATTATTAATATTATATTCTTCTTCTTATTGTTATTATATTGGTATACTATTATTATTATTATTATTGTTTTATTATTATATTATATTATATTTATTAAACAAAAAAACAAATTAAATATTAATTTAATTAAATAAAGCTCTATGTTTTGACAGTCCATTTACATTATAAAACCCTAAATATTACATGTTGGCCGGTTCGAGCCCAAAGTAAGATAAACCCTAATGCCCTTTTGTTTTGCGCACAACCAGCCACATATCGTTGGATCCAACGGTCCAGATTGCCTCAAAAGAACGTTCTGGAACCGCCACGCGCCTATGTTCTGGATCGTTCGAATCCCAACACGACCACTCATCCTCGCACGCACGCGTAGAGTTTACCCTGCTCTTCAGTTGCCATGCGTGCGCCACTACGCGCTATTCGAGTCTTGCCAGCTCCCCACTGTCGTCCTTTGCTGGTCCCCTCATCTGGCCATGGCACATGCAACCACAACAAGGACAATGATCAAAAATTGCAGACAATCCAAAATACAAAATATTAGAGGCCATGGACATGTGCAAACACAAAAAACAAAAACTCAGAGTCTCAGAACGCCCTGTAGGATAGGCGTGCAACCAACAATTTCAGATGACTCAGAGCTGACAACTACAGTGGTTCAGATGAATTCGGCCAGAGTCATTTTCTTTTTTCTTTTACGCATGTAATATTTCGGTTATATAGCCAAACCCCAAACAAGTTGTAACCCATTCAGAGGAAATCCAAAAAACGTTAATATAGAAACCAGAAAGTTGAGGTATTTTCTCAAGATTTCAAGTTCATGCATGTTTTCGTAAACAAAAAAATGAGGAAGATAGTTTAGGGTTTTTTTCGTCTCTACCTTCGAAGTCAGAGCCTTCGGTCTTCCGGACCTCTGCGTCTTGGTGATAACCCTTGAAGCCTTTGAGGGGCTTCCATGGTGAACCATATGGAGGCTTGGGGACCGGTGGTGCAGGTTTAGTTTTCTCTTCGGCTTTTCGAGTTTTAAAAGGAACAAGTGGTCAAGTTTTAAAAATCCATGGTCAAAACTGTTTTTGGGTGGAAGAAAATATGTTTTTAGGTTCAGTTTAGGGTGGTTACCAATGCTGAGGCGGCAGCCGATACGGCGGAGGCGGCCAAATTTTAGGTTCATGATGAACCATTGAGAGAGAGGGCAAAATATCTTTTTATAAAGAAGGGTAAAATGTTTTAAAAATAAAAACTTTGGCTTATATAGTTGGTACGGCGAAAAGTGGTTTAATTACCAGTTTTAAATCCCTCTGTGTCACGTTATTTACCCGTGCTAAGCCCTTCCGCATTTAAAAATTACACTCATGGTCCCCAATTGTTTCGAAACATTCGCAATTTCGCCCCTATTTTGCACCAGATTTCGTTTTTAATGGTTTTATCTCCCCTAAGTCCTTTCGTGTTTTCGATAATCTTTTGAGTCCTTCCGCCTTTTAAAATACCTTTCGCACTCTCTTAATCTTTTTAAGCTTTGCAATTTTGCCCTCATATTTATTTTGAATTTGGTTTTCCATGGATAAATGCCCTCTTCGACCCCTGAAATGTTGTTTTGTTTTAATTTGGTCCAGGTTCCAGTGTCAAATTTCAGTTTTTCCTTTCTTCTTTTGTTTTGTTCTCACTTTGGTCCGTTACATTGCATGTTTAAGTCCTGCCCTTTATGTTTTTAGTCCTTTTTATGCTTGGATGTTGTTCATTTCATTTATTCATTTTGCACATTCATGCGTGGATTTATTTCATTTGTATCTTATGTTGGATATTTGTTTCACTACGTTGTGTTGTGTATAGTATTATTTTGTAATATATATGCTATGTGTTCTATATCTAAAATGTATACTTGGCTACATATTAAACTACTATATGTATATATTATCCTGGTTTAAATGTATGTTACTTTCCATTAAGATTAGTGGTTTGACGTACATAGTAGGTAATATAATAGTGTATAACGTACTTTTTTATATGTATGGGTATATTATACGTTTCGAGTATAGTATGCTATATATTTGTATATATATATGGTTTGTACATATTTTAACACATAGTTCAAGTATATATATAAAAATGGCTACGGCCAAACCTAGCTCTCACATATATTTATACACACTTATATATGTATACAATACTTTATCATATATACATAGTATAGTTTTCGTGTGGTTTTGTACTTTAACATTTGATGTTCGGAATTCTTATTTGTACATTTGTTTCATGCTTTTATTTTATGCCTTTATTAACGTTTGTTATGTTTATGCTTATTTGAAATGCCATGTAAATGTTGTATTTGAAATTTGAACTTGCTAATGCGGTGCCCTTTTATTCGGGGGTAAACTCGGCCAGTATCAACGTAGTGATGGCGGTCTTGTTGTTTACTTTCGAATAACGAGGCCCTTAAAATTTACTCGCGCGTATAACCATATTTTAACTTAATCGTCACTTTAATTCAGAAAGTTTAATACTGATAAAGCGACAATTATTTATTTTTCTTTTACGGTACCGATTTTTTGGCGGTGTGGGGTGTCAAATATCTCCCATCCGTAATCGACTCCCGAGCCCTATTTTTTATCGAATCTCTAGTTTCATGGTGTCCGGCCTACCCTAGTGGCCGTGTGGGATGCACGCTCGGGCTGATTCGTCTCTCACTCACACGTGGCATGCAAGCGCTGACCATTCAGATCTCATGGCGCCACGTGTCTTCGATCTGGGTCGTTCAATCTTCAAACAATCCTGGCCGTTGGATCAAATTTGATCCAACAGCCAAGATTAATTATGGCCGATTGCAACCTTTCACATCCACCGACTCCCTTACGTGGCTGCTTCGCCGTTGCCGCCGTACGCTCGCCCCTCACCAGCTCACCAAACCAGACATGCAAGATCAGAAAAGTACAAGTTAGATCAAAGAGAAAATCATTTTTATTTCTGTCTAATCTTGTAAGCAAAGCAAAAAATCAATCAATCAAAAGGCAACCTATATATCAAATGTATCCATATTTTTGTACTCAGTCTGGAGATTCGAAATAAGAACACAAAAATCCATTGGTAAATCTCTTTCTTTCTTTCCTTTCTCATGCATGTATAAACCAAAAATATAGTAAAATAAAAAAGAAACCAGAGTTTTTATCGAGGCCAGTTCATGTTTCCCCTTGCCCGCGATAAGCCTTCTATGGTGAGCCGTTTTAGGGAGGGGTTGTTTTGGTTTCGGGATAAAGGTTTCTGTTTTGCTTTGGGGTTCTGGGTGGCCGAAAAGTAGAGGTCCAGGACGGCTGGAGGCAACTGTCACGGCCGAGCCTCACCTAAGACCATTGGCTTACGACAGTCGGGTGAGGGTATTGTCCTGGGGTTGTTGGGTTGCTGAAAAAACCAGAGAGAGGGGAACCTCTATTTTTAGGGTTATAAAAAAATAAGGAAAATGAAATTAGGGGTCGGTCATTGGGTTTTATAGACTCGAAATAAAAAGAAATTGGTCTAATAATTTAATAAATCCCTCATTCCCACTGGTATTTTCATTTCGGGTTTGCCCTTGGTCTAATAGCAAGTCTGGTCATCCCCTCTTTTTATCTTCTTTTAATTTGGTCTTGAAATTAAACTGAATCAGATTTTAAAAGGCGAAATTGCCCACTTAATTCTTCCGCGTTTTGACTTTTTTTCATTTTGGGCTTGCCCCTTGGTTATATTACATATTCAGTCCTTGCAAGCTTATTCCAGTTTATAATTAAGTCCCTAAATGTATCTCTTGTTTATTTAATTTTTGTTTTCTGATTTTGTTTTTAGTTCATTTCAGTCCTTTGAGTGGTTTAAATAATTATGTTTTTTTGTTTTTTCATTATGGTTACTTTGCTCTCTAGTGTTTATGTGTTTTTTATTTTATGTTTTTTACATGTGTATTCATTTGTGATATTATGCTTTTGTTTTTAAATTTATTTTGTTCGTATTATATATATGTCTATTTTATATGTTATGCTTTAATTTCGTTTGTACATCATGTTTATATGGTTCTTCATTTTTTATGTATTTTGGTTGGCATATTATGTGCATTTATTTATGTTTTCATAACATGTGTATTATCATGCTAATATATCATTTAGTTTGTTTGTTCATGTTGCATACATGTGTTTTATTAAGCGATCATGTTTAGTTTAGTTATCTATCATGCATATATGTGTTCTAGTATGTTTTATTTTTGCTTTGTATTTTAAGTTATATGTTAAAAATGGGTGATATTTGTTACATGTTAATATCATGATATGCTTTTAATGTATGAATGTAATTTGTGTCATATGATAAAGTTTTAGTGTAATATGGTGATAATGTTGTTTTGTTATTTTAGTATCATATTTTATATCATGTCATGCATATATTGTAATTGTGGTTTTTTATGTGTTTAGGCATGTTATATTTAGTTAATTTAACCTTGAAGCATGTTTTTTTACCATGTTTATGTTTATGTTTAGGTTTCATTTTGATTCTTGAGACATGTTTTTATTTATGATCATGCTTTTTTTATGTAATGTTAAATTAGATATGTTCTTTTATATGTTTGTTAAGATTGCATAACGAGATATTAATTGTCAATACGGTGCCCTTTTATTCGAGCGTAAATGTGGCCAGTATCAAACGCACTGATGGTGATCTATCGGTTTATTCTCGAATAACGGGGCCCTTAAAATTTAATCACACTTATAACCAAATTTTAATTTAACCGTCGCTTTAATCCGAAAAGTTTAATATTAATAAAGTGGTAATTATTAAAGTACCAATTTTGGGCTGTGTGGGGTGCTAATCCTTCCCCATCCATAACGGACTCCCGAATCCAACATTTTTAAAATCTCTGGTTTTATGGTGCCCGGCCTACCTTAGTGGCCGGTGGTGACTCCATTTTTAAATAAAACGCAATTTTTTTCTAAAACCCCGCGGAATACATATTTTTAAATACCCGAAAGACCCCAAACATATTGAAACCTTTTTTTAGAGAACCAACACTCCGTAAAAAAGAGATCGCTGCAGATGGCGACTCTGCTGGGGACATTTTTTGTTTTTTCAAAAACAAAAGAGAGTCAAGCTTTTTAAATAATTACCGCTTTAGTAATATTGGAAGTTCCAGATTAAAGTGACTATGAAATTAACATTCGGTTATAATTGTGCGTTTATTTTAACGCATTTAAAATTTGACATATAAACCCGTCCTTTTAAAGTGGGGGGAAAATGCTAGTGGTTTCGTGAGGATATCGTTCCTCCGTATGGGCCTAGCAAAGTACCTTCAGGGCTTGAGTACCTTATGCTTTCGTGAGGATATCGTTCCTTCGTATGGGCATAAGTGAATGGGTCCCCTTGAATTGAACCCGGTTGAAAGGAGCCTATAATGGGTGATGATCGGGGGCCTTGCTACCCTTAGTAGGGGACAACAAAGACAATTCGGGTACCTCCTAGCACCAACACTGCATGTAGAGAACATAAAAAACCCACCCTTTTAGAGCCATGCGGATAACCTAGGTGTTTTAGACGAGATGTAAATAGGGTTGTTTTGTTTGTTTATCTTATTTAACTTGTCCTTTTATTTATGTATTTATTGATTTTATCCGGTACTGACTCGTTTTCTTTTTGTTTTGCTTTTTGCATATATCTTTGCATCTACATTACATAAAGGTATTGGATCAAGTGGTTTGCCCGATCAGAAAATCTTTCATCATGGAAAAAAGGTATCTTAAGAAGGACGACCTCTACTCAGCTGTTAGACATTGGTTAAAAGTCAATCAGAGGACCCAAGGTAATAGTTTGCCGAGCGAGCGCATAGTGTCAGGGTATACTCACGTGAGCCTTCAACATAATGACTTATGGGAACTTAAAAGAATTTGGGAAGGTTGGGACCGAAGACTACAAGACTTATTATGTGATAGTTACGGCGACATAGCATAGTTGATGTATGTTCGAGTCAACCAGCCTTTACTCCGAGCCATCTTCCAGTTCTGGAATCCTGCATTTTGCTGCTTCAATTTCAACGAACAAGATATGATGCCTACGGTAGAGGAATACACAGTCTTACTCAATCAGAAGAATATCCAGAAAGATTGGATTTATGCAAAGCCTCCAAGAAACCAGAATTACTCTTCGAAGCTTAGAACTTTTGCGGGGATAAGTGACGATTGGGTTAACAGCCTGATTCAAAATCGAAGAGATAGCCTAGTCTTTGCATGGGACAGTATCTGAGACATCATACCAGCGCACCCAGATGAGGGAAAGAAGATGGACCTATTCGCCATAAGGATATATGGTTTGGTCATCTTTCCGAGGGTTCTTTGAAACATCGATGTAGCCATCCTAGATCTATTTGAGCGTATGAAGTGGAAGGTGAATCCAGTACCGGCAATCTTGACTGAAACTTTCATTTCTCTAAACGCAAGTCGAAAGCATGAAGAGGGGCATTTTAGAGGGTGTGCATAGTTACTACAGGTTTGGATTCAGAGCCATATGTAGAAAACACCAACAAGGGTTTTGCCAGGAATATCATTTCGAGACTTTTCGCCTTTGCGAGAGTACTTAGCGAAGGAATGGCGAGAAGACTTGAACAGAAAGAAATGGACCCCGATCTTTAAGAACATTAAGGACGAGGACATAGTGTGGAGAGTTCCTTAGCTCGGCAGGGTTAGTTACTTCCTATACAGTTGCGGTGATTATGACTGGCTCATGATGTTAGGGCTACATGGTGGAATTGCTTGTGCTCCGCTTTTGGTGTCCCTACAATTCGAATCCCGACAGTTTGTTCCTGTTACCACCGGTTTAAGTCAAAGTGAGTTTCTTTTCAAGGGTGAGTTCAGGGCGAAGATTCAGACCATCATGTGAGCTTGGGATCACTGTTATTGGGTAAGAGTAGAAGGAGATACCGAATGCATGATCACCCCAGATTACGATTTTTGGAGGCGCCTGAGGATTAACGACAAGATTTCAGAACCCGACCAAGGACCAACCATGTCACTTGAGGAGCATATGAGGATAGTACCGCCCGAAGCCGACATTTTGCGAAATGAACTCGATGAGGTTAAGAAGAAAATAGAGGCTTTACAGTCTCATCATATGAGTGAGCTTTACAAGGTAAGTTTGGATGTCGACGACGAGATGGGAATATTAGGCAATTGAAGAAGCTGAATGCAGATCTGAGTGAGAAGAATGCTCTTTATCATAAAGATACTCTCCAGCTCCAAGCGAAGGTTCAGAATGCCAGCCGAAGCCAGTTCCTAGCCCTAGAGAAGAAAAGGTTGAACGGCGTGCGTTTAGTCGAAGAAGAACGAGAGAAAGGCAAGCGAGAAATCAAAAAAGAGTTAGAAAGCTGCAAGTTAGCCATCGAGAGTGAAAGACGGTCTTTTAGGGACGCCATTAACCAAGAGAAAGAAAGAGCTAGGCAAGCGATCGACAAAAGCAAGCAAGCAATCATCTGCGAAAGAGAGAACACTATCGTTTGGAAGAGAAAGTCCATGGAAAGCAGGAATAGACTACTAGAGATGCAAAACCTGTACAACGACACTGTTCAAAGCCTGAATCAGAGCCAAGATCAGAATGTCGAGTTAGAAGGGAGAATTACAGAGTTAGAACAGTCCTTTCAGACCTATCGTCGGAGGAATGGTTTCATCAAATTACAGGAACGGGAATGTGAAATTGGTATGTTATGAGCCCGTATTGAGTTACTTGAGGCAACAGTCCAAGATTACAGGGGGGGAATTAAGGTATTCGAAGAAGCTACAGTAGGTGGGGACAATTATTGGCAGCGAAGACTTTATGATGCCTTCCAGATGATTCAAGACAGAGACCAGTATTACACGACCCTGATGGTGAAAATACAACGAGTTGCGGGACATGTGAAAGATTTAGCTACAAAAGTCGAAGCCCTTCGACCTTTCATAACCTCGGACATGAAAGAAACGCTTAGGTTCATCAAGCTGCCCAGGGCTATCGAGAAGTTAGGAGCTAGGGCTAGGGCTAGGGCTTTTGTGTAGAACTCTACTTTACTATTTTTGTAATTCGGACCATTTTGTAATTTGGACCCTTTAATTCCCATGAAAGTAGTTCAAAAGGGTGATTACTAGCGGATCAATACCTTTATTTGCATACATTCTTGCATTGCATCATGGCATTTGCATCATTATACATGTGATAAGTGTTCAAAAGTACTATTTTTCTTACCCTTTTTACTCATATTACTGTTAGACTTAGGCTCATATTAGTTGCATAGTTAGTCATTCATGCATTAATCCATGTTTCCTTCAAACGTTGAACTTGATTACATAACTTGGTGATTTTTGTGGAAATAGATGCTGCTTTGGTGTGTTTTTGTGTGTGTATGTGCAGGATCACTTGCCAAAGCAATGCCGAGCTAGTTGCCAGGGCAGTGCATGAAAGAGACGCCGAGCTAGTTGCCATGGCATTTGTCGACAAAGACCAAAAGCAATATGGATGTCGAAATTCATGACTTTACATGCCCAAGATGACATGGAGCAAGGCCCAAGCCCAAAGGAATTTGATTGCCATGCAGAGATTAAAGAAGAATTAAATTCCAAGAGGATAGGAGAAGTTCTAATAGGAATAAAATTATAATAAAGAATTATATTCTTTAAAGATAATTTAATTCCAACTCAAACTCCTCCTCAAAGAAGGACTTTGGCCTAGCCCTATAAATACCAAGGAGATTTCGACAAGATGGATAGAGAGAGCAAGAGGGAAATTTGGCAAGTCCAAGTAGGGCAAGAGGAGAGAATTTTCGACAAGCATCAAGGGCAAGGAGGATTTCGACAAGCCTCTTCCTTCATCTTTGTTCGATTGGGTTCATGCTAGGGATTAATTATCTTGTGTTTCTTTGTAACCTAGCCATGAACTAAATTTACTTGGCTATGGTTATTGTGTTTTGTGGTTGTGAGAAACTATTGGTTTTTGTTTAGGTAATAAGAGTTTGCACTTTTCTATTTCAAGGTTTATTCATTCTTGATTCTTATTATTGTTTGCAGTGAATTGGGAGAGGATCTCGTGATTTCATCCATTTATCTAATATCGGGAGAGTTAGATTCAAGAAACGAATGAATATGATCTTTATGCAATCCAATGATGGTGAAGATTAATCCGGCTTAGGAATAAGTTAAGGATTTCAACGGCTAAGAGGAGCGCAAGATTGGTTGTTGTTCACCCTTGATTCACGCAGGGATGTATTATCAAGGCATGCACAAGTAGCTAGAGTTTCGACTTAGGGATAAGAAGAAACCATTGAAGAACGCTCCGCCGAACCTTGAAGTTGCTGCCCGATCGCCCAAGTAGTTGCCCAACTAGTCGCCCAAGCAACCATCAATTAGTTGCCAAGGCAACCCGTTGTGCAAGTCGCCACGGCAAATCGAGTTGCCCATGCACTCTTTTACCAAGACAATCCAATCGGCTATCACACCTCAACTCACGATAACCTAGCCTATCTCTCTCAATTGAATTCATCTTTTATTTTATTTTATTGCTTTCTAGATTAGTAATTAGTTAAACTTCGATAATCCTTTACTTGTGTTTTTACTTTTTACAGTGCAAGAGACTAGATTCTTGAAGTGGCACCAATCCCTGTGGAGACGATATCTTTTATACTATAACTTGCGACGTGTATACTTGCACATTTGCGTAGCACTTATTACGCGCAACAACATGCATTCATCTTTCTTTGCAAAAATATTGATAGTGTAAATATTGTGGCAGTGAAATTAAAATTTAAGCCGCAACCATTCCGCATCCATACTTTACTCGGTTTCAAAGTAAACTAATGGATGTCAGAATAGTCAGTTTGGAAAAGGGGCAAAGGGATTTGGAAGCACGCTCCGATGAATCCAAATAGAGTCTCAGCGAACAGATCGCTCAATCACAAGCTGCAATAATATCCGATGTCACTGCATTGCTGGAAAAAAACCTTAGGAAGTAAAAGGTTAAAGACGAAGTCACCCAAGAGCCATGAGGTATCGCATCTCACAGCAAGGTTCAACCGAAGACGCCAAGTCTGGCAAGAAGAGTATACATTGACCCTGTTGGGATATATGCTAGTCTTCAGGCAGGGGGCATCTGAAAACCAACCCATCGATATAGAGGCATTCTACGAAGAAGAGGTGCCAGATCTAAATTTGCTCGAGAAAATTAGAACAGAAGTGGAAAAGAAATGGGAGGAAAGATTTCATCTCATGGAAGAAAAATTTAGAGCACTGCAAACTACTGACGAACCAGGGAATGAGGCTAGTGATATGAGCCTGGTATCTGACCTTGTTCTACCACCAAAATTCAAAACTACAGAGTTCAATAAGTATGACGGAACTACATGTTCTTCCGCGCATGTGACCATGTACTGCCGAAAGATGACAGCCTTCATCAAAGATGAAAAGCTTTTAATCCATTGTTTCCAGGATAGTCTGACTGGAGCAGTAATCAGGTGGTATACCCAGTTAAGTCGAGCAAATGTCAAATCTTGGAAGGACCTTTCGAAGGCGTTCATTGAGCAGTACAAACATGTGACAGATATGACCCCTAGCAGGATCATGTAGGAAAATATGGGACAGAAGTCTAACGAGAGTCTGCTACAATACGCCCAGAGGTGGCGAGAGGTGTCCGCTCAGATCCAGCCACCAATTCCTGAACATGAGATTACGCCCTTATTCGTGAATACTCTGAAGGGAACACTATTCAATCGCCTCATCAATAATACAACTCAGAGTTTTTCCGAATTGATCAGGACTGGGGAGTCTCTCGAATTGGCAATTAAGAGTGGCAGGATTGACAGTGGGTGTAACACCCTCGACTCGGATGTCACATTTGGGCCTCAAGCCCAAACCACTACCATAAAATTCTAACCTAGTTTAGTCCAATCCACAAATCCATTATGAAAATCTATTTAATTACAACCCAATAAAACATAATAAATATTTAAAAACATATACAATTGAGCTCCTTTTAAAATTACATTATAAACCCTTGACTCGATAGTTTAAAAATCCAAATACGATTTACACTATAAAATAGGTTCCTACGAATACAAATACCAAAGACCTAAGTACTGTACTCTGAAGAGACAAGTTGTTGGAATCCTTCCATGATGGTGCTTCTCCAAGAACAAACCAAACCTACTAACCTGCGAATGGAAACAACGATTCCGAACGCTGAGCTAACAAAGCTCAGTGGATACACCACCACTCAACCATGCATCATGCAAATCATAAATAAAGTAATGCAACAAGAATGATATCATGGCAAGATAACAATGGCGCTACCATATCCGTCTAAACACATAGCATTATGAATGTATGATCACGCACACAGCTCATACAAGAACCTCATATGTTTACCTAGCATCACACAGATAACACCAACAACATTAAGTGAGGTCCGCGTCCACAAAGCATCAGAATCCCACACTTGTGTGAGGCCTGCATCCACAAAGCATCGGGATCCTACACTACGAGTAAGGCTCGCGTCCACAAAGTATTGGGATCCTATACTCTAAGCAAGGCCCACGTCCACGTAGCATCGGGATCCTATACTCGAGGGATGAGGCCCGCGTCCACATAGTATTGGGATCCTACATCCATGCTCGGGATCTCTCATCAAGTATCTTCGAATGAGGCCCGCGTCCACAAAGCATCGGGATCCAACATTCGAGAATCTTCAAGGTGTTGTGTTAAGTGTTCAAAAGTACTATTTTTATTACCCTTTTTATTCTTATTATTGCTAGACTTAGGCTCATATTAGTTGCATTATTAGTCATTCATGCATGTTTGCATCGTTTCCTTGGTGGACAAGCTTGATTTCACATCTTGCTCAATTTTGTGGAAAAAGGTACTGCTTTGGTGTGTTTTTGTGTGTGTGTATGCAGAATCACTTGCCAAAGCAAGGCTAGAACCAGTTGCCAGGGCAATGCATGGAGGAGATGCCGAGCTAGTTCCCAGGGCAATGCATGAAAGAGATGCCGAGCTAGTTGCCAGGGCAATTTTCGACAAGAAATAAGATGATATGGTAGTCAAAATCGATGACTAGATAAGCCTAAGATGACGTGGAGCAAAACTAAATCCCAAAGGAGTTTGATTTCCATGAGGAGGTTAAAGAGAAATTAAATCCCAAGAAGATAGGAGAAGTTCTAGAAGGAATTTAAATATAATAAAGAATTATATTCTTTAAAGATAATTTAATTCCAACTTAACTTCCTCCTTAAAAAAGACTTTGACCTAGCCCTATAAATTCAAGACCATGCCGTCAACTCCAAAAGGGGAGAGAAAAGAGAATTTTCGACAAGAGCAGGGTAGAGATATCAACAAGGCTCAACCATTCTTCATCTTTTTCTTTCTTGTTCCATTAGGTTTATGCTAGGAATTCTTTGTTTTGTGTTTCTTTGGAACCTAGCCATGAACTAAATCTTCTTGGCTAAGGTTATTGTGTTTTGTGGTTGTGAGAAACAATTGGATTTTGTTTAGGTAATAAGAGTTTGCACTTTCAGTTTAAGGTTTACTCATTCTTGGTTCTTATTCTTGTTTGCGAGTGAATTGGGATATGATCTCGTAACTTCATCTATTTATCTAATATCGGGAGAGTTAGATTCAAGAAACGAATGAGTATGGTCTTTATTCAATCTATTGATGGTGAAGATTAATCCGGCTTAGGAATAAGTTAAGGATTTCAACGGCTAAGAAGAGCACAAGATTGGTTGTTGTTCACCCTTGATTCACGAAGGGATGTATTATCAAGGCATATACAAATAGCTAGAGTTTCGACTTAGGGATAAGAAGAAACCATTGAAGAACACTCTGCCAAACCTTGAAGTTGTTGCCCAGCTGGCCAAGTAGTTGCCCAGCTAGTCGCCCAGGCAACCCCGCTGCGCAAGTTGCCATGGCAACTGAGTTGCCCTTGCACTCTTTTACCAAGATGATCCAATCGCCTATCACACCTCAACTCACGATAAGCTGGCCTATTCTCTCTCATTTGATTACATCTTCTTTTACTTATTTGCTTTCTAGTTTACTTGTTAGTTAAACTCCTACAATATTCTACTTGTGTTTCTTTTACTTTTTACAGTGCAAGAGATTAGATTCTTGAAGTGGCGCCAATCCTTGGGGAGACGATATCTTTTATACTATAACTTGCGACGTGTACACTTGCACAATTGCGGAGCACTTTTTACGCCCAACAAGTTTTTGGCGTCGTTGTCGGGGATTGACAATAGCAACTTTGTTTTTATTTTCTTGCACTTTTTATTTTTTCTTGTTTAAGATTCAAAGGGCTAACAAACTTTTGTTTTGCATTGGTATATGACCAGGGCGAGACCAATTACACCAGAATATCCCTTTGATCCAGAAATCGAACGAACCTTGCCAAGAATCAGACAAAGGTTAAGAGTAGCAATGGCTAATCAAGACGGCAATATGAATCAGGATGTTCCAGTAGGAGGAGGAGTGATTCTTGCATGAAATATAACTATTCTAGACTATCATGAAGAAGATCTTGAATGACTTAATCTAGGAGTTGTCACACCTAAAATTGAAGTCGGCCACTTTAAATTGAAACCAGTGATGTTTAATATGATCAACACAATTGGTCAATTTGGCAGTTCAGCAACTGAAGATGCATGAAAACATCTTAAATCCTTCCTCAAGATTTGCAATTCATTCAAAATACAAGGAGTCATCCCCAATGTTTTACGACTAAGATTATTCCCCTATTTACTGAGGGATAGGGCGAAAGCATGGTTGAATAGTATTCCTGCCGGATCAATAGGATCTTGGACCGATCTTTGTCGTAATTTCCTTGCTCGATTTAATCTTACAAATTTGACTGATAGGCTTCGTAACGAAATTACTTCTTTTCGGCAGGCAGATGATGAATCCATGTACGAGGCTTGGGAGCGATATAGAGAACTTTTACACAAATGCCCCCTACATGGATTCCAGTGTGGACACAAGTAACAATATTTTACAACGCTGTGAATACACCAACAAGGATAATGCTAGATGCCTCGGCAAACGGCATACTCCTAGATAAGTCGTCGGAGGAAGCAATGCAAATTCTAAACAGGCTTGCCAAGAATAATTATCAATTCCCATCTGCTAGAAGAGGAGGAGTTAGACGCCAAGCCACAATACATGAACTGGGATCATCAGACTCAATTTCGGCACAATTGGCCACTCTAGCCAAGATGGCTCAGAACATGCAAAAACCAAAACAACACACAGGAGGTCAAGGTAATGGATTCCTTTTGTGAGTTATGTCGTGGTAACCATGATTCTTCTGAATGTATGCAGAATCTGAAATCTAGCTTTTATGAGGGGAATTACAACCGAAACAACAATGTGATGTCCAATACATATAGTCCAGCCTGGAAGAAGCACCCAAATTTTTCATGGAGTAATCCCAACAATGCTCTAAACTAGAACAATCAGAATGCACAAGCATCAGGATTCCAGCAGAATATGCCACGACAATAGTTGCCGCAGCAACAACCGAAAACATCTAGTTCTTTGGAAAATTCTCTCAATGCTTTTATGTTGAAAACTGAATCTTATATGGCTGAGAATAGTAACTTCATAAAAAGAACTGATGCTTTTATTAACATGACCGAGATGAGATTGAAAAACCAATAGGCGGCAATCAAATTATTGGAAAATCAAGTCGAACAATTTGCTCAAAACCTGAATACTAGACCGCAAGGAGGTTTACCTAGCGATACTGAAGTCGCAAGAGGAACTGGCCATAAGCAATGTAAGGCGATCACCACTAGAAGTGGCCAACAACTTAAAGAGGCTCAAGCTCGCTCATCAAACAAAAATCCATAAAAAGAACAAGACGAACTCTAAGAAAAAGCCTCAGATGCTGAACCAGGAAATGCCTCGGCAACCAGCGATAAGCATGCATCGGCAACCGACGATAAGGATGCCTTGGCAACCAACGATAGGTACGCCACGACAACCCCAGTTGACAATGCCTCGGTAACTCCAGTTGCCTTGGCAATGCCGTCAATCAGTTTCTAGACCAATAAAAGGATCGAAGATATCTGACTTCCACCACCATTCCCACAGAGATTGAAGCGACAAAAGCAAGAATATCAATTCAAGAAGTTTCTCGATATCCTAAAGTAAGTCAACATCAACTTGCCATTGGTTGAAGCAATTGAACAAATGCCGAACTATGCCAAGTTTCTTAAAGACAGTGTGTCCAAGAGAACAAGGCTAGGAGAGTTTGAAACAATTGCCGCAACAGAGGGATGCATGGCCATGTTGCACAATTGCATGCCACCCAAGTTGAAGGATCCCGGAAGTTTCACAATACCTTGTTCCATCGGAAACCACTATGTCGGGAAAGCATTATGTGACTTTGGAGCAAGCATAAACTTGATGCCTAAATCGGTTTTCCAGAAACTAGGAATCGGGAAGGCAAGACCTACAACAGTTATGCTACAACTAGCCTACAGATCATATGTGCATCCAGAGGGAAAAATTGAAGACATACTGGTAAAAGTTGATAAATTTATTTTTCCCGCTGACTTTATTGTTTTGGATTGTGAAGTAGATGAACATGCACCTATCATTCTCAGGAGACCCTTCCTAGCAACGGGGAGAACCTTGATCGATGTTGAAAAGGGAGAACTCACAATGAGGGTGAATGACCAGCAAGTTAAACTAAATGTGTTCCAAACACTAAGGTATTCCGATGATCCGGAAGAATGACAACTTCTTCATGCCACGGCAGAATTTAACTTCGACAAGGAATTTAGTTGCCTCGGCAACTACATTGCCGACCAAGAAGAACCTGAGGAGTATGAAAAACTGATCGATGAGGAACAACAAGAATAGTCAAATTGGTTAGTCAATTGACCATGTACATACTTTGAACCACCGGATTACTCAAGTAAGGAAGGTAAACTCGAAAAGCCCTCCATTGAACAACCACCGATTCTTGAGTTGAAACAGTTGCCAGAGCAACTAAAATATGCTTACTTGGGAACCGATAAAATATTGCTTGTAATTATTTCCTCTAAGTTATAACCTGAGCAGGAAAAGAAGCTGATCAAAATGTTGATGCTACACAAGAAGGCAATAGGGTGGACAATTGCCAACTTGAAGAGAATTGGCCTGGTAGTGTGCATGCACAAGATTTTGTTGGAAGATGATCACAAACCTTCGATTGAGGCCCATAGGAGACTGAATCATGCCATAAAAGGGGTTGTAATGAAAGAAATCATCAAGTGGCTTGACGCCGGGATTATATACCCTATCTCTTATAGTAAATGGGTAAGTCTGGTACAATGTGTACTGAAAATGGGAGGTATAATGGTGGTAAGTAATGAAAACAATGAACTCATTCCAACCAGGACTGTGACCAGTTGGAGGGTTTGTATGGATTATCGAAAGCTAAAAAAGCCACTAGGAAAGATCACTTCCCATTACCCTTTATTAATCAAATGCTTGACCGTCTTGCAGGTAAACCCTTTTATTGTTTTCTTGATGGTTATTCAGGTTACAATCAAATTGCCATAGCACCAGAAGATCAAGAAAAGACAACCTTCACATGCCCATACGGTACTTATGCTTTCTGAATGATGCCGTTCGGATTGTGTAACACCCCGACAACCTTCCAAAGATGTATGATGGCACTCTTTTCAGATATGGTTGAAGACTTCCTTAAGATCTTCATGGATGATTTTTCCGTTTTTGGTAATGACTTTGACAGTTGCCTCAGCAATTTAGAGAAGGTGTTGGCAAGATGTGAAGAAACTAACTTAGTCCTTAATTAGGAGAAGTACCATTTTATGGTAGATGAAGGAATAGTGCTCGGCCAAAAGATTTCATCCAAGGGAATTGAAGTAGACAAAGCCAAGGTGGACGTGATCGAGAGATTACCCCCACCAAGTTCGGTTAAAGGAATTCGAAGCTTTCTTGGACATGCAGGTTTTTATAGGAGCTTCATTCATAATTTTTCTAAGATTACTAAACCCTTGTGCAATTTGCTTGAACAGGATAAAGCCTTCAATTTTGACGATTCTTGCACCCCAAGCATTCGAAACCCTAAAAGAAAAGCTTGCCTCAGCACCCATTGTCATTCCACTAGATTGGACGCTACCTTTTGAGCCCATGTGTGATGCAAGTGATTTCGCATTAGAAGCAGTCCTAGGCCAATGCACAGGTAAGACCTTTCATGTGATATACTACGCTAGTAAAACTCTTAATAGTGCTCAAGTGAATTACACAACAACAGAGAAAGAGTTACTAGCCGTAGTTTTCGCATTTGACAAGTTTCAATCCTATTTGATTGGTACAAAGGTAATTGTCCATACGGACCATTCAGCAATTAAGTATCTATTTGCTAAAAAGGATGTCAAACCTTGTTTGATTTGTTGGATATTACTTTTACAAGAGTTTGATATTGAAATTAAGGACAAGAAAGGTACAGAAAATCAAGTGGCCGATCATTTATCATGCTTAGAACGCAATAGGGAGAAGGACGCAGATTTAGAGATATGTGATGCATTCCCGGATGAGCAACTATTATTTGCCTCGGCATCCATGGATGTGCACGCCTCGGCAACCCCTGACGCCTTAGCAACCATGGATACGCATGCCTAGGCAACCCTTGACGCACATGCCTCGGCAACCCTTGACGCTTACTCCTCGGCAACCACTGATACGCACGTCGCGGCAACCATTGACGCACATGCCTCGGCAACCCTTGTCGCGCATACCGCGGCAACTCTAAGCGTACACGCCTCAGAAATCTTGGGAGCAGTCGCCACGGCAGCACATGCCTCGACAATACCCTAGTACGCGGATTTAGTTAATTTCCTTGTTTGTGGTATTTTACCTTATGGCCTTACTCAGCAAGGGAATAAGCGGTTCCGCCATGATGCTAAGCATTACTTTTGGGACGAGCCTCTTTTGTTTAAACAATGTGCAGATCAGGTTATACGCCGATGTGTCCCTGAAGAGGAGCAGCAGAATGTACTCCGGCAATGCCATTCTTCACCCTATGGAGGACATTTTGGAGGAACACGTACCGCGGCCAAAGTTTTGCAATCCGGTTCGTATTGGCCAACACTGTACAAAGATGCCCAAGAATTTTACAAGCAATGTGATCGTTGCCAGAGGACGGGCAATATCTCTAGACGACATGAGATGCCGCTCCAAAACATCATCGAGGTAGAATTGTTCGATGTAGAGGGATTGATTTTATGGGACCTTTCCCATCTTCATTCGGCAACCTCTACATTCTACTTGTTGTCGACTACGTGTCTAAATGGGTTGAGGCAGCTGCAGTTCCCACCAATGACTCTAAGACCGTGCAACGATTCTTGCAGAAAAATATATTTACACGGTTTGGGATGTTGAGAGCAATTATCAGTGATGAAGGCAAGCACTTCGACAACAAACTCATCGCCAAGATGTTACAACGCTTTGGTGTATCTCACAAGATTGTCACGGCATATCACCCACAAACCAATAGGCAAGCAGAAATTTCCAACTGAGAATTGAAAGGTATACTCGAGAAAGTTGTAAATCCCTCTAACAAGGATTGGTCAGTAAGACTAAATGACGCACTTTGGGCATATCGCACTACATTCAAAACACCCTTAGGTATGTCTCCCTTCCGACTTGTCTATGGCAAAACATGCCATCTACCGATGGAAATCGAACAAAAGGCATATTGGGCAATCAAGACCGTGAATATGGATTGGGAAAGTGCCGAACAAAAGCGCTTGTTGGACCTCAACGAGATAGAAGAATTCCGTGCACTCGCCTATAACAATGCACGAATCTACAAGGAGAAAACAAAGCAATGGCATGACAAGAAACTATTTCCGCTGCAATTCATGCCATGGCAACTAGTTCTCTTATTCAATTCTCGGCTAAAACTTTTCTCGGGAAAACTAAAATCAAGATGGTCGGGACCATTCGAAGTTGTCAAACCATTCTCCCATGGTGCCGTGATAATCAAGTCCATCACTAACGAACATGAATTCAGAGTTAATGGACAAAGATTGAAGCACTACAACGGTGCCCATGTGGAACGTAACAAAGAAGTGGTCAACTTAAGAGATGCATGAGCATGCTCTCCTTTCAATATTTTCTTTTTCTTTTTATTTTCATTTTTATTTTATTTATTCTTTTTCTTTCTTTTCGAACTATATATATATATATTTAATTTCGGTATTTTTTTCTTTTTAGGATAGATTTATTTATTTTCTTTAAGATTTAAACTACATCTTTATTTATTTTTTATTAGTTTATCTTTAATTTTAATCCTTATTTTATTTGTTTTTGAATTATAGGAAAAAGAGTTCAATATAAAAGAGGAATTTCGATTCAAGAAGGAAACTTCTTCAACAAGGAAATTAATGGGCTAAATCTAAGGCTTATATAAAGCCTCCAACTTACCCTAGATAAACCCCCTCGCCGTCACCCTTCCCCTAAATCGAAACCCATTTCTTCTTTATTCCAAATTAATCTCACCCACCATATTTACTATCTATCTTTTCTATTTAACCCATCACCCTTAACTTCCAAGAAACCTATTCCTACTTTTCACATTGCAACTCTTTAGTTTCTTTTCTTTGTTTCTACCAAACTCACAACCAAGATCATCCATGGCATCCAAAATCAAATTTTTGGTTCATCCAAAGAACCAAGATACAAGAAGTTTGCTACACCGGTGGTTCAAGAAAGATTTCACTCCAAGTTTGAAAGGCGGAAGATTTGCGAAGAACAAGGCTTTGAATACTCTAATTCTCATCAAGATTTCAGCCTTGAACCATTCATCTTCAAAAGGATTGCACATCAAAAGTGGCAAATCTTTTGCCATCAATCAGAACCAGGTAACATCTCATGGGTAAGAGAATTCTATGCTCACTCACCTAACCCGAATAATCCTTATGTTTTTGTTCATGACAAGGCTATACTCATAAGCCCCGAAAACATCAACACCTTTTACGGGCTCTACATTGAGAAGGACGAGCATCAAGCCTTTTTTGATCAACTCACGCCCAAGAACCTCGACAAGGTGCTTCAAGAACTCACTCTACTGGGAACTCATTGGAACGATGGTAAATACAAGGGCACGGTAAATCGCCTTCGGCTTAAACCCGAGGCAAAATTATGGAATAAGTTTGTTAAAACTTCTTTAATGCCCACAATACACAATACCACCATTGATACACCTCGTCTTTTGCTCATACATTCTATTTTGCATGATCGCATCATTAACATTGGAAAAATTATTTGTGATGAGATTTTTGTATGTAGCTCAAAAGACAAGGGTTCTCTTTTCTTCCCTTGCTTAATTTCCAATCTTTGCAAGGAGATGCATGTCCCAAGTGAGTCCACTGATGAAAAGGCCCTACCAAAGTCTGGTTAGAATCGAGCACAAATCTGAAAGCTAATGGGAGAGGCACTGGTAGAATCCCCAACGCCTTCAATTGTCGCCTCGGCAACTCCTAATGCCCAAGCAACCGATGCCCGAGTAACTCGGACAGCAGCCCCGGGATAATTTGAAACACTCTTACAACCGTTGGCGAAAAACCTTAGGTAAATTAAAGATCGACAACTAATGTTCATGCGGTACATGAAAGATCACAACAATGCCATCACCCAAGTCATCCTGGAAAAGTACCCGGACAGCCGCGTGCTGTTCCCAATCTTCCCTGTTGAAATCCTTGCCATGACAACCTATGAAGCAGTTGTCACGACAACTGCAACAGATGATGCTGCGGCAACCTACGCTGCGCATGCCCAAGTAATTGCCACGACAACTAACACTGAAGATGTTGCGGCAACCAAAGCTAAAGACACCCCGGCAACCACTGCAAAAGCCAAAGGTAAAGTACCTATGTCTGAATCAACTCGTACTGAATCATTGTCTGATTTTTCAGATTCGGATGAGTCCTTCATTGCACCAACAAAGACTGCACCAATCAAATCCTCCAAGCCCAAGCGAAAAGCCAATGACATTGATGAAGAGGACGATGAGGACAACCCCATACGAGGATCGATTCCACAATCGACAACAAGGAAGCAACCACCGCGTTCAAGCAAAATAATCAAGACACCGACCAAAAGGAAACTAATCATCCACGACGACGAACTCTTGGAGTAAGTCCTCATTTGCATTTTACTTTTCTTTATTTTTATTTTTCTTTGTTGCATGCATTGAGGACAATGCCTCACTCGAGTTTGGGGGGATTGTTATTAGTTAGTTACCATGTTTAGTTGCATTCATCTTAAGTATTGCATTTAGGATACATAAATTACTTGCCATGACTTTAGTTGGAACAAGAATTGCCTAGATTTGATGAATATCCGATGATGACTTTGCCTATGTACTTAATTCTAGGATAAACATGGAAACACTTAGAATCGTACTATGACGCTAAACTTGATGAAACACTGTGTGGCTTGATTGATTTAAGGAATTCTAGCGAACTTAGGTTGATAGTTAAAAAGTTGGGGATTAGAATAAAAATTGGATGAATACTAGAGGTGCCCGAAATTGGCTCTAGTATGCACTAAAAATTGATCACTAGAGGTGCTCGAAATTGGCTCTAGTATGTGCTAAAAATTGATCGCTAGAGGTGCCCGAAACCGGCTCTAGTCGAATAAATTAATTAACTTAAGAAAACTAAAAACAAAACACTAGAGGTGCCCGAAACTAGCTCTAGTTAAAACATGTTAAAGAACCCAATGAAGTAATTTGAAAACCTCTTGTTTGCATAGAATCCGAAAAATCAACTTGCACACAACTCTGCACACACTCACAAGCATTATAGTTTGATTCCGAGTAACTCCTAAGTTTTCCGAAAAATGAAAAGCCAATCAAACTTTATGCCACGGTTCTGAGAATTGAAATCAAGTTCAAAGCTAAGTTTGTGAAAATTGAAGTCTTGACGGGTAATTATTAGGTTGCATTGCTTGAGGACAAGCAATAGTTCGAGTTTGGGGGTGTGTTAAGTGTTCAAAAGTACTATTTTTATTACCCTTTTTTATTCTTATTATTGCTAGACTTAGGCTCATATTAGTTGCATTATTAGTCATTCATGCATGTTTGCATGGTTTCTTGGTGGACAAGCTTGATTTCATATCTTGCTCAATTTTGTGGAAAAAGGTACTACTTTGGTGTGTTTTTGTGTGTGTGTGCAGAATCACTTGCCAAAGCAAGGCTAGAACCAGTTGCCAGGGCATGCATGAAGGAGATGTCGAGCTAGTTGCCAGGGCAATGCATGAAGGAGATGCCGAGCTAGTTGCCAGGGCAATTTTCGACAAGGAATAAGATGATATGGTAGTCAAAATCAATGACTAGATAAGCCTAAGATGATGTGGAGCAAAGCTAAATACCAAATGAGTTTGATTTCCATGAGGAGGTTAAAGAGAAATTAAATCCCAAGAAGATAGGAGAAGTTCTAGAAGGAATTTAAATATAATAAAGAATTATATTCTTTAAAGATAATTTAATTCCAACTTAACTTCCTCCTTAAAAAAGACTTTGACCTAGCCCTATAAATTCAAGACCATGCCGTCAACTCCAAAGGGGGGAGAGAAAAGAGAATTTTCGACAAGAGCAGGGGAGAGATATCAACAAGGCTCAACCATTCTTCATCTTTTTCTTTCTTGTTCCATTAGGTTTATGCTAGGAATTCTTTGTTTTGTGTTTCTTTGGAACCTAGCCATGAACTAAATCTACTTGGCTAAGGTTATTGTGTTTTGTGGTTGTGAGAAACAATTGGATTT
Source organism: Hibiscus mutabilis (assembly GCA_019671005.1). NCBI lineage: Eukaryota > Viridiplantae > Streptophyta > Magnoliopsida > Malvales > Malvaceae > Hibiscus > Hibiscus mutabilis. The sequence continues at coordinate 6,792,359 of CM033729.1, read as the reverse complement.
TGTTTAGGTAATAAGAGTTTGCACTTTCAATTCAAGGTTTACTCATTCTTGGTTCTTATTCTGGTTTGCGAGTGAATTGGGATAGGATCTTGTAACTTCATCTATTTATCTATTATCAGGAGAGTTAGATTCAAGAAACGAATGAGTATGGTCTTTATTCAATCTATTGATGGTGAAGATTAATACGGCTTAGGAATAAGTTAAGAATGGCTAAGAAGAGCGCAAGATTGGTTGTTGTTCACCCTTGATTCACGCAATGATGTATTATCAAGGCATGCACAAATAGCTAGAGTTTCGACCTAGGGATAAGAAGAAACCATTGAAGAACGCTCCGCCGAACCTTGAAGTTGCTGCCCAGCCGCCCAAGTAGCTGCCCAGCTAGTCGCCCAGGCAACCATCGATTAGTTGCCAAGGCAACCCCGCTGCGCAAGTTGCCACGGCAACTGAGTTGCCCTTGTACTCTTTTACCAAGACGATCCAATCGGCTATCACACCTTAACTCACGATAACCTGGCATATTCTCTCTCATTTGATTACATCTTCTTTTACTTATTTGCTTTCTAGTTTACTTGTTAGTTAAACTCCTACAATCTTCTACTTGTGTTTCTTTTACTTTTTACAGTGCAAGAGATTAGATTCTTGAAGTGGCACCAATCCTTGTGGAGACGATATCTTTTATACTATAACTTGTGATGTGTACACTTGCACAATTGCGGAGCACTTTTTACGCCTAACATGTTGCAACACACTTAGGGTATCCATATCCCAACAAGGGATAACTCGACTACCTAGGTGTCCCATCAGCACACAGCAAGGACCCTAGTAACCACACAGCTCTAAACCTCGACACAAGGGTCTCACCGCACACAGCTCTAACACCTTTACCATAGCCTTATGGTTTTTATCAGTTATTAAACTGTCCTATTGAGCTTATCTATTTATTAGTATGTTATGAAGGTACACGTTAGTCATTCTCATTAATTTATCTTATTATCCGATAAGACTCAACCTTATAGGCGCCCCTTCCGCACACAACAAGGGCCTAAATTACCACAAAGCATCAATGATCCATCTAGGATCTCTATGGGTTTCCATCACACACAATTTACCCGATATTTATCACGTTATTAGCCCATTATTCTCATTCGGGGTTAAAAATCTCCATTTCTCAGTTTTAATGTTCATTTTACACCTTGACGGACCCCTAGGGCCCGTTGCCTCAAATTATAACACCCCCGAACGCAACCTCGAATTTATTGGGCAGATTGCCCATCGAGTATCGATACTCCAAGGTGGGTATCAATAATCCACTATAGGTATCGGTACTCCCCTATGAGTATCGATACTCTAATTAGGTGCGAAAGAATTAAACCACAAGCCGTACCGATACGCTACGTACCGTACCAGTACTCATCATCGATACAAGGATCGCATCGTACTGATCCACCCCGTACCGGTACTCCTACATAGGCATATCGGTACACCAAGCCTTTCCTAGGCAAGCACCAACGCGTACCGATACCCCCACTAGATTTGAAGGAATTTAACCTAAGGGCGTACCGATACGCTACGTACCGTACCGGTACTCAAAGCCTTTCCAGGCAATGTAACAGTGCGTACCGATACGCTCCCTTGCGTACCGGTACATGAAGGCGTCTCTAGAATCCTTACCTTGCAAGGGGTACCGATATACGGGAAGGCGTACCGCTACTCACCTGACAACTTTTCCCTCATTTACACTAAGGTGTACCAATACCCTAGCCCCAGTATTGGTACGCGAGCCCAATTTCTGAACCTAGGTGTGGGTTTCACCTAAAAACCCTGCTTAACCCCCATAATTAAACCCCAAATCGATCATACAAGTTATTGTGAAGGTATTAAGTGGGTTTCTACCAATTTTAATCCTTAGCAACATCAAATCCCCATTTTACCATTAAAGGGGTCAACCCAAAGCTTATCAAACCACAAACACCAAAACATGTACAAAGCTTATTTTTATGAGTTGTCCGAAACAATAGGAGTTAGTAGTGTACTAACCTCGAATTAGAGCTGAGGAAGAAGCCTTCAAAGACCATTCTCGTTCATCCATACTAACCCTACCAAAACCTCAATCTCCACCATAACTAGCCATCCTTACCTTGATTGGTAGATCTCTCAAAGCTGAACAAACTTCCTTTATTTCCCCAAACGAGATTCTTACTTAAACTCTCAAAGATTTGACCTTTAACATGAAGAAGTTTGAGTGATAGATAGGAATGAGAGGGAGAGGGAACAAGGGGACCAAGATGATCTCACTCTCTCTATTTTCTGCAGAAATAAAGTCCCACATCAGCTCCGAGATATATGGTTACCGCCACTTACGAACTCGCACAACCAACCCAAAACTAACCATTCTATTTGCGAAGGTCTAAACACCTTCTTCAAACCCTTGACTCGGTCCAAACAATCAGACGCGAAGAGCTATATGTCTGCTCTCAAAGATCTCTAACTGGCCCGTCTAAAAACATTTCTTTGCACCACAACAATTCAGTTACGCTCAACACAGCTATTGATCCACGTTTTCGTTGTACTACTCTGATAACTTCCACCTTGTTTGTCTTAAACGATAATAACTTTGGTCAAACTTGATTTGGCAATCCTCTAACTCCCCGATATCTAGCTCAACAGGTGTACAAGCTGAACAACTATCATCGCGATTTGCCCTTAAGGCCTCAACCATGTCCATCACAACCTTCATTTACCCTCTTCTACAGTACCTTACTCCGACAACAACACGTGAAGCTCTCACATTCTATGGCCACAAGAAGGTCGCCAAACTCACGCAAAACCAACAACGGTCTTCCACTATTGCACTACGGCCCACACATCCAAAGCTACCCTACACGCTACTCTCACGCAGCCACGATTCTCGGCGAAGCACTTGGCAACGACGCCCAATCGGTCGCTTACACAAGTGTGCCTCCAACAAAGAGTTCGTTAAGTACCATACCAAATGGCGATGGACACTAACACAAACTCAACCTTACCTTTATCGTCGTTCTAAACCACAATCAACCGATAAGATTGCTCGTTCACCAAGAGTACATCCATGCCTTCAAAACACCCACAACTCTAAGACCAGGGACTCTCAACCCTTGCGTCTACCATGCAAGCTAAGAACATCTTGCAACATACATAACCCTCATCGAGCTAGCACTACGGATCACAATATTCACTCTAGAGAGGTTAAGGTTCTTCTCATCTAACACTAACAATTGGATTCAAGCAATCTAAAACTTCTCGGCTCCTCACTCACATCATATGGTACCCATGCACTCTCAACAACCGTCTACAATAAAACCTTATATAGCAAAGGATGCAATTCTATTTTAACATCTAAAGTAACAACAAACCCAAGATACACCTCACACGAACCAGTCTATTACACAACCAAAGAGCTAATCGACTAACACAATAGCTGAAACCAACATTAAACTTAATTAAATGACTTATCCTCGGTCTCAACGCTATCAACTCTAATCTGAGCAGCAGACTACCTCGCAACACATCTCGCGCCAACCCTAGCAGTGGATCTCACAAGACCTCCACCTCGATGACCTAACGGTGCTCTAGCTCTGCCTTTAGCAAAACTCTGATCATGTCGGGAAGTAGCTAACCTCTGAGATTGAACTGATGTATCTTCATCCACAATCGGGCAGTCTCTGGCCATATGCCCTAGTGCTCGGCACTGATAGCAACCTTCTGAAACAAAAAACATACCCCAAGGTGATGTCGACCACAATGCTCACATACCGATGGAAGCGATGCTCCAACAAAACCATCAATACTCCCTTCTAGAGTAGGAATCAAAGATCCTTTACGAACCCTCGATCTAGATTCCCGAACCGACTCTTGGTGACTGATTCGAAGTAACTCTCTTTGAACTTCTCGAAGCACAAAACCCCTCATGCAGATAGGGAGAGGAATTAACGATATCCTGGGTCTCCACATCATGACCTCTAGAATCTTCGAATCGATCAAACGCTGAACTCTAAAGTCGCTCAAGTGCCTTTGCACTATTGGTTAACTCGGAGAATGTCCCAAGCAGACTCGTTGTCATATGCAATTGAAAGTCAACATTCAAGCCTTCTTTGAACCTCTTGCACCTCAACTCTTTCGTGACGACAACTCTATGGCATAACGGCTCAACGCAAAAACCCTTGCTCATAAGCAAACACCGTTCGATCTCCTTGAACTGGATGCAAAAACTGGTCCTTACTTCATCCATATGTACCTTACTGATGTATCTCTTTCGAACTCATCTACAAAGATATCCCATGTCGTGAGCGCGGGCTGTAGACCCGACTCTATGGTCTCTTACCATTCGAATGCATTACCTTTAAGAAAAAGACGATACAGACAAGATTTCCCTTAAGCCTATTCCACGTCATCCGCAGATCCTTCTGAGTGTTTCTTAACCATCAATCCGATTGATCAGGTCATCTTTTCTCAACCCCTTTTTCTTTAATTAGATTCGTAACAATGATGCTCCTCCCTTTAAAAGAACATGGCTCCCTTCACAACTCTCCTTGGTCAACCTCGCGCCGTCGACCCAACTGACCTGAACCGCATTCAGAAGATGGTAGTTGTCTTTTTCACTACACTGGGTTTGATTCCCCCAAAACCTCGAAGCTTCCAACACTACACTTGTCATCTCAAGCTAGCTCATGACCGAACAACAACCGGCAGCCAAGATCATATCTACTCATTTAGGAGACAACTCCGTTGTATCTGTCAACCACGTATTCTCAAGCTTTACTCAAGCATCACCTCGTGAAAAACCCACGATGTCCTTCCAACCACTACTATAAACAACCGTAACAAGCATACCTTGCTCGAGATCTCAGGGCATTCAGCCTACTAAGATCATACTTGAGACCTCACAACCATCATATACTTCTGTACATTAAATGAAAACGCATATCTGCCAGGCGAGCTACATCCCCATCACATGGTACCCACCATTAAGGCTCACTTACTACGAATGATGAGACTCCAATCGATACTCTATCACGGGTCAATCAAAAGTAAGCTCTCTTATCCATTCTATAAGGGTCATCTACCAACACGTAGAATATCACCACTAGAGGTTCTCACCATGAACCTAAGGCCTTAAGGTAACTTACGGAAAATAACTATGATTACTCCTCAAGCGATGGAAGGAAGGCACACCCTCAACTCCTCCATACCTTCATAAGCCCAAGCTTAACGTCTGAGAGAACTCCGATCTCAAAATCATCCTCAAAAGAATCAGCCAACATCATAGTACTCACGACCGTTATTGAACTATCTTATTGTCGCAACCAGCGGCACACGCGAACACATGACACCATCCAGATTCTAGTCTTGAAAAGTACAACTTAGACACACGGTCTCGTATTCGCTAGACACATATTCCTGACTCCTAACCACCCCAGAGTTTTCCTAGAACTGGCTAAACCTAGGCTCGGATACCATTAAATGTAACACCCTCTACCCGGATATCACATTTGGGCTTCAAGCCCAAACCATTACCATAAAATTCTGACCTAGTTTAGTCCAATCCACAAATCCATTATGAAAATTCATTTAATTACAACCTAATAAAACATAATAAATATTTAAAAACATATACAATAGAGCTCCTTTTAAAATTACATTATAAACCCTTGACTCGATTGTTTGAAAATCCAAATACGATTTACAATATACAATAGGTTCCAACGAATACAAATCCCAAAGACCTAAGTACTATACTCTGAAGAGACGAGTCGCTAGAATCCTTCCTTGATGGTGCTCTTCCAAGAACAAACCAAACCTACTAACCTGCGAATGGAAACAATGATTCCGAACGCTGAGCTAACAAAGCTCAGTGGATACACCGCCACTCAACCATGCTTCATGCAAATCATAAATAAAGTAATGCAACAAGAATGATATCTTGGCAAGATAACAATGACGCTACCATATCCGCCTAAACACATAGCATTATGAATGTATGATCACGCACACAGCTCATACAAGAACCACATACGTTTACCTAGCATCACACAGATGAAACCAACAACATTAAGTGAGGTCCACGTCCACAAAGCATCGGAATCCTACACTTGAGTGAGGCTCGCGTCCACAAAGCATCGGGATCCTACACTACGAGGAAGGCTCGCATCCACAAAGCATCAGGATCCTATACTCTGAGCAATGCCCACGTCCACATAGCATCAGGATCCTATACTCGAGGGATGAGGCCCTCGTCCACATAGCATGGGGATCCTACATACATGCTCAGGATCTCTCATCAAGCATCTTCGAATGAGGCCCGCGTCCACAAAGCATCGGGATCCAACATTAAGGAATCTTCAAGGTGTTGCAACACACTTAGGGTATCCATATCCCAACAAGAGATGACTCGACTACCTAGGTGTCCCATCAGCATACAGCAATGACCCTAGTAACCACATAGCTCTAAACCTCGACACAAGGGTCTCACCGCACACAGCTCTAACACATTTACCATAGCCTTATGTTTTTTATCAGTTATTAAACTGCCCTATTGAGCTTATCTATTTAATAGTATGTTATGAAGGTACACATTAGTCATTCTTATTAATTTATATTATTATCCGATAAGACTCAACCTTATAGGCGTCCCTTCCGCACACAACAAGGGCCTAAATTACCACACAGCATCAACGATCCACCTAGGATCTCTATGGGTTTCTATCACACACAATTTACCCAATATTTATCATGTTATTAGCCCATTATTCTCATTCGGGGTTAAAAATCTCCATTTCTTAGTTTTAATGTTCATTTTACACCTTGACGGACCCCTACGGCCCTTTGCCTCGAATTATAGCATCCTCGAATGCAACATCGAATTTATTGGGCAGATTGCCCAGCGAGTATCGATACTCCAATGTGAGTATTGGTACTCCACTATAGGTATCGGTACTCCCTCATAAGTACCGATACTCCAATTAGGTTCAAAAGAATTAAACCTCAAGCCGTATCGATACACTACCTACCGTACCGGTACTCATCATCGATACTAGGATCGTATCGTACCGATCCACCCCGTACCGGTACTCCCACATATGCGTATCGGTACGCCAAGACTTTTCTAGGCAAGCAACAGCGCGTACCGATACCCCCACTAGATTCGAAAGAATTTAACCCAAGGGCATACCGATACGCTACGTACCGTACCGGTACTCAAAGCCTTTCCAGGCAATATAACAGTGCGTACCGATACGCTCTTTTGTGTACCGGTACATGAAGGCATCTCTAGAATCCTTACCTTGCAAGGGGTTCCGATACACGGGTAGGCGTACCGATACTCACCTCACAACTCTTCCCTTATTTACACTAAGGCGTACCGATACCCTAGCCCCAGTATCGATATATGAGCTCAATTTCTGAACTCTGGGGCGGGTTTCACCTAAAAACCCTATTTAACCCCTATAGTTAAACCCAAAATTGATCCTACAAGTTATTGTGAAGGTATTAAGTGGGTTTCTACCAATTTTAAGCCTTAGCAACATCAAATCCCCATTTTACCATTAAAGGGGTCAACCCAAAGCTTATCAAACCATAAACACCAAAACTTGTACAAAGCTTATTTTTATGAGTTACAGGAAACAATAGGAGTTATTAGTGTACTAACCTCGAATTAGAGCTGAGGAAGAAGACTTCAAAGACCATTCTCGTTCATCCACACTAACCCCACCAAAACCTCAATCTCCACCATAACTAGCCATCCTTACCCTGATTGGTAGATCTCTCAAAGCTTAACAAGCTTCCCTTCTTGCCCCAAACGAGATTCTAACTTAAACTCCCAAAGATTTGACCTTTAACATGAAAAAGTTTGAGTGGTAGATAGGAATGGGAGAGAGAGGGAACAAGGGGACCAAGATGATCACACTCCCTTTATTTTCTGCAGATATAAAGTCCCACATCAGCTCTCTTGCCTTCAATTATGCTTTTACCCATTTACCATTCTTATTTCCACCTTAGCCCATCAACAACCCAACAACACAGGCCCAAAAGCTTTCTGTCAAGCCCAACAATGCTCTCAAGGCCCAATATCTTGGCCCAAACGCGAAGCCTGATAAGTGTTCAAAAGTACTATTTTTCTTACCCTTTTTACTCGTATTATTGTTAGACTTAGGCTCATATTAGTTGCATAGTTAGCCATTCATGCATTAATCCATGTTTCCTTCCATCGTTGAGCTTGATTACATAACTTGGTAGTTTTTGTGGAAAAGATGCTGCTTTGGTGTGCTTTGTGTGTGTATGTGCAGGATCACTTGCCAAAGCAATGACGAGCTAGTTGCCAGGGCAATGCATGAAGGAGATGCCGAGCCAGTGTCCATGGCAATTGTCGACAAAGAGAAAATGCAATAGGGATGTCGAAATTAATGCACTTATTTCAAGCCCAAGATGACGTGGAGCAAAGCCCAAACCCAAAGGAATTTGATTTCCATGCAGAGATTAAAGAAGAATTAAATTCCAAGAAGATAGGAGAAGTTCTAGTAGGAATACAATTATAATAAAGAATTATATTCTTTAAAGATAATTTAATTCCAACTCAAACTCCTCTTCAAAGAAGGACTTTGGCCTAGCCCTATAAATAGCAAGGAGATTTCGACAATCCATGGAGAGAGCATTAAGGGAGATTTCGACAAGTCCAAGGGAGAAAGCAGAGGAATTTTCGACAAGCATCTAGGGCAAGGGATTTTCGACAAGCTTCATCTTTTCTTCCTTGTTCGATTGGGTTCATGCTAGGGATTATTTATCTTGTGTTTCTTTGGAACCTAGCCATGAACTAAATTTACTTGGCTATGGTTATTGTGTTTTGTGGTTGTGAGAAACTATTGGTTTTTGTTTAGGTAATAAGAGTTTGCACTTTTCTATTTCAAGGTTTATTCATTCTTGGTTCTTATTCTTGTTTGCGAGTGAATTGGGAGAGTATCTCGTGATTTCATCTATTTATCTAATATCGGGAGAGTTAGATTCAAGAAACGAATGAATATGATCTTTATTCAATCTATTGATGGTGAAGATTAATCCGGCTTAGGAATAAGTTAAGGATTTCAACGGCTAAGAGGAGCGCAAGATTGGTTGTTGTTCACCCTTGATTCACGCAGGGATGTATTATCAAGGCATGCACAAGTAGCTAGAGTTTCGAATTAGGGATAAGAAGAAACCATTGAAGAACGCTCTGCCGAACCTTGAAAATTGCTGCCCAGACGCCCAAGTAGTTGCCCAACTACTTGCCCAGGCAACCATCGATTAGTTGCCAAGGCAACCCCGTTGTGCAAGTTGCCACGACAACTGAGTTGCCCGTGCACTCTTTTACCAAGACGATCCAATCGGCTATCACACCTCAACTCACGATAACCTGGCCTATCTCTCTCTCATTTGAATTCATCTTTTCTTTTACTTTATTGCTTTCTAGATTAGTCATTACTTAAACTCATATAATCCTTTACTTGTGTTTTTACTTTTTACAGTGCAAGAGATTAGATCCTTGAAGTGGCACCAATCCCTGTGGAGACGATATCTTTTATACTATAACTTGCGGCGTGTATACTTGCACATTTGCGTAGCACTTATTACGCAAAAAGTTTTTGGCGCCGTTCTTTGGGGATTGGCAATAGCGACTTTGTTTTTATTTTCTTGCACTTTTTATTTTTCTTGTTTAAAATTCAAAGGGCTAACAAACTTTGGTTTTGCATTGGTATATGACCAGGGCGAGACCGACTTCACTGAATATCCCTTTGATCCGTAAATCAAAAGAACCTTACAAAGACTTAGACGAAGGATAAGAGAAGCAATGGCAAATCAAGACGGCAATATGAATCAAGATGTTCGAGCGGAGGAGGAGTGATTCTTGCACGCGAAACAAAACTATTCGAGACTATCTTGAAGAAGATCTTGATGGACTTAATCCGGGGAGTTGTCGCACCTGAAATTGAAGCCGACCACTTTGAGTTGAAACCGTAATGTTTAATATGATCAACACAATAGGTCAATTTGGCGGCTCAAAGAATCAAGACGCACGGGCAACATCTGAAATCTTTCCTCGAGATTTGCAACTGCGTTCAAGATACACGAGTCACCCCGATGTATTATGATTAAGATTATTCCCCTCTTCACCGAGGATAGGGCGAAAGCATGGTTGAATAGCATTCTGCGGATCCATAGCATCTTGGACTGATCTTTGTCGTGATTTCCTTGCTAGATTTAATCCTACAAATTTGACTGATAAGCTTCGTAACGATATTACTCCTTTTCGGCAGGCAGATGATGAATCCATGTACGAGGCTTGGGAGCGATATAGAGAACTTCTACACAAATGCCCCCTACACGGATTCCCGGTGTGGACTCAAGTAACAATGTTTTACAACACCGTGAATACACCAACAAGGATGATGCTAGATGCCTCGGCAAACGGCATACTCCTAGATAAGTCGCCGGAAGAAGCAATGTAAATTTTAAACAGGCTGGCCAAGAATGATTATCAATTCCCATCTACTAGAAGAGGAGGAGTTAGACGCCAAGCCACAATACATGAACTAGGATCATCAGATTCAATTTCGGCACAATTGGCCGCTTTAACCAAGATGGTCCAGAACATGCAAAATCCAAACAACACACATGAAGTCAAGGTAATGGATTCTTTTTGTGAGTTATGTGGTGATAACCATAATTCTTCTGAATGTATGCAGAATCTGGAATCCAGCTTCTATGTGGGGAATTACAATCGAAACAACAATGTGATGTCCAATACATACAATCCAACTTGGAAGAAGCACCCGAATTTTTCATGGAGTAATCCCAACAATGCTCTAAACCAGAACAATCAGAATGCACAAGCATCGGGATTCCAGCAGAATATGCCATGGCAACATACGCCGCAGCAACAACCGACAACATCTAGTTCTTTGGAAAATTCTCTAAATGCTTTTATGATGAAAACTGAATCTTATATGGATGAGAATAGTAATTTCATAAAAAGAACTGATGCTTTTATTAACAGGACCGAGATGAGATTGCAAAACCAAGAGGCGGCAATCAAATCATTGGAAAATCAAGTCGGACAGTTTGCTCAAAATCTGAATACTAGACCACAAGGAGGTTTACCTAGCGATACTGAAGTCGCAAGAGGAACTAGCCATGAGCAATGTAAAGCGATCACCACTAGAAGTGGCCAACAACTTAGAGAGGTTCAAACCCGCTCGTCAAACAAAACTCAACAAAAAGATCAGGTCGAACCTAGAGGCAAAGCCTTAGATGCTGAACCAGGAATTACCGCGGCAACCGGCAATAAGCATGCCTCGGCAACCGATGATAAAGACGCCTCGGCAAATTGTGATAAGCATGTCTCGGAAACCCCAGTTGATAATGGCTCGGCAACTCCAGATGTCCCGGTAATACTGTCAATCAGGTTTCAAGCCAATGAAAGGATCAAAGATATCTGACTTCCACCACCATTCCCACAAAGGTTGAAGCGACAAAAGCAAGAATACCAATTCAAGAAGTTTCTTGATATCCTAAAGCAAATCCACATCAACTTGCCATTGGTGGAAGCAATTGCACAAATGCCAAACTATGCCAAGTTTCTTAAAGACATTGTGTCCAAAAGAACAAGGCTAGGAGAGTTTGAAACAGTTGCCGCGACAGAGGGATGCATGGCAATGTTGCACAATCGTATGCCACCCAAGTTGAAGGATCCCGAAAGTTTCACAATACCCTGTTCCATTGGAAATCACTATGTCGAGAAAGCATTATGCGACCTTGGGGCTAACATAAACTTGATGCCTAAATCGGTTTTCCAGAAACTAGGAATCGGGAAGGCAAGACCTACAACAGTTATGCTGCAGCTAGCCGACAGATCCTATGTACATCCAGAAGGAAAAAATGAGGACATACTGGTAAAAGTTGATAAATTTATTTTTCCCGCTGACTTTATTGTTTTGGATTGTGAAGCAGATGAGCATGCACCCATCATTCTCGGGAGACCATTCCTAGCAACAGGGAGAACCTTGATTGATGTTGAAAAGGGAGAACTCACAATGAGGGTGAATGACCAGCAAGTTAAACTAAATGTGTTCCGAACACTAAGGCATGACGATGATCCAGAAGAATGCCAACTTCTTCATGCCACGGCAGAGTTTAACTTCGATGAGGAATTTAGTTGCCTCAGCAACTACATTGCCGACCAAGAGAAACATGAGGAGTATGAAGAACCGGTCGATGAGGAATAACCAGAAGAGACAAATTGGCTAGCCAATCGACCAGGTACATGCTTTGAACCACTGGACTACTCAGGTAAGGAAGGTAAGCTCGAAAAACCCTCTATTAAACAACCACCAATTCTTGAGTTGAAACAATTGCCAGAGCAACTAAAATATGTATACTTAGGGACCGATAATACATTGCCTGTAATTATTTCTTCTAAGTTACAACCTGAGCAGGAAAAGAAGCTGATCAAGATGTTGAAGCTGCACAAAAAGGCAATAGGGTGGACAATTGCCGACTTGAAGGGAATTAGCCCGGCAGTGTGCATGCACAAAATCTTGTTGGAAGATGATCACAAACCTTCAATTGAAGCCCAGAGGAGACTGAATCATGCCATGAAAGGGGTTGTAATGAAAGAAATCATCAAGTGGCTTGACGTCGGCATTATATACCCTATCTTCGATAGTACGTGGGTAAGTCCGGTACAATGTGTACCGAAAAAGGGAGGTATAACAGTGGTAAGCAATGAAAATAATGAACTTATCCCAACCAGGACTGTGACCGGTTGGAGGGTTTGTATGGACTATCGAAAGCTAAACAAAGCCACTAGGAAAGATCATTTCCCATTACGTTTTATTGATCAAATGCTTGACCGTCTTGCAGGTAAACCCTTTTATTGTTTTCTTGATGGTTATTCAGGTTACAATCAGATTGCCATAGCACCAGAAGATCAAGAAAAGACAACCTTCACATGCCCATATGGTACTTATGCCTTCCGAATGATGTCGTTTGGATTGTGTAACGCCCCGACAACCTTCCAAAGATGCATGATGGCACTATTTTCAGACATGGTCGAAGACTTCCTTGAGATCTTCATGGATGATTTTTCGGTTTTTGGTAATGACTTCGACGGTTGTCTCGGTAATTTAGAGAGGGTGTTAGCAAGATGCGAAGAAACGGATTTAGTCCTCAATTGGGAGAAATGCCACTTTATGGTAGATGAAGGAATAGTGCTCGGCCACAAGATTTCATATAAGGGAATTGAAGTAGACAAAGCCAAGGTGGACGTGATCGAGAGATTACCCCCACCAAGTTCGGTTAAAGGAATTCAAAGTTTTCTCGGACATGCAGGTTTTTACAGGAGGTTCATTCATAATTTTTCTAAAATCACTAAACCCTTGTGTAATCTGCTTGAACAGGATAAAGTCTTCGATTTTGATGATTCTTGCACCCAAGCATCGAAACCCTAAAGAAAAAGCTTGCCTCGGCACCCATTGTCGTTCCACAGTTGGACGCTACCTTTTGAGCTCATGTGTGATGCAAGTGATTTCGCGCTAGGAGCGATCCTAGGCCAACGCACAGTAAGACCTTCCATGTGATATACTACGCTAGTAAAACTCTTAATGGTGCTCAAGTGAATTACACAACAACGGAGAAAGAGTTACTAGCTGTAGTTTTCGCATTTGACAAGTTCCGATCCTATTTAATTGGTACAAAGGTAATTGTTCATACGGACCATTCGGCAATCAAATACTTATTTGCTAAAAATGATGCTAAACCTCGTTTGATTCGTTGGATATTACTTTTACAAGAATTTGATATTGAAATTAAGGACAGAAAAGGAACAGAAAATCAAGTGGCCGATCACTTATCACGTTTGGAACGCAATAGGGAGGAGGACGCGGATCTAGAGATATGTGATGCATTCCCGGATGAACAAATTTTAGTTGCCTCGGCAACCCTCGACGCCTCGGTAACCCTAGACGCCTCAACAACCCACGACGCCTCGGTAACCATGGATGCACACGCCTCGGCAACTCTCGATGCCGCAGCAGCCTTTGACGCGCATGCCTCGGCAATTTTGGGAGCAGTCGCCACGACAGCACATGCCTCGGCAATACCCTGGTACGCGGATTTAGTTAACTTCCTTGTTTGTGGTATTTTTCCTTATGGCATTACTCACCAAGGGAAGAAGCGGTTCCGCCATGATGCTAAGCATTACTTTTGGGATGAGCCTCTTTTGTTTAAACAATGTGCAGATCAGGTTATACGCCGATGTGTCCCTGAAGAAGAGCAACAGAATGTACTCCGGCAATGCCATTCTTCACCCTATGTAGGACATTTTGGAGGAACTCGTACCGCGGCCAAAGTTTTGCAATCGGGTTTGTATTGGCCAACATTGTACAAAGATGCCCAAGACTTTTACAAGCAATGTGATCGTTGCCAGAGGACGGGCAATATCTCTAGACGACATGAGATGCCACTCCAGAACATCATCGAGGTGGAACTGTTTGATGTATGGGGGATCGACTTTATGGGACCTTTCCCATCTTCATTCGGTAACCTCTACATCTTACTTGTCGTCGACTATGTGTCTAAATGGGTAGAGGCAGCTGCAGTTCCCAACAACGATTCCAAGACCGTGCAACGATTCCTACAGAAAAACATATTTACACGGTTTGGGATGCCGAGAGCAATTATCAGCGACGAAGGCAAGCACTTTGACAACAGACTAATTGCCAAGATATTGCAACGCTTCGGCATATCACACAAGATCGCCACGGCATATCACCCACAAACCAACGGGCAAGCAGAAATTTCCAACCGGGAGTTGAAGGGAATACTCGAGAAAGTTGTAAATCCCTCAAGGAAAAATTGGTCATTAAGACTAGATGACGCACTTTGGGCATATCGCACTGCATTCAAAACACCCTTAGGTATGTCCTCCTTCCGACTTGTCTATGGCAAAACATGTCATCTACCGGTGGAAATCGAGCACAAGGCATATTGGGCAATCAAGACCATGAATATGGATTGGGAAAGTGCCGGACAAAAGCGTTTGATGGATCTCAATGAGATAGAAGAATTTCGTGCACTCGCCTATAACAATGCACGAATCTACAAGGAGAAAACAAAGCGATGGCACGACAATAAACTATTGCCACGACAATTCACGCCAGGGCAACTAGTTTTCCTATTCAATTCTCGGCTAAAACTTTTCCCGGGAAAGCTGAAATCAAGATGGTCGGGACCATTCGAAGTCGTCAAACCATTCTCCCATGGTGCTGTGATAATCAAGTCCATCTCTGACAACCATGAATTCAAAGTTAATGGACAAAGATTGAAGCACTACAATGGTGCCCATGTGGAACGTAACAAGGAAGTGGTTAACTTAGGAGATGCATGAGCATGCTCTCCTTTCAATATTTTCTTTTTCTTTTTATTTTCATTTTTTATTTTTATTTTTTTGGAGATATGTTATTTTTTTATTCTTTAGTTTTCAGGTTTTCTTCTTCACAACAAGACTCACAACTACTATGCTAAGGAAATTTACCGCCGAGATCCTTGCCCCGGCAACCTACATCGTGCCTGCCCAAGCTGATGCCACGGCAACCAACCCTGAAGATGCCACGGCAACCAAAGCTAAAGACATCCTGGTAATAAGAAAACAACCATCGCGTTCAAGCAAAAGAATCAAGACACCGACTAGAAGGAAACTAATCATCTACGATGATGAACTCTCGGAGTAAGTCCTCGTATGCATTTTTATTCTTATTTCTCGTTATTTTATGCATGCATTGAGGACAATGCCTCACTCGAGTTTGGGGGGGATTGTTATTAGTAGTTACCATGTTTAGTTATATTCATCTTAAGGATACATAAATTGCTTGCCATGCCTTTAATTGGAACAAGAATTGCTTAGATTTGATGAATATTCGATGATGACTTTGCCAATGCACTTAATTGATAGAATTTTTATTCTAGGATAACCATGAAAAAACTTAGAATTTTACTATGATGCTAAATTTGATGAAACACTGTTGTGGTTTGATTGATTTAAGGAATTCTAGTGAACTTAGGTTGATAATTAACAAATTGGGGGATTAGAATAAAAATTGGATGAATGCTAGAGGTGCCCGGAATTGGCTCTAGCATGTGCTAAAAAAATTGATCACTAGAGGTGCCCGAAACTGGCTCTAGGATGTGTTAAAAAAAATTAACTAGAGGTGCCCGAAACCGGCTCTAGTCGATTAAATTAACTTAAGAAAACTAAAAACAAAACACTAGAGGTGCCCAAAACTGGCTCTAGTTAAAACATGTTAAAAAGAACCTAATAAAGTAATTTGAAAACCTATTGTTTGCATAGGATCCGAAAAATCAACTTGCACACAACTCCGCACACACTCATAAGCATTATAGTTTGATTCCGAGTAACTCCTAAGTTTTCCGAAAAATAAAAAGTCAATCATACTTTGTGCCCCGGTTCAGAGAATTGAAATCAAGTTCAAAGCTAAGTTTGTGAAAATTGAAGTCTTGGCAGGTAATTATGAGTTTGCATTGCTTGAGGACAAGCAATAGTTCGAGTTTGGGGGTGTGATAAGTGTTCAAAAGTACTATTTTCTTACCCTTTTTACTCATATTATTGTTAGACTTAGGCTCATATTAGTTGCATAGTTAGCCATTCATGCATTAATCCATGTTTCCTTCCATCGTTGAGCTTGATTACATAACTTGGTAGTTTTTGTGGAAAAGATGCTTCTTTGGTGTGCTTTGTGTGTGTATGTGCAGGATCACTTGCCAAAGCAATGCCGAGCTAGTTGCCAGGGCAATGCATGAAGGATATGCCGAGCTAGTTGCCATAGCAATGCATGAAGGAGACGCCGAGCCAGTTGCCATGGCAATTGTCGACAAAGAGAAAATGCAATAGGGATGTCGAAATTAATGCACTTATTTCAAGCCCAAGATGACGTGGAGCAAAGCCCAAACCCAAAGGAATTTGATTTCCATGCATAGATTAAAGCAGAATTAAATTCCAAGAAGATAGGAAAAGTTCTAGTAGGAATACAATTATAATAAAGAATTATATTCTTTAAAGATAATTTAATTCCAACTCAAACTCCTCCTCAAAGAAGGACTTTGGCCTAGCCCTATAAATAGCAAGGAGATTTCGACAATCCATGGATAGAGCATTAAGGGAAATTTCGACAAGTCCAAGGGAGAAAGCAAGGGGAATTTTCGACAAGCATCTAGGGCAAGGGATTTTCGACAAGCTTCATCTTTTCTTCCTTGTTCGATTGGGTTCATGCTAGGGATTATTTATCTTGTGTTTCTTTGGAACCTACCCATGAACTAAATTTACTTGGCTATGGTTATTGTGTTTTGTGGTTGTGAGAAACTATTGGTTTTTGTTTAGGTAATAAGAGTTTGCACTTTTCTATTTCAAGGTTTATTCATTCTTGGTTCTTATTCTTGTTTGCGAGTGAATTGGGAGAGGATCTCGTGATTTCATCTATTTATCTAATATCGGGAGAGTTAGATTCAAGAAACGAATGAATATGATCTTTATTCAATCTATTGATGGTGAAGATTAATCTGGCTTAGGAATAAGTTAAGGATTTCAACGGCTAAGAGGAGCGCAAGATTGGTTGTTGTTCACCCTTGATTCACGCAGGGATGTATTATCAAGGCATGCACAAGTAGCTAGAGTTTCGACTTAGGGATAAGAAGAAACCATTGAAGAACACTCTGCCGAACCTTGAAGATTGCTGCCCAGACGCCCAAGTAGTTGCCCAGGCAACCATCGATTAGTTGCCAAGGCAACCCCGTTGTGCAAGTTGCCACGGCAACTGAGTTGCCCGTGCACTTTTTTACCAAGACGATCCAATCGGCTATCACACCTCAACTCAGGATAACCTGGCCTATCTCTCTCTCATTTGAATTCATATTTTCTTTTACTTTATTGCTTTCTAGATTAGTCATTAGTTAAACTCCTATAATCATTTTACTTGTGTTTTTACTTTTTACAGTGCAAGAGATTAGATCCTTGAAGTGGCACCAATCCCTGTGGAGACGATATCTTGTATACTATAACTTGCGACGTGTATACTTACACATTTGCGTAGCACTTATTACGCGCAAAAAAGCCCATGCCTCGAGTTAACCTGACTTTCGAGTTTCGAAACTTGGGTCGTTATAGTAGGGATGGCTCTCGAAAATACAATAAGAAGAATGGGGTAAATGCTACGAGCACTTACAATGCCCCAAAGAACTTTACGGTCTCTTAGCCGCAAGCATCAACAGGGAAGGCCCATAACCCAAACTAGAGAGAAGAGAGAGCTCCAAGAAAGGAATAAGAGAAAGCATCATTTACTCTGTTGCCAGTTTCTTACTCCGAGCTTTATTCCTAGTTGTACAAAGCTCATTTGGTCTGCCCATACTATGTTATCCCGTTCAAGCCTCCATTTCCGTCATGGTATGATCCCAACGCACATTGAGATTATCATGGCGGTGCCCCTGGTCACTCCACTGAAAATTGCCTCACATTTAAGAAACTTGTGCAGAGTTTGATTAAATTTGGGGTATTAAAGTTCGAAGAACCGAATGTGGCCGCTAACCTGTTTCCTAATCACAGAAACCGCGGAGTAAACGCTATCGAGGAGTACTCTGCTAGGAAGGACAAGGAAGTGTGTCAAAAATTTAGTCTCTCTTGCGGTGGGTGTTCCAACAATTATGGATGGCCTGCTTGGTTGACAGGGGCATGGTAGTGGTGCATAAAGGGTGTAGAGCTTATTGCGAGTTCCACCAAAATAGAGGGCACGACATTCAACAATGTGAAGAATTTAGGAGATTGATTCAACAACTGATGGATAGTAAGAAGATAGAGTTCTTTGAGGAGGTTGCAGGAAGGAAGGGGTTAGATGTATGCGCGTCAGACAGCCCCAACATCAAGTATGGAATAGACAGACCTTTTATCGTCTCTTCCAGATCAGGGGAAGCAAGTTTATCTCAAGGAGAAGCTGTAAAGGTGGCCCCTAAAATCGTCATCTCAACACCAACCCCATTTCCATTCAAAGACATGCGACAGACTCCTTGGAACTATACCGCTAATGTGACTATACCAGAGAAGTCGAAACTTTGTGAGGAGAAGGAACAAATGGTAAGAGATGAGCCAACAAAGAAAGATGAACGGACAAAGAAAGATGAGGTTGTCAATGAAGTAGGCCACTTCACAAGGAGCGGCAGGTGCTACTCTTCGGAAGCTTTGAAATCTGCTGAAGCTACAAAGGATAAGGGGGAAGGTACATCAACTGGTCCCGTAAAGGCATTTGGTGAGGAGCCCCCTCTAAAGATTAATGAGCCAGTAACTGAGGCTCAGGCACAGAAAATTTTGAAGTTCCTGAGGCACAGTGAATACAATGTAGTGGAACAGCTGCGGAAACAACCAGCCATGATACGGTGTTGGAGTTGCTTTTGAGTTCTAAAAAGCATCGTGATGTATTGTTAAAGGTGTTAAACCAAACGTTTGTGCCCAGAAGGAGGTATGGGGTCCACCAAAGCTCTTAACATCACTACTCATTGTAAAGGGTATGTGTTGTTAGGAGTACTGACTGATAATAGGTCGGCATCAAACGTACTACCGATGGTAACTCTGCAAAGACTACCGATAGATGATTCCCATATGAAACCCTATTATAACTCCGTGAGAGCCTTTGACAGTACTCAAAGGGGAGCACTTAGAAATATTGAGATACCTTTGTTGATCGGGCCGACAGAGTACGCGATTGATTTTGTGGTAATGGACATAAAGCCGACCTACAACTGCCTATTGCGGAGACCATGGATTCACTCCGCTAGACCCGTCCCCTCATCACTTCATCAGAAATTAAAATTTGTGATCGAAGGCAAGCTGGTCACTATAGAAGCTGAGCAAGAGATTATCGCCTCGGTAACGTCGGATGCCCCTTACATCCAAAATGATGAAGATATCGTAGAATGCTCTTTTTGAGCATTCGAGCTTATAAATGCCACATTTGTTGCGGAAGGCAATCGAATCTATAGCCCCAGATTATCCAACTACACTAAGATGACCGTTTTTGAAACTTTGGGCCGAGGAGCCAAAATAAGAAGAGGGTTAGGAAGGAGGTTGCAAGGAAGCCTACGACCCAGAAGTGTCATCACCAAGAAAGATAATTTTGGGCTTGGCCACAAACCAAGTATTTAGCAGAGAAGAGAGGAATATAGAAGGAAAGTAGAACAGAATAGGGCTAGACTCAACGGAGAGGATATTCCATGGAGACCGATGTCTTTACCTCATTTGAAAGATGTTTTTGTCTTTGGAGGATTCAACCATACAGAACAGAAAGTAGAGGAAGCAATATGAGAAAATGACATACTTTACGAGAATGAGAGGTTTAGTGAATCTCTTGAAGGGATTTCCATCAACATGATAGCTGAATATGGCAATGGCAGCAATGTGTTGACCATCATCCGCCCTTGCCGTCCCGGGGAAACGCTCAATAATTGGAGCTACATTGATCTACATATAGTCTTTAGGGCCAGATCAGAGTAATGCTCCGAATTAACCCTTTTGTTTTTGCCCATGGGCAATGGAAATCTTTTGTATAGGGCATCTATGTTAACTTTTTGTTTACAATGAAAGAATGTCTTCCTTGTTTTCTCAAATGGAAAACATTTCATTTGCTTCATTCATTCATTTTTACTCATATTCATTCAATTCATTTAAAATCATTCTCTTCCCAATACATTCGTTCTCATTTCATGCAGGGTCCCCATGATTAATTGTATGAATGATTCTGAATCCAATCCCGAGATAGATTTCAAACACCCTGAGATCTTGGTAGAAATTGAAGAAGAGGACGACGAGGCAGAATGCAAGGTCCCTGAAGAGTTGGTAAGGATGATGGCCAATGAAGAAAGGAAAATCATGCCCCCACTAAGAAGAAACAGAAATTGTGAACTTGGGGACCGATGAGGAGAGAAAAGAAGTAAAAATTGGGACTACATTTTCCTCGAAAACTAGGCGCGAACTGATAGCCCTGCTCCAAGGGTTCAAAGACGTCTTTGCTTGGACTTATCAAGATATGCCAGGGTTGAACACAGACATAGTGGTGCACAAGCTGCCAACGAGGCCAAAGTGTAAACCAATCCAGCAAAAACTTAGAAGAATGAGGACTGGCATGCTGTTAAAGATCAGAGAAGAGGTAAAAAAGCATTTTGACGCTGGCTTTCTAGAGGTTTCCAAGTACCTTGAATGGGCTGCAAACATCGTACCAATGCCAAAGAAGGATGATAAGGTCTGCATGTGTGTAGATTACAAGGATCTCAATCGAACGAGCCCTAAAGACAATTTCCCTTTGCCACATTTGACACGTTGGTTGATAATACCACGGGACACTCATTGTTCTCATTCATGGATGGTTTCTCATGATACAACCAGATAAAGATGGACCTAGAAGACATGGAGAAAACCACATTTGTAACCATGTGGGGCATATTTTGTTACAAGGTGATGCCTTTCAGACTCAAGAACACAGGGGCGACTTATCAAAGAGCAATGGTGACTCTTTTCCATGATATGATGCACAGAGAGATAAAAGTATATGTGGATGATATGATCGCTAAGTCTCGAACCGAGTAAGAACACCTTTGAAACCTGAGAAAGCTATTCCAAAGACTACGGAAATACTAGTTGAAGCCCAACCCGGTTAAATGCACCTTCGCAGTTACATCCAAAAAACTCTTGGGGTTTGTAGTGAGTAGAAAGGGGATTGAGATCGATCCAGAAAAAGTGAAGGCTATCCAGGACCTCCCACCGCCTCATACTCAAAAAGAAGTTCGAGGTTTCCTGGGAATGTTAAACTACATCTCTTGTTTCATCTCTCAATTAGCAGATAAGTGCGATCTTTAGACTACTTAGAAAGAATAACCCGGGGGTTTGGGATGAAGAATGTCAATAAGCTCTAGAGAAGATTAAGAAGTATTTGATGAATGCTCCGATTTTAGTCGCGTTGGTACCGAACAGGCCTTTGATCCTTTACCTGACAGTTTTTGTAAACTCAATGGGTTACGTGTTGGGGAAACATGATGAGTCTGGGAAGAAGGAAAGAGCCATCTACTACCTAAGCAAGAAGTTCACCGATTGCGAAGCACGGTACCCGCCAATTCAAAAGCTATGTTGTGATTTGGTTTGGACTACCAAAAGGCTTAGACAGTACATGTTGTACCATACCACATGGTTGATATCCAAATTGGACCCCTTTAAGTTTGTAATGGAAGCATCGGCATTAACGAGAAGGATAGCCCACTGGCAGATGCTATTATCCGAGTTCGACATTGTATATGTGAGCCAGAAAGCTCTAAAAGGAAGTGCTATAGTATATTTCTTAGCTAGCCGTGTTTCAGATGATTATGAATCATCGAACTTCAATTTCCTAGATGAGGACTTATTGTGCATTACAACCGGGGAAGACGTTGCTTCAGATGACGGCTCGTGGAAGCTTTACTTCGATAGGGCCTCCAATGCCCTTGGCCACGGGATATGAGCCGTATTAATTTCTCCAGAAGATGTCTACTATCCCTTCACCAGCAGACTAGAATTATTTTGCACAAACAACATAGCTGAATACAAAGCCTGTGTCATGGGACTAAATGCGGCCATTGAAAGAAAGATCAAAGAGCTTCGAGTATTCAGATAATCGTCCTTAGTGATCTATCAGTTACGAGGAGAATGGGAAACTAGGGATCCAAAGCTAGTCAAATACTACGAGTTGATCCAAGAGTTCATCAAAGAATTTGAAAAGGTCAGTTTCATCTACCTTCCTAGAAAAGACAATCAGATGGCAGAAGCCTTGGTAACCTGGCTTCCATGTTCAAAGCAAATATGAAAGCATAAATGAAGCTAATTGAGATCCAGACTTTTGAGAAGCCAGCTCACTATTATAATGTGCAAGAAGAAATAGATGGCAACCCTTGATATTACGATATCTTGCAATATATCAAGTATCAAAAGTATCCCGAAAAGGGCAAACAAAAATGACCAAAAAACACTCAGAAAGATGGCAACATGATATGTTTTGTATGGGGAGATCCTGTACAAAAGGGGTCATGATCAAGTGTTGTTGAGGTGTGTAGATGCTTGGGAGGCGAAAGAAATTTTGACAAAAGTACATGACGATTTGTGTGGAACGCACGCCAATGGTCTATCAATAGCCCGAAAAATCATGAGATATGGCTATTTCTGGTTGACTATAGAGGGAGACTGCATCGATTACGCTAGGAAATGTCATAAGTGCCAAATATATGCCGACAAGATCCATGCTCCTTCTTTACCTTTACACACTATGAATTCGCCTTGGCCGTTTTCAGCATGGGGCATGGATGTTATTGGACAAATTTATCCAAAGGCTTCCAACGGGTACCTTTTTATTTTGGTTGCCATTGATTACTTCACTAAATAGGTGGAGGGAGCATCTTACGCCAACATCACAAGGACAACGATGTGAAAGTTCTTGAAGAAGAAGATTATTTACCGATATAGGGTGCCAAAAAGGACTATCAGCGACAATGCTTCTAACCTGAATAACAAACTGATGACTGAGGTGTGCAACCAGTTCAAAATAACACACCATAACTCCACGACCTACCGTCCTAAGATGAATGGGGCAGTAGAAGCGGCAAACAAGAACATAAAGAAAATCATTGCGAAGACAAAAGATACCTACAAAGATTGGCATAAGAAGCTTCCATTTGCTCTGTTCGCCTACCGGACATCTGTTCGTACATCAACATGGGCAACACCTTATTCTCTAGTGTACGGTACAAAGGCAGTACTGTCTATCGAGGTTGAGATGTCATCACTTCGGGTTCTGAATAAAGTAAAACTAGATGAATCAGAGTGGGTGCAAACCAGGCTTGACCAGTTAAATCTCATCGAGGAAAAGAGGTTGAAAGCCATATGCCATGGTCAAATGTACCAAAAACGAATGATGCGGACATATGATAAAAAAGTACGTATGAGAGAATTCCGAGAGGGAGATCTGGTGCTTAAAAAGATCCTCCCAATTCAGAAAGATTTTCGAGGGAAGTGGATGCCTAACTGGGAAGGGCCATACGTCGTCAAGAATGCATTTTTGGGAGGAGCGTTGATTTTAACTGAAATGGATGGAAAAGAATTGAAAAACCCCATGAATTCCGATTCAGTTAAGAAGTATTATGTTTGAAAAAAAATGAAAAAAATGATGGAAACTGAAGTGAAAATGATAAAAACCTAAGGTGAAAATCCGCAAAGGGTGTCTTAGGTGTGCAAAAAAAAAGATAGCTCAAGGCGAAAACCCAAAAAATGGCGTCTTAGAGCAAAAGAAGGATCTGAGTTGAAAACCCGTTAAGGGTGGCTCAGATAAATTTTGAAATTAGGCCTCAGGCAAGTAGAATTAACCTCATGGGCACCAAAAGAATAAGCTCCAGGCAAAGATTCTATTTTGGTTAATGGGATCACGCATCATTCATACAGTAGATATTTGGGGGGTTTGCATTTCATGTTCTGCTTTCCCTTTTCCTCGTGTTTTCCATGACTTTTCCAAAACTGTTCCAAGTTCTTAACGTCAATAAAATCTTGTTTGTGCCTTCCTTTCCTTGTCTTCTCATTATTTTCATAAGCTTCATGCAAAGAGGTTAACATAGACTTATGATAAACAAAAGATTTTTTAGCATTATTATGATCTAACCCTAAGAATGCATGTGATTAGAAAACAAAATTAACTTCAACCTCAAGCTTTCTACATAATATATATTGAGGCACGACGAGGGGAAGACTTCGAGCATCAAAATAAGATAACCAATGTCATGTACCATTCATACATGTCTAAGAAAACATTCAACACGACAATAAAATTTTCCCAGGTGAAAACCTGTAAGGGCACGTAAAAAAACTCTAAAGTGAAAACCCAAAAGGGAACTTTAGAACTTCGAACTAGAAACTCAGAAAAGAAAGGCCGAAATGGTTAAACCCAACAGTGAGATGGGGTACCGCCACTAGAAGAAGAAAAAGAAGAGAAAGCAAGCGAAGAATCGAGATTGACTAATTACGAAAGCAGTCGCGCTGGAATATTGACACACATGCATCATGTATAGTTAGGCATCCCTAGAATTAGGAGCATACTAACTCATTATCATGACATTTTGTCCATTTTAAATAGGTACATACAAATTACCAATGACTTTTGATATGCCACTTAGTATTGAAAATGTGGTTTTATTTAAAGATTTTGGCAGCCTTAGTAGCGTGAGTCCAGAAAGTTTGGTAGCCGTCTTCAGCGTGGATCCCTGAATTTGAAGAATGATTTCGACAGTCTTAGTAGCGTGAGTCTAGAAAGATCGGTAGCCTATTTGGCATGAATCCCAAATTCGAAGATAAAGGTTCTATATAGGAAGGGCATGTGTTTTCGAGCCCTCGCAGTGAAAGGTTCTATACAGGAAGAACTCGTAACTCTGAGATTTCAGAAGCTAAAAGTTTTATATAGTAAGGACTTGCGGCTCCATGGTTTAAAGACTAACAGTTCTATATAGGAAGAACTCCCAGTCGGAAGAATCCATCCATGATGCAGAAGGTTTTATATAGGAAAAACCCTTCGCGTTGAAGGTAAAGAGTTCTAAATAAGAAGGACTCCAAGCTTTGTCGTCTTAGAGTGAAAAGTCCTATATAGGAGGGACTCATAACTCAAGACTTCAGAATAAAATGTTCTATATAGCAAGGACCTTTAACTACAAGATCAGAAGGTGAAGAAGTTCTATATGGGAGGAACTTACGAGCCTGAAGATTCAGCTAAGGAAAAGTGAAGAGTTCCAGAAGAACACGTGATTTTGAAGCCACAAACAGGGAAGTCGGATAAAAATGAGTGCTTATAATCTTTGCTTTGTTCTCGTTCTACGGGAACAAGCAAAGAGGGGCAACTGTAATCACTCATTTTTATCTGATTTGAAAATATTGTGTAATTATTAATTTATTATCACATGTATGCATATTATATTATATGTTTATTATGTGCGTGTGAACAATGTACGTAATATATGTGTGTGATATGTGTACGCATGCATGGTGCATATATATTATGTATTATGTACCTATTAATGAGTGTTGTGGTGCATGTGTATGTTTTACGTATGCATTGTTTATATATGTACAATGTGTGTATATTTAAAATAATTATGTGTGATCAAATATATGTTTGCATTATGTATTTGAATATATGTACATGCCCATATATGTATGTGTACATGTATTATTATTATTTTCGGTATTATTATTATTATTATTATTATTATTATTATTATTATTATTATTATTATTGGTATTGGGCTAGTATAAAATAAAATCCAAATATTTAAACCCAAAAAAAATTAACAGTCCAAGTCCATTATATATATACAAGACCCAATTGAATTTACATGGCATGATCGGCCCAAACCCAATGTCCAAAAACCCTAATTCATATCTGCCCTAATTTTTTTCTTTTTCTCTTGCAGCCGCACGATCTGAGCCGTTGGATCAAGATTTGATCCAACAGCCCAGATCAAAAAGATAGGGACTCTTCGGATGCCGCGTGGGATGCACGCTCAAGCCGGTTCGTCTCTCACGCGCGCGTGGCATGCACGCGCTGACCATTCAGATCTCAAGGCGCCACGTGTCTTTGATACAGGCCGTTCAATCTTCAAACAATCCTGGCCGTTGGATCAGATTTGATCCAACGGCCAAGATTAATTCTGGCTGATTGCAACCTTTCACATCCACCGGCTCCCTTACATGGCTGTTTCGCCGCTGCTGCCATACGCTCGCCCCTCACTGGCTCACCAAACCGGACATGCAAGATTAGAAAATTATAAGTTAGATCAAAGAGAAAATCATTTTTATTTATGTCTAATCTTGTAAGCTAAGCAAAAAATCAATCAATCAAAAGGCATCATATATATCAAATGTATCCATATTTTTGTACTCAGTCTGGAGATTCAAAATAAGAACAAAAAATCCATTGGTAAATCTTTTTCTTTCATTTCTCATGCATGTATAAGCCAAAAATATAGTAAAATAAAAAAGAAACCAGAGTTTTTACCGAGGTCGGTTCGTGTCCCCCCTCGCCGGCGATAAGCCTTCTATGGTGAGCTGTTTTAGGAAGGGGGTTGTTTTGGTTTCGGGATAAAGGTTTCTATTTTGCTTTGGGGTTCTGGGTAGCTGAAAAGTGGAGGTCCAGGACGGCTCGAGGCGGCCATCACGACCGAGCCTCGCCTGAGACCAGTGGCTCACGGCGGCCGGGTGAGGGTAGTGGCCTGGGGTTGTTGGGTTTCTGAAAAAACCAGAGAGAGGGGAACCTCTCCTTTTAGGGTTATAAAAAATGAGGAAAATGAAATTAGGGGCCGGTCATTGGGTTTTATAGACTCGAAATAAAAAGAAAGTGGTCTAATAGCTTAATAAATCCCTCATTCCCACTGGTATTTTCATTTCGGGTCTACCCCTTGGTCTAATAGCAAGTCTGGTCCTCCCCTCTTTTATCTTCTTTCAATTTGGTCCTAAAATTAAACTGAATCGGATTTTAAAAGGCGAAATTTCCCACTTAATCCTTCTACGTTTTGACTTTTTTCATCTTGGGCTTGCCCCTTGGTTATATTACATATTCAGTCCTTGCAAGCTTATTTCAGTTTATAATTAAGTCCCTAAATGTGTCTCTTGTTTATTTAATTTCTGTTTTTTGATTTTGTTTTTAGTTTATTTCAGTCCCTTTGAGTGGTTTAAATAATTATATTTTTTTGTTTTTTTATTATGGTTACATTGCTCTCTAGTGTTTATGTTTTTTTTATTTTATGTTTTTTACATGTGTATTTATTTGTGATATTATGCTTTTGTGTTTTAATTTATTTTGTTCGTATTATATATATGTCTATTTTATATGTTATGCTTTAATTTCGTTTGTACATCATGTTTATATGGTTCTTCATTTTTTTATGCATTTTGGTTGGCATATTATGTGCATTTATTTATGTTTTCATAACATGTGTATTATCATGCTAATATATCATTTAGTTTGTTTGCTCATGTTGCATACATGTGTTTTATTAAGTGATCATGTTTAGTTTAGTTATCTATCATGCATATATGTGTTCTAGTATGTTTTATTTTTGCTTTGTATTTTAAGTTATATGTTAAAAATGGGTGATATTTGTTACATGTTAATATCATGATATGCTTTTAATGCATGAATGTAATTTGTGTCATATGATAAAGTTTTAGTGTAATATGGTGATAATGTTGTTTTGTTATTTTAGTATCAAATTTTATATCATGTCATGCATATATTGTATTTGTGGTTTTTTATGTGTTTAGGCATGTTATATTTAGTTAATTTAACCTTGAAGCATGTTTTTTTTTTACCATGTTTATGTTTATGTTTAGATTTCATTTTGATTCTTGAGACATGTTTTTATTTATGATCATGCTTTTTTTATGTAATGTTAAATTAGATATGTTCTTTTATATGTTTGTTAAGATTGCATAACGAGATATTAATTGTCAATGCGGTGCCCTTTTATTCGAGCGTAAATGTGGCCAGTATCAAATGTAGTGATGGTGGTCTATCGGTTTATTCTCGAATAACGGGGCCCTTAAAATTTACTCGCACTTATAACCAAATTTTAATTTAACCGTCGCTTTAATCCGGAAAGTTTAATATTAATGAAGCGGTAATTATTAAAGTACCAATTTTGGGCAGTGTGGGGTGCTAATCTTTCCTCATCTGTAACCGACTCTTGAACCCGACATTTTTAAAGTCTCTGGTTTTATGGTTCCCAGCCTACCTTAATGGTCGGTGGTGACTCCATTTTTAAATAAAACGTATTTTTTTTCTAAAACCCCGCAGAATACATTTTTTAAATACCTGAAAGACCCCAAACATCTTGAAACCCATTTTTTTAGCGAACCAACACTCCGTAAAAAAGAGATCGCTACACCTTAAAATTTACTCACGCGTATAACCGGATTTTAACTTAATCGTCACTTTAATTTGAAAATTTTAATATTGATAAAGCGACAATTATTTATTTTTCTTTTTACGGTACCGATTTTTGGGCGGTGTGGGGTGTCAAATATCTCTCATCCGTAACCGACTCTCGAACCCTATTTTTGATCGAATCTCTGGTTTTATGGTGTTCGGCCTACCCTAGTGGCCGGTGGCGACTCCGAAATTTTATTATTTTTCAAGAAAACGAATTTTTAAATAATTTTTCATTTTCCAAATATTTTCCCCAAAACCAAAAGGAAACCTATTACTCCTTTTTTCTAGCGATCTCATTCGACTTTAAATTCAAATTTGAATTTTCAAAAGGGTCGCTACAAGTACCCTATGTTCTGAAGGATGAATTTTGAATGGTGTATCGATACGAGCCCTGGGCATATCGGTACCACTTGTTTCATCAAATTCCAATAGTGAAGTTTCATACTAGTTTGCTTGGGGGCGTATCGGTACTGAAGGGGTATCGGTACGCGGGGTACGTGTACCAGTACGAGGTTAACGATTAACCCCCTTCTTTATGAAGCTCGAGTATTAGTAGGCTTAGTCTAGGTATCGATACCCCCAGTATCAGTACTCATGGTTGGGTATCGGTACCCACTGGGCAATCTGCCCGTAAATGTTAAAAATGAGTTCGAGGGGTTGATAATTCGAGGATTATGGTCCAAGGGACTTCTAATGTAATAAAATGAATTGTAAAACTGAGAAACTGGGATTTAACCCTCATGGATAAGCGTAACGTGTAATAACTTGGTAAGTGATAAATCGAGATAACCATGTTGGTTAGTGTCATGCCTTGGGAAATTTGCTTGATGGCTTAGCTTGGTGTCACTTACCTCTTGGTGAGGTGTATGAATTCTCGGGGAGCATGTATTATCTTATGATTGTTGTAAAGGAATCCGGATGTCCTAGAGTTAGTACTGCGATACTTGTATAAGAGGATGCGTACTTCGGGCTAAGTGAACAAGTACATCCGACGTACCCATGGGCTGAGTGATCTGGGTGCGGTCATTCCCTTATATACTCCTGGAAACCTTATATTTCTTCTTATTTGGCTACCATCTTGGGTATGTTCATTTTGAATTTTAAAATCATCTGGAAATTCCGTAGACAATGTATTCTTAATGCATGCTACTATTGATGCAGAGTAGTTAACGAAACGCTAGAAAATTAGGGATTAATATAGTAGAAAATTAGGTATTGGGTTAGATGAAAAAGAATATGGAAGATGGTGGAGGGGAGAAGAAATAAAAAAATTGTAAATATGGAGGATTAAATGTGTAATTATACAAATTATTTTATTTTGGTGGTCGAAATAGGAGTGGGGTAATAGTTTTGAGACTATCTAGGTAATTTATCCTTCTTTTTATTGTGCCAAACCAGCCTCCCATTAACGTTTAACAGTAACAAACATCCCCGTGACCATAAGATTACAGATCGAAAACGTGACCATAACGGTCAAATTTGAAAACCGGTGACCAAAACTATACATCCCTAAACATAAGTGATCATTGCAGTAGTTTACCCTTTATTTTTAACGAATGATTGTAACCATATTTTACTTGAGTGACTCGATTGTAAGTTTTAGAAGAAAAAATGATTCATTTATAACTTAACTAATAATTGAGTATCTGAAATGTAGTTTACCCAATAGTAACATACTAGGCTTCGTTGGATATATAATTCAAATGGATTGAATATTTGGGAAAATAGGACACCTTTGGGTTTATTTTGAAATCTACGGCAAATTCTACAGTGCAGGGTGAAGTCGCCACCTGCAGATGGCGACTTGGGTGAAGTCGACATATGCAGGTGGCGACTTCACCCTGATTTTGTCTTGAATCGATAAGAAAAAATATTAAACTACTACAAATCAAGGGGAAGTCGCCACCTGCAAGTGGCGTCTTCACCATGCACTGTGAAATTTGCCGTAAATCTCAAAATATACCCAAAGGTATCTTAAAACCCAAAATATTATTTGGGTTTGCCTTATTCCCAAAATAGTCCAAAATACCAACACCCAAGCTTAATTATTTAACTTATTCAAAGCACGTAAAAAAATATAAAAACGAAAAGCATCACGACACCATGATACGATGCAAATTGCAAGCCAACCAAAACCAAGTTGCTCTTGTTCCAAAGACCGGTATCTCCAGCAACATGCCATGCTAGGACTAAAACAAAAGTAGTTTGATATTAGGTCGAAATTCATGTGATAAAGATTTGGTCAAACGTGTAGTGATTGATTTTTATGGCATCCAAATCCATTATGTTTTTTTTTCATGATTGCGGTTCTTACTTGTCCATGTGAATCCATCCACCACATAGCTAAGACTGGTTGACACCGTCAAGAAGAAAGATGATTGACACCGCCAATATCTCAACCATTCACATCCCGAGTTCACCCACCTAATCATATTCAATTCCCTACCTGTAGCTTTTACGTCAACTAGGACGTCACTTTCAACAACTTCGTGCTTAAATATCTTCCATTTTGATGGTTCTTAACAGTAACAATGCACTAACTTTGAATCTGTCATCACCACCACTGCCTTCAAATGCTCTGAATATATCCCAAAACACAAGACAACAAATCATGCGTACAAAGCTATTTGGGAATTCAAGATTTCTTAAACTTTCGTTTCGATTAACTTTAATTTTTGGTTTTTCCATATTAATTTTGATTTTTTATTGTATTTTGATAAAATTGATTTTATTTTATGGATTTTAAACATTATTTAGTAAAGTTTTAAAATACTTTTCGTATATATTTCTTTAAAAATTAGTTTTTAAGTAAATAATTAAGGAAAAAACTTTGATACACAGGCCGTGTAAACGTGCCTTTTAGTTTTAGGGGTTAGGGTTTTAGTTTAGGGTTTAAGGTTAAGAGGTTTAGGTTGTAGGGTTTAGAATTTAAGGTTAACGTTTAGAATTTAGTGTATAAGATTTAAGGTTTAGTGTTTAGTTTTTTAGGGCTAGGGATAAGAATTTAAATTTTGGGTTTTTATAGTGTAAATACACAGGGTAAAATTAATTTTACACAGTCTGTGTATCAAAGTTTTACTCAATAATTAATCATTCATATGTAGGTTATTTCACTATGTTTAAGTATAAAATACTCGTTTTTATATTATGAAATAATTATAATTAATTATAAATTAAATAAAACCTATCCCAAAGTCTTTGAATCAGGATCAATATTATCCATATTCCCACGGCATACATGGATAGAATGTAAAGGTTAAAAGAGAATAGTAGGCAAAAATTGGCATTTGCAATCCTTTTCAAAATGCTTAAATTTGAACCCCAAATATCTAATGTGATTTCCCAGGTTGGAGTACAAATGATGCTTATACACTGTCTGTGATTTAAACTATCACAAATTCCTCATCGTTTCCCATTGCAGAAGTGACATAGCGGAAGCAAAACATGTTAGACCTGAGATTTCGACCGAATTAAGACCCGAACTGATCTAGCTGTCTGAAATAACACGACTTGAAACACCAAATTCAAAACAGCTGATACAAACCCAAAATGATAAAGAAAAAATCTTGAGAATTCACTTTTCGGAAGATAGCATCATTGAATTAAATAATTCCATAGTTATTTCTACAAAGAATGCCCTGGTTTACATTTCTAAGTGTCAATCCCTTGAGTTGTATTAAGACTAACAAATATAGTGCCCCAACTGAATCAGCATCACACTAATATCATCGGACGAGCCCCGTGAAACAGAAAGGTCGACGAGTTTCTTACAAGCAAACAATGGATTTGATTTATTGATGCCGATACATGAAGGGCGAGCGATGCCGACTGCTTCTTGATTACTAACCTGGAAAAGCAGAAGGAAGAAAGAATACATTTAGATTCATATGAAAAATCAACCAGTGTAAAGATTGTAAGTACTTTAGAAGGGAGAGAGAAAAGGCTTCATACCTTGTCCCATAAGCCGTCGGAGGCTAATATTAAGAACTCGCATTCAGGTTCGATACTAACGATCTTTGTCTCCGGCTCGGCGATCACCCACGGTTTAAGGTGATGATCTCCAATCCCTCTGGAGACAGCCACAGAACCATGAACTCTCCAAACACCACGGCATAAATCCACATAGCCACCCTGAAAGAACAAATTTACACCATGCATTATCAGTCACGGTTCTATCAAGTTTTGCTGGCAGTGGTTATTGATTTATTGTAATATTGCTTACCAAATTCTGAATTCTGTTCCGTTCATCCTCCCTAAAAGGTCGGTGATCGGAGGTGAGAGCTTCGGCGGCACCACCTCTGCTCAAAACAGCACGGCAATCACCGGCATTAGATACAACAAGGTTTCCGTTTCGGATCAAAGCTGTCACACAGCATGTACCACCACCAGCATCTTCCTTAAAAAACTCGGCATCAGTTTTTAAATAACCTTCTTTAACAGCTTCCTTTACAGTAGTTTCGAATTCGTCTTTAATTCTAAAAACTCCATCTAAAATGTTCTTCTCCAAATTCTTGGCTGCAAATTCTGAAGCTTTAGCGCCTCCATGGCCATCAAAAACACCAAAAAATGCCTGCAATTATAATTAAAACCATGACTCCCACAAACTTAATAAACTCATTCTAAATCAAATTCAGATTTTGGTACCAAATCATCCATTTCTGTTCAAAATCAATCACTACTACTTATGTCAAAAAAAGCAGATCGGATTGTTTTGGATCAGGTCAATCTGGACCGGATTCATTAGAGTTTTAATTAAATCGAATTTTCGAGTTCAGCTCAGAATTTACACTGTTTGGAATACGATTATTAGAAAAAAAAAATGGTATAAACTGTAAAAAAAATACCTGTTTGGAATCTCCTTGGAGTTTGACAGAAGCTGAGAATCTATCTTCCATTGCTTCTCTCCTCCCTCTTTTACAATAAACCGAATATCCATCTCCCTCGCTCTCCAACTCTCTCCCGACTTCACACGGCGTCGCCGGAATCCCCAAACACATACCCGGCGTCGCAACTGGTATATCCAGCCTCGCCGGTCTCTTCCTCTTCAGGATCGTCGACACCGATCCCGGTCCCAGAGAAGCGGTCGAATCGGAACCCGAGGAAGGCGATGGCGGTGATGAAGCAACAGCAGAAGAAGACAGCAAAGACAAAGGCGGCAGCTTTTGAAGCCGGAGCCTGAAAGGCGGTGAAGGGGAAGAAGCAGACGGAGAAGCTGGAGAAGACGAAGGTTTGAGGTGAGTCAACGTTAGATTCTGAGCTTCTGCTGAGGGAGAGAGGATCGACGTTTTGTTACAGAAGAGAGACGACGACGGAGAAAACACCGGAGAGTTAGATACGGCAACGGAACACGACATATTTTTTTCCCTTTGTTTCTTTTGCAACGTTCGAATTTGAGCTTTGTTTCTTTTCGGTGATTATATATATAGGGAAGTTGAATTCAACGGAGCTTGTTAATGGCGGAGAGAATTTTTGAGCTTGGGGCACTACGTTTCTATTTTGTGGAAAAGTCAAGGTTACCCCTACTATTATCTCGCCATTAACTGAAATAATAAAATGGAAGAGCATGTGAAAGTCAACACGCAATAGGGATGAAGCAGTGTGTGTTATGTGTTTCACACTTTGAGTTTGACTCCTCACTCAACTACTTGTTAAACAAATTCCACATATTTTAATTTGATTATAAGTAGAAAAACTTCAATACTCAGACCGCGTAAACTTTAATTTATACAGATTTTTTAGTTTTGGGGTTAGGAGTTTTGGGGTTTAGGTTATAAGGCTTAGAATTTAAGATTAATGTTTAGCATTTAGGGTTTAGGGTTTGGGATTTAGTTTTTAGGGTTTATGTTTAATTTTAATTTATAGTAGAAATAAGTAGACTTGTGTAGTCTGTGTATCAAATTTAAACCCTAAGTTTAATATGTACGTTATTGTTGAATTTGATTTAAATGATTATTTTGATTCTTTTAATTAAGTATCCAAACATTTTATTTTGTTTAATTTAGTACTTATAATTTTTTATTTAATGTGATATATAAACTTGACTTTTTAGTTTGAATCGATACTTGAAATTCATTTTTTTAGTTAAATTTAATATTTATTGTATGTTATCTAACTAATTGTTACATTTGAAAATTTTATTTATATTTTATAAAATTTCAAAATTATTTAAAATTTTCTATGTCTGTCCAACCCGATTGAATCTAAATTATAAATAATCTAATTTACACCGAAAAACTAAATTAAAGCACCTAATTGGACAAAAGAAATCATAAAAATTATATTGAACCATGAGTCTAAATTCATATATCAGTTTAAATTAAAAAGTCAAATTCATGTAAGCAACTATACTAAAAGAATCGAAAAACTAAATTAAACATTAAAATCAAATTTAAATAACAAAATATGTTTGCCCAAAACAACTCACCAAAGGTTGATTTAGTCAATGAAAACCAACTATTTTTCATACTTTAATTTATTTGAATCAAATTATTTCCATTAATAGTAAAATTATTTTTTTTATTAAATAAAGGAGTATTACATTTCGAAAATTGCCCGGTTCATTTGGGGAGCGAAGGATGGAAAATGCATTCATTGGGTCAACTGGGAAACAATGTGTCTGCCTAAGAAACTTGGGGGTCTTGGATCAGTTGATTTCAATCTTAAGAATACAGCCCTCTTGAACATATGGAGGTGGAGATATGTGTTGAACGAAATCAATTATGGAGGAAGGTGATTCAATCCAAATATGAGCGTGGAGCCGACAATGTGCTGCCTTCAACCAAAATAAACCGTGGCACCGCTTGGATCTGGTGAGACATCACAACTGCGGGGAGATGTTCTTTGACTGTAAGTGATCTTTTTAATAATCACATCGTGCACCAAGTGGGAAACAGGAAAAAGTTTGACTTTTGGTCCGATAATTGGATGAATGGGAATTGTCTGAGGAATATTTTCCCTCGAAACTTCGCGCTGGCCACCAAAAAGATGGGGAAAATTGATAATTTTGGTGTTCGGAAGGAAATGAATGGGGATGGGAGATTAGCCTCAGAAACCCCTTTTCGATTGGGAGGTTGATATTTGGACCTCTTTCATTAATTCTCTCAACGGGATTCGCCTCGGTCTATTTTCAGAGGACAGTATCAGATGGATCCTTTCTCCTTCAGGTTGTTACACGGTCAAGAAGTTTTACTTCTTGGCTAGCTCGAGGAACCGTCCTGTTGAGGACATTTGGTCAAAGGTCTGGTCGGGCTCTGCTCCATACAATGTTGAGTGCTTCGTATGAAAACTTCTTCGAGGTCAGCTACCCACATTGGTCGAATTAGCCAAAAGGAGAGTTGCGGGTATAAATACAACTAGATGCTGGTTCTGTAATCTGGAGGAGGAATCGGCTGTACACTTGTTCTTGTATGGTCACTTGGCAAATGTGGAACAAATGGTGCTTGTTGTGGAATGTTCAAGGGGTGATCCCGATCGAGGGTAGGAGTTTCTTTGAAAGCTGGCTTGGATGTTGCCCTTCTTCTCGGATAGCTCCGTTGTGGAGCCTCGGTTTTTTTTGCAATCACCTGGTCACTGTGCTCCTTAGGAATGAGGTAATATTTAATCGCAAATCTGTTGATATTAATCTGACCTTTGATCTCATTCTACTCGGGACTGGTTGGTGGATACGCGTTAAATTTCCGGAC
The DNA here is from genome assembly GCA_019671005.1 of Hibiscus mutabilis. NCBI lineage: Eukaryota > Viridiplantae > Streptophyta > Magnoliopsida > Malvales > Malvaceae > Hibiscus > Hibiscus mutabilis. The sequence goes on along the minus strand of CM033729.1, from coordinate 6,755,575 downwards.
GCAGGCGGGTCCCTAAATGATTTTATCGCCAATCCTGCTCTATGGTCCATCCCTATTGAGCCGATTGGGCTGGTATCAAAAGCTGGTTGGTCTGCCCCCTCCAATGGCTGTGCTAAATTCAACACGGACGGGGCTGTCGCGGGTTGCTTCAGTCCAGCAGGGATCGGGGGAATCCTTAGGAAATACAAGGGGGAGGTGTTGATTAAAGTTTTCAAAGTCAATTGGTATCAGCGACCCTGCTTCTGCTGAACTGTTGGCAATTCTTGAAGCTTTGTCCTTAATTGTGAACTCGAAGTGGACCAAAGATTACATTTTTGAAGTGGAATCGGATTGTAAAAATGTTATCTCTTGGCTGAGCAATCCTTTAAGTACCCCTCTAGCGTTCAGGGACTCCGTGGATTCCTGCCTTCGTTTGTGTGCCTCTTTCAATTGGCGGATCAAATTTGTAGGGAGGGATTGCAATCAGGTCGCTGACTCACTGGCAAAAACAGGTATCAACCGCACCTCTGATTACCTATTTATAGCGGACTGAATATGGGGGTGGTTGAATTTTGGTGCTGGATTGATACATCTCCCCTTAGGCAGCTGGTGCTGGATTGTAAGCTGGAAATGGATTGATATACATCCTCGTCTTTTGACCCCCTGGTCCCTTTGGTTGTGAAGTGGGTCTGTTGTTTTTGTGTTATAATGATGGAGATCGGTGATAAAATAGGTTCGATTTGTTGCTTTCTGTGTTGTAAGAGATATTGGTCTAATCTAAACAACAAAAATATAATGCACCTTTTTTCCTCCATTTAGGTGTTGAAAGGGTTTTTAACGAGGTACATGTCTTTACCTTATATGTATGATCTTCATCAATAAATCATATATCTAAATCTTTCAAAAAATGATAAAATTTAAATTTATACAAAATAAAATAACATAAACATTTTAATCACTTGACCGATTAATAAATCTCAAAACTTTTTTTTCCTACAGCTAAACTCAACATATGTATATAAGAAATGAAATCTTAGCAAGGAAGAATCACGTGGGTCCAAATTCAATGGCAACTGAATTTCCTTGAAGTTTGCCGTTGCCTAAACGCTGTCGCATTACTATCGTTGTAGGCGTTGTTTTGTCAAAATATGCCAACGAATCAAGTACTATATTCTATAAACGAATCTTCTTTTCTTGGACCACTTCAATCTATCTTTTTATCCCCAAGTGTTTAAAATGGACCAACTTCTCATTCCATTATTGAATCAAAAATAACAATTTTCTTTTAAATTTTATCAACATTATAATTTAATACTCAAAATGAAATAAATCATACATAATATTATAATGTATATAAGTATTTTTCTTTTGATTCTCATCAAGAATTTAAATAGCGGTCCGTTAACGCAATAATGGCCATTATATAATGGTAGTGGCAATATTCGAAACTGCTATTGTAAAAAATAAAGGACTACATTGATCGCAATAACATCTGTTATATCTGCAATTCTAATAAAATACTGTGACCGAAAACGAGACTGGAACCGCAATTTAAATCTCTGATTTTCAAGTGAGTTTAGAAGCAATCTAACCTGACAAGAGACAACTCTCACTAATTAATCATCATTAAAAATTATTCATAAAATTTATGAATTTTATCCGAATAAAAAACGAGTCAATCCATCAAATATAGACTTAACGGCTATTTCTTTATTTGTGAAGACTCTGATAAATCAGATAACTTTTGAGGACTCTTTCCATCAAACTAATAAGATGATTGAGGACCAAAAATTACATATTTGAATAGTTAACGACTATTTCTTTAATTGGAAAAGGTTACAATATTCAATTCGTAATAGCCAAATTATGGACTATTTCCTTTAAGTTGAAGATGGAGATTAAAGACTAAAGGTCATAATATGATTCTTTCTTGGTCTATAACATTTTTTCAAAACGTTGGAGAATGCCTATTAGAGAATATTGTTCGGAGGCTGAAGATACATCCCTTGGTATAATCTACATTTGTGTTATATCTTAGTTTATTAAGAATTATATTTCAGAGTGTACTTATGAACATAAATAGTTGAGCAAGCATATTTGACCGGTTGGTCAAGCTGTTCATCTTTGTCCCATCATATTTTTTTAGGTCATGGGCAGGGGCGGATCTACAATAGTGCATGGTAGGTCCCTTGACCTACCATTATTTTTCTAGATGAATTGCATTTGTGGTCATCAACATATTGTTCTTTTTTTTATTTGGTCATCGAATTATTATTTTTGATAAAACCTCACTAAAATTATTTTTTTCTATTTTGGTTATTAATATTACATTTTTTCTGTTTTGGTCACCAACCTATTTTTTCTTTTCTGTTTTTTTCACTGAACTATTATTTTTCTCGTTAGTCTTTTAAAGACGAATGACCAAAACTGAAAGAAAAAAAACGTAACGTTAGTGACGATTTTGCAAAAAATAATAGTTCGGTTACCAAATTAAATATTTTTAACGACAATGGTTGTAATAAAATCGAATTAAAAGTTTATTGATTATAATGAAATTTTTAGATTCCAGTGATCAAAGTGAAAGCGTACTAAAAGTTCAGTGACTACCAGTATAGTTTACTCTAAAAATATTAAGGATTTTTTGTTTAAATGAATATTCAACCCTTAATTATTATCATTATTATTTTTGTTTTGAGCTCTTATTCTATTTTTTTCAAAATAAATATGTAACCTAACATTCTATAACTAATTTAAGTATATTTATTAGTAAACCCAACAAGTGTCCCAGTAGAAAAGATGATGATATTCATTCTGGGAGACACGGGTTCAAATCGTTTCGTCTGCAATGTGTGTGCATTGTCAAAGGGTTAAAAATACATATGAACAGATACTACATTGTATTCACCTTAAGACTATTAAAAAAAAGTATATTTATTGGTTCGTTAAGAAATCTTGGTTAAATACAGCCGCAACAAGCACCTTGCATTTGGTGTGTTCCATTGCTTCATTTCGGAGTCTTGGCTGGTCCTTAGATTTTAAATAGATTTTGCGTGAAGAAAATATGGTTGCGGACTGCTTGTCAAAGCTCCTTCCCCCGCCGCAATTTCAGCTCTCGATTTTGGAAGACGAGCCTGAGTAGATTCGTCCCCTGCTTCTACATGATCGATATGCCCCCCTTACTATCGCTCTAATCGTTCTGCTAATTGCTTGCTGCGGGGTGTTACTTGACTAGGTTTTTCTTGTTGTTTTGCTTTTTGAATTGTTCTCGTTGCTATATATGTTGTTACCATGTGCACTCTTTTTCTTCTATTTAGTTTAGAGAAATTTTTTAGCGAAACATATAGTAGCACTCTCTCATTTAAATAAAAAAAATTTAAAGTAATCGGAGGGAATCACTAATCAGCCCTTCCTTAAAGGAATTTGCATCCCGCCAGTCGAGGCATTGGAGAGAATCAACCCGCCCTTTTTAGCTTAGGGTATATTTACACCTTAGATCCTTCTTCCTTTAGGTAGCATTCCATTTAGGTCCCGATTTTGCATGCTAAGTTTAATTTTATTCAATCGAATCTTAATTTCAGTCTTCGTGCCTTAGATTTAAATCCTCATTTTTAGGATTAATTTAATTAGCATATTTTAATAAAATTGATTGGTAATTAGTCTTCCTAATTTGTTACTCGATCTTTGCATTGAATTTAGTTTTTTAAATTATCTTTGATACTTGACGTGTGAATTCGATTTTGTTTGAATTGATTTTCCTAATATGCCATATGAACATATGCATTTGTGTTAAATTTGGTGCTTTAATTAGCTTGCCTAAAGTGAAAGAGGAGATGAGGGTTAGGGTATATTTTGGGGTAAATGACTAAATAGTAATAGACTAATAGGGTTTATGCACTACACGTGGTGAGATTTTAGATTTATTTGTGGTTAAATTCAAATAATTTAAATTGGTTAAATTTTGGTTTTAGGGTAGATTGTATGGTAAATTTGTTAAATTGGTCACTGGACTCTCAAATTTATCTACTTTTAAATTGTTAAATTAGTCCTTAATTTTGGGTTTATGATATATTTTTATGGTAAAATTGTCAACTCGATCGCTAATTTCGGTTTTATGCTATATTTTTATGTTAAAATTGTCAAATTGGTCTCTAATTTTAGTTTAGGGTTTAGGGTTTAGACTTTAATGTTGATGGTTTAGGGTATATGTTGTAGTTTAGGGTTTTTGGTTTATGATATTAATTTTTATGACTTAAGGTTTAGGGTTTAGTGTTAATAGTTTAGGGTATATGTTGTAGCTTAAGGTTATTGATTTACGAGATCAATTTCCATGGTTTATGATTTAGGGGTAAGTGTTAATGGTTTAAAGTTTATGGTGTAGTTTAAGGTAACCAGTTTATGTGATGAGTTTCTATGGCTTAAGGTTTATGGTTAATGATTTAGGGGTTAGTGTTAATAGTTAAGGGCTTAAGGTCTATATTATAATCTATAATATGATCTATATATAATATATATTACCATACATGGTGATATCATTATTAATTTATTACTATAGTCTATAATATATGCCTAGCCTAGTCTATACTGATACGTGAATACAAGTATAACGGCATATGTGTTACATGACTAATGATAATTTTTTAGGGGTTATACTTATAGCCTTAGGTTTATGTGACTAGTTTAGGGTCTAAGGATGAAATTTAGCGTTTAGGAGTTTAGTGTTCAATTAATTTCCTACAAATATTTATTTAACCGAAATTAGTATTTATTTATTTTTAATTTGTGTAATTTAGTCCAATATTTTTAATATGATAATATTTTTTCATTTTAGTCCCTAAAAATTTACTTTTAACTGAAATTTACCCATGTTTATTTCTAATTTTTATAATTTAGTCTAATAAAGTAAAGATTGTCTTATTTTGGTTCATTTCAATCCATAAATGATATTTTATCCAAAATTGATCCATATTTATTTCTATTTTTTGTAATTTAATCAAACCCTATACTTTTTGTAATTTAGTCCAAACTATATAAATTATAAGTCCCTATAAGAATTCTAAAACTAAAACTCAAATTTCAATTATAACCTAACTTGGGACTCTATTAAATTAAATTAAAACCTAAAAGTAAAAAATCAGGACTTAAATGAAAACCTTTTAAAGTCAGATGGACTAAAACTTGAATTTCCCCTAACATAAAACAATATGCGGGCGTTTTCCTCCAAATTCCAAATGGCAAGCCAAAATTGCAATTTACCCATTTTATTTAAAATTTTAAATTAAATAATTAATTTATTTTTGCCACCCATTTTTAGGTTATAGATTAATTACCCTTTAAGGCCTTATCTATTTAAAATTTTTCATTTTAGTCCTAATTTAAATGGGCGACAAAAATTTGTAACATATATCGCTATCCCGAAGGGATACTTCGGTTTATATTAATCCATAAAAATTTATTTTTATCCGCCCACAATTATCAAACCCGAAGTCTATTTGTACACAGTAAGACACAACTTGAAATTCAACCGAAAGCAATATTACCCGACCTGAATTTTATTCATCACCGACATGACCTGGCATGAACGTGGCCCAACCTGAGTCTATCCGAACCTGAATTAACTCGTTAATTAACTGATTTGGACCCGAACCATTTTGGCTTGAACTGAGACTTATTTGACCTGAAATTAACTCAAACTCAACCTGATTCGAAATCAACCTGACAAAGGCTTAAATCCAAGTCGACCAAAACCCAACCTGACTCGAGTCGAACCATTAAATTAACCTGACACAACCCATACCTGGTTTAACATGATATTACCTTATTGAAACCTGTCCGATTACCTAATTTCACATCCCTATACCTAAGGAATCCCGCGTTAATATGTTACCGAGACTTTTGACTTCTTCAAACACAAGTACTTTTTGTTGCCAAATTCGAACAAAAGTAGTTAGATTAATTAGATTTACTAATTTTATATTTCATAACGTGATTCTGATTGGTATAAAAAATTTCAAAACAGTCATTGTCATTTCTTAGGTGAGCTATTGTTTGTATAGAAAAATGTAAATTCGACAAAACTGAAGCTGAAGAAATAGGGTCCGGTATTGAAATTGTTCTGGCTCTAAAGATGAGTCATTAGTTTCTTATTAAACAGATTCAACAGTTGAACCAATGTTAGTAAACTGAAAAAAAATCAGTTTCTCCGATGATAAATTTAAAAATTTGCTAAATGTAATTCTCCTACGTCCAATTGCCTAGTGATAAAGGAACTGGCAGTCGATTTAGGCTCAGTCCCTTAGATGTTCATAAAAATCTACGATCATATTCGCAAATCATTACAGGTCTGTTATAACTCATCACTGTTCTTCAGATAAGAACAACACTCCCGAAAACCACATAATTACAAAAATATAGTTGCCCAATCATACTCCCTAAAAAGAAAGACAAAAATATCAGGGAGAAAATAAAAAAAAAATCAAGCAACACAGTGAATTTCGCTTCAAGGGAACGAGTCATATGGGAACGGATTGAATCCACACTGACCAGATAGAGAAGCTTCAAGAATTAAACATGGAACGTAAGAAACGGCTTCACTCTGAATCAAAACTAAAAAACCCTAGCTCATAAGATCAACGAACCGCATAAAACAATAAAGAAACCCTAGGATTTGAAAACGAACCTTTAATAGACGGTTGAGATGAGTCTTTAATTAGGGCCTTTAAACTCGTCGAACCGTGAATTTGCATTTAAATTCTCGGGACATAGCTCAGGGCAAAAATGGGTATATGAATTTAAAAATATTCCAAATTCAGAAACTTTTGTAATCCAAAGTTAAATATATGCACCTCGATGTTTCCACTGATAACCCAAATAAATACATTATCATATTGAACATTCAAGTCATGCTAATTGCTAATAGTGAATTCATACCCTTCCTACACATGACAACAAGCAAACCAAATACACTCACAACGTTCTCAAATTCGTTTTCTTTTTCGACATTGGAGTCCCAAAACCGAACATGTACACGTCCACATAAAAAGTTATCAATTTATCAATCGTGTTATGAATCAAATTAATAAAATGAACAATATAAAGGAAATAGATTCCAACTTCCTTAGAATTAAGGACTCGTTAAAAAACCCCTCATAACTAGAATCAAGCGTCAGTTAGATTCCAGACATTGGAAGAAGGAAATGAGTGCCACATGACTTTTATTGATCTCAAAGATAAATCGACAGATACAACACAAGCCAATACTAAGCTTACAACACAAACAGACCTTAAGACCACCATTATGAAAGCTCAAGCAAACCTATTACCTATGGCCCTTACATTGCATCCACCTGCGACACTAGCAAGTGTGGGCAGTCCTTCAGGTAAACAAACAAGAAAGCATGAAGAACCAATAAAATCAACTCCCTTAAAGTAATAAAACAGGCACAGCAGCACCCAAACAAAGGCCTGTAGCAACACAACATAACCATCGCATCCTAAAATGACAAAGGCATCGAAAATGGGAATTACAAGAATTAATAAATAAATAAATCATAGCATAGGTCACTCAGAATACCACAGCAGCGGCACCTCACAATCGATACCCTTAAGAATGATCCCTACAGAATTGTTTGCAAACCATATTGATCCAATCAATTACAAAGCTGTGTAGCGATGGCTCTTTTTTTCTTCGTCGCTAAAATAAAAAAGATTGATTTTTGGAAGGTGTTTTTGAAAGGCGTTCGAGATTTTTTTTATATAAAATATTTATTCCATGGGGTTTTAAAAGAAACCGCATAAAAAAATGGAGTCGCCACCGGCCACTTAGGTAGGCCGGACACCATAAAACCAGAGATTCAAAAAGATTGGGTTCGGGAGTCGGTTACGGATGGGGAAGGATTAGCACCCCCACACCGCCCAAAAATTGGTACTTTAATAATTACCGCTTTATTAATATTGGATTTTCCGGATTAGAGTGACGATTATTTTAAAATTCGGTCATAATTGCGAATAAATTTTAAGGGTCCCGTTATCCGAGAATAAACGCCCAACCACTATCACTACGCCTGATACTGGCCCCGTTTACGCTCGGATAAAAGAGCACCGCATTAACAATTTATATATCATATGCAACCCTAGTGACAAAAATATAAAACGTGGCAAAACATTTAAATGCAATAAGTATTGACATAGCAGAATACTAATCTAACATAAATAAGATACTAAACTAAAACATACATATACATGTAAACTTAAAAATACGAGGCACGTATGAGGGATATATAATAGGGCAAAAGACTACATTAACATACACGATTATAATACGAACATAAATATTTACATGAAAACAGGACTGAAATGAAAAGAAATAAACATCAATGACAAAATTAAAGGATAATAATATGCAATTTAAGGACGAAAATGCAATCATGATCAAACTTGAAAGGATTGAACTGTAATTAGACCAAGGGGCGCAGACCAAAATGAAAAATTCAAAAACGCGGGATGGTTAAGGGGTAATTTTACCATTTAAAATCTGAATTATTAATTTAGTGATCAAAACGAAATAAAATGGAAAAGAAAAAGGACCGAATCGTGATTAACCCACGCGGCAAACTCAAAACGAAAATATAGGGACAAGGGAGGATTTATGATGTAATTAGACCATTTTTATTTTATTTTAGGTCTATAAGACCCGATAATCAGACCCCACTTTCATTTTTCCTTTCATTTTTTAAGAGCAAAAGCTCTCGTTTCCTCTCTAATATACCAGAAAAAACCCAAGCCCCGACCCTTCACCGCTATGGTTCTCGAGGCGGTGATGGTCCGGCTACTCCGCCACCACCCTCTACGCCTATCGGTTCTAAGACCTAACCTCGACCCCTCTTCGAGAACAAAAACTCCATCTTTGAAACGACCAACCCCAAAACCTCTCAAAAAACCGTCACGCTTTTATTTTGAGACCACCAAAACCCTAGATCTATGGTATTTCGAAGCTAAAGAACAAAGAAGAACCCCCTTTTTTGTGGCTCACTCCTCAGAGCTTATCGCCGGCAAAGGAAAGGTTTTTTCTTTTTACGTAAACTCTCCATTTTTTATGCATGTCGAAGAAAAGAAGAGAAAGAAGTTTTTTTTTTACCACTGAACTTGCGTTGCTTTCTTTGTATTTCTGAGAACTTTGGTGATAATACAATTTTCTTGGATCTTCTCTGCCTTTTTTTCTTAGCGTCTATTACATGAAATATATATCAGATCTGATTTTTTGGTACTGACAATCCATCTTTTTGGTGCTTTTGCACGTCCTCTGAGCGCGGTGGTTGAACTGGCAGTACGGCGGAGTGGTGTCGGCATGGGGAAGTCATGGTGGTGGTGTCTTCTGCCAGATCCACTCACGGCCGTTGGATCAGATCTGATCCAACGGCTGTGATTACATAGGGGATGAACGGCCTAGATCGAGCCTTGAAATACGTGGTACTTGCTGGAGATGACGACACGTGGCAGAGGGGTAATGAACGGTCTCGCGCGTGCAACCATTCGAACGGTCTGGAGAGTGACATCACACGCGCCAGCTGGATTATCTTGGACTGATCTGGACCGTTGGATCAAGACTTGATCCAACGGTCCAAATGACGGCGGCTGCAAGATAAAAGAGGGGTATCAGACTTAGTTTTTAGGGTTTTTAATATACTGGGTCAGACCAATATGGGCCTTGTAATATATTTTTGGGTTTTTGTAATAAATTGGATTGGACTGTTAATTAATATTTGGGTTTTATATTTTAGATTTTATTTTACACTAGTCCAATAATAATAATAATAATAATAATAATAATAATAATAATAATACAACGTTATATATATACGTACACTTGCACACCCATATAAGTGTAACATACGAATACACATGCAAATATTAATGTAACATACTAACAAACATGTATATATATATAATCATACACATAATTAACATAACCTCTACACACATTAAACAAATATGCTCGTACTCTATAGATACATACGCGACACACATACACCATTAATATGTATACATACATAGCTTATAATATACATGCACACACCTTATATATATTAGTAACACTCATGCAAATAATAAACATATAATATAATAAGTATACATGCAATACTAATATGTATTTACAGATAAAAAAATGAATGATTACAGTTGCCCCTCTTTGCTTGTTCTCATGGAATGGGAAACAAAGCAAAGATTCATAAGCACTCATTTTTATCAGACTTCCCTGTTTGTAGCCTTGGAAAAACGAATTCTTTTGGACATTTCCGCTCTTCCTTGGCTGAATCTTCAGGCTCGTAAGTTCTTCCTATATAGAGCTTCGTCACCTTCCGACCTTGGAGCTACAGGCTCTTTTCGACATAGAACTCTTCGCTCTGACATCCCGAATTATGAGTCATTCTTTTCACTTTGAGACAATAAAGCTTGGAGTCCTTCCTATATAGAACTCTTTGCTTTCAACGCTGGTTTCTCCTATATAAAACCTTTTGCACCGCTGATGGATTTTTCTGACTGGGAGTTCTTTTTGAGATTTTAGATTTAGGGTTCTCTCTTTATGGGACCTTCCACTGGGGCTTGAAAATGCAGGGTTTTTTTTAAGGCTATTGCCTTTTTTGGACCTACGCTACTAAGATTGCCGCATCATGCCCGAAGGACTTACTGATGACCCGAAGGATTTAACACCATGCTCGAAAGACTTACTGATGGCCCTAAGGACTTAACATCGTGCCCGGATGACTTACCGATGACCCGAAGGATTTAATATCTGGATCTGACGCCGACATGGCTGTTGTTTTATGAGGACTCACGCTGATATGCTGCCACATCATGCCCGGGACTTACCGACGACCGAAGGATTTAACACCATGCTCGAAAGACTTACCGATGACCCGGCGGATTTAACATCGTGCCCGGCGGACTTACCGATGACCCGAAGGATTTAATATCTGGATCCGACGCCGACATGGTCTGTTGTTTTATGAGGACTCACGCCGATATCTTTGCCACATCATGCCCGGGACTAACGATGACCCGGGATTTAACACCATGCTCGAAAGACTTACCGATGACCCGGCGGATTTAACATCGTGCCCGGGACTTACCGATGACCCGGGATTTAATATATGGATCTGACGCCGACATGGCTGTTGTTTTATGAGGACTCACGCCGATATGCTGCCACATCATGCCCGGCGGACTTACTAACGACCCGGGCGGATTTAACACCATGCTCGAAAGACTTACCGATGACCGAAGGATTTAACATCATGCCCGGCGGACTTACCGATGACCCGAAAGATTTAATATCTGGATCGGACGCCGACATGGCTGTTGTTTTATGAGGACTCACGCCGATATGATGCCACATCATGCCCGGCGGACTTACCGACGACCCGAAGGATTTAACACCATGCTCGAAAGACTTACTGATGACCCGAAGGATTTAACATCGTGCCCGGGACTTACCGATGACCCGAAGGATTTAATATCTGGATCTCGACGCCGACATGGTCGTTGTTTTATGAGGACTCACGCCGATATGCTTTGCCACATCATGCCCGGCGGACTAATCGATGACCCGGCGATTTAACACCATGCTCGAAAGACTTACCGATGACCCGAAGGATTTAACATCGTGCCCGGCGACTTACCGATGACCCGGCGGATTTAATATCTGGATCTCGACGCCGACATGGCTGTTGTTTTATGAGGACTCACACGATATGATGCCACATCATGCCCGGGACTTACCGACGACCCGGCGATTTAACACCATGCTCGAAAGACTTACGATGACCGAAGGATTTAACATCGTGCCCGGCGGACTTACCGATGACCCGAAGGATTTAATATCTGGATCTCGACGCCGACATGGCTGTTGTTTTATGAGGACTCACGTTGATATGCTGCCACATCATGCCCGGCGGACTTACCGATGACCCGGGATTTAACACCATGCCCGGCGGACTTACCGATGACCCGAAGGATTTAACACCATGCTCGAAAGACTTACCGATGACCCGGCGATTTAACATCGTGCCCGGCGACTTACCGATGACCCGGGATTTAATATATGGATCTGACGCCGACATGGCTGTTGTTTTTTTATGAGGACTCACGCCGATATGCTGCCACATCATGCCCGAATGACTTCATCGATGACCCGGCGGATTTAACACCATGCTCGAAAGACTTCATCGATGACCCGAAGGATTTAACATCGTGCCCGAAGGACTTACCGATGACCCGAAGGATTTAATATCTAGATCTGACGCTGACATGGCTGTTGTTTTATGAGGACTCACGCTGATATGCTGCCACATCATGTCCGAAGGATTTAACACCACGCTCGAAAGACTTACTGATGACCCGAAGGATTTAACACCACGCTCGAAAGACTTACTGATGACCCGAAGGATTTAACATCGTGCCCGAAGGACTTACCGATGACCCGAATAATTTAATATCTGGATCTGACGCCGACATGGCTGTTGTTTTATGGACTTTGGTAAATTCTTCGATAATTCTTCAAATACCTGTTTAGGAACAAGCAAAATTGACATGCCCCTATCTATATGATGCATGTAATGTTATGATTTCTTTCTCCTCTTTTTTTTCTTTGTTAATCTTATGTCCTGAAAAGTCATTCTTCTGATTTCTCTATTTCCTTTCCTTTTACGGTATGCTCAATTTTGATCTTCATTTCTGTCAAATTTTGCTCAATGGGCATCTGCTCTTGTTCGTTTGCACGAGCATCTGCCTTTCTTCTTCGGGGTTTCTGCCTGCTTCACCAACAAACGCTATATCATGCGTGTGCAAAGATTCTTACTATTCTTTCTGTTCTGTATTGCCCCACTCGTTCGTGCTCGGACATCTTCTAGTTCTTTTGACCCAACATTCTGAGTATTTGTTAATTTCGTCATCGTGGTGAGCGAAATGCTTCTTAACCTCAATCTTCTTGTTGTCTCTTGACGGACACCATTCATAGATCTCTGTGCTTTAATTCTTTGGAGACTCAATGTTTTCTTTTTTACCGTTTCCTCACTTTGTAAGCTCATTCTTGTCCTGTTTCGTCATTCATTTTCTTGAACCAAACAAGGCATCGTGGCTGGAATTCGCTTCTTGTTCTTGAGCTGTCTGACACTTATACCTCTGTTATGCATTGTGAGGTCATTTCTGGTTAGGGGCTTCAATAGTATCTGCCTCCTTGTGTTCTGGATCTTACCCCTTGAAGTAATGCATGGAAATTTTTGTTGCTTTGACTTGTCAATTTACTGATTAGTGTTCCACTAAAGGGTATTATTTAGATTAACATACAAGATTTTGAAAACACAGCATAGGAGCTCTGGATATCATGTGCGAGAGTGGCTTAGATTTAACCGCTTGATAATTCAAAGATGTGAAGTCTTCCCTGGTGACTCGGTTCATCCTCATGATTACCGCGTTGCTGAAGAGTGCTACTCTTTCTCAATTCTCATTATCTATTATGCCCCCAAAAGGGTAGGCTTGTATAACCACTTGAGCGCAGAAATATTACTCTAGAAATAAAGTTCTGGGTGGTGCGAGTCTTAATTTTTTTCATGATATCGCCTATTTTCTTTTTCTCTTTTTTGTTTTTATTTAATCATTATTTGAGGAAATCAATTCGTCACAGTCATTTGTCTTGAGGACAACGATGGAGCAAACAACACTGCCCCAAGTTACTCAGCATAGTCACGATTTGAAAATATTACCATCACTCATGAAGCTAAGGTTTCTTGAATTGAATGATATATCTCCACCCTATCGCTTCAGCGGAGTGCCTCAAAATTTCCATACTCTTATCCGAACAAGCCTATTACCAGGTTTCGAACATATGAGTACTTTTTATTATTATTTTCTCATTTTCATTTCTTTTTTCTTTCTTCTCTTTTTCTTTTCATTTTTGTTTTGTTTCTCCTTTACTACCTAGAAGATTATGCCTAGAGTTTCAATTTCAAGCAACTCTACATGGTTGACATTTAGAGCTTTTTCGTCCTTGAGTATTATCGAAAGAGTAATAATCTCGCTTTGCTGACCCGAGTCCGGTGGGGAAGATCACACATCATCGTTATCACGACAACTATCTAATGTCACATCTTGCAATTGATATCTAGTGCCCACAATGACAAGAAAATATCTATGTGCTTTCAAAAACATTATATGTTTAAGCGAAATGTGTCCTTTATTGAAATAAAAACCAACAAACATGCCCCATCACAAAAGATCTTTGCCACATGGGGGCCTCATAGAGTTGATTCCTTGTATTACTTCAGGAAGGTATTTTAATGTAGAGACATTTCTGGCTTCTTCAACACTATGTAGATTTGTTTCTTATCCGTGGTCTTCCACTGCTTGATCAGTTCTTGTGTCAGGGTTCCATCATTGACCAGCTTCTTGATTTCCTCCAGTAAAGGTCTACATTTTCTGGTGGGATGCCCCGGTGCCCCCATATGGAATTCGCATGTGCTACTTGAGTCAAAACTATGGGCATACAGATCAGGTGCACTCTTCATCGGCCTAGGAACAAGATAGTGACCCTCTACCAGGTGAGGCCAAATGTCTGAGATAGATGTTCCAAACACTTTCAAATTTGCGCTTGTCCGAGGAATTTTCCTTGATTCCCCCGATTTGTCAGTATGTCTCCTTCTCTTACGGCCACGTGAACCCTGGAGATGACACTCATTTACGTCTCCATCCTTATCCATCTTATCTTCGATTGGGTCTTTAGACTTAGACCCCAATTTTTCTTCTTTGACTGCGTATTCTATTCTTTCTCCAATCGTCATGAAATCTTTGAATTTGTTTCTCGATTTTTCCAACATCATATCGAAGAAGGGAGAGGGAAGCATTGCATGAAATAGGGGAGTCAACTCTTCTTCCGCTATAGGGGGCTGGACTTGGGTCGCCAGACATCGCCACCTTAATGCATATTCCTTGAAGCTTTCACTTGGTCTCATTTTCTCATTCTGAAGAAACTGTCGACAGGGTGCTAAATCTAAAGCATATTTGTATTGATCCAAGAAGGCATTAGCGAGGTCACCCCATGACCTAACTTGGTTTCTGTTCAAACGGTTGTACCACACTGCTGCTGGTCCCGTCAGGCTATCATGGAAATGGTGGATCAACAATTCTTCGTTCTTCATGTATCCTTCCATTTTTCTACAAAACATAGTTAAGTGAATCTTGGGCAGCTGGTTCCGTCATCACTGCGCAAACCGGGACCTTGAAATCGGAGGAATGACCAAATCGGGGACTAGGCGAGTTCCCTCGTATTGAAGACATTTATCTTCTCATTCTTCTTAAGCTCTTTCTCGATTTTTTTTTCTAACTGGTCAAGCCTCGACTCTTCAATTGTTCCATTTTTCTCGATTAAATCGCCATCGAACCCCATGTATTAAATGATGAAGTGTCATGCGATGATAAAACAATGTAAAAATGTGATGCAAATGCAATGCATGAATGCAATAAAGCATTGATTCCGCAAGTGATTTGTCCTTATAGAACATCTTTCATTCGGACCAAAAAAAGGTTTCATTACATCCGGTATTAGGGTTTTTACAGAGATAACGGTGAGCCCGGCACCTAATGTCTTGACCTCATTCAATAGTCACGTCGCTTTTCCTTCGCGGTCCAATGCCGGATCCATATTCGCTTATTGGTGCTGCTTTGCATCGGCTAAATCTGCTACTGTTGAGCTACTTGTCGGGCTTGAGTCGTAACCATCTTCATGTCCCGGTCTCTTTCTCCCGTATTGTTTGCTCGGCCTTTTGTATCTTAATGGTCATTGCCCCAAGACGGATCTCACCGGTACGTAAGCGCCTAGAGCCTCACTATCTGCTTCTTTGAGTGTTGCGTTTTCCATTTGGAAGGCTTGTGATTCATTCATTTCTGGTGCGGACTTGATTTCGGGATATCTTCCATGGCCGATCGCTTTCCAACTCATTTTGGAGAAAGTCGCGTTGGCCTTCACTTCTTCCGAACTTCTTTGATAATGATCTGATTTTATTCTTACTATTTTTGCATTTACGCTTCCAATGTTACGAACCGTTCCTCACCTGAATCATACCATTGACCCACTCTTCCGCGGTGTCACCTGGATCAAACTCTTGAATTCAAAGTGCAGCTTCCGTACTCGTCTTGTACGCTCTTTAATTTCATGCTCAGACTGTGCCTCTCATGATCGAGCTGGTCGCGATTGTGTGCGAATTCATCTTCTGAGACACTTTTATTCTTGACTCCTAACTTTATCCCGCTTGAGTAACCCACTTCTGTGCTATCCGAACCTTGGGCTCGGTATTGACCTTCCTTTGACTTTGCCCCCAGGGTCACGACAGTTGGTGAAGAATGGGGTTGTCCGTCTTGAAACCCAAAATTCCCATTCGATAAGATCTCGAACTCGTCCTTCGAGGGCCCTACAATTTTCAGGTGTGATGACTCGAATCGCCTACGTGGTAGCTGCACCCGCACACGACGTCGTCGTAATCTTTCGGATAAGGAGGTTTTCTTGGTACAAACTTCATTGGTATGATAAGGTTCCTTTCGACAAGCAACGGAAGTAACTCAGTGTATCTCACGGGTATAGGATAATGTCTTCTGATGTCATTAGATTCTCGAACTTCCCTTGGTTTTGCCTCTGTTCCATGGGTATCTTCCCCCGATATGCTACTTGTCTGCTTCTTGAAATTGATCACAAAGGGATTCGATTTGTTATATTTAACGGTGTTTTCTATTTTGACATTCTGACAATTCTGTTTCACCTTCTGCTCCCCGACCGAATCTTTTCCGAGTTTGACATGTTGCTTGCCTTTCATCATGGCATTCATCCGGTCCATCATCTCGGACATCTGCTTCTTTAGTTCTTGTATTTCATCTTGTTTGTCACTAGGATTGACACTGCTTACCGAATCTGTTCTGGTGTCCTTGAATGGTTCTTCTTCGGCTGTCCCCGGTCTAGTCTCGGGATGGAGTTTTGGAATTGGACCTCCTTCTTTCAGGTCAAAGAACCTTTGGTCCATCATGAACAATCTTCTATTATGGGAGAAATCACTCGGGAATCAATGCCCCTGTGTAATGCGAATGCGATGATATGCAAAAACAAAGCAAAAGAAAACAAGTCAGTACCGGACAAAAATGATAAGTACGTAATAAAAGGGCAAATTAAATGCGATAAGCAAACAAGGCAATCATATTTACATTCCATCTAAGACACCTAGGTTATTCGCATGGCTCTAACAGGGTGGGTTTATATGTGTTCTCTACATGCAGTTTTGGTTCTAGGAGGTACCCGAATTGTCCTTGTTGTCCTCTACTAAGAGTAGCAAGGCCCCCGATCATCACCCATTATAGGCTCCTTTCAACCGGGTTCAATTCAGGGGGACCCATTCGCTTATGCACGTACGAAGGAACGATATCTTTACGAAAGCATAAGGTACTCGAGCCCCGAAGGTACTTGCTAGGCCCATACGGGAGAACGATATCTCCACGAAAGCATTAGTGTTTTCCCCTCACTTAAAAAGACGGGTTTATATGCCATATTTTAAATGCGTTAAAATAAACGCGCAATTATGACCGAATGTTAATTTAATAGTCACTTTAATTCGGAATTTCCAATATTAGTAAAGCGGTAATTATTTTAAAAGCTTGACTCTCATTTGTTTTTTTCGAAAAAACAAAAATGTCCCCAGCGGAGTCGCCATCTGTAGCGATGGCTCTTTTTTTCTTCGTCGCTAAAATAAAAACGATTGATTTTTGGAAGGTGTTTTTGAAAGGCGTTCGAGATTTTTTTATATATAAAATATTTATTCCATGGGGTTTTAAAAGAAACCGCATAAAAAAATGGAGTCGCCACCGGCCACTTAGGTAGGCCGGACACCATAAAACCAGAGATTCAAAAAGATTGGGTTCGGGAGTCGGTTACGGATGGGGAAGGATTAGCACCCCCACACCGCCCAAAAATTGGTACTTTAATAATTACCGCTTTATTAATATTGGATTTTCCGAATTAGAGTGACGATTATTTTAAAATTCGGTCATAATTGCGAATAAATTTTAAGGGTCCCATTATCCGAGAATAAACGCCCAACCACTATCACTACGCCTGATACTGGCCCCGTTTACGCTCGGATAAAAGAGCACCGCATTAACAATTTATATATCATATGCAACCCTAGTGACAAAAATATAAAACGTGGCAAAACATTTAAATGCAATAAGTATTGACATAGCAGAATATTAATCTAACATAAATAAGATACTAAACTAAAACATACATATACATGTAAACTTAAAAATACGAGGCACGTATGAGGGATATATAATAGGGCAAAAGACTACATTAACATACACGATTATAATACGAACATAAATATTTACATGAAAACAGGACTGAAATGAAAAGAAATAAACATCAATGACATAAATTAAAGGATAATAATATGCAATTTAAGGACGAAAATGCAATCATGATCAAACTTGAAAGGATTTGAACGTAATTAGACCAAGGGCGGACCGAAATGAATGAAAAATTCAAAAACGCGGGATGGTTAAGGGGTAATTTTACCATTTAAAATCTGAATTCGCTAATTTAGTGATCAAAACGAAATAAAATGGAAAAGAAAAAGGACCGAAATCGTGATTAACCCATGCGGCAAACTCAAAACGAAAATATAGGGGACAATGGAGGATTTATGATGTAATTAGACCATTTTTATTTTATTTTAGGTCTATAAGACCCGATAATCGAGACCCCACTTTCATTTTTCATTTTCCTTTCATTTTTTAAGAGCAAAAGCTCTCGTTTCCTCTCTAA
Source organism: Hibiscus mutabilis (assembly GCA_019671005.1). Lineage (NCBI taxonomy): Eukaryota > Viridiplantae > Streptophyta > Magnoliopsida > Malvales > Malvaceae > Hibiscus > Hibiscus mutabilis. Next base: position 6,736,743 of record CM033729.1, on the reverse strand, counting down.
TATACGAGAAAAAACCCAAGCCCCGACCCTTCACCGCCATGGTTCTCGAGGCGGTGATGGTCCTGGCTACTCCGCCACCACCCTCTACGCTCTAACGGTTCTAAGACCTAACCTCGACCCCTCTTCGAGAACAAAAACTCCATCTTTGAAACGACCGAACCCCAAAACCCTCACAAAAACCGTCACGCTTTTATTTTGAGACCACCAAAACCCTAGATCTATGGTATTTCGAAGCTAAAGAACAAAGAAGAACCCCCTTTTTTGTGGCTCACTCCTCAGAGCTTATCGCCGGCAAAGGAAAGGTTTTTTCTTTTTACATAAACTCTCCATTTTTTATGCATGTCAGTAAGAAAGAAAGACAAGAAGTTTTTTTTTACCACTGAACTTGCGTTGCTTTCTTTGTATTTCTGAGAACTTTGGTGATAATACAATTTTCTTGGATCTTCTCTGCCTTTTTTCTTAGCGTCTATTACAGGAAATATATATCAGATCTGATTTTTTGGTACTGACAATCCATCTTTTTGGTGCTTTTGCACGTCCTCTGAGCGCGGTGGTTGAACCGGCGAGACGGGCGGAGTGGTGTCGGCATGGGAAGTCATGGTGGTGGTGTCTTCGCCAGATCCACTCACGGCCCGTTGGATCGATCGATCCAACGGCCGTGATTACATGGGGATGAGCGGCCTAGATTGAGCCTTGAAATGCGTGGTACTTGGCCGGAGATGACGACACGTGGCGGAGGGGTAATGAACGGTCTCGCGCGTGCAACCATTCGAACGATGCGGAGAGTGACATCACACGCGCGCCACCGGATTATCTTGGGTGATCCGGACCGTTGGATCAAGACTTGATCCAACGGTCCAAATGACGGCATTACAAAGATAAAAGAGGGTATCGGACTTAGTTTTTAGGGTTTTTAATATCTTTGGTCGGACCAATATGGGCCTTGTAATATATTTTTGGGTTTTGTAATAAATTGGATTGGACTGTTAATTAATATTTGGGTTTTATATTTTAGATTTTATTTTACACTAGTCCAATAATAATAATAATAATAATAATAATAATAATAATAATAATAATAATAATAATAATACAACGTTATATATATACGTACACTTGCACACCCATATAAGTGTAACATACGAATACACATGCAAATATTAATGTAACATACTAACAAACATGTATATATATATAATCATACACATAATTAACATAACCTCTACACACATTAAACAAATACGCTCGTACTCTATAGATACATACGCGACAAACATACACCATTAATATGTATACATACATAGCTTATAATATACATACACACACCTTATATATATTAGTAACACTCATGCAAATAATAAACATATAATATAATAAGTATACATGCAATACTAATATGTATTTATAGATAAAAAAAATGAGTGATTACAAGCTGCAATCAGATTCTATCATTAGAGGATAAGAGGAAACCCATTCAGAACCAGCAAAGATGGAACAAGCTTCCAACACTACATATATTTCTGCACCAGTGGGGACAAAATGCCCAACGAATTTGGAAAAGCGAATAAGAATTTTAACATAGTGATCTCTAAGGACACCGACAATGCCCGTAGGGCAAAAAGTATCACACATAGCGCCATCAACATTGAATTTGAGAAAGCCAACAGATTGGGAGATCCAAGCGACCAAGAAAATTAAGTCGGTACTAAGTCTATTACTCTCTTACTTTCTCAAATCAGTCATTCTTTTCCTCAAAATAAAGAAAATTAAGTCGTCCACAGATCGAATTAATAACAAAAAAATGTCAAATGTAATTCTCCGACGTCCAATTACCTCATGATAGAGGAACAGGATATCGAGGAGAACAGTCAATTTAAGATCTTTTTTACCAGATTCTATCATCTTCAAAATCGAGTTTCTAACTTCACATAATCAAAAAGGAGCTACTCAAATAGATAAAAAAACAAAACAAAATTGGAGTGTTTAACCAGAACAGAACTCAGTCCCTTAGATGTTCATAAAAATCTGCGATCATATTCGCAAATCATTACAGGTCTGTTGTGACTCATCACTGTTCTTCAGATAAAAACAACACTCCCGAAAACCACACACACACACACACATATATATAGTTGCTCAATCGAACTCCCTAAAACAAAGACAGAATTCAGGGATAAAATAAGAAAATCAAGCAACACAATGAATTTCGCTTCAAGGGAACGAGTCATGTGGGAACAGATTGAATCCACACTGACCAGATAGTGAAGCTTCGAGAATTAAACATTGAACGAAGGAAAAGGCTTTACTCTGAATCAAAATCAAAACACTAGCTGAAAAATCCAACGAACCACAGAAGACAATAAAGAAACCCTAGTTTGAAGGCGGCAGTGATGGTTAGGGATAGGAAAGGTGGAGATTTATATAGTGGAAGCGATGGAGATATTTGACGGTTGAGATGATTCTTTAACAGGATGGACGGCTTGTGTTCGCCTTGTGTTTAGCATACCCTAATTTCGGCTGCGCAGCCTGCGCTTACCCAAAACATTTTATTTATTGGGTTTGCTGTTGTTAATTTACTTTCATTTGGGCCTTTAAATTCATCCATTCGTGAATGAGTCTTTAAATTCAAAGGACATAACAAAGCCCATAGTTGAAGGCGAATGGGATATTCAACAGAGTAGCACACCCATGCATAAATTATGCAACTTTTTTAGGGTTATTGAATTCGACATCCCTAAATTATAATCTATATTTCAAAATTGGTTCTCTAAAATTAAAATATTCTTGGTTCTTAAACAATTCGTATTGTATCAAATTATTCATTTCTGTTCACCTGTACAAAATACCCGTATGAATTTGATGTAGAACCCAGGGATTTAAATAGCGTTCGCGGTCACGTTTTCGGTTGCGCCGCGTTTATCGCGGTTGCGGACATAACGGATGCCATTGCGGTCATTGTGGATGTCGCGGTCGTGATTTTTTTTAAATTCACACAACTTATTGTAAAATATAATAAATGTAAGTGTAAATATAAAAAAGTCACTTTTGATGATTTTTAGAATGTTTTTGTAATGTTTATGAACTTTTATTAGTATGATAACATAATTTTTACAATCATTAATTATTGTTATATTTATTTACAAATTTCCCGAAAAATATTATATTAACTATAACAAAAATAAAATAAGAAATATTAAACATTCAACGTATTTAATAAGTTTGAAAACTTTTATAAATAAAATAATTAAAAATCCATATATGAGACTTGAGATAGGTTTTCAATGTTTCCTGAAAAATTTCTGGTCAAATTATTCGTTTTCATTGCTATTATTTGTAAAATTCACACAAATTATTATAAAACATAATAATAATAATAATAATAATAATTATTATTATTATTATAATTATAAAAAGTTACTTTTATGATTTTTAGAGGGTTTTCCAACACTTATGAAATGATTTAATTGAAAGGAAATAAGACTTAGGGGCTCAATTGGAAGTTTCATTGTGGATTTAAGGACTTAATTGGAATAAAACAAAACATCCTAATTAACTAAAAATCTGAAAGGACTAAATTGTAAGCGGAGTGAAACTTTTAAGTCTCTCTAAAAAATCACTAAAACTTGAACACTCCACCCGCAATTTACCCTTTTTTTATTTTTCATCTTCTCCTCTCCCACGCCGCGAACTCTGTAACTTTTTTTCCTTCTCATTTTTATCTCCGGCCACCAGGTGGTGCCGCAATTGTTCTGATAACGGGATAGCGTCCTGTTATCGCCGCGACAACCGCAATCGCGTTATTTCGCGTCCGCGACAACCGCAATCGCGTTATTTCGCGTCCGCGACAGGCCGCAACAGTCGTGATTCCGTTGCCCACCGCGAATTTCACCAAATGAGGTTTCGGACGGCGGTGCGACATCAATTTCGCGGCCGTAATCGCGTTAGCGGTCCGCGATTTAGAACCCTGGTAGAACCCACTTAAAACTTATAGATCATTTTTTTTGTTTTCCAACGAGCAAGTTTAATGATTAATATTTCACATTTTTTGGTCCATATGGATTAATATTTCCTAAGAGTTATGGTTGGAATTTAAAGTTTAATATTTAAAATTTAGGGTATAGGATTAAAATTTTAAATTTTAAATTTTAACCTTAAATTAGTCACGTTTGTGTAAAATTTTTTACATATTGGATAATTCTCCATTTATATATTAAAATCAATAATATACAAGAAAGAAAAAGAAGATAACGACTAGAGCTGCGATGGTAAGTTTTTTTTTTTGACACATAAATTAAGCAGTTTTATTGATAAACAAAATAAAACTAAATATAACTTAATAGATGTTTAAGAACATCACAAGAACAACAAAAAAAATCGTAAATTTAAAAAGAAAGACAAGTGTTGCACCAGTCAGATCAGATACTTTTTCTTTGCACCAAAGAAAATTTACACGGTCTATTGTAAGAAAGGTTCATGGGGAGTTATCAACACACGAACCAGATAAAATCTCCAAAACCGACAACCTTCTTTCACGCCTATTATCAAAAACGACAATTCGTTATAGATTACATCGACAAAACAACCCAAAGGAATCAAACTTTACGTGGCCACCAACAAACATGAATCATAAACAAGTATTGTGAGGGTCGCCGTACGAACACCAAAAAACCTACAAAAAAACTATAAAAACGTGCCATAAGATAGACGTACTATAAATGCAGAAAAATATACTATAGAGGCATAGGAAAACTCAACAAAATAAACGAAAAAAATAAAACAAATAAACAAAATATAAATCACTTTCCGACAACAACTAATACAAAAACTGATATTACACCGATTAAACAAAGAAAATAAAAGAACAAGCGGCAATATTTAGCAATGTTGATAAGTTAAATACAAATATTAAATATAGAAAAATTTAGTACTCTTAGATTATTTAACAAATAGAAAATAAAAGGCACAATCGAACCGAAGAACTCCATACTTATCACTTATCAGCGGCTGACTCGGCTAATGGTGTCAAAACTCAAAATCTCACACGCATGATTACCAACAAATATTCTTACACGTTTGGCTCGAGCCAAGAAAGCCGAGTTGGTAACATCAGCTAAGCTAATCCTAGCTTCCTAATCCACAAAGAGGATGGAAAGATATTTATAATTGTGGGTCCCAAGCCTAATCAACAAAAGTCATCCACTTCAACACACAGCCAACTGTTTCTTCACAATTCCGATTGGCACACTCCTCACGCGTTTCCATGGACCGTGCTTTTCACCATTCTCTTTCCTTCTTTTCTTTCCGCCTCATTTTATCGTGTGAATTATATTTTGCCTATTAATAAGATTTATCAGAAAAAATTATTGTTCTACTCTCCACAAATTTCTCCATTTTAATAAGAAAATCAATAATTTTAATTAAAATATGGTGAAGTTTTATACATTGATAAAAGTTTGAGATTTCATCCACCAGTTAAAGAATAAAAAAATATTTGTTTTAATTTAAAAAATTTAAAAAATATAATTGATAGTCGTTCAAAAAATATTATCATGAATATATGTAACATTGTTCTGTTAAATTTTTATTACAGTCAACTAAACTCGTAGTCTGCTAGCAATCGACATCAGCTTAATCTTAGATTCGAACTTATATTCAATTCCAAATAATTGTTCTCATCTCTTTTATTTTATTTTTTTTTACGATTTTTAATTATAATCCTAATTTTACCGGGGAGGTGAAGGAATAAGAAAAAGAAATTATGTTTTTAATAGGTCTAAAACAACAATTTTAAAAAAATGAAAGAATAAAAATAAACAACTTAACTAGTCAGCTAAATGCGCTTGCTCATTTTTTTCATTATTAACTATACTTATAAAGTTCATAAGATTTTTTTAAGTTAGTACAGTAGTAGGAATGTATTGATTGCAAATTTTGATAGAAAATACAAATGGGTCAATGATTGTGCCATAAATTTTAGGGTAAATTACATATTTAGTATCTCAACTATTTCTGTGTCACTATTTTAGTACCCAAACTATTATTTTTGACAAGTGGTACCTAACGTTACGTTTTTGTTCAATTTTAGTACCCGACCGTTACAAATTAACGAAGATAATGACGTGGCTGGGTATAATCACAGCTTTAGTCCACAAATTTATCAATTTAAAACATCATCTTAATTTTGGGCTAAAATTGCAAATTACCTATTTTTCTTCATAGACTTCTTAAATTTGATTCTAAAGTGCATATAATTTCAAATTTTTTAAATGAAAATATGTTTTGTCAATTTTCAGGTTTCCGATTGATTGATCATCCATAAGGATAGTATGGTCAATAAAGAAGAAAAACGTGAGTAATTTGCAATTTTACCCCAAAATGAAAATAATGTTTTAAACTGATAGTTTTTGGACTAAATTGATAAAAAAAACGTATAAGTGTTTTGGACTAATACTGTGATTATACCGAGCCACATCACCATCTTCGTTAATTTTGAACGGTCGGGTACCAAAATAGAACAAAAACATAACGTTAGGTACTATTTTGACAAAAATAATAGTTGGGTACCAAAACAGTAACGCGAACATAATTGGATACTAAATAGGTAGTTTACCCTAAATTTTATTTTAAATCATAAAAGTAAGAAAATTCAATTTTTAATTCTACAATCTAAGAACTTAAATCTTAAATTTCATTTAATTACAAGTATATTATTCTACTGTGAGCTAAAAAATATTATGATTACATGTTTAAATATAATATATATTAAATAAATAATCAATCATTGGCTTTATTATATGAAATTGATTTCGATATATCGATTTCCCTCATTTATATATAAAATGAATTATTAATAAGTTCTGATTTGAAATATTAAAATTATTCCAATTAATTTTTTTTACAGTTATGCCAATTAAATATGTGGTGTAATGATAAATAATATTATTTTTATCTTAATTGATATAAGAGTTTGCATTGAATTTCAAACAATTCTTATATTTTCCCTTATAATATATATATTAAAATCATGTTTTTTTTCTTGAGCAAATAAATTTTTTACTTATAACATTTAAATTTGTAAAAAAAAAATCGAAACAAAAATTAGCGCGTCCGTGATACCAATGACTATTGGCGCTTGAGATGGAAAACGCTAAATATTTCATTCCAAAAGTACCCTTAAGAGAACATATAATTTTGCGTGTAAACTCCAAAAGTCATGCACTTAAATGTAATTGCACTAACCCTTTTTTGCCGCAGTTTTCCCGCCTGCCACTGTTCTTCCCTTTGTGTATGATCTATAAAACCACGGACTCGGAGTACTGAACCCATCTCGCTCAGCCGAGTCAGCACGGTCAACTACTGATTCAAATCAAAAGCTTATCTGAGTTAGTATCATCCTAATATAAGATCAAGGATTTAAAGCGCGTAATTTCCGGGTACGTTATCAAGAAAAATTCGCAGAAATAGAAGGCGGTTTCTAATTATAGTTATTAATTACTCAATACAATAATATCTCTATTACCTGTTTGATTAATTGCCTCACATGCCACGCTCTTGCCTGTATCTGAGTCAGCTCGTTTTAAATCCATCCATATAAATTGCAATGTTTTCCCCCAAATTTTTTATTCAAAGGAAACATTGGATTTTGGGTCCTTTGTTTTTTTCCCCTCTTATTAATTTGTTAATTTCTTGTGGGATTCAGGGTGAAAGAGAAATGGAAGGTGTATGTGAGACAAAGCTATGCACTACCGAATTGGAATCTGTTGAATTTGCAAACCAAAATAATTGTTTGATGGAGATTGGATTGGGGAATTATGGGTAATCTTTCATTTTCTTTACTTTTTTTTCTTTCAATTAATCTTCTGGCATTGCCTTGTTCATCAAGTTCTTGTGTGACTGATTGTTTTCTGATATATATAACTGGTGGGGTCTTTTTTTTTATTTGCGCATACGATTAGGTGCTCGCATTATAGAAGAAGATGTAAGATTGGAGCACCTTGCTGCGATGAGATTTTTTATTGCAGACATTGCCATAATGAAGCTAAGGTATGGATGGATTATATGTTCCTTTCTTTTTATTTTTAAAAGTGTTTTTGTTTTTGCCTTTTTTTCTGATCATGGTTTTTGTTTTCTGGAAAATCTATAAATAGAATTCCATGGACTAATCCTCTCCATCGACATGACATTCCACGCCATGAAGTTGTTAAGGTTTGTCTTGTTTTTCTTTCGTTTTTGGTAGAATGTCTGTTTTCTGCTATTCACTGGAATAATTTGGATTCCAAGTATCATATATATGCTGTTCCATTGAAATGTCTTGTTACACTTATAGATAGCTGTAGGGAATTAATTAATGAGATAAACTTGGACCACTTTGCATTTTGATAATTGACCCATAAATCTAACATTACTCTGCCTTTTTCTTTCCCCCTTTTGTTTTCGTGCTTTTTGAGTGAAAATGCAAGTGGATAACTACAAATATACAAAGAATGAAACAAAATTAATAACTAAAATGGAAGTTTCTTGTGTGGGTAATCTGTGGTTTTAACTTTGTTTAACAAATATCTTTGCTTGGTGACTTGTATTCTATCACCAATATTAATCCAGAATTGATGAAAAAAGCTCATAATTATATTTCCCTTTGTTTGTCAATTTCAGGTCATTTGCTCCGTGTGTGACACAGAACAAGACGTTAGTGAACCACCACCAAACATTGAGATTGAAACAATGTACTTTTTTATTAAAATCCAAAACCGAATTGCGGTTGTTATAATCTTTTCCTTTATCCTTTCAGGTCCAACAGTATTGCATCAATTGCGGAGTCTGTATGGGAAAGTACTTTTGTGCTAGATGCAAATTCTTCGACGATGATGTAAGTCCTTTTTCCCCATTATTTGCTAACTCATAATATGAATCTTGGCTTAAAAATATGTAAATGATTGCTTATATGATGAACTGTTGCATTGTTCAGGTTTCCAAAAGCCAATACCACTGTGATGAATGTGGCATATGCAGGTAAATTTTCAAGTTTACTTTCAAACCTATAATCACCGCCAAAATCATATTCTCGATCGGATCCACTATATATTTTGATGATTTCTTGCCACATCTCATAATCTCTGCTGTGCCTGTTTTGCAGAACTGGCGGTGAGGAGAACTTCTTTCATTGCAGCAAATGTGGTAAGTTTTCGTAGATGATGTTTTGCTCAAAAGCAAATGAAATGCTCTCTCTTTCTTTTTCTTCTTTCTCCTCCTAGCATTTATTCGGAATTGCTGCCACAGGATGTTGCTATTCAAAATTAATGAGGGAAGTACATCGTTGTGTTGAGAGAGCAATGCACCACAATTGCCCTGTTTGCTTCGAGGTAAACAAAAAAGCATAATTGCCACTTTCGTATCATATTAAGCAAATGCGGGGAGGAAAAGGTGTTTCTAAGTGAGATGGCATCTTCCATGTTTTGCAGTATCTTTTGGACACAATGAAAGATGTATCAGTTTTACCTTGCGGACACACGATGCATTTGGCATGTGTGAGAGAGATGGAGCAACATTATAGGTAAGCAATGCTACTCTATTTTCCTAATTTTATGTCATCCTAGTTTCCTTCCTAAGCAAGTTCTAAGCTATTTCCCGATACCACAGGTACTCTTGTCTTGTCTGCTCGAAGTCTATCTGCTGTAGCGATCTCTTTTTTTTTCGAGTGTTTCGCTAAAAAAACGGGTTTTCAAGGTGTTTGGAGGTTTTTCGAGTGTTTAAAAATGTCTTCCGTGGGAATTTAGAAAAACCGTATTTTATTTAAAAATGGAGTCACCATCGGCCACTGAGATAGGCCGGACACCATAAAATCAGAGATTTTAAAAATGTTGGGTTCGAGAGTCGGTTACGGATGGGGAATGATTAGAACCCACACCTCCCAAAATTGGTACTTTGATAATTACCGCTTTATTAATATTAAATTTTCTGGATTAAAGTGACGATTAAATTAAAACTCGGTCATAAGTGCGAGTAAATTTTAAGGGTTCTGTTATTTGAGAATAAACCGATAGACCACCATCACTGTGCTTGATACTGACCCTGTTTATGCTCGAACAAAAGGCACCACATTGGCAATTAGTGTATCCGTTATGCAATCTTAGAAAAACAAATTATAAAACGTACATTCACCTTGTCAAAAATAATAAAATGCATAAACTTGAGTAAAATAACATAATAATAAAAACAAAGCATAAGCCAAAACATGTGAGAAAGAAAGAAAAAAAAACATGCTTCAAAATTAAAAAAAAACATGCTTCAAGGATTAATAAATCATATATACATGTTAAGATACATATAAAAACCATGATGTAACATATGCATGATACAAATAAAATATGATGTTAGATCAACAAAGCAAAATATCACAATATTACACTAAAAACATAATGTGACACAATAAAATCTATATTAAAAAACTTAATATCAACACGATCATGGTAAGAAACCTACATGGACAAAAAACACATGAACATATAAATTACTTTATAAGTATTTATATATTATAAAAAGGAGAACATGCCTAAACTAAAGAACATAATAAAAGCGAAAAGAACACTATGCATATTATAGCAATGCTAAAAAAACCATGATACATGCTTGACAAAATACCCAAAACAAACATATGACCAAAGATGCAAAAAAAAAAAAGATCATAACATTCATGTAAACATATAAACATGATATGCGAACTACACTAAAACATACCACATAAAACAAACAATCAAAACATAAGAGCATAGCATAACACATCTAAAAAAGATATAAATAAATGAAACATAAAAAACATATATGAATCATAACGAGCAATTTAAGCATGCTAAAAGCACATAATGAAAACACAATGACATAAATACTTAAAAATAAAAAAGGATCGAAATGAAAATAAAAAGAAACAGAAAACAAAAATTAAAAAGATAATAAAACACAATTTAGGGACTTATTTAAAAACTGAGATAAACTTGAAAGGACCAGATATGTAATAAACCAAGGGGCAAGCTCGAAGTGCAAAATTCAAAAACGCGAAGGGATTAAGGCCATAATTTTACCATTTGAAATCGAAATTCGTTTAATTTAGGGACCCAATTAAAAGATTTAAAAAAGAAAGGGGGACTGGGGTGTAATTAGACCAATGGGCGAGCTCAATCTGAAAATTTCAAACATGCAGGGGGATTTATGAAGCAAATGGACAAAAAAAATTTATTGCTTGCCTATTTAATGACTTAACCGGCCCTATTTTTCCTTTTTACTCATTTTTTTACCTTTAAAGACAAAGCTCTCATTTCTCTCTAGAATCCACAAACCAAGCCACCCTTAAAAGCGAAAACCTCCCCGGCCGCCTTGTGCAGACGGTATCAGGCGAGGCTCGGCCGCAACGGCCGCCTCAAGCCTTCCTTGACTTGAACTTCCGGCAACCTAGAGCCCAAAAAAACAACAATCCTTATACCCCATTTTGTTTTGAAACCAAAGAGAAAAACTAGACATTTTCCTACTTCGAACCGAAAAACAAATCCTTTGAACGGCTCACCAAAGAGGCTCCTTGCCGGCGAGACACACACGGCTAAGGTAAAAAAAACCTCTCTTTTTTACTTGTTTACTTTATTTTCTTTGCATGCATGAGACAGAGAAAGGGAGAAAAAAATTACCACTCGAAACTTTGTGTTTTTTTTGTTTTTGTATTTTTGGAATTGAAAAACTGATGATTACATAGATTTTTTTAGATACATATATTGTGATCTTCGTTTGGTAGAAAATAAGGTAAAATAAATACATATTTTGATCTGATTTGGTACTGATAAATCTATTTTTTGTGTCTTCACACGTCTCTGCGCGGTGGTTGAGGGCCGGTGGAAGAGGCATGGTGGAGGTGTCGTTCGACCATAAGGAATCTTGGCTGTTGGATCAGATCTGATCCAACGGCTGGGATGTTTTGAAGATCGAACAACTCAGATGCGGGCTCGAACGGGCGGGATCACACGAGATGAAGCCACGTGGCACCTTGGAACCCGAGGAGTCTTGTGCGTGTGATGCACGCGCGCGTGGGGAGCTGAATGGCTCGCGCGTGCATCGATGCGGCCAGCTGGAAGGGCGCTATCCTTTGATCGTGGCCGTTGGATCTGGATCAGATCCAACGGCTCTTGGTTGGCTGCGCACACAAAAAAAGGATTATGATTAGATATTTTTTAGGGTTTAGTTAAGTTTGGTTCGGGCCAAAAATGGGCCTTGTGTAGTTATTTTTGGGTTTTAATTTGTATATGGACTGGACTTAATAATATTGGTTTTTTAATAATATTGGATATGTTTCTTTCTTTTTACTTGCAACCCAATAATTAATAATAATATTATTATTAATAACAAATAGTATGCAATACAATAATAATAGGTAGATTCACATACATATCCATACAAACATATATTCGTGCAATTTAAATACATCAAGATAATAAATATACTCACATTAACATATACATACACATACAAGCATTAATACAGACATAGATATACAATATTAATACACTTATGCATAACACACATTCATACAATCACACATACATACATATGTGCACACATATATTACATATATATTAGTCACACGTACATAATATGTATAATATACATGCACTCACACATATCACACACATATATATTAGTCATACGTACATAGTAAACACACATAATAATAATATATATGTATACATACAATAATAATATCTATTAATTATTATACTAACGCAATATTTACAAACTGGATAAAAATGAGCGATTACAGTTGCCCTTCTTTGCTTGTTCTTGTGAAACGAGAACAAAGCAAAGACCAGAAGCACTCATTTTTATTCGACTTCCCTGTTTGTAGCTTCGGAATCATGTGTTCTTCTGGAACTCTTCATTTTTCCTTGGCCGAATCTTCAGGCTCGTAAGTTCTTCCTATATAGAACTTCTTCACCTTCTGATCTTGGAGCTACATGTCCTTCCTATATAGAGCCTTTATCTCTAAATTTGGGATTCACGCCAAAATGGCTACCGATCTTCCTGGACTCACGCTACTAAGGCTGCCGAAATCTTTCTTCAAATTTGGGGATTTATGTCAAAAAATAGCCACCGTCTTTCTAGACTCACGCTACTAAGGCTGTCGCATCATGCCCGAATGACTTATTGATGGCCTGAAGGACTTATCACCATGCTCAAAAGAGTTACTGGTGGCCCGAAGGTCTTATCATCATGTCCGAAGGATATACTGATGGCCCGAAGGACTTAATATCTTGCTTTACGCTACTATGGCTGTCGTATCATGCCCGAAGGACTTATTGATGACCCGAAGGACTTATCACCGTACTCGAAAGACTTACTGGTGGCTCGAAGGTATTATCATCATGCCCGAAGGACTTCCTGATGGCCCGAAAGACTTAATATCTGGCTTTATGCTACTATGGCTACCGTCATCTGGCCTCACGCTACTATGGCTGTCGCATCATGCCCGAATGACTTATTGATGGCCCGAAAGACTTATCACCATGCTTGAAAGACTTACTGGTGTCTCGAAGCTTATCATCATGCCCGAAGGACTTATTGATGGCCCGAAGGACTTAACATCTGGCTTCGCGCTACTATGGCTACTGTCATCTGACCTCACGCTACTATGGCTGCCTCATCATGCCTAAAGGACTTATTGATGTCCCGAAGGACTTATCATCATGCTCGAAAGACTTACCTGTGGCCCGAAGGTCTTATTATCATGCCCGAAGGACTTACTGATGGCCCGAAGGACTTAACATCTGGCTTCACGCTACTATGGCTACCGTCATCTGGCCTCACGCTACTATGGCTGACTCATCATGCCCGAAGGACTTATTGATGGCCCGAAGGACTTATCACCATGCTTAAAAGACTTACTGGTGGCCCGAAGGACTTATCATCATGGTCGAAAGACTTACTAATGGCTCGAAGGACTTAATATCCAACTTTACGCTACTATGGCTACCGTCATCTGGCCTCACGCTACTATGGTTGCCGACACCTGGCCTCACGCTATTATGGTTGCCGCATCATGCCCAAAGGACTTATTGATGGCCCGAAGGACTTCTCACCATGCTCGAAAGACTTACTGGTAGCCCAAAGGTCTTATCATCATGAAGAAGGTCTTACTGATGGCCCGGAGGACTTAATATCCAGCTTTACGCTACTATGGCTACCGTCATCTTTTTTTAGTGAAATCTACTTCTTAAAATTCTTCAAATACCTGTCTATAAAAACAAAAACTGAGTCATCTGGGAAGACGTCATCTTTTTCGTTCTTTGTTTCCTTGAACCAACCAAGGCATCATAGCTGAAACCCGCTTCTTGCTTTTGAGCTGTCTGACACATATACTCTTGTCATCATCTTTATTTTATACATCGAGGGGTCGTTTCTCTGGTTAGGTGCCCAATAATACCCGTGACCTTGTGTTCTGAATCTTACCTCTGAAGCAATACATGGAAATCTTTGTTGCTTTAAATTGTCAATTTGTTGATTGGCATTCCACTGAAGAGTGTCATTTAGATTAACATACGAGATCTTAAAATCAGCATCTTAGTATAACAACAGAATATGAGCTCTGGATATCAAGTGCAAGAGCGTCTTAGATTCAACCTTTTAGTGATCATTTCATGCATAGCTTAACTCTACATGCTTAACATTTGGAGCTTTTTCGTCCTTGAACGTCATCGAAAGAGTAGTAGTCTTGCTTTGCTGGCCAGAGTCTGTTGGGGAGATCACACTTCATCGTTATCACAACATCCAACTAATGTCACATCTTGCAATTGATATCTAATGACCTACAACGGTGAGAAAAGATACACATCTGTATGCTTTCAAGAACATTGTATGTTAAGCAAAATGGGTTCTTCATTGGAATGAAAAGCAACAAACATGACGCATGCCCCTTCACAAAAGATCTTTACCACATGTAGTAAAGTTGATTCTTTGTATTACTTTAGGAAAGTCTTCTAATGCAGAGACATCTCTGGTTTTCTTAGCACTATGCAAACTTGCCCCCCATCCTTGATTCTCCACTTCTGGATCAGTTCTTGTGTCAAGGTCCCATTATTGATCAGCTTCTTGATCTCTTCTAGTAAAGGTCTATACTTTCTGGTGGGATGCCCTGGTGGCCCCATGTGGAATTCACATGTGTTACTCGAGTCGAAGCTATGGGCAGATGGACTAGGTGTAGTCTTCATCTGTTTGGGAGCAAGATAGCGATATTCTACCAAATAAGGCCATATGTCTAAGATGGATACTCCGAACACTTCCAAATTTGCACTCGTCCGAGGAATTTTCCTTGATGACCCTGAAGTGTCAGTCTGTCGTCTTCTTTTATGGCTACGTGAACCTTAGAGGTGACACTCATTTACTTCTTTGTCTTCATCTACCTTCTCTTCAATTCGGTCATTAGACTTAGACCCTAATTTTCCTTCTTGGATTGCGTATTCTATCCTCTCTCCAATCGTCATAAAATCCTCAAATCTGCTTCTTGATCTCTCCAACATCATATCGAAGAAAGGAGAGGGAAGCATTGCATGGAACATGGGAGTCAACTCTTCTTCTGCTATAGAAGGCTGGACTTGGGTTGCCGAACATCGCCACCTTAGCGCATACTCTCTGAAGCTTTCATTTGGTCTCATTTTCTCGTTCTGAAGAAACTGACGACAGGGCACTAAGTCTAAAGCATATTTGTACTGACTCAAGAAGGCATTAGCAAGGTCATCCCATGACTGAACTTGGTTTTTGCTCAAACGGTTATACCACATTGCTGCAGGTCTCGTCAGGCTATTGTGGAAGTAGTGGATCAACAACTCTTCATTCTTCTTGTATCCCTCTATTTTTCTGCAAAACATGGTCAAGTGAATCTTCGGGCAGCTAGTTTCATCATACTGCACAAATCTGAGAATCTTGAAATCTGGAAGAATGGCCAAATCAAGGACTAGGCAGAGTTCCCTCGTATTGAAAACATATATTTTTCTTTCTTTTTAGCTCTTTCTTGATTCTTTCTTCTAGTAGGTCAAGCCTCGACTCCTTAGTTCGTTTCATTTTCTCAACTAGTTCTGCCATCGAACCCTAAAAATTAAATGATGAAGTGCCATACAATGATAAAATCATTAAACAATGCAAAGGATGTGATGCAAATGCAATGCATGAATGCAATAAAGTATTGATTCCACAAGTGATTTGTCCCCATAGAACATCTTTCATTTAGACCAAAAGCTTTCATTACATCAGGTATTAGGATTTTACAGATAGCAGTGAGCTCTAGCACCTAATTTCTTGACCCCATTCAATATTCCCATCAGCTTTCCTTCACGGTCCAACGTTGGATCCATATTCTAGCTTATCGGCACTGCTGCATCAGCTAAATCTATTACCTGTTGGGCCACTTGTCGCGCTTGAGTCATAACAATCTTCATGTATTTGTCTTTCTCCTGCATTCTCTGCTTGACCTTTTGTAGCTTGTCATTTACTTCTTTGAAACTTTCATACCCTGCATGCTTGTACGTTTTAGCACGAATCTCGCTAGTACGCAAAGAAGTTTTGAGCATTTCCATCTGTTCTTTGAGTGCTGCGTTTTCTATTTGAAAGGCTTGAGATTCCTCCCCTTTCTGCTGCACACTTGATTTCAGGATCTCTCTCATAGCCAGACTACTTTCTAACTCACTTTGGAGGATGTCGCGTTGGTCATCAGCTTCTATGACAATGATCTAGCTTTATTTTTACTAGTCTTGTATTTCTGCCTCCAATGTTCCAAGTCGTTCTTCAGTTGAATCGTGCCATTAACCCATTCTTTAGAGGTGTCACCTAGACCGGCATTCTTGAATTCAAAGTGCAACTTATGGTACTCGTCTTGTATACTCTTCAGTTTTTTACTCAGATCATACCTCTCATGCTTGAGCTGACCGTACTCGAATGCAAGTTCATCATCTGAGATGCTTTTACTCTCGGTCCCTAAATTTGTCTCACTTGAGTGACCTACTTCTGTGTTACCCGAACCTTGGACTAGGAGTTGACCCTTCTTCGATTTTGCCCCTTGGGCAATGGCTGGCTCATTGTAGAATCGGGGTTGTCTGTCTTCGAAACCCAAAACTCCCATCCTGATAAGATCTTGAACTCTGTTCTTTAGGGCTTCGCAGTTCTCAGTGTGATGACCCGAATCCTCTATGTGGTAGCTGCACCAGATACGACTGTTGTAACCCTTCAGACACGAAGGTCTCTTTGGTACAAACTTTACCGGTATGATAAGATTCCTTTCAATAAGCAACAGAAGCAGCTCGGTGTATCTCATAGGTATAGGAAATGCTTCTTTACGTCATTTATTTTAGGGCTTCTTCTAGTCTCGCCTCTGTATCCTGGGTATCTGCCCCAGACGTACCACCTGTCTGTTTCTTGAGATTGATCACAAAAGGATTCAACTTGTTGTATTTAACGGCGTTGTCTATCTAACATTCTGACCATTCTGTTCTACATTCTGATCCTTGATTGATTCTTTTCTGAGTTCGACAGGCTGCTTACCTTTCATCATAGCATTTATCTGGTTCATCATCTTGGCCATTTGCTTTTTTAACTCTTGTACTCCACCTCGCTCGTTACCAGAACTGACACTGCTTACCGTAGGGGTGACCAACGAAATCGAGAAAACTGAAAAACTGACTCGAACGAGGGTATGCTGTTTGGTTCGGTTCAGGTTTGTATGTTGCAGTTCGGTTTTCGATTTGGTTTAAAACTAAAGCTTTTCAATTCGGTTCGGTTTCAGGTTTTCAATAAGGAACCCGTTTATTCTATATCAACCCGAATTAAAAAATACATTATGATCCATATCAAATATATTTTAAAGATAGTCTCTTGAAATATTTTAATTTGTTTTTAAGACATTTTCTTGGAATATTTGGATATATTTTTATAATATTAAGTTGATTGAATATTGTGTTTCAACTTATAATATGTTTTTATAATATTTACTATTCAAGAGTTGTTTTACTATGTTGAATATTTAAGTTTGGTTTTAATCAAACAATATATTAGACTACATATTTGTGTTCTAAGTTGGTGATGTAGAATCATTGAGTGGATATTAATTAAATGAATATTTTATGTCATTTATTTTTTAAATAGATTGTCTGTTTTGTAATCATCGTTATTTTTTAATTCATTTTATTTGAAATCTTAGATTTGTCAAGAGCTCAAGACATGTGTTTTCTTGTTCTTAATGGCAAAATAAATTGATATTGGAGTGTCTAATGATAAATTAAAATATGTTATGTGTTTTGCTTTTTTTTTAATTTGAAAAAAAACCCGTTAAAACCACAGTTTTTAACCGAACCGAACCGCAAAATTTGGTTTTTGGTATTTCGTTTTTTTACCATTCGGTTTTGATTTTCTTTTTTAAAAAACCGCTAACTGCGGTTCGGTTCATATTTTGTTAAAAAAATGAACCGAACCGAATACACCCTCAGCTTGTTGAATCTGACCTGAAGTCTCTGAACGATCCATCTTCTACTATCCCCGATCTAGCCTCGGGATGGAACTCTAGAACTGAACCCCCTATCGTCATGTCAAAGAACCCTTAGTCCATCATGAACAATCTCTATTATGGGAGAAACCACTCGGGAATCAATACCCTATGTAATGCGAATGCGATGATATATGCAAAAACAAAACAAAAAGAAAATGAGTTAGTACCGATAAAATCAATAAATGCATAAATAAAGGGCAAAACAAACAAAACAACCCTATTTACATCCCGTCTAAAACACCTAGGTTATCCGCATGGCTCTAAAAGGGTGGGTTTTTTATGTTCTCTACATGTAGTGTTGGTGCTATGAGGTACCCGAATTGTCCTTGATGTCCCATACTAAGGGTAACAAGGCCTCCGATCATCACCCATTATAGGCTCCTTTCAACCGAGTTTAATTCAGGGGGACCCATTCGCTTATGCCCATACGAAGGAACGATATCCTCACAAAAGCATATGGTACTCGAGCCTTGAAGGTACCTTGCTAGGCCCATACGGAGGAACGATATCCTCACGAAAGCACTAGTGTTTTTCCCCCACATAAAAAGACGGGTTTATATGTCAAATTTTAAATGCGTTAAAATGAACGCGCAATTATAACTGAATGTTAATTTAATAGTCACTTTAATCCAGAACTTCTGATATTAATAAAGTGGTAATCGTTTAAAAAACTTGACTCTCTTTTATTTTTGAAAAACAAAAACAATGGTCCCCAACGGAGTCGCCATCTATAGAGATCTCTTCTTTTTCTGAGTGTTTCGCTAAAAAAACGGGTTTTCAAGGTGTTTGGAGGTTTTTAGGGTGTTTAAAAATGTCTTCCGTAGGGTTTTAGAAAAATCGTGTTTTATTTAAAAATGGAGTCACCACCGGCCACTGAGATAGGCCGGACACCATAAAACCAGAGATTTTAAAAATGTTGGTTCGGGAGTCGATTACGAATGGGGAAGGATTAGCACCCCACACCGCCCAAAATTGGTACTTTGATAATTACCGCTGTATTAATATTAAATTTTTCGGATTAAAGTGAAGATTAAATTAAAACTCGGTTATAAGTGCGAGTAAATTTTAAGGGCCTCGTTATTCGAGAATAAACCGATAGACCACCATCACTGCGCTTGATACTGGCCCTATTTATGCTCGAATAAAAGGGCACCACATTGACAATTAGTGTATCTGTTATGCAATCTTAGAAAAACAAATTATAAAGCATACATTCACCTCGTCATTATACTAAAAATAAAAAAAAATTACAAATTAAACAAAAATAAAAAACATGAACAAAAACATGACATATCATAATACTAAACAAAAATAATAAAATGCATAAACTTGAGTAAAATAACATAATAAAAAGAAGCATAAGCCAAAACATGTGAGAAAGAAAAAAAAAGCTTTAAAATTAAAAGAAAAGAAAACATGCTTCAAGCATTAATAAATCATATATACATGTTAAGATACATATAAAAACCATAATGTAACATATGCATGATACAAATAAAATATGATGTTAGATCAACAAAGCAAAATATCACAATATTACACTAAAAACATCATGTGACACAATAAATATCTATATTAAAAAACTTAATATCAACACGATCATGGCAAGAAACATACATGGACCAAAAACACATGAACATATAAATTACTTTATAAGTATTTACATATTATAAAAAGGAGAACATGCCTAAACTAAAGAACATAATAAAAGCGAAAAGAACACAATGCATATTAAAACAATGCTAAAAAAAACCATGATACATGCTTGACAAAATATCCAAAACAAACATATGACCAAAGATGCAAAAAAAAAAAAAGATCATAACATTCATTTAAACATATAAACATGATATGCGAACTACACTAAAACATACCACATAAAACAAACAATCAAAACATAAAAGCATTATGTAACACATCAAAAAAGATATAAATAAATGAAACATAAAAAACATATATGAATCATAACGAGTAATGTAAACATGCTAAAAGCACATAATGAAAACACAATGACATAAATACTTAAAAATAAAAAAGGACGGAAATGAAAATAAAAAGAAACAGAAAACAAAAATTAAAAAGATAATAAAACAAAATTCAGGGACTTATTTAAAAACTGAGATAAACTTGAAAGAACCAGATATGTAATATAACCAATGGGCAAGCTCGAAGTGCAAAATTCAAAAACGCGGAGGGATTAAGGCGGTAATTTTACCATTTGAAATCGAAATCCGTTTAATTTACGGACCCAATTAAAAGATTTAAAAAAGAAAGGGGGATTGGGGGTGCAATTAGACCAAGGGGCGAGCTCAGTCTGAAAATTTCAAACATGCGGGGGGATTTATGAAGCAAATGGACCAAAAAGTTTTTATTCTTTGCCTATTTAATGACTTAACCGGCCCCCTTTTTCCTTTTTACTCATTTTTTACCCTTAAAGACAAAGCTATCATTTATCTCTGGAATCCACAAACCAAGCCACCCCTAAAACCGAAAACCTCCCCGGCCGCCGTGTGCAGACGGTCTTAGGCAAGGCTCGGCCGCAACGACCTCCTCAAGCCTTCCCTGACCAGAACTTCCGGCAACCTATAGCCTCAAAAAACAGCAATCCTTATACCCCATTTTGTTTCAAAACTAAAGAGAAAACCTAGACATTTTCCTACTTCGAACCGAAAAACAAACCCTTTGAACGGCTCACCAAAGAGGCCTCTCACCTGCGAGACACACACGAATAAGGTAAAAAAAACCCTCTTTTTTACTTGTTTACTTTATTTTCTTTGCATGCATGAGACCGAGAAAGGGAGAAAAAAATTACCACTCAAAACTTTGTGTGTTTTTTTTTATTTTTGTATTTCTGGAACTGAAAAACTGATGATTACAGAGATTTTTTTAGATACATATTTTGTGATCTTCGTTTGGTAGAAAATAAGATAAAATAAATACATGTTTTGGTCTGATTTGGTACTGATAAAT
Organism: Hibiscus mutabilis; assembly: GCA_019671005.1. Classification (NCBI taxonomy): domain Eukaryota; kingdom Viridiplantae; phylum Streptophyta; class Magnoliopsida; order Malvales; family Malvaceae; genus Hibiscus; species Hibiscus mutabilis. The sequence continues at coordinate 6,715,211 of CM033729.1, read as the reverse complement.
CTATTTTTTGTGTCTTCACACGTCTCTGAGCGGTGGTTGAGGGCCGGTGGAAGAGGCATGGTGGAGGTGTTGTTCGACCATAAGGAATATTGGCTGTTGTATCAGATCTGATCCAACGGCTGGGATGCTTTGAAGATCGAACGACTCAGATGCGGGCTCGAACGGGCGGGATCACACGAGATGAAGCCACGTGGCACCTTGGAACCCGATGAGTCTTGTGCGTGTGATGCAAGCGCGTGGGGAGCTGAATGGCTCGCGCGTGCATCGACGCGGCAAGCTGGAAGGGCGCTCTCCTTTGATCGTGGCCGTTGGATCTGGATCAGATCCAACGGCTCTTGGTTGGCTGTGCACACAAAAAAGGGATTAGGGTTAGATATTTTTAGGGTTTAGTTAAGTTTGGTTCAGGCTAAAAATGGGCCTTGTGTAATTATTTTTGGGTTTTAATTTGTATATGGATTGGACTTAATAATATTGTTTTTTTAATAATATTGGATCTGTTTCTTTCTTTTTACTTGCAACCCAATAATTAATAATAATAATAATAATAATACTATTAATAATAAATAGCATGCAATACAATAATAATAGGTACATTCACATACATTTCCATACAAACATATATTCATGCAATTTAAATACATCAAGATAATAAATATACTCACATTAACATATACATACACATACAAGCATTAATACAGACATACATATACAATATTAATACACTTATACATAACACACATTCATACAATTACACATACATACATACATACATACATACATATGTGCACATATATATTACATATATATTAGTCATACGTACATAATATGTATAATATACATGCACTCACACATATCACACACATATATATTAGTCATACGTACATAATAAATGCACCTAATAATACTATATATGTATACATACAATAATAATATCTATTAATTATTATACTAACGTAATATTTATAAACTGGATAAAAATGAGTGATTACATTTGCGATATGTTGAAATTGTGGAGAAAGCTTGACAAGGAGGTACTTATAGAGCTTGTGGCATTGTTGTTCCTTTTCTACATATGATAGCATGTGCTCAAAGATGTAACTCATTCTCTGGTTCCTGACCTTGTGTCATCATACATTTTAATGTAGATTGCCTCAACCCCAATGCCTGCAACATACCAAAACAAGATGGTATGGATTCTATGCAACGATTGTGGAGCCACTTCAAATGTACATTTCCATATTGTGGCACATAAATGCCCGAACTGCGAGTCGTACAACACGAGACAGACACGTGGAGGCCCCATTGCTGCTGCTTCGTGCTCGACGGGAATGTCTGAGATGGTGAGATGATCCCACGGTTTGAACAGTGTTAGATTCAGACAGAAATGATTTTTGTTTCCATTAAATTTCATGCCACAATAGGTAGTGGCAAAAGAAAACGGGTTGAGAAGTCTTTGTCTCTCAGTAACATCGGTCTTTGCAAATGCATTGTGAATACAGTGATAATACAGGCAGGAGAAAAAGCTTGCGTATATTTGAATTCAAATGTTGTTGTTAAGTCTAGTTATTAACTTTAGTTTCCTTTCATTCTATCATGCGTTGTTCATTCTTGAGGGTTGGATATGAATATGAATATATATATAATATATATATATATATATAAACCGACATAATATATATGACAAATCTTCTGTCACTTTTCGGTGCCTTTTTATGTCCTAACATTAAAAACAAAAAAATAAATTTTAAGTCCTAACCCTAAATTCTAAATTCTACACCCTGTTTTAGGATTTCCTCTTTCTCTGGCAAACAAACGTGTAACGTTTTGAGTACTGAATGTTGGGTTGTGGTAAAAAATAAATGATTTCAAAGTATTTTTTTTTTCAAAATTTTAAGATCAGTTGAAATTGTTTAAAGAGCTTAATTGGTATAATTTTTTAGTTCGATGACTTAATTGATTTTTTGTTTGAAGGCCTTATTTGAATAAAAAAAATTAGAGGCTGAATTGGTATTTTTAAAAGTTTGAGAGCCTATGGAACCATTAAACTTTAAATTTTAAGTTTAGTATACAAATTGGTAACTGATTGCAACCTTTTTAAAAAAATTCTCAAATTTACATTTTCTGTTGTTGTGACATTTCAACGACCATTCAATTTATAACAAAACATATAATAATCTAAATTTTCGGATTAATCAATCACATTAACGTGACTATTGACTAGTAGTTGAAATAATGGGTGAGAATTAAGGGTGTTCAAATCTGCCGGGTACTCGAAGTGCCAGGTACACAGTTTTTGAGTAGTATATTTGTTGATTTGTGTCCCAACCTATGACTACTGAATACTTGATTTCTATTTTTTTTTAAAAACGTATAAATTTTTTAGAAAATCACAAAATCAACACATAAATTTTAAAAGGTCATAACAAAAAAACATTAAAAATATATATAAAAGTTTATAACAAAAAAGCATTAAAAATATCATGGGAGACGAGATTCTGAAATGGGTGGTTGAATTTGAAACTTGTTGTGATGGATTAAGCCCGAATTCCTTCAACCGAATTGTTTGCCAAGTGGTGGAGAAGTCGGTTTTTGGGTGTATGTGGTGGAAGCGAAAATATAGACTAATTAACAAAGGATTTATAGTGGTTCAAGCTTCTAACAAGCTCTACATCCACTACCTTAGCTCCCATTAAGGATTTCCCAAAGCCACTTTCTTCCCCTTTTAACAAGGCTTAGGAGGCAACCTTTACAACCTAGACTCAATTACCAAGTCTAGCATCCAAAGCTTACAACCCAAGCTTTGGGAATCCTCTCAAACAAAGAAATAAGGCAAACAAAAAATCCTCTCTACAAGGTAAATGTTTGCACTCTTTAAGCACTCACCCAAATCCTAAACACTTGAGCAAATATAACAATTAAAGCTCACAAGTGTTGTCTGTACAAAGAATGAGAATTAAAAGTCCTAACACAATTTTGGCATCATAATGTTGTTGACAATAGAAGCAATAGTTGTTGCTGAAGCTTGAAGGTTCCTTAAATACTACTAATTGAGTTTCTAGCCGTTGGAGACCGTTGGGATTGAATTGGAACCGTTGGAGGCTTTATTTCCCGCAATAAATGCAGTTCTGCAGCTATCCATATCGGTACGCGTGTACCCGTATTGGTACAACTACTATCCGATATGCTCAGTCTTGCTATCCGTATCGAAACTCCTTGAGCCGTATCGGTACGCCGTATCGGTATGCCTTGGTCCGTTTCGGTACGCCCTGCAATTCAAATAGCCCTTTGGGAAATAGCCATTGGGGAGGTTGAAAACTAGATCGGTACGCTTCGTGGCGTATCGAAATGATCCACTCTGTATCGGTGCACCTAGGAGCGTATCGATATGGTTTTTGGTTATTGGAAAAATACTGTAGCTGAAACCCTTGGACCATATCGATACGGGGTATACCGTATCGGTACGTCTGTGTTGAAAACGTTAGTTTAGCTACTTTAAAACATTTAAAACATTTCCAAAACCTCTAAAAAAACTTCTGAAACTTATTTTCAAGTTGTTTGGACTTAAAACCATTTTTGAAATCTTTTCAATTTAGTCCAAAACTATTTTTCAATTATTATATCAAAACATAAATCCTAACAATCTCCCCCTTTTTGATATAATAAAACCAACATGAAAAATTGTTTTTGAGATTCTTCCCCTTTGTAAAAATAAAAATTGAATAAGAGATTAGATGTTGAAAATCTTATAAGCTCCCCCTTATTCATTTGAAAAATCAAAATTTCAAAACATTCCCCCTTTTTGTTATATAAAAAATGGTTCAAACATTAAAGTTCAATAACAATAGAGAGTTAAAAAAGAATTTTGACAAAAATAAGTTTTATTTAAAAATTGGCTCCCCCTTACTCAAACATCAATCAAATGTTAGTCCAACATGTATGATTAACTAGTTGAATTAAAAATAAATAAATCAAATTAAAAAGAACGAAAATTCAACTAATTTTACCACACTTGAAACAAATGGAGGATGTGAAGCCTTCCTTCTTCAAGTGTTCATCCTTGTGAGTTTAGAGATCTCCCTCAATTTCTTCACTTGTTGATCAAGGCTCCATCACACCTACAAAAGACAATCATTTGATTTTTGGTATCCAAATTGCTTTGGATCCATAGGCATTAGTAGCACTTAGTTTAGTCACCTTAGAAATCCATTTTTCAATTTCATCATTTTTAGTTGAAGTAATTAGTCCTTTTGGGACCCAAATACTTCTAAAAACTTTTCCATTAAAAAATCTAGGGGCACTAGATTGTCTTTGATAAAAATTGAATTTTGCTAAATTGTTTATCTTTTCAAGCTCTTTGGAACTCAAATCTTTTTCTTTCTTAAGATCACCAACTTCCTTTTGATGATCTTTTTCTAATTTTTGAAGCAAATTTTGTAAATTTAAAACTTTAAGTTCAAAATCTTTTAATTTTGCTTCAAATTCCAAATTGGTTTTTAAAAGCAAATCATTTTCGATTTTCAATTTTGAATCGTCTTTTTATTTTTCGAAAATGAAGCCTTGAACTCAAAAACCAATTTATCATAGGTTTCTTGTAACTCAGCAAATGTATGAGAATTAGAATTTGAACAAGATGAGTTAGAAGTTACCTCCTCCTCTTGGAGGGCCATCATGCATAAGTGGGTGTTAAGTGTGAAAAAGTACTATATTTCTACCCTTTTTACTCTTAATTGTTGTTCGACTTAGGCTCATTTTAGTTGCATTATTAGGTATTCATGCATAATTTCACTGTTTCTTTTGCCGTTAAGCTTGATTACCCAATTTGGTTGATTTTGTGGAAAAAGATACTACTTTGGTGTGATTTTGTGTGCAGTAACTAATTGCCCAAGCAATTGGGAAATTGCCAAGGCAATTGAGGATAAGATGACATGGCAGTCGAATGTGATGACTGGATAAATCCAAGGTGTTCGAGATAAAGTGCGAAGAACAAGGATAAATCCTAGAAGAGTTGGAGTTCCAAGAAGAGATTAAAAGGAGATTAAGTTCCAAGAGTTTTATGAGGAGTTTTTGGAGGAATAAAAATATAATAATAAAAGAGATTTATTTCTTTTATGTTATTTAATTCTGACTTAACTTCCTCCTCAAAGAAGGACTTCAACCTAGTTATCTCCTATATAAAAATCAAGCCACCAACTTGGAGAGGAGTCAAATTTTGGAGAGAAAAAGAGAGGGCTATCTACATCTTGTTCTTCTTCCTTCTTGTCGATTAGATTCATGCTAGGGAGATTATCTCTTGTTTTTATTTTGCACCCAGCCATGAACTAACTTTAATTGGCATGGGTTATTGTGTTTTTGTGGTTGTAAGAATGCTTAGTTTTATTTAGGTTTTGAGTTTGCAATTTCAATTCAAGGTTCGTTCATTCTTGGTTCTTATATTTGATTGCGAGTGAATTGGGAGAAGATCTCGTGAATTCATCCATTTATCTAATATCATGAGAGTTAGATTCAAGAAATGAATGAGCATGGTTTTCATACAATCAATCGATGGTGAAGACTAATCCGACTTAGGAATAAGTTGTAGATTTCAACGGCTAAAAAGAGCGCAAGATCGGTGATTGTCCACCATTGGTTCACAGAGGGATGTATTATCAAGGCATGCACAATTAACAGTGTTTTGAGTTAGGGATAACGAGAAACCATTGAAGAACACTTCGCCAAACTTTGAAGGTTATCGCTCAATTGCCAAGGCAATCGTTCCAATCTTAATTGCCCAAGCAATTGCAGAATTGCCCATGCAATCCGACTGGATCCAATTGACGAAACAATTGAGCCATTCTAGCACTCAATTACCAAGAAAATCCATTCAACTATCACCCCACAACTCACGATAACCCGACCTACTCTCTCTTATTTGACTACATCTCTCTTTACTTTAATTGTTCTTTTACTTCACTCGACAAAATCAACTCCTATTATCAATTGTGTTTTTATTTTTACAGTGCAAGAAGCTAGATTCTCGAAGTAACACCAATCCCTATAGAGACGATATCTAATCTATACTATTACTTGCGACGTGTACACTTGCATCATTTGCGTTGTATTCAAATCACTCAACAAGTTTTTGGCGCCGTTGCCGGGGATTGGCAATAGCAACTTTGATTTTAATTCCTTGCATTTTTACTTTTATTTTTATTTTTAATCACTTTCAAAGGACTTACAATTTTAGTTTTTCATCTGTGTATGACCAGGACGAGACCAACATCACCAGAATACCCGTTTGAACCCGAGATAGAACGAGTTATTCATAGGAGAAGACGTGAGCAAAAAGCAGCAATGGTAGATCCTATTGTCCCAGACGATAATCAAAATATTGTGGCAATAGGAGGAGGAGTTTTAGTCGAACAACAACCAGTTCGTGTCCGAAATAGAGCCATTCGAGATTACCTAGAGGAAGATCTCAACGGTCTAAACACATGAATTGTCACACCTGAAATAGAAGCCGCCCACTTTGAATTAAAACATGTAATGTTCAACATGATCAACATAATTGGTCAATTTGGTGGTTTGGCAACTGAAGATGCCCGACAACATCTCAAATCATTCCTAGAGATTTGCAATTCATTCAAACTACAAGGAGTCCATGAGGATATCCTAAGGCTGAAATTATTCCCCTATTCACTGAGGGATAGGGCGAAATTATGGTTGAATAGTATTCCATCCAGATCTATAGGATCTTGGACTGATTTATGTTGTAATTTCCTTACTAGATTTAGTTCTACAAATATGACTGATAAATTGCGTAACAAAATTACCTCTTTTCGGCAGGCAGATGATGAATCCATGTACGAGGCTTGGGAACAATATAGAGAGCTTTTACATAACTGTCCCATGCACAGATTCCTAGTATGGATACATGTGATGATGTTTTACAACTCGATAAACACGCCAACAAGGATGATGCTAGATGCCTCGACAAATGGCATACTCCTCGACAAGATACCTAAGGAAGCTGTAGAGATTCTGAATCGGCTTGCCAAGAACGACTATCAGTTCCCAACTACTTGAAAATGAGGAATCAGACGCTATGCCACGATCAATGAGCTTGATTCATCAAATTCAATATCTACGCAATTGGCTACTTTAACCAATTTGGTTAAAAATATGCAGTGACCAAGCAACACACAGGAGATCAAGGTAGTAGATTCCTTTTGTGATTTATGTAACAGTAACCATAATTCTTCTGAATGTTCGCAGAACCCATAGTCTAGCTTTTACGTTAGAAATTATAACCGAAACAACAATTTGACAACCAACACCTACAATCCAGCCTAGAGGAATCATCCCAACTTTTCATGGAGCAATCCGAACAATGCTCTCAATCAGAACAATCAGAATGCACAAGCACCGAGATTTAGCAGAATATGCATCAGCAACAGATGTCGCAACAACAATCGACATTATCTAGTTCCTTGGAAAATTCTCTCAATGCTTTTATGTTAAAAACTGAATCTTATATGGTTAAGAATAGTAGTTTCATGAAAAGGACTGAGATAAGATTGCGGAATCAGGAGACAGCCCTGAAATCATTGGAGACTCAATTTGGGCAATTCACCAAAAACCTGAATACAAGACCGTAGGGAGGTTTACCCATCGATACTGAGGTCACAAAGGGAATAAGCCATGAGCAGTGTAAAGTAATTACCACTCGGATGGGCCGAAAGCTTAATGATACACTTGTTCAGCCTATAGATCGCCCAGAAGAACAATCCTCCGCTCAAAAAGATGTAGTTGGCGAGGACACCTCATCCAAAATTGGTGAATCGAAAATTGCCCAGGCAAGTTGCGATGAAAATCCTAAATCAAAAAAGAAGGAAGAGGAGATCTGAATTCCACCATCATTCCCCCAAAGGCTGAAACGACAAAAACAAGACTACCAGTTCAAGAAGTTCCTTGATATCATGAAGCAAGTCCACATCAATTTGCCATTGGTTGAAGCAATAGAGCAAATGCCAAACTATGCTAAGTTCCTTAAAGACATTGTCTCTAAGCGAACAAGACTAGGTGAGTTTGAAACAGTAGCCGTGATAGAAGGATGTATGGCAATGTTGCACAACTGAATGCCACTGAAGCTAAAAGATCCCGGTAGTTTCACAATACCTTATGCAATTGGAAATCACTATGTTGGGAAGGCATTCTGTGATTTTGGAGCAAGCATAAACCTTATGCCAAAATCAGTCTTCTAATGATTGGGCATAGGGAAGGCAAGTGTAACACCACTTTCTCGTATCCATACACTGAATACGAGTCAAAAATGTTATGACTTTTTTATTCAAAGATCAGGATAATTTAAAATTTTCATAAAACTTCTCTATGGTCACCTACCCTAAAATTTCTCTAGCCCAAACACGCTTAACTTTATTTAAAATCAACATAAACTATTTATTCGGGTTCCAAATCGTAAATCAATTATATTAGCAAAACTCATCACCTGAGTTTGCTCTTATTTTGAATCTTTCCAGAAATGCCAATTATCATGAAACCATAACAGCTTTAAAGGCCAATCAGAACATCATTGTGTATAGTAAGTATACATGCCACTATAAAAACCAAATCTTAATTAGGATGTAATTACTGTGATTACCTGTTGAGCTTTCCAATATTGATGCAATGCCCCTCTCACTCTCAGCTTGATTTACCTACGTGTGCACAATCAACACACGCTAAGTACAAACTTAGTGAGACAATATAGAAAGTAATAACAATTATTTAAACTTTATTTAACTTCATGGCTACATTTATATAGCATGATATATGCCAATGCATTCACTTTCACATTGCATTAGTAAATATTTACTATATGCCAATGTAATAAGATTTTCATGCTTGCCCATTTATCATAATATGCCTTATATGCATCATGATCACTAGATAAGTATTATCATCATATAAATCATATATCAACATAATATAAATCGGATATAATTTTTTTTACCGATATACTTGCCATATGTCCCGAGAGTTCATATTCTCTCTAAATTGTTTCCCGATTTATTATCCCTTTATTTATAGCCCGATTATCAATGATTTCCTATTTTCCCGATTTTATAGCCCAAACATAACCTTGAGGACCCTGGGTACGTGAGTCAAATATGCACCGAAGTGCTAACCTGCACGTTTATAAGGTCGTGCTAACCATTATCCCACACGTTTATAAGGCCGTGCTAACCATTATCTCGTACGTTTATAAGGCCGTGCTAACCATTATCCCGTATATTTATAAGGTCGTGCTAACCATGCACTACTAAGTGTCCTTTATATACACTATAGTGCTATCCCGAATTCCTGATTATGCAGCGTGCTGCTGGACTCTATGGCATGCCAACTATACCCTATCCCTTAATGACTTATTCGGGCATATTTTCCGTATTTATTCCATTTCATGGCAATGTATATCAATATAATTTAGCATTGGCAGTTCATACCCGAAAAAACATTCATAGCATACAATCATCAATAACTAGTGATCAATGCATTTGTTTTCAACCTTTGACATATTTAAAATATGTCAAGTATATGATCAATGGCATAAATATCATGACAATATATAAACCATGTAGACTCCTCGCAAGTCCTACCGGTGATGTATGAAACATCCATGTATCATGTTATGTATGCATTGCGCTCACCTAGGCCATTTATTAGCATGCCTCACTAAATTCTACTCGATCCTTTCCTTTATAGAACCTCAAACTTCTTTGATTCGAACTTGACTTAAAACTGAGATTCGGGGCTTAAATCGAGCTTGGAAATTTCTCTCTTCTTTATCCTTTTTTTCCATGGTTTATGGTTGGAAAAGATGAACATTTTCTTCATCTTTTCACTATTAATTTACACTTGTAACTATTAAATGAATTTTAAATTCATTTAAATAATGAAATTACCAATTTAGCGTTTAAATCCAATGGCTAATTTAATCTCATCCAAAATCAAGGGCCAAGATTAAATCCATGTATATTTCATCTTCCAAAAACGTCCTCAACATTTCAAAAATATTTCAAAATTGCCATCCTTGCCAAATGACCAATTTGCCATCCAACTAGTCTTTATTTACTAGTTGGTTTCAAAATTGCCATTCCATAAAAATCTAACTAACTTAGTTCCTTCTCAATCGGCCACATGTCAATTTATTCATCCAATGGTCAAAAATAAACCAATAAGTTGGTAGTTACCAACTTTACCCTTGTAATTTTTCCAAAATTACGATCTTGCCATTTTCATCCAACGGCTCATATTTAGCATGGAAAATCAACTTAAATCCAAGGGTTCATATTCTTCCAACACAAATAAAATATATTAGACATATAAAATGACATAATCAACATTGGATTATCATCCTTCAAAATATCCTGGATATTCGATTCAATCCGATTATCCGAATATTCTTCCAAACTTTATCGCTTTATAGCAAAAAATACAGGCTCCGTACAAAAAATTTGAGTAACACGAAAACGTCATTTTTGGGGGTAAACTATTCATTTACGGGGTCAAAATACATAACTTTTGGAAATTACACTTTGGTCCTTAAACTTTTCCAAAGTTTACACTTTGACCCCTAAACTTTCAAAATTTTCATTTTGGTCACTAACCAAAAATTTGGGATATTACAATTCTCCCCCTTAAGAAAATTTGTCCTCGAATTTTCAATATGTACCTGATTCAAAAGGTGAGGAAACTACTTTCTCATATCTTTTTCTCTTTCTTAAGTCGCTTTTTCGACTTCATAATTTCACCAAAGAACTTTAACAAGCGAGATTAACATATAATTTCCATCATTCTAAAGCAATCCTAAATTGCTTGAAACCATTCTTACTTTATTCTTCGTATTACTGAAATAAACCAGATTCAGAATCCTTACCATATTCATAATGCACTAATACTAGTGCTACCATCAAATCTTCTTTTACTGGTAATAATATAATCGAAATTTAACCTTAGAAGAATATTACTGCTTCTTTGACTAACTCACTGGAGCTTCCCAACATGATATACCGAGTCGTATAAAACCTCAATCTAATGACCCTTGCAACTAGATCTTTAGCTTTCTCAATCTAGTAAGAGCCATTCTGTAGAGTATAATCAATATAGGTCCAATATTGGATTAAATATAATCCTAAATTAGCCTCTCGATTAAGCATCAAGCACGATAGCTCCTCTTGGGCAACCCATTTAAATTCCACAAACAATAGGAATACTCTCGCAGTTTACCCTTGATGCTCGGTATCCATAGCATAAATTAAATAATTTTTCACATTGGTAACAAATTCCAATAAAAACTCTGCATGCCCATACATAATAATTATTACCACACTCACATGATTAGATTTGTAGTTTTCTTGAATCTCCAACATTAATCATAAATGTCAGAGAGTTCCTAATTTTTTCTTGTCTCGATCTCTTTACGGAACTATGTAATAAATTTAGCTTGGCAGTTTTGCCAGAAATCTTTACCACTTTTTAAAAGTGGTTATCTCAATTTACTATTCCTCTTCATGAGCTATGACCTTTATTAAGATATTTTCTCATTCTGAACCCTTTCCATTGCATCAACATAATTTGTTGCTTCATAGAATTTTGAAATACATAGGGCAGTCAGTACTTTGTTATACCTGACCTCTAGCCCTCTATAAACTGTCATAACAAGCTCTCCTTCTGTCTATAAGAAGCAATTTAGAAGCAATTCAACTCAGTTTATTAAACTTGCACTTATATCCGTAATCTTCCAATTGCCCAAATTAAGATGCAAAAACTCTGTTGCATCTCTAGAATAAACTTTGTTACGGAACACTCAAATAAAGAACTTCTAGGTAATAAACTTCTGAGTATGTATCGTAACATTACTTTATCAAATACAGGTCTAATCCTTTCAGATGAAATACTACTTTACTTTTAGTCTTCTCTGATCATCAATACAGAGTTTCTTCAACCTAACCTTTATATCATTAAACCATAGATTAACAATCATAAAATCTTCATCAATATCTTTCTGAAAATCTATTGTGTCAAAACTCTCAATTCTTTTGCAATCTATGCCTAAGTAGGCTGATTCTCAATCAAATCTAATGTCTGGAATAAAAATCTTAATCCAGAACATACACATTATGTTACCTGGTGCCTCTGCACCATGCTAAGCTGAGGGTAGAATATTATCATTAACCTTATCATGCTCGTGAATCTCTTATTGATTCACTCGTCTAAGCACCTGACATAATTCTTTTACCCTCACACATTACAATTTAACATTATTATCATAGTAAGCAATTGCATCTATTCCAACAAGTAAACTCATCAGTAATTCTGACATCCTAGTGGCACGTATACACTTTTGACCTTTACCATACTTCGTTTAACTCCAGAACTGGCTAAACCTATAGCTCTGATACCATTAAATGTAACACCCTTCCCTTATCTGTACACTGAATATGAGTCGGAAATGTTATGACTTTTTTATTCAAAGATCAGGGTAATTTAAAATTTTCATAAAACTTCTCCATGGTCACCCATCCTAAAATTTCTCTAGCCCAAGCATGCTTAACTTTATCTAAATTTGACATAAACTATTTATTCGGGTTCCAAATCGTAAATCAATTATCTTAGCAAAACTCATCACCTGAGTTTGCTCTTATTTTGAATCTTTCCAGAAATGCCAATTATCATGAAACCATAACAACTTTAAAGGCCAATCAGAACTTCATTGTGTGTAGTAAGTATACATGCCACTATAAAAACCAAATCTTAATTAGGATGTCATTACTGTGATTACCTGTTGACTTTCCAATATTGATGCAATGCCCCTTTCACTCTCAGCTTGATTTACCTATGTGTGCACAATCAACACACACTAAGTACGAACTAAGTGAGGCAATATAGAAAGTAATAAAAATTATTTAAACTTTATTTAACTGCATAGCTACATTTATATAGCATGATATATGCCAATGCATTCACTTTCACATTGTATTAGTAAATATTTACTATATGCCAATGTAATAAGATTTTCATGCTTGCCCGTTTATCATAATATGCCTTATATGCATCATGATCACTAGATAAGTATTACCATCATATAAATCATATATCAACATAGTATAAACCAAATATAATTTTTTTACCGATATACTTGCCATATGTCCCGAGAGTTCATATCCTCTCTAACATGTTTCCCGATTTATTATCCCTTTATTTGTAGCCTGATTATCAATGATTTTTTGGTTTCCCGATTTCATAGCCCAAATATAACCTTGAGGACCCTGGGTATGCGAGTCAAATATGCACCGAAGTGCTAACCCGCACGTTTATAAGGTCGTGCTAACCATTATCTCGCACGTTTATAAGGTCGTGCTAACCATTATCCCGCACGTTTATAAGGCTGTGCTAGCCATTATCCCGCACGTTTATAAGGCCATACTAACCATGCACTAAGTGTCCTTTATATACACCATAGTGCTATCCCGAATTCCCGATTATGCAGCGTGTTGCTGGACTCTGTTGCATGACAACTATACCCTATCCCTCAATGACTTATTTGGGCATATTTTCCGTATTTATTCCATTCCATGGCAATGTATATCAATATAATTTAGCATTGGCAATTCATACCCGAAATAACATTTAGAGCATACAATCATCAATAACTAGTGATCAATGCATTTGTTTTCAACCTTTGACATATTTAAAATATGTCAAATATATGATCAATGACATAAATTAAGGCTGAGCATGGTTAACCGCAAAATTGAAAACCGATCCGGACCGAGGCATTTGGATGATTTATGGTTCATAAGTTTATGAACTGTGGTTAACCGAATCAAACCAAATTGAACCGAATTTGATTTTTTTATTTAATTTATAGTTATTTTTATAATGTAAAAATAAGTATTTTATACTTACAATACTATAGATGCATTTTTAATTATTATTTTTTACTTAAAAAATTAAGTTTTTAATAAATATTTATGAAAAATACTTTAAAACTCTAACTTTTTAATGTTTAAAAGTCATCAAATAAAGTTATTTTGTCAAAATAAAATACAAAATTTCAAAAACTAACGTTAATATGGAAAAATCGAAAACCGAGTTTAACCGAACTGAAAACCGATAGTTACTAAAATATCTTATCGAATTAAACCGAAACCGAACCGTATACACCCTAACATAAATATCATGACAATATATAAACCAGGTAGACTCATCGCAAGTCCTACCGGTGATGTATGAAACATACATGTATCATGTTATGTATGCATTGCACTCACCTGGGCCATTTATTAGCATGCCTCACTAAATTCTACTCGATCCTTTCCTTTATAGAACCTCGAACCTTCTTTGATTCAAACTTGACTTAAAACTGAGATTCGGGGATTAAATCGAGCTTGGAAATTTCTCTCATCTTTCTCCTCTTTTTCCATGGTTTATGGCTGGAAAAGATGAACATTTTCTTCATCTTTTCACTTTTAATTTACACTTGTAACTATTAAATGAATTTTAAATTCATTTAAATAGTTAAATTACCAATTTAGCCTTTAAATCCAATGGCTAATTTAATCTCATCCAAAATCAAGGGCCAAGATTAAATCCATATATATTTCATCTTCCAAAAACTTCCTCAACATTTCAAAAATATTTCAAAATTGCCATCCTTGCCAAATGACCAATTTGCCCTCCAACTAGTCTTTATTCACTAGTTGGTTTCAAAATTGCCATTCCATAAAATCTAACTAACTTAGTTCCTTCTCAACCGGCCACATGTCAATTTATTCATCCAATGGTCAAAAGTAAACCAATAAGTTGGTAGTTACCAACTTTACCCTTGTAATTTTTACAAAATTACGATCTTGCCATTTTTCATCCAACGGCTCATATTTAGCATGGAAAATCAAATTAAATCCAAGGGTTCATATTCTTCCAACACAAATAAAATATCTTATACATATAAAATGACATAATCAA
Source organism: Hibiscus mutabilis (assembly GCA_019671005.1). Lineage (NCBI taxonomy): Eukaryota > Viridiplantae > Streptophyta > Magnoliopsida > Malvales > Malvaceae > Hibiscus > Hibiscus mutabilis. Next base: position 6,700,208 of record CM033729.1, on the reverse strand, counting down.
CCTTGACTTATCATCCTTCAAAATATCCTGGATATTCGATTCAATTCGATTATCTGAATATTCTTCTAAACGTTATTGCTTTATAGCAAAAAATACAAGCTCCGTACGAAAAATTCGAGTAACACAAAAACGTCATACTTGGGGGTAAACTATTCATTTACGGGGTCAAAATACATAACTTTTGAAAATTACACTTTGGTCCCTAAACTTTTCCAAAGTTTACACTTTGACCCTTAAACTTTCAAAATTTTCATTTTGGTCACTAACCAAAAATTTGGGATATTACAGTAAGACCTACAACAGTTATGCTGCAGCTTGCGGACAGATCTTACGTGCATCCAGAGGGAAAATTTGAAGATATACTGGTAAGAGTTGATAAATTTATTTTTCCCGCTGACTTTATTGTTTTGGATTGTGAAGCAGATGAGTTCGCTCCTATTATCCTTGGAAGGCCGTTTCTAGCAACAGGAAGGATTTTAATCAATGTTGAAAAGGGAGAACTCACAATGAGGGTGAACGATCAGCAAGTCAAGTTGAATGTTTTCCAAACTCTCAAGCATGCTGATGACCCAGAGGAATGTCAAGTCGTCCAAGCTACCACCGAATTCAATTTTGGAATAGAAGAAAATTGCCCCAAAAATTGTATTGTCGAACCTGGAGAAATCAAAGAGCAAGACGACAACGAGCAAGATGAAGCCAATTGGATAGCAAGTCGTCCAGGTACGTACTTTAAACCATTGGATTACTCAGGTAAGGAAGGTAAAACAAAAAAAACCCTCTATTGAGCAACCTCGTATTCTTGAATTGAAAGCTTTTCCAGGACAATTGAAATATGCTTATTTGGGAACCAATAACGCACTGCCCATAATTATTTATTCTAAGTTACAGCCTGAACAGGAACAGAGATTGATCGACATGTTAATGCTCCACAAAAAGGCGATAGGATGGACAATTGCAGACTTGAAAGAATTTAGCCCGGCGGTATGTATGCACAAAATCCTTTTGGAGGATGATCATAAACCGGCAATTAAGGCACAAAGGAGGCTTAACCCTGCTATGAAGGAAGTCGTGAGAAAAGAAATCATCAAGTGGCTTGATGCCGGTATCATATATCCTATCTTCGACAGTACATGGGTGAGTCCGGTACAATGTGTACCGAAAAGGGGAGGTATAACAGTGGTAAGTAACGAAAGTAACGAACTCATTCCAACTAGGGTTGTGACCGATTATAGGGTTTGTACGAATTATCAAAAATTGAATAAAGCCACTAAGAAAGATCACTTCTCTTTACCTTTTATTGACCAAATGCTTGACCGTCTTGCAGGAAAATCCTTTTATTGTTTTCTTGATGGTTACTCAGGTTATAACCAAATTGCCATAGCACCGGATAATCAGGAAAAGACCACTTTTACATGCTCATATGGTACTTATGCATTTCTAAGGATGTCATTCGGATTATGCAATGCCCCGACAACCTTTCAAAGATGCATGATGGTAATTTTCTCTGATATGGTGGAAGATTTCCTAGAGATCTTCATGGACGATTTTTCAGTATTCGGAGATAGCTTTGACAATTGCCTAGGCAATTTGGAGAAAGTCCTAACACGATGTGAAGAATCTGACCTAGTTTTAAATTGGGAGAAGTGCCATTTTATGGTAGACGAAGGTATAGTGCTCGACCACAAGATCTCATCAAAGGGAATTGAAGTTGACAGAGCCAAGGGGAAGTAATTGAAAAATTACCACCGCCGATTTCAGTTAAAGGAATTCGAAGTTTTCTCGGTCATGCAGGTTTTTACAGAAGGTTCATTTATAAGTTTTCTAAGATTTCTAAACCTTTGTGTAATTTGCTTGAACGGGACAAAGCTTTTGACTTTGATGAATCATGTGCCACGACATTTAAGGACCTGAAAAAGCAACTTGCCTCATCACCCATTGTCGTTCCACCTGACTGGTCCCTCCCTTTTGAACTCATGTGTGACGCAAGTGATTTTGCGGTAGGTGCTGTTTTAGGCTAGCGAAAAGGTAACATCTTCCATATAATATACTATACTAGTAAAACCCTTAACGATGCTCAATTAAATTACACCACAACATAAAATGAATTACTAGCCATAGTTTTTGCATTTGACAAGTTCCGTTCATATTTGATTGGTACTAAGGTAATTGTCCACACTGACCATTCGGCAATTAAATATTTGATTGCTAAAAAGATGCCAAACCTCATTTAATTCGTTGGATTTTACTTTTACAAGAGTTTGACATTGAAATTAAGGACAAGAAAAGAGCGGAGAATCAAGTAGCCGATCACTTGTCAAGGCTGGAAGGAGGAAATATCGATAATAACCCCTTGGAGATCGACGATGCATTCCCAGATGAGCAGTTATTAGTTGCCTCAGTAACACCATGGTACACCGATCTCGTTAATTTTTTGGTTAATGGTATTATGCCGTATGACCTTACTCGTCAAGGGAAGAAGCGGTTTCGACGTAATGCTAAGCATTATTATTAGGACGAGCCTCTTTTGTTTAAACAATGTATAGATCAGGTTATAAGACGACGTGTTCCCGAAGAGGAGCAGCAAAATGTGCTCATGCAATGCCACTCTTCACCCTATGGAGGTCATTTTAGAGGAACATGTACTGCGGCCAAAGTCTTGCAATCTGAACTATATTGGCCCACACTTTACAAAGATGCCCCCAATAATTTTACAAGCAGTGTGATCGATGTCAAAGAACGAGCAATATTTCTAGGCGACATGAGATGCCACTGCAGAATATCCTTGAAGTCGAGCTATTTGACATGTGGGGTATTGATTTCATGGGGCCCTTCCCATCCTCATTCGGCAATCTCTACATCTTACTTGCCGTCGATTATGTATCTAAATAGGTTAAGGCAACTGCAGTTCCCAGGAACGACTCTAAAACCGTTCAGAATTTTTTGCAGAAAAATATATTCACACGGTTTAGAATGCCAAGGGCAATTATTAGTCATGAAGGCAAGCATTTTGACAACAAACTCATTGCCAAGATGTTGCAACATTTTGGAGTGACACACAAAATTGCCACGGCATATCACCCACAGACGAACGGACAAGCAGAAATTTCCAATCGGGAATTGAAGAGTATCCTTGAGAAGATTGTCAATCCCTCTCGAAAGGATTGGTCTCCTCGAATTGATGATGCACTTTGGGCTTATCGCACAACATTCAAAACACCTTTAGGCATGTCCCCCTTTAGACTTGTCTACGGCAAGACTTGCTATCTACCGATGGAAATCGAGCACAAGGCATACTGGACAATCAAAACTGTGAACATGGATTGGGAGAGTGCCAGACAAAAATGCCTACTGGACTTTAATGAAATAGAGGAGTTTCGTGCCGTAGCTTATGACAATGCAAGAATCTACAAGAAGAAAACTAAGCGTTGGCATGATAAGAAACTATTGCCGCGGTAATTTTTGCCCCGGGCAATTGGTATTACTCTTTAATTAAATCTCTTTCCGGGAAAACTAAGATCGAGATGGTCCAGACCGTTCGAAGTAGTCAAACCTTTCTCCCATGGTGCTGTAATAATCAAGTCCACCATTGACGAACATTAATTCAAAGTTAACAGACAATGATTAAAGCACTATGTCGGTACCCATGTTGAGCGCGACAAAGAAACGGTTACTTTAGGAGATGCATAACCATGCTCTCCTCTAGTATTTGTATTTTCTTTTTAGTTTATTTTTCAGTTTTTCTTTTAATTTTAGACAATTTATTTTATTTATTATTATTATTATTATTATTTTCGATTTTAGGATAGTATTTTCTTAATTGTAGTTTAATTTCTATTCTTAGTTTTCTTTAGGATATTTATCTTTATAGCTTTATCTTTATCTATATTTAATTATTTTTTCTTTAATTAATACTTATCTTTTTATTTGTGTTTGAATTTTAGGAAAAGAGTTCAAGATCAAGAGAAGTTTGATTGAAGATTGAGTTGGACACAATATGGGCCAAACTTAAATCCATGTTCCACTTAAAGTTTTCCCTGATTTTTTCCCATAAAACAACACCCTAGTTGCATAACCCCTCCTATTCCCCAAATAATCTTGCCGCATACCCCTTCCCCACTCTCTACTTCTCTACTTTCTTTTCTAAATTCTTGAACTCCCACAAGTTCTCTTTGTTTTCTTTAGTTTTTGTTTCCAACCACAAACATAAAGATCATCCATGGCCAAAATCATCAAAACCAAACCTCACCCAAGTTCATCCAAAGAACCATCATTCCGTCGATTTGCAACACCAATAATTGAGGAAAGATATCACGCCAAGTTTGCAAACCGCAAGGTATGGGAGGATCAAGGTTCCGACTACAACATCTCCAACAAGAACCTCAGCCTTGATCCATTCATCTTCTAAGTCATCGAGCACCACAAGTGGCAAATCTTTTGCCATCAACCAAAGGCCACCAATGTATCATGGGTAAGAGAATTTTATGCTCATTCTCCTAATCCAAACAATCCCTATGTCTATGTTTGTGGCAGGGCAATCCCTATTAATGTCGGCACCATCAACACTTTCTACGGGATATACATTGAAAAGGACGAACATAAAGCTTTCGTGGACAACATCTCGGCCGAAGAAGTTGAAAAGGTGTTCAAAGACCTCACAATAGAAGGTGCCGAAAGGAACCAATGAGCCTTAAAAGGGACGATAAATTGTCTTATGTTAAAAACCGAGGCTAAACTGTGGAATAAGTTTGTTAAAACTTGCTTAATGCCCACCACACACAATACCACAATTTTATATTCTCGTCTTTTATTGATTCATTCTATTTTAAAAATAGAATTATTAACATCAGAAAAATTATATGTGATGAGATATTTGCTTGTGGTCAAAAGGATGTAGGTTCTCTTTTCTTTCCGAGCTTAATCTCTCAACTATGCAAGAAAGAGAAGGTGCCAAGTGATTCGACGGATGAGAAATTGCCCTCCAAAACCAGGTGGAACCGACCTCAATACTTGAGGATTATGGGTGAGGGAACGACGAAAGAACAAGAAGTGATAAAGTAAACCTCAACACCGAAAATTGCCCGGGCAACCAAAATTACCTCGGTAATTCCAGATGCCTCGACAATTTCTAGTGCCTCGACAAAACTGGCAGAACAAGCCTCAGCAATTCTTGACGCCTCGACAATTCCAAATGCCCAGGAAAGTGCATCTGCGGTGACAAGCCTGGATCGAATAGTAGAGATGCTACGCCCATTATCCCACCGATTAGAACGGATGGAGGCTCAACAACAACAATTCATGTGGTACATGAGAGACCATAGCGTAGCCATCACACGAGTGATCCTTAAGAAGTATCCTGACAACACCATGTCTTTCCCAGTGTTCCCTGCCAACCTACTTGCCCCGACAACTGAGGATGTCACGGCAACTGTTGCACACAATAAAGAGTCAAACAAGAACATACCTGAACCAATAAAGTCACCACCATTCGAGCAATCAGAATTGAAGCGCAAAGCTTCTATCATCGAAGAGACCAAAAAAGAAGATGAACATAGCGATACGGTTCCGGAAGTGAAAGCTCAAGACGCCACACGTAATCAACCACCGTTAACTGGAAAAAGAATCAAGCAAACGGCCCAAAAGAAACTCATTATTCAAGGTGATGACCTTTCCGACTAACCCATTTGCATTTTAGTTTATTTTTACTTTGTTGTAATTGCATGCATTGAGGATAATGCTTCTCTCGAGTTTGGGGGGTATTAGTTTTTAATTAGTTTCATGTTTAGTTGCATTCATCTTTAGTAGTCGTATATAGGTTGCATATGTTACTTGCCATGTCTTTGATTGGGTTTAATTACTTAAGACTTGTTGAATATCCAATGATGAATTTTTGCTACTGCACTTAATTGAAAGAACCTTTAATTTTAGGATTGCATGGAAAGAACTTAGAATTTTACTATGATGCTGAATATTATTGACACAATTGTGGCTTGTTGATTGAAAGAAACTTAGTGAACCTAGGTTGCTCAAAATATTGGGTAAATAAAAAAATTCTTGCTAGAGGTGCCTGAAATCGGCTCTAGTTAAGAATCACTAGAGGTGCCCGAAATCGGCTCTAGTTAAGAATCGCTAGAGGTGCCCGAAATTGGCTATAGTAAACTTGAAATTAAATGCCCCGGTAATTAAATTGATAAAAGCCTATTGTTCACATAGAATCTTGAAAATCTACTTGTACACAACTACGCACACACATTGTCACAAGCATTATAGTGTGGTTCTGGGAAATTTCTGTGCTATCCGAAAAATTCAAAAGGTGATCATACTTTGTGCCACGGTTCTGAGGTTTGAAGTCAAGTTTGAAGCATGTCTTTGATGATTAAAGTCTTGGCAGGTAATTGTTAGTTTTGCATTGCTTGAGGACAAGTAATAGTTTGAGTTTGGGGTTGTGTTAAGTGTGAAAAAGTACTATATTTCTACCCTTTTTACTCTTAATTATTGTTAGACTTAGGCTCATTTTAGTTGCATTTTTAGGCATTTATGCATAATTTCACTATTTCTTTTGCCGTTAAGCTTAATTACCCAATTTGGTTGATTTTGCAAAAAAAGATACTGCTTTGGTGTGCTTTTGTGTGCAAGAACTAATTGCCCAAGCAATTGGGAAATTGCCAAGGCAGTTGAGGATAAGATGACATGGCAGCCGAATGTGATGACTAGATAAATCCAAGGTGTTCAAGATAAAGTGTGAAGAACAAGGATAAATCCTAGAAGAGTTGGAGTTCCAAGAAGAGATTAAAAGGAGATTAAATTCCAAGAGTTTTATGAGGAGTTTTTGGAGGAATAAAAATATAATAATAAAAGAGATTTATTTCTTTTATGTTATTTAATTCCAACTTAACTTCCTCCTCAAAGAAGGACTTCAACCTAGTTATCTCCTATATAAAGATCAAGACACCAACTTGGAGAGGAGTCGAATTTTGGAGAGAAAAGGAGAGGGCTATCGACATCTTGTTCTTCTTCCTTCTTGTCGGTTAGATTCATGCTAGGGAGATTATCTCTTGTTTTTATTTTTCACCCAGCCATGAACAAATTTTAATTGGCTTGGGTTATTGTGTTTTTGTGGTTGTAAGAACGATTGGATTTATTTAGGTTTTGAGTTTGCAATTTCAATTCAAGGTTTGTTCATTCTTGGTTCTTATATTTGATTGCGAGTGAATTGGGAGAGGATCTCGTGAATTCATCCATTTATCTAATATCGGGGGAGTTAGATTCAAGAAACGAATGAGCATGGTTTTCATACAATCAAACGATGGTGAAGACTAATACGACTTAGGAATAAGTTACAGATTTCAACGGCTAAAAAGAGCGCAAGATCAGTGATTGTCCACCCTTAGTTCACGCAGGGATGTATTATCAAGGCATGTACAAGTAACAGTGTTTCGAGTTAGGGATAACGAGAAACCACTGAAGAACGCTTCGCCGAACTTTAAAGGTTATCGCCCAATTGCCAAGGCAATCGTTCCAATCTCAATTGCCCAAGCAATTGCAGAATTTCCCAGGCAATCCGACTGGATCCAATTGACAAAACAATTAAGCCATTCTAGCACTCAATTACCAAGACAATCCATTCAACTATCACCCCACAACTCACGATAACCCGGCCTACTCTCTCTTATTTGACTACATCCCTCTTTACTGTAATTGCTCTTTTACTTCACTCGACAAAATTAACTCCTATTATCAATTGTGTTTTTATTTTTACAGTGCGAAAAGTTAGATTCCTGAAGTAGCACCAATCCCTGTGGAGACGGTATCTAATCTATATTATTACTTACGACGTGTACACTTGCGCCGTTTGCGTTGCATTCAAATCACGCAATAGTGGGCTATCTCATCTTCATCGGTGGAGTCGTCATCACTCCATGTAGCCACATATGCTTTCTTTGATGATGATCATTTCATGTTGTAACGAGGGCAATCAGATTTGATGTGCCTCGTCTTCTTGCATTTTGAGCACTTGGGGAATCCACCATCTTCTTCTTCGATTCATGCTTGGATTCTTTTTTGTTGCTCTTCATGAATCGGGCCAATTCTTTGAAGAGATAGGCCATCTCTTCATCTTCACTTTTCTCCTCTCTTGATTCTACTTGTTGGCTTGGAGAGGATTGTAGAGAAATGATGTTGACATCGATTCCTTGCTCTTGAATTATCTTCTCCTTCTCCCTCTTCAAGGGTAGAGACATCATTTCATGGGTGAGAAGAGACCCTACAAGCTCTTCAAGCTTGAGCTTCTTCAAGTCTTTGACTTCAATAATGATCGTCTTCTTGCTATCCCATAATTCGAGAAAGTGAATAAATCAACTTCTGAACGAGCTTTTCATCCAAAATCTCTTCTCCAGGACTTTTGAATTGATTGACGATTGTAGAAAATTGGTCGAACATGCTCTTGATGTCTTCATATGGGTCTATCTTGAAGTTTTGTATTCGAGGTTGAGTAGACCAATCTTTGTCTCCTTCACCTCATTTGTCCCTTCATGGATTACTTCAAGTTTGTCCTATAACTCATTGGCACTCTCACAAGAAGATATTTTCGCATACTCTTCCGGGCCTAATGCACAAAATAGAATGTGCAAATCCTTGGAATTGAGCTCCATCTTCTTGCGATCTTCCGCGTTCTACTCCGCCTTGCTCCGATTGGGCACGAACGGTCCATCTTCAACTATGTCCCAAAGACGGTAGTCTTTGCTCTTCATGAAGAACATCAATCTATGCTTCCAAGAAGCATAGTTGTCACCGTTGAAGAATGGCGGTTTGTCGATGGATAACGCCATGAAAGTCGGTTGACTTGTTTGTTGGTCGAGCTTGCTGGATCGTCTCAATAGGTGGTTAAACCTTCTCAATTGAGCCTCGCTCTGATACCAATTGTTGTGATGGATTAAGCCAGAATTCCTTCAACCGAATTGCTTGCCAAGTGGTGGAGAAGTCAATTTTTGGGTGTGTGCGGTGGAAGCGAAATATAGACAAATTGACAGAAGGATTTATAGTGGTTCAAGCTCTACATCCACTACCTTAGCTCCCACTAAGGATTTGCCAAATCCACTAAGATTTCTTCCCCTTTTAACTAGGCTTAGGAGGCAACCTTTACAACCTAGACTCAATTACCAATCTAGCATTCAAAGCTTACAACCCAAGCTTTAGGAATCCTCTCAAACAAAGAAATAAGGCAAACAAAGAATCCTCTCTACAAGGTAAATGTTTGCACTCTTTAAGCACTCACCCAAATTCTAAACACTTGAGCAAATATAACAATTAAAGCTCACAAGTGTTGTCTATACAAAGAATGGGAATTAAAAGTCCTAACACAATTTTGGCATCATAATGTTGTTGACAATAGAAGCATTAGTTGTTGCTAAAGCTTGAAGGGTCCTTAAATACTCGCAATTGAGTTTCTAGTCGTTGGAGACTGCCGAGATTGAATTGGAGCCGTTGGAGGCTTTATTTCCCGCACTAAATGCAGTTCTGCAGCTATCTGTATCGGTACGCGTGTACCCGTATCAGTACAGCTACTAGCTGTTATGCTCAGTCTTGCTATCTGTATCGGAACTCCTTGAGCCGTATCGGTACGCTGTATCTATACGCCTTGGTCCGTTTTGGTACGCCCTACAATTCAAATAGCCGTTGGAGAGGTTGAAAACTGGATCGGTACACTTCATGGCGTATCGAAACGATCCACTCCGTATCGATACGCCTAGGGGCGTATCGCGTATCGATACGGTTTTTGGTTACTGGAAAAATACTGTAGTTGAAACCCTTGGACCGTATCGATACGGGGTATACCGTATCAATACGCCTGTGTTGAAAACGTTAGTTTAGCTACTTTAAAACATTTCTAAAACCTCTCAAAAACTTCTCAAACTTATTTTTAAGTTGTTTGGACTTAAAACATTTTTGAAATCTTTTCAATTTAATCTAAAACTATTTTTCAATTATTATATCAAAACATAAATTCTAACAAAACTGATAGTAAAGATGCAATTTGTGAATCGAGAAAAGAATCAAGTCGCTGAGACAATAATTAGCATGGCACTTATCCTTTGGCTTTCATTATTTTCATGAGCCGCCTGACGTTCATATTTAAGTTCAGAAGGAGCAAACTGCTCCCAGTTAAGCTTGATCAAGTTTTAGTTAATTTCTTTCCGGTATGGTAAAAACATATTAACATCGATCGTGGTTTTTTTCTTTCGAATCGCATATTGATAAATTAATACAAATAATTTATATTTAGTTTCAAGGTAAAAATAATAAGAAATTTAAAATAAAAATATAATTTAAAATAAAAATATATATATTAAAAGTATCGGATCGGATCGGGTACTTGATTATAAAAAAATCGGCCCAAATCCGGCCCAACTATCCGGGAAAATCATGGAGCGGGTACTTGACCTATCGGGTAATTATTTTTAGAGAAAAAAAACTCAATTTTTTAGGGTTCGGACCGACGAAACGAATCACTTAGATCGGGTATTTTTAAACACGCATAATGAGAGAACGTATTAATTTGATATAAAAAAAACGTACCTAGTCGAGGAAAGTTGCAAGCACTAATTTGTATAATATTATAATTGTTTGACCATTAGACTAAGATGTTCTGTCCAAAAAATAAAATAGACTAAGACGAGATGAGAGGATTGATGTATCATGTCTGTTTTCCCTACCTGTTTATTGAATTAAACGTATGAAGGAAAGAGAAGCCAAGGCCTCCACTCAGTTTGCAATTTCATTTAACAGAACATTTTTCACTTTTATTTTTTTAATAAAGAAAAAGGTAATGGGATTTTTTTCATAAATATTGTGTGTGTTTTTTTGCCAAAATATGACATCAGTCGTTTTATTTCTTAAATTATTGCATTTTGAACCGTGATTATAAATATTATTTTAAAATAATTAGACTTTAAACAGTAAATAAATTAAATAAAATAAAATATTAAAATCGGGACCAAGAGGGATGCAATCCTCTTGCATCATTGAACCATTCAAACAACAATACATGACTCACCCCCAAACAGATCTTTTCTTACTGAAATTGCAAGTTTTCAGTCATCAATACTGAATGTTCACATGTTTCCAACCAACATTAATCATTTCAAATAACTAATTAAGAAGCATTGGCAATATTAGCAAATGTTATTACTACTATTATTAATGACTTTAAACTATTATTATATGCCAGGTCTGAGTGGAGAAGTTTTTATATTTTTTTCAATACTTAATAATTGAATCGATTGTAATTTATATTAATAATTGCTTCTTCATCTCACATGAATCTGTATTTGTGTATTTTGTGGTTAAACAGTATAAAGAAGGGGGAAGTTTGGTTTCATTTTAATTTTAGACCTCTACCCCTACTAGTAATAGTGGTGCCCCAGTCCCCATCTATGCAATAATTATTGAGGTTTCTCGTGTCATGTGACATTTTGGATTTTGGGTCTTCTCTATCCACTCATTTTGTTGTTCCACACATTATCCACTTTTGTCGGTTCTTTATTCATAAAGAAACGGCTGGTTTTCAAACACTCCAGGTATTTCTGCCATCTTTCGACAAATTCAAGCTAAACCTTCATCTCCTTGTTACTAACCTATACCGATAAAAGGGTAATTGGTGATTTTTTTTCTCTCACAAATATTTAGTTTTAGAGATAAAAGGGTAATTTAGATTATGATTTATGATTTAAAAATTGTAGTTAAAATTTGAAATTTATAGATTAAAAATTAAATCTCTATTCATATTATTTTAAACTATAACCTATAAACACTAAATTATAACGCTAGACTCTAAATTATAATCTTATCCTATAAATTATAAATCCCTAAATTAAATCTCTAAACTATGTAAAAAAAATTCCACCGTTAGTCGAATATAAATCCCAGATAAAATGGGCACGGGCAACTGTGACACTAATTAAGTTTAAAACATCAAATGGTCCCCTCAATCCTTGCATTGACAATTGTTACATCATCTGTCTCATCAAAATGCTAAAATTCAAATTCTACAATAGAAAGGCACTTTTTTAACTTTTACACCGAAGAAAAACATCAACATGCATGAAGGCTGAGGCTCGAAAGTAGAGCCATCCCACTGAACAAAGCATAGGGGAAGTTTGGGTTTTCAAATCTACTTTTTGCTTTGACCTTTCAGTCAAAAAAAAACAAACATACAAACAAAAAAAAGGCTCTTATTCTCAGGGTCAACCTGAAAGTGAACAACCCAAGCTTCCCCATAGCCAGGCCTCAATAATAATAACAGCATCCTGGGAACCCAACCTAACTTGAATTCAAGACTATTATTTCCTTTGAATGTGGCTAAACAAAAATATACCCAGACGAATTGGGTGTAATCAGTGCAACGAGCCGTTTCTTGGGGTAAAAGTAAAATAAAGAATGCAAAAAGCATGATGAATTAATGATACTGCAACTGTAGTTACATAATGGCGGAATCTAATATGAGGAAGCTGAACTGAAAATTTACTCCTTCCACCAGGAGCCATATCTACCTTTCTCTTTCTTTTTTGTAGCTTTCCAGATATGCAGAATCATCACATTTGACCCCGCCAATATTATCTAACATAACATCGTTTGAAATTCAAAACCAACATTGAATGGGATTTCTCAAAACGGATCCAAGGCTTGATCTTTACCTTTAACATGCTGCTACACTAAGAGCAACCAACAGCGGTATCACAAGGCACCTTGGATTGGATTATAACCCGAGCTCCTGAAGCAAGCCTGTTGAGGGAAATCACAAGTTCGTCAACCAATATGAAACAAGAAACATCATAGTAAAAATATATTTTGACCTTCCATCTTGAAAGTTCTAATGGAGGAATTTATACTTAACTTTCTTCGATTTTTATCACCTGCTCCTCTTCTCTGAATGAATCCAACCTTTTTGATTGCTTTTGATTGACAACAGGCTCAGTGATTCTTCTACTGCTACCAGCGGATGTGCTACTCGATACCGAGCGCGGGTTGTCCATCCTGTCAGAGGAGTTTCTTGGTTTATCAGAAATAGATCTCATTGACTCACTCCTTGGTTGCTTGCTTAGTGAAGCTTTGATAGAGCAGGGAATGCATTTTGTGTGTCCTGAATTTGTCTCTTCTATGTCTTCAGCTGATTCCAGCTCCTTACAAGTCCTATAATTCAACATAGTTTCATGGGTTTAGCATGAACTACAAAAGAAATGTATCTGAAGCCACATTACACATACGAAACAAAGCACACTTCGTTTTTAAGGAAGCCTAAACCAATCAGTCTATGATCCCAGTTCTAACTACAGTTATTACCTCCACTAAGAAATGCCTTTTGACATCAATGAAGAAGAAAATATTACCTAGAGTATTCATTACGCTTTCAAATTCTACATTAATGATTACAGACATACGTGGAGGAGGATCTTTACATCTGAAGCATCCTAAATAGAACAAGAAGAATAATCTTGTAGCTGTGGAAAATATCTCCACATGATTTAAGCACAAAAGAATAAAGTTTAATGCATGTGTTTTGCTACATTCATATTCAGACTCTCCAATATAAAAGGTCTAAAAGACCTGATCCGAAGAACTTAGATTGAATCTTATTGGGCTAAGCTCATAGTTGTTTTGAACTATGTTCGCATTGTCCTACTCTAGTACTGGTGTGGTCACAGCGGTAGACAATTATGAACACATTTAACCTTTAAAATGCTTTGTATTCAGTATCAAAGAACAAGAATAGATTTAAACACAAACTTACCTATCGTCATTATATGAAGAAGACCGTTTCAGAGTGGTATGTCCTGCTTCTTGTTTGAGCATTTTTGTCTCAATCAAACTACCACTGAAATATTCTTTGTCTTCCAATCTCAGGCTCATCAACCTCGGATTCTCTGATAAGCAGTCAAGCTCTCCCAACATGATTGAAGTAGAGAAAAATGGTGAAGAAAATTTCGAATGGGAAAAGCTAGTCCTGTAGGTTGGAACAAGGCCAAAACTATGGTCTTTCACCGATATCGACCCACATGAGATTAACTGCATCAACATGCTTGTTGCCTTGAGCCTAGCGTTGGTTGGCATTTGGATGTCTTCCTCCTCAAGAATCCTAAAACTATTGATTTTACTTGCATCTGCTCGGATTAGAGATTCCAATGTTTCAGTTTTCCCTCCAGTAGATGATGCACTAGATGTCAATGGTGGAGAAACTGGATTCCTGCATATCTCTGAATTATCTTTCACACAAGGGTTAGGGACCTGGTTCTGGATTTTCTCATTGCCTTCGGGTTCTAACGACCCATCATCAGTTGAAACACCCCTTGTACAAGTTTCCCGTGTCTTATGTCTGTCTGTGTTTTCCTCAGTCTGTGTTGAAGCATCTGCTAATCCTTCACTCTTACTAACCTTGTACTCAGTCAAACTAAGGGAACAACCCCAGGAAGAATTCTTTCCACATCCAGACTCCGGTGACGCACCAGAGGAGCCAGGAGTTGGACGGTTAACTGGAGAAGAGAGTTCATCATCCTGAGAATTTTTTGTTCTCTTCCCATTCATACGGGAAGACGACGAAGAATCATCTTGGCTTCTAGAAGAAGATGGTGGTTCAGGTAATTGCTTCAGATTTTGCAATCTACCGCTAAAGCGATCTGAACACAAAATTTCACACACATTAAGTCATTAACACTTTAGGCTTACATATCCTTTTTCTCACCCCTATTAAATCTAATAAAAGTAAAACATAAAACGATATTAACCTGAGTTAGATTCTTCAAATAATTCGGAGCCCTTGAGAACGTATTCATTTCCATGTGCAGGAAGTATTAAATCATCTTCAGAAAGATCATGCCATACAAATCCATTCCTATAGCTTCTGCAACAATTAATACTAAAAAAACTAAGGAGCCGATCAACAGGGAGAAGAAAAAAGACTTCTTTGTTTTTCCTTTACTTTTTTTAAAAGGATTGTATCTCTATTAATTTCCCGCGGTTTCTCGGCAACCAAACATCATTTAATTTTTTTGCAAGTCTATTTAGGAAAAAAAAACTTTTCGTTACCTCTTGCAAGACCAAGAATACAAGGATGCCATTCCTCTGCCTCTAAGATTATTAAGCCTCTCAATCACATCTACACAGCACAAAAATTACGAAAACAATCAATCAAACTTAAAAAAACAAAGATGAACGAACAAAATTGGAAGTTTAATTAAAATTACCTCTCAAATAGAGTCCATCAGGGGAAGAGAGAGGAACTTCGATGAAATGAGGATGCTCGAGCTGGCGATTTCTACAGAGATAATAAACAACCGGAACCTTCCGATTGTGCTGATAGTACTTGGGCGATTTCTCAGTCCAAACTTTAGCTCTCTCCGGACTCACTTGCCTATATTTCTTCATTCTCGTCTCCATTTCCGATCCAAACATCGGTTTCAAAAACCCTAAAACCAAACAGCATTAAATCTCTAAATCAAAATTTAAAAACCAACGAGTCTTGCTTCTTTTCAGTGAATCAAATATGTGACGTGGATCAACCAAACAAAAGAGAGAAAAACAAAAGGTTTATAAGGCTGAAAGACAGTTACTTTCTGTAAGAAAAGAAGAAGAAGAGGGACAGAGGGAACCAGTTTTTCGTTTCTTTTCTACGGAGGTGAAAGCGACGGAAGGGAAAGGTGGGAATTAATGCCAAAAATTGTTGTTTGGATGGTAGTGATTGGTAGGGTGAAAAAGAAGGAGAAAGGGAAGGGGAAGAAAAGGGTGGGGGGAAACTGCGGAGGACTCAGCTTCTTCGGCTGCTTTCGACGGTTTCTGGTGGATTCGATGGCAGTTTGACCGTGTGAGTTTTGCGTTTATTTTGTTTTTATGGGAGCTTTTGGCTTTGTTGGGTCAGGCACAGAAGCGAACAAGCAAGCTCCTTTTACCAGCGAAGAGAAGAATAAGGAAGAAGATGCGATTAGAAATCAGACTAGGAATTAAAAATGTTACTTCACATTTATTTATTTTTGTTTATAGTTGACTTTTTATATAATTTAAAAAAATGTTCGTGTAAAAATATATAAGAAAATAATATAAAATAATTAAAACGATAATTTTATCTTTAAAAAGTTAAATTTTGTTTGTTGGAAAATTAAAAAATATATAAAAGAAAACGTGTATTATAAAAGTTATTGATTTTTTCAATAAAATATTTTAAGTGTGACAATTTTAAAACACAAAAAAGACGACAAAGGGAATACCTTTTACAAGTTTAGTGTCTAACGTTAATATTCTTAAAGGTTAATTGCATAAGATACTCCTACACTTTCACTAGTATTTTGAAATGGTTTCTAAGATTTGAAGGACTTGGTTGATATAATATTAATGGTTTGAGGATTCAATTAGAGTATTTTAAAATTTAGGAATCAATTTAAAACATGGATTGGAATTTGAGGGTGTTTAGTGGAATTAATCCTTTTTATCTTGTGATTTATGTTTAATGTATTAGAAGGGGATAGGATCTTACACTAGCTAAAACTTGATTATTATCTAATCTTAAGGAACATTTAATGACTTGATTAATTAAAAAGTTCATTTGAAAATAACATATAAATTAAACAAGGTAACATTTAATTCAGTTATTAATTCAGTTACTAATTATTGTAGTTAATAATAATATTAATCTTATTAAATAAAATAAATGATTCCTTGATCTGGGTTTAAGGTTAGGATTTTAAAGTTTATGAGGTTTTATGGTTTAGGGGTTTTAATTTTGAAATTTAAGGTTTAGAATATAAACAAGGAAATAGAAAATACAAAGTTGTTGCTATCTTATTTAAAATGTATTTTATTTTTAAAGGAATCTCTATTTAATCAAAGTTATTAAATATTCTTTAACCTATGCCTTATAACATAAATTAAAAAATTTCTTTCCATATTGTCATTTGCCAATGATGGCAAGATGGTGAAAATTAAGTCACGACATTAAAGATATATAATAGAATTAAAAAGAAAATTTTAGAATGGGTGACGCACACCGCTGAACACTATTAACGCAATACACCGTTGAATACAATTAATTTTTAATAATTTTTAAATAATTATTAAAAATCTAAAAATTTTGACATGCAATTAATCATATTTCAAAACAAAATTAAAAGAAATTATTCTATGAACCATTTTCATCACCTCATGGTCCTACCCAACTAAAATAATACACATCATCTTTTTTTTTCATGTC
This sequence comes from Hibiscus mutabilis, assembly GCA_019671005.1. Taxonomy (NCBI): domain Eukaryota; kingdom Viridiplantae; phylum Streptophyta; class Magnoliopsida; order Malvales; family Malvaceae; genus Hibiscus; species Hibiscus mutabilis. The sequence continues at coordinate 6,682,978 of CM033729.1, read as the reverse complement.
ATATGTACACTTGGAATAAACCTTGCAAATCATCATCTTCCTTCTTTTTATTTCATAAATAATTTACCCAATTAAAAAATAGGGTTTTCTTGTAGGTTTTCCAGTTTCCTCTTGTCTTGCTTCTGTCGTTCGCACTTCCGCTCCATCATTCTTTTTCTTTTGATTTTCTTTTGTTTGAATGTGGTAGAGTCGTCTTTGTAGTTGTTAGTACCAGCGAACCACAATCACTCGAATGTTCAATAACAACCCTCTGTGAACGTACTAGAATACTACAGCCGTGCGAGCAAACCAATTATAACTCGTTGCGAACTCAACATGCAAACGCTACCTTAGCTCTCGTGACAATACGCGTGATCCACATCGACACTCGTGTCATAATAACTCACCAAGACACTTGTCTTCCTTGATTGACACGTGCTCTCACCACATCCGACCCCCTATAAGGAGGTTGATTACTGAGGTGATCAACAATGGTGCGATGAATCTGGATTGAACACCATTTTCAGTATGATTCTCAAGAAACAATGAGGAATGATCCTCGGTGGGAGCGTCTGCCAAAAGAAAGTGTGCATAGTAAAACAAGTAAGTGCGCTAATTGAAAGGATTGCTAGCCATTTCTATGCAACTGTGCATAGTAAAGCGTCTGCCAAAAGAAAAGGTTCGCTAGCCGCTTTCAAGTAAGTGTGCATAGTAAAACGACCGCACGCCACGCCATTTCCAAGTAAGTACGTGAATTGAAATGATTACTAGCCACTTCCAAGTAAGTTTGCATAGTAAAGTGATCGCATGCCACGCCGCTTCCAATTAAAAGCACGAATTGAAAGGGATCTCTAGCCACTTTGTCACGACCATTTTTGAAATCGAGTGTGGTAAAAATAGCCTGACTATCGATCTTTTTAGAAAATTAGGGTTTTCTGGCCATTTTTAATTTAATCTTGAAAATTTAGAGTTTTTCGTATTAAATTTGATTTTTCTTTATTTATCCTTAAAAAATATTTGGAGTCGTCACCGATCACTTCGAGGTAGACCGGACACCGAAAAAATAAACCAGAGATTTTGTTTTAAAAATTGGGTTCGGGAGTCGGTTACGTGTAGGGAAGGGTTAGCACCCCTACGAACGCCCATTAGCGGTACCTTTAATTTTACTTGCCATTTTGGCATTTCAAATAATTATTTGAATTTAATTTATCCCGTGATTATTAATTGAATTTAAATTCTGAATACATATGTCCTTTTATAAGGAAATTCATTTTATTCGAATATGAGATTAAAGGCACCCCGTTAGGTGGAACCCCTATTAATATTTAAAAATGAATTTCCAACATAAAAGGTTTTTTTATGAATGTTCTTTTATTGTCTTGTTTATTTTAAGTATTAATCCTAAACAAGCTTTAATTAATTAGTTATTTTAAACTATGAATATTAATTAATTTAAAGTTTTTATGAGAAAATACCAATTTCTTGAACACCTTCTATATATTTAAAGCCTTTAAATTAATCGTATTCCTAATTAATTAATTCTTCTAATTAATTAAAGTTATAGTCCTAATTAGGGCTCTAACAATTTATTATTTAATTATAAGTGAAAATGTATGTCGAATATACACCTTTATGACCAAGGCTGAGATAGCACCATATTGTAAACAATGGAACACCATCCAGATTCGAACCTCAAAGATTCTATTCGATATACATTTAATTAACTACAATGTATCTTAATTAATTATCTAATTTTAATTAAGGACTAATTTTGTATTTAATTTTAAGTATAATGTATATTAAATATTATTATAAAATTCATGTTGAGATAACACCCCATTGTAAACAATGGAACATCATCCAAATTAGAATTTTAAAATTGTATTTAATATGCACTTCATTACTACAATTATCTATCCTATTTAATTATTGAAATCCTAATTAGAGAAACCCTACTAAGGTTCTAATAATTAATTAAACTAAGTGTATTTAATTGTCTAATATTTAATTCTACATGCCTAATTTAAAACATGCATCTCATAAAATAATTAAATAAAAAATTAAAATAAAAAATTGTACACTAAAACGGGTTTTTATTAATATAGGGGATCTAATTAAAACAATTACAAAACTATGAGCCCAAATTACAAAGCCTAAGTGACCTAATTGAAGGAATTACAAGTTTAGGGAAACAATTGAGGATAATAGGACTAAATTGAATTAAATGCGAAACTTAGATGAAAAATTAGGATGGGAAATGACTAAATTGAGAGAAAGCAAAGAAAAGGGCAAAAACCAAATGATATCAATTTGGAAGTACGCGGGTCAAACCTGACCCAAATACGATGCGCGGGTCATTTTGCCCCGGTGCCAAAATGGCATCGTACCAACTCAGGCATAAATAGCCCAAGCCCGAGTCAAAACGGCCATATTTCCCAATTCACTATCTCTCTCCTCATTTCTATTCTCTCTCTCTCTAAAACCTCTCAACTTAAACATCCAATACCCAGAAAATCCACACACTTTTCGATCAAACTTCTTCGTTCATCCTTGTTCTTGCTCAAAATCATCCACAAACCTCTATTTAATCCATTCCAAACACCCAAAACACCTTCGAACCTGTTTCTTATCGATCAAACACACAATTTCTTCCAAGATTCAACCCTTGTTCATCATAAACTTCTCATTCAATCTCTAAAAACACCAAAGCACGTCCCTAAACCTGTTTCTAAAGATCTAAAGCCCAACGCATCCCATAAGTTATTATCTGTTCTTCCAGAATCAAATAAACCCTAGAAACTCCAACCTTGCTCTGCCTTGTCTACCACCCTTAGATTTAGGACCACCGCCACTCAAGCTCTCCAACATGTTTGCTGACCGTCGGGGGTGATGCCGGCCATATATGGTCATCATCTCCGGCCAACCCTAGCCTACTCCGATCAACTCTGCAACTCCGGCCATCCCTAACCTCTTTTCGACCATCGTAACCCTAGCTCCGGCTGCCGTCCTTTGCAGTGAGGCAATTTCAGGCCGCCGTGCCAGAACCCTAAAACTTCCAAAATTCTCCATTTTTTGATCTATCCACCTAACCTACCCGATCCATCAGGATCTCCTATCTTCCCCCTAAATCTACCCATAACCTCATCAAAACTATCATTTTCAACCCCTCCAAATCCTAAACTCTCTTTGACTGAATACATTTTGGCAAACTTGATATAAGTTTTTGGCAACTTTCTTAATTTACTTACCATTTTATTGTTTAAAAAAAACCTAGATCTGACCTTTTTTCTTGTTTATATCACAGAAAAGTAAAAGGTCAGGGAGAAGTTTACCTTCTGATCTTGATGATGAAGATTCGGTGACAAATTCGGCAACTTTTTGTCTTCTCTGGCGACCCTTGATATCTCTGGTAACTCTTCAGCTTCCTCTCTCCTCAATTATTAGAGTAATAATTATGTAATATTACAGGCATCATTAATTGTTTTTCTCTCTCCACGGGGTATTTATAGTTGGGATGGATGCTGATGTCAGAGACCTATGATCTGTTAACAACTGGGCTCCAGCTTGGTTTGATCCGAGTGAAGCACAGAAGAGCCAATGGCAGAGTGCCACGTGGCGAGTTTAGGCGGGAAAAAAAGCACAAGTGTGCTAGTTTGGGCCTTTTTCTGATAACATGTATCTAGAATAGAAGTTTGGTTGTAAATGGGCTTCAAATTTGTGATTTGGGTTCATGCTTTGTATATGAGCTATTTTTGGGCTTTTATTTTTATTTGGGCTTTTGTATTTAATATATTTATTTATTTATGCATTATTTATATTTATTTATTTATTTATTTAATATGCACAGTCAAAATTTGGGTATAACAGTTGCCCCTCTTTGCTCTTTGCTGTGGAATAGGGATAGAGCAAAGACTGAAAATACATGAATTTTCCTCGAACGCACATCCATTCTCTAATCAACTGAAGTTTGAAGTTGTTCTTCGGATTACGAAATTCTTCAATCTTTTACCAAACCATAGAGTCTGAAGTTGTTCTTCTGATTAAGAAATTCTTCATCTTCCCAAGTCTAGCACTACTCATAGAAATCTTTGACTTTATGAGGTTTGAAGCTGTTCTTCTCATAAATTCTTCATTCCTCACTCTTTGCTAATCCACTTTTTGCAAGGCATCGAATAAGCAAGCTCTTCTTATTAGGAACTTCCTTATTCTTCAAAAGGACACACTTTTCTCATTATGAGCTCTTTTTTCTTCACTGGACGAGTTCTTCTCATGAGGAACTCTGGGACGAACTCTTCTCATTAGGAGATCTTCATTCTTTGCTAAGCGGATTCTTCTCATTAGGAATCCTAGAACGAACTCTTCTCATTGGGAGATCTTCATTCTTTGCTGAGCGAGTTCTTCTCATTAGAAATTCTAGAACGAACTATTCTCATTATGAGCTCTTTATTCTTGGTAAATGCCTGGCAAAACAGATTAAAATTCTTTGATGAAGGTTAGTATGACCCTAATTTCTACATATGATGCATAAACAATGATCCATTAGGAAACGAAAAGTAGCTGCTTCCACTTTCTCGGTGACTCGTTGGACTCTACTTGATGGTGTTTCTTTACTAATTCTCGGCTTGCTTTGACACTTTATCTCATACTCTGGACTAGCCTTTAAACCTTATTTCTGTGTTTCTGGTCCTATGCTCTAAAGCATCCTTTCGGGTTTTCACTCTAGGTTGCTTTTCTCAAAGCACTCTTTCGGGTTTTTACTTTGGCTTTTTTAAGGCGCCCTTTTGGGTTTTCACCTTTCCTTCATTTATTTTTCTTTCTCTTTCTTTTTTTCTCTTTTTCTTCTTTTCTTTTTCTTTTTTCTTTTTTGTTGTTTTTTTCTTTTTTTTGAAACCCTCGGTGCCTTTTCGGGTTTTTGCCTTATCTTCGTATTTTCTCTTGTTCAATTTCTGTAACCCTGACTTATTCAGCTGTTGATTGATTCAAGCGTTTCTTTATTTTCATCTCCATTTCTGTTGGTGCAACATTACACTCAATCTTCTCTTTATACTCTCCTCTTCAATAACCTATAGTCAAAAAGTTCACATGCATTCTTCAAAACACAGCAATACCAAGAAATCATTTGTTTTTAAATAAATTATGCTAATATACTCTCATGATGCTTTAGAAATAACAACAGAAAGCTCGGAAGCGAATTCATGAATTTATTGAAGCTTATCAATTAAAATGCAATGGATTTGAAAAAGTCACGGCAAACAGAAACAGCAAAACAAGAAACAAAGTTAGATCTTCAGGTATCCATAGAATGAAGGATTCAGCCACCCTTTCGACCAATCGTAGCTTTGAACTTGAACCATTGTCCAGCAGACTTCAACATTGTCGAGATGTTTACAGATGTGAAATCCTTTCCAAAATATTGGGTATCCGAGAGGTTGATAAGTGTTCAAAAGTACTATTTTTCTTACCCTTTTTACTCATATTATTGTTAGACTTAGGCTCATATTAGTTGCATAATTAGCCATTCATGCATTAATCCATGTTTCCTTCCATCATTGAGCTTGATTACATAACTTGGTAGTTTTTGTGGGAAAAGATACTGCTTTGGTGTGTTTTGTGTGTATATGCAGGATCACTTGCCAAAGCAAGGCTAGAGCTAGTTGCCACGGCAATGCATGAAGGATACGCCGAGCTAGTTGCCAAGGCAATACATGAAGGAGACGCCGAGCCAGTTGCCAGGGCAATTGTTGACAAGAGCAAAGGTGATATGGTAGTCGAAACTGATGACTAGACAAGCCCAAGATGACGTGGAGCAAAGGCCAATCCCAAAGGAATTTGATTTCCATGAAGAGATTAAAGAATAATTAAATTCCAAGAAGATATGAGAAGTTCTAGTAGGAATATAATTATAATAAAGAATTATATTCTTTAAAGATAATTTAATTCCAACTTAACTTCCTCCTCAAAGAAGGACTTTGACCTAGCCCTATAAATAAGAGGGAGATTTCGACAATCCAGGGAGAGCAAGAGAGGGGAATTTTGACAACTCCAAGGAGGGCAAGAGGAGAGAATTTTCGACAAGCATCTAGGGCAAGGAGGATTTCGACAAGCCTCATTCTTCATCATTTTCTTTCTTGTTCGATTGGGTTCATGCTAGGGATTATTTATCTTGTGTTTCTTTGGAACCTAGCCATGAACTAAATCTATTTGGCTATGGTTATTGTGTTTTGTGGTTGTGAGAAACTATTGGTTTTTGTTTAGGTAATAAGAGTTTGCACTTTTCCATTCAAAGTTTATTCATTCTTGGTTCTTATTCTTATTTGCGAGTGAATTGGGAGAGGATCTCGTGATTTCATCTATTTATCTAATATCGGGAGAGTTAGATTCAAGAAACGAATGAATATGATCTTTATTCAATCTATTGATGGTGAAGATTAATTCGGCTTAGGAATAAGTTAAGGATTTCAACGGCTAAGAGGAGCACAAGATTGGTTGTTGTTCACCCTTGATTCACGCAGGGATGTATTATCAAGGCATGCACAAGTAGCTAGAGTTTCGACTTAGGGATAAGAAGAAACCATTGAAGAACGCTCTGCCGAACCTTGAAGATTGCTGCCCAGACGCCCAAGTAGTTGCCCAGGCAACCATCGATTAGTTGCCAAGGCAACCCCGTTGTGCAAGTTGCCACGGCAACTGAGTTGCCTGTGCACTCTTTTACCAAGATGATCCAATCGGCTATCACACCTCAACTCACGATAACCTGGCCTATCTCTCTCTCATTTGATCTCATCCACTCTTTTACTTTATTGCTTTCTAGATTAGTTATTAGTTAAACTCCTATAATCCTTTATTTGTGTTTTTACTTTTTACAGTGCAAGAGACTAGATTCTTGAAGTGGCACCAATCTCTGTGGAGACGATATCTTTTATACTATAACTTGCAACGTGTATACTTGCACAATTGCGTAGCACTTATTACGCGCAACAAGTTTTTGGCACCGTTGCCGGGGATTGGCAATAGCGACTTTGTTTTTATTTTCTTGCACTTTCTTTTTACTTTTCTTGTTTAAGATTCAAAGGGCTAACAAACTTTGGTTTTGCATTGGTATATGACCAGGGCGAGACCGACTACACTAGAATATCCCTTTGATCCAGAAATTGAACGAACCTTACAAAGACTTAGACGAAGGATAAGAGCAGCAATGGCTAATCAAGACGGCAATATGAATCAAGATGTTCCAGCAAGAGGATGAGTGATTCTTGCACGAAACAGAACTATTCGAGACTATCTTGAAGAAGATCTTGATGGACTTAATCTAGGAGTTGTCGCACCTGAAATTGAAGCCAACCACTTTGAGTTAAAATCGGTAATGTTTAATATGATCAACACAATTGGTCAGTTTGGCGGCTCAACAACTGAAGATGCACGGCAACATATGAAATCTTTCCTCGAGATTTGCAACTCGTTCAAAATACACGGAGTCACCCCCGATGTCTTACGATTAAGATTATTCCCCTATTCACCGAGGGATAGGGCGAAAGCATGGTTGAATAGCATTCCTGCCGGATCAATAGCATCTTGGACCGATATTTGTCGTGATTTCCTTGCTCGGTTTAATCCTACAAATTTGACTGATAAGCTTCGTAACGACATTACTTCTTTTCGGCAGGCAGATGATGAATCCATGTACGAGGCTTGGGAGAGATATAGAGAACTTCTACACAAATGCCTCATACACGGATTCCCGGTGTGGACTCAAGTAACGATGTTTTACAACGCCGTGAATACACCAACAAGGATGATGCTAGATGCCTCGGCAAATGGCATACTCCTAGATAAGTCGCCGGAGGAAGCAATGCAAATTTTAAACATGCTGGCCAAGAATGATTATCAATTCCTATCTACTAGAAGAGGATGAGTTAGACGCCAAGCCACAATACATGAACTAGGATCATCAGATTCAATTTCGGCACAATTGGCCACTTTAACCAAGATGGTCCAGAACATGCAAAAACCAAACAACACACATGAAGTCAAGGTAATGGATTCTTTTTGTGAGTTATGTGGTGATAACCATAATTCTTCTGAATGTATGCAGAATCCGGAATCCAGCTTCTATATGGGGAATTATAATCGGAACAACAATGTGATGTCCAATACATACAATCCAGCTTGGAAGAAGCACCCAAATTTTTCATGGAGTAATCCCAACAATGCTCTAAACCAGAACAATCAAGAATGCACAAGCATCGGGATTCCAGCAGAATATTCCACGGCAACAGTTGCCGCAGCAACAACCAACAACATCTAGTTCTTTGGAAAATTCTCTAAATGCTTTTATGATGAAAACTGAATCTTATATGGCTGAGAATAGTAACTTCATAAAAAGAACTAATGCTTTTATTAACAGGACCGAAAGCTAAACAAAGCCACTAGGAAAGATCACTTCCCATTACCCTTTATTGATCAAATGCTTGACCATCTTGCAGGTAAACCCTTTTATTGTTTTCTTGATGGTTATTCAGGTTACAATCAAATTGCCATAGCACCAGAAGATCAAGAAAAGACAACCTTCACATGCCCATACGGTACTTATGCCTTCCGAAGGATGCCGTTCGGATTGTGTAACGCCCCGGCAACCTTCTAAAGATGCATGATGGCACTCTTTTCAGACATGGTCGAAGACTTCCTTGAGATCTTCATGGATGATTTTTTTGTTTTTGGTAATGACTTTGACGGCTGCCTCGGTAATTTAGAGAAGGTGTTGGCAAGATGGGAAGAAACTGATCTAGTCCTCAATTGGGAGAAATGCCATTTTATGGTAGATGAAGGAATAGTGCTCGGCCACAAGATTTCATCCAAGGGAATTGAAGTAGATAAAGCCAAGGTGGACGTGATTGAGGGATTACCCCCACCAAGTTCGGTTAAAGGAATTCGAAGCTTTCTTGGACATGCAGGTTTTTACAGGAGGTTCATTCATAATTTTTCTAAAATCACTAAACCCTTGTGCAATTTGCTTGAACAGGATAAAGTCTTCGATTTTGATGAATCTTGCACCCAAGCATTCGAAACCCTAAAGGAAAAGCTTGCCTCGCACCCATTGTCGTTCCACCAAATTGGACGCTACCTTTTGAGCTCATATGTGATGCAAGTGATTTCGCGGTAGGAGCAGCCCTAGGCCAACGCACAGGTAAGACCTTCCATGTGATATACTACGCTAGTAAAACTCTTAATAGTGCTCAAGTGAATTACACAACAACGGAGAAAGAATTACTAGCTGTAGTTTTCGCATTTGACAAGTTTTGATCCTATTTGATTGGTACAAAGGTAATTGTTCATACGAACCATTCGACAATCAAATATCTATTTGCTAAAAAGGATGCCAAACCTCGTTTGATTCGTTGGATATTACTTTTACAAGAATTTGATATTGAAATTAAGGACAGAAAAGGAACAGAAAATCAAGTGGCCGATCACTTATCACGTTTAGAACGCAATAGGGAGGAGGACGCGGATCTAGAGATATGCGATGCATTCCCGGATGAACAAATTTTAGTTGCCTCGGCAACCATAGACGCACATGCCTCGACAACCCTCGACGCCTCAACAACCATGGACGCGCACGCCTCGGCAACTCTCGACGTCGCAGCAGCCTTTGACGTGTACGCCTCGGTAATTTTGGGAGCAGTCGCCACGGCAGCACATGCCTCGGCAATACCCTAGTACGCAGATTTAGTTAATTTCCTTGTTTGTGGTATTTTACCTTATGGCATTACTCACCAAGGGAAGAAGCGGTTCCGCCATGATGCTAAGCATTACTTTTGGGACAAGCCTCTTTTGTTTAAACAATGTGTAGATCAGGTCATACGTCGATGTGTCCCTGATGAAAAACAACATAATGTACTCCGGCAATGCCATTCTTCACCCTATGGAGGACATTTTGGAGGAACTCGTACCGCGGCCAAAGTTTTGCAATCCGGTTTGTATTGGCCAACATTGTACAAAGATGTCCAAGACTTTTACAAGCAATGTGATCGTTGCCAGAGGACGGACAATATCTCTAGACGACATGAGATGCCGCTCCAGAACATTATCGAGGTGGAATTGTTCGATGTATGGGGGATCGATTTTATGGGACCTTTCCCATCTTTATTCGGCAACCTCTACATTCTACTTGCCGTCGACTACGTGTCTAAATGGGTGGAGGCAACTGCAGTTCCCAACAACGATTCCAAGACCGTGCAACGATTCTTGCAGAAAAACATATTTACACGGTTTGGGATGCCGAGAGCAATTATCAGTGACGAAGGCAAGCATTTTGACAACAGACTAATTGCCAAGATGTTGCAACGCTTCGGCATATCACACAAGATCGCCACAGCATATCACCCACAAACCAACGGGCAAACAGAAATTTCCAACCGGGAATTGAAGGGTATACTCGAGAATGTTGTAAATCCCTCTAGGAAGGATTGGTCATTAAGACTAGATGATGCACTTTGGGCATATCGCACTGCATTCAAAACACCCTTAGGTATGTCCCTCTTCTGACTTGTCTATGGCAAAACATGCCATCTACCGATGGAAATCGAACACAAGGCATACTGGGCAATCAAGACCGTGAATATGGATTGGGAAAGTGCCGGACAAAAGCGTTTGTTGGACCTCAATGAGATAGAAGAATTCCGTGCACTCGCCTATAACAATGCACGAATCTACATGGAGAAAACAAAGCAATGGCATGACAAAAAACTATTGCCGCGGCAATTCACGCCAAGGCAACTAGTTCTCTTATTCAATTCTCGGCTAAAACTTTTCCCGGGAAAGCTGAAATCAAGATGGTCGGGACCATTCGAAGTCGTCAAACCATTCTCCCATGGTGCTGTGATAATCAAGTCCATCTCTGACAACCATGAATTCAAAGTTAATGGACAAAGATTGAAACACTACAATGGTGCCCATGTGGAACGTAACAAAGAAGTGGTCAACTTAGGAGATGCATGAGCATGTTCTCCTTTCAATATTTTATTTTTATTTTTATTTTTATTTTTAGGAGATATTTTATTTTTCTTCATTATCTTTAGTTTCCAGGTTTCTTTTCCACAACAAGACTAACAACCACCATGTTAAGGAAATTTACTGCCGACTACTTGCCACGGCAACCGCAACAGATGATGATGCGGCAACCTACATCGTGCACGCACAAGCTGATGCCACGGCAACCAACCATGAAGATGCCACGGCAACCAAAGCTAAAGACATCCTGGCAACCACTGCAAAAGCCAAAGGTAAAGCAGCTATGCCCGAATCAACTCCTACGGAATCATTTTCTAATTTTTCAGATTCGAACGAGTCCTCCATTGCACAAACAAAGACCGCGCCAATTGAATCCTCCAAGCGAAAAGCCAATGACATTGATGAAGAGGATGATGAGGACAACCCCGTACGAGGATCGATTCCACCACCGGCAACAAGAAAACAACCATCGCATTCAAGCAAGAGAATCAAGACACCAACCAAAAGTAAACTAATCATCTACGATGACGAACTCTCGGAGTAAGTCCTCGTGTGCATTTTATTTTTTGTTATTTTTATTTTTCTTTAATGCATGCATTGAGGACAATGCCTCACTCGAGTTTGGGGGGGATTGTTATTAGTAGTTACCATGTTTAGTTACATTCATCTTAAGTATTACATTTAGGATACATAAATTGCTTGTCATGCCTTTAATTGGAACAATAATTGCTTAGATTTGATGAATATCCGATGATGACTTTGCCAATGCACTTAATTGATAGAATTTTTATTCTAAGATAACCATGGAAAAACTTAGAATTTTATTATGATGCTAAATTTTGATGAAACACTGTTGTGGTTTGATTGATTTAAGGAATTCTAGTGAACATAGGTTGATAATTAAACAAATTGGGGGATTAGAATAAAAATTGGATGAATGCTAGAGGTGCCCGAAATTGGCTCTAGCATGTTCTAAAAAATTGATCGCTAGAGGTGCCCGAAACTGGCTCTAGTATGTGTTAAAAAAATTGATCGCTAGAGGTGCCCGAAACCGGCTCTAGTCGAATAAATTAACTTAAGAAAACTAAAAACAAAACACTAGAGGTGCCCAAAACTGGCTCTAGTTAAACGATGTTAAAAAGAACCCAATGAAGTAATTTGAAAACCTATTGTTTGCATAGAATCCGAAAAATCAACTTGCACATAACTCCGCACACACTCACAATCATTATAGTTTGATTCTGAGTAACTCCTAAGTTTTTCGAAAAATAAAAAGCCAATCATACTTTGTGCCCCAGTTCAGAGAATTGAAATCAAGTTCAAAGCTAAGTTTGTGAAAATTGAAGTCTTGGCAGGTAATTATGAGTTTGCATTGCTTGAAGATAAGCAATAGTTTGAGTTTGGGGGTGTGATAAGTGTTCAAAAGTACTATTTTTATTACCCTTTTTTACCCATATTATTGTTAGACTTAGGCTCATATTAGTTGCATAATTAGCCATTCATGCATTAATCCATGTTTCCTTCCATCGTTGAGCTTGATTACATAACTTGGTAGTTTTTGTGGGAAAAGATGCTGCTTTGGTGTGTTTTGTGTGTATATGCAGGATCACTTACCAAAGCAAGGCTAGAGCTAGTTGCCAGGGCAATGCATGAAGGATACGCCGAGCTAGTTGCCAGGGCAATACATGAAGGAGACGCCGAGCCAATTGCCAGGGGAATTGTCGACAAGAGCAAAGGTGATATGGTAATCGAAATTGATGACTAGACAAGCCCAAGATGACGTGGAGCAAAGCCCAATCCCAAAGGAATTTGATTTCCATGAAGAGATTAAAGAAGAATTAAATTCCAAGAAGATAGGAGAAGTTCTAGTAGGAATATAATTATAATAAAAAATTATATTCTTTAAAGATAATTTAATTCCAACTTAACTTCTTCCTCAAAGAAGGACTTTGACCTAGCCCTATAAGTAAGAGGGAGATTTCGACAAACCAGAGAGAGCAAGAGAGGGGAATTTCGACAACTCCAAGGAGGGCAAGAGGAGAGAATTTTCGACAAGCATCTAGGGCAAGGAGGATTTCGACAAGCCTCTTTTTCATCCTTTTCTTTCTTGTTCGATTGGGTTCATGCTAGGGATTATTTATCTTGTGTTTCTTTGGAACCTAGCCATGAACTAAATCTATTTGGCTATGGTTATTGTGTTTTGTGGTTGTGAGAAACTATTGGTTTTTGTTTAGGTAATAAGAGTTTGCACTTTTCCATTCAAGGTTTATTCATTCTTGGTTCTTATTCTTGTTTGCGAGTGAATTGGGAGAGGATCTCGTGATTTCATCTATTTATCTAATATCGGGAGAGTTAGATTCAAGAAACGAATAAATATGATCTTTATTCAATCTATTGATGGTGAAGATTAATCCGGCTTAGGAATAAGTTAAGGATTTCAACGGCTAAGAGGAGCGCAAGATTGGTTGTTGTTCACCCTTGATTCACGCAGGGATGTATTATCAAGGCATGCACAAGTAGCTAGAGTTTCGACTTAGGGATAAGAAGAAACCATTGAAGAACTCTCTGCCGAACCTTGAAGATTGTTGCCCAGACGCCCAAGTAGTTGCCCAACTAGTTGCCCAGGCAACCATCGATTAGTTGCCAAGGCAACCCCGTTGTGCAAGTTGCCACGACAACTGAGTTGCCCGTGCACTCTTTTTCCAAGACGATCCAATCAGCTATCACACCTCAACTCACGATAACCTGGCCTATCTCTCTCTCATTTGATCTCATCTACTCTTTTACTTTATTGCTTTCTAGATTAGTTATTAGTTAAACTCCTATAATCCTTTATTTGTGTTTTTACTTTTTATAGTGCAAGAGACTAGATTCTTGAAGTGGCACCAATCCCTGTGGAGACGATATCTTTTATATTATAACTTGCAATGTGTATACTTGCACAATTGTGTAGCACTTATTACGCCCAACAGAGGTCTTAATTGCCGGATGCCTAATCAAAATCCATCTAAGCCGTCCTTTACGGGTTTTCAACTCAGATCCTTCTTTGGTTTCAAGACTTCTTTGTGAGTTTTTATCTTGAACCCCTTTTTCTTTTTCTTTCTTCTTCCTCTTTTTTTTGAATCTTCGATGCCCTCTCGGGTTTTCACCTAAGATTATTCTATTTTGTGAAGCGCCCTTTTTCGAATTTTCACTTCACTTTTTTAATCTCTTTTTTTATTCTTTAGACGTAATATTTCTTAACTGAATCAGAGTTCACTGGCTTGTGCAACTCTTCACCATCAATTTCAGCTAAGATCACGCTCCTCCGAAGAAAGCCTTTTTGACAATATATGGTACCTCCCAGTTACGCATCCATTTCCCACGGAAATCTTTGTGTATTGGCAAGATCTTTTTAGCACTAGATCACCCTCTCAGAATTATCTGGACTGAACTTTTTTATCATAAGCCTGCATCATTCTCTTCTGGTACATTGACTATGACATATGGCTCTCAACCTCCTTTATTCGATAAGATTTAACTGATCATATCGAGTATGTACCCATTTTGTTTTATCCAATTTTACTTCAGACAAAACTCGAAGAGAAGGAATTTCAACCTCAATTGGTAGTACTGCCTCCATTCTGTATACCAGAGAATACGGCGTTGCCCCAGTAGAAGTTCGCACTGAAGTTCGATATACAAACAATGCAAATGGCAACTTTTCATGCCAATATTTTTAAGTGTCTGTCGTCTTCACTATGATTTTCTTAATGTTCTTATTTGCTGCCTCTACCGCACCATTCATCTTTGGATGGTAAGTTACAGAATTGTGATGCAAAATTTTAAACTGCTCACATGCCTCTTTCTTCAAAAACTTGCAGACTGTTGATATGGTGATATTGGCATAGGAGGCTACTCTTACCCACTTGGTAAAGTAATCAATGGCCACAAGAATAAAACGATGTCCATTAGAAGCTTTGGGATAAATTTGACCGATGGCATCCATGCCCCAGACAGCAAAAGGCCATGGTGAATTCATTGTGTGAAGAGGTACTGGAGAATAATTGAATTTGTCTGCATATATCTGGCACTTATGACATTTCTTAGCATACTCAATGCAGTCTCTTTCCATAGTTGACCAATAATACCCATACCTCATGATTTTCTGGACTATTGCAAAACAGCTGACATGTGTCCCACATATTCCATCATGCACTTCTGGTAAGATGCTTCTAGCTTTCTCAATCATCAACACAGCTTAATAACACTTGATCTTTGCTTCTCTTATACAAGATTTCACCGTCAAGCACATATCCTGTAGCCATTCTTCTGATTGTCCTTTTGTCAACATCATTCACCCAACTAGGATAAGTCTGGGAATTGATATACCACAGAATGTCATAATACCATGGGTTTCCATCTGCCTCTTCTTCTATACTATAACAGTGAGTGTAAGTCTCTTAACTCTGCATCTGAATCGGTACCATATCTTCTGGTTTGTTTGCTAGAAATACCGAAGCCAGTGTAGCTAAGGCATCCGCCATTTGATTGTCCTCTCTAGGGAGATATGTGAAAGTGATTTCTTTAAACTTTTTCATCAACTCAATGATCAATTTTCGATATTCAATCAACTTTGTATCCTTTGTTTCTTATTCTCCACGAAGTTGATAAATCACCAGTGCAGAGTCTCTATATACTTTCAGAATCTCTATCTTTCTTTCAATAGCAGCTCGTAGATCTATACCACAGGCTTCGTATTCTGCCATGTTGTTAGTGCACAGGAATTCCATTTTACTTGTGAAAGGATAATGTGTATTATCTGGGGATATCAATACTGCTCTAATCCCACGTCCTAGGGCATTAAATGCTCTACCGAAATATAACTCCCAAGCATCATTCTTTGTAATTTTCTTTTCCTCTAAAGAAATTTTCATTACATCTTCATCTGAGAAATCAAAACTCAGGGGTTCATAGTTTTCCGAAGCGCGACTAGCCAAGAAATCTGCCATTGTACTTCTTTCTATTGCTTTCAGGTTTACATACACAATATCGAATTCTTATAACAACATTTGACATCAAGCCAATCTTCCAGTTAAGGCTGGTGCTTCCATCAAGAACTTTAATGGGTCAAGACGAGATATCAACCAAGTAGTGTGGTATAACATATATTGTCTAAGTCTGCGAGTTACCCACCCAAGGCACAACATAACTTTTAAATTGGCGGGTATCTTACTTCACACTCTATGAACTTCTTGCTTAGGTAATAGATGGCTTTTTCTTTTCTTCCTGTATCGCCATGTTGCCCCAGCACACACCCCATCGAATTCTCGTAAACAGTTAAGTAAAGAATATGCAATCTGTCCGACACCGATGCTACCAAAATTGGAGCATTTACCAGATATTTCTTTATCCTGTCAAATGTTTCCTGACATTTCTTATCCCATTCACCTAGATTATTCTTTCGAAGCAACTTGAAAATTGGATCACATTTATCAGTCAATTGAGAAATGAACCGAGAAATGTAATTCAATCTCCCTACGAATCCTAGAACTTTTTTTGTGAACACGAAGGCGGCAAATTTTGAATCGCCTTCACCTTGTCTGGATCAATTTCAATTCATCTTCTGCTAACCATAAAGCCTAGGATTTTGCCAGATGTAACTCCAAAAGTGCACTTATTTGGATTGAGCTTTAACTGGTATTTTCTCAGTCTTTGAAACAATTTTCTCAAATTCTGAATGTGCTTCTCTTTAGTTTGGGACTTGGCAATCATATCGTCCACATACACTTTAATTTCCTTGTGCATCATGTCATAGAAAAAAGTCACCATGGCTCGCTGATATGTTGCCCCGACATTCTTTAGTCTAAAAGGCATCACCTTGTAACAATACGTGCCCCACATGGTTATGAACGTTGTCTTGTCCATGTCTTCTAGGTCCATCTTTATCTGATTATATCCCGAAAAACCATCCATGAAAGAGAACCATGAATAACCTGATGTATTGTCCACCATAATATCTATATGAGGCAGAGGGAAATTATCTTTTGGACTCGCTCTGTTCAAATCCTTGTAATCAACACACATACGCACTTTTCCATCTTTCTTTGGCACTGAGACTATATTAGCCACCCACTCCAGATATTGTGCCACTTTCAGAAAACTAGCGTCAATATGTTTCTGTACATCCTCTTTGATTTTTAGTACCATTTTCGATCCCAATCTTCTAAGCTTTTGTTGAATCGGATTACATTCTGGCCTTATTGGTAATTTATGCACCACTATATTTGTATCCACTCCTGGCATATCTTGGTAGGACCAAGCAAAAACATCTTTGAATTTCTACAACAGATCTACCAATTTCTGTTTTATCTCTGGTGAGAAGGCAGCACCAATCTTCACCTCCTTTTTAGCTTCTTCTGTTCTCAGATTCAGAATTTCTATCTCTTCTTTATGAGGTAAGATTTGTTTATCCTCTTTTCCACCAACCTTAGTAATTCATCAGGGATTTCACATTATGTCTCATCTTCGACCTCATTAACTTCCATTGAACACTCTGGTCACTCAAAATCTAGCTTGGGATCGGGTTCAGAATCATTCATACAATTAATAGTTAAAGACCTACAAGAAAATTAATAATATATGTTTGGAAAAGGATGCGAAAAATCAAGAAACATGTTTGCCATTTGAGAATCACAATGAAAGCATCTTTATTGAAAGTAAACTTGTATAATAGCCCTTTTATAGATAATCCTTCATACTCGCGGGCAAAAGTATGAAGTGGTTCTTAACATTTCCTCTATTTTATTCTTAAAGACTAGAGGAAGATCTTCGGAGGTCCAGTTGTTCAAGGCTTCACCAGGAAAGCATGGACGTAATCCCTCCAGAAATGTGCTGGGCTGGGATCCCTCAAATACACCATTGATGCACAGCTTCCCCATGCTTTCACCAAAGATCTCATCTTCCTGGAGCCTCAGTGTCTCCTGGTTGTCTTTCTCCAATTGCTTCTCTACATTGACGAACCCACGTGACTTAAAGGTGCTTGCCAGGTCTGGAAATATCATGGGCTCCCAAGTTGCTTCAATTCCCAAAAAGCGAGCCCTTCTTTGGTTTTTAGTCTTTTTCAAATCTTGTCTTTTCTACTAAAGATTAGGCTTAAAACCAAGCCCAAAGCAATCTTTCTTCATCAAAATAGGCTTAAGATACATACATCCTTGTAAATCATTTCCAAGTCTTTTTTCAGTCATTTCCTCTCGGCCAGGTGTTTTACGAACCGTCATCTTGGTACAATTTGATAGCCTTAGGTAGGGCATCGGCTTTCTTTTAGCAACAAAGGTCGTATTTATAAATTCAAAAGCTCAAAATGAACACTCTAAAGCACTTCAATCAGTTTCAATATACGGAGCTTCAGTTGACACAGAAGCAATAATGTCCTCCTCGGCTCTAATACTCACTAGTTTTCCTTTAATCACGAACTTCAACATTTGGTGCAAGGATGATGGTACTGCGCCAGTAGAATGGATCCAAGGCCTTCCCAACAAGCAATTATAGGTTGGCTTTATATCTATGACGACAAAATTAACATTGTAGATAACATGCCTAATTAACAGTGGCACCTCGATCTTTCCCATAACTTCTCGAGTTGCTCCATCAAAAGCCCTTACTATATTCTTATAGGTCTTCATATGGGAATCATCAATTGGCAACCTTTGCAAAGTTGCCATAGGTAAAACATTCAGGGCTGACCTATTATCAACCAACACTCCGGGAAGAACATGCCCCTTACAATGAGTTGTAATATTCAGGGCCTTTACAGATCCTATCCATCATTCCAGGATCTCATCATCACTAAAGGTAATGTAATTATCAGCAGCTATATGATTCACAATCATGTCTAGCTTGTGTACTGATATGTCATTCGGAACAAAAGTCTGATTAAGCACATTGATCAAAGCATTGCGGTGCCCTTCTGAGTCAACAATAGCTCAAGGATGGAAATCCTAGCTTGCTGTCTCTTTTAACTGCTCAACAATGCTATACTCACTTTGTTTCAGAAATTTCAAGAACTTCTGGGCTTGTTCCTCAGTAACGGGATCATTTATTTTTGGGGCTGGTTCTTCCCTAAATATTCTCTCTGGTTATACTAGAGCCTTTGCTTTCTCTTTTTCCAGCTCTTTAGAAACTTTCAGAGAATAACATCTCCCGCTTCTGGTGAAATGCCCAACTTCGTTCACCATCTCTCCATCATACTTTTCCACCTTTTTGTTTCTTCTAGCACTTTTACCTCCTCCTGAGGTTTTCACTTTTCAGGTACTGTCACATTAGCGGCATAATTCCATGGAACCCTCCGAGTGTCTTTGAATGAAAATGGTGTTGGGGGAGAGATAACAACCTTAGGAGTTGCTACCGGTTGTAAATTATTGGAAACATTTCTAACTTTTGGCATAGCAGAAATGATCAATGGTCAGTTTACTGCATATTTGCTTCCAGAACTTTCAGAAGTACACACCTCTGCTTCTTTCCTCTCTCCCGTCTTCTCAAAGAACTCAATATCCTTTTTATTCATCATTCTCTGGATCAAACATCTGAATTCAGCACAATGCTAGATCTCATG
The DNA here is from genome assembly GCA_019671005.1 of Hibiscus mutabilis. Lineage (NCBI taxonomy): Eukaryota > Viridiplantae > Streptophyta > Magnoliopsida > Malvales > Malvaceae > Hibiscus > Hibiscus mutabilis. Next base: position 6,663,396 of record CM033729.1, on the reverse strand, counting down.
ACCATTCTTTTGATGATACTCACAGTAAATGTCTGACTCTACTTCTTGCTCAACTTTTATATCGATCTGTATCATTCCAGCATTGTATAGTTATTCAAATACCCATTTCAAAGGTGATTGGACTTCAGATATATCAGTCTTTAGCCGCTTGGTTTCATCATTCTCCTCTATTGCATTCACCCCTCGTCCTCTATGATTTGGCAAAGGTTTGCTGTTATGTTAGGCTCGTCAAACAATAGCACACCGTTGTTTACCAAATTCTAGACCACCTTTTTGAATGTTGTGCAATTTTAAATTTTATGCCCTGGGATCCCAGCGTGATATTCACAGTGTGCTTTTGAATCATACCATGGAAGGTATGGATGTTGCAAGGGTGTCAGATAATAAGGTCTTACAAAATCCGCATCAAATAACTACGGGTACAGCTCTATATATAATATCAGTAGAGGTGTAAAGTTCATCCGATCATTTTTTAAGCTTCGAGAATCCTTCCTGTTTGAATTCTGTGAACTTCCTGACGTACCAGTCGATGAGATTGTGACATTTTTTGGGGCCTCATAAGCACTCGTGTTGTTCACTTCATTGTCCTTCCTTTTAGAAGTCTTACGAGAACTCTCTCCACTTTTCAGCCTTCCACTTTTAATTGCTGCTTTGATCAATTCGCCAGTCATCACCATGTCAGCAAAATTATGAGTGGCATTACCTATCAGATTTTCAAAGAGTAGTCCCCTCAAAGTGATTACAAACATGTGGTTGACCTTATTTTCCAACAACGCCGGTTGCATATGTACTGCCAATTCCCTCCACCTCTGTGCATACTGGCGGAAACTCTCAGTTGGCTCATGCTTCATAGTCTGTAACATGAACGGCTAGGAACCATTTTAGATACATGTTTATACTGCTCCTCAAAAACACCAGAGAGATCTTTCTAAGATCTAATGTTAACCCGGCTTAATTGTGCATACCAGCGTACTGCTGAACCCGCTAAACTATCCTGAAAACAATGAATCAACAATTTCTCATCCTTCAAATAAGCAGCCATTTTGCGATAGTACATAGCGAGATGTGCTTTCGGATAGGTCGTCCCATCATATTTCTCAAAATCAGGTGCCTTGAATTTAGGTGGAAGACTCAAATCAGCAACCAAACTCATATTAGCAGTGCTAGTCCCCTAATTATTCATTTTCTGCATCTCTAGCAACTTATCCTCCAAAGCCTTGCAGCATTCCTCATACTTTCTCTCGATCTCTGCACGAATCCTCTCTTCTTCATTAACCATATTCAGATTCGGGACTTCATCACCACTTCTAAAATTTACCCTAATATGAACCGGGTGGCTAGCGATTACTCTGGCCAGATTAATTTGGACCTTCTTCACAGCAGGTGGTCCTTCAGGTTGTTCCTTTATATGAGATGTAGTGTCTACCTGCTCATTCACGTTGTTTGCGATAACCTTTTGTACTTTGCCCTTGCCAGATTATTTCGGTCCTAACAAGGCAGTCAAGTGACCGATAATGTCCCTCTATGTCTGAGCAAAGTGATCCCTCATGGATTGCTCAATTCTTTCGAACCTATTCTGTACTTCAACATGATCGTTCTCGAGATTGGCAACTCTATCTTCAACAGCCATGGCCTTGGAGCGTAAACATGTTTTGTATGAATACGGAATGATTACGGTTCAAAAAAAGCAAACTGCCATAGAACCCTTATTTATTAAAACATTTATTATTAAAAGAATAATATCAAATATTGATGTATGAATAGATGCATGAGGGATATTAAGCTCAAAGACACATATTTAGAAAAACATCAATTTAAATAGGAAAATTTGAATACATGAAATGGATAATCTCAACTACAAACAACTACTAGCTCTAATCCTTAGATTGACTATCTCATTCAGTAGGTGAACGACCATCTCTTCAAGCTCTAAGTCAATATCAGGGCGTTGCAGAAAACTGGCAGCATTCTTCGACAATATCTGAACATATCGAGCAATGCCTCTTACTCGTCCCTTAAAGATAACCAATTTGTTGTTTTGTTCCTGAATTGTACGCTGAGTTGCCTCGTACTTCTACTTCCACGCTCTTGATACAGTGCACTTTCAAAGTTTGCAAGTTTTCCTTTTAAGTCTTGAACTGTGTTCACTAACTCAGCCACATTTCCCTTCAACTCTTTCTTTTCTTCATCCGTAGCATCTCTTCCCTTATTGTAATGCCCTTTAAGTACCTGTTCCATTTGCGATATCTGCATTCTTAGTTCTTCATTTTGTTCTCCCAGTTCTGCATTCTGAGCCAACAACTTTGAATTTTGTATCTCCTTTTCTTCTAGCTTCTTTTTAGCACGATCATATGATTCTTTCAAGTCTTGGATCCTTTTCTTGGAGGATTTTGCATAGTCCTCATACATTCTCTTATAATCATTCTTCTCATTTGCAGTCCTATCCAACTGTTCAAACAAATCACTGATCATCATACTTGTGCTTCGTTTTTGAATCTTCTTACACTCTGAATGGGTTTCCTTTAAATCCTTCAATTCTTGACCGAGTTTCCGATTTTGTTCATAAAACTCATTTGTCTTATCTTTTTGTACATCTACCTCTAGCAATGCCATGGATAGCTTCTGTTTCAGTTCTTCAATTTGCTTTTCATACCCCTTCAACTCTTTTTCATGATCATGTTTCAACTTCCCTACTACTGAGGGCACATATCTTACACATTCATTGATCAAACCAATATTACTGACTTCTTTTTGTTGAATGCCATCATTAACTCTTCGAGCCTTCCACTGCGGATAATTTTGTATAACCTCTAATCTATCCTGAAGCTTTACCCTCTTCAGCGTTTCCCATGATGTTATAATGTCCTTTATTTTTGCCTTGTAACCTTTCATCTTATGCATGTATTCAAATTCCTCCATGCCAGTAGTAGCAGGAATAAACTGTCTCGATCTGAATTACCGGGACACCAACAGTGGGCAATATTTTGTTCCTCCCCAAACCCCCGGGATCAGAACCCAATCGAATTTTCCACATCGGTACAGGTAACTCACCACATTCAACCAAGGGGTTTTCCAAACAATCTTTGTGTCTTTCATGTTCAAAAGAAGCTCTTTCCACTATTCTTCCATCATTTTCTCAATTGGACATGCTGCTATATACTCCTATATTGGTGAATAATTAGTGCAAAATCTACGAGCCCTATAAGGTGCAACCCATCCGTGACCTCGAAACCATGCCTCTAACAGTTGAGCACAGCCCCAAAATCTTCCTTTTCGTGTTCTTCTACAAGCGGTTAGGGTTCTATAGGTTTCTGCCAAAATTGCTGGTACCGGATTTACCCCGTTCTTTAATCGCTCAAACAGCCTAGGAGTTGGTGGATCAATATAATCTGGAGTCATTGAAAATAACACTAAACCATAAATACACAAGGTGTACAGACTTCTCTTTCTCTCTGGTTTATCGCTTGTTAAAATCAATTCCTGAATTACCTCCCAGTGAATGCGTTCATTATCCTCAGTTATTTCATCATTCCTTTTTTGCTTTAATTTTCCATTAAACCAAACCTCATCTTTCCCAGTGACCATTTTCAACTTTCTTCTAAAGGTTGAGTTATTAGGAGGTTTCGTGTAAATATTGTCTCTTTCAAATTTTGGGCAATGCAACAAAGGCTCATATTTTTCTAATGTCGGTGTCATATCCACTTCTCAGAATGTGAAGCAATTATAAGCCGAGTTCCAATACTGCGTCATAGCCGTAATCAATCCTCGATCAAATGGAACATCCAACAACAATACTATATCCCCGAACTCTAACTGAAAGGCTTTCTTCATAGTTTCTTCCCATTGTTCCCACACTCTTTTGAGTTCCGGTAAACAACCGTTTTGTCCTGAATTCATTCTAGCAATCTCCTTAGTCCGTGATGCATAATCTCCCCTAATACTGTCTCTTTTGACGAACTGGGTTTCCTCAGACCATGACCAGACTGCGGTATTATCCTCTCCCTGTCTATCTAACCCTTCAGCTGTATGAGACATTTCCTATTCGATTGACTTCGAACTTAATACCCATGTGAGTATAATTATGATGCAAAAACATATATCAAAACACAAAAAACAAAACAAAAGAAATTGTGTCATTATGGTGAAAATAAACTTGTAAACAAAAATAATTGTTGTAAAATAAAACGATTTATATTACATAAAATTAACCAGAGAACAGTTTATTTTGCACTCAAAAATAACCAGAGAAAAAAATTTAAATCAGTAACACCCTATCCTAGGTCCTTGTCTGGCTCTAGTGGGGTAGGATTCTATTACAACATGTGGGCTTCGGTCTAGACTCTAGGTACCCGAACTGTCATTACTGGACTAGTAAGACATCGATTCAGGAGTTTACAACCCCTTATAGCGGAGGCGTAACCTCATGGTGTATAAGGTTGGTATACGGGAAGAAGGACAAAATCCGATCATAGAGCTTAATAACTCATGTAAAATCATGCCTCACTCTCACTTACGGGTGAAAAGCCCGAGTAAAAGGCTTATGCATGAATGACAATTTGTATCACACAAGAAAAAGCTATCTACATTTTTTCTGAAAATTCATCCAATAATTATGGAAAAAACTAAATTCAAATTACTATCCTAAAATGTCACGTAAAATTAATTAGGCCTGACTCTCGGTTTTTTAAAAATCCCTAGCGGAGTCGCCAAGCTGTCACGACCATTTTTGAAATCGGGTGTGGTAAAAATAGCCTAACGATCGATCTTTTGGAAACTTAAGGTTTTCTGGCCATTTTAAATTTAATCTTGAAAATTTAGGGGTTTTCGTATTAAAATTGATTTTTCTTTATTTATCCTTTAAAAAAACATTTGGAGTCGCCACCGATCACTTTGAGGTAGATCGGAGACCGGAAAAACAAACCAGAGATTCTGTTTTAAAAATTGGGTTCGGGAGTTGGTTGCGTGTAGGGAAAGATTAACACCCCTAGGAATGCCTGTTATCGGTACCTTTAATTTTACGTGGCATTTCGAATAATTATTTGAATTTAATTTATCTCATGATTATTAATTGAATTTAAATTCCGAATAAAGATATCCTTTTATAAGGAAATTCATTTTATTCGAATATGAGATTAAAGGCACCACTTATTCATATTTAAATATGAATTTCCAACACAAAAGGTTTTTTATGAATGTCCTTTTATTGTCTTGTTTATTTTAAGTATTAATCCTAAACAAGCTCTAATTAATTAGTTATTTTAAACTATGAATATTAATTAATTTAATGGCTTTTATGAGAAAATATCAATTTCTTGAACACCTTCCATATATTTAAAGCCTTTAAATTAATCATATACCTAATTAATTAAAGTTCTAGTCCAAATTAGGGCTCTAACAATTTATTATTTAATTATAAGTGAAAATGTATGTCGAATATACACCTTTAAGACTGATAAGTGTTCAAAAGTACTATTTTTATTACCCTTTTTACTCATATTATTGTTAGACTTAAGCTCATATTAGTTGCATAATTAGTCATTCATGCATTAATTCATGTTTCTTTCCACCGTTGAGCTTGATTACATAACTTGGTGATTTTTGTGGAAAAAGATGTTGCTTTGGTGTGTTTTTGTGTGTGTGCAGAATCACTTGCCTAAACAAGGCTAGAACCAGTTCCCAGGGCAGTGCATGAAGGAGATGCCGAGCTAGTTGCCAGGGCAATGCATGAAGGAGACGACGAGCCAATTGCCAGGGCAATTGTCGACAAAGAATAAGGTGATATGGTAGTCAAAATTGATGACTAGACAAGCCCAAGATGACGTGGAGCAAAGTTAAATCCCAAAGGAATTTGATTTCCATGAAGAGATTAAAGAAGAATTAAATTCCAAGAAGATAGGAGAAGTTCTAGTAGGAATATAATTATAATAAAGAATTATATTCTTTAAAGATAATTTAGTTCCAACTTAACTTCCTCCTCAAAGAAGGACTTTGACCTAGCCCTATAAATAAGAGGCCATATCGTCAACTTGAGAGGGGAGCAAGAAGAGGGAAAATTTCGACAACTCCAAAGGGCAAGAAGGAAGAGATTTCGACAAGAGAGAAAGGGGGATAGAGTTTGATTTCTTCTTCTTCTTCTTTGTTTCCATTAGATTCATGGTTTGGGGATTATTCTTTGTATATCTTTTGAACCCAACCATGAACTAACTTGATTGGTTGGGGTTATTGTGTTTTGTTGTTGTGAGAAACAATTGGATTTTGTTTAGGTAATAAGAGTTTGCACTTTTCTATTCAAGGTTTACTCATTCTTGGCTTTTATTATTGTTTGCAAGTGAATTGGGAGAGGATCTCATAACTTCGTCTATTTATCTAATATCAGGAGAGTTAGATTCAAGAAACGAATGAATATGATCTTTATTCAATCTATTGATGGTGAAGATTAATCCGGCTTAGGAATAAGCTAAGGATTTCAACGGCTAAGAGGAGCGCAAGATTGGTTGTTGTTCACCCTTGATTCACGCAATGATGTATTATCAAGGCATGCACAAGTAGCTAGAGTTTCGACTTAGGGATAAGAAGAAACCATTGAAGAACGCTCTGCCGAACCTTGAAGTTGCTGCCCAGACGCCCAAGTAGTTGGCCAGCTAGTCGCCCAGACAACCATCGATTAGTTGCCAAGGCAACCCCGCTGTGCAAGTTGCCACGGCAACTGAGTTGCCCTTGCACTCTTTTACCAAGATGATCCAATCGGCTATCACACCTCAACTCACGATAACCTGGCCTATTTACTTTATTTTAATTTCATCTATTCTTTTAGTTTATTGCTCTTAGTTTTCTCGTTAATTAAAACCTCTATTATCAATTGTGTTTTATTTTCACAGTGCAGTAACTTAAGCAAAGTGGCCCAAACCAATCCCTGTGGAGACGATACTCAATACTAGTATCACTTTATTACTTGCGACGTGTATACTTGCACATTTGCGTAGCACTTATTACACACAACAAGTTTTTGGCGCCGTTGCCGGAGATTGGCAATTGGTGTTAATTGTTTCTGTTATTGCATTTTTTCTCTTAGTTTTACTAAATTTTCTTTTTGTTTGTTTTATCAAAAAAATTAGGTGCGCAACAAGTTAAGGGACATCAACATGTCGGGAAATAAAAGCTGATATATTCGAGAGATGATGTTGGAAGATATGAATCAATTCAATCAAGAGTTTCTTGCACCCTTTGATGATTACCTATACCAACCGAGAAAAGCCCAAAGAACTTATACCGTGGAAAAATCTTGTGCTATGTGTGGAGAACATCATGTGTTTGAAAATTGCCCTCACATTTTCGGTGCATATAACTACATGGAGGACCATAGAGGGAACCAACAACAAAATTCTTCATGGTATGGTCAAAAAGCTCAAAATTTTTTTACCATAACAATTTTACCGCAGCAACAGATATGTCATGGCAATGTAGTCCTTTTCAAGAGCATTTCAATTCCTTGGAGGAAACGTTACTAGCTTCCTTGGCTAGACTTGACGGATCAATTGAAGAGATTCGAGAGCTATCAAAATCTATGGATACGAGGATAGCTCAGTGTGATGCAACCTTAGGGGATTCAGAAGATCAATTGGGGAGATCCACATATGTCATGGATAACATGCACCAACAATTCATTCCTAGGGATACTGACGTCCCAAGGTAAGAGGATAAGGAGCAATGCAAAGAAAGCTCCCTGAAGTGTGGGGAACAACTAGAACCTCAAAGTCAAGAGGATGTCAATGAGATAGACTGCCCAACACATTATGAACCTGAACAACAAATTGCCTCGGTAATGATTGAGGAGCCTGAATAGAGCAATGCCGCGACAACACTCAGTGAAGCTGAGAACAACAATACTACAGCAAATTCTGAGGAACCTGATGCCCATAAGGTTACAACGTTAATGTTAAAGCAGGAATTTGTAGATTGCTCTCATCTACAATTGCCACGGCAATTACACGACCACATGCAAGATCAACGAGATGATAATACTTTGCCAATGGAATATGAGCAGGTAATGGTTGAACCTTTCGAATTCTTTAAAAACTCACATCGTCCATTGCAGGTATGTCTTGAGGAACCGAGGTTGGTAGATTTGAAGCCATCGAAATCTCTACTGATGGAGATGTTTGAGAGGCCAAAAGAAAACGGTGTTTGGATTCGTAAAGCTTTTCAGAAAATTGGTTCTTCCCTTAACTTACAGCAAATTTTGGCAACTGATTGCCACGACAATTGGCTTGAGCAGCAATTGCCACGACAACAAATGATACATCCAATCATGATAGAAGTCGACGAGAATAAGGTAATTGAATGGTTGGGAATGGATATAATTTTTCCTATTAATATATTTGTGCCTTCAAGAATAGTAGCTAGGTGGAGGGCATGCATGGACTACAAGGGAACACGAAAGAAATACACATCCACCATGGTAATGCAAAAGGGAGTAGTTGGGAGCACATTGACCCAACTCTTTTTGGGCAATATTGTCACCCGATGGAGGGTACGGATGGACTATAAGAAATATCGGAAACGACCCTCCTCAAGTTTTCTCAGATATGCAGTAACATTAGAAGATGCATGATGGCACTCTTTTCAGACATGGTCGAAGACTTCCTTGATATCCTCATGGATAATTTTTCTGCTTTTTGGTAATGAGTTCGACAGTTGCCTCGGCACCCATTATCGTTCCACCAGATTGGACGCTACCTTTTGAGCTCACGTATGATGCAAGTGATTTCGTGGTAGGAGCAATCCTAGGCCAACTCACAAGGAGGAGGACGCGGATTTAGAGATATGCGATGCATTCCCGGATGAACAACTTTTAGTTGCCTCGACAACCCTTGACGCCTCGGCAACCATGGATGCGCATGCCTCAGCAACCCTCGACGCCATAGCAGCTCTTGACGCGCACACCTCGGTAACCATGGATGCGCATGCCTCGTCAACCATGGACGTCGCAGCAGCTCTTGACGCGCACGCCTCGGCAACTATGGATGCGCATGCCTCGGTAACCACTGATATGCACACCTCAGCAACCATGGACGTGTATGCCTCGGTAACTTTAGACACACACGACTCGACAATCTTGGGAACAGTCGCCACAGCAGCACATGCCTCAGCAATACCCTGGTATGCGAATTTAGTTAATTTCCTTGTTTGTGGTATTTTAACTTATGGCCTTACTCACCAAGGGAAGAAGCGGTTCCGCCATGATGCTAAGCACTGCTTTTGGGACGAGCCTCTTTTGTTTAAACAATGTGCAGATCATGTCATACGTCGATGTGTCCCTGAAGAAGAGCAGCAGAATGTACTCCGGTAATGCCATTCTTCACCCTATGGAGGACATTTTGGAAGAACTCGTACCGCAGCCAAAGTTTTGCAATCCGGTTTGTATTGGCCAACACTGTACAAAGATGCCCAAGATTTTTACAAGCAATGTGATCGTTGCCATAAGACGAGCAATATCACCCACAAACCAATGGGCAAGCAGAAATTTCCAACCAGGAATTGAAGGGTATACTCGAGAAAGTTGTAAATCCCTCTAGGAAGGATTGGTCAGCAAGACTAGATGACGCACTTTGGGCATATCACACTGCATTCAAAACACCCTTAGGTATGTCCCCCTTCCGACTTGTCTATGGCAAAACATGCCATCTACCGGTGGAAATCGAACACAAGACATATTGGGCAATTAAGACCGTGAATAAGGATTGGGAAGTGCCGGGCAAAAGCGTTTGTTGGACCTCAACGAGATAGAAGAATTTTGTGCACTCGCCTATAACAATGCACGAATCTACAAGGAGAAAACAAAGCAATGGCATGACAAGAAACTATTGCCACGACAATTCATGCCAGGGCAACTAGTTCTCTTATTCAATTCTCAGCTAAAACTTTTCCCGGGAAAACTAAAATCAAGATGGTCGGGACCATTCGAAGTTGTCAAACCATTCTCCTATGGTGCCGTGATAATCAAGTCCATTACCGACGAACATGAATTCAAAGTTAACGGACAGAGATTGAAGCACTACAACGGTGCCCATGTAGAACGAAACAAAGAAGTTGACACCTTAGGAGATGCATGAGCATGCTCTCATTTCGATATTTTCTTTTTCTTTTTCTTTTTCTTTTTTTTTGAACTATTTTTTTTCTTTCTATTATTTTCGGTTATTTTTTTCTCTCTTTATTTATTTTTGGAATTTTTAGAAGATATTTTACTTTTCTTCATTATCTTTAGTTTCCAGGTTTTCTTTTCCACAACAAGACTCACAACCACCATGCTAAAGAAATTCACTGCCGACTACTTGCCACAGCAACCACAACAGAAACTGGTGATGCCCAGGCAACAATAATGGCTTCGGTAACTACTGATGCCCATGCAAGTGAACCTGCATCGGCAAACATGGATCACATCAAAGCAATGCTATTCACGCGGTACTAGCATTCAACCACCGACTGAAAAATGAATCAAGCAAACGGCACGAAGGAAACTTATCACTCGAGGTGATGACCTCTCCGACTAACTCATTTCATTTAGTTTCTTTTAAATTTTGTTTGACTTTTACATGCATTGAGGACAATGCTTCTCTCGAGTTTGGGGGCGTGTTGGTTTCTAGTTAGTTTCATGTTTAGTTGCATTCATCATTAGCAATTACATATAGGTTGCATATGTTACTTGCCATGCCTTTAATTGGATTTAATTGCTTAAGACTTGTTGAATATCCAATGATGAATTTTTGCCACTGCACTTAATCGAAAGAACCTTTAATTTTAGGATTACATGAAAAGAACTTAGAATTTTACTATGATGCTGAATTGTTTTTACACGGTTGCGGCTTGTTGATTGAAAGAAACTTAGTGAACTTCGGTTGCTTAAAATTAGGGTAAATTTAAAATTAAAAATTAAAAGTTAATTTCTTGCTAGAGGTGCCCAAAACTGGCTCTAGTAGTAATTGCACTTTCTTGCTAGAGGTGCCTGAAATGGCTCTAGTAGTTAATGCACATTAAAGAATCGCTAGAGGTGCCCGAAATTGGCTCTAGTCGACTAAAATAAAATGAGAAATTGCTTACTTTTCTAGAGGTGCCCGAAATTGGCTCTAGTGAAAATCAACTTGTACACAACTACGTACACACATTGTCACGAGCATTATAGTTTGGTTTCGGGTAATTTTTGTGCTATCTGAAAAATTAAAAGGTGATCATACTTTGTGCCACGGTTCTGAGGTTTGAATTCAAGTCTGAAACATGTCTTTGATGATTAAAGTCTTGGCAGGTAATTGTTAGTTTGCATTGCTTGAGGACAAGTAATAGTTCGAGTTTGGGGGTGTGATAAGTGTTCAAAAGTACTATTTTTATTATCCTTTTTACTCATATTATTGTTAGACTTAAGCTCATATTAGTTGCATAATTAGTCATTCATGCATTAATTCATGTTTCTTTCCACCGTTGAGCTTGATTACATAACTTGGTGATTTTTATGGAAAAAGATGCTGCTTTGGTGTGTTTTTGTGTGTGTGCAGAATCACTTGCCTAAACAAGGCTAGAACCAGTTGTCAGGGCAGTGCATGAAGGAGATGCCGAGCTAGTTGCCAGGGCAATGCATGAAGGAGACGCCGAGCCAGTTGCCAGGGCAATTGTCGACAGAGAATAAGGTGATATGGTAGTCAAAATTGATGACTAGACAAGCCCAAGATGACGTGGAGCAAAGCTAAATCCCAAAAGAATTTGATTTCCATGAAGAGATTAAAGAATAATTAAATTCCAAGAAGATAGGAGAAGTTCTAGTAGGAATATAATTATAATAAAGAATTATATTCTTTAAAGATAATTTAATTCCAACTTAACTTCCTCCTCAAAGAAGAACTTTGACCTAGCCCTATAAATAAGAGGCCATATCGTCAACTTGAGAAGGGAGCAAGAAGAGGGAAAATTTCGACAACTCTAAAGGGCAAGAAGGAAGAGATTTCGACAAGATAGCAAGGGGGAGAGAGTTTGATTTCTTCTTCTTCTTCTTCTTCTTCTTCTTTGTTTCCATTAGATTCATGGTTTGGGGATTATTCTTTGTATATCTTTTGAACTTAACCATGAACTAACTTGATTGGTTGGGGTTATTGTGTTTTGTTGTTGTGAGAAACAATTGGATTTTGTTCAGGTAATAAGAGTTTGCACTTTTCTATTCAAGGTTTACTCATTCTTGGCTTTTATTCTTGTTTGCGAGTGAATTGGGAGAGGATCTCGTAACTTCATCTATTTATCTAATATTGGGAGAGTTAGATTCAAGAAACGAATGAGTATGGTCTTTATTCAATCTATTGATGGTGAAGATTAATCCGGCTTAGGAATAAGTTAAGGATTTCAACGGCTAAGAGGAGCGCAAGATTGGTTGTTGTTCACCCTTGATTCACGCAGGGATGTATTATCAAGGCATGCACAAGTAGCTAGAGTTTCGACTTAGGGATAAGAAGAAACCATTGAAGAACGCTCTGCCGAACCTTGAAGTTGCTGCCCAGACACCCAAGTAGTTGCCCAGCTAGTCGCCTAGGCAACCATCGATTAGTTGCCAAGGCAACCCCGCTGTGCAAGTTGCCACGGCAACTGAGTTGCCCTTGCACTCTTTTACCAAGACGATCCAATCGGCTATCACACCTCAACTCACGATAACCTGGCCTATTTACTTTATTTTAATTTCATCTATTCTTTTAGTTTATTGCTCCTAGTTTTCTCGTTAATTAAAACCTCTATTATCAATTGTGTTTTATTTCACAGTGCAGTAACTTAAGCAAAGTGGCCCAAACCAATTCATGTGGAGACGATACTCGATACTCGTATCACTTTATTACTTGCGACGTGTATACATGCACATTTGCGTAGCATTTATTACACGCAACAATGACCAAGGCTGAGATAATACTCATTGTAAACAATGGAACACCATCCAGATTTGAACCTCAAAGATTCTATTCGATATAAATTTAATTAACTACAATGTATCTTAATTAATTATCTAATTTTAATTAAGGACTAATTTTATATTTAATTTTAAGTATAATGTATATTAAATATTATTATAAAATTCATGTTGAGATAACACCCCATTGTAAACAATGGAACATCATCCAAATTAGAATTTTAAAATTGTATTTAATATGCACTTCATTACTACAATTATCTATCCTATTTAATTATTGAAATCCTAATTTAAAACATGCCTCCCATATAAATTAATTGCATTTGATTAAAACAATTAAATAATTAATTAAAATAAAACAAATTGTACACTAAAACATATTTTTATTAATATGGGGATCTAATTAAAACAATTACAAAACTATGAGCCCAAATTACAAAGCCTAAGTGACCTAATTGAAGGAATTACAAGTTTAGGGAAACAATTAAGAATAATGGGACTAAATTGAATTAAATGCGAAACTTAGATGACAAATTAGGATGGGAATGACTAAATTGAAAGAAAGCAAAGAAAATGGCAAAAACCAAATGATATCCATTTGGAAGTACGCGGGTCAAACCCGACCCGAATGCAGTGCGCGGGTCATTTTGCCTCGGTGCCAAAACGGCACAATACCAACTCATGCATAAATAGCCCAAGCCCGAGTCAAAATAGCCATATTTCCAATTCACTCTCTCTCTCCTCATTTCTATTCTCTTTCTCTAAAACCTCTCAACTTGAACATCCAATACCCATAAAATCCACAAACTTTTCGATCAAACTTCTTTGTTCATCCATGTTCTTGCTCAAAATCATCCACAAACCTCCTTTTAATCCATTCCAAACACCCAAAACACCTTCAAACCTGTTTCTCATCGATCAAACACACAATTTCTTCCAAGATTCAACCCTTGTTCATCATAAACTCCTTATTCAATCTCTAAAAACAACAAAGCACGTCCCTAAACATGTTTCTGAAGATCTAAAGCCCAACCCATCCCCTAAGTTCTTATTTGTTCTTCCCAAATCAAATAAACCCTAGAAACTCCAACCTTGCTCCGCCCTATCCACCACCCTTAGATTTAAGACCACCGTCGCTCAAGCTCTCCAGCATATTTGTCGGCCGCTGGAGGCGATGTCGGCCATCTTCGGTCATCGCTTCTGGCCAACCCTAGCCTACTCCGATCAACTCTGCAACTCCGACCATCCCTAACCTCTTTCTGACCATCATAACCCTAGCTCTGGCCGTCGTCCTCCGCCGTGAGGCAATTTTTGGCCACCGTGTCGGAACCCTAAAACTTCCAAAATTCTCTATTTTCTGATCTATCCATCTAACTTACCCGATCTATCAAGATCTTCCATCTTCCCTCTAAATCTACCCGTAACCTCATCAAAACTATCATTTTCAACCCCTCCAAATCCTAAACTCTCTCTAACAGCCACTCCAAATACATTCTGGCAAACTTGAGATAAGTTTCCGGCAACTTTCTTAGTTTACTTATTGTTTTATTATTATTTTTTAAAAAAACCCTAGATCTGACGTTTTTTCTTGTTTATATCGTAGGAAAGTAAAAGATCAGGGAGAAGTTTACCTTCCGATCTTGATGATGAAGATCCGGTGACAAATTTGGCAACTGTTTGTCTTCTTCGGCGACCCTTGATATCTCTGGTAACTCCTCAGCTTCTTCTCTCCTCAATTATTAGAGTAATAATTGTGTAATTATTATTGGCATCATTAATTATTTTTCTCTCTCCATAGGGTATTTATAGCTAGGATGGATGCTGATGTCAGGGACATGTGATCTGTTGACAACTGGGCTCCAGCTTGGTCTGATCCGAGTGAAGAACAAAAAAGCCAATGGTAGAGTGCCACGTGGCAGGTTTAGGCGGGAAAAAGAAGCACAAGTGTGCTAGTTTGGGCCTTTTTCTGATAACATGTATCTAGAATAGAAGTTTGGTTGTAAATGGGCTTCAAATTTGTGATTTGGGTTCAGAATTTGTTTATGAGCTATTTTTGGACTTTCATTTTTATTTGGGCTTTTGTATTTAATATATTTATTTATGCATTATTTATATTTATTTATTTAATAAGCCCAGTCAAAATTCGAGTATGACACACTTTTAAGTAAGTGTGCATAGTAAAACGACCACAGCAATACAACTTCCAAGTAAGCGCGCAAATCAAAAGGATCCCTAGCCGTTTCCAAGTAGGTGTTCATAGTAAAACGTCCGCCAAAAGAAAAGGCTCGCTAGCCACTTCCAAGTAAGTGCTCATAGTAAAGCGACCGCATGTCACGCTTCTTCCAAGTAAGTGAGCAAATCGAAATGATCACCCATCACATATCAAAAAATACATATTTTCTACCAAGGTTTCATTTTCAAACTCATGAATATAAAATTTACAAAAACCATCGGGTGAGGGGACAAGTTAGTAATTATTTTTCACGAGAATGATGTCGTTCCAAGAAAATAAACAGCGATTGACAATACTCATAGCAACAAAGAACCAAACCATTTACACACAAAAGAACATATGTGTGAATAAGTATATAACGATTAAAATTATCTCAACCGGGGGAAAGAATCCTGTCGACGAAATATTGCTTGGCAAAAGGTTGAGGATTCTACATAATAATTCAAGTAAATAATGCCAAGGATATGTCTTTTATGTGTAAGTATACATGATCAGCAAGTAATAAAGTAGTGAGTTGAGTATCGTCTCCATAGAGATTGTCCAAGAATCAATTGCCACGATTAATACTTGTGAACTGAAAAATAAAGGTGATGGCAATTGATTAAGGTAGCGTGTAAAAATAAAAGAACTAAAAAAATTAAAATGATAAATAAAATTGAAGTAAAAATTCATGTAGATTGGCAAACAACTAGTGTAATGATGATTGGAAGGCTTGGCACGGGATGTTAGGATTTTACGCCAATAAAGACAGTAATTAGTAACATTAAACTCCGGTTTTATTGTCGAGCAGATTTGAAGTTAGTATTACCTCTCTCGATGGCAATACCCTAAGTTAACTACTCTCAACACCTATATGTCTATGGTGAATTTTCAAATAATTAACTTGGTGAAGTTGCAATCTTTACTCCTAAGGGGTAGAATCACTTCAGGTGTAAGTTCATCTACTTGAATATCTTATGTAGAAGTTTCTCTCCTTAGTATTTGGCAATTAATCCTTATCTCCTAAGTCTGTTAAGATATTAGGGGATAATAAACATTCAATGCCAAATATCGTATGGCATAAAATATATGAAATGTAAGCACATGTGAAATAGACAATAATGCCAAAGCATGTAATTATTAAAAACTAAAAATACTAAGCGTTCATCGCAAACACCCCTAGCCAATTTTAAAGATTAGTTCATGGATAGGAAAACCAAAATTAAATCAAGAGATATGAAACAAAAAGGTATATCTTTTGATGTAGTCCTTCAATGGATCCAAAGCTCTCGACAAAACTACCCAGGTTACTTCTACCTTTTTTTCTCTTTGCGGCTCCAGCTCTCCATTGGCTCATTCTTGAACTCCTTTATATAGGCGCTTACGAAGCCCTAATTAAGTTTAGGGTTGAATTTTTGGTGTTTCCATCTTCAGAAGTGATATCCACGCGTTATAATAACTAGGGTTGACATGGCTCTGACTTAGTGCGATTTTTTTGTGCATCGTCTTTTTTGCCAGCCAAGCTTGGCATTCTCCTTTTGCTTATGCCAACTACGCTAGATATTTCCTTCATGCATCCACTTATTCCAGTCCTACTAATCATGCACACCAAGATAAGAAAACACCTCTTCACTCTGTCAATAAAAATGATACATTCCTTAACTCCTACTAATCATGCACACCATGACAAGAAAATACCCCTTCACTCTGGCAATAAAAATGATACATTCCTTAACTTCTAATAATCTTGCACACCACGAAAAGAAAACACCCCTTCACTTTAGTAATAAAAGCGATACATTTCTTAACTCCTAGATGCAAATGTATGAAACTACTGGCAAAATAGACTAATATGTACCTAAATTCAAGCAATATCATGACAATATATGCATGGAAAGTACATCTTTTGAGGAGTTAACAAATCCTCCCAACTCAAGGTAATTACAAGAATACATAATCTTTAACCCCCTCGACCCGGCCTAATCGCAAGACCGAACCGAGCAAGCTACATTAGGTTTACCAAGGTAAACCGTGAAGATGAAACTCAAAACACGAACATTTTTTATTTTATCTTATCTAGAGGCATAATTATTAACCTAAATGCACATATTGATCATAAGTGTAAGCTCAACTCAATCGGGCATCGAATTGACATCCAATTGAACACTATTACAAAATAAGGACCAAAATGTAATTTCCATAAGTTAAGGGTTCAATTAAAAAATTAAGTTTATCAATCCACAATTAAGTTCATTTCATGCAAGCTCATGAAATTTCATCGCAATTAGATCACCACAGCACCCTCAAATTATCATTCAAACATTTAGGGACCAAATTGCAAATCTGAAAAACTATAAGGAATTACCTAAAATTTGATTTAAAAATCTTCAATTAGTCATGTTTCATGCATACATGTCAAATTTCAGCTTAAAAAAACCATCCAAACTCATTCAATTGCATACACAACTTCTAGGGACCAAACTGCAAGATTTCAAAGCTTAAATCGAACATATAACTGAAATAACGGTCCTTGGTTTCGGTACACGGGTTTCCGGATCGATACGGGGCCAAATTATATTAGAGGTTTCGAAACCACCCCTACAGGTTTTGAAACCAGACCTCCAGAACTTAAAGCGCGTACCGGTACGACTCCCCCGTACCGCACCCCATAGCCAATTTTGGCCTACAGGTTTTGAAACCAGGGGCTAGGTTTCGAAACCTCTGGGCCTAGAATGAGAATTTTAACTGGTTTTTCATCCATTTATGATTTTCGAAACACTCAAACATGCTTCAAACATATATCCAACATATTCAAGGATCGAACCACATCAAAGCATTACAGATTCAACATCGATTCATGGCATGCTTCCTAGAAACCAATCGAGCAATGCATAAAACTTCAAACCATCACCAAAAACACGTTATAATGGCCATTTACAATTCAAGAGCAACTAAACAAACTTGCTCAAACAGAGAGTTTAACAACCATCTCCTGAAACATCAACGGAAACCCCATTGCCCTTATTACTTATAGTCTAATTCCAAAAACATACTTTGGTTACCAAGTCTTGTTGAGATCCCTTACTTCCCACTGCCTTCCAAACCTTTATCTCTCTGCATTGATGGACAAAGGGAGCGTAAGCACACTAGGCTTAGTGAGGAGTGCTAAAAAACAACACCATCAATGTATTTAATACCATTTTCCTTCAATACTATGAAATTCCCATTTCAAACCATATTTATCATCGTATAATACATCATGCCTTTAAAACCATACACTTTAACACTTTCAAAACCAGCATATTAAACCATATGCAACATGTATCATTAACCAACAACAAATCTCATTGCTAACCTCAATTTAAGCCTTCCCATGCATAACAACCATATGCAAAGCTTAAAGAGTAAACATGTATAAATCACATTATACAACATAAACCATTCAATGATACATTAACAATTATATTGGCTTACAAGTGATCATTAAACAAGTCCATTAACAAAAGAGTTCATCGGATACACGGATTCAACAAGTGTTAACCCAACACTTCATACATTCTTACCGGCAACACAAGGTTCACACACGGGAGTTTTCGGTACACATAAACCCCTCCACCGTTGTGACACCCGTGGTGGAGTATTTGGTACACCATATAAACCCCTCAACACCACTCATCGGTAGATGTATAACCCACTAACATGAGTTTATGGTACCATATAACCCCTCAACTATTAGGGTACTTGGATGGCGTATTCGGTACACCGTATAAACCCCTCAACATCCAAGGTGACTTATTTATGGCCACCCAACTATATCCGATAACAATTTTAAAACCATGTCTTACCAATATAATTAACCAAATAACATTTACCTTACTATTTTTAACAAGCATTAAACCATGTCATTTTTCCACAGCAACAACCATGCTTTAAAACACAAGTATAAAACATACTTACAAGGATCACTTACCATGTGCATCCTTCAGCATTTCATGCTCAAAATAGTATATCAAATACTTTAAAACATGCTTAAACAGTAGGTAACATGTAATTTAAAACAAGTGCATAAAACCATTCCGTAAAAGCACGACCAAAAGAGAAATCTTTCTAATACTTACTTTCGAACTTAGGTAAGTGTTTCAAGCTCTACCTCAACTCCCAAAAACTTTGTTCCAAAACATCAAAACGCTTTAAACCGCGTTTTCACTCACCGATACGCGGAATCTCGATTTGCCGACGCGAAAACAAGCGTCTGAAGCCTCCAAAGCTTCCCCGATCACTTCTGGATCTATATCCCATGTTTTAACCACATTACAACAGAGGATTACTGCATCTTCATGCATTTAAAACACTGCAACAACATATCCTCACGGATTCACACATTCACCTCACAATTACCCAATCACAACAACCGAAAACACCATCTAATCCTTTCTAAACACAACCCAGCCACAACCTATCAACCTAACACCACTTTTATCATCAAATACATCTAAAAATAGAATCAAAACAACCTAACACCTTCAGCAACCAAACAGCCACCACAACTCCACAAAAACACAATTCTAACAACCTAAACAATTAGATATTCAAGAGTTTCGGGATTCCATTATTAAAAAAGACTTATCAACATTATTATACATCCATAATATGTTTAAAATCAATCTACATCACTGGAAAACAGATCCAATTCGGATCTTTCGCTATTTCATCAATTTTACCCAATTAAATCAATTAATTCAATATAAAAACATAAAATCAGATTATAAACCATAAATCAAGGATCAAATACTTGGGAATATCAATAAAGAACCATTCAATAGAGGAGATCACAGACCTTACCCCTATTGTGTGATTTCTCCCTCAATTGGAGTGTTTGACAGAAAAGAAATAGAGAGAAAAGTTACATCAATTTTCATTAAAACCAAATAACTAACTTTAATATCTAAAATCCCTTTTAATTAACTTTTAAAACACATCTTAAAATGATTTAATTGAAGGGAGAAATCACCAGCAAAAACTTGGTAAAATAGCTCCTTAAGGATTCTAAGAATTTGACCATTTTCATTTTAGTCACTTTAAAAACAGTTTTCAAAATTGCATTTTGGTCACTAGCCAAAATGTCATACCTCCAAATCTTATTTTCCAAAATTTATTCCACCAATATTAATCATATATTAAAACATGATTTTTAACCATTTTTCCATATTTTTATCTTACCGAAAAATATACGGTCCTGAATCCGACTCGAATCTCTAACCCGGTCCACCAGTCCGTATAACAAACCTCAAAACCGCTAGGCCCAAAACTGGGGTGTTACATAGTCTGCTCTGAGAGAGTAATATCGTTCTATGAGAAACAATGTAAAGAAAACTCAAGTATGCAACGATTGCTCTATCTGAGGGGTAAGAATTCCTCTTTCCAAAATGAATATACGAATACACAAGAAATATATGGGGTAAGAATCTTCCCAACTCAAGGTAGCTATGCGAATATATGTAATTTAGTGTGCCCCAAGAGAGTGGCGTAAAAGACAGCTCTCTCGCCGCCACAAGCGATTTCCATCCCAAATAAGGGTGCATAATAATCATATCATTTGGTTTTCCTAGAAAATAATATGCGAAGATAATGGTTTGACATATCCAAATAAGAAAGCAATAGTCCTCCAAGAATGCTCCTAAGAAAATGAGCTTTAATAAACAGTATTCACATTATTTATACAAGCAAACACTTCAAATACTTTTACATAAGGTGCCACCTGTCCATATTCTGTGAACTATTTTGTTGGGAGGCTTGAACGATCAACCGAATAACCAAGAGGGGGTGAATTAAATTTTTCTTGGGTGGATGAAAGACTAAGTAATAAAAATAATGACACAAAGATTTACAGTGGTTCGACTTCTAAACCAAGTCTACTTCTACTACCTTAGCTATCCACACTAAGGATTTTCCACAAATCCACTAATTTGTCTTTCATTTTTTCAGGATCAATGAGATAACCCTCACAACCAAGACTTATACCCAAAGTCTTGAAACCCTCTCTTACAAAGAGAATACAAATTAGCAAACAATAAAAAACCTCTCTAGGCAAATATGTTTGCAATTTTAAGCACTCACCAAAAATCCTAAACACCTGAGCAAATGTGACAATTTGGCTCACTAGTATTTTCTACAAGAAATATGATAATTTAAGTACAAAACTTGATTTCTCAATGCAAGTTGTTTCTTGCCGTTGTATAGCTTCTTGATTGAGTCTTTTAAACCCTCTAAGGAGTTTGTAGCCATTACTAGTGTTAAATCCTCAAAAGTACTGATTTTTATGCATATATTGTGTGGCAGATGATGCAGAAATCCTTTGTGCTAGTCTAAACTCGATGAAGGCAAGATGTTGGGCCCTGACTTACTTTAGGAAACTAAAGAACGAGTTACCATCATCCATGACCGTTTGAAGGTCGTCTTCGATCGCCAAAAGTCTTATGATGACCTTAGAAGAAATGATATACATTACGAGGTTGGTGAGAAAGTATTTCTCAAAGTCTCACAGTGGAAGAAGATTCTGAGGTTTGGTAAAAAGGGGAAGCTGAGTCTCTGATTTATTGGCCCCTTTGAGATTATTGAGAAAGTTGGCCATGTGGAATACCGTTTGGTATTACTCTCATAATTAAACAAGATTCAAGATGTATTCTATGTTTTGATGCTTCAAAAATACCACTCTAACCCTTCGCATATTATTGACCAAAATATGTGGAGATTTAACCAGATTTGACCTATGAGAAAGAACCGGTTTAGATTCTTACAAGAGAAGTTAAGAGACTCTGCAACAAATCTGTACCGTTAGTTAAGGTTCTTTAGAGGAGTCATACCATGGAAGAGGCTACCTGGGAATCAGAGGAGACAATGAAGCAGCAATACCCTCATCTCTTCGATTTAGGTAAGTATGAGAGTTGTGACAACCAAAAACCGATCTAGTCAGAATTAGGTTCTCGTGATCCGAAAATCTATATCAGAAAGGTCTAAATATTGTATCAACCCTAATTGTGTAATCAATTATACCATATTGGACTCTAATTGAGTCAATTTATAGACTTTAGACCTAATTGAACTCTTTGAAAATAACTTAGTGACTAAATTGTGAAAATTGGAAATTTGGGGGGTAAAAGTATGAATTCTGGAAAGTTAAGGGACTACCCTCATAAATTTTCCATTTTAAAGTATAACTCACCTACTTGCTTCTTCCCAAATCACATGAATTGGTCGGATGATGAAAGGAGATATGAGATTGATGTGGGTGGCTAATGATTAGGATTAAAAAGGAAAATATAAAATATTGATTCAATAAGGAAAAATAAGTTG
Organism: Hibiscus mutabilis; assembly: GCA_019671005.1. Lineage (NCBI taxonomy): Eukaryota > Viridiplantae > Streptophyta > Magnoliopsida > Malvales > Malvaceae > Hibiscus > Hibiscus mutabilis. The sequence goes on along the minus strand of CM033729.1, from coordinate 6,640,897 downwards.
AGCTTACCCTCCCAAGAAGGAAAGCTCAACCGGCTACTTCCTTAATAAGGAGAATTGTTTTTCATTTTGCAAATTTACCTTCTTATAGACTAATATCCACTGAAACCTTCCTTCTTCAATCTCATCATACTTTCTTCCTAAACAAGAAGAAAGCACCACCATTGTTATCTTCAACCTTTATCTCAAGCAAGCACCTCCCTTGGTTTCTTAAGATTTCTTTGATTTATATACATCATTGGGTAACCCTTGATTCAATAAGATAAAGCCTCTAAACAATTTCATGAATCCATGGAAGATTGAGGTTTAATTTTGAATTAAAGCTACTGATCTATATGGCTAAACCCATGTTCTTCAATCTTAAAATCTATGGAAATTATTGGCAAATAGCTATTGTAAGGTTGACTATTGATTTTGAGTTATAGTTTTGATTCTAACACTTCCCTAACGTTTTACCTAGCTCAAGTGTTGGAGAAGAAAGGTCAATTATCTCCTTCGGAGGCTAGGGACAAAGGGATTGTAATCCAAGAGCATTGATAGCTTCAGAATTTGAGGTGAGTGTAGTCGGATTCTCGGGATTAGGCTAGGTGCCTTTCCCGAATAATTAAACATTGATTATTGCATTGTTAACCTATAGTATTGACGAAATTGCATAAAGAGATTAATGAAGGCCATATTGGTAAGTTGGTAAGTTTTGCATCGATTCGCCATTTATTGCACCGTTATTGATATCATTGAAATAATGTCATATAGAAATATTGGTCATTGATCATTGTTTATTAACATTGGATATTGTAGTGAATCATTGATATTGCTTATTGTCATTGAAGCATTGTTATTGAATACTGTCATTGGATCATTGTCATCGAACTATTAATATCGAATATTCGTTATTGACTATTGTTATTGATCCATTATTGTTGACATATTGCTACCGAATCATTGTACCGAATCATTGCTATTGAAATATTGCTATTGGACTATTGATTGTTGAACCTTGGATTCGAGTGAACTTTGGATACAATTGGCATGTCATAGAATTCATGAGCTCATTGGTACGAGTGGCTACGACCTTTATTATGGTGAGGCGGGGGTATGTTGTGTTTGGGTCATAAAGGTGAGATGGAGGGACTAGGCCACTATCGTTTTGGTGAGGCGTAGGAATTCGCGTATCCACACTCCTTACATTGATCCAAGGGAACTATTGTTATTTCTCAACTATTGATTATTGTCATTGCATCGTATATTATCATTGCATTGGATATAGTCTTGTTCATATTGACACAATATTGCCATTGAACTTATTGAATTATGTCATTATTTCATTCTATGCAATTCATACTGTATATGAATACCTTACTAGGCAAAGTATGCCTAATGTATTCTTTTTTCCATACATTTTAGATTAGCAAGATTTTGTGTTGGAGATTGAGGTTTCAAAATTTTTTGGCAAGTCACTAAGTTGTATAAGGAAAGTATGTTAGCCATATGAACTCCTAGAATGGTGGCATAATGTTTGTACAAGTCACTTTTGGTCTTTTGGACGTATATATGCTTTGTGTGTTTTTGGTATGCTTTATTTGACTAAATGGGATTCTTGAAAAGTGCTAAAAATGGACTAAAAAGCATATTTGGCCTAATTTGGGGGAAATAAGGTAAATGGATTTATTTGACCCTAAAATTTGACATGCTATTAGATTTAGGCTATTAAAACTTGCTGGTAAAGTTTCGTTGAATTTGGACTCGGTTTAGTTAGGTAATTTGATGATAAACCAGATAAAAATTGTCATTCCGTATCGGTACGGACTTGCCTACATTTGACCTCGATTAAAGGGCGTATCAATACGGCTTGAGACTTAGCGATACCGAATTTAAAATCTGGAAAATTACTGTAGCTCTGTACCGATATGCCTAGGATCGTACCAGTACCCCATTTGAATCTGAAAATTTTGAAATTATTGTCATCATCACGTACCGACAACAGTATTGGTATGCATACAATAGATTAACCGTTTTAACGATCATTGTCAAGACGTATCGATACGTATGGATCCGTATCGATACAACCTTCTGAATCTATAAAAATTCTAAGCCACATTGAACGCAGCGTATCGATATGTGACTGCCTTGTATCGGTACGACCCATTTAATATGCAAATTGATTTACCGAACTACATAGAGGCGTATTGATACGACCCCTTGGCATATCGATACCCGTAGTGTTAAATCTGTTATAAGGATTAGAATGAATTCTGAAAGTTTGCATATTGGTCAGTAAATCTTATAAGCTTAAATTGAGTTAGTAAATGAATTCTGATTAACATGAGAATTTACATACGTACTGTTTATAGTTTGAATTACATTATGGTAGGCTCAATTTCTAAAATGGACTCTTAATTTATCAAAATTATAGTTTAGCCACTAAAACTTGTAAAAGTTTAAAATTGACCCAAATAGATAATTTTTTGTATCGTACTGAACTACCGATCTTAATGTACTGAATGTCGCATTGCATTGAACATCGAATCTCACCAAATTACTGATTATCCAATAAAGTATTGTATCGAATATCGTTTTACTCTCTGGTAACACTTTCTGACCCAAATTCCTACCAGGCCGGGTAGGGGTGTTACAAATATAAGTATACTAACACTAAACCCCAAACTATAAACCCTAAACCATATATAATAGCCTTAAACTATAAACCCTAACCATAAATGCTAAACCATGAATCATAAAATCTAAACCCCAAAACCCAAACATTAAACCCCAAACCATGTACTATAAACCATAAAACCATGCACCCTAAACCTAAACCATAAACCTTGAACCCTCATAATATTTTTCACATATTTACATAAATGTAAATGTACTAACCCTAAAAATTATACATTAAACTCTAAATCTTAAAACTTAAACTTTAAGCCTCAAATTATAAATCATATACCATGAACCCTAAACATTAAACCACAAACCATAGAGCTAGAACCATAAACCCAAAAAGTAATATAATAATCAATGTCAAAACAAAGAGAAAATATGAAGCTAGAATTTTAAGGGTAAAAGGGTATATTCATACATAATACTTATCTTTTAATTTTATTCCAAATTTCATCAACTAGACACCTTGACGTACCATCTTTCATCAATCTTTTTAATATATAAATGTTATTTAATATAACACACATTTTATGTCTGTTGTACCAACGGAGACCTTAACGATGAAAATTATTCAGGTAGAAAAACATCCTCGACTACTTTGATTAGGGCTCGTGAAACAACGAGTACGGGTCAAGGGCTAACCAAAAATTTAGATAAGTGATAGTCCTATATATAGCCCAACACAACAAGAAGCATCCAAAGGAGGCCGAAACACACTAAACTTAAAAAGTAAAGACACATAAAAACAACACAAAAAAATACAACTAGTCAACTGGATTCAAACACTTTACTTCAATTGAAACAATGCATCCGCGTGAGCTTTTGAAAGGACGACGACTTTTTGACTACTCCCTTAAAGGGATGGGCATAAACTATTGAGACGTCGAGAACGAGCAACGAGTTCATCAAATATTTATCAAGGGAGATCAAGACGTTGAATTCACGGCACAATATCAGACATGTGTTATCAAAAACAGCAATACTAAAGGAAGGTCACGAGGAGAGGGTGGTAATAAGAAAAAACATAAATTGTAAATCATAGAACAAGAATGATGCAGGGATGGGGAATGAAAGTGAAAGGTAGAGGCATCGACGATATCGGAAAATGAAAATGAAAATGAAAGATAGACATTAATAGACAGCCTATTTATTCTTCTTCCATTTCGTATATTCTGTTGTCAATAAAAAAAAAGCTGTAGTTGTAATACTTGAGATTCAGAACTTATAATTCCCTTATCTCGTTGGTGAGGTTCATAAATAAAACTACTCCACTTGCACTGACCATCACGTGCTCATTACTCTACCCTATTCATAATTCATACTATATCCCTATGTCCTCTGTCACCGTTTTTTTTTTTTTTTTGCTGAGGGTATTAAATTTGTAATGTCGTCTATCACTAGTGATTATTTATTTTTCTTTTCAATAAGAATTCTTTTTGTCTTAGATTCATTTTTTTCCTCACATTTGTTGTATTTGTTTCGTCTGCATTTGTAGCACGATTTTTTTATCTTATAACACGATTTTTTCTGTCTTGTTTCACAGTTCTCATCTACACCTTTTGTGTTAGTTTTGCGTTTCCGTAACTATTATCATAGCACATGTCCCTGATTGGTCGACGATCTAATATGGATAGATCATTTTCGTGATTGTTGGGCGATGTAATCAGAACTATTAGCGAAACATATCTATGAGATTGATTATGTCCATCACCTCTCCTACATCACTACATAAGCGTCATGTTCGAATAAATGTTTTATTTTTCTTTATACCCTTTGAATTTTCATGTTTTATTATTTTTTTGTAAATTTTTTTGGAGAACATAGTCTTTAAATTTCTTTTTATGTTTAAGGTGTATTTTTATTGTACCTTTTCTTATTTTTAATGAAATATGATTCTTGTTTCAAAAAATAATATATCCCTACGTCTTCTATGTGTACTATATAGATGTTCCATTTTCTTGTACGCATGTACAATGGTAGTGATGAAAGTGGGCCACGTTATTACAATGGGCCTCCATTTCTCTTACCATCCACCCATATCGTATCCCAGTTGCTTTAACTCACGGGCTTCTAAAAAATCAACCCATATTTGGGACCAAATCAAGCTACGACAATATGTATAACATTAATATCAGATATGAGAATCAATTATCTATTGGTTTAGCGGGATAGAATGTCAGATTATTTAAGTAAAGTCAAATTTTAAATATTAATATTGTGAATAAAATAAGCTGGATTACAAGGGTCATCCGGTAATAAGCTTATGCATTACTTAATTTGAATTAGCCAGACGATAGATAAAGTATAGATAGTTATATAAAAAAAAATCATATATAAACCATTTCTGACCCAACATATCAATATCTTTACATGATACTAAGAATCATATGATACGAGAGATAAGAATAGAAATGTTCATGGATCACATCGGATATAATATTAGCATATTCCATATTTAAATAAAAACTTGACTCGCAAAATGTGAATCTCAAATTTATAAAAACATGTCTATATTTGTAAATGATTAATCTAATCTCATTTTTGGCCTACTCATGGAGTACTTATATATTTATTATTATGTTAGTTTTTTACTAAGTAAAGAGATATTATATTCTCAAGGTAAATGTCGATATTTGAATTCATATAATATGAGACAATATTAACATCATTGAGCACTCAATCAATGATTGCATCTCTCTTATGTTAGTTTTTAATAAAATGTTGTACTTATATATATTTTCATCAGAATCTAATCAAACACAATTTAACATAATTTCAATGTTTATATTATAACATTATAAATTATTAGAGGTTTATTTTCAAGTGATTTATTTATTTTTACCAAAATGTGATTAAATTACATACTATATAAAAAATAAAATAACATCATTTGCTTACCTTAACCATTCTTCTTTTTTTTAATAATTACTTATTTTTTGTGTGTGAAGGAATACATTCCTAAATGCGTGGCCTGAAAGTGCTAAATCTCCTCTGAATTGCTGAGATTTATACTGGCCTTCTTGGAAATGTTGGCTCGAATGTGCAAGGGTGTGAGGTGGGTCTGTTCCAGGATCTGCTCCAATACTCTCTACCTGTTGATGAAAATCTGCATAGGGACATTTCTGATGAAGAGATTAAGAGTGCACTATTATATCAAGGGGGTGATAAGGCCCCTGAACCAGATGGATTCATCTCCAAATTGTTCAAATCTGTCTGGTCTATAGTTGGAGTTGATTTCACTTCGGCAATTAATTTTTTTTGGCTACTTCTTCTTTGCCGCCTGCTATTAATGCCACAGCTCTCTTACTTGTGCATAAATCTTTCATTTCCTACTCTGCTTGAGACTTTAGGGTTATCTCTTGTTGCTCGGTGATCTATAAAACTATCACCCGCATCCTGATTAACAGGCTGTCTACTTTCTTCCCTGACATGATTTCTCTTAATCAAATTGCATTTGTGAAAGGGTAGGAATATTGTAGATAACACCCTCTTGGCCCAAGAGTTGGTTAAGGGATACTCAAGGAAGACTCTCTCTCCCAGGTGTGCTTTAAAGATCGACTTGCAGAAGACCTTTGACACTCTTAATTGAGACTTCATCCTTGGGATTTTATAAGCTATGGGTCTGCCTGAAAAGTTTCGAGGGTGGATCAGGTGCTACTTAACCTCTCTGAGGTTTTCTATCTCTTTAAATGAGAGTCTGGTGAGGTTCTTCGAAGGTGCTAGGGGCATAAGACAGAGAGATTCATTGTCTCCTTACCTTTTTATCCTCTCAATGAATGCTCACTCTAACGATAAATTTGGCAGAAAGGGGATCTTTCAGTATCACCATAAGTGTAAAAAGGTTGGACTTACTCACCTTTGCTTCGCGGATGATCTCCTCATCTTTTGTAAGGGAAATCTCCATTCTGTTGTTGGCATACAATGTATTCTGACTAAGTTCTATGAGATGTCACGTTTGAGGCTCAATCCATCCAAAAATGGGTTCTTCGCTTCTGAAATTTCTGATGAAACTCTGACAAATATTGGAGAACTTTTTGGTTTTCAATTGGGCATCTTCATGCCCGTTATTTGGGAGTTCCCCTTATAATTAGGAAGTTGTTTGAAAAAGATTGCCCGCCTTTGTTAGATTCGATCAGAATAAAACTGGGATATTGGGCTAGCAAGAACTTCTATGATGGTAGGCTCCAACTTGTTAAGTCTGTCCTGTTTAGTATTTTCAACTTTTGGTGTCGACAGCTCCCTCTCCCTAAATCTGTGGTGAAGAAAGTTGAAAGTGCCTCAATTTTTTTTTAAAGGGACATGACTCCCCTACTGTTGGTGCTAGGAACAACTAGAGTCAGATTTGCACTATGAAATCGGAGTGTGATATTGGGATGAGAGATTTACACTACTGGAATAAGTCCTGCATGATGCTGCTGATCAAAAACTTGTTAGCTGGGCAAAGCTCTCTTTAGGGTTGCATAGGTTTATGCATGTGTGTTAAATGGTGATGATTTTTAGACTATAAAATGCAAGACTGGAATGAGTTTGAAGAGATTATCCAAGTTGAGGGCTATTGTTGTGCCCCTATTTTTCGCCTCCCTTGACCTGGGCACATTCACAACAAAGAATATTTGCATGAAATCCGTGAGCAACTGCCTTGTCATCTCTCGTTTTTGTCCGAGTTGTAAATATTATAGTTATATTAAGTAATTATAGTAGTTATTATATATGGCCGTGTGTGTACGTGTGGTAATATATGAGTATGTTTCATATCATATATATATTTGTATATGTGTATTTATGTGTTTGCATATGTACGCATATATGAATATATGTATGTGTGAATGTATAATTATTATGTGTGTTATTATTATATGCATTGTTACTATTTATGTGTGCATGTGTATGTATAATACATATGTGATATGGTTATATTTATATGTATGTTGCATTTATATGTATGCTTATGAATGTTTCGGCATGTGTATACGTGTGGCATGTGAATTAATGTTATTATTATTAGGTTATTAATATCATGTACTAGTATTAGTTTATATGTGTATGTGTAATGTTATTATTGCATATGTATGTCCGTATTAATGTTTATATGTATATGTGTTAATGTAATATTAATATTAGTTATTGGGTTATAAAAAATCTGAAATATAAATCAAACCCAATTAGTTTTAAGGTCCATTACATATTGAAACTAAAAAAATATATATTGTACAAGGCCTGTTCGGCCAAACCCAATCCAATCAACTAAAAACCCTAAAAAAACTATATGGAACTCTAGTTGTTTTTTCTTTTTATACGCCGTTGGATTAAATTTTGATCCATGTGTGATACACGCGCTAACTCTCCGCCTTCCCACACGCGCGTTCATCTTCACTTGCCACGTGTCACAATCCAAGGCTACCACAATACACTCCAGGGCTATCCATCTCTATAAGATCTTGACTGTTAAATCAAATTTAATCCAATGGCCCAAAACGGATTAGGCCGATATCTCTTTGTATCCTCCGTCACGTAGCCACGTTCCGAAAAATACGCTGCAGCCGTACGTCTCACTCACCGGCTCACCCACGCAGCATGGCCAAACAAACACAAAAAATAAGGCAAGTCAGATCAGACATCATCTACAGCAAAATCAATTAAAGTTTGCCTATTTTGTAAACCAAGACCAAATCAAAGATGGGATATATATATATATGTATATATGTAATCCACCATTAATGTAGCAAAGGGGATTCAGATGAAATAAAAACAAAAAAAAACTCAGTGATAATTCTTTCTCTCTTTTTATTTTCTTGCGTGCAATTATTCGAAGTAAACAATATAAAAAATAAAAGAGGGAGAGTTTACCCTTCGCCGGTGTCTTTTCTCCTTTGCCGGTGACAAACCGTCGGTCTCCTAAACCGAGTAAGGTGAGCTGGTAAAAGGAGAGGATATTTTTCGGGTCGATTTATTTAAAAGCAAAAGGGGCTTCGGTTTTTAAACAAAAAAAGGAGTTTCGATGTTAGTTTTAAGGATGATAGACGGTGGTCGGAGGGCGTTTTACGGCGGCTAAGGGTGGATTTGTGGTGGCCGGTCTTGTTTCTAGAATGGGAAGGGCTTTGGCCTGAGAGGAAATAGAGAGGGGGATATATTTTAAGAACAAAAAAACTGGCATTAGGGGCAAAAATGGGGCCGGTTAGGTCGTTATATAGAAATTTTATTTTTAAAATTGATCAAATTACAGTTTAATCCTTCTGCCCCAACTAATTGCACAATCAGGGTTTTCTCATGGTTAAATTGCTTTCATGATCCTTACAGTTTTCTCGAATGTTTCAATTCCGTCCCCGAGTTAAACGAAATCGGATTTGTAAAGGGTAAATTACTTATGAAGTCCCTCCGCCCTTTTGCATTTTTCAAAACTCCTCTTCCGCATGGTTTATTTACCCTTTCAGTCCTTCAAGTTTTAATTTTCTTTACAATTTCATCCTCATTTTTAATTAAGTATGGTTTTAAATGGAAAATACCCCTTTGGTCCCCGGAAGTTTGATTTTAGTTTCAATTTCGTCCCGATTCAAGTAAAAAAATAATCCCCTTTTCCCTTTTTAATTTATGTTGTTTTTATTTTGGTCCCTTGCTTGTGCTTATTTAATTTTAGCCTTGTATTTTAATTTCTTGGATTTCAGCCCTTATTTATATTCATTCTTATTGATTTGTCTATTTGTTTGGTTCATTTAAATGCTTACTTTAGTCTCATATGTATGTTTGTTTTTATAATATGATATGAATATATGTATATATTATAATCTTTTAATAAAAAAATGTGTATATATTTTGAAGGTCATATTATTAAAATAGAATTATGTATTATTAATCTTTTATAATATGATATATATATATATTACTTTGTTTAATAAAATAATATGTACACACGTTTTTAAAAGAAAAATTGTTTTCCTTAGCATAATGTATATTATATTTTATAATTTTTTTATCTTATAAGCTGTTTATATAGTAATATACGTATGTAATTTATATTATATGTATATATTTTACATATTATTTTTGTATAAATATTATATGTTGCATATATATATGTATGCATACTTTTTATCGTATTTATTTATTTATTTGTAGGTATGTGCACATGTTTTTAATATTTATTATTTATCGCGTTTAGTTTTAGGCCTTTTTATCCCAGTATTCTAGTGGGAGTGTCATTCCGGTCTCTGTGTGTCGTATCCTTTGGTACCGTGGATCGAGGCAATTTTTTAATATTCGAATGTCTTTTAGGAATTAATTATTAAATTAAACCGACTTTTATTTTTCTTTATAAATACGATACGAATCTATTTGGTGCCAATTTTGGGCGTAGCGGGGTGCTAACCCTTCCCCGTGCGTTATCAACTCTCGAACCCAATTAAAGCCTCTAGTTTTGTTTTCGATGTCCGGTCTACCTAATCTAAGTGACAGGCGGCGACTCCAATTTTAAAATACAAGTTTTTATAAAAATTCCCCTTTTAAATATTTTAAATAAAATTAAGAAATACCTCAAATACGATCTTAATTTTTCGTAGCGGCCCGAATAAAAAAATCGCTATAGCATAAAGTCGTGTGGCACAAGTTGATCTGATTCCCTCTGCACGTGCCCAATCATGCAGTAATAGCTCGGATGGCTCTACATGGACGATTGCCTACAAAGGACATTGATACATTGGGGATATTTGTTGATAGTCTTTGCCCCATGTGTGGGGATGCTGCTGAAACTCATTTTCACCTTTTTTTGAATGTTCATTCTATTATAAACTTTGGATTATGGCGTTAAGAACATGTGATCTTAACGGGGCGATACTGGCTTGTGACCATAAGTCTGGGCAATGAACACGTCTAAGGGCAAGTCTTTGCTGACTTTTGTTCTTAAACTTGCATGGTCTACCTGCATATACTCTATTTTGTTGGAGCATAATGGTTGATTGTACAGGGGAGTTTCACGATCTGTGGAGGATTTTTTGATATTGTAAAAGAGATTGTCGGAATTAAGATTAGTGGTAGATCATAAAAATTTACAGCTTCGTACAGATTGAGGTTTACTTGTACAGTTGGGAGGGTATAGTTGTTGTATTGTATCAGAATTTTACTTATTTTGGGTAATAAAATTCGGAAGCTTTGTATAAATATTGTTGTTGGCTTTTCCCCCATTAATATGACACAAGTAAAATTATTTACACAAATGCTGTATTTGCTATAGTAAATTTAAAGACGAATCTTCTACAAACCGTCTTTAAACAGTAAAAAAAAAATTTGAGTAAAAAAGTGCAGTATCGTCCACGTGAGAGCCATCTATGAAGGTCACTGTTTAAAGATGAAATGCATACTTATCGTTTTCAGCTTTTGTATGTGACAATGGAGTATATTTTTAATAAAAAAGTAAATTACTGTTCAAAGTCAAATTCTAAGGCTTAGTTTGACATTGCTTTTAAAAAGTGTAATGAAAAAAATGGTTTTAAAAGTAGCTTTGAAAAGTTGGGTTAACGTTTATCATTGATGTCAAAAAAGTGATTTTGAGAAGACAAAATATCTATTTTAGACATAGTATTGTAAAGTAAAATAAGTGAACTTGAGTGATGTTCAAATTCGTTAATATTTGATGTATGAAATAAATTAATTTAAATTATAATAAAAAATAATTTAAAAATAAATTAACTTAAATTATAATAAAAAATTTAATTTAAAAATATAAACTATAATAAAAAAATTTATTCTCAATATAAATACTATAACATATATATTATTTTATAATTATATATAAATTTAGTTTAACAATTAATTATAATTAAATAATAGAAGATAAAAAAATAATTTTACTCTTCAAACTAACTTATCCATCGCAAAAGTCATAAAATCTATTTTTTTTTTTTTGATAAAAAATGACTTTTAAAGCAATTAAAAACATCTAATTTATTTTAAAAGCACTTAAAAAATACTTTTAAGTTGCTAAAAATAACAAAAAAAAAAACACACACCTTAAGCATTCATACTTTAAGAACAGTGTAACGAATACTATACTTTTAAAAATAATATGTGTTGTGTCATGGAAAGCAATATTTGAAAGAATTTCACCAATAAAATTCACAATTATCTAAAAAGATACAGAAATTAAACCTGAAAAGAGTGCAAAAATGGAGGGATCAAAAGATTTAGTCCACTTCCCGCCATTTTTTCTACTCATCTCTCAAGCTTTCGCTGCACTCTTTCTTTCTCAATCCCTGGAGTTGAATGCTAACGCTTCGTCAATCTCATCTCCTTCGCTCTGCTTGTCTTTCTCGTCCCTTCAACCTTCTCATTCCCCCCACTTCATCCCTTTCCTTTCTCCCCAAACCCCTCTCTCTTTCCTCCTTAAACCCTTCCTCCAACATGTCTTCTCGCCCTTTCGCCATGTCCAATGCTCGCCGTTTAGCGGCCAAGAAGACCCCTTCCTCTTCTTCTTCCCCCGCCGAGAAACGCAAATCTCCGTCGCCCACACCAAACCCTAATGCTACTGACTCAACCCAAGTCAAACCCGACCCAGAAATCCCCAGTGATGGAATTGAAAAACCCATTAAAGATTCTCCCAAACCCAATTTAGATGAGACGGAAAAACCCGCGGATTCGAAGAAGGCGAAGGCGGCGGGAAGTGGCTCCGAGAGAAATGCGGAGTTGAAGGGGAAACTTGGGCTATTGAAGAAGAAGCCGGCGGATTTTGATCCAAAAACGGTGGCGTGTTGGGGGGAAGGAGAGAGGGTGCCGTTTTTGTTTCTGAGTCTGGCGTTTGATTTGATATCGAATGAGACGGGTCGGATTGCGATAACCGATATTGTTTGTAATATGTTGAGGGCTGTTATTGATACCATCCCGGATGATTTGGCGGCGACGTTTTACTTGGCAGCAAATAAGATTGCCCCGGCGCACGAGGGGTTAGAGCTGGGCATCGGAGATGCCTCCATTATCAAAGCCCTGGCCGAGGCCTGTGGGAGGACTGAACCACATATCAAGACTCAGTACAAGGTAGAATTTTAGGTTCCGCTTTATTTTGGGGCTTGATTAAAGCTTGCTAACATATGAGCTTGGCATTTAGTTATGTTGATTTACTTTTTGACAGGAAAAAGGAGACCTGGGCCTTGTTGCACAAGCTAGTCGTTCATCTCAATCAATGATGCGCAGGCCTGCTCCATTAACTGTTGTCAAAGTGTTTGATTCCTTTCGGCTCATTGCTAAGGTTCACCATGTTCTTTCTTGAATGGAATTACTTTACCATAGAAGGATGCATTTGGTTCCCATAAACTATACCTTAGTCTTTGATCTTGACATCCAATGTTGAAATGGCTGTTTAGAACCTTGCATTAGATGAATGCTGCATGCGTCCATCTTCTTTGAACGTCAATTCATTTTGACGTAACAGTGGATATTTTGCACCATTTGTGCTGTCCTAAATTGTTCACTTGGTATACACAGTTCATGCATTAGTAGGTGAACTGTTTCCAATGTTACTATTGCTAATGCACTTGTTATTCTTGGGGCCTTCTGCTGTACAGCCTTGCCCAATATGCGGGGAAGAGAATGCTTTAATTATTGGTTCTTGTTGGTGCATATTTATACATTTAGTGTTTGGATTTCCCCTTTTTTGGTCTGCTTATACAGGAATCTGGAAAGGATAGTCAGGAAAAGAAAAAGAATCGTATCAAGGCACTTCTTGTTGCTGCAACGGACTGTGAACCTCTATACTTGATTCGTCTGCTTCAGGTTGTAACTAGGAAATAAATTTAGGACTAGTTTATATTTTATTCCTTGATTCTAAGATTTCTCGGCTTCATCTTTCAGACAAAGTTGAGGATTGGATTTTCAGAGCAGACTCTGTTAGCTGCATTAGGACAGGCTGCTGTATATAACGAACACCATTCTAGACCGCCTCCAAACATTCAGTCTCCATTAGAGGAGGTAACTAAATTTTATAGACGCAGAAATTCAACATTATACTTTTTCTTGAATCATTAATGTAGTCTATCAGCTCAATGCATCATGCATTTTGTAGTTAATTCATACGAATTACGTTATAAAATTCCACAAAATCATTGAAAGCATGAGGCTTAGATGTACATGAAATGACATGTCATCACATTTAGAGATGAGGAAAACTTGGCTTGATGTGTTCTGGTATTTCATCTGTGTTCTCGGGAGGTAGGTTAGAGATGAAATCTGATTAAGACCTTTGTAGACTGGTAGTGGTGAAGGGGAAAACGATATTGGCTGGTGAAAGGGGAAAACAATATTGGCTGGTGAAAGAAGTCAACATCTATTAAGGCTTGCACATGGTTTTTGCTGCTTGCTAGCTTATTTTTTTTGTATAGCTGTTTGTTGAGGATTCACCTTTAGCTCTTCCATATTGACCTTAACTAATACACTGTTATTTATCTTTGATGGCTCTCATGCAGGCTGCTAAGATTGTCAAACAAGTTTTTTCTATCCTTCCGGTGTATGATATAATCGTCCCTGCACTTTTGATTGGCGGTGTATGGGATCTTCCAAAGACTTGTAGCTTTACGCCGGGTGTCCCTGTTGGACCTATGCTGGCAAAACCTACCAAAGGTGTTGCTGAAATTGTAAATAAATTTCAGGATATTGACTTTGTATGTCAATATAAGTATGATGGTGAACGTGCACAGGTAAGAATTTGAAGTGCTACTTCTTGTTTCTGTAAGTTCCTACACATCATGTGGAGAAAAAAAACTTCGTGCCTTTTGTAGATTCACTACATGGAGAATGGTTCAGTTGAGATATATAGTCGAAATGCTGAGCAGAACACTGGAAAGTTTCCTGATGTTGTTTGTGCAATTTCTAGGTAAACCTCTTTTATTATTATGGTGACTTGTTCTGTTGATGTGTGCTATTTATTTCTCATGTTTGGTGATTAAAGGTTTCTTTGCCTTCCCTGCACCAAAGAAAGCATACTGGCCAAAAACTTATCTTCTGAGCGATTACTTACAATGCATTTTAAATTTTTTTATAATTAATCGAAACCCAGCTATTACCACCTAATATTATAATACCTACCATTTAAGTTTATTGCTTCATATTATATTGTCGTTTAACTATCCAAAGTACATTGGTAGTAAAAAATTGTAGTAATGGTGGTATCTACTAATGCAAGTCCCCTTACTTCTCTTCTGTAAAATGTATGACGTGCTAGAATTATCTAGAGAATACCTAATGAAAACTTTATGACTGGCATTGACTTTTACGTGAAAAATTAGATATTGGCATAAGATGTTATGGATCCTAACAAGGAGCTTGACAATAGAGATAAGCACGCATTTACTGTTATAGTCCCTTAATACTTTTAGGTGCTTACAAACTATTGTAGCATGCTACTGCTTCTGCAATGTTGGTTTAGTTACTAAAATTTACTTTCTTGTGTAGATTCAAGAAGTCGTCCGTAAAATCATTTGTTTTGGATTGTGAGCTTGTTTGCTTATGATCGAGCTCAAAAGAAAATTTTACCCTTTCAGGTAATGTCTTTAGAATTTATTGTGCAATGTTGGTTCTATTTTGTGTACAACTTCATTTGTCTCCAAAATACTATAATACTATGTATTAGTCGGTGATCCTTCAACAATCAAAACACATTTTGCTATCTGGCATTTCAGTATTAACATTTTTCTGAAATGTTTGCATTAGTTTTGTATTTGTCAAAATGGCCATATTTTGTCACTGTTAACTGTTGACCAATTCCCTTGGGATGTTTTAGAAGATGCTTACTGAACTAGTTTGAATCCAGGGTTTTTGAAGGTGATATTGTTGACGATGTTTTTTTATACGCAGATCCTTAGTACAAGAGCACGGAAAAATGTGGTAGTGAGTGAAATCAAAGTTGATGTGTGCATATTTGCTTTTGACATCTTATATCTTAATGGGCAATCACTTCTTCATGAACAACTTAAAGTTCGTAAAGAGGTATGTGTTATGCTACAACACATGTTTTTGGAATTTTTGGTCAAAAAAATGTTTGTCAGGATTTATAAAGTGATTGTATCACTACAACAACATATATCTTTGCTAAACTGCTTATATCATCATCTTTATCTCAAATGCCAAAATTTCAACTTTATTAGTTTTAACAAGAATTCACTATTAAGATTTGTGTTATGCGAAAAGGAGACGGAGTTGGTCTGCATGGTTGAGTAATTGATTGGGAGTGTTATTTATGTTGAGGAAGTGTTTATCTCGTTCTATTCAATTCACTTGGGTCTTCTTCTATTTGTCATTTGCAGAGGCTTTATGATTCATTTGAGGAGGAATCTGGATTTTTTCAGTTTGCAACAGCCTTAACATCAAATGATCTTGAGGAGATTCATTCTGCTGTTTCTTCAAGGTGTTTGTTTAATTCTCCCCGAAACTTTTAGCTGGCAGCTGGAATGATCCCAACAAATATTGTAAAAGAAAATCAGGAAAATAATATTATTTTTTCCGTAAAGTACTTTGTGTTTTTGTGACGCTAATCAGTCTTGCTTTTCAGTTGTGAGGGCTTAATTATCAAAACATTGGATAGAGATGCTACATACGAACCATCGAAGCAGTCACTCAACTGGCTAAAATTGAAGAAAGACTATACGGAAAGGTAAGGCGTTAGAAATGTTTGCTTCTCGGTGCAAATTACGATCAAGTATTTTTTGTGCATATGCAACATTTGATGTTTCTCTGTTCCATGCAGTATCGTAGACACATTAGATCTAGTACCTATTGCGGCTTTCCATGGCCGTGGGAAACGGACTGGTAATCATTTTTGTTTATATTTTGTATCCGATGATTTGGAGCATGTATAGTGTTTTATCCTATGCTGATTATTTCTGCTCCCATCTTAGTTTTTATGTGATTCTGTCTTTAATCGATGTCTCATTTGTGTTGATGGTGCAATCATGTTTATCCTTAGGCATCTACGGTGCCTTTCTCTCTTGGCATGTTACGATGACACTAATGAAGAGTTCCAGAGTATCTGTAAAATTGGTTAGTGAAATTTGAATTGCTACTTTTTGGCGTATTGGTTGTCTTTCAGCGGATGACCCACTGTCCGACCTTCCCTTTTCCTTCTCTCTTTGATGCTCAATAGGTACAGGATTTTCTGAAGCACAGCTTGAAGAACGTTCTGCCAGTCTTCGCTCTAAAGTGATTCCTGAACCAAAGGTTTGTCTCCTGATATTTTCTGTTGTAAGAAAGGAAATTGTGAGCAAATTTATAATTTTGATAAGTATACAAATTCTGATTTCTTATTGGTTACAGTCATACTATCGTTGCGAGGTAAAGCCAGATGTATGGTTTGAGACTTCAGAGGTAAAATCACACTTCTTTGAGTATCTTTGTGGTTTGTAAATTTTTTAATTACATGTTCTGTGATGACTACGTTCCTGTAATGGACAAAACTGTTATTTAGTGGGGTATGCCTGCATGATGCATCATTTCAGGTATGGAATGGTTTGATCAATTGGTTGGGAGGTTGCTGCTTGCCACAGCTGTAGTTAGGATCAGACTCGAGCCTATTCCATAGTAGGGTTGGTGGGAAGTGTGCCTTTACTTTCTTATCTGATGGGGGCAAAGCACCATTACTATGCATGTCATATGTCATAAACAGTGACAATGAATTCTCAGTCTTCTAGATCAGAGTGACGAACTTTCTCAATTACTGTATTCTTTCGCATGGTGCATGCTTGCATTATCTGTTATCACATTTTTTACTCCATGTTCTCCATTTATCCTGTCTGCCTATGTCGTGGCGATTTTGTAGAGATTTTTTTTGCTTCAAGGATCCATTTCTTGCTGCCATTTGAAATAATTATAAACTGAATTTGTGGAACTTTAGTAAATGTTTTTCTCAATTCTCATTGTCAATTTGCTTCTGTTTGTTGAAATCTGGGTTCTGAACATTCCTCTATAGAATATATCAGTAGTTTTTGTCTCACGTTGAAAAATTAAATGGTTTCTGTTGAATCAATTCAGATGGTTATTGTTGTGTTCTACAAAAGTTCTAACATATTCTAGATACTAAATGAATTAAAATTTGTATTCTGTATTTTTGTTCCTATAGCTAGTGTTATATCGACCTAGGTCTGCTAAACTCCCTTTTGCACCAATAAATCTGATTATATAAGCTTTAGGCTATTGCTGTTCATTACAGTACTTTTTTTAAAAAAATGTTTCGTGAACTTCTTGCAGGTTTGGGAGGTGAAAGTGGCAGACTTGACCGTTAGCCCTGTTTATTCTGCAGCTATTGGGATTGTGGATCCTGCTAAGGTATGATAAAAGTTGTCACATGTTGAAGCCTTTTAGTTTTATTTATTTTAATTTATTTCTCAATGTCCTGTATGTATTGTTTGATTATTATTGAATTCTAGGTGAGGGTGACTCATTAGTTTGGATCTTGGAACTGTTGTTTTTATCAAAGTTTTCTCTGTTATTAGAAAATGAACTCATCTAATTCCTTGTTATTCTTGGTAAAAGGGTATATCTCTACGGTTTCCTCGTTTACTTCGTGTTCGAGAAGACCAGACACCAGAGCAAGCTACATCATCCGAGCAGGTGAAGAACAAAAAAGTTCTGTTAATTTGTTCATGTGATTTATGGCAGAGCAACAATATGCGTCTGTGTATGCATGCTTCACTTATTCTCTTTTTCCTTAATTACTTTTCTTGAATATTTGCAGGTCGCTGAGATGTATAATGCTCAAAAACACAATCAAACTAACAATGAAGACGATGCTGAGATTGTTAATGATAAAAAACACAATCAAACTAATAACGAAGATGGCGAGGATGATTGAAGCATTCTGATGTGTCTCAATATTCCTCCCCCGGTAGGTGAATAGCAATAATTTAGTGTGCGAGGGGGACTGGTGTCTCCAGTTTCTAAACCTTGCAATGTAAATACGGATACTCCTCTTCCTGGTTGCATTCAAGATGGTTCCTATTGCTGGATAGTCCAATTTCTTTACCAATTTTCTTGATAGAGGCTGTCAATATTTTAATGCAGTTCGCTGCCTATATTGAAAAATCATGTTGGAATTGTTGATGAGTATTGCTTTTGATTTATCATGTTCATTGTATTAGAGCCTCGTTCTTCTGATGTAGCCATTTTCGGTCTAGCCAGGAATGATTGCCCTTTTTGATGGGAATCATCGAAGTCTTTAGGCGCATCCATCTTGACCTGAAACTAACAGGGCAGAGATCTAGAACTAGATGTGTTGTTCTAGACTCTCCAAGTGGAGGACCTAGAAGCAAAGACTTGGTCATTGGAGGCAGGATTGAGTCTTCAGTCAAGTAAAACATGCCGTGCGGAATGGACAATTCCCTGGAAAAGAAGAAAAAACAGGTTTTGTTTTTAATCCCGATTTTCCTGCCTAATTTTTCAATCCAAGTCTTGCACGAGCTGCACTTGGGGTGCTGCAACCTTTCTTTCTCTGTTAGAAAGTGGCTTGATATTTGAAAAATTCATGGCCGCTCCTGTTTGTTTTACTGCTTGGATCCTTGCTATATTTCCTGTTAGCAAGTTAACCATGTTTATACTCGAACCAGTTTGGGTTGTCTTTAAATAAGCAATAAAATGAAAACGTGTCATTATCCAGACCGCACATTGGGCTTGATCTTTCAGGCCTTGCCGAATCTGATGTAACGTGTAAAAGGGGAGGAGTCTGCTTAAGGATGGCTATAGCGTGGATATTCAACCTGAATTTTTAATGGATAGATTTAGACATTCTAACTATTATATGGATGTCTAGTATTCAAATTCGGTGTAATTTTTGTTAAATAAATTTTGATATTCAAATCCGTTCTTTTTTTTTTAATTATCTTTTAAATTTTTTGGACATACTAAATTTGGATATTTAGAAGGTAATTTATTTAATTCGGATTTAAGACAGATTTCAAAGTATGTTTTTTACGGTGTTGCCTCAGATTCCATGTGGCATAGTTAAGGGTATATTATTAGATAAGTAGAGTAGGAACAAGTTGGTAGCGCATTCGGTTGGGTTTCACCAACGAAATCTATCCATCGGCTTAAACGATTTTCAATGTGAACTCGACTCTGTAACAGCCGCTTCCCTTATTGACAAGACATTAACCATGTTTTGATTGGGACTTGCTGCTTTTCAACCAGTTTCATTTCATTCCTTCCAATTAGGCCTCGTTTCCCAATCAAATTAACTTGAATTTGACAAGGCAGAAAACTGGGCAATCTTACTAGTAATATGTTGCATTAAGGAGGGAAACATAATCATGGCAGCAGATCATGGTTCTGATTCGTGGGGTCCACTCACCCGACAAGCAATGCAACCCCTCCTTGGTTGGTTGTTGCCCATTTCTTCAACTTTAATGTAAATAAAATCTCCCCCCACTTACAAAGTACAGACCCTAACATACTAGTAAATCTTACATTCCACAGCAGTCTTGGAGAAAAATCAAGGCTCCCTTTCACATCATGGAGCAAATACAAAATGTGAAGGGAAAAAAAGGACAAACATCTCCCTCGGGAATCTCTGGCAAAATGCCAAGCTAATTGAACGCTCTCCAAAGGGTAATTAGGAAATTGGATGGTTGCTTCTCTAAAGCAAACCTTTGTACTAAAATGCTAGATCCCTGACAATATGTTTAAATAAGGTAAATTACTTTATATAACACTAGTATTGTTTGTAGCAGCAGTCATTGGAGGACTAATCTCTGGTACTTGGTCTCTCTAGGAGAATCAGAACCATCAAAAACACTCCCTTTTCTGTCAACTTTACTACATGTGTTGTTGCAACCGTTGATGCTGATCAAGGAGTCCTGGTGGAGGCGTTGTGGTGGTGGTGAAGGAATGGTCATCGGTGGGATCTCAAAGGATTCAAGCGGTGGTGGTGGGTGTCTCCATTCAGGCAACGGTCCAGCTAAAAGAAGGGTTTGCAATAACGGACCCGCTTTCATCACCGCCTGTAAAAGCTTTCCCTTTTCAGGCAATGGCTTTCTAGGCACCAGCTCCATGGCAGCTTGTGCTGGCAGCTGCGGTCGTTGAATTGGGTCGACAACAGGAGACGAAACAATGCTTTCCTCACAATCAGATGATGAGAAACCATTATTGGAGTCAATCCCTCTCCTGGGTTCGTCTTCGATGCTGGAAACTCCAGAGAGAGGAGCAGCAGCAGCAACTTGCTGTTGTTGTTGCTGTTGCTGGTGAAGCAGTAGTTTCTGAAGGACAAGTCTTTGGCATTTGTGGTGAGCTTCATCTCTGTCTTTCATGGCCTTGCTCAGCAACCCTTTGAGCTCAACTAATTGATCATCTCTCTTTCTAAGCTCCTCCTGAACTAGCAATCTCGTTTGTTCCAGCTCCATGGTAGTACACAGAAGAGATTGCTTAAGCTCTTCCACAGTCTGCAAAATTTAAAACACCCAATTATGTATAATCAAGCCGAAAAGGAAAGAAAGGGTAACACTGAAAACAGATTAAAACAAGAAATGACCATTAAATTACCCTTCCTTGACAAATATAAGACCAGCTAAGAGGGGAACCTCTATGAGTATCCATGGTATCAGAGTTGGATACCCTCAAAAGAAGTGAACTTTAAAAAGAGAATTGTCTTATTTAGAGGGAAAGAGAGATACAGAGGATCAACCAAAGGTGGGGTTTATGAGTGGTTTCTTCCGAGCTTATAAATAACAAGGGACGGTAAACAGGATAGCAACAGCAACTACTTGTCTTGTCAACTTATAGTTAGGCTTAGATTTGCATTGATTATCTAAATTGCAGTGAAAAATAATTTTAAAAAATTGAGTTTAAGAATTTAATGTTTGATATTGCTGTTAAAAAATATTATAAAAATGATAAAATGTCCAATTTAGACATGCTGTCAAAAAGTGTTATTAGAAAAAATAAAAGTTGAATTTAAGTGTTATTAGAAAAAGTAAAAGTTGAATTTAAGAATTAATAAGGGTTAAACTTGTTATTTTAAATTTAAGCGGGATTTTAAACCTTAAAAACTAAAAAAATATAACTTTTGGGTTTGTGTCAATAATCACTTTTCATTGATTATTAGGTGGGGAAGTAATTTTTCTATTAAACTTTAAGTGCTTTTCATTGATTATTAGTTGGAGAAGTGATTTTTGGCCTTCCAAAAGTCAATAAAAAACGAGCCTTAATCCTTATAATATACTCAATTTTAGAGTTTAATCCATGTATTTTAATTTGAGAATTTGATCCTCCTACTATTATTAATGATATGCCTAACTTAAGTATTTTAGTTTGACATAATTTAATCATTGTACTATTGTTGAGATATCTGATTTTGATATAACTTAAATAAAAATGTTTTTGGACTTAAACTAATTTGCAAAATATTTTAAACGTTCATTAACTTGAAAAATACGTTTGAAAGATTTTTAAAGTGTTTTTGACATGTTTAAATACTTTCAAAATAGCTCAAGTGTCAAAAACAGACTTTGAGTAGCTGTACCCTTTCCTCGATACCGATACTCAGACAACCATACCCGTACTCATTTGCTCCGTACCGATACGCCCTTTAAATCCCCAAAATTTCCAAATTTTCAGTAGTCAACTTCCATACCGGTCTAGGCTTAGCCGCACCGATACGAAAGGCACTGTACTGATATGCAAGTATCGTGTACCGGTACCCCGTGTTAAAATGTTGTAACAACTCTTTTTACTTTAAGGCGGGTACCTATACTCGAAGACGCGTACCGATATCAACATGCCCGAAAGAGCATTTAATGCTATAAATTAAGTCCCCAACGGCTCTAATCAATCCCCAACGGCTAGTAACGGTCATAAAGCCATTATAGGGTTTAAAAGAGCTTTTCAAGCAGCCATGAAACAACAAGAAATATATTGCCAACATTCGTTATATAGAGAAATTATTTTAGTGCTTAAATTATCATATTCCTTGTAGAAAACACTGGTGAGCCAAATTGTCACATTTGTCCAAGTGTTAGGATTTTGGATGAGAGCTAATTTGTGCAAACACTTTACCTAGAGATGTTTTTCATTGTTTGCTAATTTGTATTCTTTTAGTGAGAAGTGTCTCAAAACTTTGGGGTATAAGCTCTGAGAGTGTGTAAAGGTTATCTCTTTGAGCCTATAAAAAGAAAAGACAAATTAGTGAATTTGTGAAAAATTCTTAGTGTAGATAGCTAAGGTAGTGGAGGTAGACTTGGTTGAGAAGGCAAACCACTATAAATCATTGTGCAAATATTTAGTTTTTTATTACTTCCACCAAATTCACTCAAAAGCCAATTCATCATCTCATGGCATACTCGGTTGATCGTCGAGCCCAACAACTATCATTAATGATATGCTTTAGTTTAAGGGAAAATATCTCATGCACCGACAGGGAAAACAAAAAGTTTCCACAAGTGCTTTAGTTTTGGGGTTTAGGAACCTGGTTTAGGGATTTAAGTGTATGAGTTTAGAATTTAGGGTTTATGGTTTAAGGTTTAGCATTTAGGGTTAAAGTTTAGAGTTTAGTGGTTAGAGTTTAGGGATTAAAGTAATATGGTTAGGGATTCAAGTTTTAACCTATAAACCTTAAATTTTAACCCTAAAAACTAAATTCAAAACTCATTTAGGGTCTAGTATTTAAAGGTTTAAGCATATGAGTTTTGAATTTAGTTTTTAGGGTTAAAATTTAAGGTTTATAGGGTTAAAATTTGAATCCCTAACCATATTACTTTAATCCCTAAACTCTAACCACTAAACTCTAAACTTTAACCCTAAAACTAAGGCTCTTATGGAAATAAAATTTCTACAAGTACTTGTACACACTACAGCAAAACAGACTTCTATTGGCGTTTTTTAGCCTTTTAATGGCGTTTTTTAGCGCCGCTAAAACTCTCCCGGCGCTAAAAAAGTGATGGATGCTTAACGACACTAAATGTCAATATATAGCGGCATTTTATATTCCACACGTCACTAAAAAACCATGACTTTTAACGACGTTTTATTACCAAACGCCGCTAAAAGTGATGGATGCACCTCATTTTCGTGATATTTAGTTGCATTTTCTAATTGAAACGCCGCAAATAAGCGTGACTTTCAATTGCATATTTTTTTACAAACATCGCAAATTGACTGATTTGCAAATATAATTTTTTTACTCTATACAACCCAAAATTAACCTTTAACATTATTCAATAACATAAAACTTGAAATTTAATTACGACACAAATCAAGTAGAAATACTTAACGAAAATAAATTAAAGTCTATAAACGTTAAAGTGAAATGTAATGTAATTCAACATTGTTCACTAGAATATTGAAAATAAATCCAATAAAGTTCGCTCAACCGAAACATTAATCTAATGATCTATCAAGATATGATCTATCATATGTAAAATACTGAAACAATTTCAATCATATTTTAATGGAGTCAACATGTGATCTACCAGGTAAGCCTTTTGTGACCATATCCTCCGAAATGTAATCAGCACCTCCTTTCCAAGTTTTCGTTGGATTGTCTACAGTGTAGAATACCTGGAGCGAATGAAAAATGAAAATCGGAAAGAAAACGTAAAATGAAGGGAAGCAAGTCACTCTTTGAGCAAAACATCTACCTATAGAGCAACTATTTCATCATGAAAGAATCCATACCTTAATATTTGGGTGGCTAGCAGCAAGTATATATACTTGCACTCTCTAATAAATAAAGAAATAAAACCAATAAGCAGGAAATTAGGCCGAGTTTATTATAAATAAAGAAATAAAATGAAAGGGAAAACTCGGATAGATTAGGCCGTGTTGTTATAAAGGTGCAGCAATATACAACATTGAAGTTAGAAAATCAATAAGCAGGAAATAAGGGTTTAAGGATTTTGATAGTCAAGCAGGATAACAACTTGAAGCATGCAATGTCGCCAAATTTAGACAGCAAAACAGAGGAGGTTCGAGGCTTACTTCTTTTGAAGTAACATAAATATAGGGAATATCAACCTCTTCACATAAGATTTAAAGACCATGCTGCTAAATATCCCGATGTAGAAATGATTTTGGATGAGCAAATTCAACACGGTTGATCTGAGAGAAAGCAAAATAACATCAAGCAACAAGACAATAAAGGAAGATGAACTGAAGCTATCGAAGTATGAAATTCCAAAAGGCTACCATTTGATCAGCAAGCATGAGAACTGACTTCAATGATAGTTTCCTACTGTAGAAATTAAATAGATCTTCAAGACTAGGTCCAAGCAAATCCATAACCATAACATTATAGTCTCCCTCTACTCCAAACCATCTTATATTTGGAATCCCAGCTGCCAAGAAATAGGATAAGTTAATATGAAATTCAAAAAACAGCCAAATGTTGAAACAATAGCTTTATGTACTAAGAAGAAAAAGAAACTGTGAGTATCATTACTTCCTCCCTGGTGGATCCTGTATAACTTCGATTCATATAAAAATTGAGGATGTTTTTTCTTCACATTCTCATAATCATCATTAAAGAAAAGGTCATCAACTTCCTTAGGTAACATAAAGAATTTAATATGGATTAAAACAACTACAACAAAGGAGAAAATTATTATTAAATTCAAAATAAACAAGATTTGTTTTACAAAGTATCAAAACTTCAACTAATATAATCAAAACAACAATTCAAGCAGATAATAAATTTATTAATCATGTCAGTCAGATCGAAAGAGCACCCTCAAAAGAACTTATGAAGTATTACTGATTAATTAAAAGAATTCTAACCAAATATCAGGAGAATAATGAGAATAACATATATACAATGGTAAATTGGTAATCAACAATAGCTTATGAAATTAAAACATACAATTAAACCCACTTGAAGATACTTAAACTCCAATCCCAAATAGAAAACATCATCCATATACAACCATTGAAACACAGCTAAGAAGAATGACCTAGTCCATTGTTCAAAGATCAACGAAACACCCCCATTTGTTTCAAAATACATAAGATGTTTGCAGGTCCTTTATGGGCAATCAAAACTTCACAGAATACCCACCTAAAGCCTGCATATTTTTTGTTTGTCCATATTTACAGCACGTACACATACCAAGTGTCCCACCAAGAATTAGGACAAAGCTAACCGTATTCTTCCTCTTTCAATAAAGGCCGAAAAGCAGCCAACCCCAGTGTTTTTTATTGGTCAAAAGCAAAGAAAAACTGGGCAAATACAAAGTTTACAACTAAGAGCGCAAAGGATTAATTTTAGAGCTTTTCAGACAAAAAACAAAAGTAGTGTTTTTCTCAAAGGTAAGTTATGAAACTGAGGTTAACGAAACAACAAAAGATAGGAATTACCTGTGATGAGTATAGTCGAAACAACGAAAAAGAGGAACTACCTGTTATGAAACTGAGGTTGACGAAACAGCAATTTAAAAACAAAATACATCTGAATCAACAGCAAAATAGCCGAAAGGCGAGTATAGTCGAAACAACAAAAAAGAGGAATTACCTGTGATGAGGGAGTGAGAGACGATTGAGATTGACGATGGAGGAATTAGGATTGTGGTTTGACTTGGAGATCGGGTGAGGAAGAGCGTGACTGAGATTGACCATGGAGGAATTAGGGATTGGGGTTTGATTTGGGGATTGGGTGAGGAAGAGCGTGACTAAGAGAGAGTATATCTCTAAAATAAACCGTATAGTTTATTTACGATTGTGGCATTTATTTTTACAAACATCACTAAATGTAACACCAAGCTTGTTGTATTGACATTAGTGGCGTTTCTGGATAGAAACGCCACGAAATCCACACCTTTAGCGGCGTTTGTGGCAAAACGCCACGCAATCTAAACCAATGGCGTTTGTTAGGAAACGCCACAAGAAAAGCACTTATGGCGTCGTTTACCTGCGAAAAGCGCCGCTATATGCCAACCAGGGAATAACTACCCTTAGTTTAAACTACTAAATTTGTTTAAAAAAATTCATTAATCGATTGATCTTAGATTTTTAAATCCAAAACCTAAAACTCCTATAAATAAAATAACTTTTGATAATTGCAATTATATAAATTTCAGGTCGGTTATTGCCTTATTGGATTATATTTTTAGGGTAAACTATATTCATGACCACCCAATTATAGGTATGATCTTGTTTTGGCCACCGATCTTTTAATTTTGTCAATTCGACCACTTAACTATTTAAATGGTTATATCAATTAAGTCACGTAAATAATACACCATGTCTTTACTTAAATAGATACAATTTAAATCGTTAAGTGGTCTTATTGACAAAATTAAAAAGGTCGATGGTCAAAATAGGATTAAACCTATAGTTGGTGATCATGATGTAGTTCACTTTTCTTTTAAATTTCAAACGACTAATAAAATCTCTAATAATATTAATGATTTGGACCGAATTAATACTTAAAAAAATCAAATTATATCAAATTAAAAGGTGATGATTAAATTCAGAATTAATATAAGAAAATTCATAATTTATTTATTTATTTTGGGAGCGTCTCTTTCACTCGCTCTCCTTTTTCTTTTTGGGGTTGGACAAAAGCAGAAAAGGCCAAAACGCTGCCAATTCTATCCTGTCTTCCAATGCCATTCATTTTGGTTGGTCTTCACTCGATATTTTCACTTTTGTATTCAGTCCACACCTTGTCATGTCATGCCATACCATACCATGCCATGCATGCATGATGTATATGCATCAACATTCAACACCAGGGGTTCTTGTCTTAACCCATGCATGCACCATGCACCATGCATGCAGCCAGCCATGAACATTCAACACAACGTGCTTTAAGAATCAATCAGATAATAACGCCAATAGTGTGAGTAGAAAAGAAAACCAGTCGCCTCTCTTTGTTTGTTGTTTTACTGACTATATATCCATTTCCATATCGCTTTGCATCTTTTTAATAACCTAAGAAAATTCAACTTGGAACACATCTTAACTTTAATCCAAAAAGAATGATATTGTAAGAATCCAACAACCTAATTTTACATTTGTTTATTTATCTGTGCTTTTGAACCACTCTAAAACCCAAGGGAGATGCTCTGTTTTTCCTTCCAGTCCACAGGAGAATAAAATTAATAGATTAAGATTCCATAGTCTAAGCCACAAGACCATACATGTGTTTAGCATTGTTTTTAGAAAATGTTTTAGGGGTTAAAAACACTTTTGAAGCGCAAAGCAAAGCTAACGGATAACTTTTGAAAAAAAGGTGCGTTTAAAAAACACTTTTCAACTCAAACGCAAATATTAAAAAAGTTCATTTTTTACGTTTGAAAATTGCTTTAACCTTCATTTTGTTATCCTACAATGTATTTATTTTGTTATCGTAGGACTCCCATTTACCAGCACATGATACACTGAAATATGAATCATTTCCCTTTCTCATGAATTTCCATAACAAACATCTAGCTAACACGATCACATGCTTTGAACATGTCAATTTTTAAAAGCCCCTACAATACATCTGCCTCATAAGCTTTTTCTGAATGGTCTGATTCAGCTCATACGCCAAAGTAATATTGTTTGTAATATTATGTCCCTTAATAAAAATGTTCAAAAACGAGTAGCTAGCTATGACGTGATATTTTTTTAATATATTAACCAATACTTTGGAGCATATATCTTGTATAGAGGCCGATAGGTTGGAAATCCGAAACCCTATTCCTTGAGGGGTCTTTAGGAACCAGGGTGATTGGAGTTTTAATAAGCTCCTTGAGGGCAAACCCTTGTTCCAAGAAAGGTAGTTTCGTATTATTGAGCTTTCAAACTCGTCGTTCGAATTCATTTTCATTAAATTTCACATTGGTTTTGTAATTATGTTTTCAAATTGTCTTAACAAAGTTTTAAAGTACTTGAATTTTTATTTGCATGTCGCTCTTGTGACCTGAATTTAAATTCTAAAATCTGTCGGATTTCCTGGGTCGGGTATAGGGTGTTATCGAGAGTTATAATATAATGATAATTGATAGAAAATGATTAAAAATAATAAAATATACCTTATTTTCTTTGGTTAACACCTAACTTTTTACTTGGTGCAATTAGGTACCTAACATTTTTAATTAAACATGTTCAATTTTGTTTGGTTAGTACTTATAGTTTTAATAGTCTTTAATTATACATGTTAGAAATTCAAAAGTTATTAAAGTTAATTTTTAAAAATTGTTACATACCTAATTATACCATTTAAAAAACTAAGAACGTAATTGCACCCTTAAAAAATTAAATACCTAACTGCATCATTACAAAAAAAAAATGAATATTATAGATAAATGCCAAAATTAGTGACAAAAACTTATATTTAATTTAAAATTAACTATCTTGAATTATAGTGTCAACCGCAAGGGCTAAGACTGAGGGAAAGAGGAGGAAGGTGTCTTGCCCAAACTTAGATAGGAAAATTACTTCTTAGCCTCTACTAAAAAATAAACGTTCAACTAACAGGGTTGATGCAAGTGGTAAGTAACTTGATATTGCTTAAGCAGGTTTCGAACTCGAGACTTAGTGTATACAATAAATTTCCGCTAAAATAAGTCCTTAATTACAATTATAAAATTAGTGATTGAAAAGTAAAGTTTGCAATTATAAGATATTAGACCAAATTATAAAATAAATATTTTAGATTAAATAAAATTTTTAGGGACTAAGCAAACAAAAATTATTATATTAAAAATATTAAATTTAATAATAAAATTAAAAACATTAAATTTAGTCATAAAATTTTTAAATACTAAATTGAATAAAAATATTGGATAAAATTATAAAAATTAATTAAAAATATTGTGAAAATAAAATTATAATTTTTGAAATATAATTTGATAATTTTATTATTAAAGTATGATAACTTTCACTTTGCTTTTTTATTTTTCACTCAATTTTGGAAAAAAAATTATTTGTATAGGAGCAAGGAAAACTATCTTCCCTCCTATTTTTTTCCCTTCCAATTTTCTACTATACCAAGCAACCTTTAAATTCATTTTCTTTCCTATTTTTTATTCCGTTCTTTCCCCCCTTCTACTTTTCTACTCAATCAAACAAAGCCCAAGTTATTGACATGATTAAACTAAATTACATGCTGCATATTTTCTGCTTCGTGGATTAATTGGAAGAGTAATGTCTTTTTTTCTTCCCGTTATTTAGATTTCTTTACAAAAGAACATAGGTTATATTTTTTTAGTTTCTTAAGCGTAGATTAAATCGAACCTAATAATTAATTCTTTCGCGTTCTGTAGTCTATATAAAGGACATACGATGGTAACAAATTTTAAAATTACTTTATATCTAAGGTGAGATCAAACCCCCGACCACCAATTAAGAGAGAAAGAACATTAGTCATATTTGCATGTAAATATCAATACATTTACCATAACCAAATAGTATGATGCGGAAAAGCTTGCGACGTGTAAAGATTTAAGCACTATTAAAATCAACATGAGTTTGTAACCAAAAAAAGAGAGAGAAAAATCAACATGAGTTGATTAAAATTTGAATTTTGTACTCTAATTAAGATGCCCGACAATCTTATATATTATATATGATATATAATAAATGGAAAAGTTCTCTCAAAACAGTCTATGCCCAACAATCTTGACCAAGGCCATGTTTTATGTCATATGCTGCTTCTATATACAAACACATATATTATATATATGATCAACACAAAGTCGTAGTAAACTGATGTTAGGTAGCAAACTTTAGCTTTCACTTGGAAATTCTAAAAGGATTTTTTGTTTTATATTGACCTATAGGAATATATTTTTCATTTAATGAATAATGTACCTCCATAAGAGTATAAAAAATAAGATTTCAAATATATAAAAGGACATAATGATTTTTTTGTCCCCAACTTTACCAATTTAATCGTTTTAACCCTTAAACTTCTGTTATATCCTTTTTGGCCCTTATTTTTTTTCAAATTGATCCAATTGTGACGATTATAGAAAGCGTCATTAAGATGAGTAGATGACATAAGATATTTTTTCCTTAATGAAATGTTGATATCAACTATTTATTATTTTACAATTGTTAATATTATTTTGATTTTTTTGATAATGTGAAAAAAAGATATAGTTGAAGTCAACATTTAAATAAGAAAAAGGGTTTCAGGGCTACTTTTTCCTATATAATAGTCCTAATTTATCGATTTCGTCCGTATGGTATTTTCACATCAATTTGCCCCATGAACTAATCGAATTACATCACCGTTTGCCTCTTGATTGACGGAGGTAACACTTACATTACGGTGCTGATGTGACGGTCAACGATGCTGACATGACAGTCCACATGTGAAGATGACATGGCAGAGAGACAAAATTGATTTTTTGATCGAGTTTGAGGGTAAAATTGATTTTCTGGTTGAGTATGAGGACAAATTTGATTTTTTAGGGAAAAAATACGAATTTAAGGAAAATATTAAAATATTAAAATGACATTAAAATTTATAAAATATTTTATTAATATATGAGTAAAAAATAAAAAGTAAAAATTATAAAATTAAAATTTGAATATATTTATAAAGTATTAAACTTTTTGAAAACCTTCATAAAAAAGTTTGGATGATTTTGATTTCTTACTCTTAAAAGAATATAAGGGAAAAGAATCCTAAAATAAGGTTAATGTGATTCTCTCAACCGAACAAAAATTCTCTGCCCCTTTTTAGTGCCCTATCTATGCTCCAATACTAAAAAAATTAAACTCTACACTCTAGCTCTAATTTCTAAATTTCAAACCATAAATCTTAAACCCAAAACCATAATTCCTAAAACATAAAAACTAAACCCTTTACTTGATTACTTAAATTTATATGCATACTAACACCCCGATCCCGATCCGGATACGAAGTACTACATTCGGGTCACCCAAAACCCGACCCATTAAATTTCTAATTTAAAACCATAAGTTTAGCCTTAATTAAAAAAAAACATTGAACATCCATAATTTCACATTGTAAAATCAATCCATATAAATCAATTTACAAAATAGGAGCCCTGAGTTTAAAATATTGTATATCAAAATAGTAAAGCAAATAGAGTTTACAGACTCAACATTTGTAAGTGTAGAAAAACAATTTCTAGCTTTAGGAAAAACTAATTAACGCATAAAAATAAAGCATAATTTAAGTTTCTGCAGAAAAGAAGAAGAAAACAGAATTGATTTTCTGTTATTGAATATTTTCGAAAAATTACATCCCTTTACAGTGAATTTATAGACTCAAGTATTGGACTTTAGTTACAATCAGGAGTCCTAAGTACACAAGACATCTAACTCTATCTTTTAGGAAGTAAACTTTAATTTAAACTACTATTTACATGAGGACTCTAACTCTATCTTTAAACTTTAATTTAAACTACTATTTACATAAGGACTCTAACTCTATCGGATAATCTAACACTCCCCCTCAAGTTGGAGAATATACATTGTATAATCCCAACTCGAATAGAAACTTGTCCAAAGAAGCTTTTGGTAGTGCTTTTGTAAGTACATCTACCACTTGTTCTTCTGTAGGAACATAAGATAAAGAAGCTGCCCCACTAGTAATCTTTTCTGAGATAAAATGCCTGTCAATCTCCACATGTTTAGTCCTATCATGGTGGACTGGATTTCGAGCAATTTGTATGGTGGACTGATTATCACAAAAAATCTCAAACTTCTCCTCTTGGTTCACATTTAGCTCCTTCAATAGCTTTAACAACCAAATTCCTTCACACATTCCCAATACTAAAGCCCTATATTCTGCTTCAGCACTGCTTCTAGATACAACTGTTTGTTTCTTACTCCTCCAGGTCACTAGATTTCCCCAAACAAATGAGCAGTAACCACTAGTTGATCTCCTTTCTGTCAATTCGTTTGCCCAACTTGAATCTGAATAAATCTGAACAGTTCTTTCTTGAGTCTTTTTAAATAGCAATTCATGCCCTGATGTCCCTTTCAAGTATCTCAAAATTCTAATTGCAGCTTCCATATGATCTTCCCTTGGATTAGTCATGTGTTGACTGATAATATTAACTGGAAAAGCAATGTCTGGTCTGGTTAATGACAAATAAATCAATTTTCCCACTAACCTCTGAAATTTACCCTTATCAGCTTTAGGGCGTGTGTCCTCTCTATTGAATTTTAAGCCTGCTTCCATGAGAGCATCAACTGGTTTGCATCCTAACATTCCTGCTTTATTAAGTAGATCAAGAACATATTTTCTCTGGTTTATCACTAGACCTTTGCTCGACCTAGCAACCTCCATGCCTAGAAAGTATCTGAGCTTTCCTAGGTCTTTTGTTTCAAACTGTGTATTTAACAACCCTTTCAAGTGACTTATCTCTTCATCATCATCACCTGTCAGAATAATGTCATCCACATATACTATTAAAATAACCCTTTTATTGCTAGAGGTTGCCTTAATGAAGAGAGTGTGATCTGCCAATGATTGTTTGTATCCATTTTCTAAAATCACCTTGGTGAATCTGTCAAACCAGGCTCTAGGTGACTGCTTCAAACCATAGATGGATTTATTAAGTCTGCAAACTTTATGATATCCTTTTACTGACTTCAAGCCCGAAGGCACTCTCATGTACACTTCTTCTTCCAATTTTCCATTAAGAAAGACATTCTTAATGTCAAGTTGATGAAGCTTCCAGTCTTTGTTTACAGCCAAGCTTAAGAGAACTCTAACTGTATTTAGTTTAGCTGCAGGAGCAAAGGTCTCATTATAATCAATTCCATAGATTTGAGTAAAACTCTTGGCCACCAACCTTGCTTTATACATCTGTATACTGCCATCATAGTTGTATTTTATGGAGAACACCCATTTGCATCTGACTGGTTTCTTGCCTTGCGGAAGATCTGTAATGGTCCAAGTATCATTCTTTTCAAGTGCTTCAATCTCCTCTTTAACAGCCATTCTCCACTTAGAATCTTTTAGAGCCTCATCAATAGTGTTAGGTATCTGTTCTTTATCTAAGCAAGCTGTAAAAGCCTTAAATGATGGCATTAGATTACCATAAGCAACATACCTCTGAATGAGGTGTTTTGTACATTGTCTTACCCCTTTCCTTTTAGCAATAGGCAAATAATCAAATTCAAGTAAATGAGAAGGAATCTCGGCTAGAACATTACCTCCATCATTTTTATTGGCAACTGAATTCAAGTTCAATTCTCGGCAAGTGTCAGATTGCAAAACAGTCTCTGGAATAGTTTTCTGTTTTCTGGTATAAACTTTCAATTGCTTAGGAGGCTGAGGGGTTTGTGAGGAAGGTTTGGGTGAATTCTGAGGAGTAGTAACAATAGGTGAAGGATGGGAAGCTGTAGGTGTAATAATAGGTGAAGAAGTAGAAGGGTTTAAAGGAGTATGAGGTTCAAATAACAAAGGATTATTAGTAGGTAATAACTCTGATGGTAAAGAAGGATAAACCTAATTGGTAGGAGGCTGAAAAACATCACAATTCTCCCCCTGATTTGCAGCCGCAGGGAAATAAGGTTCCTGTTCAAAAAAGGTGAGATCCAAGGAAGTAAAAAATTTCTGAGAATGAGGATGATAACATTTGTAGCCCTTCTTAAGTGAAGAATACCCGGCCAAGACACACTTTAAGGATCTGGGGTCAAGTTTTGACCTAGAGGGAACATAATCTTTCACAAACACAGTGCAACCAAAAACTTTGAAAGGGAGAATAGAGGACAGAGGTTTAAAATTGGGGTAACTCTCCAAAAAAATAGCTCTAGGTGTTCTGTATTGCAAAACCTTACTGGGCATTCGATTAATGAGATAAGTTGCAATTAACAAAGCCTCACCCCACAAATACTTAGGAATATTACTAGTGAACATCAAAGACCTAGTTACCTCCAACAAATGCCTATTTTTTCTTTCTGCAACCTCATTTTGTTGTGGTGTATCCACACAAGTGCTAAGTTAAACAATCCCTTTTTTGTTAAAAAATTCCCCCAAGGACTTGGTAAAATATTCACTCCTATTATCATATTTGAAGATCTGAATTTTACTTCCAAATTGGGTTTCAACCATATTGTAAAATTTCTCAAAAACAGAGGCTACTTCAGATTTATCCCTTAACAAATATGCCCAAGTTGTTCTACTATGATCATCAATAAAAGTGACAAACCACCTACTACCAGTTGCATTTTTCACTCGAGAAGGACCCCAAACATCACTATGAATTAATGAAAAAGGTTGGGAAGGTTTGTAGGAAGATGGTAAATATGATGCTTTTGTCTGTTTAGCGAGAGGACATATATGGCATTTAAAAGAACTTGGTTTTCTATTAAAAAATAATTCAGGGAATAATATAGCAAGATAATGAAAATTAGGATGCCCTAACCTAAAATGCCATAACATTATATTATCAATTTTCCCTAAAGAAGTCAAAGAGCAAGAAGTATTTGGTAGGGTAGATGGTTGATTTCCGAGGACATAGAGACCATTTTGCAAGCTAGCAGTGCCAAGCATCTTCCTCGAATTCATTGCCTGCAAAAAACAACCAGATTAAGTAAAATGTAATGAACACTTCAAATTCTTAGAGAGTTTACTAACAGAGAGGAGATTGCAGGCGAGATTAGGCACAAACAAAACATCTTCAAGCAACAAATTATCGTTAATGAGGACTGAGCCACTTCCTTTGATAGGAGAGAAAGAGCCATCGACTGTTTTAATAGAACTTGTAGAAGATGAATCTGAAAAACTAAGGAATAATTCCCTGTTACCAGTCATATGATCAGATGCTCCAGAGTCGATGATCCATGCTGATGCACCTTTGGTAGAAAAAAGTGCAGTAGGAGAACAAGTATTCTGTATGCTTGTATCCTCCACGAGGGCTAAATCTGCTTCACAGGTTACTGTCGAACCTGAAATTTCTGGAAAAAAACTCCAATCCAGCAGCCTGCTCTGCTATGGACAGCATCTCAAAGGTTGTAAAAGGGGATCTCATTAAGAATTCTAACTAGGATCGATGTTAGACTGATACCATGTAGAAAAGCAATTTTCTAGCTTTAGGAAAAACTAAGTAACGCATAAAAATAAAGCATAATTTAAGTTTCTGCAGAAAAGAAGAAGAAAACAGAATTGATTTTCTGTTATTGAATATTTTCGAAAAATTACATCCTTTTACAGTGAATTTATAGACTCAAGTATTGGACTTTAGTTACAATTAGGAGTCCTAAGTACACAAGACATCTAACTCTATCTTTTAGGAAGTAAACTTTGATTTAAACTATTATTTACATGAGGACTCTAACTCTATCTTTAAACTTTAATTTAAACTACTATTTACATAAGGACTCTAACTCTATCGGATAATCTAACAGTAAGGTCCTATGAATACATAAGCCCAAAACTAAATACTAAGCATTGTACTATGAAGTGATGCGGTGCTGGGAGATCCCTTCTCGATGTGCTCCTCGGTCACAATCAACCTACAAACCTGCGAACGAAAACAACGATTTCGAATGCTGAGCTTACAAAGCTCAATGGTATATTTCTATTCTACCATAATTCGTGATTATCATAAAATAAGCATGCTAGATAAATATAGTTTAGAGAGCATAGATAAGGCTTCACTATCTATGAGTTATGGTCTAGCCTACACTAGCTAGATTTCTTAGATCACCTATCTCAAGGCATCATTAAGTCGACAAGAAGTCTTACATATTCCACAATGCTTTACGATACACAAGATCACTCAGCCTAACGAATAGGTTTCATACCATACCCTTATCACTCAGCCATCGGGTACATAAGCTATCATCTATAACATCCACACAGCACACATAAATACATCTGTACATCGTCTATATAATGGTCAACGAAGCCCTACTTTACCCATGAGTACATAGCCGCCGGGTTGTATGGACCATATCCGGATCACCATAGCCACGAATATGCCTTAGAAGTATTTGGATCACATTAGCCACAAGTAGTTATACCCGAGGTCACTCAGCCTATCAGGTTACTCGAGCTTATATAGCCATCAAGTTAATTACCTTATTCGGATCAGCATAGCCACAGATAGGTTTCTAACCGCACCCAGATCACTCAACTCGTGGGCACGTTGGATGTACTTGTTCACTTAGCCTTAAGTGCAAATCCCCTTATATAAGTACCGTAGTATTGACTCTAGGACATCCAGATTCCTTTACATAGTCATAAGATAATATATGCTCCCCGAGCATTCATACACCTCGCTAAGAGGTAAGTGGCACCAAGCCAAGCTATCAAGCAAATACCCCCAAGGCATGGCACTAGCCAACATAATTATTATCATAAACAAGTTGCACAAAGCTTACCAAGTTATTACATGTTATGCTCATTCATGAGGGTTGAATACTGGCTTCTCAGTTTTACAATTCATTTTACAACATTAGAAGCTCATTGGAATTTTCCTAAGCCTTGGAATACTAGTACAAATAAAACACCTTACTAATATTGGAAATATACTACTATCGATATAGGTAAAACACCGTATCGATATCAAAAATACATGGCATACCGATACAGGTAAAACACCGTACCAATACCAGAAAAGCTCACTGGAAATCCTAAATTTCCTCGAGTATCGGTACGGGCTCTTTATGTACCGATACCGAACCCTAAAAATAACTTTCTAGGCTCGAAAAATTACCTCTCAAGCCCCCAAATTGCATCTTTTAACCTATTAACTCAATCCTACATCTTATGGGAGTATTTAGGGTGGTTTACTATCAATTTTACAAGTTATTAACATCTAATCCGAATTTTACCATTAACAAGGCTTTAAGCTACCAAAACACCAAACTGGCAATCATAAACCACCAAAATCAAGCAAGGTAATCACTTTATGATCTTCAAAAAGAGTAGGAGTCAAAGATGTACTGACTTTAGCAACAATCTTGGATTTAAGCTCCCAAGCAAGAACCCTTCAACTTTCTTTCTTGCCTAAAGCTTGAAGAAACCCCAAAACACTTCCTCTAACCACAAGATTATGAAAAATGAATCAAAGTTTGAACCTAAGGTTAAAGAAGGATCTGCCATGAATTTACAACTCTTAAAATCAAAGGAAGAACTCCAAAAATCCTTAAAGCTTCAAACTTTCCCAAAACCTAAAAATGGTTATCTTCCTTTCCACCAAAAGATTTTATTTTTCTTGAAGCTTATGAAGAGGAGATTATTATACTTGAATCTTGAATCCCGTAAGAAAAAAATGATGAAGAAAGATTGGATCTTTGGTGGATGAAAAGAATGGTGTATTGGGAGAAAGATGGAGGAAGAAAGAAGAGAAAAAGATGGAAAAATGGTGATGTAAGGTAGTATCCCCTTTCCCCAGCATGTGACAATAAACATTTAAGGGGATTCAGCCTTTAAATTAAAAAAGGTGCAATCACCACATAAACCCCAACTTTTACCCTTTTTACAAAAAGGTCACTACTTAAGCCCATGTAGCTCAAATCTCATCCAACAAGGCTCAAACTTGGCCCAATGGGTTCAACTACTCCAACCAACATGAAGGTCCATAACCCAAGTCAACGCCCAACTATTGACTCGGAAATTCGGGTCGTTACACATACTTTTACGTTTCATAATCACTTTAGATTGATAGAATTTCTAATTAGGATTTAGGAGTTAGGGTTTGGGATTTAGAAATTAAGGTTAGAGTGTATAGTTTATTTTTAGTATTGGGGCCTAGATAGGGACACCAAAAAAGGACAAGGGATTTTTGTTCAGTTGAGAGAATCACATTAACTCTATTTTAAGATTTTTTTTTACTTCTTACATTCATTTAAGAGAAAAAAATCAAAATCGTCCAAACTTTTTTATGAACGTTTTCAATGAATTTTTTTAATATTTTACAAAAAAAATTAAATTTTGATTTTTGAATAGTTCCTAATTTATTAGCTTCCGATAGTTTAATTTTATAATTTTTATTTATTTTTAGATATTTTTAATTTTTTATTTTTAGTCATATATTAATAAAATATTTTTTAAATGTTTCGTTAATTTTTATGTTATTTTAATATTTTCTTAAGTTCTTATTTTTTGCCTAAAAAATAAATTTTGCCCTCATACTCAACTAGAAAAATCAATTTTGCTCTCAAACTCGGTCGAGAAATCAATTTTGCCCCTCTGCCACTTCATCTTCACATGTGAACTGTCACGTCAGTACCGTAACGGTCAACGTTCGCTTTCATCAGTCAAGGGGCAAACAATGATGCTTACCTTACATAGTTTAAGGTAAAGTTGACAAATGGTCACTAAACTATTTTAAAACGATTATTTTATTCACTAAACTTTTAAAAGTTACAAAATGAGCATTAAACTTTAGATTTTGTTACAAAATAAATACCGAGCCTTTAGATACCATTAACAGTCTAACGACGGGCTGACTAAGCAATAAAAATGTTATATTAGTTGTTACAACCATTTTGTAACTTATAATAGCATATAATAACCAACCAAATTGTAACAATTAAATAGTTCGGTGACCGCTTTGGTAACAATTAAAATCATTATGTAACAAATAAATAGTTCGATGATCATTCTGTAACATTTACAAATTTTAATGACCATTTTGTAATAACTAGCATATCACTTTAATTGTCCAGTCAGCTTGTTAATGACATCTAATGACTCGATGCCCATTTTATAACAAAATCTAAAATTTAATGTCTATTTTATAACTTTTGAAAGTACAGGTGATCAAAATAAGCCTTTTAAAATAACTTAGTAACCATTTGCAAGTTTTTCCTTCTGTTTAATCACACACTCATTTTTCAACCCAAAGACGTCATTTTTGACTGTGTGTGAGAGAGGGAGAGATTAGTACACAAATTGGAACCCTAAAAAGTAGACAATTTCCATCCGACATTTCTCTTTCGTTGTGTCTGTATCTCTCAATCATGTTCATATATATATTGGAGTCAATGGTTGATATATTGTGTGATTATTGTTGCAAGCATGGGAGCTGGTAACCAAACTTTCCCGTCAACATTTGCCAAAGGAAGCTAATGTTGCACATTAAAGTCCTCCTTGTAGGAAAGTGAGAAGCCTTCCATTTTACTAATCCAAGACCCTTTCTTCTTAAAACAACCCTAATCAAACACTTCTCCTATATTAATCATGTTACCCAAACCCTTAAAAGTGATTAATTAAAGGGTTTAGCCTTAACAAGGGGATAGTTTTTAGCATAGTATTTAATTTTGAACATGGGCATTATTGTATTGTTATGTCTCAACTTTATCAAAATCAACTCTACTATATGTGGGGGCTTGCTTTAGGAAACGGCAAACTCAAGCATCAGACCAAGATAATTATGACTCGTCCTACCCTTGCCTCCTCTTTTTCTTCCTTTCTGAATCTCAACTTTTGCCCCATAATTTGCCTGCATATGAATATTACATTGGCTCAATGCTTAGTGGATATATATACCTCAACTTCAATCATACATTTTGTAAATATTAATTTAGAGTGTCAATACATCACTCATATAATGACAAAAGACTTGTACAATTAGGGGGTGAACAAATAACCAAAAAATGACTCGAATTGTAGTGTTTAGGCTTATTATATTTTATATTTAATTTTTATAATATAAAATAAGCATTTTATATTTAGAATAATGAAAACAATTTTAAAAATACTAATTAATTATTTTCATTTTCTTCAAAAATTATATTTTAAAAATATTTATGAAAAAAAACATTGAAACTTTATCGAATAATATCAAAAAACCATAAAACAAAGTTTTTTTTGTCAGAATGATGTATAAAAAGAAGAAACCTAATATCAATAAATAAAACAAAAAGTGAACTGAATCAAATTATCATAAACGATTATAAAATTTAAAATTAAAAAAAAAAACCCAACCGAACCAGCCAATTCACTTCTAATAACATTGTTATAAAATCGTCATTGAATATTTTTTTTTGAGATAATCGTCATTGAATATTGAATCCTGGATTCAAACTGAAATTAAAATAATTAATGGAGTTGAAGTTAAATACGCTTAAGTTGTAGTAATTTGTTTAAACTGACATAGACAACTAGTTTTATTGAATAATTAAAGAGAAAATACAATAAAATTAAAAATAAAATCTTAAAAAAAGAAAAACTTACAAAACCAAAGTAGACTAGTCTGATTAACCAATCATTTCTCCTAAAAAAACTCAATAAAGCAACTCGAGAAAATAAAAGATACGAACAAACACCACCATCAACAATGAAAGATAAACTCCATCAACACTAATATGAATATGATTATAACGATGATGTTACGCTGACAACTGACTTTATATTCTACCGCACTTATTTAGGGTGATTGTGGACACCTATTAATGGACTTTTCATACTTTTTTCATCATATCTAACCTAATTGTCAAGAAAATTTTGTTATTTTTTACAAATTTGATGTTGATAAATTTACGGATCTAGAAATTCATTTCGGACACTTGAACCTTCTCAAACTATTTCTTTTTAAGAACCAAAAAGATTTGTGTAAAAACAATAGGTGCCAAGAAGAACAAAAGGCCTTGGACATGTAGTGGATCTTGAAGTATTATTTCTGCACCCCTGACCAAATCCACCCACATTAGGATTAATTGTTAATGGTTGATCGAATTTGATAGATTCACCCTCTAAAACAAGAAGTTCTGGTCTTGGGAGAATAATATTAATCACTTAATGTCCATCAGATAATCATCTTGATGGTCCAACTCAAGATGAGATCAACAAAATAATCAAATAAATGTCAACTGAAAAGACGACGTCAAATTTAATATTAAAAAAAGAAACGTACTACAAGGAGAGAAAAAAGTAAAAAAACATTAAACAAAATAACAGAAAGAGAAATATGCATAAACAAAAATTAAAGAGATAAAAAAGAAAAAAAAAGAAAATATAAAAGGAAACACAATAAAAATTATGACAAAGACTATTTTTTAGTCAAAGATTGAAAACATTATCTTTATCGATAATAAAAGAGAAGAAATAAAAAGAAGAGAAAATCCTTAAGTCGTAGTAGTAAGTTTAAAATCAGAGTCGTCCCGAATATTTTGGGAGCTTGAGTAAAAATTTGAAAGTAGAAAATAGATCCTATAAAATGAAAGTATATTATATTATTTTGAACAATTAATTTAACATTTCATTATTTTTATTATTTTGATAAAAATACTTTAAGTACCACTAAAACAATAAGAAACAACTACTAACTTACAAGTTTATCACTTAAAAAATTATTAACTCTATAAAAATAGAAGATGAGAGCCCTAAACGAGAGCTCATGTTGCTCTTCTCCGAGACGACATGTTTAAAACTAGAAAGTTTTGAAATCTCTTTAATGAAAATTATAAGCATGATTGCATGCCAACCCAAACAATTTTTAGTGGGCGTTTAGATGATTGCTTTAGCCTTTAAGATATATTAAATCATCAAATAGAGTTGAAATGGGGGGTTGTTTGTTTGTGTTATTAATTATGCAAAAGAATCTCCAAATATATCTTCCAAGCAATCACTAGCCTAAGCCATTTTTTGTCATTAAATAATTATAATTAATCATGACATTCATAATAGCAGTAATTATTATTTTAATAAACCAAATAATTTTAAAAAAATTATTATGAGCAAACGCATTTAGTCGATTGGTCAAACTGTTCATCTTTGTTCTCTCGTTTTCTCTTAGGTCATGGGTTCTAGACCCACTAAGAACACTTTCTTTCCTTCTTTTAGACTTCTTTTTTTCCTTCCCTCTCTTCTTCTCTAAGTATAATTAAAATTAGATTTAAAATTTGTTAAAAAATTCTATTATAACTAAAACCCTTGATTCATCATTATAGGATTAACTTTACCAACATTATACCATGCGTTAAAACAATCATATTTTCATTGAAAAAAATTTAAATATAATAATATGTGTGTGAGAGAGGAATTTGGGGAGACCCAATTCTTTTCTCTTCTTTGTAAAAAGAAATAAAGGAAACGTTCATTTCACTGAATCAATCATGGGGACTTTAAAGTTGTAAAATGCAATGAAGTCGTAAAAAGGTAAAGCGTAAACTGAAGGGTTTTTCTAAAATAAAATAAAATCATATTTTAAAGGTGTAAGAATTTTTTTAGCTTTATTTGATATGAAAATAAAAATAATAAGAATAGAAAATTTGTTCGTTTTAAGACTAAGCTTAAAAACACGAAAATAATTATAACTGTTAA
This sequence comes from Hibiscus mutabilis, assembly GCA_019671005.1. Lineage (NCBI taxonomy): Eukaryota > Viridiplantae > Streptophyta > Magnoliopsida > Malvales > Malvaceae > Hibiscus > Hibiscus mutabilis. The sequence continues at coordinate 6,598,101 of CM033729.1, read as the reverse complement.
TAATTTAATTAACAATTTTTTTATGCATCATATTTTTTTTTATCTTTCGTATCAAACAGAGTCGGTCCACCTCTAAATATTAAAAAAAGGGAATATTAGTTCTATAAAGGTTACATAGAAATTTACTAATATTCCTTTGACTATATCACTTTGTTAATAATTAAAGTTATAAAATATTATCATATATATTATATATAAATATATAATATTTTGATACGTAAAGTTTATACAAGTCTCTAAATTTTAGAGTTTAGAAGTCTTGTTTAAAGTATAGAAATTTAGGTTTAAAAATATAGTGTTTATAGTTTAAAATTTAATATTTAGAGGTTTAAGATTTAAGATTTAGGCTTAAAATAAATAATTTGTGTAAAATTTATTTTACAAAACATGTGTATAAAAATGAAAAAAACTTTGATACACAAACTTATGTAAACTTTAGTTTATACACGCTTGTCAAATTTAGGGGTTTAACTTAGCGTTAGGGATTTATGAGTTTAGGTTGTAGAACTTAGGGTTTAAAATATGGGGTCTTAGAGTTAGGGTTTTAGATGTTAGATTTTAAAGAATGCCCGTGTAACTATTCCCCAAATATTTTAGCATTCCAATTGCATCCTCAAACTATGATCATCATTCTAGATTATCCCTCAAACTTCTAAATGTTTTAATTTTATCCCCCAATTATGACTCATTCTAAATTAGTTCCTAGACTTTAAAACATTCTAATTTCATCCCAAATAGATTTTCATTTTCACCCTCATAATATATATATATATATATAATCTAGTATCGTAAATGATAGAACAGGCGATGTTTATAATTTTTTAAAATTATCTAGTTTGATTATAATATAATATGTATTTATTAATTCTAACCTTTTAATAATGTACTCCTATTGTATAGATAAGCTGCTCGAATCTAGATTACCTAATATTTTTTCTACTTGGACCACTTAAATGAGTTCTATAAAAAATTAAACGGATGAAAAATATTTATTAACATATAAAATAGAATGAATTACCCAAAAATAAAATTCAAATTAATATCAATCAATATTTTATTCTAACAAAAAAAAAACACCACTAATCAATCAAGCAGGAAAAAAACTAGGTGATTGATTTTAAAGATATGATGGCAACACTAAGGACTTAACATGTTACCTACAGAATATTTGGCAAATCAAATTAATTTGATAGAAAATAAATATACAAATGATCATTAAATTATATTAGTTACTAAACTTTTGATTTGATTACAAATTGGTTATTAAACTTTTGATTTGATTATAAAATGATCTTTGGTAGTGATAAATTTTTATAAGTTTAAAGACTATTTTATAACAATTCAATAAGTTTGCATGATATTTTGTAACATTTGAAAAAAAGTTATGCAATCTCGTTACAAATCAAAAGGTTAATAATCGTTTTATAACTTCTAAAAGTTCAGTGGTCAAGAAAACAATAAATAAAAGAAAAAGAAGTAGGCCTGTAAACGAATCGAACGAACACGAACTAGGGTATGTTCATGTTCGTTCATTTAATTTTAACCGAACAAATGAACGAACACGAACAACTAAACGAACGTAATTTCTTGTTCGTGTTCGTTTGTTAAGGATTGTAGCTTGTTCGTGTTCGTTCGTTAAAATGATAAATGAACATAAACGAACACAAACGAGTAAACATAAAGGGACATATGTGTGAATAAACATAAACGAACGAACATATGTGAATAAATTTATTTTTTAAAAATATAATACTTTTGTTATGAAAAATAATAAATATAAATGGATATATGTAAACAAATTTAAATGAACATAAACAAACGAACATAAATTAACGGATTACCGAACGTTCACGAACGTAAATAAAAGAACGAGCCTTTTGTTCGTGTTCGTTCATTTAATTAAATGAACAAGAAATCTTGTTCATGTTTGTTCGTTTAATAAATAAACGAACATAAACGAACTTCCCGCCGAACGGTTCACGAACGGTTCGCTGAACGTTTGGTTCGTTTACAACCCTAAAAAAAGTTGAGAGTTTGAGTGGGTTTCGTTGTTGTATTTCAAGATTTACAGCGCAGGGGTTAAATCGTTCACTTATGCAATAAAAGTGATTAATTCACTTTTAAACTCTATATTATAGGGACTTGTCAAGTAATTTAACCAACAGCATAACAACAAAGCAGAATCAAATGACAAAATCTTGGGTTCATCATCTGATTATAACATATCAAAGATTTTCTATTTTGTTTACCATTACTTTTTTCAATTCAGTAGTTAAACAGGACAAAATCCAGTTGTTTATGAATAAGCTGGCAACATCAGGAATCCAACCCTGATTTAAATATTGGTGGGATGGGATCAAATTCGCTTTAATTCTAACACTCCATTCCTTTCTGATTAGACCATTTGGCCAAAATATTCGAACACCAAACCCTTTTTTAACATTACAACATAATTCAAAACACACAAAAGATCCATAAACAGCAATAATACATAGGTTTACAAGACGAGGAATTGGTGCAGTGCAATCTGTTCTTCGCATTTTAACATTCAGTGGAACTTCTTTGTAGGATTGTACCTTTTCAGCTGCTCTGCGCAATGGTCTTCCAAATTGAACATCTTTCAGATGTAATGGTTGGACCATCTTCATGCATTGGAGTATCTGCAAAGCCAATATCGTCGAGCTCGAATAGGTTTTCTCGAGGCTCTCGCTCTTGGGATTTCAATCTAGCAGATTGCCTTCTCAAACATTGCCTGCAAAAAACAAAAGTTGCGGTGCTTTTGGAACTCTGATATGACAAGATTTTTTTATGATATGTGTATGTCCATGGCTAAATAAGCGTGTTAGCTGACCTTTTGTTTTCAATCCTCTCTTTGTCTCCTCCACCTCTTTGGCTTGTAGTTGAAGGGCCCATAGCTGCACAAATCCCATATGTCAATTCAACAGATTTAGAGGAACAAAAAAGGAAAATGGAAGCCAGTTAGTACAGAACATGTAAAAGATTACACCGACTTCTAACATTTCGTCTTCTGTTTCGAGCACGATGCTTGTCGTCGTCGTTAGCTTTAGCCATGCATTCTTCAGTTCCTTGCTGTCCCCCATGTGAGTTGTTTTGGCAGCTGCTATCCACTTTTCCCTGCTCTCATAATACAAGAAAACCAGAAGGTGAACAAATAAATTTTGTACTATGCATGAGTTGTAGATTTATTAGTCTCTGTACTCTGCATTTAATCATTGTACTCTTGACCCGAACAATAGTCATTAAATCAATTAAATTAAATTAAATTATGTTATTAGTTCATATACTATGTATAAGTAGTAGATTTAGTTTCAGTTCTCAAATTCGATCAATTTTAGCTCTTGTATTGTTCGAGTCGGGACAAAAATTTCAAAAATAAAGGATTAAAATCGACCAAATCAGAGTATAGAGTATAGGGATTAAAAACCCACAACTTATGCATACTACAGGGACTAATGATAGAATTTGACCAATGTGAAGTGTTTGGTCAAATTTTCATTTTGGTTCCTATATCATGCTCAAATTGGAATTTATTCCCTATATCATGTGGAATAATTTGGTCACCTAGTTTTATAATATCATTAGTTAGTCCAAATGATGAGAAGTATATTCTTCCTTGAAACATAAAAAGGAATTGTGTTAGTGTGATTAGTTGGACCGGTGTTAACTATTGAGACTAACTAATAGTATTATAAAAGGGATTGAATATGGCAAATTAAAGTACAAGGATTAAATGACAAAATTAAGCATAAAAGAGGATCAAAACCACAAATTTAACCTTAATGTTTAAAACTACAATGCTAGTAATGATGAAAAGTAAGATTATAATGTTGACCTTTTTATCCAGGTTTTTTGCTTTAAGTAAAGCATCCTTGCATACAAGCTCATGCTGCAGAGCCTTCACCTGAAATGATTAACCCCAAATTAAAAATAGGTTTAATTCTCTTTTCTAGAGGATTAAAATGTTTGAAACAAACAAACTTACCCTATCTTTCCCTAAATTAAGCTCCTGAAAAACCAACCAAAGGATATCAGTATTAATGATAGCAACTAAATACTTCAGAAATTAGAGAGAAAAAAAATTCAAGGCAGGCAAACAGACCGCTAACATCTGAGTGTTTGATTGGGCAAGGTTCCAATTTTGTAGCTGTAATTTTTGTAAACAGATTCTGCAACTCAGTTCCACTCAATTCAATAATCTTACTGATCAATCAAAATTAAGGGGACAAATATCCATCCATTCACCCAATTCCACAAAACTGAAAAGAGAATAAAAGGAAAAAAAAAGGATACTTTCTCTCCTCAATAAGTTTCTTCAGTGTCATCTTTTCCTGGTTTAAATGTAAACAAAAAATAAATAAATAATTATTAAATGAGTTTCCCTTAAAAAAACAAACAAGACCCAGATTAGAAAATACCAAAATTAACTGGTTAATGTAGTCTTGAGCAACGGGAGAAGTCTGCTGAGGGTTTTCTTGTTGGGTTGAAGGCTTGGGTTGTGACTGTGAATTGGTGATATCAGACAATCTCTTCCTCACCATGCTTCCGAAAGATGATCTTTTGGCCATTTTTTTACCTCCGAACACTGTGTCAAAGCTTCTAAAACTGGAAGGGTTGAAGAAGCTTAATGAAAACGAAAAAATGGGGGGGAAATTTTGATAGAAGTGGGAAAATTATATATTGAAAAGAAGAGGATTTTTTCTTCGAAAATGAAGTTGATTGGTTCCTTTTTGGGGTATGCAAAGGGAAGGATTGGACTCCCAGAGAATAAAGTCGTGAAAGAAATTAAGAGGGAAATTAAAGAGGAAGCAACTCTCCAACGGCTTCCCAAAGCTAATCCCCAAAAGCACAAAAAGGGTGTTGAGTGGCTCCCGAACCTAAATTTAAATTTCCGAACCTTGTTCCGTCCCGTACCCGTCTTCTTCTTTTTTGCTTTTATCTGTTTCTTTTATCAAGAATTTTATTTTTCTTAATTTTTGTTAGCCTCGTACCTTTATTTTATTGCAGATTTTTAATTTATTTCTTTAAGATTAAAAAGCACAAGCAGAAACATACATTGGATTATACTATTAGTTCGGATTTGAATTTAGATACAAGGGGGGAAAAACAAAAGTTAATGAAACAACATTTGATTAATTGATACATTAACTGCTAATCAAATTACATCCTCATAATGCCTGTCGTATGAGGTTGCAGTCATTCTTAAACATACATGCACTAATTACTACATGATTGGATCCACTAAACCCGATTCATTTTGGAATAACCTCATCAAATCGAATGAATTATTCAAAAAAAAAAAAAGAATCTTCAGAAGTATCCTGATTCTGAATCTTGGTGATTCTATCAATACATGCACCCTTGCCTGCAAAAGTTCAAATTCCACCAAAAATTATAATTTTAAAAATACCAATTTTTCCATGTACTTTCATTTCATTATCACATTAGCCCCCTTAACCATTTCCTTTAAAAAAATTGATCTTGGACCAATGATAATTCAGCCAGTGTAATAGAAAAAAACATTGAAATATATTTTTTTAAAAATTCAAATAGAATCATAAAAATAAAAATAAAAATCTCTAGAAATCCAAAATTTATTAAAAGCACTCATTTTTTAATATAACTTTTTATATTTTCCAAAATTTTAATGGAAATTTTATATTATTTAATTTTGTATGCTTTTTAAAAAATAAATTAAGCATAATTACATATATATATTCATTCAAAAACATAAATTCTAATTTTTTTCTGAAAATTTTTACAGATTTTATTTAATTTTTTGTTGACAATGGTAGAGGGTGCTCATAGGAGCAAATGAAAATGGATTTGAAGCTCCTTTATTCAAGCGATGATTCTATTACAGTGAGGGAGCGAGAGAATATGGTTAACTTCTAATGGTAGCTTTCTTATCAAACATCTTCTTCGTCATTTACTGAGGATGGATTAGAATTCTTACTTGATTAACTGTTGCCAATGCCTTGTAGAAGATACGCAGCTTTGCTTCGAACCTGCGAGGTGGTAAGCAAATTAATAAACATACATGCTGGCCTCAGAGTCAGATAAGAAGAATTTTCTGGTTCCATACTTTTGATGCGTGGGGCCTCAAATCTGTGCTGCTTATTTGGCAAGAACAGTTCCGAAGAAAAAGACCCCACATTTCACGAATTACTGGCTTCTCGCTAAGCATTTCATACCGAAGCCAATTCTCAGTCAGAACCACATAGATGTACATCTTGAAGAAATCACAGGCCTTTTCTTTCACGTTTATTGAGATAAGCCAAGTCAGGATTCCTTCTTCATTGGTAACCTGAGAAGAATGACAAAGTCAACCAGCAAGCTATTAGCATATTGTTTGTTTTAAACAAATTACTTCTTACTGTCACAACCTGTGTTTACTTTTTTTAATCCATTACATGATATTCTTTTAATTCATAAAATTAATATGATGTATTATTATTTAAATTGTTGAACATAAATAAAATATTACAACAATAAAACCTTCGAATCACAATTAAATTCTAAATGAAAATGATAATATATTCAAACTCTGTGATTTTTCTATCTACTAATTAAACGAAAACATATTAATGATGAATGCTAATGCATCTATTTATCATTGATAATTCTTAGTTTTATATTATTTAAATACCAGTAAAAGTGTAACTCGAATTTTGAATAATTTAAATTATAATGAAAGTGTAATTTAATATAGATACGTATAACTTTAGCTTTAATAAAATATTTTTCTAATATTCAAAAAGTTAATAATAAAAATAAAAATATTATTCAAATATACAAAAACATATTTTTGTCAGTTGAAAAGATTCTCCAAACTCATATATATATATATACACACACACATACATATTATAGATAGATAATGCAGTATGATTACTATTTTTGGATGATGCCGATGACCTCCTGGAAAACAATATATAATCATGACTGTAACCTCAAGTTGGAAGAAATTTGCAAAAAAAGAAAAAAAAGAAGAAAAAAGAACTTCCAAACAAAGACCTATATAAAAGCAAGAATAGAGGCATACCTTATCATCAAAACAATTAACAAGAATTTCAAAGGCCACAACACTTTTGAGATGCTTGGTACGAGTATCAACTCCCGGAATGCATTGCACTGCTTGCAAGCAGTTCAAGTCCAGAGGAACTCTGCATCCGTGTGAGGCAAGCATAAGTAGGGAGAAGTAAACAGCAAAATGAAAGTGCAACCAAGAATATGCACTCGAGCATGAAGCGGGCACAGTTGGGGTTGCGCTAAGCAACAATTACTAAAGAATAATAACCTTGAGGCAACAGATTTTGCAATTCTAGAATAGCTGTTAATCCATTCTTCGTCAGTGAACGAACTTATAACTGACATCATACAGTCCCTCATAAGAACAGAGAGACCTTGAAGTTGCCTGTCTAAAATTAGACAAATGATAACCGCTGCTAGCTCTTGACAGTCTGAAGTCAGAAGAACCGACTGCTTGCACCTGCAAAGAGAACAAATGTAATACTGAACCTCAATATCAACAATATTTGAGAAGGGAAAAAGCTTTGTATTGAGAGTACCATGTAACTACAATCACACCGAAAATCTAGCATTGAACATCCAACATGTATGAAATCCAATACACACCCGATATCTACAGGTGGTCTCTTTCAAACAGCAATAAAACACTAAGGGACTATCCTTTCAACTATATATCACAAAATTTTCTTAATCTCAAACACTCAGGAAATATGTGGCAGCCATTCAACATTTTTGGATCACATGTTGAGCATTAATTACCACTACTAGTTGCATTCCGACACTTTGATACTAAAACTCCACTTTCACGTACCTTATTTGACAATAAACAGCTGTAAATTTGATCCAGGTTATGATATTTTGAGGTGGCCCTTTACAACCAGAACCTAAGCACCAAATTTCATGTGAGAAGGATATGAAAATTAAATATCCCTTAATTACCGGAAAAAGGAAAGAAAGAAAAAAAAGGCAACAACTCCAATGAGGCATGGACCCCAAGCGTGTTAACTAATGATCCAAAACATTAAATTCAATAAATTGAATAAAGGAAGACAGATTTCCCAATGCATAGTGTACACAAAGTCAGATGACAAGAGTTAAAAAATTGAATCATTGAATGTAAACACAGGATTGGAACAAAAAAATAGAATGTAGAAACAAGAAAGAAACAGAAAAGGGCAGAAAAATATATTCACAAAAGGAAAGCAAATAAACATATCATATTAGACGTTAGCACTAAAGTGTTACACCATGTATAATCAATTTTTACAACTTGATAGTGTCCATAAGAAACCAATTGAAGAATCGGATATTAGAAAGCAATGCACATTCTGAAAAAAGTTAGCATTATCATAATAAATAAACAAACTATAAAAGCAAACTTTCTGCCAACAACCTCAATAAACTTGGCATCTAAATATCATGCATCCTAAGTTGACATGTAGAATATGTGTGATCATAGTCTATTGCAGATAAAAGATGAACCAAACCAATTATGTGCTAAACGAATTGGACTAGAAGCTGGAGAAGAGATGAAAGAACTTACTGTTTTCAGCAGATATGCTGGATGAAGAATTGAAAAGAAACCCATATATTTCAAGAGCTCTCTTTAGTTCAGAATAGTTGGGGTACCAATCAATTTCAATGGGTCGTGCACCAATCTGGATAAGATTATGGCAGGCACACAACAATTAATTCAAAGATCCAAATAAAAAAAGACATTAATTTTAATTGTATCAAGATCGTTTTTCAGTTCTTCAAGATAAATTCCAAGTCACCTGAATTTTTGACGAAAGAATGGCACACCAAAACTCGCATGCAGATGACCTCAACTCTTCTTTTGATGAATATAGCACTGACAAAACCAAGAGATACGTACATGACATCCGCTGACAGTTAAAGGAAGAAGCTGGTGCCAAGGATATACTCACTCAAAGAAAAGGTCCACACAGCTATTGTTTTTTCTACACGACCACATTTTAAGATCAATCTTAAGAGCCATCCATTTTTTAATAACCCTTCAAGGAAAGAGCACACTGAAAGAACACAAGTGAAAGAGGTCAATGATATATACAGGAATATTGCTTCTCGCATAACATAATGCATATTATGGAAACCAGAATTGATGTAATCAGCAACCCAAATTAAAGGGGGTATGAGAAAGTAAGTACAAGAAAGTGAAAGACCTTGCTCTGACGTAAGCCCCACCAGAGAGTTGAGCTCATTATTCATGAATGACTGAAAAATTGACCAACTTCCAAGCTCAGGAAAAGATAGAGGTGGTGTAGCCTTCTGTAACTTAGACAAATAAACCAAAAGTAGAGAATTTTCAGTCACTGTAAATATCTGGTCAAGCAAGACAAATTAAATTACTAATGAGACCACCTGCTGTCCAAAGACACATAAGCCCCACTCGGAAATCTCTTCCCCGCTGCTAATTGCTTTCACCTATGAAAGAAGAACGCAAGTATTTTCAGTCAATTTAAAAGGGAACAACATCAGAGAAAATGAGAAACAAGGAAAGGTTGTTTTATGCCTGTTTTTGGCAGTCACCAAGAAGACTTGCGAGCATAGCTTCTTTACAATTCTTATCCTCATCAGAATCATAGCTTTTCAGAGCTTTCGCCTGTTTCTTGGCTTCATTCTCAATAAGTTTGCTTTGCTCCTTGTAGTGTTCAGTCAAAAGCTCATCCAGTCCCGTAAGCTTTTTCCTAAATACCAATTTTACAAAATACATTATTACTACAAAGGATCAAATGGAACTGCATGATTACTGTAAATGAACAAAGTAATCAGCTCAATTAATTGGAAATAAATGCGAAAGCATAAGCATAATCAAGTAATCGAGTCCTAAAACCCGATTGGATTCATAAAAAGAACTTTAAAAAGCCACTATCCATGTAAAAACTGATGGGTCCTGACTCAACTTCCCAAGTGTAAATCCAAACTGAAAACAGGGGAAAACAAAAACCTAGCAACCCAAACCACCCAACTGTACAGCAAAAGCGTGAGAAAAAAGTACGAATATAGCAGAGAAATTTATCGGAAGAAAAGAAGTTAGAAATGGGTAGCAGGAAAAACACCTTTTGTTGGAGACAAGAGGGTTGATAAGAAGTGAATCTTCTAATTCAAAATCAAGTGGCTCGTTGACGTCCATCATCTCTAATTCTCTGTATCGCAAAAAAAAAAAAAAACCCTAAGAGGGTAAAGCTTCGTTTCTTCTGGGTAAACTTTTTTCCCAATTTATGTGGATTAGCGCCAAAACCAGAATCAGGTTAGCAGTAACCAATTTCAAATAGGGAATGGTTCCATGAGAAGAGTGCAGCAGCTAGTGGACCAATATTTTCGGGATTCTTTTGGGTCAAAAAAATACTTTTTAGGTCCATTCAGAATTAGGGCCCGTGGGCTTCCAGGTCCTAAAATGTTTTGATTAATAAGGCTTTGTTGTGTTTCCTAGCTTTTAATTTCAAAGTAGTCTCAATCAGGGACGACATAGGAATTTTCTAGGGCAGAAATAAGTTATAAAATTTTTAACATTAAAGTATAGTTTTATCAATTTTTCTTATATTTTTTTTAATTTTTAAAATGAAATTTTATTATTTATGAAGGTCAAAATATAATTTTATCATTATTTATACTTAAAACTTTAAATTTTAAAGAAATTAAAATTAAAATTTTACCTATTTTTTAAGGTGTCCATTGGAGCGAGTTCAGTGACTAATCTTCTACGATCTTTTGATCATTCAAATTTATCATTCTAAAGGACCAAAAATTCTACCGGGCACTCTAACTCCGCTTGTCAGCAAGTTATGTGTGTTAACAAAAGATTAAGAGAAAATTGAATAAATATTACCGTTAAATCACACCAAATACTAATATATTTATATGTATATATTAAAATTCAAAATTCAGATTTATTGAATACCCACCTTTAGAAATTAGTGCATTGCACTCTAAATCATTCTTCTTTCCAAATTGGTATCAAAATTTAAATGCTAACTACAGTTTTCCAATTGGGATAGGTTAGTTTTGCGTTGGTCGATCTGGGTTGAATAAATTTGGTAGAAATTTTAAGTATTTTTAATCAGATTTAGATTTCCAGACCACTTCGAATTCAAATCATTTTATTGTGTTTGAGTTGTTTTAAGTTTATATCCTTTCATATTTAAGTAAGTTCAAATTATTTGAATTTACTAATTAACATATTGAAGTTAGGTCATTTTCGACAGAATTCGAATTCAAATTCAAATTATTGAATAGAAAAATTAACAAAGTGAAGATAAAACATAAATAAAGATAACATGTCATATAGATGAGACGAGGGATAATATACCACATTTATAAACATAGCGGTGGCCTGTGGCCACGCCCACTTGCCTGCCTACCTAGGAACCAAAACGTCCAAGATAGCTACAATCATTTTGTGGTCCAAAATTCAATCCAAATATCACATGGTTTGCTAGCACAGGCCAGGTATACAATCGAGGTTTCAGTTCGCATATGATATGATATACAATCGGTTAAAAAATAGGTTTAGGGTTTAGTATTAAGGTTTAGAGTTAAGATTTGTGATTAATATTTAAAAAAGTATGAATATGATGTATTTTTTAGATTTTAAAATTTAATGTTTATGATTTAAAATTTAAGGTTATAACTTAAAATTTATTTTTTAATGTTGGACATAAAAAAGACACCGAAAAAATACACTTATACAATAATAGAAGGCCCCTTTGGCCAATTTTTGTAATCATTTATTCCACGTAAACAATGCAAACACTCAACAACGAAACAATAACAAATCAACATGCAAATCCTAGAGGACTTTGAACCCAACAAGTGTTTTAGTGAAAAAATGATGATCTTCATTTTAGGAAACACGGGTTCAATTGTAATGTTTGCAAGGTGTGTGTATTGTTAAAAGATTAAAAATATTTGTGGATAAATTATTATATTGTAATCACTTTTAGACTATTCAAAAGAAAATTTAGAGTGCTTTGGACGCTCAACCACTCCCCATCTCAAGTAACCCCCTACGTTTACAATTATTGTATTTTGTGAAGTACCTTCTTTAAAAACACAGTTTTAATTAGCATTCGGGAACCTGTGTGTGATCCCTTTTAGGGTCACGGCAATAGTCATACACCAAATAGTTCCTCTGGACCCAATTCATGGCCGACACTTGTTGTCGGCTAAGGCTTCCAGAGCAGGACGGAGAGTTGGAAGGTGGGCGGTAACACGCAGGGCCGTAGGCGGCGCAACCACTTACTCTGAAATTTGTATACCTACCGACGAATGGTTGGAAGTTATAATCAGCCTTGTACCTTCCATTCTCGGTAGCCCAAGATGATGCATCCCATATGGATCCGTACACCCACATTGGTCTCATGGGAAACGTGACATCACTCTTCCTCTGGTACCTCCTGATCGGCACATCATCTACGAAAAATCTGTTGATCCGATCATAAAAAATAAAAACATGAAAAAATGGAGAGGAAAGGAACATAAAATTATGATAATTGATGATACTTGCATGATTTCACTAGGGTTCCACATTATGGCATAGTTATGGTAATCTTTTGTAGGGTCAAACCAAAGCTGAAACCTCATTTCCCTTCCAATTATGTTCCGATCCCCACTTCCCCTAATGTACACATTAGTCTGCAGAGTATAGGGTTTATTCGGTGTCGTCCCAAGAAACTCAATATCGATTTCATCGTGGTTTCCGGGGTGTTCTTCGTTGTTTGAAAGCTGTCAAATTGCACAACATCAAAACCATGTGCTTACACAGGATGCATAAATGATTTGGTGTATATGTAATATCTAATGTTGTTCTTACATAGAAAGAAGTAACAACCCCGGCAGTATAACCAGGTTGGAGCTTCATTGCAGCACCAAAGTAACCTGACTGGTACGAACGAAGTGACTTGAAACCACTCCCTGTTTTCACCATGAATGCAAAAATTAAGCACATAATTGGACCCCAAAACATGAAAATATTAAGCACATAATTGAACCTGAGCTTTTATCGAGCCAGATTGTTAATGAGCTCTGGTCTAGTTTCTGGTGCTTAGGACCCCAAAGGTTTCGAAACGCTTGATCAAATGTCACGGTACTCACCCTGGAGCTCGGGGAGAATCCAGGGGAAGGAGGGCCCTGAGCATTGCTTGAGGAAACAATGAGGAATAGAGCAAGAAACAAAGAGAAAAATGGGGCCATAAAGGGAGGGCAGAAAAGAGAAGGCATAGATAGTAGTGAAACAAAAAGGGACAATGTGGTTTAAATGCAGATTGGGACCAAAAACTGAAGGTTTTTGAAACAATGGATTTGTGTGTGGAAGAGTGTGGCCATACCATTGGTATAAATAAGGATATTGAAGGGCCCACTATACTGGTAAGTTGATAAGTTTGGTTGATGGGGGAAGTTATAGTGGAATCTTTTTAATTGTATAGTATAATTATAAAATAGTATTTGTTTATCAGTTTTATTCAACTATATGATAGTATTTATGTTTGATTTTAAATATAAATAAGTTCACGCACATTGTAAATTAAATTATTTGAATCTGAATCATCTGGGTAAAATACGCTATCCTTTGTCACTATGACCACTCTTTGAGTTTGTCTTTAGTTATTTTTTAAGTATGCAACAATTAAGAAAAGGCTAGAGTTATAAAAAAAGTTTAAATGTTAATCTTCATATTTCTAGAAAAACTTTTGTCACATCCACGGGTTAATAAAACAAATATATTAAAATTAAATATGTAGAGATTTATTAATTAGCCTAATGGTTAAAGATGTTCATATTATCACATCTTTTTATATTTTATACCTTTTCATAATTTTTATAAATAATTAAAAACACACTTCTAAATCAACCCGTATTTAATAAAATAATGAATAAATTCTCAGTCACTTCATCGATAATTATTATTGATAGAATATTACAAAATATTAACTACTATGTGAACGTTATAAAATCTAATACGAGAGTAATACACCCTATTTGCAGAAAAATTATTAGATGAGTCTGGCTCACCACGTTATCCACGGTCTCATCCAATAATAATTTTTCATCTCTTTTTTTTTAGGTGAATCTTTACCTCTTTCCTACATGTCATTAAATGAATGAATCTCATTAGATATGACCATAGATGACGTGGTGAGCCGGGACAATGTAATAATTTCTCGAGCCAGACCCATCTAATAATTTTTCGGTGATTAGGGACGTTATTAAGGGAACCGTTTCATTTTTTTAATTCTAATTTTAATCTTTAGGTAAAATTTTGATACACATACTTTATAAAACTAATTTTATATAAGTCTGTATATTTACACTATAAAACTACATGTATCTACCCTTCTATGACATTGAATTAAAATGGAGAAAAAAATAAGTCATTGTTTGTTTGTGGTGATGTAGTAGAGTTTGTTACTTTTTTTGCATCTCCTTGGGGGCGTTATAAATCTTTGGCGGTGGATCCAGTTTTGACAACACATTACATCACTTGGTCTGCATCGTTGCTATTGCGGCTGGTTTTGCCTTTCGAAAGGGGTTCAACTTTATATTTGGTTTTCTGTTTTTTTTTTGGTACGCAACAAACATTTTGGAGGATTTTCCTCTGCCTTAGTTTCTAATTTAAACTTGATCAGGGATTAACTCCTTTCCTCCACGCCCGGGAACTGCTTAAAGAAGTCGGTTACAGGGAAACCAACCTCAATCTGGCAGCACTCTTAATCATTTTTTAATTCTTTGGTTTAGTTCCGTAATTGCAACTAATACGTGACCGAAGCCGGCAATTTGCATATAATAAGTGATGTTGAAGCTCAAGGGTAAAGACTGGTTTTTGAACAGATCACATTCGCTGTAATATTCTCTGTAGCAAGGATGGTGGGAGGACCCTATCTCCTTTTCCTCACTCTGTCAGCTAATAATCCTATTACTTGCCCTCTTCTTCCTAGTTCCTAATCCAATCATCAAGTAATTAATTACTAATTAATATGAGGTTATAAGTGAAGGGACCACGATTGTCTATGTGTTACTCAGGCAATGGCCCTAGGACTGCAGTTAATGATTGCTTTCTGGTTCTACAAGATTGTAAAGATGGTGAAATACAAGCTTAGTAAAACAAGGAAGGTGGGTCTGGCTTCTACTTCTCTGCAAAATGGGAAATTGGATTAAGCCTCTGTTACATTAACATACTACTAGTTTACTTTGATACATTTATTTTTAACAAGTATTGAAATATACTGCAAAAAAATGCAGAATTTTAAACATTATTCAGTTTACTGTAAGTTGCAAGCTTTGGCCGAGAAAAACTATACAACTGAAAATACTGAATTAATTAGGACAAAGTGTATGTAATAAATTTCCGCCGTAAGACTCTTCCACCAAAATAAAGTGTGCGACAAAAATCAATCTGAATTAATTAGGATAAAGTCTTGAAAATCGAGAGGCTAACAAAAAATAAAAATTACGACGATACTATTAAAATTGATTCACTCACCATTATAATAATTAGATTAAATAATGTATAATTAGGTTGTTTGTACTGCATTTTGTATGAAATATATATTATATCCATAAAATTTGCAGTTTTTAATCCAAGAAAAGATTGATTAATAAATTAGGAGGAGGCAGATAAGGTAGGGTCAGGCAGATAAAGCCAAAAGGCTTAATATATATATATATATATATATATATATTACCTAATACGGTGACTTTGATAGATGCAGCAACCTTTCTATTTTGGTTCAAACCAAAAATAAATGAATAATGATGGGGTTTTTTTTTTACAAACCCTAAACTTATTAAATTACGTTCAGAATTCTTGGTTTGCGATCTGTTAATCAATTTCTTTCCAAACCGAATCATGACCGTCCACATGGGGATACTGAAACTTTACTTTCAAGACCGAATTGTGAGAATCCACGGTCAACACCAGAGTTGATTTGCATGTGTTTTGAACCCATTCCAATCCGGTAGAGCCATTAGCTAATCTGTTGGTTAATCTCACACGATACTCATGAAACCTTGATTATGTATATGTGTACTTATTTAATGGTTGGGTGCTTAATAAGTTGAGGTGGATATTATTGATGGGGGCGAAGTAGTTATCAAAATTTGGATGCAAGTTAATGAGAAATTCAAACTTGTTGAGCTACTTGGCAGTGTTGACTGTTCCTGTAAATATTATAATATCATATTCATACTTGCTCTCCTTAGTAGGTGCTGCTAACCTCCCACCCAATAATGATTCTATTCTAATCATTCTCTAATGCGTCTCTATCTATCTATTTTTCTATCTATCTATCTATACACACACTTATTATTATAAAGTGACCAGTTGAGTTAGTGTCCGATATATGTTATAGCGATTGTAGATATAACGGATGTTATTTTAGTCACTGTAAGTCTCGTGGTTGTAAATTTTTTTAATAACATATGTTATTGTGGATAGGGATGGACAAAACTCGACTAGAAAAACTAAATTATTCAACTCGATTCGATGATAAAAAACTTGACTCGACTCAAAGAAATTTGAATAAAGTTTGAGTAATAAAATGAAAATTCAAATCACTCGAAAATTTTAGTAATTAGTGGATCAATTTTTAAGTTTGAGTTGAGTCCTTCAATTTTCTCTAATATATCCATCACACATATATATATATATTGTATGTGGTTATTGTCTTAGAGAAAGTTGTTTAAATTGGAACTAAGCATTACTATAACATTATAAATGTTTACAATTAAATTTGAACAGAAACTCGAACAACTCAACTCCACTAAAATAATCAAATAAAGTTTGAGTTATAAAATAGGGTTGGTCAACTCGACTAACTCGAAATATTTTTACTCGACTCAATTGAATGCCCATCCCTAATTGTGCACATAACGGTTGTAGGTATCGTGATTTCATATGATGTCGCTACCGTTATATAACGATCGTTGTTGTGGTTGCATACTGCAATTTAAATCTCCGTCCATAATAGCAAGTATTGAAAAAAGAATAAATTTTAAGAGTAAGTCTATAATAACAAGTATTAAAAAAACGGGTCCCTAATAACAAGTATTTAAAAATTTTGAATTTTAAGAGTATGCTCATAATAACAAATATTAGGGAAAAATCGGGTCCCCTAATAAACAAGTATAAGAAAAAAATTGAATTTTAAGAGTATATCCCTAATAATAAATATTGGAAAAAATTAGCCTCTATTTACAAGTATTAAAAAAATTGAGTCCATAATAAACATTACAAACCTTCCTTGAGGGGTGAGCCCTAGGCGGGCGCTCTTATTAACCAGGGCTGGTTCGGAAGAAGTGATTAGTTAACTTTCTCATCATGAGAATTAACAAGATCCTATAGCTTCAAAGTTAACGGATGTCAAGGCTGTTAAAAAATACTCGACCCGGATGATTCGGTCCGTTGACCTGTCGATCCGATAAAAAAATCTAGATAATTTATACATATTTTTATATTAAACTAATAAAACATCTTACAATATTTTTATATTTAATATATATATATTAAACTAAGCAATACATATTTTTATATTTAATAAATACATATTTTATATTTGGATACTCACTAACGGATAGCTGATCAACACAAGCCGATTAAGCTACTGTCCGAAGATCCAGATACCCAATACCTCAAGTATCCGAATTTAAACACCCTGATTTAGATGTAATGGCCAAAGCCAATAATACAATAATGATGAAATTGATGTAACCGGAAATGATGGATTGTGAAAGTAAAACACAATGGTTGTTTGTAAGCCTCAACATAAGATACAATCAAAGGACATTCGCAATCTACAAGTATAACTTCAAAGGGTCTTTGATCCAATATTTTCAATAACATTCATGATAGGGGTGTGCATTTTCAGATATCAGATCCAATCTATTTTAAGAAATTGGATATCTAAAATTTCGAATCGGTAAAATAATGATCCGTATATGATTTGGAAAAAATCAGATATCCAAATATCCTAATATATAACTCGGTTTAAGTATTTTTCAGATTTGACGGTCATATATATGAAAATTTTGAATTTTCGAATATAACAAGTAACAAATTATCAAATATAACAAGATTCATATATATGAAAATTTAAGATTTTCGAATTTTTGGATATAACAAGCATCAAATTACTAAATATAACAAGATATATATATGCATGAAATTTTAGATTTTTGGATATTTTAGATTTTCGAATAATCTAAAATTTAAAATATTGTAATCCATATACAGTTCAAAAAATGAATAGAATATCTGATTCAAAAACAAAAAATATATCAAATATTCAAATTTACATATCAAACTAATGGATCGAAACGATTGAATATGATATTTTTGCACACCCTTAACAGCAGGATGTTTGATATAGCTTAAAACATGGGGTTAATAGCTTCAATATGCAATCACAAAAGATCTTAGGATTACATCTCTTTACTCTACACCTAAATTCGGCAAAATTAAAGAAATGTTCCCTTTTAGAGAAATAATTGAAAAACTACCCTAAATTAATGGTTATGTAGAAAAATATTCCCTTTGAGTCCACGTAAGGCAAACTCGCTTTTGGCTAAATGTGAATTATGTGTTGAGTGGGTAGGTAAAAAATAAAAAATTAAATTACCAAGTTTTCTTTACGCAAAACTCGCTTTTTGCTAAGCACTAGTTTGAAACTTGCTTTTGGCTAAATGCGAGTTTACCTTACGTAGACTAAAAGAAATATTTTTCTACATAACCATTAATGAAGTAGTTTTTCAGTTATTTCCCTAAAAAAATATCCCTTAATTTCGCCCCTTAATTCTTAAGGGTTTAATCATAATCTTTATTTATAGGACTACTTATATTTTCTACAATAGAGTATCTACTTTATTAATAAAATTAATTACAAACTAATCTCTGATCGGTAGATTTTTCTATCAACAAATATAATTTTATTAAAAGGATAAAATCGTAGAGATAAAATATTATCATTTGTCTCGTTGAAATTTTTTTTAAACCTATAATAAGGAGGAAAATAGTACACTAGAATAATATTAGGAGAACAAAATACCATAACAAAAAAAGGAACAAAAACACCAACGTGCGAGCAACGTATCCAAAATACTAATCGCACAACAAACTGAAATTAGCAACACCAGAAATAGAAACCAGTATATCCAATCAATGCGGCAACACCCAGACTCGACCAAAACAAGATTAATAGAAGCACCTAACAAACCAATCGAACTAAACAAAAATATAACAAGGAAAAGGTTTATTATTTACACATATATATAATATTAGACTAACAAGTGTTGGGTACAACGATAAGACATATTATATTTTGAATGAGAGAATCCAGGTTAAAATCTTGGAAACATGGACAATGCTAGGGGAGGGGCTCTTGCCTCCCAAGCTAGGAAAACTTTTTTACCATTATTTCTTTATATATATATATATATATATTGAAAAAATTGGATTAATTCTAAATTTGCCCCCACCTTTCAAAAAATTTATGTTTTACCTATACCTATCTTAAAATCCTGGTTCTGTTCCTGCTTGGAGACGATATTGTTGGGAGGAAAAACTACGAATCTCGAACATAAATTATATATATATATATATGAGAGTTTCAATATTTTCTTCTTCTATGTAAGTGAATGATGAGTTTTTATGTAGATTAAATGTGAAAGAAAGGTATAACTTGTAAGTTGAAACCTAGAGTAACAATGCAAGCCTCGTGAAAAGATATAAGACATTGGGTGAAAGGATAATAAACCAAACGCAAAAAAGTCACTCTATATTTAAATTTTAGAAGATTCAATTTAATTAACATATGTTTTTGGATAATTTTCAAAGACATATTTCGGACACGTAATGAATGAGAGTGCCTATTGTCTTAGACTATAATAGCATCAAGAAGTTGACAAAACTGTCTACCTATGTGATTCGATGCATGTTGTGGGACCTATTTGATCACCGACAAATCAAGCAAACAAAATGATGACCGATCGAAGTCTCCCCCCAAACAATTAAAATGTATGAATATTGAATGAAACAAGTTTTAGGGTTTGAATTGATTATCTCTAGTTATCTAAAATATTTAATTGTGTATCGAGTATAATTCAATTGATATTGTCGTCGATATAACATATATGAGGATTATGATCGAGCATGTTTAAGTGCTTAGTATCATTTAATTTGTGGGTGGAGAGTGTTGGGATAATATAGACATTGCCTACCGAGTGTTCTAAACAAACTAGATACAAACTCAACCAAATAAATATTAAGTAATATTTAAAAAATATTTTTTATTTTTATTTTTATTTTTTCATGCTTTTAAATAATATTTAAACAAAAAATATAGGATAAAATTCTGATACACATGAGATATAAAACTAATTTTACAAAAGCCTACATATTTACACTATAAAACTCAAATCCTAAATTACTAACCCTAGCCCTAAAAAACTAAACCCTAAACCTTAAGCCTTATATCCTAAATTCTAAACATTGACCTTAAATTCTAAACCCTACAACTTAAATTCTAAACTTTAAACCCTAAACTAAAACCGTAACCCCTGAAACTAAAAGGCACGTGTAAACTAAAGTTTACGCGGCTTGTGTATCAAAGTTTTTCTCAAAATATAAAGATAATTTTTATAAATGTTTTTATTTAATATTCTTTCACCTAGGTCGTGAATGTTTTAAGTCTTTTTATCCTACAAATTCATCGATGCTATAGATTAGAACTCAAATTTCATGATAAAGTAAGCATAAAATTTCATGTTAATTGTTAAATTAAACATTATAATTGTTTTGCTACAATTTGTATATAAACTAACCGTGTTCCAATAATAATATTTTAATTATGCCGTCATATTTTTATTGACGAATTATTCATACATTTCCTACGCGAGAGGCATGCATTCGTGATTACAGATTGAAGGAGAACGTTGACTACATAAATTAAAAAAAAAGTCTACAACAGCATGCGAGAAAAAATGGTGTATTATTTTCTATAAATATATTTTGTAATATACAATTTGATAAGCTTTGTCCATTAAGTCTAAAACAAAATTGAAGGGATCATGTGCCCTACCCCACTCTAGGATAATGCCCATTAAGTTTTTATAGATGCCCTTTAAAGACAAGATAAGAAAGTTTAGGTACATGATATATCAAATTTTGGAAATATATGATGGTTAGTTTTCTCTTATATAGTTTTTTTTTAATTTCAAAATTGTATTCAAACCACACAACATGATCATCATGAATGAAGTAATTAAGTCATCAACTTTTGGTTTTCCATTAAATCTATATCTATTATATGTAGAAACAAAGTTTGGTTTTTCAATGAATCTGTCGGAATGCATATAAAACACCTCATACAATATCAAGACAGTTTTATTATATACGAAAACAAATTATCTCCCTCTTTTCAGAGCCTTTATGTCATTACATTAAAAAAAAATAAGATTTAAGGTTTATGGTTAAAGTTTAGGGAATCATGAGTATGATATATTTTTATAGCTTATGGTTTAGGGTTGGCTTAAAATTTAATTTTTTAGTGTTGGGGCATAAAGAGGGCACCGAGAAGGGCATATGATTTTTGTCCTATTATATACAAGAGAAAAACTTCAATACACAAAATGTGTAAACTTTAGTTTACACGAGCCTTTTAGTTTTATGTCTTAGGGGAGTAGTTTATGGTTTAGAGTTTAAGTTGTAGGGTTTAGAATTTAGGGTACATGATTTAGTGTTTAGAGTTAGGATTATGAATTTAAGATTTTGGTTTTATAGTATAAATATATAGGCTTGTGTAAAATTAGTTTTACACATCATGTGTATCAAAATGTCACCCTATATACAAACCATACTACTTTTTTGATTAAGTTGAGAGTTTTTATATTGTAAATGGAAAATGTCAAAACTCAATCCATATAAGGTGGGATAACATAAACATCATTGATCATTTGACCAACTACTAAATCTCCAAAGCATACTACTTTTGATTTGATTTTTTTTCTCAATAAAAAATAATTTAATGGATAGTAATTTACTTAAAAGAACACTAAACATTATTTAAATAGTGATCGTAAAATTATTATTTTTTTGGCTCGCAATATCAAATAATAAGCCATAGTAACTATAGAAAATTAATATGCATTAACTAGAAATGGAACTTGGCCTCTATGGCTTGGAACTTGGATAAGTAACAACAGGCTTTGAGTTTTAAAGTTCCTACAACTTTGTCTATGCAGCAGTTCGGCCCATTCTCCCAATATAAATAAAATCTCAAAGAAGAAAAGTTAATAATTGACCATTTAATTGTGTTATTTTGGGTTTGGATGTTGGATCTATCTGAGGGTCTTTGAGTTTTGTTTCGGTGCTTAAGTCAAATAAACGTTCAAGAGTAGGGTTGTCAATGAATCGAATATTCAACGAATCGTTCGGCGAAAAATTTGTTTATATTTGTTTATTTATTAAACGAACAAACATGGACAAGATTTTTCGTTTGCTTAATAAAATTAACGAACACAAATAAAATGGCTCATTCGTTCATTTACGCTCGTGAACGTTCGGCAATCCGTTCGTTTATGTTTGTTCAAATTTATTCACACATGTATTTCCCGCCCAGCAGCTCACTATCCCTTTCATTTCATCATAGACTGAAAAAACCCTAAATTACTTTTTGCTCTGCCTTTCAAGTTCCACATCACCTAGCACGAGCACCACCGTCGCACCACTGAGCCGTCAAAGACTAGCTGCCAGGTAAGCCGCTACTATTTTCTTTCTCTTCTCTTCGTTTACGTTTGTTTGAGTTCATTTGTGTTTGTTTGTTTGCATTCGTTTATGTTCATTTATTATTTTAACGAACGGACACGAAAAATCTACATTTTTTAACGAGCGAACACGAACAAGAAATTATGTTGGCTTAATTATTCGTGTGCGGTCGTCTATTCGATTAAAGTTAAACGAACGAACATTAATATACCCTCGTTTACATTCGTTCATTTGTTTACAGGCCTATTCAAGAGGCAAGTTAGCTTTTTTTCATTGTTCAAATAAGCAAATTTCATTTCATCAAATCAAGTCCATACATCAAGGAGCCATTCCCAAACAAAAGGGAGAAAACAAAAACCAAAAGGACTTTGCACAGCAAAGATCAAAACCACCAACCAAAGCAAGGTGGACCGGGCCTCCAAGGGCAAAAACGCCAAAACATCGGGCAACAAAAAGGAGAAAGAGGCAAGCTAGCTTAATATAATAAAGAAAGAGAGTATAGATAAAAGTAAGGTAAAATTTTTTGAGGTATCTCTCCATTTTAATATTAAATAAATTAGACCCTTTCAAAATAAACACATCACTTTTTTTTAATAAATAAAGAACAAAATAAAACGTTTAAGATATTCCTACCAACAAATGATCCCAATGAGAAAGTGAAATATATTAATCTTAAAAGATTCGGGTTCGAATCCAGGGACAAAGTTAGGATTTAGGGTTGGGGGCAAACTATAAATGTTTGAAAGTGGAAGGAGCAAATTCATAAATAAACTAATTTTTAAAAAATTAAAAAAGGGGACAAAGGTAAAAAAAATTTCTTCAGGGGTGGGGGCGATTGCCCCTTCCCACCTCCACATAAATTCGTTTATGTTCGAATCGCTATGCTTGCAAGGTGTATATGTACATTATCGAAGAGTTAAGAATATGTATAAACAGATACTAACTTGTAATCACCTTAAAATTATTAAAAAAACTCCTAACAACATAGTAAATTACAACCCTTCATGTAAAAGAAGTAAGATTTAATCCGACGGACTTTGATAGTTGCAACACCCGGGATCAAGTGACCAGGCCAATTTAGCCAATTCTAAGCAAACAGAGCACTTTAACTCTTATCAATTTCAGAAGAGAACAACTGAAAACATATCAATTTATTATACTTTTAATTAATATATTACAAATTTATTTTACCATACGGAACAAATAAAAAACCTTTAAAAATCTAAAAATAATATATAAAATTAGGCTTAATTATTTAATGACGAGTTTGTTGGTTTGGTTGTTCAGAGTCCTTGCTTAAAATGTTGTCAGATCTTTTTTGGTTGGAAAGATAAAAAAAGAAAACAAAGGAGGTGATGAATTTGAGAAAAAAAAATCTGAACCCATTTTACAAGTGTGTTTTTAATCCCGATTAAATCTTAAATGATTAAAATATATTGAATAATTTTAATGTGATTTTATAATAATATATGTTTAATTTTAACCATAACAAGGTTTACATACATCTTAAAGGGAAATAAAATAATTTAATCCTTTTATATAAAAACTCAAATCATTCGACTAACAAAATTTTCAACCGTGGTAGTAAATTGATCAAAGTATAACATTAATAATAGATTAAATTATATCATATCAAAATGTAAAAGACTACATACATATACTACATACACAAAAATCATAATAAAAAATTGTAATTTGGTTAGATCAAGCTTGAACTACCGAAAATAGTTGAATTTAAGATTTCTTTTTGAACAGTATAAAGGTAATTATAAAGTAGTATTTGTCCATATAGATTCTTAACCCTTTGGCAATGCACGTATACCTTGTAGACAAAGTGATTTGAACTCGTGTCGCCTCGAATGAACATCATCCGCTTTTCCAATGGGACACTTGTTGGATGGGATGGGATGAGATCCAATTACACTATGTAAAACTTAATTAGTTTTACACTAATCCATGACCATTGGATGAGTGAAATGGATGAATGAGATTAGAAGTAGGATATGTGAAGATTATCAATTGGAAAAAAAAGTAAGGAGTTAATCTCATCCATCCATTTCACATAAACAATGGCCATGAATTAGTGTAAAACTAGTTGAGCTTTAAATAGTGTAAGTGGATCATAACCCTATATATATATGGGATAGGATCCGTTTACACAGTATACGAGTTTTTAAGTTTTACACTTTTTTTGGATCGTTGGATGGGTAAAATTAATGGTTGAGATTAATAATAAGATATGTGAAGATTATCACTTAGAAAAAAAATAAGGAAATAATCTTAGTCATTTATTATCATCATCTAACGGTCTAAAAAAGATGTAAAAGTAATTGAGTTTTACACATTGTAAGTGGATCCTAACCCTATATATATGTATGAGATTCACTTACATGGTATAAATCTCATTTGGTTTTACATTAACGGATGAATGAGATTAAACACTCATATATATATATATTTTAATTTATTAAAAAATTAATTAAATTGTAAATAAATCTTAATTAAAACTCAAATTCAATTCCAAATAATAAAATCTCATCAAACTCATTTTACTAGATAAGTGAACATAATTGAGCCTAATTAAGTGAACTCAAGTAATTTACCTTTTTTATTTTAGAAGAAGTTTCTTTTGATCGAAAAAGTGGGAGTACTACCGAGTGGCTCGTTGAAAATCTCCCTAAACCTAAATAGAGGAAAATAGTACACTCGATAATAACTTAAAACGTCATAAAACAAAGGATATTACATCCAAGCAAAACACAACACCAATCACGTGTTCATATCACCATGCAACAAGGCATCCACCTCAAGAAGAGGATCCAGAAAATGCATAACGTCAAAACTATCTCGGTTCACTACCTTAACCATACAATCAACAACTCAGTTACCCTCACGTAGAACATGGATGAACTGTAGAGTCTACGGATACTTGCGTCATTCTGCAATATGCAGAATAACTGAAGGAAACATCCTATCTCCTTGCCGTATCAAACGTATCGCATCCAAACTATCAGATTCCACCATAACTTGTCTATAATCAGCCTCCCATGCACATTGCAAACCAACCAAGATACCCCAAAGCTAAGCCTCGCTTATCGAACAGATACCGAGAGCCTTATTGAACCTAATCAACCACTAGCCAGAATGATCCCGCATATAAACGAGCCATCTAGTCCCCATTAAGCGTCGTCCGAGTTAACCTTCACCCATCCAAGGGGCTGTAGAGTTCAACTGACAGGGAGAGTTCGATCACTGCTACCCCAAACCCGCAAGGCAAAAGAAACAGACAAAACAATGGTTGTAAACTGGATAAGTCGATGGCTTCTCTCAAGTACCTATTCCTAAAACTCAGGTGGACTATCAAATAAAATACCATTGTGATTCAACCATAAATGCCACAACACTGCACCAAACATTAGATCCCAATATTCCTTTTCCTTCGCAAAAGTTTCTGGTTTAGATAGATTCAAAGCAATCTATTCTCTACTATCCATTACCAGGAAGGAAACAAGCTTATCTTGTTGCACCAAAGAGCACCACAACGAATAGGCAGTGGGACAAGTCCTCAAAATATGGCTAACATCCTCCACGAGGGTAGCACATAAAGGAATCGAGGGTCGACCGTAAAATGGCGCTGGACTCGTTCACTGTTCGTCATTAACCTACCCTGACATGTAAGCCACATAAAAATTTTCACCCGTTGTATCCCATGATATTTATGGACCAACTTCCAAACAAGTTCCTTATCACCAGCTTGTTCAATGCTACAGATCACATATGCAAATTTTACACGAAATCGCATATTCGGCGACATCTTCTATTCTACCCGAGCATCTTTAAGCTACGATAATAGACATTTAATTGTCGCGAGCCGTAACAACACTTGCAATAGGAGTAATAATTCTAACACAGACCAGCACCACTCCTCAGGGCTATCAACAAAGCTAGCAACCGATTCACTGCCAATAGAAGCTACACGATCAGCTGCAACATGGTCAATTAAAGGGCCAAAGTTCGGAATCCATATATCATGCCAGAAGTTTACATCACGTTCATAACCATTATACCACACAATGTTATTTCGAACTTTATCCCAAATAAGACCCAAACCTTTTCACAATCTCGAGCAATTAGAACCACGAAGAGAGAGCGGGACATTACCTTAACATTTAGTCTTTGCGCGTAAGAAATGCATCCATAACGTCTTCTTACAAGCAAGAAGATTAAACCCAATCTTCATTAGAAAATCATCATTATGCATAGACAAATTCCTAAAACCAAGACCGTCATTCGCCAAAGGTTTACACACCTCATCCCAACAGACGAGATACACTCCCCCTGTCCCATAAGTGTTCTCCTAAATAAATTTACGAATCAATTTCTCAATCTCCAAGTAAGTCTTCTTCGGGAGCACAGTTGATTGCATAGTATATGTAGAAATAGCAAAGAGAACTGACTTGACTAGTGTTATTCGCCCAACTTATTTTGTACCATTTGGACTAAATAACTATAAATCGCTGCAGTGACACGATTATGAAGAAGAGGCACCCATAAATATCTTTTTAAATTCACAACTTCTACTAAACCAAATGACGAACTGATAGCATTACAAAGATCACTAGGCATATTTTTAGAGAAAAAAATAGTTGTCTTAGCGATGCTCAACTTATGCCCGAAAACCTCATAGAACTGGCCAAGCACCCTCTGATAACCTCTAACTGAACCATTAAAGCTTCGACAAACAGAATCATGTCATCCGCAAAGAATAAATACAATATCCCTGGCCAATTATTTCCCCAAATATCTGACTGAATAGCATGTGCAAGACGTTCTATGCAGAG
Source organism: Hibiscus mutabilis (assembly GCA_019671005.1). NCBI lineage: Eukaryota > Viridiplantae > Streptophyta > Magnoliopsida > Malvales > Malvaceae > Hibiscus > Hibiscus mutabilis. Next base: position 6,570,435 of record CM033729.1, on the reverse strand, counting down.
CACAAACAATTAAGGTGACAAATGATTTTCTTGTCGAATACCACGTGAAGGATAAAAAGTGTCGGTGAAAGATCCATTCCATAAAATCTGTGTAGAAACAGTAGAAACGCACCGCATAATAACATCCCGTAATAACGTCAGAACACCTATATCAATCAAAGTATCCTCAATAAATGCCCACTCCAAACGATCATAAGCCTTCTCCAGAACTATTTTGATGGCCATCCATCCCTTGCGTCCCTTTTTACCTCGCATCGAGTGAATAATATCCTGCGTGATAATGATATTATTCACAATAGATCTTATCGGCATAAAACTCATCTAATTTTTCGAGACCCAAGAGGGCAATAAAAGGTTTCAGACGATTAACGATAGCCTTAGTCATAATTTTATACACAATCGTGCATAAGCTGATAGGCTTAAATTGACTAATCAGCTCCGGCCATGAGACCCTAGGCATCAAAACAAGCAGCATCTGATTCCAAGTCTCTAGCAAAGGCACACCCTAGAACACCATCTGAATTACCTAACAAACATCATTCTCCACAATATGCCGATTTTTCTGAAAACATTACATTTAATCCATAGGCACCGGTACCTTTAAGGGCCCCATCTCACGCAAAGCTTGATAGATTTCTTCCTTCGTAACCGCATGAGCCATAGAGTTCGTATCAAGGTTCGTAATGGGAGAGAATAGACCATAATATTCATAGGGAGAGCCGATACCACCAGAACTGGTGAATAATGTTTGAAAAAAATCAACCGTCATCTTCTTCAAATCATCATCATCCGAACACCAGTTTCTATCGGTATCTCTCAAGGCCAAAATAGTATTAAACCGTCGTCGTTCAAGGGTAGAAGCATAGAAATACCTGGTATTTAGATCACCATCTTGCACCTAATTTATACAAGCTTTCTACTTCCACAAGCTCTCCTCCTGATCTAACACCAACTCTAGTTATAGCTTTAACTCTGACGCCTGCTAGACAAGAGAGTTAGAATGATAGTTCTGAAGAGCTCTGTCAATCCCTCTAGCCTGACCATTAATAGACGTTTCCTCTGTATAATATGCTCGAACACCTCCGTTTGAAACCCAACAATATTTGTATCAAGATCCACTTTACTATTCTAAATCGAACGAATAAAATCTTAAAACTATGGATGATCCTGCCATGCACCAATAAAGTAAAAATAACGCCTTTGACTATCATTCAATTTCTCAGCAAGACACAGAAGTAAAGGCTTATGATCAGATCCTAACTTTTCTAAGTACAAAACAAAGGAGCTTGGAAATTGAGAAACCTATTTACTATTGACCAAACAACGATCAAGGCATTGATAAAGGGAGCCACAGGACCATGTAAAAGGAAGGCCTTGAAATCTTAGATCAACTAACCCCGAATCAAAAAGAAAATCAGAGTTTACTACCCCCTACCTGTCTAGTCGAACCTCCACACCTTTCATTCGAATTCAAAATAACATTAAAGTCCCCTCCGACCACCCAAGAAACTTCATTCCCAGGGTGAATTCCTAATAGTTGACTCCAAACGTGCTTACGAATCGCAACTTGGGGACTAGCATAAACAGCCATAAAAAAATACATATTCATCCGCATCTCTTACTCGACACATTCTATGAACAATCTGATTAGCCACCTGTAACAACTCTAACTCCACAAAATCCTCCCAAAAAGCCAAATACCTCCACTAAAGCCATGCACCTCAACACGAAAGGACTGTGGAAAACCCAACTTAGTAATAACTCTATCTGCCCGCCAAAAACTAATTCGGGGTTCAAACAAAACAACCACCTTAGGTCGGTGCTCGCGCTTGAACGTCTTAAAATATTTTTGAAAGGTTAGGCTTGCAACACCCTGATAATTCCAAAACATGATATTAATTATGATAAAATAATAACAAAAAGAGTTACCTTACTAGACAAGCACCCGAGCTATCCTGAACATTAACATCTACCATATCCACCCGCAGAACATCTCTAGACCATGCAAAGTCTGATCACGCACCAAGCTGTCTTCTATCGTGTTACTATTGACATACTACTCTTGCCGTGTTAATGAATTAGCCAACTGTTGCATCCATTTAGACACAGCCGGTCGGCCAGCAATTCGATGATCGCTTGGCTTAGCAATTTTTACCCCCTTCGGTTTATGTCCTTCAACCCCTTGATACTTTCACGGTTTCACCTGTTACTCGAATTCTCTTCACCCTATCCTGGTGATTATCCTTAAAACCTAGCTCCTCAATTGTGATAGCCCGATGGTTGTCTTGTTTATTTGCCCAAACCTGAACCTGAGGGGCAACTAATACATCTTGAACCACAATATCAGGATTACCTCTAAGACCCTTCGAGTGAGCCTTTGCATTCTTTGGTTTCCTACTCAATTTAGACTCTAAATATGCCGCATTGTGTTGAATATGAGACACAAGATGGTTCATAATGTCCGGGATTACAGCCCTTTTACCACGGCCACTAACATCACCATCCCATTGAATACTAGTGGAATGATTAACACCACGCTGGGGCGCATCTTCATCCATTTGTGTAGACTCATCCAAGACAGCAAACCTGAACCCACCAGCATCCTCCTTCATCGTCTCCTTGGCCTGCCCAACCTTAACTCTAGTGCCCAGACGCATTCTTCTATTTTCAACCATCATCCAATGACCATATAGGTCAGTTCGCGTCGCATCCTTCACATGATGAAATTCATGGTTAACAGGTTTAACAACACCTTGATTACCCTCATCCATAGTATCACTATTAGCATGCCAACTATCCTGAGAGTGCCCATAAACTTCACACAAAAAATAAACCTGTTGCAGCCTTTCATATTCCAATTTTTGCACAAAATCATCTATACCCACACAAGGAATGAGGGGTTGATTCAAGTCAACCCTAATGGCTAACTGGGCAAACTTATCGCGCTCGCGAGCTTTAGTATTGTAATCAACTCTGACCATTTTCCCGATCACTGAAGCAATTTCACGAAACAATTTCTTAGAGTAATAATGGTACGGCAACCTAACCCAAACAATCACGCGTGACGAATATTTTTTAAATGTAAAAAATGCTTGACTCTAAGGCTGCACTGTAAGATAGCTCCCATAAATGGTCTAAGGACCATCGGCCAACGCAGTCGAATAATCACGGACATTCGCAAATCGAACTAAAAAATAGTTATTATCGATATTAATTAGTTAGAGATCCCCCACAGGTTTCCACATAGCATGAATCCTAGCAAGCGGTGTACGAAATCCTATAGAGCGACCAAGGAGGCGGATTATTATTGAATTCTCTATATTACGATCTATTTGATCATGCACCCTCTCCGAAAACTTAATAGTAGGGTATGACCTAGTTTTATCCACCACTATGTCCTCTGGCAGCAGTTCAATATCATCCCCATTAGGATCCACTTCCAGACTAGAGCCAAAACGGCCATGCTCTTCCTGCACCAGCTTACTTGCGTATAAAGCCTTTGCCTCTAGGCGGTTCGCTGGCTTCTTAATTTCCATTGGTGAGTCCGCACCACTGCCTTGATTCAGGGACGTACCTAAATCATCATCCATATCCACCGTCCCTACATCCTCAAATGCCATCGATAGGAAGTTCATCATTCTTGCTCTTTTTTGGCTTCACATGTCCTCCACCGAGACCGGTGGACCAAACCTTTCCAGCGCCAGGGCCGTAGACATATGAGGAATTACTTCTGGTGGCTGACTATCGGCATGATCATAGAGATTCAACGTAGGGTTTTCACTAGGGTTTCCACTCATGTTTTTCATATACATTTTTTTTCTTTAATCAAATTATGTCCCCGGTCTTTATGTTTGAATGAAGTTTGAGATTTAGACTTTATACTTCAAAAGTTAAAATTTATACCATTTTATTTTCTAATTCAAAATTATTGTTTAATAGTTGAACTTGACATAGTATTTTCTTTTCCATAAAAAAATTAGTACCAATACATTGATATAACTATAACAACTTCATAAGCAAATTATTATAAAACACAGTGAGCATACCTAGCAATAAGCAAATGTTAATAAAAAAACACTAAATTGTATCAATGGTCGAAATAAATAATCATATTTCAAAAATGAAATTGTAAGGATTCAATTTTTAATTTTAAACTATCAAGTTAAATCTTAAATTTATTAAAAGTACAAGGATTGACTATAAAATTTGAGTTGTTTGGGCGAACTACACATATGACCACTGAATTAGTGCCTCGATTTTATTTTGACAAGCGATCTTTCAATTTTATCAATCAAACCACTTAAATAGTTAAGTAGTCTGATTGAAATAATTAAAAATAAGTGTTCCAAATAAAATCGAAGCGATAGTTAAGTGGTCATGGATGTAATTTATCCGAGTTGTTTTTCTAGTTAAAAATGAGGGTAGGGAGTGGGATTAGGATAAGGAATGCAACCAAACAGTCCGTTGTTACAACGAGGCGAACATAAATGGCATCGAAGGTCCATTAGAGAAGAGAAGTTAAAGTATTCGAAAAAAAAGAGAGAAAGAAGCAAAGGATAAAAGATGGGGGGAGGAATGGAGGCTAACAAAAACAGATTTATCGAAGATTGGAGCTCCGCAAGAGAGAATCTGGAGCACAACTTCCGCTGGACTCGCCGCAACTTCGCCCTCGTCGGCATCTTCGGCATCGCACTCCCCGTCCTTGTCTACAAGGGCATTGTTCGAGAATTTGTATTCTTCTCTTTTTCCATCTCTCTTTTAATTTTATGGGTTACGCTTTGATTTATCGATTTATCCTTTGATTTGATTATTGCGATCTTAATTTTTTTATAATTATATTTTTTAAAGTGGTTCAGTTTGGGGCTTTTGTATTTTTTTGGTTGATCAATCGAATTGGGTCTGCACGATTCTTGTTGAGATTGACTGCCTGACTTTAACTGTTATCGTTTTACTCGATTTCTGTTTATTGGGTTTCTGATTGTTTCCCTTACGGTTTCCTAGTTTGAAAAAGGGATTTGAAAAATTGAATATTTATCTGACTGAAATATTTTGTGGAGTAGATCCTTGGGTTGGATTGATTTCATTTACTGCACTGAACTTTGTATGCTGAGATGTATTGCTTTGGTAAAAAAACGGGTAATGCACTATAATGTAAAAGAAAGACCTTTTTTCTTAATGGCACCTTGTTTCTTGTTACTTGTGCTAGACCATAATTTGTAAAATTGATTAGGGGTTGTATGATTCTTGTCAAGACTGACTGCTTGATTGTGATTGTTGTTGTTTTGATCGGTTACTGTTTATTGGATTCTGAATGACCTTACTTTTTCTTATTTTGAAGAAGGGCTTTGAAAATTGATTTTGTCCGACTGAAACCTTTTGAGGAGTAAACCCTTGGGTTGGCTAGATTTTAGTCCTTGCCGCACTATTTTTTTTTTTAATGGGAGATGTATTGCGGCGGTAACAAAATTTGTAATGCACTATAGTGAAAAAGGGCACTATATTTCTTCAAACTTTTGCTAGACCATAATTTGTAAAATTTTATCATATTGTTTATGATCACTTTTCGATGTTTGCGTGTATTTATATGTACATGGACTTCTCTTTTTATCTTAACATATGTATCTCTGACTTGTAGAATTAACTATTCGTATGTGCATGCCACTTGTAACAGAGGTCTAACCAGCCCTAGAAAAAATCAACACTCATATCACTGATGTATGTTGCGGAGCAAGAATACACCAAAAACTGCACTATTTAACATTGAATTGGTATAATCAAGAACAAAATTCTTCCAATAGGACATATTTGATACATCTATATTCACATGCTTTGGTTTAACACATGAAGGATAGAACATAAGAACATTTTTATTCTATTGTCTATAGGAGTCTTCCCATGAAAGTGTTAAAATTTGAAACTGCGGTGAACTATTCTTTGGTATTCACTGGTCAACCATAGAACAGGTTAAAAGTTTAGCAAGAAAGCAAAGCATAGAGAAAAATGATAAGAAGAATTCCCAAGGCGGTTCATGGCACACAAAATATTGTGTTTTGGTGATAGGAGAATACAAGAATGTAGAGTTCAATGGTAAATGTTGATTTCTTACATAGAAGGCATTGGTAGTGAAACCAATCCCCTTAGAAATTCCTTTTAGTTCAGTGGATTTGATTTAACAATTTTAGTTTTTGAATCCCATTTTTTTGTTGCAAGATCTTGTTTGATTTTTGTCGTGTGTTTATTCAACACATTTTGCAATAGAGATGCAAAGATTTTTTTTTTCGTTTTTATTTTCCCTTGTGCATTTGTAATGATTTGGTGATTTTTCCAACAGCATATGCAGGATGAAGATAATGGTAGGCCATACAGGAAGTTCCTGTGAGTTCTCCGCGGTGCTGGATAATAAAGGTTGATGAGTAAAACTGGGTTTTAGCTTGGACAACAAATTGTGTTATATACACAGTTTTGAAACTTGTCCTTTTGTTCATCTTGATCAGTATCATGTACTCCTTTTAAGTTTTTGGTGTATTATGTTAATCTACTATTTGAACATTTGGTGCATATAGAATCTGGGTTTTCAAATAAAAAATTTAAACAATATTTTGGATGTAAAAAGTGAAAAGAAAAATATATTTTAACTAGAGGTGTTTAAAAATATCTGGCCCGAACTACCTGACATGATAGCCCACATACTCGATTAAAAATTACCAGATATTTTTAATGAAAATACCTGAATTTTTGGGTTGGGTACGTGGCCCGTTATTTTTTGGGTATCCAGAGATCCCTTATCCAGGTACCTGACTACCCTTACCCGGTTTAAGTATTATTTTTTATTTTATTATTTTTATAAAACACACCGTGTTGATTTTGAATATTTACCTCACATCACTCTTCCTCACCCCCGATCTCCAATCCAAACAGCAAATTGCTTCATATTTCTTTTGACTGGTCTGATGCTTACTCCTCTGGTTTCATATGCCAAGCAACCTTGAAATTTTATCAATTATGAAATTCCTTGCAGTGCTACAAATTACAAAACTATGGCCATCTAGAAAAGGAAAAATTGGAAATTTCAAAGCCAAAAACCATAGACCCCTAATGAAAAACGACAAATAACAAAGACTTTGATATTGTCATTCTGCTACGTCAAGTTCAACAAAAATTATTAGAGGTAAAAGTAAAATCAAAAGTTGAGATGAAAAGAGTAATTAAATTACATTAAGTTGTATTTCTTTTGCTGTAAATGGTTTTTTTTCTTTCAAAACAGACAGGCATACCATATCATAAGCTAAAGAGAAAGACAATTCAAAAATGCTGTAAATGGTTCCTTTAAAAGTACCAATGTAAACCTTTTCATCTATGTATTCTTTTTACAGCTAGAAATGATATGGAGCAAGTATTCACCACACGCAATCTGATCAAAAGAATCAAAAGTCAGTGCGGTGAAACACCGAAATTTGATGAAATGAACCAAGGAATGTGATCCCTTTTCTTCTCATTTTAGTCCTCATGTAAAATGCAGTTTATACATTGAAAGGAAAATAAAACATAATTTTCGGGTACTCTGTTACCCTAATTAGCGGGTACTCGGGTTTTACAGGTACTCAATTTGCAGGTACCATGTTCTTATGGGTCGGATAACGGGCCGAAATTTTAATACTTAAATTTTCGAGTACTTGAAATTTTAGATACTCGGATATAAACACCCCTAAATTTTTAACTGTGTTTGTCTGTTTGATAGGAAAGAGAAGTGGAATTTAATTATTTCAAATTGAAATGAGAAAAATATAAGTATTCATAGTTAAAGATTCTGTACTATTCTACTAAGTTGAGCATTCAACGGAAATTTTCTTTTTCTTTTATCAAATATGCTAATCGAAGAAAAATGTTTTTCTTTCTATTTTCTTTAATTTTTATTTTTTAATTATGAGTTTAAAAAATAAGTATAAAAATAATGATAGCAACAACAAATAATATAAAAAACTATGCATAAATAATTGGTTGGATAAAAATATTTGTTAGAGATAAAAATTACATTTTGAAGTATTTATTTTACAATGAGATCTTATTGTCATGGGGCTAGGCTTCAACTAGAAAGAACCGTGCGGCCGTAGTCGCGAACACTCGATGAACGGCTAGGTCAGCCTGAAAAACCAAGCAAAGAACTTGGTTAAAATGCGGAAGCAAAGTGAAAGGAAAACTAGAGGATGTGGGTGAATGCTTTCTCTTATTACTCAAGAAAAATGGATGAATGACAAGGTTGGAGTGAGCCTCTATTTATAGGCGAACACCCCTTGATCCGACGTATACAATTGAATTGAATCAATGGTCAAGATTAAAAGTATTCTAACTAAGGAAAGGAAAATCATATCCTAATCACATTCCTTAATAGTTGGGATCACAAGGGATTTACATGGATGGTTTCCTTGTATGGTGGGAAGAGAATCTCTATGAATCGGGGAGATGTGTTGGCTTGGTCTCTTTCCATGAATAGCTCGGTCAACTAGATGAGCACTCTCCAAGGTGTGGGCAGATTGGACTCAGACAGGCCCAAGAGTTTGGACAAAACTCTTGGGTTGTTCGGAGTGTGCTAGACTCGGCCCCCTGGTGCCGGTGGATGGTGATGGCATCAGGCTTGGCCCCTTGATGTGCTTGGATGGTACTTAACTTGGCCCCATGGTGCTCGACAGCATGTGGTGTGCGTGCTTGGGCCCCCTAGTGTACGGGCAGCTCGACCATGGGTTGTTGGGCTGTGACATTCTCCCCCACTGAATTCAGCGACGCCCTCGTCGCTTGTTGTTGATGGAATTCGGCTACCTTATCCTCGAACTGCCATAGGTCTTCGGTAAGTTCCCAACTACCTTCAATTTTAAGAAGTCCCTTCCAAAGCACAAAGTATTCGTGCCTTGGCCTATGGCTTGATCGCCGAATCAATTGATGCCTCATTCTTGTAGGAGACCTTCACTCATACTGGTGCTCGATTAGATCTACTCTATTCTGGATCATTGGCATCTTTATGGTACGACTTAAACATGCTGATGTGAAATACGAGATGGGCTCGTAGCTTTGGCAGCAACTCCAATTTGTAGGCCACATTGCCTACTCATTTCACGACTCAATATAGTCCCTCATATCTCTTCACGAACGCCATGTGGATAAAAAAATTACGAAGTGTTAGGTTTAATTTTGCAAGAATTAAGTCTCTTACTTGAAACTCTATATCTCTGCGCTTTTGGTTCGCCCAATTCTTTTTTCATTTCTCAACCTTGTGTAGATAAACTCGGGCTAAGTTGTGTTGCTCTTGCCAAGCCTTTGTGAAGTTAAAAGCTACTGGATTTAATCCCTCGTACTTGGTCACAATAATGTTGGGTGTGAGTGGTTGTTGTCCGGTCACAATCTCGAATGGGCTTCGGTTAGTTGCCTTGCTCTGTTACAAGTTGTAAGAGAATTAGACCTAGTCCAACAACTTTGGTCAATTTCATTGTGTGGCACTCACATAGTTTCTCAAATAGATCTCTAGTAGTGTATTTACTCTCTCGGTTTGTATGTCCATCTGCGGGTAAAAGCTGGTTGAAAAGTTTTAGTTGGATCCTATCAACTTCAATAACTCAGTCCAAAATCTTCCGATGAAGCGAGTGTCTCTATCACTAACGGTTGTCTTTGGAATTCCCCAATACTTCACCACATGTTTGAGGAAAAGACGAGCTGCCTTCTCAGTTGAGCAAACCTTAATGGCTGGTATGAAGGTTGCATACTTTGAGAACTTGTCAACCACAACCATAACACTCGAAAGATTGTCAATGTTAGACAAACCAATAATAAAATCAAGGGAAATACTGTAACCCCCTCGACCCGACCTAGACACCCGACCGAACCGATAGTGCTATATTAGGTTTGCCGAAGCAAATCAGAGAAAGGTTACGAAAAGTCGGTCTATTTTTTCTTTTATCTTGTCTAAATGCAAATTAAATATCCTACATGTTCATACTCGTAGCGAGTAGGCTCTCAAATGAAACGAGCCACAAAAGACAATCAATTGCATCATAATCTTAATTGAGGACTAAAACGTAAATACTTTAAATTACAAAACCAAAATTGAATTTAAGGTTACCAATCCTCAATTAGTCCATTTACATGCCAACATGATAAATTCCATATCAATTTAATCATCCCAACTCATACAATTTTATTCCCAAGACTCAAGGACCAATATGAAAGAACCAGAACTTTCAATATTCCAAATTAACCAAATTAACAGTACTCGTACCGATACGCGTACTCGTGTTTTGATACGCCTTTGCGTTCTCAAGAACTCATATTACAGTAGCTAAAATCCATACTGAAATGCTTGTTCGCGTACCGGTACGCTTGGCAAAAATGCTTATGATCGTATCGAAACACTTGCTCGAGTACCGAAATGTTAAGCCTAAAAAGGCAAGATCGTATCGAAACACCCTCCCGCGTATCGAAACGCTATGCCTGAAATGGACTAGCCGTATCAGTACGAGGACACCTGTTTCGATACGCCTAGACCTGTAATGACATTCTTAGCTGGTTTTCACACAAAACTATATACATTTAGGTCCTAACAACTTGCATACATACATATAAGCATCCAAAATCACATTTAACAACAATTTTACCAAGGTTTAACTACAACACAAGATTATGCCACCCAAAAGATTGATCTAGAGGCATGCTCCATATAACTCATCACCAAACATACCAAAATGCCCAACTAAGCAATTATCAACAAGAACACCATACCAATAACACATCAATATCATACTCAACAGTTTTAGCTCATCAAAACATGTCATCCAAGCAAAACCATCTAGATGCATTCCTAGGTAACCATATAACATCAACCATAGGCAACGGTGCATGATAAGCAAAACGCCAACAATCAAACTCTAAAATCACGGCATTATACAAGCTCAAAACCAGAGAAAACAAATTACAAATCCCAAAAATCCATGGCGAACACATTTCCTTATTAACCAAAAACTAAAACCGAGTTCATACTCAATTAGTCTTATCTTTGGATCGCTTAATCCTTACATTTGCTGTCTCTAGGCTTTAATGCTATGCATCATTAGAGAAAAAAGAGCGTAAGCACACTTGCTTAGTGATGATACTCTTAAAACAATGATGCATTAAATCCTTTGAAACCAACACTTGCTTTCACACCATGCTTACAACCCAAGCAAGATCTAACGATTCCAATTCAACACATACATATCGACGATATGCAAAACATTATAAACCACATGCTTAAGTCCCCAAAGCATTATTTATACAAAACCACGCTTAAATTCCAAAGCATTAAATAAATAGGTTCAACAAAAGAACTTTCATATATTGACAATTATAGTGACATCGGATAGTCGACCACTATCCTTGATTAGCCGACCGCTAATTTTTAGTTGACCGACCATTAACTTTACACATCAGAGACACATATCTCCCTTAATGACCGACCATCATTAAGACTAGCCCATGCCGACCACATGATTTAACAACCTTGCCGATCGCAAGTTTTACATCAACAAGACTACACCATACCGACCGCATGATTTAACAACATTGCCGACCGCAAGTTTTACATCAATAAAGGAAACCGACCGTTCAACCTGAGTTATAACAACATAGTCCGAGTAGCCGACCGCTATACCTCAAGGACCATTAACCACGATCGATTTTTAATCATATTATAGTGCACTTTATCCTATGGCATGCCAACTATATCCGAATGTCTTCTCACCTTATCACATAGCCAATATATCATTTACAAAACCATTTACTCACTGTTTTACAATGTATTACACAAAATCCCCACATATGTAAATCACATTACCATAACAATATCACATTCCCGACCGAAATAAAAACCAATGTTCAATAGCATTTAATATACTTTTAAGCCACTGCATATATACTCAAAATCATGCATTTACAATAAGTAAAAACAAATCATGTTTACGACCAAAACATGAATTACACGTGCTCATATTCTAACCGATATTAAAGAGCAAAAGAAGGAAACTTACTTCCGAGCTTAGGTAAGTGTTTCAAACTTATCCTAAAACTCAAAAACCACTTTCAAACCTTTGAAAGACTTTTAAGAACGTTTCCACTCACCGATTTCACTTCGCCTTACTTGCTACCATGAAACAAGCTCCTGGCAAGTCTAGACCCACCTCAAGATGCTACGCCTTGATTATCCCCTGCATCGGCCACACAAAACCAGAGGAAACATGCATTAAAATGCATCCAATATTCTGATTCAACCCAAAATCCCATAGCTCTCAAGATGCCCACTCAAAACTCATCCAAAATTTACCGAAATCAACCTCAAACACTACTCAATCTTAACCCAGCCATATTATAATGATTCGAAACATCAAGCTTCATCAATTAATATCTAAAAACTCATTCCAAACATCCTTTTACTTCCAGCAATGATTAAACACCTTGAACACCCCAAAAACTCTTAACTAACAACCTAACAATTAGAGATTCAACCAAATTTTGGGATTCCATTATTAAAAAAAACTTATCCACATTATAATACATCCAAAATAAGATTGAAATCAATCCACAATACTGGAAAAATAGATCCAAATCGAAAATCACAAAATCCTTCAATTAAACCTCAATTAAGCTAAAATCCATAATTAATTAACCAAAACCTATTAGAAAACATATGCAAAGAGCCAAGAACTTGGGAATTTCAGTAAATAACCTTTCATTAGAGGAGAAGAACAAAACTTACCTCCAATGAATGAGTTTCCCCTTAATTGAATGGTTTTTGCTCTTAAAAAACAAAGAAATTCAATAAGATTTGAGGAAAATAATTTGAGAAATCATTTAGCAAATCAATGAGTAAAGAAATTAAGATCATTACCTTAAATCTCTGATGGAAAAAGAGTGTTTGGCTGAGATTGTTTTGAGAGAAAATGTGAGAGAAGAAAAGTTACGTCAAAATATGTTTTAGAAAGATAACTACCTTTTTAACTAAATCATTTTTTATTCTTTTAATTAAAACCATTTTAAAATAATCTTAATTAAGGGAATACTCAGATTAGACCAAATGGTAAATAGCTCCTTAATGATTCTAAGTTTTGACTCTTTACAAAACAACCACATTTTAAAATAGTTTTCAAAAATTTCATTTTGGTTACTAGCCAAAATGTCACCCTTCTAAGGCTCGTTTTCCAAAATTGCTTTCACCAATATTTTTAATATAATAAAATATTATTTTTAAACATTTTCTATATTTTTATCCTTTGAAAAAAATATTCGCTCCCGAATCTGACTCGATCTCCAACCTGGTCCACTAGACCATCTAACCAGCTCCAAAACCGCTAGACCCAAAACTGGGGCGTTACAAATACTCTTCTATGGTCTATCAGGCATGGGTAATGGTTGAAGCAAACTCATCGGCTTCTTAGCTCCCACTTTGTCTAGTTGGAGCATAAGACACGTCTTGACATAGGCCTCGACATCGTCGCCCATGTGTGGCGAATCTATTCTATTAGCAACGCCAATATGTGATGCGTTCCTGGATGACCCATTCATTTAGAATCGTTTCACTCTTTCATGAGTTGCTTACATAGATTGTTGAATTGTGGGACATAGAGACGGTGTCCTCTTGTGTATAGTAAGTCTTCTTCGACCCAAAATTATCGAGATTTTCCCTTATTGGCAGTAGTAGGGTCGTGTGATAGCCCCTCTTTGATGCTCCATAGCAACTCTTTCTTAGGTTGGCTGATGGCGGAAAATGTGAACTTTTGGCTTAGTACGTCGGCCACGGTGTTGGCTTTTCCTGGTTTGTGCTTCATAAAAAAGTCAAACTCGGCTAAAAACTCTTGCCATCTAGCCCACTTAGAAGACAATTTCTTTTGGGTTAAGAAATAACTAATAACACTGTTATCGGTAAAGACAACATACCTCGAACCTAATATATAATATCTCTATGTGTGCAAGCAATAAACTACGACGGTCATCTCCTTCTCTTGGATGGTGTAACGCCTCTCGATCTCATTTAGCTTTTGACTCTCGAAAGCAACTAGATGCCCCTATTGTATGAGCATCTCTCTAATTACAAAATCAGATGCATCGGTGTGTATCTCAAATGCCTTGGTGTGGTATGGCAGTGCCAACACCGTCTTGCTTACCATGGCTTATTTCTGCCCCTCAAAGGCCTTTTGGCAGCTTGGACTTCAATCTCGCTCCTTGTTCTTCTTTACCAACTCGGTCAAGGGCGTGGCGATACTAGAGTAGCATTTGACAAACCTTCAGTAGTAGTTGGCCAACCTAAGGAAAGAGCTTAGCTCGGTGACCTTGGTTGGTGGCTTCCACTCGTCTATAGCCTGAATCTTACTTTTGTCCATCCGGATCTTGCCCCTTCCGATGATGTGGCTCAGTAATGGAACTTCTTGTTGGGCAAATGTGTACTTCACATTCTTAATGTACAACTCGTTGTCTCAAAGAACATACAAAACCTTTCTTAAGTGCCTTAAATGCTCTTCAAATGTTGCAATATAAATTACTATGTCGTCAGGATATACAACCATAAAATGATCAAGAAAAGGGTGTAATACCTTGTTTATTAGAGTACAAAATGTGGCAGCGGCATTGGTGAGGCCAAAGGGCATAACGAAGAACTCATATGACCTACACCTTGTTGTGCAGGCTGTTTTGGGTTTTTCTCTTTCAGCAATCCACACTTGGTAATATCCTGAGCGGAGATATAGCTTGGTGAACCACCTCGCACTCTCAAACTGGTCGAACAAGTCCTCTATCAATAGAATAGGGTACTTGTTCTTCACGGTGAGTTTGTTTAGGGTTTGGTAGTCAATACACATTCGTAAACTACCATCGTGATTTTTTTAGAATAGCACCGGTGCACCATAAAACGCCTTGGATGGCCTGATGTAGCCCACATCCAAAAGCTCCTTCAACTGTCTTCCCAGCTCTTCTAACTCTGGTGGTGCCATCCGATATAGAGCATTAGCTGGCGACTCAATATTCAGATATAACTCAATCATGTGATCTACCTCTCTCTTGGGTGACAATATCTTCGGTAACTCGAAAGGCATTGTGTCCTCGAACTCTTCAAGGACTCTTCCTACAGCATCAGAGATCTTCATGGTCTTTATAGCCTCATCATTCTTGAGCACGACAAGGTATGATACTTCTTTTTTGTGCACTTTTTTGTTGAATTGATCGAATATAGTATCTTGGCTCGCACACCTGCCTCTTGACTCACCGATATAATACATTAATGCTGTCGGTTGAGGATACATAAATAATCGAAAAATAGCATAAAAAGTGCATTAATTCGATCAAAAAAATAATAAACCAATTACTAAATCATAATCGTCTAGAGGAATTACCTTAATAGACTCTTTACCTGTCCAACCTCCAAGTTAAAGCTCTACCATTCTTGCTACTCCGGTTATGGGTTCTTCTTTGGAGTTGACTATCTTGATCTGCCCGTTTGCCTTCTCCACATAAAGGCCAAGCTTCTTGGCAACTCACTCGGACATGAACAACTCGGATGCCCTGGTGTCCACTAGTGCGCTCAATTGCTTACCAGTGATCGTGACTTGAACGTACATAAGTCTCTTCTTCTTGCGGGTAGACTTGGTTTGATAAGAACTTACGATCAAACTGAGCTGGACAATTATCTTGGTTGTCCCATCATCTTCTTTGATGGCAACAAGATTGGTCTTCTTCGGACAGTCTTTGATGTAGTAAGGCCCATCGCAATGAAAGCACTTTACTGGACACCGGTATTTTTTCCCATGACATGATAAACCGAATGAACTTGTTGTTTAATGGTTTTTCGTTGCCATTCGAAGGCTTATGAGCTCTACCTTTGGCTTGCTTGTCCTTGTCACCCCAACCATTGTCTTTATGTTTTGGCTTTGACTTGGACGACTTATTCTTCTTCTCGAACTTGGCTATGGCTTCGGACTCGTCCAAAACCTTGGAGAGTTCTTGGACTCTCCTCATCTTTAACTTTAAGTTGTCCCATCGTTGGAGTCCGTTCATAAAAATAGAGAAACCCCCGACTTCACTCAAATTCGAGATTTGGAGTTTGATCTTGGTGAACTTCCTCACGTACTCTTGGATGGTGTCGTCATATTTGGGTTGTCATAGCTTTGCCCGTAACTCTTGTTGGGTATTTTTGGGGTAGAATGCCTCTTTGATCTTGACTAGAGGTCTTTCTATATCCTGATTAAAACGTCATTGCTCTTCTCTTCAGAGCACCTGTGTTATCACCATAAAAGAGCAACGTCAGTTAAATAAGCAGAAACAATATTTACCTTTGTGGACTAATCCACTATACTCATGCGGCAGAAATACTGATCCATACTCCAAATAAAATTCTCCACATCTTGAGCATCTCTCGTCCCTTTGAACTTCTTCAGTTTCGGTACATCGGCTAGCACCTTCGTTGGGCTAGCCATCACGCCACTCGTCACGGTGGTTTTGTAGATGAAAAGCTCAAACTTGAGCACGTCTACAATCTTCTTGAGTTCGGTTAACTCATCTTTGAGTGATCAATTTTATAGTTCCAAGCTCTCGATTAACTTATCGACGAGGCTTTGGAACTCCTCCTTAAGATGGTCCCTCTTGGTGTCTAACTCATCTAGTCGGTCATCCACCACATCGAACCTCTTTGTCGACTCCTTCGTGGAATTCTCCAATTGGGTGACTTTGTTTTGTAAAAAAAGAAACAACATCCCTCGAACTGGCCCTCTTGGCACTGTCAGAAAAGTTTCAACAATCTTTGTTGTAACATCATCACTTGGGTTCGTCATTTCGACCGTTCCTTGCTGAAAAAAGTTTATCTGATACCTCTTGTCACGGGGCTAGGCTTCAACTAGCAAGAACCATGCGACCCTAGTTGCGAACACTCTATGAGTGGCTAGGTCAGCCTGAAAAACCAAGCAAAGAACTTGGTTAAAACGCGGAAGCAAAGTGAAAGGAAAACTAGATGATGTGAGTGAATGTTTTCTCTTATTACTCAACAAAAATGGATGAATGACAAGGTTGGGGTGAGCCTCTATTTATAAGCGAACACCCCTTGATCCGACGGTTACAATTGAATTGAATCAATGGTTAAGATTAGCCTATTCTAACTATCTAAAGAAAGGAAAATCACATCCTAATCACATTCCTTAATAGTTGGGATCACAAGGGATTTACATGGATGATTTCCTTGTGTGGTGGTAGGAGAATCTCCATGAATCAGGGAGATGTGTTGGCTTGGTCTCTTTTCATGAATAGCTTGGTCAACTAGATGAGCACTCTCCAAGGTGTGGGCAGACTTGGGCAGGTTAGACTCGGACATGCCCAAGAATTTGGACAAAACCTCTTGGGCTGTTCGGAGTGTGTTGGATTCGGCCCCCTGGTGCGGATGGATGGTGATAGCATCGGGCTCGGCCCCCTGATGTGCTTGGATGGTGTTTGACTCGGTCCCATGGTGCTCGGCAGCATGTGGTGTGCATGCTTGGGGCCCCTGGTGTGCGGGCAGCTCGGCCATAGGTTGTTGGGCTGTGACAATATACACTAAATGAAATAAAACTATAAATAATTTTAAAAACCACCTCTTTAAAGTGGGATTTGAATAAAATTTGACTACCAAAATCTTGTTTTAAAACCCCTTGTGTGCAAGGGATCTGAATAAGGGTTATCTTTAAATTTTATTCTCATGAGTTCAATTATATGAATTACAATTTGAAACTCAGATGAATAACGAAGGAATCGCATTGTGAATCGGGTTAAAATCCATAACGTTCCTTCTTCCTTTTTATTATCAAATTTTAAGATTCTTGATAAAAATAAAATTCTACTTTAAAATCTTTTATTCAAACACACTCTCAAGGAATATATAAATTTTTAATCAACTATGCTTTCATTGATAAAATATAAAAAAAAATGATAAATTAAAGATAAACACAACACGAACTACAGATCATATGTTAATAAAAGAAAAAAGTTGATAATCTTTTTCAACTAGTCTTGTAACAGTATTCACCCCCTTTAACTTATAGTTGCTATCGCATTTTTTTGAACAATTCTTACTTAGAAAAAAGAAAGAGAAAATTGCTTCTAAAAGGTCTAAAACCCACAACTTAGGGGAGGAAAATGTGCCAACTGATAACTTTTAACCACTTGCTCTAGAGGTTGTTGACTATAGTAGCTATCGTATTAACATTACGACCATGTTTGACAATTAGCGAATAGCTGATAGCTAATAGCGGATTACATTAACTGATAGCTGATTGAATTAACTGATTTGATTAGCGGATTATATTAGCTGATTGTATAAGAACGTTTGGTAAAATTAACTGATAGTTAATAGCTGTTTGATTATTTAAACAAGCAAAATATCATATAATGACATGATTATATTCGATACTTGTTTGAATAGTTTATTAATTATCAATATTTTGTATATATTAATAACAATTAGATTATGAAAATATTTTTTTAATATAACATTACTAAGAATATTTGAAGGATCTATATATTAATTTATTATTTATATAATTATTTTTAATACAATTTAATTAATTATTAAATTTAAATACAAATATAAATAAGTGAGAATAAAAAGAAAAAATATTAGTTTACAAATGTCACAATATAAATATGTGAGAGTGAAGAATTAAAATAAAAATATTAAATTTAGTTTTTTTTTTGGAGATTTTTGATAATTGTTAAAGGTAAAAGGGTCTTTATAATTCTTACATCAAAACCTCTAATTTCGAAAACTCATATCAGCAGCTTTTACAAAATTAAAGGTTTCACCTCAAACTATTATTCTAGTCCACTATTCACCAAACATTCAAATTAACAAATTTAACCGGTCAAACCTCTAATTTTAATTCAAACCTCTAATTTTAGCTCAAACCGAGTTTACATCTTCAAGAATAATGTGATGGAAGAGAGATATAAACTGACAATAACTTTTATACCAAAACTTTTAAAAACTATCACACATATATTACATTGATTTGATACAACCAAAGTTTCCAAAAAGATCGCTTGGTATCAAATGAAGCTCCTCTATTTATTTTAATAGATTAGGTAGATTAATTTTGTCTGGTTATTAGGAAGCTTGACATATTTATTGTGAACAACATGAAAATCTTTAAAATAAGAAACAGAATTCACAATATGATCAGTTGATCCTGAGTCAATGATCCAAGAAATAACAGAATCACTAAATTCAGAACAGTTAAGAATAATACCTGCATCTTGAACAGCAGCAATGTCAGAAGTAAAATTGAAAGAAAGTGCATTAACTTGGGGTTGAGAAACAGATTTGTGATCAGAAATAGAAGCTGAAGAAGCCCGTTCTTGAAGTAAAGACACAATGCTTTCATACTGTTCTTTGGTAAAAATAGGAGGTTGATTTCCATCATGAACTAAAGGACCACCAGAAACCTCAACATCACAAGAACCAACTTGGTTGGCTCTATTAGCTTGATGCTTGCTTTTATAGCCAGGCGGAAACTCATATTTCCAAAAAGACCACAATAGGTATAAACAGGTTTTTTTTATTTCCAAAAAGAGTTGGATATTTCTTGCTATTGTGATCAGATTGAGAATTAGGAGGTTTGTATGTAAGACTTTTGTTACCAGATTGAAAACTAAATCTACCCGCCAACAGAATGTTTGAATCACAAACAGGTACTACAGATCCTAGAGTTCTTTCATGTTGAATGACAATAGCAAATATTTCGTTTATAGAAGGCATAGGTTTCATTATAAGAATTTGAGATTTCTGAACAGAGAAGTTTTCATTTAGGCCCCTTAAAAACCCAAGTATGAAATCTTGTTTTCTATACTTAATCGCATCACATTCACAAGAATTTAAAGGGCGAAGGTTACAAATTTCATCCCATAATACCTTGTTGAAGAGAGTAGAAATCTTGCATTAGGTCAGAGACCCGAATAAGATCTCCTTGATTGAATCGATCAAAAAGATCATTCCAGAGGTCAGAAGCGTTATCGATCCATTCTAACCCTAAGAAAATTAGACGACATAATATGTTTATCAAAATTTTCAAACGTATACATCATGTTCACAATTTGTATTAAATTACAATCCCTTGTTAGGCTTGGGATAAAAGTTTACCTGAATATGAGGCCCACAATTTTAGTTTTATTTGGGCTAGCAGTTCGGCCTGCTTGATCCATTCTGCAACATAAGCATGTTTTTAAAAAGATGATAAGAAATCTGGGAATTACACAAGAAATAAAGTGATTAGTTGACGATATTATCCGATCATTAAATTTCCATTCTAAAAAGAACGAAAGTGGATTTGGATCAATTTTACCGTAAACGTTGCCAAAGTTACAGATTTCTTTTTGGTGTTAAATTTGATCTTGCGATCTGAATTGGAAGGGGAGAAAATGGAGAAGGTGATGAATATAATAAAGCCAAAACCCAATCCACAACAGATCTTAAGGGATTGGCAGCGTCGCCTCCGCCAGGAATGCCGTAACATCGAACGCCAAATCAGAGGCAAGTTCCTACCTTTTCCTCTTCCATTATTTTGTTGGAATTGTGGATTGATTGATGGTTTAGGGTTGATATTTGGTTATAGTTAAATGGTGTGTTGATTTATTGCTTCAGATATTCAGAGAGAAGAGAAAAATGTACAGAAAGCTATTAGAGATGCTGCCAAGAGAAACGACATGGGTTCTGCTAAGGTACTTCATTTAAAAAAAATTCTTTTGATGAAGCTGCAATATATATTTTTAATTAAATTTAGTTGCTAATATTCAAGAAGAAATTATTTGCTCGTATTAGTTTACTGCATTAATTGTGCCTCTGTGTGTTCATGCATAGATAAATCATACTTAAACTTAATTTAAGTCAATGAATTAATGCATAGGTTTATAAGTTGAATGTTCGCAAATTTGGATCCTGCATTCTTACTGTTGACTGAAAAGTTCAAACAGTCATTTTTTCCCCTTTTTATTTCAGTCACTTTGCCATGGAGATTGTGAGATCCAGAAGGACAGTCAATCGACTATACGAAAATAAGGCACAATTGAATTCAATATCAATGCACCTTGGGGAAAGTGTAGGTATGCTGTTTTACAGATTTAAGTTTACATTTCTGTTCTGCTTATATGCACTTTTAATCGTGGAAAGAACGGTGTTATTAGCCTTTGTTGCTTTTTTTTTTCTTCAATATTTATTTTTAAATTTATTCAATCCGCTCACTGTGTTCTAATTTTTGGATGGACTACTTGTTTCTTGGATTCACTCTCTTTAATTTGTTTGCATTTCCAAAAATGTTGCAGCAATCGCCCGTACAGTTGGGCATTTGTCAAAGAGTGCCGAGGTTATGAAGCTTGTCAATAACCTTATGAAAGCTCCAGAAGTGGCTGTCACAATGCAAGAGTTTAGCAAAGAGATGACTAAGGTTTCTTCACTACTTTTATCATTGATTCAAGTACCAAGGAAAATATTGCCTTATATTGCCCTTTACTGTAATTGGCGTCAGTCTGAGCTATTGTTCTCCACTCTAGCCTTGTTGGCTACATGGGGTTTCCGCTGCTAATTTTGTCATAAAATTCGGGGGATTCTCTGATAGTTTAAACCATCTCTTTAACACGATGTTGAGTATGCCAGCTATCTGGAACGAGGCAACAGATAGTTAATTCTTTGACTTAATATGTAGGCAGGAGTTATTGAGGAGTTTGTCAATGATGCTCTTGACAACGCACTGGATTCCGAGGATATAGAAGAGGAGACGGAAGAAGAAGTTGACAAGGTCTTGACAGCAATTGCTGGTGAGACAGCTGCACAGCTTCCAGAAGCAGTTAGGAAGGAGAAGATGAAGCAGCCAGCTCAGCCAGCAGCACACGAGGTATGTTTGGCACGAATGCTTTATAATGTACCTCTAGCTAATCTTTTCTCGTTAAATCCTAAAAGTCTAATTTGTTTTCCTTTTAATGCTTAACAGGAAGAAGCTATAGCCGAAGGGGTTGATGACGAGGAAGAACTAGAAGAAATAAGGGCTCGACTTGCAAAAGTTAGGTCATAACTCGTAAGTCAAGCCTTTTGCCTTTGCCTAGTACCGGTGATCAGGCTATTTAATGAGCTTCCCTGGGCTCAATTGCACTTGCTGCAGTTCCAACCCAAATTTAACACTCGAAGAAAGTAACCTTCTGTGTAATGTATTACAGACATTATACTATTGAAGCTCTTATTGTGTAATGGCTACAGTTGTTACTTAGCTATTCCTATGTGCAAGATCTGTATTATACAAGGAGAATTGATGTGTCAAAAAAGGCATATATAGATCGATAATAAACCATATTGGGGAAACCCTTATAGTAATTTGTTGTATTTATCTTGAAAATTTAAGTTACAGGAAGCATTTATGGTTTAATTCCATGTAAAAACTATACATATTTGTGTTGAAAGCTGGTGTTTGCACTTCTTTGCCGATAGGGTGACGAAAGAAAGCTAGTAACCGTGGCTGGCAAATAATTTTTGCAATTCTTGAGGAGCTATTAGTATAATGAAGCTTTGGTCTTCCTTAATTCTTAATGGTACGCGCTTGATATCGTCTGCAGGAAACAAGAAATTAAAGATTCAAACATGGCTTGAAATGTCAGGTGAAACAGCTGAGGAAAGCTTATACGGATAGGGATGGCAAACACCCCCCAATCCGGTAGGGTTGGGTTTTTTTTTTTAATTTTTAATTTTCGGGTTGGGTCGGTTTTTTTAAAAAGCTTAAGCCGGATTGGGTAGGGTTAAGTTTTAAGGTGGAAATTTCATAACCTGCCATGGTTTATTTATAAATATATATATTTATATTTATTATATTTAATATTTTTATTAATTTTTTTTGGGATGAATCAAGTTTAATCAGATTTTTTTATTAAAATTTAAAGGTCAAGTCAAAGTCGAATTATATTATATTAGGTCCGATTGGATCGAAATACAAATATATTAAACTCGTGTCAGGTTAGAATGCCATCCCTGTACACGGAATATGTCATACGATGCTAACTGTCAATTAAACAAGGATAAACATCTTTTCATTGGGCTGCTCATTTATATATAAAAAAAATGTCAACTCACATCCCGATCTATAGGTGATTCCGACAAACAAACCGAGAGACCATTGACTTTTTCATTGCGAACTGAAGTTAGTTAATCATTTTTAGTTCCTTTCACAATCTTGCAGTCGCTTCTTCAACCAGTTTTCACATCCAGATTTCTCCATTTTTATTCACGTGTTTTTGTCTACGTATCCGCACTTGCAGTCGCTTCTTCAACCAGTTTTCATCATTTCAAAGAATCAGACCAAAAAGATCAGCTTTTGATGGAGAAATCTGGGTATGGAAGAAATGGCATTTAAAGGTCTTTAAGGCCGCCAATTGTTCTTCCCGAGGAACCCAATATTTCCATGGTTTCATTTCTCTTAAGAAAGGTCTCTCGTTACCCCGACAAACCAGCGCTCATCGATGCAGATTCCGGTGAAACCCTCACTTTCTCTCGGTTTAAATCCACCGTCACCAAGCTCTCCCATGCTTTCTCAATCTGCGTATCCACAAAAATGACCGAGTATTGATCTTTGCACCCAATTCAATCCACTTCCCTCTTTGTGTCTTTGCTGTTACAGCCATTGGTGCCATCGCTACAACTGCCAACCCAATTTATACAGTCAACGAACTCTCGAAACAGGTGAAAGATGCCGACCCGAAGCTTATTGTCACCGTCCCTGAATTGTTCGACAAAGTTAAGGATTTCAGGATCCCTTTGTTCTTCCTTGGTGGTTCTAAACGTAACCAACAACCGTCTGATGCAAAAAATGCCACCAATATTCTTTCTTTTCATGATCTACATGATTTAGCGGGGAACGTAACAGAGTTTCCCGCTGTTTCTTGTTATGTTAAGCAGACCGACACGGCGGTGCTTCTTTACTCTTCGGGCACGACAGGTGTGAGTAAGGGTGTTATTTTAACACATGGGAATTTCATTGCTGCATCTTTGATGGTGACAAAGGATCAAGATATAATTTATCCTCCTTAAGGCAACTAAGAATCAGTTACTAAAGAAAAATATATAACTACTTATGTTGCTTTATATTATATGTAGTCGAATCCTAATATTTATCTCGAGATTATAAATACTTCTTTTGCTTAATAAGAAAAGTCTAAAATAAAAATTTTATTTATATAAACATAACTTTAATAGTAACAATAAACGCTGAAATTTTAAATATAAATAATCCAAAAATAAATTTTAAGATTACTTTCCTAACACGCTTTTCAAAAATAAAGAGCAATTTGTTCATAAAAAAATTAAATAAATAAAGAGCAACAAGATCCTGCTAAAATGAGAGCTAAAGAGGTTAGTGTAAGAGTTTAGGTTAAATATATAATTGCAAAATGTTTGAGATGAACACGAGGTGGCAAACACAGCTCAATCGCCATGTTTCATAGGGTGTTAAAAAAACAGTTGCTTATTAACGTAAATTTTAATTATTAATTGTATTGGTTGGGACTTGGGCATGGTGTGATTTCATTCACTAAAGAATTTAATTAAATTTGATAACAAAATTAATATTTTAAGGTTATAACACAAATCGTCCTCTGAATTTGGTGTTTTTGATTAAGTTGTTTTTTGGATATTTCCCATCAAATTAACTTAGGGTTTTTTGAGTCAAATTGTCCCTAAACTTAATAAGTTTAGTCAAATTTTCCCGAACTTTAAAAATGCAGTACAAAATGACCCATTTTATTTAGCACTTTAACTTTTGAAAATAGAGTTTAAAACTCTCCTCTGTCGATAATGCCGCCACATTAGTGGTTCACGTTGATCCGGAATAACCGTGAGATCCATAATTTATATTCAAGTCACAAAAATGACCCTTAGATTTTAAAATATAATTATATCAGTTCTAAACCAATTTAAAACTTGAAACAAAATCATTGATACTAAAAGTAGACGTAAACAATTATACTAAAGATGGATCTCGAAGACACAGATTGTACTAAAATCCAAATTATAAAGGTACGAAGCCAAACCCAACTTATAGAATCCAATATAATAGGTGACAACGGATAGCGGATTACATTAGCTGATAGCGGATAGTTGATATTATTAGTTGATTTAACTAGCGGATTGCATTAGCTAATTGTATAAAACTATTTGGTAAAATTAATTGATAGCTGATAAGTTGTTTGATTATTTGAACAAGCAAAATAACATATAAGGACATGATTATTTTCTATACTTATTTGAATAATTTATCACTTATCAACACTTTGTATCGATTAATATTAATTAGATTATAAAAATTAATTTTTTAATATCATTACTGAGCATATATGAAGAATGTAAATATTAATTATTTATTTGTGAAATTATATTTTTAATATAATTTTAATACTTATAGATATATATATATTAATTTTTTATTTATGAAATTATATATTAAATATAATTTTATTAGTTATTAAATTTAGATGTATATATTAATTTCTTATTTATGAAATTATTTTTTAATTTTATTAGTTATTCAAATTTGTTTTATTTAGAGATTTTTTACAATTATCAAGGATAAAATAATATTTACAAGTCTTTTATCCAAACATCTAATTTAGAAAGCTCCTAAAAGGAGCTTTTTGAAAATGAGAGATTTCACCTCAATTCGCTATTACAATCATCTATTTATTAAACATCCTAATTAGCGAATTTGACTGGTCAAACCTCTAAAAATACTTCAAATCTCTAATTTTAGCTCAAAAAATTATTTATCAAATAGGGCCAACATAAAGGTGTTATGATATACATTCCCTCTAAATACAAATGAGTACAGTACCCTGAAGTTGGTTGCTTGAACTCCTGAAGTGATGTCGACGTCCTGTTTAAGACTCAAAACCTACTAACCTGGGGAAAGGTGAAATTCGAACACTAAACTTTGTAAGTTTATTAATATGCAACTTCTCTACTGAAGCAACATGAACCACGTAATGCACATAGGTTGAGCATAAATATGTCATTGACATTTATGATGTATAACATGATTGAGAATAGAAAAATAAATATTGATATCATGTAACGACTCGAAGTGGTGTTTTGAAAGATTGAGGACTTGTGGGTAGTTTCCCCAACTTTGGGTTTAACACCCATTAATTCTCTTGTCTTGTCTCTATTTAGAACAAAGACTGCCCATTTGACATCACCACCCTTATCTCTTTCTCTCCATTTCTTCTTCATCTCTCCTTGCAAGTACACAAATCTTTATACACATGAATCCCACACTTTCTACTCATTTCTCCTATTTAGAATTTAAAATTCAAGTATGATAATTTCTATCTCAAGAGCTTTCTAAAGAGATTAAAATCTCTTAAAATAGTGGTAAGTGAGAAAATGAGTTTTTGGAGGGGATAAGATTTGAGATTGATTTTAGTTGTACCCAAGTTTAAAATTCATTTTAAATCCTTTTTTGATCACATGGAAGTGTAATGATTCTCTCTTACGCTTGTTTGATTAGTGAAAGAGGTAGGAGAACCCTCCAACACTAAAGGAGAAGGAGAGAAATGAAAGATTGTACTCAATCTTTCATAACTAGTTCTTGGAGAATATTTTTGATTCACTAGTGTGTTTTTATAATTAGTTATGTAGGATTGTACTCAATCCCCGCAACATTGGGGGTAAACAAATGTTTGCATAAAATTGTCCACATTATAAAGATGTTATATAGGTTTGTCTCTGTTATTTGTAACAGAGGGCATTGTTTTCTAATTTTTAAATCAACTTTAAAGTATGTATGTATTAACCACAGTGGCGAATCCACCATATAGTTAGGGTGAACAAGTTATTTACACCGTTGTTTTTTGATTTACTAATGTTTGCATTGATAACTTGTTTACACCGTTGTAAATAAGCATTGTTAACTTATTTACACTTAGTCGTTTATGTTCGCAAACATATATAAACGAACATGTTCGCGAAAGCTAAAAGAACAAAGTCTGAACACATTAAATAATAAGCGAACCGAATTTGAACACGATGTTAATATATGTGTGCCTACCCTTAAAAATATTCCTAAATCCGCCATTGGTATGGAAATCAATGTTTGTCCTTGCCTCGTTGCTCTTATTTATCTTGCATGCTCCCTTTATGATATATGTGAATCATAGTAGAGTAGACATACATCACTGAGCTTCGTAAGCTCAGCGTTCGAAATCGTTGTTTTCGTTTGCATATTAGTAGGAGTAGACGTGCACGGAAGCTCATCGACGAGGATTGCCAACATTGTTTTAACAAGAGTACAATTCTTGGATTTTAGTCTTGGGTTATGTATTCCTAGGAACTTATTAAATCTTGATCCGTAACCAATACTGTAATACTTATTTTGAAATAAAATATTTAAACGTTTGAGCTCTTAATTGTGTTTTGGATTTATTTACTTATGAAACTTTATGTTATGGAGATTTTATATGTTTTAATACGGTTAAATTTAAGGTTTTAAAAATAAAAAATTTGGGTCAAGTTTATAATGAACCGAATGTAGTACTTTGAATCCAGATTTGGGATCAAGGTTTTACGTATCATGCAAAGTGAAATCACCCAAATCCGTCCAGCGCTCTTTTTATTTGTTTAAAAATTTCTTTTCAATTTATTTAATTTTGTTTGGAAAATGCCCGCCCTAATTTGAAATAAAAGATGTGGAGTCGCCACCGCTCATTTAAAAGAGGTAGACCAGACACCGATAAAACTAGAGAAAAAAGATTAGGGTCCGAGAGTCGGTTACGGATGGGGAATGATGAGCACCCTCACACCGCCCAAAAATTGGTACCTAGCAGAATATTTAATGTCTTAGCGTTAGAAATTTTGAATTCGAATAAAATTTAAAATGCGATTCTTAAATGCATGAAAATGTTCTAAATATTTAAAGAAACGTTCCGTTATTTAGAATAACCGAGAAGTTCACATCCCTTTACGCCCGGGAAATGATTTCTCGGTTTTCTAAATAAAAGAAAATTCCCTTAAATATTGTGTCCTAAAATGATAAGGATATTCTTTTATTTAGGGATATCGAGAAAGTCACATCCTTTTACGCCCTGGACACGAGTTCTCGAACTCCCTAAATAAAAGAATATTACCTTTATTTCTAACATACAAAAATGTATTATGATGCAATAATATAATGTAGCATGTATATGTACTTATAGTTAAAAATATATTACTTATGGTAAAATATTTTTTAGTATTCGTATTTATCAAAAACTATACATATAAAGTTAATAATTTATACATATATATATATATATATATATTTTTTTTAAAAAATAACTATTTATTATTATTTACATATATATACTTAAAAATATAATATTTAAGATAAAATATATGTGATATTATTATTTATAAAAATATACCTATATATAGTTGGTAGTTTATATATATATATATATATATATATATATTCAAAGATAAATATTTTTTATTATTTTTATATATATGATAATTAAACAAAATGCCATACTTTATTTTTTTCAAATATGCATAAAACTTTATATATAATATATATAAACTATAAAAAAGTATATAAAGACTATTATACAAAAAAAACGAACTATAGATTTAGAAAACTTATATATATTATATATGATATTAATATATAATATATAAACTACTTTATATGTAACACCCCTTTTCCGTATCTAAATACCGAACACGAGTCAAAAATGTCACAATAACTTATAGATCATTATTATTTAAAAACAAGGTTTATCAAAAAAAAATTCAATTAACTTATAAATATTAATCTCATCATATTAAAAAGTTAAATATAAAACGTATTAATTATACATACCATATCTCATATAATATATAAAAACAAAACCATTACAAGGCAGGCCGGTTTAATAATTTTACAAAATAGACAAATTATTTCTTATATGCCACTATTTACATACAAAACTAGGATGTCATAGGTACTGAAAATAACCTGTCAATATCGTATTTCCTTCCAAAGGATTTGATGCAAAAGCTCAGCCCAACTACTCCGGATTACCTACGTATATTCAGAAATACACGCTGTGAATATACTCAGTGAGGCATAAGGTAAGTAACATAAATAAACATATACAATTACATGATACTTTTAAAACATGATCATTTTTAAAATCACATACTTTAATATGCAGGAATGTTTATGCAAGAGAATATATCATATTGTTCTTTAACATAAAGCATAATTATCATGTGAAATCATATAGCCCAAGGTAACTGTCGAGTGACTAATATTCGAGTCGAGTACTAAAAAGTACTATCTTTTACAAGCGCCATAATTAAATGACGAAATCAAGCGCCACAATGAAATGACGAAAAAAGCGACACAGTAAAGTATCGAATACAAGCGACACAAAGTGTCGAATACGAGCGACATGTCGAATAATAAATATGACTCATAATGGTATACCACAATATTGTCTAACTCATAATTCTATTATCAAGGGCAACATTAAAACATTTCCTGCAATAATGGCCAGCAATCCAAATATATTCCATAACCATATCATATAAAACACATTCATACTGGAGCAGTTCTTACTCCAATATGTACTTTAATATTCATAATATGCTGCCATTTAAAAATTAAAATCAAGTATCATGCTAAAATATATTATACTTTCAAAAATAATTACCTTTTTAGGTCGACTTATCATAAGTCTTCATATAATATGTATGTTATTAACATACATTATAAAAACATGTATACACTCACCTTTGCCTTGCAATGCCTCTATTATTATTCGATTAGTCTCGAACTTTTTCTTTACCCGGTCTACTAGAACGACCTTGATCTTTATCGGTATCTACATAAAAAAAATAACATATACCATTTCAAAGCATATTTTAGAACATACTCAATCTATATAAAATAATGGAAAGTAAATGAATAACTATCTATTATTTTCAAAAATTGATCTGATAAGAATTCCATATTCGAACCAATATTTCTTAAACTATTCTTTAAATTTTCAACTTTTCCCAAAATTTACATTTTAGTCCCTAATGACACTTTTAAGCCTCCAAACATCATTCTCAAGCCAAATCCTTACAATTCTCACCACTCATACTTTAGGACCCAAACTTTAAAAATTAACATAATGGTCCTTGAATTTTTTGAAATTCACAAAATGGTCCAAAAGTTAGAATAAACTTCAAAATCAACCTCCAAATCACCTAACTTGATTTTTCAATCCAATATTCTTCAAAAAGATTCAACAATCAAGTCCCTAAACTTTCCAAAAATTACAACTTAGTCCCTAATGTCAAATAATTAGGGATTTTCATTTCAAACCACTTATATCATCATATTTAACCATTCTTCCTTCATTAGCACCTTAAAATTCCAAACTTGGCTCAAACCCTAATTTTTCCATAATTCAAGAACATAGGTATTTCTTCATCCTAACATCAAAATCATACTAATCTAACATCATTCTCATCATTTCCAACATCAAACAAATTTTTGCCATAATTTCCCTTAATTTTTCCATGGTAGCCGAATAGTCACTACTAGGTTTTCCATGGAATTTTCAACATTTAAACGATAGAAACAAAACCACAAGCATGTCTCCAACATGAAAAACCATTAAAACTCAAAATTCTATCATGCTCTTCATCAACCCTAATTACCAAACTCAACCTTAGAGACATGGAAACTAAGGAAAAATTATACCAAAAGATGGAGAATTTCATGGAGATTATTTTCTTGTTTCATGTTTCTAGCTCAAATCTAACTCAAGAAGCTTAAAAATTGAATCAAAATTTTCCCCCTTACTTGGATGAAGCTTGCGGCAGCTATGGAGAAAGATGGAGATGATTTTTGCAAATTTGTGGTCTTTAATTATGCTAAATGGCATAATATTTAACCATATTAAAATAATAAAATTCCTTAATAGTCAAAAGGCCACTTTAACCTTGAATTATGACTAATCATCTTCCAACACATATATTATTTTATCCAAAAATAATCAATTACCTTAATAAAATATGGGTGAAAAGTCTCTTTTGTCCTCCAACTAATTTAATAATTACTAGTTTGCCATACTAGTAAAAATCCAACCAAACTAGTTGGAATCCAACCAACTAGAATAGCATATTCCCAAAATAATATTCCATGACTTTTCTATAGCATTTTGATTCAACCTCTAAAATTTTGATTCGATTCGATATATCGATATTCATAAAATACTTCTACTGTGATTTACCCATTTTTCGAACTACCGAATTTAATCCATACGAATCTTCTCTACTCTTACTGAGTCCAAAATATCGATAAAAATCACTTTTATGGAACCTTCACGGAAGTCACCCATCATAAAATTTCTCTGACCTGAGCATGCTTAACAATTATATTCGATCCAATATCAGTACCTTTTTCCATCTTAATTCTAAAAAAACGACATTAAGGTACTTAATTCGATCTGATCTACACTTATACTGAATAAAATTACTTAATGGGGAAATTACCATCTTGGTCCCTGAACTTTTCCTAACTTTTCACTTTAGCTACCAAACTTTGAATTTTTATGTTTTAGTCACTGAACTAAAACCATCAACTTTTAATTCTTTGCATTTTAGTCACTAAGCAAATATTGGGGTATTACATTATACAATAATTATAATATATTATATACATCTAATAAATAATAATAATAATGCATGATTTACACTAATATACATAAAACAACATGAATCTAAAGTTTAAGGACTAAAATGCATGAATATTTAATTACATGGCATAAATGATACATATTAATGGACTAAAGTGAATCATATGTAAAATATATGGGCTGAAACGTAAATACATGAAATAAAGAGCTGGAAATTAAATACTAAATTACAGTGACCTAATTGCAACAAAATGGAAATTAAAAGATGCATAAAATAAATAAACTGCAACGTAAAATGGCAAAATTAAAAGGAATATAAAATAGAAGGACTATGTTGGGCTCGAATTCCTTCAACCGATATGCTTGCCAAGTGGTGGAGAAGTCGATTTTGGGTGTTAATGGTGAGAAGTAAAATGATAGACAATGGACACAAGGATTTATAGTGGTTCAAGCTTCTAACAAGCTCTACATCCACTATCTTAGCTTCCCACTAACGATTTCCCAAATCCACTAAGATTTCTTCCCCTTTTAACAAGGCTTAGGAGGCAACGTTTACAACCTAGACTCAATTACCAAGTCTAACATCCAAAGCTTACAACCCAAGCTTTGGGAATCCTCTCAAACAAAGAAATAAGCAAACAATAGAATCCTCTCTACAAGGTATGTGTTTGCACTCTTTAAGCACCCACCCAAACCTAAAACACTTGAGCAAATCTAACAATTAAAGCTCACAAGTGTTGTCTATACAAAGAATGAGAATTAAAAGCCCTAAGACAATTTTGCCATCATAATGTTGTTGACAATAAGATCATTAGTTGTTGCTGAAGCTTGAAGAGTCCTTAAATACTCCCAATTGAGTTTCTAGCTGTTGGAGACCTTGGGAATGAATTGGAGCTATTGGAGGCTTTATAACCGTTGGGAAATAGTCGTTGGGGAGGTTGAAAATAGGATCGGTACGCCATGTGGCGTATCGAAACGATCATACTTGTATCGGTACACCTAGGGGTGTATTGGTACGGTTTTTGGTTACTGAAAAAATACTGTAGCTGAAACCCTTGGACCATATCGATACGGGGTATACTGTATCGATGCACATGTGTTGAAAAAGTTAGTTTAGCTACTTTAAAACATTTCCAAAACCTCTCAAAAACTTCTCAAACTTATTTTCAAGTTGTTTGGACCTAAAACCATTTTTGAAATCTTTTCAATTTAGTCCAAAACTATTTTTCAATTATTATATCAAAACATAAATCCTAACAATCTCCCCATTTTTGATATAATAAAACCAACTTGAAAATTTGTTTTTTAGATTTCCCCCTTAGTATAAATAAAAATTGAATAAGAGATTAAATGTTGAAAATCTTATAAGCTCCCTTTATTCATTTGAGAAATCATTTTTTCAAAGCATTCTCCCCTTTTTTGTTATATCAAAAATGGTTCAAACTTTAAAGTTCAATAACAATGGTGAGTAAAAAAATGACAAAAATAAGTTTTGTTCAAAAATTGGCTCCCCCTTACTCAAGAATCAATCAAATGTTAGTCCAACATATGTGATAAACTAGTTGAATTAAAATAAATCAAATTAAAAAATTCAACTAATTTGTTTACCACACTTGAACCAAAAGGGAGGATGTGAAGCCTTCCTTCTTCAAGTGTTATTCCTTGTGTGTATAGAGCTCCCCTTCAATTTCATCACTTGTTGATCATGGCTCCATAACACCTACAAAAGATAATCATTTGATTTTTGGTATCCAAATTGCTTTGGATCCATAGACATTAGTAGCACATAATTTAGTCCCCTTAGGAATCCATTTTTCAATTTTATCATTTTTAGTTGAAGTAGTTAATCCTTTTGGGACCCAAATACTTCTAAAAACTTTTCCATTCAAAAATCTAGGGGCACTAGATTGTCTTTGATAAAAATTTGATTTTCCTGGATTGTTTTTCTTTTGAAGTTCATTGGAAATCAAATCTTTTTCTTTCTTAAGATCATCTACTTCCTTTTGATGACCTTTTTCTAAATTTTGAAGCAAATTTTGTTAAGTTCAAAATCTTTGATTTTTTCTTTAAATTCCAAATTTATTTTCACAAGCAAATCATTTTCATTTTTCAATTTAGAAATTAACTTTTTGTTTTTAGAAAATGAGGCTTTGAATTCAAAAACCAATTTGTCATAG
Source organism: Hibiscus mutabilis (assembly GCA_019671005.1). Taxonomy (NCBI): domain Eukaryota; kingdom Viridiplantae; phylum Streptophyta; class Magnoliopsida; order Malvales; family Malvaceae; genus Hibiscus; species Hibiscus mutabilis. Next base: position 6,536,563 of record CM033729.1, on the reverse strand, counting down.
GCATCTTGCAACTCATCAAAAATATAAGAATTTGAAATAGATGAGTTAGAAGTTACAATCCCCCTCTTGGATGGGCCATCATGCATAGGTGAGCTACTTCATCATTATCGGTGGAGTCTTCATTACTCCATGTAGCCACATATGTTTTCTTTGATGATGACCCATTTTTGTTGAAGCGAGGGCAATCATATTTGGTGTGCCTCATCTTCTTGCAATTTGAGCACTTGAGGATCCACCATCTTTTCTTCGATTCATACTTGGATTCGTCTTTGTTGCTCTTCATGAATCGGGCCAATTCCTTGAAGAGATAGGCCATCTCTTCATCTTCACTTTCCTCCTTACTTGGTTCTACTTGTTGGCTTGTGGAGGATTGTAGAGCAAATGATATTGACATTGATTCCTTGCTCTTGAATTATCTTCTCCTTCTCCTTTTTTTTCAAAGGAAGAGACATCATCTCATAGGTGAGAAGAGACCCTACGAACTCTTTAAGCTTGAGCATCCTCAAGTTTTTGACTTTAATAATGGTCGCCTTCTTGCTCTCCCATGATTCGGGAAGTGAATAAATCAACTTCCGAATGAGATTTTATTCTAAAATCTATTCTCCAAGACTTTTGAGTTGGTTGACGATTTTAGAGAACCGATCGAACATGCTCTTGATGTCTTCATATGGGTCTATTTTTAAGTTTTCATATTTGAGGTTGAGTAGACCAATCCTTGTCTCTTTTACCTCATTTTTCCCTTCATGGATTGCTTCAAGTTTGTCCCATAACTCCTTGGCACTCTCACAAGAAGATACTTTGGCATACTCATCCGGGTCCAATGCACAAAGTAGAATATGCAAAGCTTTGTAATTGAGCTCTATCTTCTTGCGATCTTCCGTGTTCCACTTTGCCTTGCTCCGATTTGGCACGAACGGTCCATCTTCAACTATGTCCTAAAGATGGTAGTCTTTGCTCTTCATGAAGAACATCATTCTATGATTCCAAGAAGTATAGTTGTCACCGTTGAAGAAGGGCAGTTTGTCGATGGATAATACCGTGGAACTTGGTTGACTTGTTTGTTAGTCGAGCTAGTTGGATCACCTCAATAGGTGGTTAAATCTTCTTGATTGAGCCTCGCTCTGATACCAATTGTAGGTCTCGAATTCTTTCAACCGATATGCTTGTCAAGTGGTGGAAAAGTCGATGTTGGGTGTTAATGGTGGGAAGTAAAAAGATAGACAATGGACACAAGGATTTATAGTGGTTCAAGCTTCTAACAAGCTCTACATCCACTACCTTAGCTTCCCACTAAGTATTTCCCAAATCTACTAAGATTTCTTCCCCTTTTAACAAGGCTTAGGAGGCAACCTTTATAACCTAGACTCAATTACCAAGTCTAACATCCAAAGCTTACAACCCAAGCTTTGGGAATCCTCTCAAACAAAGAAATAAACAAACAATAGAATCCTCTCTCTACAAGGTATGTGTTTGCACTCTTTAAGCACCCACCCAAACCTAAAACACTTGAGCAAATCTAACAATTAAAGCTCACAAGTGTTGTCTATACAAAGAATGAGAATTAAAAGCCCTAAGACAATTTTGCCATCATAATGTTGTTGACAATAAGATCATTAGTTGTTGCTGAAGCTTGAAGAGTCCTTAAATACTCCCAATTGAGTTTCTAGCTGTTGGAGACCTTGGGAATGAATTGGAGCTATTGGAGGCTTTATAACCGTTGGGAAATAGTCGTTGGGGAGGTTGAAAATAGGATCGCACGCCATGTGGCGTATCGAAACGATCATACTTGTATCGGTACACCTAGGGGTGTATTGGTTGACGGTTTTTGGTTCTTGAAAAATATCCTCATGTAGTGAAACCCTTGGACCATATCGATACGGGGTATACTGTATCGATGCACATGTGTTGAAAAAGTTAGTTTAGCTACTTTAAAACATTTCCAAAACCTCTCAAAAACTTCTCAAACTTATTTTCAAGTTGTTTGGACCTAAAACCATTTTTGAAATCTTTTCAATTTAGTCCAAAACTATTTTTCAATTATTATATCAAAACATAAATCCTAACAATCTCCCCATTTTTGATATAATAAAACCAACTTGAAAATTTGTTTTTTAGATTTCCCCCTTAGTATAAATAAAAATTGAATAAGAGATTAAATGTTGAAAATCTTATAAGCTCCCTTTATTCATTTGAGAAATCATTTTTTCAAAGCATTCTCCCCTTTTTTGTTATATCAAAAATGGTTCAAACTTTAAAGTTCAATAACAATGGTGAGTAAAAAAATGACAAAAATAAGTTTTGTTCAAAAATTGGCTCCCCCTTACTCAAGAATCAATCAAATGTTAGTCCAACATATGTGATAAACTAGTTGAATTAAAATAAATCAAATTAAAAAATTCAACTAATTTGTTTACCACACTTGAACCAAAAGGGAGGATGTGAAGCCTTCCTTCTTCAAGTGTTATTCCTTGTGTGTATAGAGCTCCCCTTCAATTTCATCACTTGTTGATCATGGCTCCATAACACCTACAAAAGATAATCATTTGATTTTTGGTATCCAAATTGCTTTGGATCCATAGACATTAGTAGCACATAATTTAGTCCCCTTAGGAATCCATTTTTCAATTTTATCATTTTTAGTTGAAGTAGTTAATCCTTTTGGGACCCAAATACTTCTAAAAACTTTTCCATTCAAAAATCTAGGGGCACTAGATTGTCTTTGATAAAAATTTGATTTTCCTGGATTGTTTTTCTTTTGAAGTTCATTGGAAATCAAATCTTTTTCTTTCTTAAGATCATCTACTTCCTTTTGATGACCTTTTTCTAAATTTTGAAGCAAATTTTGTTAAGTTCAAAATCTTTGATTTTTTTTTTTAAATTCAAATTTATTTTCACAAGCAAATCATTTTCATTTTTCAATTTAGAAATTAACTTTTTGTTTTTAGAAAATGAGGCTTTGAATTCAAAAACCAATTTGTCATAGGCATCTTGCAACTCATCAAAAATATAAGAATTTGAAATAGATGAGTTAGAAGTTACAATCCCCCTCTTGGATGGGCCATCATGCATAGGTGAGCTACTTCATCATTATCGGTGGAGTCTTCATTACTCCATGTAGCCACATATGTTTTCTTTGATGATGACCCATTTTTGTTGAAGCGAGGGCAATCATATTTGGTGTGCCTCATCTTCTTGCAATTTGAGCACTTGAGGGGATCCACCATCTTTTTCTTCGATTCATACTTGGATTCGTCTTTGTTGCTCTTCATGAATCGGGCCAATTCCTTGAAGAGATAGGCCATCTCTTCATCTTCACTTTCCTCCTTACTTGGTTCTACTTGTTGGCTTGTGGAGGATTGTAGAGCAATGATATTGACATTGATTCCTTGCTCTTGAATTATCTTCTCCTTCTCCTTTTTCAAAGGAAGAGACATCATCTCATAGGTGAGAAGAGACCCTACGAACTCTTTAAGCTTGAGCATCCTCAAGTTTTTGACTTTAATAATGGTCGTCTTCTTGCTCTCCCATGATTCGGGAAGTGAATAAATCAACTTCCGAATGAGATTTTATTCTAAAATCTATTCTCCAAGACTTTTGAGTTGGTTGACGATTTTAGAGAACCGATCGAACATGCTCTTGATGTCTTCATATGGGTCTATTTTTAAGTTTTCATATTTGAGGTTGAGTAGACCAATCCTTGTCTCTTTTACCTCATTTTTCCCTTCATGGATTGCTTCAAGTTTGTCCCATAACTCCTTGGCACTCTCACAAGAAGATACTTTGGCATACTCATCCGGGTCCAATGCACAAAGTAGAATATGCAAAGCTTTGTAATTGAGCTCTATCTTCTTGCGATCTTCCGTGTTCCACTTTGCCTTGCTCCGATTTGGCACGAACGGTCCATCTTCAACTATGTCCTAAAGATGGTAGTCTTTGCTCTTCATGAAGAACATCATTCTATGATTCCAAGAAGTATAGTTGTCACCGTTGAAGAAGGGCAGTTTGTCGATGGATAATACCGTGGAACTTGGTTGACTTGTTTGTTAGTCGAGCTAGTTGGATCACCTCAATAGGTGGTTAAATCTTCTTGATTGAGCCTCGCTCTGATACCAATTGTAGGTCTCGAATTCTTTCAACCGATATGCTTGTCAAGTGGTGGAAAAGTCGATGTTGGGTGTTAATGGTGGGAAGTAAAAAGATAGACAATGGACACAAGGATTTATAGTGGTTCAAGCTTCTAACAAGCTCTACATCCACTACCTTAGCTTCCCACTAAGTATTTCCCAAATCTACTAAGATTTCTTCCCCTTTTAACAAGGCTTAGGAGGCAACCTTTATAGCCTAGACTCAGTTACCAAGTCTAGCATCCAAAGCTTACAACCCAAGCTTTGGGAATCCTTTCAAACAAAGAAATAAACAAACAATAGAATCCCATCTACAAGGTATGTGTTTGCACTCTTTAAGCACTCACCCAAACCTAAAACACTTGAGCAAATCTAACAAGTAAAGCTCACAAGTGTTGTCTATACAAAGAATGAGAATTAAAAGCCCTAAGACAATTTTGGCATCATAATGTTATTGACAATAAGAACATTAGTTGTTGCTAAAGCTTGAAGGGTCCTTAAATACTCCCAGTTGAGTTTCTAGCCGTTGGAGACCGTTAGGAATGAATTGGAGCCGTTGAAGGCTTTATTTCCTACAATAAATATAGTTCTGGTGCTGCCTGTATCGGTACGTGTGTACCCTTATCGGTACAACTATTAGCCGTTACGCTCAGAATTGCTAATCGTATCGAAACACCTTGAGCCGTATTGGTACGCCATGTCGATAAGCCTTGGTCTTTTTGGCAAACCGTATCAGTATGCATTGGTCCATTTCGGTACGCCATGCAATTCAAATAACCGTTGGGAAATAGCCGTTGGGGAGGTTGAAAATAGGATTGGTATGCCATGTAGTGTATCAAAACGATCCTACATGTATCGGTACGCCTAGGGGCGTATTGGTACGGTTTTTGTTTACTGGAAAAATACTGTAGCTGAAACCCTTGGACCGTATCGATACGGGGTATACCGTATCGGTACGCCTGTGTTGAAAACGTTAGTTTAGCTACTTTAAAACATTTAAAACATTTCCAAAACCTCTCAAAAACTTCTCAAACTTATTTTCAAGTTGTTTTGACCTAAAACCATTTTTGAAATCTTTTCAATTTAGTCCAAAACTATTTTTCAATTATTATGTCAAAACATAAATCCTAACAGACTACAACGTAAATAACCCGTTTTCATTAAATTTTTGAGGATCCTCTCTGGGTCAGGTCACATGTGTGGGTACAAGAGTAAAATGACACTGTTTTGGGTCGTGTTATAGGCGCCTAAAACGACACCGTTTCTTACACGGCTTAAAGGGCATTTTTAACCCAAAAAAATCATTTCGAACCATTATAAACAAAAAAAACAGATCACCTTCCCCATTTTCTTTGAAAATTCCAGAACAAACCATAGGGTTCTCTCCTTCAAGCCGCGCCGCCATCACCGGAGGGTGTGACTATTCCTCCGGCGGCCAATAGGTTCAAGAAGGAGAAGAACCGACGCGAAAATATGTTTGAAACAACACACAGGTAATTCTTTTACCTTTTTTGCTTTCGATTCAATCTTCTTCCCCTTTTCTATTTTTTAATCTCTCTCTTATATTTTTTTGCTCTCTCAAATCTCCTCCATGTAATCCTCCTTTTTTGCTCTAGATTCATTTATAGACCATGGGGTTCAGTTTTGATTTGGATTTTTTAATGGCTAATATCTTGGATTTCTCGGATCTGGTTCAGTTAGGGGCATGACCGAGTAGTTGGGTAGGTTCTAGGGTTTCATATTTGGTGAGAATTTGGCTTAGGGATTATTATTTCATTTTTAGGGTTTGGTTATTTTAATTTGGGGTTTATTTTGGTTTGAAATGGTGGGGCCAATAATGGCTTGGACGGCAGCGGTTTGACGGAGTGGCCAGGTGAAAGAGGCAGCGCGGCTTGGGCGGCGGCTGAAGGTAGAGGTGGCGGCTGGGGTATTAGTATTAGGGTTAGGGTATATTTAGAATTTACGGTATTTTTAGTTTGGGTCAGTTTCAGGTCAGGTATTGGGTAAACGGGTTTGGGCTGGTTCTGCTAGGGTAATGGGTTTGGGTTGGTTCAGCTTGGTTTGGTTTAGGCCCAAACCAGTTGGGTCTATTACAGCTGCCCCTCTTTACTCATTGGTATTCGAAGGCAATAGAGCAAAGACTAGCAAAGAGCCAATTAGGTCTGGTATGGCTGAGCATTTCTCTCTTGACGTATGTCCTCTTTCTTCGGCAAATCGTTTTTCTTATCAATGTAGGTATTCTTCCTTGATTGATCCACCCTGTCACTTTTGGGGAAGCAAAATCTTCAAAATAGGTATTGGGGAATTAAAATGTGTTAAGTTTCATTTTCTACTGAATGTGTGACCCACTCTACTGGAAGTTCAAGGAGATAGGGTCAGTTGTTGTAGTTTTGTCCATTCCACTACAACTTCAGGGAAATGGACCGATGTAGCTTCAATTTTTCCAATGTAACTTCAGGGAGATAAAATCGATGCTGGATTCGTTCCACTGTAACTTTAGGGAGACGATGTTGGTATTGTGTCCATTCCACTACAACCTTAGGGAGATGAACGGATGTAGCTTCAATTCTTCCACTACAACTTTAGAGATAAAATTGATGCTGGATTCATTCCACTGCAACTTCAGGGAGACGATTTTGGTGTTGTGTCCATTCCACTGCAACCTCAAGGAGATGAACAGATGTAGCTTCAATCTTTCCACTGGAACTTCAAGGAGATAAAATTGACGCTAGATTCGTTCCACTGTAACTTCAGGGAGACGATGTTAGCGTTATGTCTATTCCACTGCAACTCTAGGGAGATGAACGGCTGTAGCTTCAATCTTTCCACTGCAACTCCAGATGGATAAAATTGATGCTAGATTTGTTCCACTGTAACTTTAGGGAGACGATGTTGGTATTGATCTGTTACACCATTTGTTGGATAGTCAGATCCTATAAAATTTGTTTTATGGACACATTTTTTTAGGATTCTATGATTAGTATGAATCAAATACTTCTAACTTTAAATATGTCAATTGTAATGAATGCATGGATGATGCAAATATGAATGTAAAAGGCCATCCATAAGGTTTTTTTTGAGTTTCTGCAATTGCTCTTGGATTAGCATCTCATTCTGCTGATTATGGCTCTGTTTAACCCAACTGCACAAGGTATCATGCTCTCTTCGCTTCGTTTTGGTACCATATCACCAGGTGACCATCTGCCCCATATTTCTGTTACAACCCTTTTTTAATGGATGGCTGGGTGTAATTTCAGTACAACAACTTTCTGTTTTTGAGCCTTTTTCCAATGAAAAGATCTTTTTAATTGAAAATACTTCTAGCCCATGTACTATTTAGGGATATTCCTAAAGCAATGTAAAGAATCCTTTTGCATTCAATAGAATTATTACTTACTAATCGCTATGACAATGCACAATGCTCATGTGAATAAATAAGGGTATGAAGTTGGATGAAACTGAAATTTTATTAGAAGTATGACTCTTAATTTAGATGGCAAACATTGAAAGTATATAAAGCAAGAAAATGAAAATTAGGTGCCCCATATATCAAGCGGATGAGTTCTTCTGAGCCAGCTTGCCAAAATTATCTCGAGCCTGATGTGTGTTTAGGAGACCTCGAGTAATTTGTTGATATCCCAAGGTGCGAAATCTCTCATGATTTCTAAGCTTCCGGGGGACAACCATCATTTGTCTCAACCCAAATTTGAGCCGCCCATTTCGGGTTTTCAACTCAAAACCTTTTTTGGTTTCAAGACGCCCTTTGTGGTTTTTCATCTTGAACCCTTTTTTCTTTCTTTTCTTTTTTTTCTTCTATTTTTTGTTTTTTCATCAATTTTATTTTTTATTCTTTTTTTTTGTTTTTTTGTTTTTTTCTTATTTTTTCCTCTTTTCTCTCAAGCAAAATATATATTGAATATATCTGAACTCACAGGGTTGGGAAAATCACTACCATCCATTTCAGTCAGGATCAACGCTCCTCTTGAGAATGCTTTCTTTACAACATAAGGGTCTTCCTAGTTTGGCTTCCATTTTCCTCAAATATCATTCCGTATAGGTGGGATCTTTTTCAACACCAGATCCCATACTTGGAATTCTCTAGGATGAACCTTTTTATCATAAGCTATCATCATTCTCTTCTGGTATATCTGACCATGCGGAATGGCTTTCAATCTTTTTTCTTCAATTAAGTTCAGCTGGTCATATCTGGCCTGGATCCATTCTGCCTCATCTAGCTTTACTTCAGATAGCACTCGAAGAGAAGGAATCTCAATCTCAATGAGTAGTACAACTTTCATTCCGTAAACTAGCGAGAAAGGTGTTACCCCAGTAGAAGTTCTAACCGACGTTTGATAAGTATACAGAGCAAATAGTAGCTTCTCATTCCAATCTTTATAAGTTTCTGCCATTTTCCCAACAATTTTCTTAATATTCTTGTTGGCCGCTTCCACTGCCCTATTCATCTGTGGCCGGTATGGTGTTGAATTGTGATGCTTTATCTTGAACTGCTTGCATACTTCCTCTATGTTCTTTTTGTTCAAGTTTAATGCATTGTCAGATATGATCCTCTCTGGCATCCTATATCAGCATAAGATCTCATTCTTTAAGAATCTACTGACTGCTGATTTGGTGACAATAGCATAGGATGACGCTTCTACCCATTTGGTAAAGTAATCAATGACCATAAAGATGAAACAATGCCCATTAGAAGCTTTTGGTGAGATTGGCCCTATGACGTCCATGCCCCATGTAGAGAAAGGCCAGTGAGAAGTTATCACATGTAGTGGTAATGGTGGTACGTGAATATTGTCCCTGTAAATTTGACACTTGTGGCATATCTTAGCATATCTGATACAATCTCCTTCAATTGTGGACCAATAATACCCAAACCACATTATCTGCCTTGCCATGGTGAATCTATTAGCATGTGTCCCACAGATACCCTCGTGGACCTCTTCAAGAATCTTCCTAGCTTCAACAACATCCACACACCTCATCAACACTTGATCTTTTCTTCTCTTGTACAAGATATCTTCATCCAAGACATAATCACTTGCCAATCTTCGTAGGGTCATATTTTCATTCTCAGTTGCTTGCTCTGGGTACTCACGATTTTTCACATATTGCAAGATGTCGTGATACCAAGGGCGATCACTCTCTCCACCATTTTTAATATATGGCAGTGGGCCGGAGTCTCATATATACTCATTTGGATAGGCTTCAAATCAGATGGCTTGTTTACTTTAAATAAAGAAGACAGGGTAGCCAGAGCATCTGCCATTTAATTTTCTTCTCGTGGGAGGTAGTGGAACGTGATCTCATCAAACTCCTTAATTAACTCTCGAATAATATCTCGATAATCTACCAACTTGGTATCTCTCATCTCTCACTCTCCTCGGAGTTGATAAATCACGAGCATAGAATCCCTATATACCTTTAGTAGTTTATTTTTTTGTTCAATGGCCGCACGGATGCCCATGATGCATGCTTCATACTATGCCATATTATTTGTGCAATCAAAACCAAGTTTACTGGCAAAAAGATAATGATCGCCTTCAGGGGAGATCAACATTGCCCTAATTCCTTTGCATGTAGTATTTAGAGCACCATCAAAGTTTATTTTCCAATATTCTTCTTTCGAATCATCCTCTTCGGTATGGACAACACATCAAATCTTCATTTGGAAAATCAAAGTTTAAAGGTTCATAATCCTTCAAAGCTCTACTGGCCAAGAAATCTATTATTGCACTTCCTTTTATAGCTTTTCGGCTCACATAAATCAAATCAAATTTTAACAACTAAATCTGCCATCTAGCCATTCTCCCTGTCAATGCAGTCTACTCTATCAGATACTTGAGGGGATCTAGCTTTGAGATTAACCAAGTTGTGTTGTACAACATATATTACCTCAATCTCCGAGTAGCACAAACCAAGGCGCAACAAAGTTTCTCAATAGGCGAATATCTTGTCTCTCATTCTGTAAACTTCTTACTAAGATAGTAAATTTCCCTTTCTTTTCGCCCCGTCTTATCATGCTGGCCGAGTACACATCTCATGGAGTTTTCAAAAACTGTCAAGTATAGAATTAATGGCTCGTTTGGGATAGGTGGCATCAGAATTGGAGTGTTCGAAAAATAATGCTTGACTTTGTCAAAGGCTTCTTGACATTCGTCATCTCATTATCTAGGGTTGTGTTTTCTGAGGAGGTTAAAAATAGGATCACATTTTTCGGTTAGTTGTGAAATGAACCGAGCAATGTAATTCAATCTTCCTAGAAAACCTCTCACTTCTTTTTGAGTACGTGGTGGTGGCAAGTCTTGGATAACCATAACTTTATCTAGATCAACCTCGATCCCCTTTTCACTAACAATGAAGCCCAACAACTTTCCTGAAGTAGCTCCAAAAGTGTATTTCGCAGGGTTTAGTTTAAACTGAAACTTTCGTAATCTCAAGAACAATTTTCTTAGGATCTTCACATGCTCTTCTCATGTTTGAGACTTAGCAATCATATCATCAACACACACCTCAATTTCTTTATGCATGATACCGTGAAACAAAGCCACCATGGCTCTTTGATATGTTGCCCCTGCATTCTTCAATCCAAAATGTATTACTTTGTAACAAAACGTCCCTCATAATGTCACGAACGTAGTTTTTTCTATGTCCTCAATGTACATTCTTATCTGATTGTACCCTAAGAAACTATCCATGAAAGAGAATAATGAATGCCTTACAGTATTATCCACCAGGGTATCAATGTAAGGCAGTGGAAAATTATCCTTTGGGCTGGCTTTGTTTAGATCTCAATAGTTTACGCTCATACGCACTTTCCCATCTTTCTTTGGAATGAAAACTATTTTAGCTACCAATTCTAGGTACTTGGCCACTTGAAGAAACTCGGCATCGAACTGTTTCTTTACCTCTTCTTTTATCTTCAGTAGCACATCAGACATCATCATTCGAAGCTTTTACTGGACCTGTTTACATTCTTCCTTTATAGAAAGTTTATGTACCACGACATTTATGTTCAAACCAGGCATGTCTTGATAGGACTACGTAAAGACATCTTTGAATTCTCAGAGTAACTTAATCAGATCATGTCTTGTCTTTGCATTGATGCAAGTCCCAATCTTCACATCTTTCTTTTCATCGTCTTCCCCAACACTTACAGTTTCCACTGGCTCTTTGTGAGGAAGAATCTGTTCCTCATCTTGCTCTACCATTCTTAGTAAATCTGGAGACAAGTCACAATCTTGATATTCTTCAAAGTCCTGAGGTTCATCTAGATACACCTCATGCTCGCTCGCAGCGTCGCTCAAGTCGTTGATATCAAAGGACCTAACACGAAATAATGACATGTATTGGGACAAATGAATCAAAGAATAATGGATAATTTGTATGGTATGCATGATGAAAGCAATAAAAGAAAAAAATATTTGCTAGACGAAGCACAAAAAGCATCATTTCATTGGCATAATGACAGTAAACATGTACCTTTTACAAAAGTATCCATGTTGCTCTGAGGCAAGAGTAACATGTATGTTCTGAACATTACTCTGAAATATTCCTAAATACTACATGGAGCTCCTCTGCAATCCAATTGTCCAAAACAGTTCCAGGAATATATGGGCATATCCCAGCTAGGTTTACTGCTTCATTTCCTCCTTCAGAGACAACATTGATCTCTAAACCTTCCAACAGCTTCGCCAGTTTACTTTCTTCATCTTCCTTACTTTGCTTGGGGTTGATGTCTCAGATAGACGAAGAATAAACATGGGTTCCCACTTAACATCTTCTCTTATTAAACGTGCCTTCCTCATCTCATACTTCTTTAGAATCTCATTCTTTCTCTGTTTAGCATCCAGTTTGTGTCTCAAGCCAAAACGATCTTTCTTGTTGATTGATATCGGTGCGTTAATCATTCCATGCATATATTTTCCCAAACCCTTACCAGCCCGCGCTCCTTTTCCTACCATCATCTTGATTCCCATCCTTGTAGCCTTGGACAACCTTGGCGTAGGGATCCGACTTCCTTCAGCTGTAAACGTTGCATTAACAAATTCAAGTGACCGAAATGAACATTCTACAACATCTTCATCCACTCCAATATAAAGGGCATCACTGGTGATTGAAGCTATGATATCCTCTTCGACATTTATGGTAACAAGTTTCCCATCTATTACAAGTTTCAATTTTTGGTGGAGCGATGATGGAAATACTCTAGCTAAGTGGATCCAAGGCCTTCTCAACAGAAAGTTGTATGCCGGCTTGATATCCATTACCAGGAAGTCTACATCATACGTGTTTGGCCCTATAAGCAACGGTACTTCAATTCTCCCCATTATTTTTCTCTCAGTGCCATCAAAAGCTCCAACAATGTTGTGACAAGTTATCATATGAGAGCTATCCACTAGAAGTATGTTCAGAGTAGTCAGCGATAGGACATTCAATGCTGATCCATTACCAACCAAGACTCATGTAAATGTATATCCCTTACATCTAGTAGTAATGTGTAGGGCTTTTATAGATCCCTTACCACCTGGAGGTATCTCATCATCACTGAAAAATTGAAATTGTCTGTAGTTAAGTTGTTCACCAACTTGTCTAATTTGCTCATAGTGATGTCATTGGGCACAAAAGTCTCATTCAATACTTTTAATAGTGCATTCCTATGCAATTCTAAACTTAACAACAGGGCCAACATGGATATACGAGCAGGCATCTTGTTAAGCTGTTCCACAATGTTGTATTCACCATGCTTCAAGAATTTTAAAAACTCCATTGCCTCTTCTTCTATGACTGGCTCGTTAATGGATGACTCAGGTTCAACAATCTTTTTCTTCTTCAGTTTAACTATTAACGCATTTCCCTTGGGTTCATCAGATTTAGCTTCTTTAGGGACATAAAGCCTTCCACTTCTTGTGAAGAAACCAACATCATTTACTTCATTAGAGGCAGTCTTTGGAGAAGTGCCTCCCTGAATTGTCTCCTCACAGTCGTACTTCCACGGGACATTCTTGTTATCCTTGTAAGGGAATGCGACTGGTCCGTGTATTGTAACCTTTGGTCCCGAGCTCTTGGCTTTTCCACGTTCTTGGGGTTTTGAAATTATCACTACGAGAAAGTTGCTACCATAGTTCCTCTTTGGAATTTCTTCCTCAGAAGCGCAAATATCCATATTTTCAATCTTTGTTTCTTCAAAGAATTCCAACTCTTTGTTGTCCATCAGCCTTTGTACTAAGACTTTAAACTCTATACAATTTTGGATCACGTGACCTTTCTCCTCATGATACAAACAATGGTTCCCAGATAATTCCATCTCTTTCTCCGAATTGTGACTAATTAGGCTCATATCAACCATCTTCTACCAGACCTACTTTAATGGAGACTTCACCTCTTCAACACTAACTTTAAGCCTCATATTCCCATAATTAATAACGGTATTTACTCTTGGCTCACCATGATTGGGTAATAGATTCCCTGCTACACTCGACCCCGCAGAATTTTTAAGCCTCACTACTCCTATTTGAATAAACCTTTCAACTAGTTTCTTAATAACAGTACAGTTTTCAATGAAGTGTCCAATTACCCCTGCAAGTTACTCGTATTGAACGTTGGGGTCAAACCACTTCGGGTAAGGAGGTTGTATTTGCTTTGTAAATAAGGGAAAAACCACATGTGCATCAAACAAGTTATTGTACAACTCTCTATAAGACATTGGGATAGGAGTGAATTGAAAGTCCTCTTTGTTTGCCCTTTGGTTCGATCCTTGCTTAGAAAAAGTTTGAGTATTTGAGGTTGCAGCCTTAGGTTGTTCCACTGTCACATGTTTTGGGTAGCTGACATTATAGATCTTCGTACTGCTTGCTTCATTTTCCCTCCTCTTATAATTCGACTTCTTATTACCTTCATCTACCACAATCTTTCTATTTCTGACTGCATTTTCAATCCTTTCTCTTGACATCACCATGTCTGCAAAGTTCCTGAATACCACCCCTAGTATGGGGCCAAGAAAAGGCTTTCCAATGTACCAACAAAAATCATTGTCATTTTTTTTCTAATAGCAGTGGTTGTACCTAGTTTGCAACGTCCCTCCATTTCCGGGCGTATTGCTTGAAGCTCTCATTAGCCTTCATCTTCATATTCTGTAATGTAACTTGGCCAGGTGTTATGTCGGTAACATGGTTGTATTGCTTGACAAACGCTTGTGCCAAATCTCTCCAAGAACCGACTTGGGCACGACTTAGTTGGCTGTACCATTTTGCAGCAAATCCTGTCAAAATTTCTTGAAAACAATGGATTAACAATTGGTCATTGTTAACATATCTGGTCATCCTCCTGCAGAACATTGTAATATGGGCTTCAGGGCAACTAGTTTCGTTGTATTTCTCAAATTCAGGCATCTTGAATTTTGGCGGCAACACCAAATCTGGGACCAAGCTCAGGTCTCTTACATCTATACCGTAAATCATGTATGTACCTTCTACTGCTTTAACCTTCTCTTCCATTTTCTTTCACCAATATTCAAGCTTCTTGGGCATTTCATTTTCTACTTTATCCATCTCGTTAAAATCAGAAACAACGTATTCATTAAGGCTATGTTGAGCAATGGTACCTCCTTGAAGAGAGGACTCGGCCTAAAAACCTCGATGTTTTACCACTAAGCGCTCCACCTATGGATGTGTTGTTCCAAGAGGGGTACTCGACTCTTCCATCATGGCACTGGATTTATAACTACCCCTTTGCTTTTTTTAGAACTCTTCCCTTCTAACATAGCAGATATTTTTGCCAACAAGTTTTCTTGTGATTGTGAAATGTGCTCACGTGCTTCTTGTTGCGCCCTCTCAATCTTATCCTCCATGTCTTTCTTTAAATCTTCGCACGTCTTTTCTATCTTTTCCAAACGACTCTCCATTTCCTTAGATTTACTCCTTCTGTAAAACCGGTGCTGACTTGGTTGATCTGTTTGCCCCAAAATTTCTGCGATTAAAATTCCTTCTTTTAAAATCTTGGCTAAGAAATAATGATGCAATATGTTGCAAAATGAATGCAAAAATGCAAAGACTCGTACAAAAGGTGTTGATTTTAGTTCAACTTTCATTAGAACAATCTTTCATTAGGAACAAAAAGTTCTTTTACATAAGGCAGATTCACTTCACATATACTGCTTAGCCTTAAAACTTAGACACTTAATTTTCTTGAAAAGCCAAGAAAACTTTTTGCCACAGTCAGACTCTGATTCAATCTTTAGACTGAGGATATCGGCTTGAACAGGGAAAGTTTGCAGGAAATTCGCCACTTTTCTTACTTGAACGAGGGCTTCAGACATAACACGGTCTCTATCTTGGATCTGTTCTTGAGACTGCTGAAGTCGTGTCTTCTACTGTAGATCATTCCATATTTGGGTTTCCTCCATACTTTCGATTTTCCCCTGGCAAGTTTCTAGAGAAATTTCTAACTCTTCTATTTGTTTCTTCAGCATTTCATTCTCTTCTTTGCTAGTCTTCAGTTCGAGCACATAATTTTGATTGCAGTGCCTTTGTAGAGAACTTTCTAATTTGACTATGCAGTTTTTCAGATTTGCATTCTCCAGTCTACTTCCAGATAATTCTTCTTCAATAGTGGCTCGCTGCACTAGAGCATTTTTGAACTTTTTTCCCATTGGTCTGCTTTGTTCTTTCCTTCACGAATCTCAAGCTTCCACTCGTGCGATGTCTTACCTAGATTAACATACCTTGCTGCCCCACAGAGTTTCTTGTAATCACTCTATAGATCATTCAAGTCTTCTTCAGCTTTATTCTTTCCTTTCATGAGTCTTTCAGCTTCTTTCATCTGTGTGTCAATGTCGAGACCCAAATGAAACCTTTTTCTTTCATCATGGCTATCACCCTTGTTAACTCGGTGGTCTTTTTCTCATAGTCGCGCTTTAAGATCTTCACTTCTGTAGGGACCCCTCTCAGATGTTCTTTAACGGACATGCCATTTTCTTAACTGGGTAAAGGGATATTGTCATTTATCCTTCTATATTCCTCCAGATTTCATATTCAGGTGTGACCCTGGGGTTTGCTGTAAACGAATTTAATCGACAAGTTTTACTCTAAGCAACTGAAACATGATAAATTTTCTCTTTATAATTGTCACCCTTGTACTCTGAATCCACTAGGCCAAAACCTTGAGTTGCCATGATGAACTGTCTTGATTGGTACTGACGAGCCACTAGCAACGGAGCGTAACCAGTCCCTCCCCATATTCTTGGCAGAGGAACCCAATCATAAGTACCACATTTAAACATAATATTAGTAGAAGGTAACCAAGGTTCCCACCATATAACATCACTATCCTGAAAATTCTGGAAAATAGCCAACCATTGTTCTTCAGAAACATCCTCTTGCCAATTCTGCTTTAAAGAATCTTTCAAAGGCGAGTAATCATCAAAACATGTTCGATAAGGATTCCTTTCCATTTTTTAAAAGTGACCAAGGAACCAAACTGTCAAAAGTTGAGCACAACCGATAAATCTTGCTTCACCTTCTATTCGATAAGCAGTCAGGGATCAAAAAGTCTCGGCAAGCACAACTGGAACAAGAGTGACCCCTTTATCTAACCGTTCAACAATATCCAGGATAACGACTTCTATATAACCCAATACCTTAGGAAAAATCACTAACCCATAGATGGCCAAGGTGAACATTTCTCATTTTTTTCTTCGCATTGGAATTTGTTTGTATCAGTTTTCGTAGGGTTTTCCAAGCAATGCATAAGCTTTCTCCTTTTATCTTGATTTGGCCATTGACCCATTGCTCGATCTCTCCAGTAAGCAATATCAACTTCTTCCTGAATGTCTTATCATTGGGGGCTTTAGTGTAGATGTAACACCCTCTTCCCGTATCCGTATGCCGAACACGAGTCAAAGATGTCACAATAACTTATATATACTAATCTCATCATATTAAAAAGTTAAATATAAAACATATTAATTATACATACCATATCTCATATAATATATAAAAACAAAACCATTACAAGGTATGGCGGTTTAATAATTTTACAAAATAGACATATTATTTCGTACACGCCACTATGCAAATCATGGGGTATTACAGTAGACCTTGTTCTCTTAAAAATTTGGACAACGAAACAGAGCAGTATAATCCTCTATAGTTGTTGTTAAATCAACTTTCCCTAGATTAAAACAGCTGTAGGCGGCATTCCAGTACTGAGTAAGGGCTCGAATCAACTGCTTCTCAACCTTAACATCCAACGACTATGTAATGTCTCCATAAGTCTGGTAGAAGGACTGTTGCATCTCATTATCCCACTGGTTCCATATTTCTTTCAATTCACATAAAGCATTATGTTTGGTATAGACATGGGTATAATCAGACATCTTTGAGATATGTCCTGTTGATAGGTTGTCTCCTCTTTCGAATTGAGTCCTCTCAGACCAATGTTGTAATCGAGCATAATCTTCCACTTTGCCAAGAAAATTACTTTCCATGTTAAATACCTTCTTTTTTTAATAATTGGACACAAACCAACACCTTTTATGAAGATGCAATGCAGAAACTAAAAAACAACAAAGAAAACAAGTTAGTACGGATATATAATATAAGGCATAAACTTAAAGCATTATTTTGGGAAGCATAAAGTCTAAGATAAAATCCTACCCAGACATGATTTCTACCTATCATGCTTTTTTTTTCAAAAAGATAAATCCTACCCCGCATGGTATCTACCCGCATATTTTATTCATGACATAAATCTATAGAGTAGACAAAAGTTTAGAAGCATTTCTCCTTTGGACATTTAACAGGTTCCATTTCTAAAGTAAGGCTCCTATGGTCCATTACATGTGGTTCAGTTCTAGGGAAGGGTACCCGAATTATCATCACTATCCCTTACTAAAGGTAGCAAGGCCCCTGATCCTCACCCGTTATAGGTTTCAAACGGACCAAGTTCAATTCAGGGGGACACATCCCTTATGCCTATATGGAGGTAACCCATACGAAAGCATAAGAAATATATCCCAAAAGTGATTCACCGACCTATACGGTGATAACCCACACGAAGGCGGTATCACACTTTCACTTAAAATGGACGGAGCTCGGGTAGAAAACTCATAGAATGCAATGCAAGTGTACAGTGTGTGAGGAGAAACTTTCAAACCTTTTGACACTCTATTTCTATGTTCACTTATACTAAACAGTAAAAGTAAAACATATATATTTACAGAAAATAAAATGCATGTCCTACTAACTAAAGACAGAAACATATTTTAAATTAAAATCAAATTCGTAAATTTCCAACAATAAGACTAAAAATATTCAACTTTTGGCTTGACTCTTTTTTTACTTAAAAGGTCCTCAGCGGGTCGCCAGCTGTAATCACCCAAATCTGTCTTACGCTCTTTTTATTGGTTTAAAAATTTCTTTTCGATTTATTTAATTTTATTTGGAAAATGCCCGCCTTATTTTGAAATAAAAGATATAGAATCGCCACCAATCATTTAAAAGAGGTGGACCGGACACTAATAAAACTAGAGAAAAAAATTAGATCCGAAAGTCAGTTACGGATGGGGAAGGATGAGCACCCCCACACCGCCTAAAAATTGGTACCTAGCCGAATATTTAATGTTTTAGCGTTGAAAATTTCAAATTCGAATAAAATTTAAAATATGATTCTTAAATGCATGAAAATGTTCTAAATATTTAAAAAACGTTCCGTTATTTAGAATTACCGAGAAGTTCACATCCCTTTACGCCCGGGAAATAATTTCTCGATTTTCTAAATAAAAGAAAATTCCCTTAAATATTGTGTCCTAAAATGATAAGGATATTCTTTTATTTAGGGATATCGAGAAAGTCGCATCCCTTTACGCCCGGAATACAAGTTCTCGAACTCCCTAAATAAAAAATATTACCTTTATTTCTAACATATAAAAATGCTATTATGATGCAATAATATAATGTAGCACGTATATGTACTTAAAGTTAAAAATATATTACTTATGGTAAAATATTTTTTAGTATTCGTATTTATCAAAAACTATACATATAAAGTTAATAATTTATACATATATATATATATTATTTTTTACAAAAAATAACTATTTATTATTATTTACATATATATACTTAAAAATATAATATTTAAGATAAAATATATGTTATATTATTATTTATAAAAATATACCTATATATACTTGGTAGTTTTTATATATATATATTTTTCAAAGATAAATATTTGTTATTATTTATATATATATATGATAATTAAACAAAATGCCATATTTTATTTTTTTCAAATATGCATAAAACTTTATATAATATATATAAACTACTTTATACAATAATTATAATATATTATATACATCTAATAAACAATAATAATAATAATAATGCATGATTTACACTAATATGCATAAAACAACATGAATCTAAAGATTAAGGACTAAAATGCATGAATATTTAATTATATGGCATAAATGATACATATTAATGGACTAAAGTGAAACAGATGCAAAATATATGGGCTGAAACGTAAATACCATGAAATAAAGAGCTGGAAATTAAATACTAAATTACAGTGACCTAATTGCAACAAAACGGAAATTAAAAGATGCATAAAATAAATAAACCGCAACGTAAAAGGGCGAAATTAAAAGGAATATAAGAATGAGGGACTACAACGTAAATAACACATTTTCATTAAATTTTCGCGGATCCTCCCCGGGTCGGGTCACTTGTGCGGGTACAAGAGTGAAACGGCGCCGTTTTGGGCCGTGTTATAGGTGCCTAAAATGACGCCGTTTCTTACACGGCTTAAAGGGTCTTTTTAACCCCCAAAAAAATCATTTCGAACCATTATAAACAAAAAAAAAACAGATCCCCTTCCCCATTTTCTCTGAAAATTCCAGAACAAACCCTAGGGTTCCCTCCTTCAAGCCCCGCCGCCATCATCGGAGGGTGTGACCATTCTTCCGGCGGCCAATAGGTTCAAGAACGAGGAGAACCGACGCGGAAATATGTTCGAAACAACACACAGGTAATTCTTTTACCTTTTTTTTGCTTTCAATTCAATCTTCTTCCCCTTTTCTTTTTTTTAATCTCTCTCTGATATTTTTTTGCTCTCTCAAATCTCCTCCGTGTAATCCTCATTTTTTGCTCTCTCAAATCTCGAAACAACACACAGGTAATTCTTTTACCTTTTTTTTGCTTTCAATTCAATCTTCTTCCCCTTTTTTTTTTAATCTCTCTCTGATATTTTTTTGCTCTCTCAAATCTCCTCCGTGTAATCCTCATTTTTTATGCAGATTCATTTATAGACCATGGGGGTCGATTTTGATTTGGATTTTTTTAATGGCTAAGATCCCGGATTTCTCGGATCTGGTTCAGTTAGGGGCATGGCCGAGTGGTTGGGTAGGTTCTAGGGTTTCAGATTTGGTGAGGATTTGGCTTAGGGATTATTATTTCATTTTTAGGGTTTGGATATTTTAATTTGGGGTTTATTTTGGTTCGAAATGGTGGGGGCCGATAATGGCTTGGACGGCGGCGGCTTGACGGCAGTGGCCCAGTGAAGGAGGCGGCGCGGCTTGGGCGGCGGCTGAAGGCAGCGGCAGCGGCTGGGGCATTACTATTAGGGTTAGGGTATATTTAGAATTTAGGGTTTTTTTGGGTTTGGGTCGGTTCCGGGTCAGGTATTGGGTAAACGGGTTTGGGCCGGTTCAGCTTGGATTTGGATTGGTTCAACTTGGTTTGGTTTATGCCCAGACCAGTTGGGTCTATTACACAAAGCATATTGCATATGCTAAATAGTAGAGAGATTAACATAAGTCTGAGCAAAGGGTAAATATAGCTAAGGCACCGCAGAGATACATTAAATCCATATCATACTATAACTCTGAGCAAGGAATAATTGTAACTAAGTTTGCGAAATAAATGAACATAATTAGAACATAACAAAGACTTGTCATACGCAAAGACATTCATCCATCCACTATAAGTGCTAAGGCACTAATGTATCATCGGTCAATTGAAATGATATACTAATATATTGTGTGGTCACGTGCGTAAATCGCATTTATGTGTATATTTTGTAACAAGAACAAACATAGAGCTACTCGTACATATCATATGCGCAGATAATTGTATCAACGTGTACCATCACAAATTGTCGGCCCTAGATTTCATCAAGCATCCAAACAAATCATCAAATAGAGGTTTATCCAACGTACTATCAAAGTGATGGTGAGTAGATTATAGATTTTGGGGTAAAATGGTCAAATAAATAAAATTAAATTTTGGCTTAATGTACCATTTATCATTTGTCCCTTAACATTTATTATTTTTTTCATTTTAGTGTATAATGTATTTTTTGGGGTTTAAGTGTCCCTTAATGCTTGGTTTGACGCAATTTATTAAAAAAATTTGTTATCAATCATATCGCTACGTCTAGGGGTGTAAATGAGCTAAGTCGAGCTCAAATAGTGTTGAGCTCGACTCGACTCTTTAAGATTTCAAGTTCGAGCTTGAGTATTTTTTAACGAGCCTGAGAAATCTGAAATCGGCTCGTTAAGAATTCGAGTCGAGTTCGAGCTTGATTCGAGTCCAATCGAGTTAAGTGTTGACCGATCTTTGACTGTGTCGGACTCAAGTAGCTCGCCATCTGTCACGTTTCATTTAAAGCCCTATCAAGAAAAAACTTCGATACACAAGTTGTGTAAACTCAAGCTTGTTAATTTTAGGGCTTAGAGGTTTAGGTTGTTGAGTTTAAAATTTAGGATTTAGATTTTAGGGTTTAAGACTTGTGTTTAGGGTTTATATTTTAGTGTTTTAAGTTTAGAAATTTAGATTTTATATTATAAAAAATAAAAAAATAGTATATTATATTTTCGAGTAGCTCGCAAGCTTTTCAAGTCGGCTATCAAGTAGCTCGGCTTAGCTCGTTAAGAACTCGAGCCGAGTTCGAGCTCGAGTCCAATCGAGTCGAGCTTTGACCGAATCGAGCTCGAATAGCTCGCGATCTGTCTCGTCTCATTTACAGCCTTAGTTACGTCAATGTTTCTATTTATTATTTTAATTTTCAAATAAAATAAATGCACCCAAAGTAATTTGGTTTTATTTTCTCAAAACTGCCCCCCACCTATCTTCCCCCAACTCAACCGCCGCCGCAATCAAGAACCTTAACCACACCAGAAAACCCACCACCTTCTACTTCAGTCACCATTTCCTCCTCACTCGACACTACATCATCCATCGACAACTGAGCAAGGAACAACAACCTGGTTTGACTTAGAACCATCCACCAAACAACATCCTCATCTATCATCATCATCTTTGTCAGCCACATAAATTTTGTAACTTTGACTAACCTGACCATTATTCTCACAACCCCAATTAACTGTTGTTCTCATCAAAACTATTGAAACTACAACCACCAACGGTGCTTGCTGTTTCAAGATTGATGGAATCATATTCAGAGTCAAAATCAAAAGTTAAAGGAGCTCAAATAAGTAAATAACCGGCTGGGGTCTTTTTCGTTGAGAGAACAGAGACATTGGAGGGCTTTGAGTCCATGGAATTGAGCTCTTCTTGTTTGTTTTCTTTGATATTCGTAGGATTCGTTATCGGCAACAATCAAGATCCGATGCAGGAGCCAATCGACACTTTTGAAATCCCAATCTTCAATAGTGGCTATCAAAGAATATCAAATTCATGTTTTCTCAAAAAAAAAAAATCATATTCAACACTGTAAGGAACAAGAAAGAGCGGCACGGGAAATGGAAGGAGAGGTGGGGATATTTTGGGAAAATGAAATAAAATTAATGAATATTTTAATATATTTATTTTATTTAAAAATTAAAAAATAAATAGAAACGTTGACATGGCGCGATGTCATTGGTCAAAATATTAGGAGATAATGATATGTGGTAAAATGGGTAACTGTGAACATGTTTGGGGGACATGAGCTTAAAAAATACGTTAGATATCAAAAATGAAAAAAAAATGATAAATTTTAGGGGGTAAATGATGCATTAAGCCTTAATTTTTTTTATATTTTTACATGTATTTATAATTAATTTTTTTATCAACTTAACAAGTTATTTCAGTTAAGAAGAGGATAATATTTATTCTAAAAAAATTTAGTTCAACCAGCTTTATTCATTGTTAAATAATTTTAAAAAATATAAATAAATATTACCTTATAATCACTAACATTATTTTAAAAAAGAATTTATATGAGATCCGAAAGTATGAAGCTTTCAAAGCTAAACCAAATGAAGGGACCACTATATGATAGATCCACCAACATTATCAATGGTCTGAGTAGCCTTGGGAAGACCTACTCCAAAAAAGAGATGGTCTTGTGAAGTAAAATAGGGTTGGAGGTTCGATCGAATCAAATTGAGTCAAAAAAATTTAAGTTATTCGAGTTTGCAAGTTCTATTTTACGATTTAAACTTTATTTGATTTTTTTAATCGAGTCAAGTTTTTGAGTTTCTGTACAAATTTAATTGTACATATATATTTCTATATGCATATACATAGCGGTTCACATTTATATTTCTATATCCATATACTTAGGGTTGGACAATGCACATATTGATTCTAATTTTCACGGCTTTCTATATGCATATATAATATACATATATATTTTTCATATTTTTCACATGTGATAGATATCATGCAGAATTTACAAACTCTACTCGAATATAAAAACTAATCAACTAATCACTAAAAATTTCGAGTTATTCGAATTTCTATTTCATAACTCAAACTTTATTTGAATTTTTTTCGATTTAATTTGAGTTTAAGAAATTACGAGTCGAGTCAAAATGAGTCTATTTTTTTTCAAGTCGAGTCAAATAATTTATTTTTTTTATTCAAGTCGAATTTTATCCACCCCTAAAGCAAATATTTTGAAGAAACAAAGAATATAATATCCTGTACTCAATTCGACCGTAAACCAACTTAGATATGTCACATCAATCAATTAGATATTAGATTTATTCAATTTAAAGTAAACAATCTATTTAATAAAAAAATCATACACTGATTTGAGGGTAGAGGTAGAGGTGGTAAACATGTTGTTCGAGTCGGGTTCGTGTCAGGTTATTTTAGGTTAGGTAATTTTAGGTTTGATTACTTTCAATTTGGGTTCGAATCAGGTCTAATTTGATTTTATTATGGGTATATGATGATTTGGGTCGAGTATCAGGTCATTTGATATCAGCTCGGATATTTTTGAGTTAGTCAATTTCAGATCGGGTCAATAAGAGATCAATCAACGTTTTATTCAAGTCAACGTTTAGATCTCTGGATTGTGTTGAATATGAGTCCAATCGAAGTATATATAGAATATTAATATATTCTCATAAAAAACACATATTTCTGTTTGTCAATTATCATTTAAGTTATTTTTTGTTTAAAAATAAAACTTCTTTTCTCAAATATGAATGATACACTTCTGATGCAAAACTTGTTTAAGCTAAAGAATTAATTTTCTTTATTGTAGCAATTATATATATATATATTATAAATTAACTTTGTAGCAATTTTAATCCTAGTTTTTCTCTCCTCTAAAAATCGTTGCGCCGCAGCTTTCCCTTATTTTGATTTTTTGACCGATGATCAGTAATTAGTCTTAGTATTGGTTGTCAACCATCGGTGTTCATTATTTTTTTGCTCTTTCGTGTTTTGTTTTTTCAATTTTAATAAGAATCTCTGCTCTTGTGGCACGTGTTTCCTCTGCCTTTGTGGTATGCTTTTCATTGGATTTTGTGGTTTGTTTTATCTGTCGTTTGGCACGATTTCATCATATCGTAGCGATCGTTTGATGCTCGTATAGAGATCCTCATGGCGCTAGTTTTCTGATTTGATTGTGCCGGTGATCATAGAAAAGATTGATCCCCGCTTGTTTGGTCGATGTAATCAGAACTGTTTAGCGGAGCAATCTGTCTGATAGTTTGGTTCGCTCACCACTCCTTTTTCATCTCATAAAACGTCTCATTTGGCTAGAAACAAGGAGATTCATGAAGGCTTCTGGGTTTTGATGGTATGCTAATCTCCATAGAAGTGTTTGTTTTTTTTTAAAACATTTGTATGAGATTTTTAGTGACTAGTACCTTTTTTCTCTCTTTTTGATGCATTGTATTTGTAATATCTTTTCAGGGTGTTTAATAAAATCTAGATGCCATTGTTTAAAAAAAACATTGTAGCAATTTCATATATATTATTATATATCCGACAACAAGCTAGTAAAAATATGTTTGGTCGAATTAGATTTGGATAAAATAAATTTGGGTTGCTTTCAGTTCTGATGCTTTTGGTTCAGATTGCCTTCGGTTCAGGTGAAATCGGTTCAGGTTACCTTCGGTTCTATTGTAAACCAGTTCGAGTCCATATCGATTCAACTAAAATTCAGGTCGATTTTGGTCCGGATCAATTTATTTCGGATTTTATATTAAGTTCGGGTCATCGTATTCGGGTTGATAATAAGTCTAAAATTAATTAAATCAGTTCGAGTCTTGAGTCAAATTTGCCTGGTCTAATTTGATGGTCGAAGAAATCAAAAAATCATACATCAATTTGATGGTTGAAGAAGATAACGTTTGGAGAAGATGAAGGAAGTATACTTGTGTAGGGAAGAAGATTAAGTTGAAAGAGTTTTTTATTTAATATTTGTGTTTTTGTTTAACTATTGATATCCAATTTATTGGTTGATCAATTTAGATTGTGTATTATAAATGCTCATTATGGTGACGAACCTCCCTAATTCATTTGCTTTATTCACACTATTAAGATTCGAACTAACAAATAAACATTTACACTTTAATCTTTAGGTATCAAAATCTTATTACATGTCAATTTCTTATTGATTGAAAGTGACATATCTTTTTTAACACAGTTAGTACAAAGAGTCAAAATAAGTGATAAAATAATTATTTTTTTTAAAAAGTAGTAGGCTTCATTAAAATTTCCTCTAAACGTATGTGGGGAGAAAAGTGCCTTATTAATTTATTTAAACCTAAATAGGGAGAAAAGAGTGTCTTATTAATTTATTTGAATAAGAAGCGAGTCTTTACTACCAACCAAAAAAGTCAAAAACACATAGGCCTCACAAGTAAGCACCACAAATACCCCTCATACAAATTACACTACTCACGAACCAGCCTAGCAAACCTCATTAGGTTACTTACCCTGCAACCCAAACAAACTCATCAGCACTTCCCACTCCCTGTTTAGGCAGCATGTGGGCTTCGCCATTCATTTCCCTGTAAGCAAACATAACTGTCCAGTGAGGGTTAGCGCAAAAGGCTCTGCAATGCGAGACTAAATCCCCAAAACCTGAAGGGGTCTGACAGAGGCTGATTATCCATCTAACTGTTAATTGACTATCTGACTCGATAATCAGCGGGCATCCCACATTCTATTTCGAAGCAATATATACTTGGCACGCTTTAAGGATGGCAGCCAATTCTGCACTCGTCGGATCTGACAGACCACAATGTGCTAAAAATTTAATTAAATGAACCCACAACCAAATGATCGTGCAAAATATCCATGATACCTGCTTCACCGAAACTATCCCTGACCGATGCGTCCACGTTAAACTTAAGAGAACTCAGTGGGGGACTAACCCAAGCACCTGCAGGCGGTCTACAAATCCGACTGTTAGAGACACTACACAAGTTTGAATTATGTACAACATCCATGATAGTAGAAAAGGACTCTGGCCACTTGCTCTTGCACTAGAATCCAACTCTCAACAAAGCTAATTCAAAAATAAGATTCCCATTGCAGCATTTTTCATTGTATAACACCTCATTTCTACATTGCCAAATGGTCCACACTATCCCGAACAACGCTAATCTCCAAACGGGTTTAGCAGAGGTATCAATAGGTTGATTTTCTCACGGTAAGATCAGCGATTTCAGATCACCAGGCATAACAATACTAACCTTCCAAATGCGACACCAACGCTGCCAAACTTCTCAAAAAATATCACCCTGACAGAATAAATGATTGATCGTCTCAGGTGATTTTTAGCAAAGCACGCAAGCATTGGTGTTCTGAAAGGATGCGCCACGTTTGGCAAGTTCAACAGCAGTTGGGATTCTACCTTGTACAACTTTTCAAAGAAATGCTTCCACCTTAGGTGGAGCAAGATTCGGCCAGATATAATTCCACACAATATCCACATTAACCTCGCTAGCAGAAATCATTTCACACAGGGCTTTCGGCTTATACATCCCACTAGAATCACCGCTCCATTTGAGGCCATCGGTAGAACCTGCACCTAAGGCAACTTTATCCAAGCACTTTAAAAAGGCATCCCACATTTCAATCTCCCACTGAAATAAAGGAGTCTAAGCACAAGTTTTCAAACTCATGAACCAGTATCCTTAGACCCAAACTCCTTTACCTTCCCCGGTTTGTGGACAGACACACCATATATCCTAGGGGTGTATACGGTTCGGTTCGGTTTTTAACAAAATATGAATCGAACCGCAGTCTGCGGTTTTTTAAAAAGAAAACCGAAACCGAATGGTAAAAAAACCGAAATACCAAAAACCGAATTTTGCGGTTCGCTTCGGTTAAAAACTGCGATTTTAACGGGTTTTTTTCAAATTCAAAAAAATAAGCAAAACACATAACATATTTTAATTTATCATTAGACACTCTAATATCAATTTATTTTGCCATTAAGAACAAGAAAACACATGTCTTGAGCTCTTGACAAATCTAAGATTTCAAATAAAAATGAATTAAAAAATAACGATGATTACAAAACAGATAATCGATCTAAAAAATAAATCACATAAAATATTCATTTAATTAATATTCACTCAATGATTCTACATCACCAACTTAGAACACAAATATGTAGTCTGATATATTGTTTGATAAAAACCAAACTCAAATATTCAACATAGTAAAACAACTCTTGAATAGTAAATATTATAAAACATATTCCAATTTGAAACACAATATTCAATCAACTTAATATTATAAAATTATATCCAAATATTCCAAGAAAATATCTTAAAAATAAATTAAAATATTTCAAGAGACTATCCTTAAAATATATTTAATATGGATCATAATGTATTTTTTAATTCGGGTTGATATAGAATAAACGAGTTCTATATAAAAAACCCGAAACCGAACCGAATTGAGAAGCTTGAGTTTTAAATCGAACCGAAAACCGAACCTCAACATGCAAACCCTAACCGCATAGCCCAGTTCGAGCCGGTTTTTCGGTTTTCTCGATTTCGTTGCTCACCCCTAATATATCCTAGGGAACGCATCTTTAAGAGCTGGAAATTCAGTCCAGTGATCCTCCCAGAAATTAATTATGCTATCATCACCGAGAACGAATCTTAATTTTTTTATGAAACTTCCGTCGGGTTTGCCCAAAGGACTAATGATATTCTTCCACATCCACGAAACCTTCCTATTAGAAATCCCACCAGGAACCAGACTATTACAATCATGCCCATACTTGGCATCAATTACTTTACGCCAAAGACTCCTGGGCTCAGTACTATACCTACACACCCATTTATTCAAGAGCAAACGATTCTTCACTTTCATGTCAAAAAAGCCTAATCCACCGAAAGCCTTGGGTCTACAAAGGTTATCCCATTTGATCCAATGGATTGGCTGTGACGAGTTAGGGCCCCAAAGAAAATTAGATACATTCAACAACAACACAAGGCAACTGAAATAAAGCGAGAAAATAGATCGGCATGTTACTTAACATGCTTTTAACCAAAAATGCAATATGAGCCAAAAATAAAATTTTGAATATAATTTAGGGCCCAATTTACCTAGCAAGCCATATAAATAACAAAAATTTAAATATAATTTCTATCCATGGTCCACATTTATGCAAATCTATCTTTTCCCCTAAAAACGTAGTCGAATCTATAGAAATCTCACTCATTGTTGAACAATAACAAAACCTAAGCTATGTTTTTAACTCTCCAAAACACAAATAAGCATAGCCCCCTTTTTTTCTCAAGTAGATTAAAGATTGAACACAAATATTGAGGCTATTAATCTAGGATCATTAACCATAATAAAAGGAAATCAAAACATTTTTAAATATATTACCAGTATATATTATTTTTTGGTTAATTATCTCGTTGGTACATGAACTATACTGAATTCTCAGTTTCATACATAACGTTTTAAAATTCTCAGTTTCATATATTACGTGTATATATTATTTTTTGGTTAATATATAATGTTTGCCCATTTCCGTCACGGAATCTGATGTAGACCCCTTAGAACAATAAGAAATTAACACATGGCATTTATTTATTTATTCTAAATTCTCCATTTACTTAAAGGTTAATAGAAAGATTAGTCCTTAATGTTTAATAAATTATTTAATTTTACCCTTAAAGTTTATTTTTTCTAAAAAATAAATATTTATTTTAAAAAATTATAAAAAATATATTCAGACCAATCAATGATTGACATGTGGCATATTATTAAAAAAATATTTTTTTTTGAAAATAATTTTTCATTTTCTTTTAGTTATTCATTTTATTTCTCATATGGATTTTTATATTCTCTTTGACAAAGAACATTCGAAGAATAAGTGGTTACGTGATTCGGAACTAGCTCTACACATTTGACATGGTTCATCAATAATAGGAAAAAAATAATTTAAAAGGTTATTTTTAATAGATCCTATCTAGGGGAGATGAAGAAAAAATCGTTCCTAATAATTGTTGAACCCACAACTTAAAAAAGAACAGAGGGTGTCAATCGGGTGGCTTGCCTCTGTACTAAAACTAAGTTGACATAATTCAAAAGGTTTTTAAACGGTTAACTTTGATATAAGCTTAATGGCTTAGTGATTTATTTGTTTTAATTCTTTAATAGTATGATTAAATTGTAATTTTTTTAAAGTTAAGTGACTGCCCATTGAATTTACCCTAAAGTTTAAACTTAAAACCACCGAGACGGTATCAACTTTTTTGTCATTATGAAGGTCGCTAATCATTTTAAGTATAAAACCCAGCCTTTTGATCCCCGTGTGAGCCTGACAGATAACGAAATTAACTAATTAACGCCCATTTTGGTAAGTAGCCTTTTGATCCTCGAAGGTTGAAATTAATTAACGACCATTTTGTCCAACTGTCTTTGTCATTCCCACCATTATTCCTCTACTTATCGCCGCTTTCTGCACTTGCTTCTTCAATCAAATCTTTCAGATATTAATTATTTCTCATTTCTCTTTGTTGTTATAATCCATTCCAAGCTTCCAGGTTTTATCATCTCAAAGAATCACACACCAAAGTTGAGGTTTAGATGGAGAAATCTGGGTATGGGAAAGATGGCATTTACAGGTCTTTAAGGCCTCCGATTGTTCTTCCCAAGGAACCAAATCTTTCCATGGTTTCATTTCTCTTGAGAAACGTCTCTTCTTGCCCTGACAAACCAGCTCTCATCGATGCAGATTCCGGTGAAACCCTCACTTTCTCTCAGTTTAAATCCACCGTCATCAGGCTCTCCCATGCTTTTCTCAATCTGGGTTTCCACAAAAACGACTAAGTCTTGATCTTTGCACCCAACTCAACTCAGTTCCCTCTTTGTGTCTTTGCCGTAACAGCCATTGGTGCCATCGCTACAACTGCAAACCCAGTTTATACTGTTAATGAACTCTCAAAGCAGCTGAAAGATGCCGACCCGAAGCTTATTGTCACTGTCCCTGAATTGTTCGACAAAGTTGAGGATTTCAACATTCCTTTAATCTTCCTTGGTTCTAAAAGGAACCAACAAGTACAACCGGTTGATGCAAAAAACACCCTGAAGATCCTTTCTTTCCATGATCTTCTTGATTTAGCGGGGAACGTAACAGAGTTTCCCGCGGTTTCTAGTTCTGTTAAGCAGACTGATACAGCAGTGCTTCTGTACTCCTCAGGCACGACAGGTGTCAGTAAGGGTGTTATTTTGACTCATGCGAATTTCATTGCAGCATCTTTGATGTTGACCGTGGATCAAGAACTGGCCGGGGATTTGCACAGGGTCTATTTATGCGTTTTGCCAATGTTTCATGTGTTTGGATTAGCCGTTGTCGTATGCGCGCAGCTGCAGAAGGGAAATGTTTTGGTGTCCATGGCAAAGTTCGAAATCGGGATGTTTTTGAGGAATGCGGAAAAGTACAGAGCAACTCATTTGTGGGTTGTGCCTCCTATTGTGCTTGCTATGGCTAAGCAGAATTTTGTTGACAAGTTTGATCTTTCTGCATTGAAGCTAATTGGTTCTGGTGCTACACCTTTGGGAAAGGACTTGATGGAAGAGTGCGCGAACAAGTTTCCTCAAGCTTCTGTTATTCAGGTACAATTAGCTTTCAAATATATACGTAAAAATGTTGATATGGTCCATTTTATGCGTAGAAATGTTGCAGTGAATATCGATATTGCAGTTCATGCTTTTATAAATTTTAGGAAAGCTGCCTTCTCGTCATCAAGCTTTCTTTGGTTTCAGGGCTATGCAATGACTGAAACTTGTGGGATTATCTCGATTGACTGTCCCGTACTTGGTGTCGGATATCCCGGTCCAGTTAGAAAGCTTGCTCCATGCATTGAAGCTCAGATAGTCAGTACAGAGAACCCAAAGCCTCTTCCTCCAAATCAAATGGGCGAAATATGGGTTCGAGGGCCTAATATGATGCAAGGTACTGTTATTTGCTTCTTCTTGCCAGAGGAAGATAAAAGAAGATTGATTCTTTTGTATAAACAAAATCAAACTCGTTATCTTGTTCTGACTACTAAATCCATATGATGTCCATTTTTGCAATCCTGGATATATTGAATTGAATGATAGTATATGCTAATTGTTCAGCCTCTTTGCTATAATAGCAATAACTTCAAGCTGTGTATTTCATATGTAAATCAGTAACATTCTTGATAACCCGTATTTGTTCTCAGTTATTGGTTTGATTTGTGATATAATAAAGGTATATGTACTACATAAACAGTTAATCTGCTAGGCACAAGAATGGTTCAGCAAGGTTGATGGCAACTTATGTTGTTTCCTCTGAGTCTGACACTGCGATTTCCAATAACTATTTTTCAGGTTACTTCAACAATCCAGAAGCAACTAAACTGACAATAGATGAAAAGGGTTGGCTACATACCGGAGATCTTGGATACTTCGATGAAAACGGGAATCTCTACGTTGTTGATAGAATTAAGGAGTTTATCAAGTACAAAGGTTTCCAGGTAACTTATCTCGTCGCATTTCGTTCATATAGTCTATTTCCTACTTTGCATTTTCAACCAAAATGAAAGTTTTAGATTGAATGTTGCATTATAAAGTTTGGTTTCTTGAGCATATAAAGGCCTCTCTATATCAATTGCTAATTGGTACTATGTTGAATGCTTGTTCTTATATGACAGTTATGGTTGCATTGACTCTTTGATAGAATAGATGGTTCCTATGCTGCAGTGTTCTGTTTTTTCATTTGCTTTATAAATGCTCACCAGGTTGCACTAGCAGAGCTTGAAGGGCTACTTTTATCTCACCCTGAAATACTGGATGCTGTTGTTATCCCGTAAGTCATGCTCGGAAATGTTTAAACTGTTTTCATCATCTAAATCTGGGAAATACCTTATACGAAGTTCTGCCTTGTAAGCAAATCATTGAGAGTTAACACATTTCACCACACTACAGATATCCTGATGCTGAAGCTGGTGCGGTCCCTGTCGCATACATAGTTTGCTCACCTAATGGTACACTAACTGAAGAAGATGTTCAGAGTTTTGTTGCCAAACAGATACCCGAGTGCCTTTATCTTTCATCATTTATGATTGTTAATGGCTGATTTATCTTGAAATAGTAAGAACTTGCCATTATTTTTTGCCTTGGCAGGTGGCACCTTATAAAAAGCTAAGGAAGGTGACATTCATAAGCAGTGTCCCAAAGTCGGTTTCAGGGAAAATCCTGAGGAAAGAACTTATAGCCAAAGTACGATCCAATTCCAAAATATAAAACAAGAACACAAACTAGTGTTTAAGTTGAAGCTGTCTTGGTCTAAATTTCTAACAATGTTGTTGGGATAAAATTACAAAGAACAGCAGACTGTTGCTAGACTATCATTGATCCGATCGTAGTGCCAATAAATGTTTTAGCTCCTCAAAAAACATCTGTGTTCTCATGAATAAAACGAGTGTTTTAAGCGTTTTTTTATGTATAGATATGGAAGATGTACATCATTCCTGATTACTGCGTAGTCCAAAGCAAACTATATGATGACGCCATGATTATAAGATGTTAAATTATGGTTTTGGTCCCTCTACCATGCTCAAATTTGGGACTTGACCCTAGCTCTTTAGTTTGACATAATTTGGTCCTCTACTACAAGCCCTCAGATTTGCTTGTTACAGGAAGAAAAAAAACATAACAAGTTCTTTACACCATTAATTATGCTCAAGCTCAATCGATTGACTAACCTCGAAAAGCACTGAATGCTGCTTCTGTAGTACTCAGCTGCTTGCCCGGAACATGGTAAGCCATTTATAAATTTAGTGACCAAAAAACATCAACAGGCGAGGGTAAGCTAGAATCCTGCATATTCCTTTTCTTCCAATCGTCCTGGAAAAAAAAGTCTACATCTCATCTTGCTGAGAAAATTAGCTTCAAAGAAAACTGTTCTAATCCTTAATTTTTATTCTATTATCATTCGAAAGTGTGAATAAAGCCGGAGAAGAAGTTATACAATAATTAACTAGAAGATGGATATAAAGTTTTTCAGAATTTTCAAGTTCTACATATTTTTTTAGATCGTTAGATGCTGAAATTAGTATGTGAAGATTATCACCTAAAAAATGTATAAAATTCATAACTTTACATTATGTGTAAGTGGATCCTATGTTATATATGTACATTATGAGAGATCCATTTACACGTAGCGTAAAACCATCTTTTTGGACCCTTTATCAAAATTAGATCTACAATTAAGATTAAAACATACTTTAATTAAAAATACAGATATTTGTTTCCTTTCTCCTATTATCATCTTCCTTGATTTTTTTCCCTTTCTACAAATCTGAAAAACTTAGTTAATTCCCTTTCTACCTTGCAATACCCCGAGCTACAGTTGGGTCATGTTTAAATCATTAACAGAAAGGCTCTTACAAGGTGACACAAACATAGGGGATTGGGGCCTTATTAAGGGACGACAAGGGTCTGTCCAGTGTCCTTGTGACTTTCTCCAAGCCCTTCGGGGTCTGCAATGTTAAGCTTGGCAGAAATGCATGCATTTTTCGGTTACTACAGAGATTCGAGCTGATCCAATTCAATTTATTTCATTCACAACCAGAAATAAAACGAGAGGTGTTGGGGCAGTCGCACCCTTAAAAAATTTAAATTCCCCTATAGTTAAGATATTTCCTTTGCATTTTTTATTGACAATATAATTTCACACTCCCTAAAATTTTGTAATTTCAAACCCTTTACATAAAATTTCACATCCCGTCCGCGTTCAAGATTCAAACCCCAAACATTATTTAAAAAATTTAGTGTCTCGTCCCACTAAATCAACCAGTTGTTGTGAATTTCTGCGAACACACATTCTCTGCCTTTCTTACAGAAATAAGATTGCTTTTATATTAAAAATATAAAGATGGTAGTAATTTAAGAAGTATATAAATATTATTTTGTATATAAACATATAATTTTATATTAAATTATTTATTTGAAAATACTTATATATATATAAATGCAAAAGATTATGGTTCTTGAAGCTAGCAATATTTATATATAAAGTTTCCATGAAAAACTCTTATATGAAAGATTTATTGCAATTTGCCTCAAAAATGTCATCAGAAGTCAGAACTAGGAACTAAGAAGCCTGCCTATCTATAACTGATGTAATGAGAGAGTAAATACTAAATAAAGAAGTTATTTCCCAATCAAAACATTCTTAGAAAACTCATATTGGCAATCCGACATACTTGTTTGCAAACACAGCTTTCCTTGAATATTCTTCCTTACGGAATATTGAAAGAAAATAGCTATGAATTTGAAATCCATCATTTAAAGGCAACCGCTGCCACTTACGATTGTTGGTTCAATAAGCCATGGCCACAACTGTGTAGCTGCTCATCTTTCATACTAAAACTCAACATATTTCAAAACCAATGAGCTGATGAGAAACAACTACTGTAGTAATTAGAAAATGTTAGTGTAAGAAAAATAAAAAAACAACAAAACTCATTCAGATAGCTACATCTCTCATGTAGTAGATTATTAGCTATTGTACTGTAAAAGTGGCAAGTTTTGGAATGCAGTAAAGTTGATTGAGAACAGCTGAATATCAGTGAAGGAGCTTACCAGGGAAAAGTTTGCAGAACTGGGTAACTCTGGCTTGATATAATATACTATATACTTGGGCACTGTATAACTTTTTTAAAAAGATAATTGCAAATATATTTAGGGTTCTTGACCTGCAGTACAGGTAAATGAGATCTACAAGTTCTCCCACAAAAGAAAAAACAAAATCATATATATATACTCTTTGTATACATGTTGCTGTCTTCTTCATACCAAGCTAAATTGCCCCACCAATTTAAAGAGGAATCATACTAATATCTCAAGCTCCATGCATTGTATTATCTCATTATTTCCCTTCCAGTGGTGTATCCATTTATAAGTGTTCTAGATATGGAGAAAAAGACAGATCAAGTAATTGTGAGCATATAATATTTTTGTAAAAGATGGGGAAAAAGAGAAAGGTTTGTAAATTGTAATGGATGGAACCTGTTCAAAGCTTCATCAGTATATGATCCATGGCTGCTGCAAGGATCCAAAGAAAACCCGAAACTGAAAGCCCTTTTGGTTTTGTCCCTTCTTTCAGAATCTAACACTGCAGGTTTAACTTTAAACATAATATATACGTGTATATATGAGAGAAGGTGGAGCTAGGCTACCATGGCAGATGTGGCATTCACCTGCAGCTGCAGCTGCACCTTCTTTGCACGGTCCAAGTGCTCTCTTATATATCTTCCCCCGCAACCATAAACGCATGATCTGCCTGAGACTGCCATGCTTTTGTTTCTGAAGCTGAACCATGTGAATTGTGAAAATAACAAGAAGGTGCAGGTGCAAATGCAGATAAAGGCTAACATCTTAGCAAGCCTTGCAAAAACGTATATCAAAACATGTATGTATTTATAAGAGCAGAGAAGGAATCAAAGAAACAATGGGCAAAGGCAAATTTGATTGTTAAGCCATATCTGAGGGAGAAACTATTAAGTGAGATAATTACGAGGGGATAAAGATTTGACAAGCACAAGCCAAGCCACCAGTATTTCATGTCTTTTGTTTAATTGCACTAGACATCCTCGGATTATAGATCAAATTTTAAATTCTACACATTTTATATACACATGTGTTCGAATCTAGATTTTGTAGGACAGATATCATCATCTTTCTTACCGGATTCACTTGTTGGGTTCTATTAATATAATATTTTAAATAGAAACTTTTTAGTTTAATGATTAATATATAATTTGAGCTATGGTTTGGTATGTTTAGTGCAATTAAGCCAACTAGATTTTTATGTCTGTCCTGTAATAACATGATTTTTTTGTTGTTGTTGAAAGACCTGTAATAACATGAACCAGGTGGGGTTGGGGGTACGTCCTAGGCCACGTGATGCAACCCTAGGGAGCACGTGGGATTGGGAGTTCTAGCTAATCAGGAACTGCCACGTATACGAGTTCACTTGAATGGGGGAAAGATGCCTCGTGGGCTTGAGATTGGAGTTTTGTGATAAAAGGGAGAAGGTAAAGGAATTGGGAGCTGGAGGAGATCTCCATAAATATTCTCTCTCCCTCTCTCTTTCACTTGCAAAGGCTCCAATGGTAAATGGCCATGCACGTTAAAATACCTGTAATATTAAATGTTTTCGATAAGTAATGTTTTTTTTTGTTTAATCACTAATATTCGACTCATTGATCGATTAATTTGAATTGAGTTTTATAAATGTTTAATATGAAGACGACCATCCTAATCTAATTTTTTTCATTTACAATTACAACGTCATAATTCGAACTTCTAATATTGCTTAAAAAATCTAACGTTTTATCTTACTATACTAACTTGTTGTTGGTAATATTTCTGTTAAGGAGTTAGAATAAAATTGAGGTATAAACATATTTGTAAGGGACGAATCATTTTTTTTTACAATTCTTAAAATGGTATTAAATAAATTTAAGTATTTTTTTATAACAACAAATTTTAATTTTAAAAATTATTTATTTTATAATTTTAATTTTATTAATATAGGCCATATTTGGCATTTAGCGAATAACTGGTAACGGATTACATTAGCAATTAGCTGATAGCTCTGATTGCATTAGTTGAGTTGACTAGCGGATTGTATTAGCTGATTGTATAAATGTGTTTGGTAAAATTAACTGATAGCTGATAGTTGTTTGATTATATAAACAAGCAAAATGACATATAAGGACATGATTATATTCGATACTTGTTTGAATAGTTTATTAGTTATCAATATTTTGTATCTATTAATATTAATTAGATTATGAAAAATAATTTTTTTAATATAACATTATTCAGCATATTTGAAGGATCTATATATTAATTTATTATTTAAATACAAATATAAATATGAGAGAATAAAAAGAAAAAAACATTAGCTTACAAATGTCACACTGTAAATACGCGAGAGTGAAAAATTAAAATAGAAAGGGTTAAATTTTAAGTTATTTGTATATTTTTTATAATTGTTAAAGGTAAAAGGGTCTTTATAACTCTAATGTCAAAACCTCTAATTTCAAAAAGCTCCTATTAGCAGCTTTTTCAAAATTAGAGGTTTCACCCTAATCCGCCATTCCAATTCACTATTCATCAAATATTTAAATTAGTAAATTTAATCGGTCAAACTTTTAATTTTGGCTCAAACTGCTATTTAATAAACATGCCCATAATATATTAATCCCATTACTCTGGACGGTTTTATCTTTAAGAATAAAATAAATAATTTAATTTAAATATAAATTTTTAAAACATGAAATCAACCCAACATTTTCAGCCTTAATAATATTCTTTTCTTTCCGCCTACACATCTATTCAACGATTTTCTTAAAGATTTTGAATTAAATAAAAATGTAAAATGCTTATCAAACTTCATTTTGAAAAATCAAATGTTGAACTTTTTTAACCGTAAATATTTAATTTGTTAACTAATTAATTTAAATCGAATAATATAAAAGTCTATTATAAAGATGATCATTTCACCTTAACTTATTCTATTCACAATATAAATCATAATTAAATGAAATTGAATGCAATTAAATTAAATTAAAATGACCATAAAAATTAAAAAAGCATGTACTACTATATAAAATGCTTTTTTCCTCAATTTTCTTTTTTCCTTTCTTTGATATCCTGTATTTTCTGAAGTACAAAATCACAAGCCTAACCATCTTTTAGAATTATTATCATGTATACAAGAAACGAAGCCAAAAATTTATTTAAGCAGTGTCATTTTCTAACGGTATTTAAGGGGTAAATTACTTATAAACATGTGTCATTTTTATTTATTAAAAGGTGTCATTTTATTTATAAAAGAGTGTCATGTATATATTTTTTATTTTTTTATATACAGATTATATAGAAAAAAATTCAAAAATATTTTAGGGTGTCAATAGACATCCCATCCTTACATGCGAATCCGCCCATAATGTATACTATTTGTGAAATTAAACAAAGAAACCTTCACAAAAAATAAAAATAATGACAAATAGTTCATTACTTTTTTTAAAAAAATATTAAGTATAAGATACAATCACAATTACAAGGACCGTAATATGTATCCAAAAAAACTATAAGAATTAATAATTATAAACCACAATCATAGTAATAATTAAAATATATTCGAATAAGACACATATTGTGAAACTTAAAGACAACCTACATATGATTTATTTAGGTGAGAATCGAATAAGAAAAATATAAGCACTCAAAACCTCAATTTATAGTAAGTTTATCAAACACTCATTAGCTTTTTTTTTTTAATTTTTAAGGTGTGGGATCTGTTTACACAATGTAAAACTTAAAAGTTTACACGTTTTTAGATCATTAGACCGATGAAAATGAATGAGTGATGAAAATGAATGATTGATATTAACAATAACAAATGAGAAGATTTTTATGAAAAAATAAGTGAATTATTCTTAACTTAAAATTTTTAAGCTTATTCATCTATTTTCACTCATCTAACTATTCAAAAATGTAATCAGTGACAAAATTCAACATTATTTATTGAGGGGTCATTTTAAAAAATTCAAAATTAAGGGGGATAACATTGAATTATATATATTTTGGGGTTATTGAAGAATTTTACCATATAAAATTTTTTAATTTTAAATATTTTTGAGACTATGACCTCACTAGTCTTTCAATAATTTCGATGCTAAACCTAATAAATTTAAAAATTTTACAGTGTATAAATAAATCATAACCCAATTTTTAAATATAATCAAGAACAGTTTCCATAATAGCGTAAAGTGCAGGGCATTATTTAGTAGAGTGGTGGGTGACCACAGAATTCAAAATGTTTATGGTGGCCGCTGCCCGGGGTCCAGGACCCCCCGTGGAAATCTGAACCAAACAAACAGGTACGGAACTGACTATAGTGGTTGAATAAAGTTTGACATTTGCCCTACATCTCCTGCGCACGGGCCCCATAAACATCAAGTAAAGATGATATTTGTCATAGTACGTTGTCTTTTCTTTCCGTTTTCATAATTACTTTTTAAATATAGTAATATTTTGATACATAAAATTATGTAAATATAATACATGATCGTTGGTTATATTCATATTAAATTGTTTATATTATATTGAGTTTTAATTATTTTTTAGTTTAACTATTGGTTTTTGATTCACTAGTCGATAAATTTCAGGATTAAGACATCCGATTTTATTTAAAAATTTAATATTTTATCTTGCTAGACCAACTTATCGTTGGTTTTGTGTTTTAGTTATTAATTATTAAATTTAACTATTACTACAAATTACGCTAGTACTACACGTTTAGTACGATGGAAATTAAAGATGGATTTGAGTGCTCACGAGGGCCTACAAACCAAAGATAAGAAGTGTCGGAACTTATCTCTACAATACTTCAATTAATTTAAGAGCATTGTAATGAAGCAAGGAATATGCAGTTGAAGATAATTGATATGATATGAAGGTATGGTTTGGACTAAAAAAAAAACAATTGAATCCAATTTCGGACCGAATTAAAATGTTTGAACGATTTATAAAATATAAGTTTAAAATCTGTGATGATTCGATCTAAGCTGAATTTATTTTTATTTAATCTATAGTTACTTCTTATTTTTATAATGGAAAAATAAGCATTCTATATTTTAAATAATGAAAATAACTAAACTGGGAATAAGGTTAGATATCAACATGTATTGCGCTCGGGGAATAAGGTTGCGGATCGGTTAACTAAATTGGAACCGTGGAATGGGTTTGATGCGGTTCTTTTGGGAGCCACCTGGGGAGTTGCATGCGCTGTTGCTGGAGGATAGTGGGGTTGTTCCCACACCTGTGCTGGGTGGTTAATTTGGGTGAGCTGGGTGTTTTTGATCTTCTGGTTTTTGGTTGTAGTTTGCATTTTCTTTTGTTGATTTGTTGGCCGGGATAGTATGGCCATGCTGTTATGAACTATGTGTGTACTATCTAGGTACTTTTTTCTCCATTTATGATTAGAAAGGTTTTTAACGAGGCCTAGAAAGTACCGTGTTTCTCTCCCCTTTTATCGAAAAATAATGAAAATAACTTATATATACAATATAAGATTCTTAATTGCTTTTATTTATTTGAAAATCAACTTTTTTTAAAAAAATATTTTCATAAATGACCTGCAAAATTTATCAGATAAAAATAAAAATAAATTCATTTTTGTTAAAATACAGTAAAAAAGCTGAAACTAAAATCAATATGAAAAATCAAGAACTAAACTGATTCGAAACGAATAAAAATGGTCAGTTCAGAAATTTTTAAGAAATCTGATTCAAAGCTGAATATGAAAAAAAACCTCTCAAAAGATTAATATCCCTTTAGCTTACTTTCGTCTTATTGAAACCCAGAGCATCTATCTTAATACTTGATTTATATAAAAAAAATATGTAAAAACAAAACTAAATACAAATGCAAAAAAAAAAAAAACATTTAAATCAGTCTTGAATTTGAAATTTTTTATTCTCTAAAAAAAGGAATTTTAAATTCATAAATTTGATCAAATAAGGATTGGTCCATGTGGTAAGTAACTTGATATCGCTTAAGTAGGTCTCGAGTTCAAAGCCTTGTGTATGCAGAAAATATCTATCGAGAGACTCACCCACTAAAACTAGGTGTGCGATACGTGTTGATTCAAATTAATTTGGGGAACCGGGAGGTCAACCAAAAAATAATACAACATGAATGCATAAATATGTCAAAATCTACCTAAAACATTTACTAGCTAAACCTCTTGTTTAGTCGGAGTTATTCCTTAACTTAGTAGAGGGTTTCGAGTCAATTTTTTAAGGATTTTATTTGGATACAGTCCGTGTAAAAATATTTTTACACAACCCTTCTATAAAATCTAAAATCTAAAACCTTAACCCTAGCACCCTGGATTTTAAACCCTAAACCCCTAAGCTTTAAACCCTAAACTAAACTCCTAACTCCTAAATTTAAAAAGCACGTGTAAACTTTAATTTACATGTACTGTATATCAAACTTTTTCTTTTTTTAATGTGGTGTGTTTCTACCAAAATAAAACTTATTAACATATCAAAATTTATACGTATAACATTTTGAATTTGAGTAATTTATATATATGTATGTATGTTAGGGATAAAATTGAATAATTCAATAGTAAAGTTTTCAATTTTAAAAAGGAATTAAAGTTGGTCTATTAAAAATGAATGTTGTATTTTGCTCAAATCCAAGTTCTGAAATGGACCATTAATAGTTTTGGCGTGAACAACAAATCCTGAAATCCAACTAAGTTTGAGATATTTGGAAGATGACGTGCTGAAAACCACCCATATTTTGGTCTCTCTCTCTCTCTCTCTCTCTCTCTCTCTCTCTCTCTCTCTCTCTCTCTCTCTCTCTCTCTTTCTGGTCCACAAATGCATGGCGCAATTGAGCTTCCAATTTGCTTTGATTCCAGTTTACATCACTTTTAAAATGATAACATTATTTTTGTACGTTTCAACTTTGCAGCCGTCCATTGACAACAACCTTTTGTACAAGAAATACTAGTATGCTTCAAAACTGGAAAGTATTCTAGGAGCAACAGGGATCAATATACCTACAAAGTATTCAGTATTAGAGTCAACCTAAGGGATTTAAGAATTGACGGCCTCTACAAAAGATCAAATTTTCAAACAACGAAATGGTCGGTTAATTCTAACAGTAAAAAAAATTTATTTAATCAAAAAATTAAGATAGTTTGATTTTAAGTTGATCCACTGATTAACAGCGATATAACGACAAGTTTAATTTTTAGTTTCTATTGGACCATCTCATCCTTTAGTGTCATTTCTATCGTCATTTGTTGGTTTTTTTCATTAAAAGATTACCAAAATATCCCTTTTCCTTCTTCTTTTCCTTTTCATCGTTTTAAGCTCATCAAAAAATCTTTCAATCTCT
The DNA here is from genome assembly GCA_019671005.1 of Hibiscus mutabilis. NCBI lineage: Eukaryota > Viridiplantae > Streptophyta > Magnoliopsida > Malvales > Malvaceae > Hibiscus > Hibiscus mutabilis. Next base: position 6,493,734 of record CM033729.1, on the reverse strand, counting down.
TCAAATATCAATCAAATCCTAATCAAAATTAAAATCTAAAACTTTCTTATTCGTCACTTTCAACCATTAGATCAGCTTGAAAACAAATAATGTTAATCTTCTAGTCAAATAGAGCCTTATGTTGGAAAATCGACATTTTATGCCAATTGTCAATTCCTAAAATTAGTGTTTTTAGGAAAGAATACTTTAACGGTCATTTTCAGCAGCAATAATCGTAATGAAAATAGTTAAAAATTCAATTACTATAATATAAATTTTAAAAGTTCGACCAAAGTGAAAACGCCTTAAAAGTTCAATGATTACTAGTATAGTTTACCCTCAATTATTTTTATCCGAAAGAACAGCAAGAATTACATAGCATGGTCAAGTGTAATTAATCTAATTGATAAGAGAGAAAAAACTTCATTAAAGAGAAATGGTCAAATTTCTATTTCTAAATATATACACTCGACCTAATTACTTACCTAGGACATTACACAAATCCATTAAATCCGCAACCTCAAGAAGACTTAAATAACATTAATATCAATTGAGCTAGTACTCCTATCAAAGGAGCGTGAATCCTGGAAGTTGTTGATCAACCATGACTATAACCGAAGCCCAAACATGGTTTGCAACATGTTTATATCCAATTCCAAACTTCCAGGCTTGGGAATTGCTTATGAAACAACAGTCGCATACAAGCTACATCCATAAACTATCTGGCATTTGTTTCTTTTCCTTCTACTGTGTCAAACTAAAGAAGGGAAGAGAGGTATCATTTATATCAGAAACTTGGCTGGGATGGATTCTCGTCATTATCTTCGAGAACAACTTAAACTCCATGGTTCTTAAGTGCGTTGACAACAGCCCAGACCTTGGTTCGGTTCTTAAAGCCTTTCTTCTCGACCTCCTTGTTTACATCAACATGAATCCCTCTTCCTTGTCCTTGCTCAATAACCTCCACCTTGAGTCGCATAGCCAATACCTCACCAACGACGGTTGCTGCCTTGGCATTGCAAGACCGACCACACTCTAATGAGATCTTGATGGAATGTTCAACTGTTGACGCCATTGCAACTATCCGTCCGTTATTTCTGTCTACGACATTTGCTGTGATGTACTTAAGTGAGAAGAACAGCCTCAGCACATACCTCTTCAGTACTGTCATCCTTTCGAGCTCCTTAGCATTCTGTTTAACATAATGAAACAACATCAAGTTTGTAGTTTATACATTATACCAGAAGGTATCAATCACATAGTACTTCATTTTTCTCTATTGCGGGCCAAACTGAAGAATAGCACACGAGACTACCATAATACTGATATTTGTACTATATGGTGGCAAAAACATATTCACCATTTTAATAAAGTCATTCCACAAACTACCGACAAATTCTTAGTAAACTTATTTCCAAGTCAATTTGTTATCACTACCTCAAAACATCGGATAACATTACATTTCATGTTTCCTTTTCTATTTTCCCTTTATGACATACAAACCAAGTTCAACATCGGTATCATTGTTCTTTTTATGTAGAATCTAGAATTCCGCGTCCACAAGATTTCAACCGGAAATGATTACAAGATTTTTGTGCTCTTTTCCTATTTTAACAAAATCATTATTGCAAAGTAATTGCAATTGAGTTTCAACTTTCAATCAATGATGATGCATTCTGTGTTTTAAGCCTACTTGAAAAACTATAGCCAATTTTAAAGAATACTTTAGGAACTATCTCACAGGCTAGGAATCATGAGAAAGAACATCTTGTGAAAAACTCGGGAAGTATTTACATGATTGGACATGAATTATTGTTCTCTTGACTAAATCAACTAGCTTGTCTCATACTCCTATTGTATCACCTGATATATCTAATACTGATGCCATCAGTGGCTTGACTCCAAATCTTCATTCCTTCCTCAGACACAGAAACTAGTAGATGCCTTCTACTTTTTTATTTTATGTTCCCATTCCCCCGGTCTCTCTTGACTCTTCGTTGTTCTTCTATTTCTCATTCACTCACAAAATGGATGTTTTTGCAATATAGAAAAAGATGTTTGAACTGAGACGGTGCAGAGGAGATGCATCTGATTTCTAAAGGATAAATTGCAAATGTATGTTCGACGCAAGTAACTGACATGTCATACAACATGAGAACTTTGTCCTAAATTGCCTTGTCATGGAAGATTTGACAAAACCAACAACATCCAAGAAAGAAACAGCAACTTTGAAGACGAAACTCGTTTAAATTATCAAAGCTCAAAGAAATGGCAATAACTCTAGCAATTTTTTATGCTCGTTAAAAATTCTAGCAATTAACAAGTATATCATGAAGATTAAAATGCAATGATGGTTCCGAGTAGTTTGTTTGCATAAAGAAGAGAGAATGTGAGACGAAACAAACAATTGCCCGAAGTATGATTTAAGCATTCTTATAAAGCTCTATGTGTTCAATGGTTTTAAATCTTCTAACTTAGAACTACTATGAAATGTATAGCAGAAGACAAAGCAATATAAACAACACAAAAAGTGAAAACTAGAACATCGATTTTCCATCTAAGCTTAATCTTCCATTTCTTCATTAACATATTCCATTAGATTTTCAGTTAAGTTCCTAATGTAAACTATCTTCCTTAGAAAACATGGCGTTACTTGAATAGAAACCCAATGACACACCACTCTGAATGACCAAAGATTCAAAATTCAGAAAAATGAGATTAAAAGGGAAAAAAATTGGCCTTACCAAGTATATAAAATTACACAGTATAAGAAATTTTTAAAAGAAAAACAAGGTTTAGCTTTCATTGAAGCAAATGATCAAACATTTTACGTTCCGACGAATATGAGCAAATTCAACCAGCAGAGAAATGGAGATCACCTCAAAATATATTTAACTTCAAACCCAAAACAAACTAAAAACTATGAAAAATGAAATTAAACTTACCGAAAAAATGAAAGCGCTAAGGAGAAGAATCCAAAGGTAAAAAACTGATACAGCAATTACCGAACAGGGAAATTATAGCCTTTGCAGAGACAAATGAGAAAACAGAAATAGAGAACAGATAAATGGGTCGGGCCGACATGTCCACTCCAAAGCCCAAGAAAAAGTTAATTTTTAGTGTAATCCCTCTATTATTCAGAAACGTGAGATTTAGTCCTTTAATTTTAATTTAACTTAATTTATTCAGCTTACTTTTATGCCAAAATTAATAATACGATTATCTAATACAATTTAACTGATTGATGCAATTTTTTTCATTCAAGTCAATCAAGGTTGCATGAAAAATTTGTCAACTCTGCATCAATAATAAAATTACTAATCAATCAAATGTTTAAAATTATATTAATTTTTTTATTTAAAAGTAACAATTATCATAATTACCAATATAAATCTAATAATAATATTATATAGATTATGTCGGATTAAAATATAAGGATTAAATATAAGTTTCAGATAGTAGGGGGGCTAAATTCGGAACAAGACCTAAAACCGTGCTGAAATTGTTAACCTTAACATGACAACGTTTGGCTGGAAGCTATGAGAGGCAAATTCAGGTCCGTTCAAACGAAACTGGTGGCGATATCACCGTACACGTGTCTCCTGTTCCTTCCCTCTTCCTTACTTATAGTTCTCCTCTTCCGAAAGCTTCTTCTGATTGTTTGAAACCCTATTTTTCGGAGTTTTACCTGCCGATTGTTTCTCTCCAGCAACTTACTGTAGCACAAAAAATTCGTAAGTTCAAACACTAGATCTATTTTCACCTTCTCCGATCTTCCCTCAAGTAACGGAGATATTGTCTTTTGCTTCTCCAGATTTAACTTATTATTTTTTTCATTAATTATATGGTTCTTAATCTGTTGTGGTGGTTAGATTGAAGATGGTCTCAGACGCCAGCAAGAAGAAGGCAGCTCAGAAGAAGGCTGCTGCGGCTGCAAAGAGAGGAGGGAAGGCGGCTGCAGCTGCTGCATCTTCTAAGGCGGCGGCGGCAACGGCAACGGCAACGGCGAACTCGGAGAACGGCGTTGATAATGTTTCCGATAAAGTTAGTGCGCTCCAGATATCTGATCGGACTTGTACCGGTGTTCTCTGCTCGCATCCTCTGTCGAGAGATATACGAGTAAGTTGAAAGTTTATTTTTCTTTTTGTATTTAAATGTGATTTCACTTCTAATTTTTTGTTGATTATTGGAATAAATTTTGTTATTTGATTCTTTTTATGCTAAATTGTTTGATGGCTAGAAAAATATGTGAAGCTTGCCTTTTTAGCATATTGTGTTGATATGACTAATTAGTTTGGGATTTTCCATTTATGAATATAAACATAGTTGAACATACCGATCTTTGATGAATTCGGTTTTGTGTGTCAAAGATGAATCGCTGTGTCATCGTTTATATTGATGGTGATCTGATTTTCTTGTTGCAGATAGAGTCCTTATCAGTTACTTTCCATGGGCATGATCTTATTGTTGATTCAACATTGGAACTTAACTATGGCAGGTATGATGACCTTAGTATAATCTTGTTTGGGATTTGTATCTCATGAGATCACTTTCTATTTCATATTCATGACCGCTGCGGCGGCAGCTGCGAAACTTTTTTTCCTTAGCTGGATCTCGCTGGCTGGCACATAGTCGGTTTACCGAGTTGAATCTTATATATTATTTTTGCAGGCGCTATGGTTTGCTTGGATTGAACGGATGTGGGAAATCCACGCTGTTGACTGCAATAGGATTGCGTGAACTTCCAATTCCAGAGCACATGGATATCTATCATTTGACGAGGGAGATTGAAGCTTCGGACATGTCTTCTTTGGAGGCTGTCATGAGTTGTGATGAAGAGAGGTTGAAATTGGAGAAAGAAGCAGAAATGTTGGCTGCGCAGGTTTATTCAGATAACCATGTGCTGTAATCATGATTGATTTTGTCGAAAACATGCATTCTAACAATTTAGTTCTTTTTACATTGAATTTGTTTTAGGATGATGGTGGTGGAGAGCAACTTGAACGTATTTATGAACGATTGGATGCCTTGGATGCATCAACTGCTGAGAAACGTGCTGCTGAAATCTTATTTGGTCTTGGTTTTGACAAGAAGATGCAGGCAAAGAAAACACGAGATTTCTCTGGTGGCTGGAGAATGAGGATTGCATTAGCACGGGCCCTATTTATTAATCCGACCATTCTTTTGCTTGACGAACCCACCAATCATTTAGGTATGTATTTTGTGGTTTTTATTCATTTAAAGTCGTTTATTTATATGGTTAATTCATGGTCTTTATTCACGAACCCCCATCATTCTTTTTCTTCATGTCCCGTGAATCAATTATGTAGGTCTTCATTTGTGTTTTTTTGTAGTTCTGTGTTTCAGTTTGACATAAGAGAACTTTTTCACTATACTTTTCGACTCTGATGTTTACGATTGCGTTGACTGAAACAGATTTAGAAGCTTGCGTCTGGTTGGAAGAAAATTTGAAGAAATTTGATCGTATCCTTGTTGTTGTATCACATTCCCAGGATTTCCTGAACGGAGTCTGTACAAATATCATCCATATGCAGAGCAAAACACTTAAGATTTACACTGGGAATTATGATCAGTATGTTCAAACTCGTGCTGAGTTGGAAGAGAACCAGATGAAACAGTACAAATGGGAGCAGGAACAAATTGCTTCAATGAAGGAGTACATTGCTCGCTTCGGTCATGGGTCAGCAAAACTAGCCCGGCAAGCACAGAGTAAAGAAAAGACATTGGCAAAGATGGAGCGAGGTGGACTCACGGAGAAGGTAGTCAGGGATAAGGTTCTGATCTTTCGATTTGTTGATGTTGGAAAACTTCCTCCACCAGTACTGCAGTTTGTGGAAGTTGCTTTTGGATATACACCTGATAATCTCATCTACAAGAACTTGGACTTTGGGGTAGACTTGGACTCGAGGATAGCACTAGTAGGACCTAATGGTGCAGGGAAGAGTACACTTCTGAAACTGATGACTGGCGAATTGACTCCTACTGATGGTATGGTCCGACGGCATAATCATCTTCGAATTGCACAATTCCATCAGCACTTGGCAGAGAAACTTGACATGGATCTGTCTGCGCTCCAATATATGATAAGAGAGTACCCTGGAAACGAGGAGGAGAAAATGAGAGCTGCAATTGGGAAGTTTGGATTGTCAGGGAAAGCACAAGTGATGCCGATGAAGAACCTATCGGATGGACAGAGGAGTCGGGTCATCTTCGCATGGTTAGCGTATCGACAACCCCACTTACTGCTGCTGGATGAGCCCACTAACCATTTGGATATCGAGACGATTGATTCACTGGCGGAAGCATTGAACGAGTGGGATGGTGGTATGGTACTAGTGAGTCATGATTTCCGGCTGATAAACCAGGTGGCTGAGGAGATTTGGGTGTGTGAAAATCAAGCTGTAACACGGTGGGAAGGTGACATTATGGACTTCAAGCAGCATCTGAAGAGTAAAGCAGGTTTATCCGACTGAAACAAAGCCGTCCATTAATTAAGCACAACTTATAACTTATGGTTGCCGCCTCTCCTGTGGGTGGATTAAGCTTTAGTATGTATGATCTTGTTATGGAGGCAGAGGTAACGAGGGGGCTTTGTTGTTGGAAGCCATAAGTTTTCGTGGCCTCTGTTTGGTGGGATTAGCAGAGTAGTCTTACAGAAGCTTTGTGTTGTTGAGTTGTTGGGATCATATTATATATTCAATCCTACGCTGTACTTCGAGTTTTCATGTGTTTCAAGTACTCTTGCTAGTTTTCTGAACAATCAAAATACTTTTGGTCTTTAAATTTTGTAGCCTTTTATTTCCATCTTCAAACCTTTTTCAATCACTTCTCATTAAACTGTTACGGGTAGAGGCCTGTCAGATTTTGGTTGACGCTAACTACATATATATTAATTTAATTTATAACACGAAATTTGCATTATTGTTATTTTTAATATTCTTAAAGTTTTTTTAAAAATATTTATTTAATTTATTAATTTTTTTTTTATTTTTTCTACTTTTGAATTGTTTTCTGTTTTAAAATATTGTGATGAATATGGACAGTAGAAAAAGTTGATACAAAATAATAATTCTAAAATATGTTGGATATATTAGCACAAATAAAACACTAATCTTTTTTAGTATATAAGCTTTGATGCTGAAGCTAAGTTGCAAATGCAAGCAAATGATGAATACGTAATTTATTTTAATAGTTTAAAGATGATTACGAGGCAATATTTGTTTATACATATTTTTAACTATTTGACAATAGACATATACCTTGTAGACAGCGATTTGAATGATTGTCCTTTTTTTAATGAGTATCCCTTTTGGATATTGTATTTTCCATACGTTGTTGTTGTTATTGTTATTGTTATTATTATTATTATTATTATTATTATTATTATTATTATTATTATTATTATTATTATTTTGAGTATACCCATGTTATTATTTGTGCATCATACGTAGCATAAATGTATCAAAATTTATTGTCTATAAAATGTTGCAATAACGAACCTAGTGAGTGACTCCAGTAAAAAAAAGATATTGTTCACCTTAGAAATTCAGATTTAAATATCAGAATGCAAAATATATGTATTTTCTCTTTCTCTCTACATGAGCTCTCCTTTTGTTTTGCTCGTGATTCATAAGGACTCTGGCTTGTGTTTTGTTTATAAGTGTTGAATGACTTTGGTTTCCTTTTTTTTTTTGAATGATTTCATTAAAATTGATGTCAAAATCTATAATGTTTTAATGTAAAAAATATTGAGATATTTATTTTGATATAACAAAGCGAAAAATATTTTTTTGGACTTGAACAAATATTGCAAAAATAATTAAAAGTCCATTTAATTTGAAAATATGTTTTAAAGCTTTTAAAAGTGTTTTTGACTCAAAAATATGTTTAAGTAATTTAAAATTTCCCAACGACTAGTTTTTAACGGCTAGTTTTCCAATGGCTAGTTTTTAACGGGTAGTTTTTATTCTACAATAGAAATACAAGCCAAAGACACTTGAAGAAGAAGAAGAAAATGATAGACATCCAAGCCTAAAGTTCAAGAGAGAAGAGTCTTAATGTGTTTATTTCTTTTTAATCTCTTGTAAATTCTTTAGTCCAATCCTAGTGAGCCAAAATGAGTAAACACCCACCTAGAGAGGCATTTTGTTTACAAATGTCAATACCTCATTGTTGATGGATAGGTTCTGGTTGATCTTTATAAAAACTATGGACATAGTTCTATCTTAGCTTGTGAAAAGAGAAGGGTGTAAGGTTACCCCTTAAACCCGTAAAAATGAAAGAATTCATTGTTAGTGAATTGAGAAATCCTTAGTGTGGATGTTAAGGTAGTGGATGTAGACCTTGGTTAGAAGGTCGAACCACTCTAAAATTAAATATGTCAAAATGTTCATTTTTTTCGATTTTTGGTTTCCCAACCTCAAAAGAAACTTCTACACCCTTCATTGGCGCTAATCTCGGTTGAAAATATTGAGCCTTTCAATTGGTATCAGAGCAGGACTCAAATTGACGGTCTAACAACCATTGAGAAGATTCTAGGAGTGCTCGATCCATTTCTACATTCAACCGACCTTAAAGAGCTAATTTGTTCGACATCATGCTCAAGGATTCAAAGATGAACAACCAATCCTCCTCTCAATTACAATGGTGGCATGCTCACACATTAAAGATGGGTAACCTCTAAGCTTAATCTTTTCGATTATATATTTGTTTGCTTATTTTTAGTGATTTTTGAATGTTTATGCAATTTTGAGTGTTAAAATCTTTTTAGTGCATAACATTCTTTGAGCCTTTGTGCATATGAGTTATAAATATGTTTTATTCATTTTAATGCATAAAGTTTTCTAAAAAGTCTTGGATAAATTAAATTTTGTGGCTTTTAAAATTTGATCATTTTTATTGAAATTCAATAATTTTCTTAAGTATCGATGTTTTGAGCTAAAATTTAAAATGGAATGTATTTAGTAAGGGGAGCTTTTGTTTTCTAAAGAATTTTTTTACTCTCCATTGTTATTTTGAACCTTAAATGATTTTGAATTATTTTTGATATAACAAAAAGGGAAGAGATAAGTTTGAAAATTTTAATTTGAAAAAGAAAAAAGGGAGCTTTAAATATTTTTTCTAAAATATTCTATTTTTCTAAAATTATTTTTCTAAGGGGGCATTTAAAAAAACAATTTTTAAATGTCTTTTATATCAAAAAGAGAGAGATTGTTGAGATATTTATTTTCATATAACAAAGTGAAAATGTTTTTTGGACTTGAACAAATATTGCAAAAACAATTCAAAGTCTATTTAATTTGAAAAATATGTTTGAAAGCTTTTAAAAGTGTTTTTGACTCAAACAAATATTTTTTAGTAATTTAAAAGTCCTCAACGGCTAGTTTTTCAACGGCCAGGTTTTTATTCTACGTTATAAATACAAGTCAAAGGCACTTGAAGAATCTTCAAGAAGAAGATGGACATCCAAGCCTATAGTTCAAGAGAGAAGAGTCTTAATGTGTTAACTTCTTTTTAATCTTTTGTAAATATTTTAGTTCAATCCTAGTGAGCCGAAATGTGTAAACACCCACCTAGAGAGGTATTTTGTTTACAAATATCAATATCTCATTGTTGAGGGATATGTTCTAGTTGATCCTTATAAAAACTAAGGAGAGAGTTCTATCTTAGCCCGTGAAAAGATAGGGATGTAAGGTTACTCCTTGAACCAGAGAAGAATTCATTATTAGTGAATTGAGAAATCCTTAGTGTGAATGCTAAGGTAGTGGATGTGAATTCATTATTTGTGAATTGAGAAATCCTTAGTGTGGATGCTAAGGTAGTGGATGTAAACCTTGGTTAGAAGGTCAAACCACTCTAAAATCGAATGTGTCAAAATGTCCATTTTCTTTTTTGATTTTTGTTTTCTCAACTTTAAAAGAAACTTCTACACCCTTCATCGGCGTTAATTTCGGTTGAAAACATTGATCATTTCAAAAAAAAAAACATAACTTCAAGATATTATTAATATAAGTTTATAAAAATTTAAAAAATAAAAACAATTTTAATTAACAAAATATATGCGCTATGATGACTAGTGCTGATTGGTTTTTTCTTTGAGAAATACACAGTAGGTGACGGCTTTTGAGTAGATGCAATTTTATACGCATTGCTTATTGTTTAAAGGCGGATCGAGTTATTAATATATTAATTTATTTCGTTTTTTTAAATCTATTTTTAATTATATTTATATGTTTTGAGGTAAACTATTGTAACGATCACTTTTGTTTTATAAGTGTTTATTTTTGCTCATCAAATTTTAAAAAATAACTTTTTATTACTTATATTATCGTTTTATAATATTTTGGTCGCTTACGTTATCGTTTATAACGATTTGGTTAATGAGACATTAAATGTCGTTAGTTTGATGACGTTGTATGTTAGTAAAAAGAGTTAATTTTTCATTTGACCCTTGAGCTGTAGATAACAACTAATTTCACCTCTAAATTTTAGATAAAATATCAATTTGACCCTTGAACTTTAGATAAAATATTAATTTAACCCATAGATCCGACAAAAGAGACCCACTACCGGTCGCCACTCACCACTGTCGTCGGTCACTATCGTCGTCGACCGTTTCATCGAAAAGTGACATGGACTTTACAAATCTAACCATAAAATCCGAATTTAATTGGAATAAAACTGAAACTTAAAAATATAAAGATTTCTCTACTTAATAAAAAAATATACTAAGCAACATTGCTTTCGGTTCATTTATTCACACGACTTATCATTGATGCTTTGTCTTGCATAGAGAACATTAATATGGCAATGAAAAGTATAATGTGTTGCAACAATAACGTTTTTATTCCAACTACATTCGAACTTTATGGATAGATTTATGGAGTTTGAGGCACTTTTCGATGGAACAAACATCAATTTCGCAGTTAGGAGATTAAAAGGAGTGAACAGATAATTTTAGAGTCCAACGATCATCGATGACGACGGCCGGCGATGACCGGCGTCAGAGGTGAACGACGATCGACAGTGGGTGATTTTGATCGGATTCAAGTGTAAATTGATATTTTATTTAATGTTCAAGGGTCAAATTGATATTTCATCTAAAGTTTAGAGGTAAAATCGGTATTTATCTAGAGGGGTCAAATTAAAAATCAACCCCTTTTACTAACATATCATGTCATCAAACTAACGACATCAGTCTTTCTACTATGGCAGCTTTCCTTGAGACTCCAAACGACTCACAGCTAATGTAAGCTGGCTCATCTATTTGTCAATTTCTTGAAAGTGCGCCCCAGTCTTTTGTTGAAACTTTTCTGTGCTAATTTCTAGTCTTTCTACTATGGCCTCCAGGGATAATTTATGGGGTTGGTGTTGTTGAGACACAGACGGACGTGGTTGATAGGTTGATTGTACTGAGCATTTGACCCATAGTTGAGATTTGGATAGTTTCTCCATCCGGGATTATATGTGTTCGAGTGAGGGTCGTATCGCCTTTGGGGAGGTTCTAGAAATTTCCCTAAAGCATCTACATGTGCTATAGTATCTTCCTGAAGCATATGGCAACAGTCTGTCGTATGATCAGGCATGGTACAAATTCCGCATAAGTGAGCATGGCTTGTTTTACCTGCAAGCAAAGTTTGAACTATATCAGTAAGTTTATCAAGTTTTGCTTCAATGGAATGAGCACCTATCTCATGAACTCATCTAGTGGGTTTATTTGTCGGACGAAATTGTTGGGCATTAGCGGCCATCGTTGAAATCAACTCCCTAGCCGCACGAGGAGTCAGGTTAACAAGGGCTCCTCCGCTTGCCGCATCGATAGTTTTCATTTCCACTGAAAGAAAACTTCATGGAAGTACTGCATGATGTTTTGTTATGTAAAACCGTGCTGGGACAAATGGCGCATAGCTTCTTGAATTATTCATGGTAATCGTATAACGATTTATTGTCTTTTTGTCGAATCCCCACAATGCTTCTCATAAGTTCGCTTGCTCGAGCCGCAGAGAAAAACTTGTCAAGAAACAGACGAGACATATCAGCCCATGTATCAACAGAACCTGGCGATAAATAAAATAACCAATCTTTGGCTAAATCGGCCAAGGAAAAAGGAAAAGCTCAGAGTTTAATTTGATTTTCGGATACTCCTTGTGGTTTCATACTCAGGCAAACCATATGAAACTCTTTTAGATATTTGTGCGGGTTCTCGTTTTGCAAACCGTAGAAGGTAGGCAGAAGATGAATTAAACTCGTCTTTAACTCAAACGGTGTTTCTCCATTCAAGGACGTGATGCACAACGACTGTTGCTCGTCAGACGCTGTAGCTAGCTCTCAGATGGTCTGCTCGGTCACGTCTTTCAATTCGTTGTCTTCAAATGAGAATATATCTTTGGTTTCAAGAGTTTTTACTTTAAAGTCAGGTAATGGTAACGCTTGTTGTTGTCTTCTGCATCAAAGAGTCTCTTCTCGCAATTTTCTAGCAAACGCTTCGATTTTTGGTTCATAGCTTAGTTCTCTGGGCAACGACCTGGTCATAGATCCAAAAAAGAAGTGATTAGTAATTTTGCCGAAGTCCCCGACAACTACGCCAATTTGATAAGTGTCAAAATTTTCAAATAAATAATCTTAATCTCTAATAATTAATAATGGAAAATAGTGTAGAGAAATAGAGTTGAACAACTTCGCTTCTTGATTCGAGTGATCTAAAAAAATAAAATGGGGGATTTTAGAGATAACAAAGATAAAAACAACTGATAAATAAAATAGAATATTGTAAGGAATTCAATAACGATGAGATAGTCATGTTTGCGATGTTGAGTGTGACGCGCAATGGTGGTTTGTTGGCTGAGTTGCAAGTGAAGCCATCTTTGTCGTAGTTGATTAAGGAAAAGCAACCTTATGATGAGGCGTTGGCACCGCATGTTAAGGATATCATGGATGAGAATCTTATGAATTTTCACTTTAATGGCGATGAGGTGTTGTGTTTTAAAGATCGGATAGTGGTGCCTAGTGATGTTGAGTTGAGACGAGCTATATTGACCGAGGCACATACTAGTCCTTTTTCTATACATCCCGGTAATACCAAGATGTATCGAGATCTAAAGGAATAGTACTATTGGGTGGGTTTGAAAAATGATATGGCTGATTTCGTTGCTAGGTGTATGGTATGTCAGCGTGTCTGAACACCAGTTTGCTTCTGGGTTGTTGCAACCGTCGAATATTCCAAAGTAGAAATGGGAGAGGATCGCTATGGATTTTGTGTCGAGGTTACCTTTGACATCAACTAAAAAGATTCTGTTTGGACGATTGTTGACCGATTTATGAAGTGTGCACATTTTCTACCGGTGCATACGACGTATACCTTGGATAGGTTGACAGATCTTTATGTTGCTAAAATTGTGAGGTTGCACAGGGTGTCCAATTTGATTGTTTTGGATAGGGATCCACGATTTACGATGAGGTTTTGAGAGTGTTTGCATCGAGCTTTGGGTATTTGCTTGAATTTCTGTACTTCGTATCATCCTCAGACGGATGGTTAGTCTGAACGTGTGATTCAGATTTTGGAGGATATGTGAGATGTTGCATCATTGAGTTCCAAGGAACTAGGGAAAGGCAGTTGCCTTTGGTGGAGTTTGCGTACAATAACAGTTATCAGGCAAGTATAAAGATGGCACCGTATGAAGCCTTATATGGTAGGAAGTGTCGTACACTCTTGTGTTGGGCTGAGGCTGGGGAAAAGTATGTTTCCATGCCTGATGTGTTGAAAGACATGGATGATAAGATAAAGCTTATTTGTGATCATTTGAAAGCGGCCTCGGATAGGCAAAAATCCTACGCAATTTTGAAGCGTAGAGAAGTTGAGTACGCGGTTGGTGAAAAAGTTTTCTTGAAAGTCTCACCTTAGAAGAAGGTGTTTTGCTTTGGGCATAAAAGAAAGTTGAGTTCGAGGTTTATTTGACCGTATGAGGTGTTGGAACATATAGGTCATGTGGCATATCGGTTGAGTTTGCCTTCTAAGTTGGAGAAGAGTGATGATGTGTTTCATGTATCCATGTTACGGAGGTATCGTTCAAATCTGTCGCATATGATGCCGGTGGAGGAGGTTGAGTCGCGACCAAATTTTTCCTATGATGAGAAACCAGTGGAGATCCTTGACTCTAGTAGTAGAGTTCTTTGTGGCAAGACTATTTGTGACACCCTAAATCGGGCCTAGGAAAATTACCTCTATTTAAGTGATTAACTAATTGAAGTAGGTGTTAGTCAAATTAAAAGAATTGGAAATTAATTGAGGGAAGAACATTAGATAACATAATTAAATGACTAAAATGTGATATCCAACAAGTTAGAGTGCCAAATTAAAAGGACCAAATTGGAATAAAAGTGAAACAACAAACTTGCATGTGTAATTAGACCATTATTCTATAATGGAATACATGTGGCAAGTAGTTTCACACATGGCAATTAAGGGTGTAATGGCCGGCCATGTTGTGTGAAAGAAAGAGAAAAACCAAATTTGATTCTTCTTCATCTTGTTGCTTACCATAACCGAATAGTGAGAGAGAGTGAGAGTTTGAGAGAAAGCTTCATGGAATCATCTTCAAATTCATGTTCTTGATTTAGTCTTGGTCAAATTAGCTTAGGAGAAGGTATAATTCTTGATTCCTACATGTTATAGATTTGAATGATTGAAATAGAATGCTTAAATCTGGAAATTTATGATGTTCTTGTTGCTTAATTTGAATAGGATGGAAGATATGCATGTTATTGCGATGTTAGCTCTAAGATTTTTGAAATTTTGAATGTTGTGATCAAATTGCTAAGAAATAAATATATATGGTTGCTGGAATTTGCTGGGAGATTGCTGGAAAATTTAGTACTAAATTGGTATGACTTGAATGTAACATGGCATGAAACTGTTTTGATCACATTGATAGATAAGATTGTGTAAACATGCTTGATTAGATAAAATGATCTGTTTTAATCACATTGGTAGGAGAATAAAAATGACCTGGACTTGTATGAATATGTATATAAGTTGAATTAACATGTTTGAAATGTCATCTAAGTGATTAAAGAAGCTAGAAACTCAAACTAGTGAAATCTGCCCAGAATGCTTTGTTCTGGGCAGTAACTTTGAAAAATCACCAAATATTGTATAAAGTGAATTTAAGGCTTAAAATTTTGTGGAAAATGCCTTAATATGTCTAAAATCATTAGGATAAAACAGAACTAAATTCTGGATTGTAGAATGAATTGTAGAAATGAAACACTAAGGACAGTGCAAACTGTCTAGTGTTGTAAATTGCCATATCTTTAAACAAAAAACTGTATTAATTGGAAAGGAATTAAAATGCAAGGCCTATATGGTTAGAAATACAATTAATTTAGCTTTCCAACGGTGTAAACCAATTGAAATTCCGACGTACGTAATGAAAGTTATGCATGTTTAAGTAAACAATGCACAAGCTGCCAGGCAGTAGCAGCAGCACCCTTGATGTTTTGAAATGAATGAATTATGTATTGTTGCCTTGTTTTGAAGAAATTAATGTACTTTGTGTTGACCTTGATTTAATTGTATGAATTGATAGAGCAAGGAATAAAACTTGTGGAGGAAGAAAGAAGTGGCTAAGCTAGTGGCAAACACAAAGGAATTTGGATCCAAGATTAGCTAAGCTTGGAGTATTGTGAGTGTACTTTAATATAGGGTTGGGACTTGGGTCCTAATCAAATATGCATGACTACTTTCTTGCTATGAATATGCCATGATAATGAACCTAATTTAACTTGAATATAAGTAATAAGGGAAGTATGAAATAAGATAATATATGGAACTTGTTTACATCCTTGAAATGTTGTACAATTAGAATTGCTTGATTCTTAATGCCTTGGGTGTGAATTATCGAATGCTACTTGAATGTATTGTCTTGAACATGAATGTATTATCTTGAACATGAAATGCATTGCTTTGAACATGAAATGTACTGCCTTGAACAAGAATGGTTTGCCTTGAGCATGAAACACATGAAATGAAATTAAAGAGCTAAGGCTCAATTGGTCTAAAGACTAAAGCATGATATTGCTATACATTGATTGATTTGATTCTTGAATCATACATGACTCTAAACTTGAAAATCTTGAAAATCTTGAATAAAAGAAGTGTAATCAAACAACATTGGTTGCTAGTTGAATAGGTAGAAAGGCATGCCTTTGAGTGTAGAGTTCATTGTGTAGGGTGGACTATGGTCCAGGGCTAAGGCCCCTAATTGGCGACAGATAGAGGGAACGTTTGTGTGGTCTTTGGTGACAGTAGGAGGGTTGACCAGTACTGCAGTACGGTACTACGGTACATCTTGCGTACTACGGTACATCTTGTGGAGACAGTTGGTTGGAGACTTGATTACCTAGTCAAACTAAGAACCAAGGATTTTGTTAAAGATATTAAATGGACTAATATCACTTTGAATATTTGAATTACTTGACACGTAATCTTGAATACTTGAATCTTGACATGAATCCTTGAAATACTCGAATTGCTTGACATGTAATACTTGAATCTTGGCATGAAACTCTTGGAAATGATAATTGTCTATGCTTAAATCTTGTATTGTATGACTTCCTACATGAACTACTTGATACTTGAACTACTTGATTCTTGAATTATTTGATACTTGAGTTACTTGCTTTTCGAACTACTTGGTACATAAAGCTTAGTTCGATTTCTATCAATCTTGACTATGTTCAAATTTAGCTAATTGATTCTTGTAATTAAAATGGTTAGAACTAGTTACTACCTCACTAAGTACAATCTTGTACTTATCACTCTTGTTTTCATCCTTCCCAACCATAGATTAAGGATTCGATCGTTGCTTGATCCTGAAGTTTAACTTCCTTGAGGTCGAAGCAAGACACAAGATTAGCTAAAGTATGGTTCATACTCGTTTTGTACTCCCCTAGTTGGTGGCACATAGATGTATATAATGCCTAGTGCATGCATTTTGAATAGTTGATCTTGTATATATGTATATATGTCGTGAATGGTCTTCCATGATATGATCTTGGTGGATTTTGTGAACTCAAAATTGTATGAAACGGATAAGTATTTTGCTGCGCATATTGATAGATATACATGGAATGTTCAAAGTGATCATCTAACCTTGTACCATTCGAATGCCTTATGTGATAATTACTTGAGTAAGCATACCATGTTGTTTATATACTTTTATAATCTTGAATGGTAAATACTGAATGGTAAGGGTGACATATGCTTGCTTGGAATTAAGGTATGTGCAATAGATCATGATTAGTAAGTTATGCATGAAATGTTATATGTAATCAAGATAATGAACAATGAAATGAAAATGGAAACTTGTTTGCTTTGTGGTTTCGAATGATGATGTTGTATGATGATGATAATTGAAATTTTTGGTAACCTATAATGTATGTAAAGATGATTGTTTACATGTTAAGAAATGAATGGTTTGGTTACTTGTTAAATAAGTAACTCATCTAATAGGGATGAGTTAACCTATTCTTGCCTCGTTCTTGCTTGTATTGTACGTTAGCAACGCTCCCGAACAGGTTTGCTGCCAACCCGGGGTAGGAGTGTTACATTTGTTTGGTATCAGAGCCTTTTTAGTCGGTTCTAGGACTAAACCGGGCTCTCTTGCATCATATAGTATACTTGTGCCACCTAGGAGACTTGTATTATATAGCTTGTGTCTTTGCTTAACTAAACTGAAATCCTAATTGTTCTATTTGAACGTAGAATGTCTGAAACACGGCTTTCTCGGGATGATGAAAGTCCCGTAGGCTCCTCAAATGAAGGAGATAGTGTGAGGATGGTGCAGAATCCTCCACAGCAACAAGCTGAACCTAGAGCGCAAGCTTAACCCTAAGCCCAAGCTGCTGCTCAACAGGAAGCTCATGCTATAAATCCCGTGCAGCAGGAATGTCTCCTGAGCATGAAGGAGATGTTCGATCATCTTGTAACCACCTTGAAACGAGACCATCCTATTCCTCCTCCTGCTACTGCTCTAACTAGAGCCCCTATTGACAAACTGGCTCAACACCGGGCTTATACCTTCACTGGTACTGATGAAGCCAATCTCGAAATAGCTGAGTATTGGTTAGAGGCCACTACTCAAATCCTAAGCAAACAACTACCCTGTTCTGATGAACACAAACTCGAATGTGCTATAGCCCTGTTGGCAGATGAAACTCTGAGCTAGTGGGAAACCACTACCCTAACTGCTCATGCTGAAGCTATAACTTGAAAATTCTTCCTCGAGGAATTCGAAAAGAAATACATTAGTGAACAATACCTGGTCGAGCGTCGGAAGTGTTTCTTGTACCTCAAGCACCTATCGAACAGTACGTGAGTAACTTCTGCAAATATTGCAAATACGGGTCGAAATACATCAAGACTGATGCTGACAACTGTAGGATATTTATTGATGGATTTAATGATGAATTAAGTCCAATATTCACTGCCCTGGGTATCACTGACTTCCAGAATCTGGTGAACCGGGCCATTGCAACCGAGGCAAAGATGAAAGCCTCTGAGAAATGCAAAAGCAAAAATTCCTGGAAAGACAAACGATCAAGAAATGATGACAAGCCTTACTGGCAGTTAAAGAAGTCCAAATATTCTAAGGATCACTCTTCGAATTACACTCATGCTCAGAAAAGCAACTACCTACCGAGACCCCAATCGGTAACCAAGCCTTCAGCCCCGATTATCTCTGTTGATAGTACGAGGAATTCCGGTAAAGCTGCTCAATATCTTACTTGCAAGTTTTGCTAGAAACACCACACTGGTCAGTGTAGAACTCAACAAAATCTATGTTACTTATGTGGAGCCTCCGATCACTATATCAGGGATTGTCCTCAGAATCCTAACAAGGTTCCGAATCGAACTCCTGCAAATGCTAGCTCAACTCGTTCCATTCGAAACAAAGGTCCTAGACAAGCTCAGTCTGGAAATCAGGGGAAGGGCAAAGGACAACATTCGAATGCCCTTACTCACCAAGAATCTCGGGCTCCTGCTCGAATCTATCATATCCGAGGAAAAGAAGATGAAGAATCACTCGATTTATAGCAGGTACCGTTGAATTAAATTTAACTCATGTTTATACTTTAATAGACTCGGGATCCACTCATTCTTTTGTATTCTCAACCTTGATTGAAAAATTGAACTTAAAGCCTGAAATTGTAAAACAAAGCCTTGTAGTTTCGAACCCAATAGGGGGAATTACAAACATAAGCCTTATCTGTAGAAAATGTTCCCTATTCATTCAAAATGTACCCTTTCTTGTTAATCTATATGTACTACCAACTTGTGAGTTCGATCTAGTACTGGTACTAGATTGGTTAAGCAATCATAAAGCCTATGTAGATTGCCTAAATAGGAGACTTTACCTCCGGGGTTTAGGAATGAAATCAATTCTTCTAATTGACAAGAAACCGACCTCGATCTTTGCTACTATGGTCTTATAAGATGAACTTGAATTCAGCTTACCTAGCGTGCCTATTGTATCTGAATATCTCGATGTTTTTCCTGAGGAACTCCCTAGTCTCCTTCCAACCAGAGAAGTAGAGTTCGGGATCGATGTCCAACCTGGAACAACTCCGGTGTCCATCACACCTTATCGAATGACACCTGTTGAGTTGAAAGAACTCAAGAAACAACTCCAAGAGCTACAAAACAAGGGTTTCATTAGGCCTAGCTCGTCTCTCTAGGGTGCTCCAGTCTTGTTCGTGAAGAAGAAAGATGAGACTATGAGACTTTGTATTGACTACAGACAATTGAACAAGCTTACTATCAAGAATCGATATCCTATCCCTATGATTGAAGATCTTTTCAATCAACTCAAAGATGCTACAATATTCTCAAATATCGATCTACAATCGGGATACTACCAAATGAGGGTAAAAGAAGAAGATGTACCTAAGACAACCTTTCTTACTCGATATGGCCATTTTGAATTCCTTGTAATGCCATTCGGATTAACGAATGCTCTGGCTGCTTTCATAGATCTCATGAATCGTGTATTCAAGCTCTATATTGACAAGTTTGTGGTCGTCTTTAATGATGACATTCTAGTGTATTCTCGAAATAAGGAAGAACATTATGAACACCTTCGAATCGTATTGCAAACTTTCTAAGAACGTCACTTGTTTGCAAAGTTCTCTAAATGTGAATTTTGGCTATCGAAAGTGTCATTTCTTGGACATGTTATCTCGGTAGAAGGGATCAAAGTAGATCCAAGGAAAATTTAATTTATCCTGGATTAGTGACCTCCGAGGAATGTTGGTGAGGTCAGAGGTTTTCTCAGTTTAGCCAGGTATTATCGACTTATTTTCAAAGGATTCTCATCTATTGCCACAAGTTTGACTAAGCTAACTCGCAAAGATACACCATTTGTTTGGTCGAAGAACCAACAACGAAACTTCGATTAGCTTAAACAAGCCCTGACTCATGCTCCGGTTCTTATCCAACCAGTATCGGGCAAGGAGTACACTGTTTACAGTGATATATCTTATTTGGGACTAGGATGTATCCTAATGCAAGATGAAAATGTGATAGCTTATACTTCAAAGCAACTAAAACCACACGAGTCAAACTACCCTACTCACGATCTAGAATTGGCAGCTATCGTGTTTGCACTCAAAGTCTGGAGACATTGCTTGTACGGGGAGAAATGCAACTTGTTCACAGACCACAAGAGTCTCAAGTATCTCCTAACTCAGAAAGACTTGAACTTGAGTCAAAGGAGATGGCTAGAGTTACTTAAAGACTACGATTTAGTTATCGACTACCATCCGGGGGAAAGCAAACGTGGTTGTTGATGCCCTTAGTCGCAAACCATACTCGGGTAAACCCTTAAATCTAAATCCTAGAAAAATTCATTTGAAATGATCTTTTCTTGACTTGTAAGTAACCATTCGAATTAGACTTTTCTTGACTTACAAGTAACTATTCGAAAATCTCCCTTAATGATATTTTTCGTTCGTTTATAGCTTCATTGGCTATCAATACTCATTTTCGTTTATCCAAAGAATGAAAATTCTTGTCTGAACTTCAAGTTCAATCTAGTCTAATCTCGAGAATCAAAGAATTCCAACAAATTGATCCAGATCTTCAGAAGATCATGTCCAAGCTAGACTCTGAGTCTAATTCTGACTTCTCCCTCAATTCGAATGGACTCATCTATCTCAAGGATAGAGTATGTGTTCCTAACAACGAGGAACTAAAACACGAGATGTTACAAGAAGCTCACCAAAGCTCTTTCTCGATTCACCCTGGGTCGGTTAAGATGTACAAGGACCTAAAGCCACTATACTGGTGGCCAGGCATGAAATCGGCTATCACAGACTTTGTTTCAAAATGCTTAACTTGTCAGAGGGTCAAAGCCGAGCATCAAGTCCCTTCTGGATTGCTCCAACCAATCGAATTCCCTCAGTGGAAATAGGATCGGATTACAATGAACTTCGTTACTGGTCTTCCTTTCACTCCAAGAAAGAATGATGTTGTGTGGGTGATTGTTGATAGATTCACAAGGTCTACTCATTTCATCCAAGTTCGAATGAACATGAGCTTGGAAACCTTAGCCGAACTATACATCTGCGAAGTGATTCGATTTCACGGTGTACCTACAGCTATAATCTCCGATCGATACCCTAGATTTGCTTCTCGTTTCTGGAATTCATTGTAAAAAGCCCTTGGAACTAATGTGCACCTTAGTACAGCCTTTCATCCTCAATCATATGTTCAATCTAAAAGAATCATTCAAGTACTTGAAGACATGCTACGTTCTTGTGTTATAGATTTCGGAAAGAACTGAGAGAAATCTCAACCCCTAGTAGATTTTTCTTACAACAATAGCTACCAGACATCTATCCAGATGGCTCCATTCAAGGCTCTATACGGAAGGAAATGTAGAACTCACTTACGCTGGTCTGAATTGGGAGAAAACAAAGTATTGGGACCTCAATTGCTCAGAGAAACTGATGAACAAGTGAAAATCATACATGATCGATTGAAACAAGCCTTTGATAGACAAAAAGCCTATGCAGACTTGAAAATGAGAGACATCCAATACAATGTAGGAGACAAAGTCTTCCTCAAAGTGTCCCCTTGGAAGAAAGTCTTTCGGTTTGGAAGAAAAGGGAAACTCAATCCCCGATTCATTGGTCTGCTTGAAATCATTGAAGGGATAGGGCCAGTGGCCTATCGATTAGCTCTTCCCAGAGAATTTGACAAGATTCATAATGTCTTTCACGTGTCTATGCTCCGAAGATATAGATCTGACCCATCTCATGTCCTTTAGCCTGAAGAAGTTGAGTTGAATCCCAACCTATCATATGAAGAAGAGCCAATACGAATACTTGACAAATAAGTTAGAAGACTCCGAAACAAGAATGTTCCCTTGGTGAAAGTGTTATGGAGAAATCATAAAATAGAAGAAGCAACTTGGGAACCTGAGGCTATAATGAGAGATCAATACCCTCACCTATTCAATTCAGGTAAATTCGAGGGCGAATTTATTTTAAAGGGGGAGAATTGTGACACCCAAAATCAGGCCTAGGAAAATTATCACTATCTAAGTGATTAACTAATTGAATTAGGTTTTAGTCAAGTTAAAAGAATTGGAAATTAATTGAGGGAAGAACATTAGCTAACATAATTAAAGGACTAAAATGTGATAGCCAACAAGTTAGAGTGCCAAATTAAAAGGACCAAATTGGAATAAAAGTGAAACAACAAACTTGCATGTGTAATTAGACCATTATTCTATAATGGAATACATGTGGCAAGTAGTTTCACACATGGCAATTAAGGGTGTAATGGTCGGCCATGTTGTGTGAAAGAAAGAGAAAAACCAAATTTGATTCTTCTTCATTTTGTTGCTTACCATAACCGAATAGTGAGAGAGATGGAGAGTTTGAGAGAAAGCTTCATGGAATCATCTGCAAATTCATGTTCTTGATTTAGTCTTGATCAAATTAGCTTAGGAGAAGGTATAATTCTTGATTCCGACATGTTATAGATTTGAATGATTGAAATAGAATGCTTAAATCTGGAAATTTATGATGTTCTTGTTGCTTAATTTGAATAGGATGGAAGATATGCATGTTATTATGATGTTAGCTCTAAGATTTTTGAAATTTTGAATGTTATGATCAAATTGCTAAGAAAGAAATATATATGGTTGCTGGAATTTTCTGGGAGATTGCTGGAAAATTTAGTACTAAATTGGTATGACTTGAATGTAACATGGCATGAAACTGTTTTGATCACATTGCTAGCTAAGATTGTGTAAACATGCTTGACTAGATAAAATGCTCTGTTTTGATCACATTGGTAGGAAAATAAAACTGGCCTAGACTTGTACGAATATGTATATAAGTCGAATTAACATGTTTGAAATGTCATCTAAGTGATTAAAGAAGCTAGAAACTTAAACTAGTGAAATCTGCCCAGAATGCTTTGTTCTGGGCAATAACTTTGAAAAATCACCAAAAATTGTATAAAGGGAATTTAAGGCTGAAATTTTATGGACAATGCCTTAATATGTCTAAAATCATTAGGAGAAAACATAACTAAATTCTGGATTGTAGAATGAATTGTAGAAATCAAACACTAAGGATAGTGCAAACTGTCTAGTGTTGTAAATTGCCCTATCTTTAAACAAAAAACTATATTAATTGGCAAAGAATTAAAATGCAAGGCCTATATGATTAGAAACAAAATTAAGTTAGATTTCCAACGGTGTAAACCAATTGAAATTCTGACGTAAGGAATGAAAGTTATGCATGTTTAAGTAAATAGTGCACAAGCTGCCAGACAGTAGTAGCAGCACCCTTGATGTTTTGAAATGAATGAATTATGTATTGTTGCCTTGTTTTGAAGAAATGAATGTACTTTGTCTTGACCTTGATTTAATTGTATGAATTGATAGAGCAAGGAATAAAACTTGTGGAGGAAGAAAGTAGTGGCCAAGCTAGTGGCAAACACAAAGGAATTTGGATCCAAGATTAACTAAGCTTGGAGTATTGTGAGTGCAGTTTAAGATAAGGTTGGGATTTAGGTCCTAACCAAATATGCATGACTACTTTCTTGCTATGAATATGCCATGATAATGAACCTAATTTAACTTGAATATAAGTAATAAGTGAAGTATGAAATAAGATAATATATGAAACTTGTTTACATCCTTGAAGTGTTGTACAATTAGAATTGCTTGATTCTTATTGCCTTGGGTGTGAATTATAGAATGCTACTTGAATGTATTGTCTTGAACATGAATGTATTGTCTTGAACATGAAATGTATTGCTTTGAACATGAAATGTACTGCCTTGAACATGAATGGTTTGCCTTGAACATGAAATGTGAAATGAAATTAAAGAGCTAAGGCTCAATTGGTCTAAGGACTAAAGCATGATATTGTTATACATTGATTGATTTGATTCTTATTCCGACATGTTATTGCTTAAATCTTGAACTGTATGACTTGCTACATGAACTACTTGATACTTGAACTACTTGACACTTGAACTACTTGATACTTGAACTACTTGATTCTTGAATTATTTGATACTTGAGTTACTTGCTTTTCGAACTACTTGGTACATAAAGCTTAGTTCGATTTCTATAAATCTTGACTATGTTCAAATTTAGCTAATTTATTCTTGTAATTAAAATGGTTAGAACTAGTTGCTACCTCACTAAGTACAATCTTGTACTTATCACTCTTGTTTTCATCCTTCCCAACCACAGATCAAGGATTCGATCGTTGCTTGATCCTGAAGTCTGACTTACTTGAGCTCGAAGCAAGACATAAGTTTAACTAAAGTATGGTTCATACTTGTTTTGTACTCCCCTAGTTGGTGGCACATAGATGTATATAATGCCTAGTGCATGCATTTTGAATACTTGATCTTGTATATATGTCTTGAATGGCCTTCCATGATATGATCTTGGTGGATTTTATGAACTCAAAATTGTATGAAACAGATAAGTATTTGCTGCGCATATTGATAGATATACATGGAATGTTCAAAGTGATCATCTAACCTTGTACCATTCGAATGCCTTATATGATAATTACTTGTGTAAGCATACCATGTTGTTTATATACTTTTATAATCTTGAGTGGTAAATGCTTAATGGTAAGGGTGGCATATGCTTGCTTGGAATTAAGGTATGCGCAATAGATCATGATTAGTAAGTTATGCATGAAATGTTATATGTAATCAATATAATGAACAATGAAATAAAAATGGAAACATGTTTGCTTTGTGGTTTCGAATGATGATGTTGTATGATGATGATAATTGAAATTTTTGGTAACCTATAATGTATGTAAAGAATATTGTTTACATGTTAAGAAATGAATAGTTTGGTTACTTGTTAAATAAGTAACTCATCTAATAGGGATGAGTTAACCTATTCTTGCCTCGTTCTTGCTTGTATTGTACGTTAGTAACGCTCCCGAACCGGTTTATTGCCAACCTGAGGTAGGGGTGTTACACGATTGAGCTTGTTAAGGTGTTGTGGCCACATCGCGGTGTTGAGGAGGCCACGTGAGAGAGTAAGTCAAATATGATAGAGCAATTTTCGCATTTGTTTCCATCAAGTAAATTTTGATGACAAAATTTCCTAAGGGGGACAGTTGTAACTCCTCAGTTTTGGGCCTAGGAGTTTTCTAGGTTGATTAGACGATCCGATGGATCGGATTAGAGGATTTGAGTCAGTTTTGGGAATAAAATGGAAATATATATTTTTGAGTAAGGAAAAATTATGGAAAACATTCTAAATTATTAAATAATATGTTAAAGGATTTGGTAAAATCAATTTTACAAAAAAGAGGTTTTCAAATTGGACCTTTCGGTTAGTGACCAAAATGTAAAGATTGCAAAACTGTTTTCTAGTGACTATTTTGAAAAAGGGTCAAATTTTAGAATCCTTAAGGAGCTATTTTACCAAACTTTAACATCAGATTTTCCTCTCATTTAGAATTATTTTAATGAGTTTTAATTGGGTAATTAAAAGAGTGGATTAACAAAAAGGTAGTTATTTTCTTAAAACCAAAATTTGACGTAACTTTTCTCCCAAACTTTTCTCTCAAATCTCTTCAGCCAAACACTCACTTTTTCATCAAAAATATGAGGTAACACTTTTGATTTCTTAAATTCTTGTTTCTTAATTGATTCTCTAATCTTGTTTTTCAAAACCTCATTGAATTTCTTTGTTTTTCAAGATTAAAACATCCAATTGAGAGGGAAATCAAGCATTAAAGGTAAGGTTCATTCTTATCTTCTAATGAATGGTTCTTTATTGAAATTCCCAAGTATTTTATCCTTGTTTGATGTTTTCTAACTTGATTTGATGATTTAATTATGGAAAATTTGTTAAATCAAGGTTTAAATGATGAGATTGATGATTTTTGCATAGGCTCTATTTTGTTGAGTTCTTGATTAATTTTAATCATAATTTTGATGTTTAATAATGTTAATAAGTGAGCTTTAACATTGGAATCCCAAAACTAAGTGAATCTCTAATTTTCTAGGTTGTTAGCTATGAGTTTTTGAGGAGTTGTTGAGGTTTAATGAATGTTGGAGGTATAAGGATGATGTTAATGTGTTTTTAGATGTTAATTGATGTTAATTGAGGGTTGAGTTTCAGTTATTGTTGCTTGTGGCTGGGTTATGTTGTAGTTGTGTTGATGTTGATTTCGGTTATTGTGTAGAGGTTTTTGGTTAGATTTGTTAAGGATTGATGTTGTTGTTGCTTTGAATGCATTTGGATGCATTGAAACCTCTATTTTTGTATGGATAAAATAGGGGAGGTTGAACCTCAAATTTGAACAAACATTTTGGAAGCTTTGGAGGTGTGTTTACCGTATCGGCAAGCGAGGCTTTGCATGTCGATGAGTAAGAACGTGTTTTACAACTTTTCAAAGGTTTGAAAGTTGTGTTTGGGTGTTTAGATCAAGCTTGAAATACTGGTCTAAGCTCGAAAGTAAGTAAATGATGATTTCTCTCTCGACTTGGTTTGGCAAATTGATTTTAATGCACTTGTTTTGATGACTTGATTACTCATTGTATATGAATGATTTGAGCATGGTTTAATGCTGGAAAATAGTTATCTAATGTTGTTGATGCATTTGGAAGTAATGCATGTTTTGATAATGTTTTGAACATTGTTAATGCAAGGTAAAATGCATTGAGTAAATAGTTTTGATTGATGCATATGAAAACAATGAGTTAATGTTTAAGGAATGAATTATATTGGCAACTGATGGTATGAAAAGGTTTTGGAAATGTTATCGAATATAGTTGGTCGGCTATAGGATTGATAGTGCACTATAAAAAGTCACCTTGGATGTTGAGGGGTCTTGATCCGGTGTACCAAAAACTCTATCCAAGTACCCTAATGGTTGAGGGGTTTTGATCTGTGTATCAAAGACTCATGTTAGTGGGTTATGTATCGAACCGATGTTTGGGTTGTGATTGTATCCAGTTGTAATAATACCTTTGATTCTAGTTAAGATAGCATGAAGTGTTGGGAACACTTGTTGAATCCGTGTGTCCGATATTATATTTTGAAAAGTGGAACTTGGTTAATGATCACTTAAGCCAATATAATTGATAATGTATCATAGAATGTGTTATGTTTTATAATGTTGGTTTAAACATGTTTTACTCTTTAAGCCTTGCATTGATAGTATGCATGAGAAAGTTTAAATTGAGGGTAGCAAATGGGACTTTGCTGTTAATCCATGATACATGTTGCATACGGTTTAATATGCATGTTTTAAAAATGTTAAGTACATGGTTTACAAGGCATGATAATGTTGATGATGTTTCAATGACAACTAAAAAAGTGTTTTGGAAAGTGGTTTTCAAAAGGATTGTTAAATGGTTTAAAATGTATTGACGGTGGTTTGTTTTAGAGCATTCCTCACTAAGCCTAGTATGCTTATGCTCTATTTTTTCTATCAATGCAGAGAATTAAATGTTGGAGGCAGCAAGCAAGTGAAGGAAAATCCAAGGACTTATGTTTGCAAAAGTATGATTTTGATTTAGACTTGTAGTAATAAAGGCAATGTGGTTATTTTTTGTTTGGGAGGGTTGTTTGCTAAAGTTTACGTTGATGTTTTGGATGTGTAATTGGTCATTTATGCTTGTTTGAAGTTTGGTTTGAGGCTTTTACATGTTGAGTAGGAAGCATGCCTATAGATGATGTGAATGCTAGTCTTAGGCTTGTTAGGTTTGCTTGAAATGTTGGTATGTTGGTGTTAAGCATGTACTTGATGTTGTATGATGTTTAGATATGTGCTGAAAGTGTTTAGATTGAGTCAAAGTGTCATATGTTGGACCTAGAGGTCATTACAGGCCTCAGCGTATCGATACGGGCTCTCTGGTATCGGTACGCGGGGTTTGGAAAGGCTCAATTCATCGAAAATTAACAAAGGATATCGATATGCCTAGCCACCGTATCGGTACGCCGAGGAATTTTTGTATTGGTGTCACTACACGGGCTCTCGTATCGGTATGCCTTCTAGCGACTGGAATCTGATTTTTGAAAATAAACCATAAGGGATCGGTACGGAGGTGAACCGTACGGGTACGGGCTTGCTCGGCATACCATATCGATACAGAGCTTAGTGTATCGGTACGCAAAGCCATTAAGTTAGTTGAACAGTACTGATACGGGGTTAGCTCGTATCGGTATGCTGTGTAAAATTTTATGTTGTTGCCTGATGAAGTTTGGAAAATTGTGCAATTTGGTCCATGAATGTTATGTATGCAATTAATTGAGCTTGGATGATTGTTTTGAGTTGGAATTTAACATGTGAGCATGAAATTGGACTAATTAAGGATTGGTAAACTTAATTTTAGTTCAATCCTAGTAATTTGTGGAAATTATATTTTGGTCCCCAAAGTGTATATTCGAACAGCTGAACTCTATTCTAAAATCTGATTTCATGTAACGTTTCCTCTAATGCATACTCATCTTATGAATTAAATTGATGCATTTAGATAGGATAAAATGAAAAAAAGAGGACCGGTTTAGGTTATTAGCTTAGATTTGTTTCGGTAAACCTAATGTGATCCTTTTAGCTCGGTTTCGGCTAGGCTGGGTTAAGGGGGTTATATAACCACTTCTATCATCGTTAGCACCAAGTCACTTTGAGTACTATAAGAGCCTAACTCGAGTTATGGTGTCTCACAGAGATTCGAACTCGGTCTTGATTCCCCTTAGCTAACCGCTGCTAAGTTTGTTCATAGGAAGCTGGATTACGACCAACCGATCTGACTCCTAAGCCGTAAGCCAAAATAACTTTCAAGTCAATGACATCTTATTGAGTTGAAGATGTAGTAACTTTTAAAGGAATGGCCGATTTTCACTCATAGTTTCTAAAGAATCGAAGAATACTTCTCAGAGTTGTTAAGTGTAAGCCCAATTCTCACGATTAGAATTGAGTCATCGCAAAGCTTTTAGGCTAGTGGGAGTTTAGCTAAGCATGGATTGGATCATTCTTAGCATTATGGTGTGAAAAATAAATAAAGAGAATAAAGTAAAAGATGAAAAGAAAATAAGCTGCTATAGAATTCACCAAGGGAAATACAAATTCCAATCTAAGTTCAAAGGTTGAACTTAGGGGGTATTTATACCCGAGAATCTTAACAAAAGAAAATAACTCAAAACCCTAAAAGATAAACCCTAAATAAAAGATAAAATAAAGGATAAATAGTTTAAACTAATGGACTAAATTTAAACCAAGGATTTATCGCAAAAGATAAAGATAATTGATTTAAATCATGTGGCTCTAGTTGGATTCTGCTTTATCTTCTGGATAATCCCATCTTTATCTCCCAGGCATTTATCCTTAAGATAATTCCGAATTTTGACTTTGAGATAATGCTGATTTGTATTCTAGAAACTGTTGACTGTGTTGCCGAAATCTGCTACATTGTATTCGGACTACGTCGTGCCCATGACTCCTACTATGACATCCAATGTATATCTAGATTTTGCCTTCATTTGTTGGTTTTGGGCTGACATGGTCCAATGAAGCTCCTAACCAAAACAAGCCCAAAAAATGACGAATTAGTAGTATCCAAGTGAAAAATGAGGAATGATTAACACTAAAAATATGCAATATTTTACACTTATCAAAACCCATCATCCTATCGTTGAAAATCGATGAATGAACCGTCAATTGCTCCGTCGACGAACATCCAACAATAAAGAAAAAAGAGACTGATTGGGCTTCTAAGCAATGACGTCTAGAGTGTGAGGATGTTGAATGGTGAGGTACACGACGCTTGGGTGGTGAACGGTGTGAACTACCAATGAGTGAGGGATGTCAGACAATGAGGGAGATGTGATTTGAGGGTTTGATTGAAAGAAATTAAAACTTTTGGGGTTTTTAAGAAGTTCATATTTTTAAAGAAATTCAAAAATTAAATAAATAAATAAAAAGTAGGCCATGTGTCTTGTTATAATTGGATGTTGGTACTTTTTGAATGGAAGTTGATGGGAAAACCTGATTTGGGTTACGAAAGAAAGCTTTAGGCACCAAAGTGGACCGAAACAAATGTTAGACACCAAACTGGAAAAAAAAGGTATAGGCTGGGCATCGTTTTTACTAAGCCTATATATATAGTAATTATTCCATGCACAAGTGCTTAGCGCCTTAATTTTAGGGTTTAGAGACTCTATTTGAGGTTTAGAGGTTATGGGTTTAAGTGTAATAGTTTTGAATTTATGGGCTATTGATATAATTTTGGGTTTAGGGTTTAAATTTTAGGGTTTATAGGTTAAAATCTAAATCTCTAACCACATTACCCTAAAAACTAAACCCTAACCCCCTAAATTCTAATCCTAAACCTTAAATTCTAACCATAAACATTAAATTCTAACCCCTACACTAAAACTCATAAACCATAAACCCTAAAATTAAGACGCTTACGGAAATAAAAGGTTTTCACCGCTTGTATATGAGATATATATATATATATATATATATATATATATATATATAACGAGTCACACAGAGGTAGTTGAATATTTATAATTACTTTGATAAAAAAAACTCTACAAACGCTCATATTCAATTAGAGTTTAGATCTCTTAAATTAGGGTTAATTTAAATCGGTTCCTAAATTTTAAAATGTTTCAATTAACTCATATCATCTTAACAGTTAAGTCATTTTCTTCTGTTGTCTTAAATACTTGTCAGTTTTTATTTTAAAATTGTCTCATTTAAATTGTCACTTTGAAAAATTCAACAACTTTTATAAGTCACATTTCTTTTTCTATCATACATCTTATATAAACTTTTTTCCTAAAAAAATTAATGAGTGACAAAATAATTGGGACAGTGAGAGTAAAATTTTAATTTATTGTGGTGTTTTTTTGAATATTTTGATGTAATTAAATTATAATATATAGTTATTCAAAAAATATAATAGATGGGATAAATCAACTTTTAATTCTTGAATTTAGTCATTTTTTAAACTAGATCTTTATTTTTTTGTCACATTGGCTTCACAATTCTTTTCAGTTTTATCCTTTTATTGACGTGACCTTCTAAAATTGTGATATATAACATAATCTTAAAGTTTCATGCTATCAAACTATAAATAAAATACTCAGAGAACAAATTAAAAAAATATAAAATATATTTTAATTCAGTAATATAATTTTAAATTAATCGGAATGTTTGATAGTTTGAGATCAATTCAGAATCTAAGATACAATTTAAGATCATTTGATGCAATTAACCTTGTGTGTATTAGATGGCCCCTTATTTGATCTATTCCAGAAGATGAACCCTTTATTTAATCATTTTTAAAGGTAGTCTCTTATGTAATCGACCTCTAAAAGATCAGCTCCAATTTAAACACTCAGTCACTTAAAAATAAAATATTTATTGAAATCTTTTTAAAACGTAAAAATAATTTTTATTTTCCAGTTATATAAATTAAAAAAATATGAATTGGTTTATTTTTATTTCATTTTCTATTAATTAATTTTATTTCTTTTATTTTAATATAATTTTTTTAAAAATAACAAAACGAATATAAAGGGGAGAAAAACAAACAAAATTTGTTTGTCTTTTTGTAGTGACCAACACTAAAAATTAAATTCTACACTCTAATCTTAAATATTAAATTTTAAACTTTAATTATAAATTTAATCTTAAACCTTAATTTTTTTTGTTGAAACGTAAATAAAAATATAAAAAACAGAAGAACAAAGAAAAGAACGCACGACATGACATGACATATTCAAAGGGGCACGGAAGGAGGATGGAGAGAGGCAGAGGATTTGCATTGACACCATCCATCCATATCCGTAAACCATGCGAAGTCGGTCATTTAGACTTTCGTTTTCCGCGAAATTAGTTATGACGTAATTATCAAACAACCTCGATTTCTATAAGAAATCCTTTTTCCGTTTGCTCCACCCATTTTCAAGCTCTCAACAATGGCGGATCATTCAACCCAAAAGCCCCATGCAATCTTCGTAGCTTACCCTCTTCAAGGCCACGTCATCCCATCCGTTAACTTAGCCATCAAGCTCGCATCCAAAGGCTTCACCATCACCTTCGTCAACACCCATTTCGTGCACCACCAGACCGCCAAAGCTCACCCCGAGATAGGCACGTCGGATATCTACGCTAGGGTCCGGGAATCGAGCCTCGACATACGGTACACCACCGTGTCCGACGGTCTCCCCCTCGGGTTCGATCGGTCGTTGAACCACGACCAGTTCATGGCTTCGTTGTTGCATGTTTTCTCGGCCCATGTCGACGAGGTGGTCGGTCGGATAGTAGGGTCGGGGGAGAAGGTTCATTGCCTGATTGCTGATACTTTCTTCGTTTGGCCTTCAAAGATTGCGAAGAAGTTCGGGTTGCTTTATGTCTCGTATTGGACGGAACCGGCTTTGGTGTTTACGTTGTATTATCACTTGGATCTTCTTAAGAAAAATGGTCACTTTGGCCATCAAAGTAAGTTTTAAGTTTTTGGTGAAATTATGATTTTCGTCCCTGCTAATTTGTTGGTTTAATCAGTTTGACATAGTTTAGTTGTTTATCAGATCGTCGTGAAGATCCTATAAATTACATACCGGGAGTCGAAGCGGTCGAACCGAAGGATATGATGTCATACCTTCAAGAAACCGATACCACATCGGTTTGCCATCAAATCATTTTCAACGCATTCCAAGATGCCAAGAATGCAGATTTCGTTCTCTGCAACACGGTTCAAGAACTCGAACCTGCTACCATATCGGCTTTACACGCCAAAGTCCCCTTTTATGCAATCGGACCCATTTTCCCACCCGGGTTCACCAAGAGCAATGTGGCTACAAGCCTCTGGTCCGAGTCCGATTGCACCCAGTGGCTCGACAAAAAGCCCCCCGGCTCGGTTTTATACGTCTCTTTCGGTAGCTACGCCCACGTTAAAAAAACCGAGCTAATCGAGATAGCTCGAGGGCTTGCCCTTAGCAAAGTGAGTTTTCTTTGGGTGCTTCGACCTGATATCGTGAGCTCTGATGATGCTGATCCCTTGCCCGTTGGATTTAAAGAGGAAGTTAATGACCGTGCGATGATCGTACCTTGGTGCTGTCAAAATGCGGTGCTGGCCCACCCGGCGACCGGTGGGTTCTTAACTCATTGTGGGTGGAATTCGATACTGGAGAGTACATGGAGTGGGGTTCCGTTGTTGTGTTACCCTTTGTTAACTGATCAATTCACTAATAGGAAATTAGCGGTGGATGATTGGAAGATGGGGATTAATCTGAGCAATAAAAAACCCATCACGAAGGAGGAAGTCTCGGATAATATCAACCGTCTGATGAGTGGACAATCAGGAGACCAGTACAGGAACAAGGTTAAAGAGATTAAGAAAACATTGGAAACTGCATTGTCACCTAATGGATCATCGGAGACAAATATGGACCTCTTCATCCAGGTGTTCAAGGCTAAGTGTCAACTCAAACCCATCTAATAATAGTTTTTGTCGGTGCGAGTACTTAATCGATTCGAGTAGAAAATTTAAATTAGTTGAGTTTACAAGTGTTGTTTTTCATTAAATGTTATTTAATTTTTGTAAGTTAAATTGAATTTATGAAATTTGAGCCGATGAATATATTTGTTTATGTTTTTGTTCATATTTAAATATAATTATTTATAATATTAAGATATTGATTTAAACCAATTTAAACATCTCTAACCTTATATGATATGCATATATATTTTCATATTCTTTTTTATATGTATAAGTAAGATCTGTGAAGTTATTTAATAAATCAAATATCATCTAAAATTGTATATTATATTTAAAATATTATTTTTTAAGAATGAATTTTAAAGACAAAGTATTGATAAGAGTATAAAGGAAATTATGAAACGAAAGAATTAGCAAAGAGTTGAGTCATGGGATCAAATTAAATAAAAATAAAATTGAGGGATTAAATATAAAAATAAAAAAATTGTTGTCAAGAAAATTGAAGTTACATAAGTTTTCTAAATTGGTTAAGGATCATGTAGTTCAAATCTGGTCAAAATGGACTTCAAACGACGAAGGCATTAAAAAAACAAGAAAAACGTGTAAAATTGAAGGACTGAAATTAAAAAAAAAAAGAATTTGCTGTCAAAAACTGTAATTGGAGTTACATTGGTATTTTGCGGTGGTTGAGGTGTATGTTATTCAGATTTAGCCAAAAATAAACTTAAAACGAATGAAAAATTTAAAAAAGAAAAAGATCAAGGACCAAATCATAAAATAATCAAATTATTTAACTAAAGACCAAACATCATTGTTTTAATTTTCAGTTTTTCATATTTTGAACTTTATAATTTCAAACTAAAAATATTGAGTTAATTCGAATAACTTAAAATTAAAAAATATTTTTTTTCTAATCGAATTGTACTAACCCCTAATATTTATAAAAATTTTCATACATTTTTTATTGGTCTAAAACTGATTACAAGTTAGTATATGTTCATACATATTCTTAACCCTTAGAAATGGGCATACACCTTGCACACATAACGATTTAAACTCGTATCTCCTAGGATGAACATCATCCACTTTTTATTTATTTTGATTAGTGTTTTGATTATGACTTTTTATTAATGCTAATAAATGATATAATTATAATTTTAGTCCGATTATTATATCGAAAATTGAAAATTCAATCTTTTATTTTAATCATTTAGTTTTTAAAGTACATAAATCATCTATTTTTATAATATCATTAGTAGATCAAAATTAATAATATCATTAATTATCTTCATTAAAGAAATGATTGACTAATTTTCCAAATCATTATCTAGTCTACCATAATTAACCGATAATAAATAGGATAATTATTTGATACATTGACGGTGAAAACTTTTAGGTTTCACAAGCACTTTAATTTTAAGGTTTAAGGACTCAATCTAGGGTGTAGTGTTTAGGGGTTTAGGTTTAGTAGTTTAAAGTTTAGGAGTTGTGAATAGAATTTAGGGTTTATGGTTAGAATTTAAGGTTTATAGATTAAAACCTAAATCCTTAATATATTACACTAAAACCCTAACCTCTAAACTCTAAATTCTAACCCTACCCCTAACCCCTAAATTCTAATAATTACTCCTAAATTCTAAACTCCTACACCTAAACCCTAAACTAAGTCTCTAAAACCTAAAATTAAGACACTTATGAAAACTGAAAGTTTCCACCGCCAGTGTATGAGATATAATAAATACTTGTGTTATTAACACATATACTGACGGTAAAAACTTTAGTTTACACAAGCGAAGTTAGTTTAAGGATTTATGACTTTAGTTTGAAGTTTAAATGTTAAGGGTTTAAATTATATGGTATAGAATTTAAAGTTTATAATTAGAATTTAAAGTTTATAATTAGAATTTAAAATTTAATATTTAAAGATTTCAATTTTAAACTTTAACCTTAGATTATGCGTATTTGTATAAAAAACTTTGCACCGCCTGCGTATAAAATAACTCTCCTAAATATTTATTATATCATCTATTCAATCATATTTAACCAATGATAAGGATTTTGTCCATTTTAACACAACTAATAGTGGTATAAATTTGGAACTACCAACTAAATTTGTGGTACGATGACAAGCGAGTTCCGGGCAGCATCAATTGCAAATTGTCAATGGACATCCCATTTCAAAACCACTTTTCAGTCTAATAACATATGAATGGTATACAACATAGAAAAAGGGTTACACGATTCCAAAAACTAACAAAGATTGAAGATTGATTCATCTCAGGTTGTTGACTTGCGACACTGGAAATTTCTATGTAGGTATACATTTTTCCTAACACGAAAATGCAGCAAAACAAACACAAGAATTCTATATCCAACAGCCATGAGGAACAATACCAGTAAATTCTCCCACTTGGAGTTGCTGCTTTGAGAGATGTCATAAGCACTATGGATTGCCTGAAACCCCGATATCGTCCTCACCTGCCCCACTGCAAAATTGGTCCCGAGGTACTCGTTCTCCAAAATCCCCTATGATCAAAACATAGGTTAACAAAATTAATGATCCATTCAGCAATCATGAAATTGCCCGGACAGAAATATGGTTTGTATTTTGTAACAAGGAATAGATGAACTAATGTTATAAGATGCACACAAACCTGGATGGAATAAGTGTGGAAAGCAATATATGATAATGGATACTTCCAGACAGGTCTAGGCAACTCGTTGTGGATTCTTAAATAGCCTGCGGAAAGCATCATTACCACCTGAAACATCATGCATTTTTGTCTTGAGACTGACAAAGGCTAGGTGAAAGATAAATATTGGAAATTGGAATGGAAAATAATTTTAAGAACGTAAACGAATGGCGAATAAATAGTGAGGACTTACATGTATGGTTACAAGTGTTAAGACACTCCAGAAAACATTTTGCCACAAAGAAGTAACAGCCAGCAGCAATCCTTCATTGACAAAGAGGCACATGAAGAAATTCAGCACAAAGTACATCAGCAAGCTGAATCCGTCACGCATTCCTATTAAGAAATAGAAAACAAGACTCGATGATATGGCAATGAGGAACAGGAATGGAATGCTGGAGAGAAGTTGCCCGAACAAAAAGACTACAGCTCCTGAATGCTGGTTCGACTCCTCACTCGCATATATCTGCCAAATTGAAAAGCATCAATCATGCAACTTTTGAAATTGGGGGGAAGAAAATGAAATGAATTTATCAATCAAATCAAAATTCAGAAAAACTGTTATTTTTCAGTTAAGCTGGGAAATGAGTGGATTTCAAATTGGATACCTCCTTTTAGCTAAAAGAAAAGGTACCAAAGACAGGTAGGATCACCTTGATTTCTTTCAGTAGCGAAGGTACTCCAGCGATGCTTAAAAGTGAAGTAAACGACACAAACATGAAAATTGCAGCCACTCTTTTCTGTGATGAGAAAAAGGATAAAAGTTAGAAAAACACCCATGCTACATTTAACATGAGTGAATCAATTATTATTCAGAAATGAAAGATTAAAAGATAAGTTGAACTTCAAAAGCAAGATAGACAATAACTTGGGCCCTGCATCCAAAAGGCAGGAATAATTATGATGAACAATAGAATAACTTGTTAGTCGAATTACTTCTATTTCTTTATCACAACGTGTCATAATAAAATTTGTTGCAAGCATCCCCATGAAATGGATGTATAGGACTATTGCTTCATCAACCATATGAAGTGACTATTGAAGAAAAAAATAGGGACAGACGCAGGATTTTATGTTAGAGGGGGCAAACTTATAAAATTTTAGGGACAGCAAAAATAGATTTTCAATAGAAAATACATAGAAAATTTCTAAAAAACTTCTACATCATATAGGAATTTCAAATTTTTAGGGGGCGACTGTCCCCTCTCGGTCCATCCCTGGAAAAAGGATTAAATGGTATTTTACCCCTAAAATTGTCTCATTATCACTTTGGCACCTAAAGAATTTTTTTGTTCAACTTAGTCCTTGAACTTTCCAACAGTGATGCATGTTAACCCAGTCCATTTTTCCGTTACAAAAAAAAATTCATGTGACATTCTAGGAACGTGACACATAATATGTTAAATTTAAAAACTTAAAGAAAATTCTTAAAAAAATAAAAATTCAAAAAAAAATCTCAATTTGTTAAATAGAAAAAAGTGTGATTTTTGGGAATTTAAAGTTTCTTTATGAATTTTCTTGAAGTTTTTCAAATTTAATATACATTATGTGGCACGTTCCTAGAGTGACATTTTTTTTGTAACGAAAAACGAACTGGGTAACATGCATCACAATTGTGAAGTTCATGTACCAAACTAAACCAAAATTCTTCCGGTATCAAAGTGATAATGAGGTACAACATCAGGGGCCAAAATACCATTTAACCCAAGAAAATAAAATTTGGTACTCTACAATGACGTTTTTAAATTGAAGTTGCTTGAGAAAAGTCCACGTCCACAACTAGTAGAAGCAGATCTTTGCAGCTCAAAAACATAGGAAACATGCAATAGAAGGAGGACAATAACGCATGCTGACTATGACATGACAAGCCATCTATAAAAGTCGTAACAATAAGAAAAATATTCTACAGAAAATAAGCAACACATGACTTTAATAAATATAGATGTTTGCATCACATTGATATAAATGCCTTATCAAACAAGTTTAGGTCAAATTAAGTCAGATTCACCTAAACATAAGAGCAGACATATTTTGACTAGTGCACAAATGGTAGTACTCACCACAACTGAAGACAGGGAATGCCCCAAGCCTGAAAATACGGTTCCAATACACAGTGTAAGGAGCATATAAAAAATAAGTCGAAGCCAGTAGTATTTCCACTCCCTTGACATAATTAATAATGACCTCCAAGTCAAAACTGCAATCCGTGTGGCATTGCTAGCCTTTCCCTTGCTTTTGAGAAGAGGACCTTCCTGTGAATGCAACAAAGTGAACAAAAATTAAAAGGGGTGACTTATAGCCACCATAAGGATCCAGGAAATCATGCAAGAAAAATGCTTAACATACGTTGTAAATAGATGTCAGCCAGCTAGACTCCACCATTCACTTACCTTCGCTCATTCTAACTTTTAAATTGTACACCCAAGGCATGTTAAACTATTGATTGAATTTCGGGCTTAACCCAAATGGCTCACCCATCTCCATGAATCCCCACAAGGCTTGGGTTCAACCATCGGCACCTGCAGAATCCCCTTCCCTAATTTCCCCTAGGCCATGGCCTCCTTTGTACCAAAACCAACTATTACTAGTTTTGCATAGTAAAACTGTAAGGATTTGGGGCACCATTAGACTAGAATCTAACACATGCCCCAAATAAGGGACAATTATACATGATGGCACATATAATTAAAGCTTCCTAGTGCCCTATTAGTAAAAGCCACAAAATGATAAATGATTATGGTTCAAGACAAATAAGAATACATATTGTACCCTCTCTGTGAGTCTCAGTATCATAGTTTCAACTGCAGCTGCATCAGCTGATGATTTATATGTTGCCTCAAGAGTACGAATTGCAACAGCAGTATCCATGTTCACAGATGAGAAGTCCCCATTGTCATCCTGTTACAATGTACCAGCTCATACAAATTAAGTTCTCAGGTAGCAACAATATTGACTAAAAGCCATTATTCAAGAGTGAAACAATTAAAAAAAACTGCAACGGTTTGTCTAATACCAAATAATATAAAACACTGTACAAATATTTTTAATCCTCTTAAGTTACCATCAAGTCAAATCATCCAATAGCTTTTGAGATCTGACTCAAAAGTTTTATAGATTCTATTCTTATTCATATACTTTTGGGGTTTTACTTGTTCTCTGTAAGTACCATTGAGGTTTTGAACTATATTGTACTTAATGAGAATCATTGAATACCTGCCAATTTTTGCACATTGCAATGATCCTGTCAAAATCTGTATTTATGGCACGTAGAAAGTGATCGGAAGGACTTTGCATAATTGGGCAAGGGAATCCAGCATTTGAGAAGTGCTTCATCAAGAAAAAGGAGATAAATTAGAATAATAAGGACAGATTTGTACTCTTAAGGAATATTAAGAGAGAAACAATTTGGATGATTAAATGGATTCTATCTTCTTCTCTTCAATCCACATTACAGGAACCAAGTGCATGTATGAAAGAGTCTTTAAAAGACCTTCCTTTTCTTCCATATCAACTGATAATAGAAAATGAAAACAAAGACAAGAGATCAAAAATAATTATACTCGTGTTATCACTTACCTGCAAGCAAGCTAACGTTTTCCCGAAAAACAAGGTGTTCCCATTTGAGAGCAGACAAATACGATCAAAGAGGCCAAAAACTTCTGTACTGCTCTGGTAAATGGTGAAAATGAGAGTGCATCCTGTGTTTGCAAGTTTCTTTAGTGTTACCATCATCAAAAGGGCAGAGACACTGAAAAATATATAAAATATTAAAAATTTAGTAACATCATAAATGATCTTAATTCTATGGAAAGTAGATGGAACAGCAATCATACGGTTAGCATTGTAAAGCATGCAGGAGAAAAGGAACAAATATCAGTAAAACACTTGAAATAATTAAATTAAGGAAAATAAATGAAAAATTATACCTGTCAAGATGATAGAGAGGCGCAATACTAACACGCCTTCTTTCACCCCTAGCAAGGCCTTTCATATAGCAGTGGCCTCCAATCAGTTTGTTTGCATAGTCACCCAAGGACATTGCTTGGATGGCTTCCTCTACCACACTCTTTTTCTGACAGAAAAAGCCAGGAAGTTGGAGCAAAGCTGAATAGTATAGATACTCCCGGACTGTGAGTGAACTAATCAGAGTAGTTTCCCTGTCAACAAATCCCTGCAAATTGAATGTTTCAAAGTAAAAAGAATTAAACAACCTTGAATTGAATGATTCCTTGCAATTTCTGTTCAACTAAAATAGAATCAATTTTGAGAAGGAACAAAAATCAGATATCAGTTTTAAAAAAGGTAGTTCATAGAAACCCTACTCATGATGCTTGCTAAATTGGAAACCTAAGTGAGACCGAGTATTAAGATTTATCACCTAAAGGATTCACATGATGAAGCAAGTGAAATGAAAGAAAATGGATCGATGTACTGCGTAATATGATTGCTCATCAGAGATTTTCCTATATATCTATGATCCAAAACAGGGATGAGATTTGTGCTGACAATTTCAAGTATATTTTGACATCTGTAGAGTCAGTCCAACATATTATAATTACAGAAGACCAAATCCAAAATGTTCATGTGAGAAAATGCAATGTGTGTATTATATATATATCATTTTGGACAAAAAGGACTAAAAGTAATCACTTTCAGCAGAAAAGAATCACTCTGTCCAGATAAAACCACAGGAAGCATCAAAAGTAACATCTAGTAACTTCAACCTACATGAAAATGTAACGGAAACTCACATATGAACCATAAAGCAAGCGTGTTTTCGCCCCATTAATGAATACTTCACCATACATTTTAGCCGAAGGATGCAATCTTCCTATAATCAAGAAAAAAAGATTTTAGTCCTAAAAATCTGAAAATTAAACAACATAAAAGCATAAACGGACTTCTTGTTAGTTAAGTAGCCAATACAAGTGTCATACTAAAAGACCTGCTATAGCCCTCAGTAGCGTAGACTTCCCGGATTTTGCAGGACCCACGATTACTGTCATCGTGCCAGGTAATGCGTAACCATTGGAACTCTTCACAACCTTATCAGAATATTTCCTTTTTCCCTTGATAGTAACAGCCAATTCTTTCCACACAACAGACGCACCAGCAGTTTTTCTAACAACAGCTCCACCTTCTGGCAGCGGTGGTGACGGCAAGGACCCACTATTGAGTTTTGAGAGAGACGGTGAGACTGGCGTATTTGCAGCATTGATAGAGTCACCTCCTTCCTCCACCCTGGCATCAATATCTGTATCCTCCCACTCAGGTGAATCCTCGAATGAGATAGGTTGCCGGAGAGAGCCAGGTTTACGCAGATAGAAAAAATTACTTGAGGGCATCCTACTTGCTGGACTACTGGCTGAAGAGGAAGAAGACCTATAATTGTCTGACTGAGACTGTATTTCTTCCATTTACAACTCCTGATTTCTAAACCTTGGAAATCAACAGCCCTGGCAAATTATTTGGGAAACTTACTAGCACCCCACTTAACAATTAAGGGATGAGATTAACTGAAAACTGCATGCACGATTGTTGTATCATCCACACTTTCAATGCCTTCACAACCCTAATCAAAACATTGTGTCACCTGTTCAATGAAAACAACTATTAACCAACTAATATTAGGTGTTAGAATTTAATTTCCCTTGTAAAAAATTGTATTTGAGCTTGAAAACCACAGCCTGTATTCAATACGAGGAGCTAATTAAACAAAAGATTGTTCATCATTTCACCCAAAATCAAGAGAAGCTCAACTTCCCAGGAGATAATAGATAAATTCAACACCATCAATGGAGTACAAAATCAAAAACCAAATCAATAGCTCAGTATCACAATAACCCACTACTCTACATGAAAGTAACATGTTTTCCAGCATACCAAAACAAAATACTAACCGACTTGAGCTCCCCTCTAACAACTCAAACTTCCCAATACTCCATTTCATCACTAAAACAAACTAATGCAGTAAAATACTCCAAAAACGAAAACCTTAAGGAAAAAAACACGAACAGCATAGGAACTAAAACAGAAACCACTATTTCTTTGTACAAAGAACAAATTATTGAACCAACCAAGTAACTTGCTGAGCTCAAGATGCTGAGTTACATAAAACCAACAAACACAGAACCCCAAACCCTGAAGTGTCGGCCTTCTCTTAGTATCTCAAGTACCCAATAGCAGACAAAACAAAAAACTAAAATGAGAAGAAGAAGAAGAAGATATAGGAAGGTGTGAGTAAGAGTCAAACCTGGATCTGAGTAAGAACCTCAATGCGAGAGATAGAAAGAGAAAAGGAGATGAATGTGAAAAGAGAGTGTAGTGACAAGTGAGTCACAGAGTTAAATCAAATGAAATAAATGACTCTAAAAACTCGGCAATGTTCCCGCGTTACTTGACCCGCTTTTTATACTATTGCTTAATTTGCTTTG
The DNA here is from genome assembly GCA_019671005.1 of Hibiscus mutabilis. Lineage (NCBI taxonomy): Eukaryota > Viridiplantae > Streptophyta > Magnoliopsida > Malvales > Malvaceae > Hibiscus > Hibiscus mutabilis. Next base: position 6,450,583 of record CM033729.1, on the reverse strand, counting down.
CTTCGTTGCAGGCATCTCTCTGTCTCCGCAGTACACTTGACTGAATTATTTGTATATAAGCGCTTATACATATGATTAATTACAGAAAGAGCCCCTAAGTTTTTATCCACATTTTAATTTGGTTCTTCAAAATATCATGATCCTCTCAATTGAGTCATTCATTCGATCTAACGCAACTTAGGCATTAAATGTTAAGGTGTTAAATACGTGTATACCTATTGTATTGACGTAATTTTTTCTTCATATTCTAAGAATTTGATTTATGTGCTTTAAATAAATTCAACAACAGTTCAACGTTAGCATTAAATGTCTAATTTGATAATTTAGACCGATAGAGTGATTTAATTGATATAATACTAATAATTTAAAGGTTTAATTAGAATGCTTTGAAGTTTTTGGACTAGTTTATAACAAAACTCATGGTTTAAGAACTTTCAATGTAATTATATGTAGTGTGTGTTTAAAGATTTATAAATATGTAGTGTGTGTTTGATCTTTCTCTTTCTGTAAGGGTCGCTTTGAATTTATATTCTTAGGAAGAAACATAATACTGTGTTTTTTGCCAACGAGCCATTTGAAAAAGCGCTCCCCTTCATTCCTTCACGTGATTTATTCTACTTTGAGATTGAAAAAAAATATTATATACAAAAATGTGATGGCATAAAGCTAAAAGAATGTCTCTAACGTTTAATTGAATAGTTATTTTTGTTTAGATTTTTTAAATAGTTTAACCCTTAATCTTTTATTTTAAAATAGTTTTTTCTGCGAATGAAAATTGTTAGTCAACTACCGGTAAATGTTTGAAATTGTAGTGTACGCTGATATGACAATGTCATATAGACAAATATGTTGACTTGGAAAATGTCACATCAATCAAAAAATAATTTTATAAAATTATATAAAATATAAAATTATTTTCTCTTCGGACGTGTCATTCTGTCAAGTCATTTCAAACTGTTTACCGTCAGTTACTAATAATTTTAGCAAATGGGCCATTTTGACCAAAAATAAAACGTTGATAAATTGCTTCAATAAAAGAATAAGGGCCAAAATGACTATTCAATCAAACTGTTAAACGTCAGTTGAATAACAATTTTCATCCGCAGATGGGTCATTTTGACCCAAAGTAAAACATTAAGGGTTAACTTGCGTCGAGAAAAAAAACAAGGATCGAAATAACTATTCAACCAAATATTAGGGGTATTTCTTGACATTATGCCAAATGAGATATGTGACCATTCTTTGATTTTTTTTTACCATGGAAATTACAAATCTAAATTAATTACAGTTATTTAAACTCTTAAATCAAAGATAAATATATTTAAAGTTCTAATTTTTTAATATTATAATAGATAATAATAAGATATCAATTGAACTAATGTTCAATCAACATAGTTTTAACTTTCTTAAGAAATGGATAACAACTAAAACCTAATAGTGCATCTTAATAACAATGAAACCAAACTTGGAAATGCTTTTAATTTATTGCCATACAACAGGCATAAAATAACATGCTTGATTAAGAAAGTAACAAAGTTTCGTGTAATTCATTTTTTTTATCTTAGCCATATATAGGGGAAAATTTTTGATATACAGTAAATGTCTGTCAATTTAAGGTTTAGAGTTTAGTGTTTGTATTTTATAATTTAGAGTTTAGAGTTTTAAGATTTAGGGTTAGGAATTTAGATTTTATTGTTTCAATAGGAAAGGTTGTGTAAATTTTACACAAGTTTATCAAATTTAGGGTTTAGGAGTTTAGCTTAGGTTGTATGATTTAAAATTTAAGATGTATGATTAGAGCTTATAGTTTAAGGTTTAAGATTTTAAGGTTATGAATTTAGATTTAAAATAGAAATTGTTGTGTAGGTTTTTTTTTTACTTATATTGTGTATCAAAAATATAATTATATATATCATATTATATTTGTATTTGATTTTTTTAAATGTCATATCCAACCATCAAGGATTGAGTGTAATGACGAGACACATTGCTCTTTTAATTAGAGAAATTGAGGTTAAACTTTTGAGACGACAGTGAAAGAAAAAATTACGAATCCCGAACATAAATACTAAAATAGACATATACCGTTAAAAATGTCATAACCGATATTGATCAAATCTACAGAATTGCATCGTTGAAAAAAAGTTGTAATCCCTTCGCAAGAATTTGCATCTACAAGATTTTTCCACTCCTTTATTTTGTTGTCTTTCATTTCAATCATTTGAGAAATTTGTTTTTCCCTTTTTCTTTTTTGTTTGCAACGAAAGGTAGGGAAAATAATTAATTCTCTCGCTGTAGATGTTTTTACTCAAAGATATACATTCTATTCCCATATATGAACACCATACCTCTTAGTTGCTTTTCCTTTTTCTTTTAGTAATAAGATCGTTAAAATAAATTAAAAATGTGTGGGCCACATGCACTATGCATTTCAGACCTTTTTTTCTTCTAACCCCATTACTCCAAAGACTTATTGGAGAAAATGTTCAAAATAGTAAAAAAGAAAAGTTGTAATTAGATATATGATTCGGATTTTGATTTAAGGTTTCGCAAATTTAAATGATTATTATCATATATACCGATGATGAAAAAATTTACTGTACAAGTTGATTTAGTTTAAGATTTTATGATTTTAGTTTGGAGTTTATGAGTTAAATGTTTAGAGTATGAGATTTAGAATCTAAAATTTATAGTATTTATAGGTTATAGTTTAGGGTTTAATATTTACAATTTTAGGGTTAGAGATTTAGATTCTGAAGTAAAAACAGACATGTAATTTTTTACACTAACATCAAATCTAAATTCTGATATCGCTACTTTTTCTGTTCTCCTATCTTTTTCATTCAACTTTATATGATTATAAGAAAACGGTAGTTTCTTTTGTTAAAAAAGAAGAAAATAATAATGTAGATAGTCGTGACTCTTGAGTTTTCTCCCATAACTTTATAGCAGTAGTTGTAACACCCCCTTCCCGTATCCGTACAATGAACACGAGTTGGAAATGGCACAATAACTTAAAAACATTTTATATTTAAAAAATCGAGGTAAATTAAAATATTTCTAATTATTTAAGAGTATTCATCAGTCATAATTTGTAAACAAATAAAATGTAAACATAATTAACTTTTAAGTATTATATCATAGTTACATATTTACATAACTCATTTAACAACGTATATAAAATTCAGTACAAAGCAGGTCGGTTTAAACATTTTAACAAAATAGACAGATCATTTTAGTACATGCCACTAATACATACACGAAACAAGGATGTCATAATTACTAGAAATTAACCTGTCGATTCGTAAATCTCCAAAAAGAGAAGATGATGCAAAGGCTCCGCTTCTACTTCCTTTTACCTACGCGTATAACAGAAATACACGCTAAGTATAACTTAGTGAGGCATAAGGTAAGTAACATATGTAAAACAATTATAGATACATGATAATCATTTAAATCTCATACTTTATAATGCAAGAATGTTATGCAAGAAAGCATAAAGTAATCATTCTTTAGTTTTAAAACATACTTCATAATACCAGAATATAGCCCAAGGTAAATATTAAGTACTTTAAAAGTACTATTCTTTATTGCTTGCAGACACAATAAAGTGCCTATAACATATATGACACTTTAAAGTGTTGTTAACTTTATGATACACATTGAAGTGTCAATACCTTTATAATATTCTTCAAGTGTCATTAACTCGTAGAATGTCTTATATGGTTGATGGTGCCTTTAAACCAACTAACCAACTTATACGGTTGATGGTGCCTTTAAACTAACTAACCATCTTATATGGTTGATGGTGCCTTTAAACCAACTAACCAACTTATACGGTTGATGGTGTCTTTCACCAACTAACCAACTTATACGGTTGATGGTGCCTTTAAACCAACTAACCACCTTATATGATTGGTGATGCCTTTAAATCACCTAATCTCATTATCAGACAATACATTTACGTATCCATAAGGCAATTCATCATGACACGTTGAAGTGCTAATAACTTTATATACTCTTAATGGTATACCTCAATATTGTCCAACTTAACATTACATTACCAAGGGCAAACTTGAAAATAATTCTTGCAAATAATGGCAAGTAACCCAATTTCCATACATACATATATACATCACGTAAAACATTTTTATAATGGAACAATTCATACTCCAATATGCTTTATAACATTCACGGTATACTGCCATTTAACAATTTTATGAAATAACTTGTCATACGTATGTCATGCTAAAAACATATATGCACTCACCTGTAATGATGTAGAAGTAGCCTCACTAAGTATGCACTCACCTGTAATGATGTAGAAGTAGCCTCACTAAGTCTATTCAATAACATTTTCTTTTCCTCTTTTACTTGGGTCTCCTTCTGTTTCCCTCGGAACTGTAGAAAACCAATCGAACACATATATTACTATACTTTTGTTAGTCTCAAATTTAACATTGCTAACTTGATTCCAAACATACTTATTTGAATATGAAATATTCAAATATTTTCCTTCTTCCATGTACTTCCTAAACTCTTATAATAGTCCTTGATGATTAATTTAACTTCAAACAATTCTTCTAACTCTTTAAACTAATATTCAGATACAAAATGTATCACTTTTCAATTTCTGGCAGCTTGCACTACCTTTGCAAAAACACTTATACTGGGCAGAATAAACATCGGATCTTAATTTCCTTTATACTGGAGAAACTAGATTCGATAACGGTTCTAACGGTATAAACCTCATAAATTACTAAAATCCAAAAAAAATTATGAAAATTCATCAAACTCCCGTCACAGAGCTGCCCTAACCAAAACTGTTCTGAAAATTTTCTGACCTCCATTAGATTAAAAAATCATATCTTTTGACTCAGAACTCGAAATTAGTTTCCGTTTGTTGGAAACTAAACTAGACATCCATATCTTCATTTTTGATATAAAATTCACCATCTAACCATTTCTCTAGAATTTATGGTAAATTTCTAAACTTACTGCCAAATTTTAAATTTAACTAAACTTCCATATTTAGGTTCTATAGTTATCACATAATCTCATCATTTGTTCATTTGTTCTTATAGATTACTAAATCACCTAAAACAACTTATTCAAATCAAAATCTCTTTACTTCCGACACTAAAATAAATTTGACAATAATTCCCCTTTACTTTACATCTTAACCGAAATGGTCACTTACCCTAATTAAGGGAATTCAATCTTCTAAACATCAAAATAATACTTCTAATTTCATAATTCATTCATTTTCATCCTTAATTCAATTCCCTAACCAAAATCCCCAAAACTTAGGGTTAGGGTTTATGTCTTAAACATGAAATAAATCCCAATTCAAGCTTGTTTTCATGTTCTAAATCATCAATTCAACTAACTACCATTCTAATTCCATCATAGACTTCAACTTCCATCATAAATATTCATCCATGAACATAACTTGTACTTGACTTTTCCATGCAAAAATACTATCAACATGAAGAGTTTGAAGCATAAAACAATTTATTCTAAAGTAACATACCTTGAATCAAGCTTAAAACCTCCCAAATTTAGCTTAAAAATTGAATTTCCTATCCCCTTATTTCTTTCTTGCTCACGGCATGTAGGAAGAAGATGAACCAAAATTTTGTTCATCCTTTTTTTATATATTCATCCACATGTCCCTTATTTTGTATTCTAATAATGCCACATGTATCTTTAAAAATGAATTTTAAATTAATTTTTATCCATATTACCACTTTGTACTCCAACTACATTCATATTTACAAATCCTCTTCCAACATGCCATTCCATTACATGGGAACTACTTTAGTTCCTTCCTAACCGGCCATCCTTTAAAAAATTGTAAAATTTCATTTTATGATTTTTGTTCGATCCAATTATCCGAAAATCGTCTAATACGCTTTTTTTATCAATCGTATTATCAACTCTTAATCCAAAAATCTCATATTTTTAAAATTCCATAAATAAATAATATTGTCATAATCAATCTCATATATTTATGGAGTCTAACGTTGAAATTTGGACTCGATCCAAAAATACCGATAATTATCCGAAATCTCTATCGGATAAAATTCTCTTAAAAGTCCTTCAGCAAATATTCGTATGAATCATTTCTACTTATTCAGAATCCTCGATAATAATCAAAAGCACAAATATGGGACATTCCCATAGGTCACCCATCATAATATTTCCCTGGCCTGAGCACGCTTAATAATTTTATTCGATCCAAATTTAGTATCTTTTTCTGCATCTTAATTCTTAAAATCGATATCAAGGTATTTATTTCAAACCGATTTACTCTTATACCGAATAAAATTACTTATTGGGAAAATTATCATATTGGTCCCTGAACTTTTCTCAGCTTTTCACTTTGGCTACCAAACTTCAATTTTTTTACGTTTTAGTCACTAAACTAAAACCACAAACTTTTTATTCTTTACATTTTAATCACTAAGCAAATATTGGGGTATTACAATAGTGTTATGCCTATGGTTCCATGACATCTGAAGACGTTCTACTCCAACGTTCAGCTCTTCCAGGGGGCACTCCTGGATAAGAGACCTCCGAAACTCACTCCATAGCAGCATTTGTCATACCTATTAAGTCCACTTAAACTAATAGTTGTTAGTATTATTTTAGAGCTCAAAAATTAAGTTTTTTACGATACAACTGACAGAAACAAATAATATTGGCTCAAAACATTAGTTCCCAATCTAGCATCTATTTCTAGAACTCTGCGGTTGGTATGACGAGTTCTAAAGTTTTTTAATGATTTTCTATGAAACTCATTCAACTCTGACACCAAAAGATATTAAAAATAATATTTTACGAAACTCGTCATATTAGCACGACAAATTTCATTAAAAATTCTAAATTTTATAATGATTCAGTCTGCTTATCAAACTATTTCTGTTAAGGGCACTCTTGAGAGAAAAGAACTGTATATTACTGTTGTGTATGACCATAATGATAATGTTTTGAGACGAGGTTTATGGTTGCAAATCTAGCATATTGAGAGTATGGTTGGATCCTCACCCTGGGTGGTTGGAGGTGATTTCAATATCACTGCTTATGATAGGGAAAGTTCCAATTTTGAATTGGTAGGGCCTCACTGTACTGTTGAAATGGAATAATTACAGTGTTTTATGGGGAATGTTGGACTCCAGGATCATCCTTTTTTAGGACCTATATTTACATGGTCTAATAAGCAGGAGGTAAATTTCTTGGCGAGGAAACTTGACAGAGTTCTTGTCAACCCTGCTAGGATGACTGCTATGATAAATTCACATGTGAAGTTCTTATCCCCTGGCATATCTGATCACGGCCCTGGATTAGTCTAGTTATCCAAAGAGGCTCCAGTGAATAAATTTAAGCCTTTCAAATTTTCCAACTTTTAGACGGATCATCCTGAATTTGCAAGAATTGTGAAAGAGTCCTGGAATGAGCCTGTGCAGGGAAATCCTCTGCAGTAACTATTTTGCAAATTGAAGAGACTAAAGCCTTGTCTTAAAAAGTTGAAAGCTGATCATTATGCTGACATTTCTAAATGAGTATCTGAGAAACGAGGACAACTGGAGCAGCAGCAACTCTTTAATCTGTCTAATCCTTCCTCATGTGATGTAATAGCTGAGAGAAATTTGCATCTTAAACTGGTTGATCTGGAACTTGCAAAAGCTTTGTTTTACAAGCAAAAGCTAAAATAAGATGGCTTCAGAAAGATAATCAAATTACTAGATTCTTTCACTCTGTTGTGGTAATTAAAAAGAAGAAGAAGACTATAAGACTTATTCAGGATGAGATGGGGAATAGCTTTGTACTTTGATGCAATGTCTGTAGAGGTAATTAAGTTCTTTACTCAACATATTGGTGCAGCTGATATCAATGTTACTGGATGCAGTGTTGAGCTTTTGAAGAAATTTGTGCCATATTCTTTGCCTCCTACTGCTAAAGATTCTCTTACTCGTGATGTTACTGATACTGAAATCAAGACTGCTATTTTTAGTCAGGGGAATGATAAGGCACCAGGACCTGATGACTACATGTCTTGATTTTTTAAAGTTTTTTGGGAGACTGTTGGTAAGGATTTCACTTTAGTAGTGAGATACTTCTTTACTACCTCTGATATGCTGCCTGCTTTCAACTCCACTGCTATTGTTCTTGTGGCTAAAACCCCGAATGCATGCTTGGCAAGAGACTTTAGGCCTATATTCTGTTGCTCTGTTGTGTATAAAGCCAGTACCAAAATCCTGGTTAGCAGATTGTCTAAGTTTTTTCCTGACATGATTTCACTAAACCAGTCTACATTTGTTAAAGGCAGAGGAATTGTGGACAATACACTCCTTGCCCTGGAATTGGTTCGCGGGTATGCTCAGAAGTCGCGCTCACCTAGATGTGCCCTAAAAGTATATCTACAAAAAGTATTTGATTCACTTAGTTGTGAGTTTATCCTTGGCGTTCTCGAAGCAATAGGACTCCCTCCTCAGTTCAGAGCATGGATTCAGGCTTGCATTACTGGATCTCGATTTTCTATAAGTTTCACTGGAAGTTTGGTGGGATACTTTAAGGGTATGAGAGTTATAAGGCAGGGGATTCTCTCTTCCCTTACTTATTTGTAATGGCTATGAACATCCTTTCTCATCTTTTAAATGTGGCAGCTGCAAAAGGGATTTTTCAGTATCATTCTAAGTGCAGAAAAATTCAAATGACACATTTATTCTTTGCAGACGATCTTTTAATTTTCTGCAAAAGGAATTTAAATTCCATCTTAGGAGTAAAGTGTGTTCTGAAGCAGTTTTACTCTATGTCTGGATTGAGGCTCAATGCAGAAAAATCAGAACTGTTTGCATCTGGGGTTGATGATGAGCATTTGAGAGCTATTCATAAAGTAGCTGGATTCAAGATTGGTGTATTGTCTGTCAGGTACCTGGGAATCCCTTTAATTGCCCGAAAGCTGACTGAAAGGGACTGTGCAGCTCTTTTGGACAAAATCAAAGCCAAGTTAAACATGTGGTCCAGTTTGAAGTTAAGCTATGCAGGTGTATTACAACTTATAAAATCCGTAATCTATGGCATGCTGAATTACTGGTGCAGACAGATTCTTTTGCCTAAAGTAGTGATTAGGAAAGTGGAACAATTATGTACTAGATTCTTTTGGAAGGTCAGGGACACTCCAGCTAAGGGTGCTCATGTGAGTTGGAAACAAATATGTACCCCTAAAGCTGAAGGTTGGTTAGGGATTAAAGACCTTGAGACTTGGAATCAGGCCTGCACAATATACCTCATGAAAGCTTTGCTTGCTAATGAAGGCTCACTTTGGGTGGCCTGGGTGAAGAATTATGTTTTAAAGGGTGTTGATATTTGGTATGTCAACTGTAAATCTCACTTTAGTTGGAGCCTTAGATGAATCCTAAAGCTGAAAGATACTGCTCAAGCTTTATTCTCTGGGATTTTGCCGGATTGACAGTTCAAAACATTTGGAGAGAAATCAGAAGTAGCAAGGAGCATGTACTGTGGCAGAAGCTTGTTTAGTTCACTTTGTATATTCCTAAACGCACTCTTATTATGTGGATGGCTATTCTTGATCGGTTGCCTACAAAGGAGAGGTTGCTAAAGATGGGGATGGATTGTGATGGTCTTTGTTTAAACTGTGGAGCTCAACAAGAAACTCGAAATCATATGTTTTTTGATTGCCCTTATGCTCGGGGCATTTGGGAAAGAAACTTGCGTCTGTGTTGCTTGGAGAGACCAACTCTTGCTTGGGATGAGAAAATTCAATGGGCTGTGACTTACATGAAAGGGAAGCCTCTGCTGGTGCTCTTGTTGAAGTTGGCTTGGGGCTCATTTGTATATTGTCATGGCCCAAACATTTTGGTCCGAGACAGTTACGCAAGGATCCGCCCAAAAGGTTCAAAGCGGATCGTCGAGCTTGCCAAGACCACCAGACTTGGCCCAACACTTGGAGAATGCTAGAGAGCCCGATCACACTAGCTTTCTAGAAATGGCAAGAGGCAATGAGTCAAATGAAGAATCTTGCCATATCGGGTGTGATCAACTATCTGAGGAAAGAAACCTACTAATTAATGTAATTAGGTAGGATTTGATATTCTTTCCTAGATTAGAGATTCTTGTAAGGATTTGGGCTAATCCTGGCCATCCATGTAAATCGATCCGTACCATTGATTGAGTGGGAGCTCAACTATAAATAGAGAGCCTCCCACTCTTATTTGTATCATCCATCTTATTCCATTCATTCTCTCATTTGATAAGAGTAATAAGACTCTGAGGCATTTACTCTAGCTTTACTCTTGTCATTTTCAATTGTCCTTGGTTCTTAAAGTTCTTTGTTCTAGTTGCTTCTCGAGTGGCCAAGAGTAGCCACCATAGTGCTTAAAGCACTTCTGCATCCATCGAAGCCTGGAGGGCTTGTCCGAGCCGTTGTTGAGTAGTAGTACTCACAAGGCTGGTTGAAGGCTTACTTAGGCGCGGGAATCGACCGATTAGTGTCAAAGGTGTCTAAGGCCGCAAGGATCCACTAGGGTTGAGCCCTAGTCCCGTGACAAGTGGTATCAGAGCGAGACGAGGGGGCTTGCGTTCGAGCCTACTTGGTGTTGCAGTCAAGTTAGGCGAAGGTTTGCTTCGAAGTAATTCGTTGTAAAGAAGTGATCGAGATGGCATCAAAGTGGAAGACATTGAATGAGGTAAGACAAAGAGATTACATTTCTACTCAGACGTTTGATTCTTTCAGGAAGGAATACGACGTCATGAGCGAGATGTTGAACAACCAAGATTTCTCCCTCAAAGAAACCATGGAGTCCATGAAGGAGACCCAGGGTGTCTTGGAGTCCCGCCTTGAAAGATTAGAGTCCATGGAGGACAGGTTCAAGGACGAGATGCGGCGAGTTCGCAACGAGGTAGAGATAGTCCGCCAGAGTAATGCTTGCGAAGCCGAGGTGAAGGCTTTGCGGATCGAGGTGAATGAGCTCAAGGAAGAGCTACTCAGTTGCAAGAGTGCAATGAGTGAATGGGGTGCGCTTGCCACCATCTTAGAGGGATTTAGGCCTGGGGCGAGGCTTGCATTGGAGCAAGGAGGTGCCCAGATTCGAGAGGCCAAAGATGCGGCCAAGTTGCTGACCGAGCCTGCAAGAGACAAGTCAGTCACTACCGAGACGTCCAAGCCCACGACGAGTGACTGTGGGAATGGCAAGGCTAAGTCCGTGCCAAAGAAGAAGGCGAGTAGAAAGATAAAGTGCTACTTCTGTGATGGCCCACATGTGATAAGAAGTTGTCCCGAGAAGAATCGCCTTGCTGCACTCATCAAGAGAGAAGATGAGCCAGAAGGGGAAGTAGTGCGACTTGGCGCAATTGCGAGTGTCAATGAGCCAAGGGAAATCCAAGGTGCGACTACGAGTGCCAAAGTAGTCAAGCCAAGGTCGAGCCCCGGTGCGATAGCAAATGAGAAAGCCTTCAAGCCGAGGCTGGAGAAGAAGAAATTGGAGTGCTACCAGTGTAAGGGGCCTCACAAGTTGCGGAGATACCCAGTTTGAGCCAAGAAGTCCAAGACGAAGGACAAGCCCGAAGAGAGCGAGGCTACAAAGCTTGGTTCGAAGCCGTCTAGTTCTGCCAAGGCCAAAGGAGACGGAAAGCAAAAAAAGGTGAACATGTCCAGAAGGCTACGAGGGAGCTTGCCGAGGATGTTCGGGGAAAGAACATCACTTTTGAGACCAATGGAGAGTCGAAGGGGGCCAAGCCGAGGGACATTGCAACCGTGGAGACACCACCCATGGGCAAGGTGAGAAACGAGCGAATGACTTCGGGGAAGAAGTGACGATGCAAAATGAAGCACCGAACTTCGAGGAAGAAGGGTCGATGCAAGAAGAGTGCACCAAACTTCAAGTCAGAGGAGCGAGTGCAACGAGGGGCAACGGACCTTAGGCAAAAGGGGCTGATGCATGCAAAGAACTTCGACGAGGGAGGTTCGATGCAAAGGGGGCCAGACTTCGTAGAGACAGAATGGCTGACCCATTTTAGAGTAAATGCAACTGAGAGAAAGGTACATCTCAAACACAACTCTAGTGTTTTTTATTTTGATTTGCCGAGTTTGATGAGCATAGGTCGAGTTGGACCTAACCATCGATGCGGGGGAGACGAAGCTTGGAATGGACCTTTTAGAGTTCTAAGGAGCCAAACTGATGGGCTGACGAGTCTGAGAGTTCGTCCGGTGTTCAACGTAGTGACACCCAAGACTTTACCGCGGGGCCAAGGCAAATCAAGGCTTGTAGGAGAAAGCTCCTACAACGGTGATGTATCCAGAGGCGTTATAGCACGCGACATCACTTGGCAGAAAGAGTCAGAGCGAGCAGTCCTTATGGGGGATATGAGCAAGCCGAGACGTCGAGAAGCAACCAAGACGATATGAGTAATGGTGAAAAGGATCGAGGAATTCCATGGCGGCAATAGCCGAGGCAAGCAGTTCATATGTGGGAACCGCACCAAGCCGAGGCAACAAGTAACAGTATCCAATGAGGCCCTACCCATGATCGTTCTAGTGCAGCGGCGAGGGCGTCGCCAAGTTCAGTGGAGGAGAATGTCACGGCCCAAACATTTTGGTCTGAGACAGTTGCGCAAGGATCCCACCCAAGAGGTTCAAAGCGGATCGTCGAGCTTGCCAAGACCACCAGACTTGGCCCAACACTTGAAGAATGCTAGAGAGCCCGATCACACTAGCTTTTCAAAAATGGCAAGAGACAATGAGTCAAATGAAGAATCTTGTCATATCGGGTGTGATCAACTATCTGAGGAAAGAAACCTACTAATTGATGTAATTAGGTAGGATTTGATATTCTTTCCTAGATTAGAGATTCTTGTAAGGATTTGGGCTAATCCTGGTCATCCATGTAAATCGATCCGGACCATTGATTGAGTGGGAGCTCAACTATAAATAGAGAGCCTCTCACTCTCATTTGTATCAACCATATCATTCCATTCATTCTCTCATTTGAGAATAGTAATAAGACTCTGAGGCATTTACTCTAGCTTTACTCTTGTCCCTTTCAATTGTCCTTGGTTCTTAAAGTTCTTTGTTCTAGTTGCCTCTCGAGTGGCCAAGAGTAGCCACCATAGTGCTTAAAGCGCTTCCGCATCCATCGAAGCCTAGAGGGCTTGTCCGAGCCGTTGTCGAGCATGAGTACTCGCAAGGCTGGTTGAAGGCTTACTTAGGCGCGAGAATCGACCAATTAGCGTCAAAGGTGTCTAAGGCCGCACGGATCCACTAGGGTTGAGCCCTAGCCCCGTGACAATATCATATTTGGGAGGAAATGAACCATAGATACTTCCGGAAAGAGTTTAGAAGTGATGACAATTTATTGACTTGTATTAAATACTCTATAAGCATTAGATTATAGCACAAATATATAAAAATTGACACTATAAATAGCTTGCTCTGTGCAGCTTGGGAAATTCCTTAGGATGGACGCTCAAATGCACAATAGGTGATTTGTAACAGCTTTGTTATTTCTTGGATAATAAAACTCAAAACATTTATCTAAAAAAATTTCATTAAAAATATTTTTTACAAAATTCGTTATACCAGCCATACGAATTCTAAAAATGGAAGCTAGATTAAAAATTTAGTACAAAATTTTTGGATAAAATAGTTTTTTTTACCAAATAGCAAAACAGACTTTTTGCTACATAAGCGTTCATTTTCAAATATATTTTGGCCGTGTTTGACAATTAGCGGATAACTGATAGCGGATTACATTAGCTGATTTGATTAGCTGATTGTATAAAAGTGTTTGAAATTAACTGGTAGCTGTTTGATTATTTAACCAAGCAAAATGACAAATAAGGACATGATTATATTCGTACTTGTTTGAATAGTTTATTGGTTACCAATATTTTGTATCTATTAATATTAATTAGATTATGAAAAAAAAAATTAATATAACATTACCAAACATATTTGAAGGATCTATACATTAATTTATTATTTATAAAATTATTTTTAATATAATTTAATTAATTATTAAATTTAAATACAAATATAGATGTGTGGGAATAAAAAGAAAAAAAACAAAAAGTATTAGTTTACAGATGTCACAATGTAAATACGTGAGGGTGAAGAATTAAAATAGAAATGATTAAATTTAGGTTAATTGGAGTTTTTTTGTAATTGTTAAGGGTAAAATGATCTTTATAACTCTTATGTCAAAACCTCTAATTTCAAAAAGCTCATATTAGTAGCTTTTTCAAAATTAGAGGTTTTACCTCAATCTGCTATTCATCAAACATAGAAATTAGCATATTTGATCGGTCAAACCTCTAATATTAACTCAAACCTCTAATTTTAGCTTAAAACGCTATTTATCAAACATGACCTTTATGCTGAATAGTAAAATGTGTTTCAAAGTCCAATTTTCTATCTTTTTATTGGGCTTTGAAGTGGGTTTCAACTTAGTCCAAGAAAACATTAACGTGAGTGGGCATTTTATAGTCCTAAAGGGAATTGTCAACCGTGTTTGTTGGATTCATAGCCCAAAGCTAAAACTGGGGGGAGTTAACGCTGTAAAAGCGGGATGGACTCTGTTTCCGATTCAACCGTTTAAATCTCAATTCAGTATTACATCAATAAAAAGTTAAAGGGTAAACTACCTATTGAGCACCCCATTTATTTTCGTGTTTCTGCTTTGGCCATTCAACTATTTTTTCAGTAAAATAGTACCTAACATTATTTTTTTTTTATCTTAGTAATATGCCGTTAGAAAATTAAAGCCAAAGCTGATGTGTCACCACCTGATTATGAGGGAAAAAATTAAAAGAAATTAAAAAATATCACATCAATTTACTAATTAATTTTTTAATGTCGGGATACCAAAACAAAACAAAACATAATGTTATATATCATTTTATCAAAAAATTAATTGAGTGATAAAAAAACACGAGAATAAGTATAATATCAAACAGATAGTATACCCAAAGTTAAAACTTTCATCGTTGGTATGTTTTCCACTTTCTTCTTAGACACATGTTCAAATTCTGATATGAGTATTCGACGAGAAAAATACTTTAGCATTATTTCCCATTAAATAGAGTTTTTAAATGTTGTTGTGGAACTAAAACTCTATTAATTAGGTCTTGTTTTGTGATGTTTTTTTTAAATATTTTTGGTTAAAAAGTATTTTTGGAGTTTTGATCTAAAAAATAATGTTGAATATATAGTTTTTTCATATCAAAGTGTTTTTTAATTTAATTTGAAAAATGATTTTCAAAAGCTGAAATTTATAGCTTAAAATCAATAGAAAATTTTTTAATTCTTTATTCTTTCATTTCTCTTGTAAATATTTGAAGAGTGCTCCATTGTATATCTTTAGTGTTCATTCTTTGTGAGCTTAATTTTAATAAACACCACCTGGAGTGGTATTGATTGTTTACACAAATCAAATATTATAAAAGATAATGATTCTAGTTTAGTCATAGAAAAACTAGAGTGATTCTATCTTAACCATTGAAAGATAGAGTTGTAAATGTTTAACATTGTTCTTGAAAGGTTCAATTCAAGCTAGTGAATTGGAAAATCCTTTGTGGTGGAAAGTTAAACTAGTGGATGTAGACTTTGGTTAAAAGGTCGAACCACTCTAGATCGATTGTGCCCTTATTTTATTTTTTGATCAAGTTTCAGCAAAATATTTTTAAAGTCCATTCACTCCTCCTCTTGACGGTTTCCGGTTGATAGATCGAGGTAACATGAACCCTACAACCTAAATCTATAAACCCTAAATCATAAACTCTAAAATTAACAAGTTTATGTACTTTAGTTTACACATTTGTGTATCAAAACATGTTTCTTATATATATAAAAGAAAATGATAGTACATCATTTCGTAGTCATAACAAGAAGTTAATAATCGGATAAAAACAAAATAATGAGATATTTGTAACTAAAGAGAAAAAAAAAGACAATAAAATAAAAATGTGATGAAAAGAAACAGACTAACAAAACACGAAAAGTCAACAATGAAGTTCTCTATTGAAAATTTGAAACAATGGCTTCCCACTAAATTAAAACAAAACAAAAACCTTAACGTAAGAACAACTCCATTAGACTTTGATTATTTTGATTAAGATTCCAACTACTCTGGACTCTGTTACAGTTGTTTACTTTCAGACAATACATCCTCATATTCTAATCCAAATAAATAATACCTTTATTCACCCGTCCTTTTTCTCAACAATTTGAAAATGTTTATGGTCTCTTTTGAGATGATTATAATAACAAGTATTTGATCTATTAGCTGACTAATCTAGATAAGTACTGTAAAGATCCATTATAGGGGCGACCTTTTTTAATTTATTGGCTTCATTCACAATCCCTAAATTCGAACATCTAACATCACTTAAAAGATCTAGTATCTTATCCCACTAAACCAACTAGTTGTTGGATTTTTTATACCATTACTATTCTTAATATAAAATCATACAATCGCTATCAAAATTTACATGTTATGAATATGTACTTTGGACATATTATGAAAAAATAATGAAAAGATTAAGTCAAATTATATTTTGGTCCCTATATTATATTTTGAAATTTAGTTCATTGATTCCTTACTTTTATAATATCAGTTCATTGACTATATTTAATCAAAAAATATTTATTGGCATCGTTAACTATTCCTATTGCTAACATAAAAAAAAATTGCTCATCAGCTGAATGCTTGGGACTATATAAAAATAATAAAAAATTAATCCAATAAAAAGTTTATATATCAATCAAACACTTAAACACTTTAATGAGAATAGTTATCAGTGTTAACAATTTAGATTAACTAATAACAACATATATAAAAATAGTGACCGAATTATAACGAGTTAAACATGCGTTGACTAAAATTCAAGTTTTGCGTAATAAAGGAACTAAAACCATAATTTAAACCTAAAGTTTTAAGAAAAAAAAAATGAAATTATAAAATCTAAGATGATGTAGCAAATTTGTACGGCCTTAAAAAGATCTTTGAATTTGATTGGTCGTGGCATCGTGAGATAATTTTGTACGGACTTGAATTGACATCAGCAATGGTTGAATTCTGTACTTTATGATTTCGTCTTCATCACCTCACCAGCTCAAGCAACTTCCTGCATCTTTCATGGCCTTCATTGCATATATATATATATATAAAGTATTTAGAGATTAAATTTACGAAAATAAAAGACATTAAAATATATTTAAGAATTTAAGATAAAATTTATAGTGCACTGAAGACGCTAACTGTAGGTGGCGTTATGTTTATTTTTTATTAATTTTCCCTCAAAACTATCATGCACTGAAATTTTAAATATTAAATAAATTCAGGACGTTAATATTAGAAAAACTCATGACGCCACCTACAGATAGCGTCTCCCTCTCACTATTCATTTTGCCGTAGTTTCCAAAATAAAACTTAAACACCCTTATTTTTCTAAATATAAATCCAAAGACAATATTGCCCCTAATTTCTCTTCTTTCCCTGCTATAAAATTAACATGTGTACCTTTGATTTCTAGGGAACGTAATTTAAAGATATACAATACTTTTCGTTTCAATAAATTTGTTATTTTGTAACTTTTTAAAATTTTAATTATATTTATTTTAAATATTTTAATTAATCAACCCTTATAAAAATATATATTTAAAAATTACTGCATTTTTTAACAAATTTAAAAACTATTGAATTCAAAGTTTTTAAAATACATTTAAACATTTTTTTATCAATAATAGTTTTCAAGTAATAAAAATTCGACGTTGAAAAAACTGACAAGAAATCAATACGTAACAAATTTGGTGGACAAAGAGAGTACATAATTACTAACATACACATGTTAGGCGTATAGATTAATTTGAACTTTTCTTTTAAAGTTTTTTCAAGTATTATAAGTATGATTATTAAACTTAATCAATAATTTTAATATATATATATATATATTCATATAAATATATTTATAAGTACGTAATTGAGATAGAAAATACGCCATATACAATATTAGAGTTTTTTCCTCTTTTCTATAGTGCGTCATATATCTTTCTTTTATATATATATTTTTTTTGTTGAGTCGACGACGGTACTAAGATCGTTGATCATCGATTATTGTATTCTTTTTTTTTTCTTTTGCTTTGTTATATCTCGTTTTTTCTTTTTATTGGTCTTTTTTAACTTTTAATAAGAATATTTTTGTTTTGGGTTTATACTTTTCGCTCATGTTGTTGCGCTTGTTTCTTCTGCCCTGTGGCACATTTTTTGCCTATCATTGCGGTAGATTTACACTTGTGTAGAACTTCTCATGATGCTCGTTTTTTATATGCGATTGTCGATAGTCTTCAGTAGTTTGGCCCCCTTTTGTGGTTGTTTGTGCTTGTATTTAGATATGTTTAGCGAAGCAGCCTGCAAGGTTGTTTTACTCACTACTCCTACATCACTTCTTAAGCATCTAACTAGATGAGACAGTTGAGTTGACGATTGTTGAGTTTTTATAGATGACGATATCAATTTTAAAGAAAGATATCGGTTTTTCGTTCTTAAACCAACTCATTTTGGCACTAAACTCTATAAATAATTATATTAGCCATAAATTAATTAAAGCTTAACGCAATTAATACGGTTTAATAACGCATTTTCATTATTCATATATAATAAGTTTTTTTAAATTATGGTTAATATCTAATATTTTATAACTAAATTTGAATAAAAATAGCTCCTATAAAAAATTGAATAAATATATTTTTATTGTTTAGTTTTGAGCTAGATTGAACTAATCTGAAATATAGATCATTTTGTTTAAGCACGGCCCGGACCGGACATTGCGCGGCAAAACCACCAGCAGGGCGGCTGACTTAGCCCCGGATCACGCCTTGCCTCACGGACACCCACCGTGCTCTGTCAGTTTCTATAATTTTTTAAACCTCCACCAATTAATATACAAAAAAAAAAAAAACGAAAACAATTTTCAGTTATCATAACATGGGCCGTACATTTATTTATATAACAAACCGTACTAATCACGACTTTCCCCCCGTTTTTAATTAGTGATAGCCATCGTCGTCGTCGTCTTAACAAGCAAAAGCAAGCGAGCCTACGTGCCAATGACTTTGACAGTTGAAAAAACTTTAATATTATACTCATAAACAACAACAACAACGTGTCCTTTTAAAATCACAAGTTCTTCCCTTTTTTTTTTTTGACTAAAGACTGCATATCCATTTGTTTTCCTTATGAAATAAAGGAGTATATTATTTATATTTTTTCCTTCCCGGTAAACAAATGATTCATTATTTTACAACTACTCCCTGAATTTAATAATATATTTTTAATTGCTTATTTTGATGCCTAAATTATTATGATTCACTGAGACAAATCGTTATGATTCTTGAGTTGATGCTAATAAAACTTGGTGATAAAGTAAACGGTTTAAAAAGATACCATTTTCTCTATGAATGCCTTGTATATAACTGTGTAATTATTAAATTACCCTTCAGATAATTCATGGGAATATAATCTTTTCCAGATCAGTAGATTTTAACATGGCCAAGTTGAATTATTTTTTTTTACTATATCCATCCTTATATTTTTATATCCCAAGTTGCTATGACATCTGTATATAAACTTTGATTTTATAAAATTTTATACATGAAAATATGGGATTTCATTCAATTTTTACAAACTATTAATACTATTATCAGGAACAATTTTTTTTTAACAAAACTTAAATCTAATCTTAGTAGGGAAGGAAAGGGAGTGCTCCTAGAAGGTTTAGAACCTATGACCTAAAAGAATATGAGGAAACAAAGATGAGCAGCTTGGTCAACCGGTCAAATGTGCTTGCTCAAGAACAATAATTTTATATTTATACATTACATATATAAATAATTATATTTATCTAAGATTAAAATAAACTAAAGTATTCATTTTTTTAAAGAAAAGTATACAAATTGTAGGTATAGACTTATTTACTTGACTTTAGCATTTTAAATCATAATATTGGCTAGCTGCATGTATGGGCAAATAAAATCGATTCGATTAAAAAATTGAATTTTTAACTCGAATCGAATCGTAATTTCATAAACTCAATTTAAAAAATTTTAAATAAAGTTTGAGTTATAAAATGGAACTTCAAATAACTCAAAATTTATAGTAATTAGTAGATTAGTTTTCAAGTTAGAGTCGAGTCCCTCAACTATGCTTGATTATATGTATCACATATGCAAAAATATGAAGAAATATATATGTATATCGTATATGGTTATAAAAAACCGTTTAAATTAGAACCAATTAGTATCACTATCATAACATTATAAAATATTTACAATTAAATTTGAATAGAAACTTGAACAACTCGACTCAAAAAAATTTTAAACAAAATTTTAATTATAAAATAAGATTCGAAAACTCGACTAATTCAAAATTTTATAACTTAATTCGACTTAACTCGACTCGATCAAATGCTCACTCCTAAATGCATGAAACTTGCATTAGGCCAGTCGTTGAATACACGCAGCATATCCCATTTCCATCATTCAAGTTATTATACATATAATCTTAATTAATAGTTTATAATGGAATCACAACAAGTGGTGGTAATAAAATAATATAAAAATGTTTTGTATGTTTCGGGGTAATAAAATATATGGTTGAATTAATGAGCTCTTTTCTTTAATCTTTAGTGTACCTTATCATGTGTTTTATATTTATGCGCACAGCAAGAAGCAAATGCACCTTTCATCTGAAAGACTGAAACAACTGTAATAGCTTATCATATAATATTTTAAGTCAACTTCTCCGCCAACTTTGGGAAGATCAACTTCAACCGTCTTATTCAATTTCCACTTGCTTATTTTGTCCGTACAGCTATCATTTTGTAGACTAATATTCTTAACAAGCCCTTGAACTAATTTAGTTTATTTAGATAAGCCCTTATACTTTTATTAAGAACTGTTTATTATCGAATCCAACGAGTGATCCTAGTAGAAAAGAAGATGAAATTTATCTTAGGAGACACAAGTTCGACTTTATTTGTAAAGTGTGTGTGCTTTATCAAGGTGTTAAGATAAAATATGATCGTATAATGCCGTGTAATAAAATCTTAAAATTTCATTCAACTACATTAGGTTTATTTTGACCAAAAGTACATAATCGGAGGAAATTAAGAGAACATTACTTAATAATCTCAGTTTTAGAAAAGCTGGATTTATTGCTAATTATATGTCGATTTAAACTAATTCTATGTACATTAAACGTGGACCGGTGTGGAGTTTGGGGGAGTCGGAGCAGATGAAACCTCGTTACCGACCCGTTTCCCACGTTCGGATCGGCTGTTTTCAGCAAACTTGACGCTTCCTTCATGCAAGCCCTTTTGTTTCTCGTCCTCACTCCATTCCGACATGTAATAGTGCTCTTCAGTGGATTTTAGAGGGTCTTTCGAAGGAGGAAAAAACATGCTTCCCCACTGCGGGAAGTGCAGAAACGCAACTGGAATCGTGCAAACAACCGCCATGGCACCCATCAATGAAAGACCTGTGGCCGCCGTGAATCTCGAGCTAGAGAAAAACACTAACTGAGTTAAACCAGACCCGAAGTTCCCCCCGGCACCGGTGAGACCCGATAGCAGTCCCAACGATCGACGTGAAACAAACGGGACGACCCCAAAGGTTGCACCGCATGCAGCTTGGGTCCCGAGTGAGAAAAGGATCATTGCTAAGATGGCAACGGGGAGTGAATCGGCTTGGCCGAGCCAGATGCAGAAGGCACCTCCTAGTGTTTGGAAGAACCAAAGTATCCATAGCCTGCCTCTCATCCCAAACATTCTCGCTGCTACATCGGAGGCGTAGCCGCCGAGGGGACGAGCAAAGAAGTTAGCCATGCCGAAGCTTGCTGCTATAGTCCCAGCAGTGTGGAGTTCAAGATTGAATCTGTCATAAAAGTATCCTGAGATGACATTGTTAATAGTCAATTCAATACCCATTGAGAACCCATAAAGGAGGAAGAAGATCCATGTTCTGTAGTTTGTGACGGCATATCGGAAAACCTGAACAAAGGAAAGCAAATCAGCACCATGTTGGACGGAATCGGATCATTTGGTCATAGATCATATAGAAAAGTTCAAACAAAAATTACCTTGGAGAACTTATCTTTGGAAACTTGACCCTTCTTTTGAAGGGCACCAAGGTTTCCATCAGGCAAATCTTGGCCTAGGGTTAGGACCAGGATGCCCATAATGACATGAAACCAGCCAGGGATGAAAAAGGCAATCCTCCAGGCGGTGAAAGGGGTTGCGCCAGCTAGCTTGATCAAATGAAAAGCTAAGGGCATCAAGAGTTGAGTGACTCCACCACCCATGTCACCCCATCCACCAGCACATCCATTGACAAGCCCTATGATCTTGCCATTGAACATTATGGTCGTCCAGTACTGACACGAAACGAATGTCGCCAGGCAAAAACCGATCATGAACCGAACCGCCAAGTAGCCCTGGGCGTCCGAAACAAAAGACATGCAGAAAACAGTTGGGGCTGATAACAACAGAAGAAATGCAGTCCCATATCTTGGACCAATTAGATCGCAGACTGCGCCCACAACCAGCCTGGATAATATACTTCCAGAAACGGAAGCAACCCCAGCATTACCGATATCTGATTGCTTTAAATCGAGATTATCTCGAATAACGGGGATAAGGGGTGCAGCAGCAAAAGTAGATATGAAACAAGTGAAAAAGGAGATCCAAGCAAGGTGAAAGGTTCTCATGTGAGGCTTAGAGAATGATAATACTTTAAAAACTGTGGCCCTATGCTCTGAATCAACAGGTAGTGCAAATTTTGCCATGCTGCTATCTGTTGTGGACGCAACTGAGAAGGCAAAAGATTGCTCTCTGCCCGTCACTCCATGCATAGAAGTCCCAATGGAACCTTCATTTTCAGCCATTTTCTTTTTCTGTGTATTCAAAGAAAATAACAAAGTATTTGTTTGATTGTTGCTTGAATGGATGTATTGGATTTGGGGGAAGCTCTGGTATTTATAATTGAGCTAACCCAAGGAACCCGCACATGGTGGGGTAATGGTTGATTAGAAAAATGCACTTAAAAACAAAGGGATGAATTAAAAAATTGTTAGATAAAATTATGAGTTCAGACTTGAAAAACTATTTCAATAAATATGATTATTTACATCATAATCTTTTTTTTTTTTTTATAGAAATGTATATAAATTATGTTTGAAAATTGAAATATTATATTTCAGCTGAGGTTAGAGGAGCATTATTGGTTGGTCTCCTTGGTAGTCCTAGCCATGGCCAACCATCGACGTTTTACCTTGAAATAATTGGCGGTCCGAGAGCTAAAACTATTGGATGTATTCTATTGGTATCTTTTTAGGACTGACATAAGTTATGCTAGATTTTATTAAGTTAGAAAAAGAAAATATTTTATATAAAAATAATTTATATAAAATATTCCTAACCATCATAAAAATATTTAAATTATACATTCTTTATATAGGTGTTTTAATTATTTTGTGGGTCGTGTCTAACATTTTATTTCGCAATTGGAAAAATTATTAGATGGACTTGACTCACAACGTCAACCATGGTTATATCTAATAACATTTTTATGTCACTTTTTCAAGGTGAATCTTTACCTCTTTCTTACATGTAACTAAGTGGGTAGTTACTTGAAAGTTACACTGAAATTGGTGAATGTTATTGGATGGACCATAGATGACGTAGTGAGCTGAGTCCATCTAATAATTTCTCAATTTTAAGGGTTTTTCATCAACAACGGTGAAAAGAATAATATCATCCAATTAAAACTTGACACGTAGCCTATTTCTTAATTTTAATTTAAATTTTGCTTAAAAAATAAAAAAACCATTAACTTTCTTTATAAAAACCTAAAATATTAATGTTTTCAAAAGACCCCAAATCTCTAAATCTCCCCTCTACGCCATCGAACACTACCCCGTCACCACAACAATGAGGTCTCCTCCTCTCGGCATACGAGTCACAAGGCCCAATTCATCGTTTGTCTATCCGCCGTTCGTCATTTGTTGTTCGATTAAAGACTTTATATTTGACATTTATGGCTCGTCTGGTCACTTGTTCTTTGATTTCTGACGACTTAAGGTTAGAATTTTTGGTTGCGGGGGTCGACGAAAGGAAGAGATGACTAGTGGTGGTTGAACTGGCGGTCGAAGGAGAGGAATTTAAGGGTTCAATGATTTATGGTTAAGGATTAAGGGGTTTTTTAGATTAAAAATTTAATTTTTTTAAAGATAAAAATTAAAGAAAATTACATAAATAGGTCACGTGTCACGCTTTAATTGGATAAAAAAACTTTTTATAGTCTATCATAAAAAAACCTTAAAATAACTACGGAATAAAACATTAAACACATATTTTGCCCAAAAAATATTTAAACACCTATCTAGAAAAAAATATAATTTGAACAATTATTATAATAATATTAATTATCAAGGATAGCAACGATTTTTCAGTAATTTTTCGACTGGACTGAAAATTAATTGGTGGAAATATTTTTAATTATTTTATTTAATAATGTACAAAAATATAAATTTAAAATATTTTATAATAATAATGATAATGATGATTTTTCAGTAATTTTACAGTTAGATTGAAAATTAGTGGGTGTCATCAATCCAATCACGTTTTTAAACAACAGTATAAATATATATCTTTGAAAAAACAATATAAATATATATTTTTATTTATTTTTAATTTTAATTTTAAGTAATAAATTTTGATAGGTCAACAAGTCGAATCTGGTGTAACATAATTTTTTTGTACCGTATATTTTTTTAGATTCAATTACTTTTTAATCTAATAATAATAGTTAGTTTTATTAAATACAAAAGAAATACAACAAAGTTACAAGAAGAGTCTACAAATAGACTGAACACGTTAATTGTTAATTTCTTCTAAAATTATCAAAATACACAAAGTAGTCATTAAAAATAAAATAAGACCATAAAAAAATGTGAAAAATCCATCAAACAACTAGAGAAAATTAATAGATACATAAACTCCACTGTCGTCGACAAAAGATAAACACTATTAACACTAACATAAAAATGTATAAAATAATGATGACACGTTGACAAACTGATTTTATCAACTCTCAACCATGACCTATCTTTGTGAGCACTTATCAATATGAGAGAACTAATATGAAGTCCAAATTACAGGTAGCTCAGTAAGATAACTAAATAAATGTCAAATGAAAATGTGACATTAAATTAAACTCTGAAAAAAAAGAAAATATACTACAAGAGCAGCAAAAATGCTTTACAAGAGAAAAAAACATCTACTATTGTCATTAGTGGAAACTATCCTTGGGACGCGCCTTGTTAAGGTTGATAAAATCTACGTACATTCGGCACTTGCCATTCGACTTTTTGACCATGACAACATTGGCTAGCCACTGCAGGTACCTCGCTTCCTCGACAAAGCCTGCTGTGATCAATTTCTTCGTCTCTTGCCTAATGGTCTGCACCTTTTTCTCTGAAAACTTTCTCTTTCTCTGCCAAATGGGTTTTGTTGTCAGATCTATTTGTAAGTAATGTTGGATTACTCTCGGGTCTATCTTGGGCATGTCTGCTGCCGACCATGCAAAAATATATGCATTGTCTCGTAGTAGCTTAACTAGCTTTCTTCTACAATATTTGTCTAACTCTGCCACAATCATGGTAACTTTCTCGGGTTCGCCCGGGTAGATTTCCACTATCTTTATCGCTTCAACTGGCTCTGGCTTAGCAAGCTTATCTTCCTCCCTGAGATCTAGGCTTTCAATAGTCATCATGGTCTTGTTTAAGATGTTAACCTCGAGTCCTCTTTGTTGTACATGGGCTCTTTCGCTGGCATGCTCGTGATCTCTCTGTTTTTGGGCCAACCGAAGAGAAGAATGTGACATTTTCTTGCTATTTTTAATAGGATTACATTAAACCCTTTCCAAATGGTGTAGGAAATTTGACCTGCAAATAAAACGGGGCTGCAATTATTTTGGCTTTCCTTATCAAAGGTCTGCCAAAAATGGCGTTATACGCGGAAGAGTTATCAATGACTAAGAAATTAGCCATCTGTGTGACTTTATTATCATTACACCCATAGTTACGGGCAGCTAGATAAAGCCTTTCACCTCAATGGGTTGATTACTGAACCTATATACTGGGCTCGCTGGTCTTAATTTCGACTTCAAAATTCTCATCTGGCTAAATACATTCCAACTTATTACTTCCACTGCACTGTCTGTGTCTACCAAAATTCTCTTCACATTAAAACCTGCTATAGTAGCTGTAACAATAATAGGATCGTTGCTTTCGTCATTAAGAATACTATCCTTCTCTTTCTGAGAGAAAGAAACTTGCCATGGATCCCTATGCCTTGCCCTCTTCATCAATCCGGCCAAAACTGATATTACGTTTTACATGTGCACCTTGCGCTCGGAACTCGACTTAGACCATCCCTTGTCTGTTCCAATTATCATGTGAATAGTACACTTGTGCTCTTTATTATTTTTTTACCGTCTTGTGCTTTATGTTGTTGGGTCTCTCTATCATCTTCAGCTTATTGGTGCGAGAAACGAGAAATCATTTTGACTGCCCTTTTTTACTGCAGACTCAATCGTGTTCTTTAGGTGTACACAATCGTATGTAGAATGGCCTTGATCCCTATGAAACTCGTACCTTTTTTCAGAGTGCTCTATGCGCTCACTCTGCTGTATCGACAATGGTGGCTTCAGAATTCTTGTATGCTCAATTTGGTTCACTATTTGTGAAGACGACTCCGTTAATTTGTGATAGGTCCAAAACACAAATAATCTTTCCTAGGTCGATTTTTGCTGTTCACGATCTCACTGGTAACACTGAGACTGGTCGCTGTGTTGGACATACTGTTGTCTGCCTCAGTACTGCTGATTACCCCTATCAGCTCTCTGATGGAGAGGGGGTCTCCAGCGCCTGAGACTGGTAACACGTGGTGCTCGAGAATGCTCTTAGATAGAGGTTCGTTCTTGTACCTTTGGGGGTCTCGGGGGAATCTCTACTGGAGGTTTTTAATGTTCTAAAAATTCCTCTCTAACTACTCTCTCTTTCCCCTTAGTGCCTGCTACTCATCATCCTCCATGGGGCTATAGTCCTAATCCTCTACATTTTCAAAGTCTTTCTCTAGGTCCTGGGGTTGATGTCACCGGGTCCCTTGCTGAGGGATGTCCTGCTCCATTAGGTTTTCTTCTCTGATCGCCTTTCCCCTATTTTTTCTATACAACTCTCCGATTAGGCTCTCATTTTTTTTCCTCTACAATTTTGTGTTGTTCAGCTTGGTCTTGCATGAACTTTTGCTGATGTTCATATTGCTTTCTCAAAAGCAGTAAAGATTCTTCCATACTTTTCAAATTTTCTTGCATGTCCAAAAATTGCTGGTTGCTCCCCTCCGACGGTGATGCCCCTAGTCTGCTGCGTGCTTAGCCCCGTCGTGAATCACGAGAGAGGCTGACTCTAAAATTACTGTCGAAAATTTCTGCTGAAACTACTGTAACTGTTGCATGGTCATCGCCGCCAACAGGTCCATTGGGCTACTATCTTCTGTGGCTCTTTCGCCCGTGTCGTATTGATGATCTCTGCCCATTCTGAAGAATTTCGAAGATGCTAAAAAATCTTGAAGTTCGTGTGTCTGTCCACGCTCACCGCACCAATTATTGACTGATAAAGTTAATAAGAGTCGTGGGCAGCGGTTTGGTGATGGTTCTGACGGTAATTTCCAGCATGAGTTCAAGTGTGGTCCCTTCTTAGTCTGGTGTTGGTGCGTTTTGGATGAAAGATGTCCCTTTCTCTATTGTATGACCTCTCTTATACCATTCGTACAGGTGTCGTAACAGGATGGTCGTGGCACTACGATTGGACTAACTATGATTTGACGTCCTAGGTTTGCATTGTTACCGATAGCAATCGCATGTGCTGACATGTGGTTGCTAAACGTTGTTTGCCTGGATATCTTCGTAGTTCACAGGTTACTCCTACTCGTTCGCCCACGTGAGAGTTCGTATGGGCAGATTACCGTCGTTGGCCCGCAGTATGTGTTCACAGGCCGTTATCCCTCAACACGTGGCTGTAGGTGTTTGTAGGTACTAATAATATCAAAGAAAAATGATACTACATCATTTCGTAGTCATAACAAAAAGTCAATAGTAAGGTAAAAACAAGATAGTGAGATATTTGAAATTAAAGAAAAACGTTGTCAGATATTTATGAATTTAATATATATGAAAAAAACAATAAAATTAAATGTGTGATGAAAAAGAACAGACTAACAAATCATGTGAGATAATTGAAAAGTCAAACAATGAAGTCTTTTTTATTTCCCACTAGATTAAACCCAAAATTAATGTAAAAAACATCACGTTAGACTTCTTAAAAAACTTGCATTATTCTGTTTAAGAGTCCCAACTACTCCGGACTCTGTTGCATCAGATTTCTTTTAATACAATATAGATTTCGGGTATATACGACGGGCAGTGTGTTGCCTGGGATCATAGCGTTGAGCCACTGCAAGTTCAAACCGATAATGCTCAGGTGGGTGCTATGCTCAACAACCCTGATGGTGGTGGTAATTATGAGTCGTCGGTTCGGGCAATTTCAGGGTACAAGCAAGATGCTGTGTGACAAAAGTTGCATGGGATATAGTATTAAATTGTGGTTATAGTCTTTGTCGTGGTTGTAGATGTGGACGTTAAGTAATGTATAATGATTGTTGCAGTCATGATTTGTTTATTTAAAAAAAAAATTAGACTGTAAATGTAGTTTGGTATTACAATGATCTCTAAAACCGTCACAATAAAGTCGTTACGATGCGTAGCGGTCATAATTTAATATTATTTCGTGGAGACCAATATGGTCCGGCTAAGATAGGAGTCCTACCTAATCTTCAGAGAGCCTACTTTGCTGCTGCTTTTGAAGCGGTTCTCGACTAGTATAGTAGTTAGGGACGTACATTCTTTTTTTAAAAAAGGGACATAATGAGAGCAATTGTGCAAGATTCCTAAGAGAATGAATGTTTAAGTTAAATGTTTGTGAGAGAAAATAAAAGATTAGTACTTAACTAGTAATAAAGCACACGAAAAAAACAAAAGAAAAAAATTTATATTTCATGAATTTTAAGTTATGTTAGACTTATTTTTTATTCAAATGTTAATTTACCAAGTACAAAAATCAACAAACGTTTATTTTTTAAAAGGAAATATCATATCATATTTTAATAAATTGTACAAAATTTCCTAAATCTTTGAATAGTCCATAAACGTTGCTTGGTCGCCCATATAAGAGTGTTGTAATCTCTTAACTTCAGCCTAAAATTAATAGAATTACTTCGAACTAGGACCAAATTAATAGAATGCATAAGTTTTAGGGACTAAAATTGTTATTATACCAATTTCATGTTCAATTTTAATGACATGGTGACTTGTTTGTCATAAAATTTTAATTGAGGGACTTGTTTGTTCTAAAACATATAATTGAGTAATTGGATTGTTACTTTTAAAAGAAAAGTGATATGTTTGTCTTAAATTTATAATTGAATGATTGAACTGTTACTTTTAGAAAAAGGGTAGTATATTTTTACTAAACCTATAATTAAATGACCTCTTGTGTATTTTTCCCATAAAAACACTTGGTTTTTCTCATCAATTAGAGAAGGTTTATTCGTCTCTTTTGAGATAATGGGAAACGAACACTTTTTTAAATCATTACTATTATAAAAAAACATACAAACACTATCAAAATCTACATGTAATGAATACTGACTTTTAACGTAATTATTAGAAAGTAGAGAAAATAGGTTAAATTATATTTTTGGTCCTTCTATTATATATACTTAAAATTTGATATCTAGTCTTTATATTTTACTTTTTGACATAATTTGATTTTCTTACTTTTTATAATGTTATTAGTTATTTCAGATAATTAACACTATTAACTGTTTATATTAAAGGAATAACATATAAAAAAAATTATATATCAACTGATGTTTAAGAGTATTAAAAAAATCAAATAATATTATTCCAATAAAAAATTTATGTCAATCAAACTCTCACAGTTTTTTTTTTTTAAATTATGTTATCACTGTAATGAGAATAGCTAACGGTTCTAACAATTTAGACTACCTAAGTACATTACGAAAGTAGAGGTCAAATTATGTCAAACTAAAGATACAAGGTCTAAAACTCAATTTTTGCATAGGAGAGGCCCTAAAACCAAAATTTGGCCCTAAAACTGTGAGAAAAAAAAACTTAGGCTTAATGAAAAATCAGCACTTAATCTATGCTCTTTGTTTGCTTTTAGCCATTAAATTATTTTTTGGCCAAAATAAGTATCAAAATTATTATTTCTGGTCACTTTAAGTCGTTAAACTACTTTTTGATCAGAATAATTACATAAACTATGCCATTTTTTTGCTTTTAGTCCTTAAACTATCTATTGTCACAAAATTTTTGTGACGTGTTAACATCTTATCGGTCGAAAAAAAATTGACTTAAATAACTACCAGACTGAAAGTGACAATAAAAAATAGTTTAAGTACTTATTTTGACTAAAAAATAGTTTAAAGACTAAAAACAAACAAAATGTATAGTTCAAGAGTTGATTTTTCATTAAACCAGAAACTTATGAAATCCAAGATGATGTTAGCAAAATTTGTACGGTTTGAAAACATGAGCAAATGTAATTCCATGTGTACCCTTGATTTCATTTTAATAAACTTGGATCGTTGAATTTGATGGACATGTCATCATTTTGTACGGACATGAATTTACGTTAGTGGTTGTTGAATCTGTACTTTATAAATTCGTATTAATCACCCAACCGGCTCAAGCGACTTTCCTACATCTTCCCTTGCTATAAAATTAGTATGTTGTTTAAAGATATATAATACTATTAGTAACGACTAATACACGCATCTTACGCATACAGATTAATGTAATTCTTCTTTACATTTTCTTAGAAGTGTTATGATTTGGGGTGAACAAAAACTCGACTTAACTTAACGTAAATAATAATTTTATAAATTTGACTCAAAATTTTTTTTATATAAAGTTTAAATAATAAAATAATAATCGAATAATTCAAATTTTTTTAGTAATTGGTGGATCGATTTCTAAGTTTGAGTTAAGTCCCTCAACTTTGTATAATATATGTATATCACATATAAATATATACATATCTTATATGATTATAAAAAATTATTTAAATTAAAACCATTTAGTATCATAACATTATAAACATTTACAATTAAATTTAAACAGAAACTCGAACAACTTCATTTGACTCGAAAAAAATTCAAATAAAGTTTAAGTTATAAAATATGGCTCATCAACTCGATTAGCTCAAAAATTTTTTAACTCGACTCGATCGTATACTCATATCTATTTACAAATATATTTATAATTCTAATTAATATAGTTTGAATAATTACAATCAGTATCAATAATTATAACACATAATTAGATTACTTATATAAATGAGACTTGAATATGAGAATATTAATATACGATAACGCTAAAGATTAGAGTTAAATAGTTTAATATTTATGTCACATTGATAGAGGGTATCTTCTCTTATATATGTACCTTTAACAATTCAATTTATTTGTTTAATTAAAATTTAAATATTTTAAATTTATTTGTACACATAATTTACAGAAAAGAACTAAAATACATATTTTAAAAAATGACTAATATACTAATAGAATTGGCCAAAGTGGTAAGTAGTTTGGTATCGCTTAAGTCTGTATCGAGTTCGAGGCCTAGTGTATGCAGAAAATTCCCTTTGGAAGACGCACCCACCAAAGCTAGATATGCAACATAAGTCGATATGAATTAGTCATGACAAAACTTTGGAGAACCGAGAGTGCAACCCAAAAAAATTGACTAATATCATTGTAACAAGATATAAAATTAAATTATCTTTACAATGACATAAGTGTCTTTTAATTAGTCAAACTCCTAACCTGAGGTAGGGTGTTCAAAATTTCGGTTAACCGAATTAACCGATCGTACCAAATTTTTTTTCGGTTAATCGGTCGGTTAACGCTTAATGATTTTTTTCAAACTTCAGTTATCGGTTAATTCGGTTCGAAATCGATTAATTAACCGAATTACCCGAAATTTTTATATTTTATATATTTATTTTTGGTCACTAAACTTTTAAAAATTATAAAATGGTCATTAAACTTTATCAAATTAGCACAAAATGATCATTAAATTTATTAAATTATTAAAAAATAATCATTAAAATTTTCAATATTTATCAATAATTTATAATGTGCAATAAATCAATGATCATTTTGTAATAATTCGATAAGTTTAATGGTTGTTTTATAACTTTTGAAAGTTCAGTGGCTAAAAAGATTATTTTAACATAGTTTAGTGACCATTTGTGTAATTTACCCAAAATTTTATAACAAATTTCGGTTAACCGAATTAACCAAACTTTTTTCGGTCCGGTTAAAAATTTTCAAAAAATTTTCAGTTCGGTTAACGATTAGTATGAAAAAAAATTTGGTTAATGAAATTTTAGAAGTTCGGTTCGGTCGGTTAACCTAACCGACTGTTTGAACACCCCTACCCTGAAGTGGAGCTCGATGAAATTGTATTAATCAAAATCTCAACTAGAAAAAATTATTAGATTCGCCTGGCTCACCACGTTATCCATAGTCTCATCCAATACAAAATTTTTATCTTGTTTTTTTCAAGGTGAATCTGCACCTCTTTCTTATATATAATGGACTTTAAATGACGTGGTGAGATCAATTCATCTAATAATTTATCCTCAACTAGTGAGATCTCATAATCACGAAAACTTTTAATGGCCAAAAATAATAGTGTAACTATATAAATAGTCACCGAATTTTGAAGATGTTTTTATTTGGGCTATCAAACTTTTAAAACTTGCTATATAATCATTAAACTTTTAGTTCATATTGATTAAGTTTACTACCGTTAACTACGTTGACAAGACCGTTAACTTTCCTTCTTCCTCTCTCTCTCTCCCTCTCTCTCCCTCTCCCTCTGCTTTGTTTTTCCTCCATGACTGAATTTTTCATTCTTACAATTTGCTTTAAAAATTCTCAACCAGTCTCAACCATCTTCACGCATTCTATCCAGCTTTCTTCTCCCCCATCCGCCAGTCTCTTTACCCAAGTCTTCTCTTGGTTTTAAGTTTCTGACACACCAGGAAATTAAGGCAATTTCTGAAACCCTTAACTTCAACATTCATTTCTTCTGCAGTCATCAGATTTTGAGTTATCTGCTCTCTGCATCTGCATCTCTATACTATTTCAAATTCTGAGTCCCGTGCTTTGTACCCAAAAAAAAAAAACAAAAATTCATATCGTCCTTTAACCTTCTTGAACTGAATTATTTGTTTACCCCCTATAAAACAGCTCTATTAACTATGTATTTGTTGTTATTATCGTTCTTAATGTTTGTCTCCAGCAGCAAAAACCAAGTAATAAACATGATGGTTGCAACCTTATTGTCTCCTTACAATTGGACTTTAGTCTGTGATTTTCTGGGAGTTAGAGACAGGATTCTGAATCAACATGCCAACGGAAGCTTTCATGTTTTACTAGAACAAAAGGTTATCTCGTAGGTTTCTTGTGTTTAATGCAATCAAAGGTATTGCCGAGTCCAACAAATCTGAAGAAAGTCTCCCTTTGTGGGCGAGACCGGATTCGGATGAGCCCCCTCCTTGGGCTCAAGATGAAGGAGCGAAGGGTTCCACAGCAGAGCAGAGTTTTGAGGTTTCCGTCTTTGTTTACTTACTCGTCTCAGCGACAACTGCCATTGTCGCCGGTTGTTTCGTGTTCTCAGACTATTATGTTTTTGAGACCTTCAAAATTAAGATGGCTAAACATTTATATCTCTTCATTCTGCAGATTGGTTATATTTTCGAGTATATAAACCAAAGGTCTATTTTTGGAGTTTTGAACTCGGACAACATTTTTATGCGCAATTGCTTGGTTTCTTTGCATTTACTGGGTCCCCACTTCGGTGATTTTCCCTACTACATTTGACTCCAATGTTTTGAATGAGGAATTCTAATTGGGTAAAATTTTGATACACTGTGTAAAATTAATTTTACATAAGTCTGTGTATTTACACTATAAAAACTCAAATCCTAAATTCCTAACCCTAAAAAACTAAACCCTAAACCTTAAACCCTATGCACTAAATTCTAAACACTAACCTTAAATTTTAAACCATACAACCTAAACCCCTAAACCTTAAACTAAAATCTTAACCCCTAAAACTAAAAGGCACGTATAAACTAAAGTTTACACGGCTTGTGTATCAAAGTTTTTCTCATTCTAATTCATTGTTAAGATGGTTGAGAGTGTTCGAGAATTTTTAAAGCAAAATTTAAGAATGAAAGATTCAATCAAGGAGGAAAAACAAAGCAGAGGACGAGAGAGAAGAGAAAAAAAGAAAGTTAACGGTAACGTTAGCATTTTTAGCGGTAGTTAACGACAGCGACCTTAATGAATTAAAAGTTTAATGACTATATCACACGTTTTAAAAGCTTAATAACTAAAATGAAGCTGCTTTAAAAATTCGGTGACTATTTATGTAATTTGTCTAAAATAACAATAAAAAATAAAGAACTTTTTTTTGCCGGTGGCTGGGGGATTTCGATTGGACATATTCATGGTCAAACCAAATTGCAGTTTAATTCATATATGGACATAAATTTAGCTAGGTACAAATTAGTTTTTTTTTCTTATCAAATAGGTGCAATTTAGTTTAGGGTAAACTACATCAAATGCGGCCAAATTTTTAGGTGCATATTGATTATATCACTAAACTAAAAATCGATACTATTTTAACATTTAGCTTTAGTTTAAGTTTCAATTATATTACTAGACAGTTAAAACTCCTCTACGTAATTGTACGCGGACCGTTAAAATTCGTCCATATCATCGATTTTAATGGCCTAATGGTATAGTTGAAGCATAAACTAAAGTTCAGTGCTAAAATATTATCAATTTTTAATTAAATAGTATACTCGATGCTAAAGTTAAAAATTAATAATATATTATGTAGTTTATCCTTTAGTTTAATAATCCCTTTTCGTAATTTATATAGTAAGTTTTAAAATTTATTCTGATATTAATATTTATATGTTTGTATAATTAAATTGAATAAATAACTATTTAATCTAATTTCAAGCCAGATTGAACCAACCCAAAGTATAAGCCACTTGTTTAAGCACGGCCGCCGGACGGACCATGTCAGCGGCAATACCACAGCCACTTTGGTAGCTGACTTAGCCCTGTATCAAGCCTTGCATCACGGGCACCCACCGTGCTCTAACAGTTTCTATAATTTAATAGTGATGGAGCGTACAAATCATCCTAAAATAGACCGTACATTTATTTATATAACAAACCGTACTAATCACGACGTTGTTTTCCCTCCTATTCTAATAGTGGTGGTCATCGTCGCCGTCGTCTTCCCAACAAACAAGCCTACGTGCCAATGACTTTGACAATTGAAATTTTAATATTGTAATGAAAAACAACATATCCATTTAAAATAAATGGTTTAACAGTAAAAAAGGTGCCAACATATACTCTTTTTTAGTTTGGTGCTTAACATTTTTTCGGCCCACTTTAGTGCCTAAAGTTTCATTCCATAACTCAAATTAGGTTTTTTCGTCAATTGCCATTAAAAAATTTTCGTTGTCCAATTATAACATGACACGTGGCCTACTTTATTTATTTATTTATTTTTTGAATTTCTTTAAAAAATATGAACTTCTTTAAAAACCCTAAAATTTTAGTTTATTTCAATCAAACCCTCAAATCACATCTCCCTCACCGTCCGACATCCTCCATACGTCGGCGGTTCACCGTTTACTACTCAATCGTCAGGTACCTCACCGTTCAGCATTTCCCACCCTCTAAATGTCGGTTAGATGCCCAATCAGTCTCTTTTTTTCTTTTATTTTTGGATGTTCGTTGGCGGAGCAATCGACGATTCATTCGCCGATGGGATGATGGGGCTTTCAGTCGTGGGGGGCCGACAAAGGCAATGGTGACCGGTAATGGTTGAATCAGTGGTGGGAGGAGAGAGATTTAGGGTTTGGGGGGGGGTTTTTTGGAGAAATTAAAGATTTTGGTTTTTTTTATAAAATTAAAGATTTTTTGATTTTTAAAAATATAAAAATTAAAAAAAACACCAGAATATGCCATGTGTCATGCTTTTATTGGTTAACGAAAATTTTTTAACGTCTGCCACAGAAAAACCTGATTTGAGTTACGAAATGAAACGTTAGACACCAAACTGGAAAAAAAAAGTATAGGTTGGGTACTATTTTGACTATTAAGCCAAATTAAATAACTTGTTTCAAATCTTGACTAAAGAACGCTTCATTTGTTTTCCTTGGTAAATAAAATCTACTTGTGCAAATGAACATAGCGATCGACGAATTATTCGTATAAAATTCGTTTATGTTCATTTATTAAGCTAAATAAACGAGTATGAACAAAAATTTTATGTTCGTTTAATAAACGAACGTACACGAACAGATGTGTGTTTGGTTCGTTTATGTTCATGAACAAGCTCGTTTATTGACTCCTTTATCGACTCGTTTACCCGGTTCTTATTTTCTTTTTTTTTTTTACATTTTAAATATTGATGAAGATAAGGACTAAATAGAACACAAGGTGAACTTTAGAGTTCAAATTGTGAAGCCTAAGAAGCTTAAGAACTAGTGGTGTAATTTCAACTTTTTTGCTATAAACAAACATGTTCGCGAACGTTAAACGCGAACGCTAAATAAACGAACACGAATACTTTTAAAAATAAATAAACGAACATGATATTGAAAATTTAAATAAAACACGAACATGAACATCTTCAAAAATAACAAACACGAGTAAAAACTTATTCATTCAAACTCGATTCATTTACACCCCAAATAAAACCTTATAAGTTATATCATACCTGACGTCCGTTCAAATTAAGGTAAAAAGGATTTTGATATAAAAAAGGTAAAAAGGACATTTCAGCTAGATTTTCTTTGATCATAACTGAAGTCCGACATGTTAGTTCATAACTGATCCAATAAATATTTAGAGATTCAATAAATATAATATTATAATAATATATTTTTTTTTATCTTTCTTTCTACTTTATTAACTTATATGATGAGTTTATTGGGTATATGAAATTTATTGAGCCAGTTATGAATGCCTTAATGTTAGTAGAGGAATCAATTCTGTAGCAGTCAAGTTGGCTGTTGCTGGTCGTGGCTGTCTGCTCGTACCAAGTGGTTTACACTGAATCACCTGCTATAGTATCTACCTGCTTCAGGATTTACAGTATATTAGTAGTTTGTTGCTTTTGTTTCAGTATTAGCGAAAAAATAGGCATAAAGTTAAAATATACCTCGTATGATTAAATAGTTATTTTGATCTATATTTTTTAATTATTTTATTTTAACATTTTATTTTAGGTCATGACCTATCTACGAATGAAAACTATTAGATAAATAACATTAAATGACTAGAAATAATGTGACAAACCTACATGACAGTGTCATATAAACCGAGGTGTTACTTGAAAGAATGTCACATTAGTAAAAAAATAATTGTACAAAATTATATAAAATTATTTTTACTGGCGTGTTATTTTGTCAAATTATTTCAAGTTGTTTATCGTTAGTTGGCTAACAATTTTCATCCGCAGATGGACCATTTTGACCCAAAAATAAAACGCTAGAACTAAATTGGTTCAAAAAAAGAATAGAGGCCAAAATGACTATTCAGTCAAACGTTAGGGACATTTTTCTTACATTGTACCAAAAAATATGATAATTTATTTTTTAATATATAGTTTCAAGTATAATGTCTATATTACTTAAACTCATCATCTATAAATAGGAAGATATTGAGTTCTTAAGCAAGCTCAACCTCACATCCTTTCATGTTTTGTACGAATGAAAATGTCAATTGAACTAAACCTAATTAACTTAATTATTATAATTTCACACATAAGATAAGAGTTATTTATGCATATTCGAGTTTTTATTGTTTTAGTTTGCTTATATAAAAATAAGTTTTTTTTTTGGTATATGAGATTGAAGTTTAGATCTCGTCTTTTATTTTAAACATGTTTAATATTTAATTAAACTTTTAATTCCATTAAAAAAACTTTTAATTATTTATCATTCGTATTTTTCGATAAAAAAGTTTTAAACAAAGTAATGATTGTATTTTTTGATAAAAAAGTTTTTCCGTTACTTATTGCTCGACGGTAAGAATTCAAATACCGATATGTTATCATAATAACGGTCTCTATATAGTGGTAGTAGCATCATTTGAAATTGTTATTGTGAAAAATAGTAATATAATATAACCGCAATACATCTATTATTATCCGTAATCGCGATAAAATACTAAGACTGAAAAACGACCGCAACTTTAATTTAAATCTCTACTCAACAGAGTTGAATCGACCATCATCCATACAACCCCAAATTTAAAATGATGATGATTGAACTTCTTTTTCAATGATCAAAACGGTGGAGTTTATCTCTAAGACGAGAGGAAGGTTCGGTCAAGATTTCACGATAATTTGACGGTGGAGACATAGATCGGGGTCCAAAAAGATTGAACCTTGAAGAAGATCTTTTTGGAATTTTTAGAAGATTTCACGATAATTTAATCACATTTTATTTAGATTATAATAACATTTTTATAATAATAATATTTTAATTTAATTATTTAATGAGTAATTATTTATTTATTTTTATTTAAAAAATTAGATACCAAACACATTTTTACTATTTTATATTTTGAAAATAAGTTTTCGTTTTAATTAACCAAATGTATTTTCTAGTTTTTGGAAAATTGAAAATAAAAACGATAAATAAAAAAAATATTTTCTAGAACTAAACAGACACTAATCTTTTTATTTTGAAGAAAAAAGAATCGATAAATGATTTTAGAAAGAAAAAAATATTTAAATAGGTGAATCATTTTTTATTTGTTAATGTAAATATGAGATAAAACAATTCACATTAACAATATTCTATCTCAACAATATTATGACAAAATTAAGTGTCATAACATATTGCTCGTTAGTTGACTGACAATTTTTATCCAATTTATTTGAGAAAATAAACCAATAAAGGTAAAAACAAATAAAAAAGGACAACATTACAAAACATACGAAAGTTAAGAGCAAGAAATGCAATTATACCTTACATAAATTATGGATTCAATGAGACAAGATCGATTGTGGTCTCGTGTGTGTGTGTATATATATATATAGGAAAAACACACAAAAATCTTGTAACTTTTTTATGGTAAAATCTTGTAACTAGATTTATGGTGTTTAAACAATATGAATCATGAAAACAATTAACCAAGGGTCAAAACAATTTATTTTGATCCATTGAAGAAGCTTTTTAAAACGATCATTTTTTGCACAATTTTCTACTTAGAGAGAAGGGAAAAGAAAATTTACTCCTATTGGTACCGACTATTTTTTTTTGTTTAGGATGGGAACTAAGAAGAAAAACTTACATTATCTTATTTAGGAACCACATCCCTATATTAAATTATAAGATAAACTATACAGATGACCACTTAATTATGAGGTTGGTGTAAATTTGACCACTATATTTTTAATTTTAGCAATTATACTACATAACTATTTAAATAGTTCTAATCAAGCCATTTGCCGTTAAAACCTTACGTAGATGATGACGTGATAGTTAATAAAAATTTATATAATTATACATTTAGTCCTTATTATTTACATATTATATTAATTTAATCCATAATATTAATTAAATTTAATAAATTTAATCTTCCAATCAAATAATGACACGTGTCACTGTCTGATTGGTTAATTTTATTATTATTTATTAATTTATTTTTAATAAAATTTTCATCCAAGATGTGTGGGAAGAAATGCCAATGGCCATCGCCATTGAGCCAAACCTACTTAACGTGATAAAGTTTACAAATTATTTTATTAAACGATAATTTATGGGAGAAATTAAATAAGTAAAAATAAAGTTTAGAGGAGAGAAAATTTTATATATTAAATTATTATATATTTAATAATAATATTAATATACTAATAGGTTAGATATGAAAGTACCAACCACAGCTCTGTGACATTACTATGAGAATTGTTACTTCTGCTACCTATAATAACATCTCCCTAGATAAACCACACAAGCAACCTGAGACAACACACCCTTCTCAGACCAGCCTCACTTGCTAGATTTGACTCCGAGAAGTCTCACAGCCCCGTTTGCCTCTTAATCTCCATTCAAGAACCAACAGAGCCTCCCACACTCTATGCCTTTCCAATCGAAAAAACCACAATACTCCCATAAGACATTTGAGTATTCTTCCACCCGTTGAATCTAGGCCATCAGACTCCACCAAAAGTGAAGTATTAGAAACTGCATTATCTGAGATTCACTAATTGACCTAGTGGTTAAGGATACTCATATTGTCTCATCTTATATGGGTTTCGAA
This sequence comes from Hibiscus mutabilis, assembly GCA_019671005.1. Lineage (NCBI taxonomy): Eukaryota > Viridiplantae > Streptophyta > Magnoliopsida > Malvales > Malvaceae > Hibiscus > Hibiscus mutabilis. The sequence continues at coordinate 6,409,990 of CM033729.1, read as the reverse complement.
TCCTAGCATGAGAATGTACTACCTCTGTATTTAATAAAAAACTGCAATCTCTCTATATCCTAAGCGATCATTTTGTTTATCAGGTTCCATCCCCTGCACCGAATCCACATTCAATGTTGCTTCAACTCCCAAAGACTCCTCTAACCTATCACCTTTAATCAGAGCCTGTGCATCGGCCCGCGAGAAAACTCCCTCTAGACTGTTAACTGCACCAGTAGGAGCACAATGCTCCAACACGCTACCTTCCAGATTGAACTTATCAATGGACTTATGCACTTTCGCTTCCGATCCTACTTCCGGCAGCCAATTCGATTAATCCCCTAGATCATTACAGATTTTTTCCGACGAACTAACATCATATGGACCAAGATTGGAAGAAGAGACCTCCTCATCATGCCATACTGAATTTGGATGAAATGTTGGTTCAATCTCGAAAGCTCTCACTCAATACGACTTAGAATCAACCAACCGTTCTATTTCCTCATCAATTCGACTAAGCTTCTTTGTTAATACTTGGAACACCGCTCTTGAAAATGAACTTGGCTTGACAGATTTTTCGTCAACAGAAACAAGATCCCCCCATACTGAAGCCAGATTCTCAAAAGTACCCATACTCCATGCATGTATCGGAATCCCATAGCAAGCAATCCACACTCTCCGATTGCACACTTCCAAATCACTCGACCAATCCCTTACCTCATTAAACCAATCTATCAAGGCTCCTCCATTCACTTCCATAAACTTGAGCTTGCTATCCAAATCTTTAAAAATTAATAGGAACATAGATCCGGAGATACTCATGAGGGTTACGCCTATGATCCCAGCATCATGCAGTTCCTCCGCTAAGTTCCTTACTCTCATAACCTTTTTGCTCCAGCAGAATTCCGAGTTTCGAATTTTACAATATCAATCTCCCCGATAACCTGGTTCGAAATACTCTTCGGTGGTTCTGGACTAAGCTTATCTGGAATTCTCAGCTTTGTTATCCCATCTTTCATATCTTTTCCTATAACGCGGCGTGAAACATTCCTCGCCAAATGGACCTTAACTCGGTAACCAAAAATTGGGAAGCCATTCAACCTTTCTTGCGCTCTCAATGCATCGACCATGTTGGCAAAACGGACAAAACCAAATCTATGACCTCGTTGGCTTCTTTTCCTTGGGATAAAAGCACCCTTCACTTCTCCGTGATAGCTGAATAGTGCCCACAAACCTTTCCAATGAAGTTTTTCTGGTAGATTATACACAAAAGGGTCACCAGCTCCTCACCTGCCTTGCCTCCCTTAGCAGCCGCTTCATCTTCCACTCTCACTGTTTTCTCCATTGATTAAATACTAGGTAGTTAAAAAATATGTTAATTTTAGTGTTTAAGGTCATATTTAGGGTTTAAGGGGATTAGTTTTATGATTTATGTTTATAATTTAAGTTTAAGGTTTAGAGTTTAAGATTTTAGATTTTAAAATTTAGGCCGAAAATAGACAAATTATCTAAAATAAATTTTACATATCTTGTGTGTAAAAATAACTCAGACTTCTCCCCAACTATAAATCGGAGAATATTGAGTGCTTAAGCATATTCGATCAACATCTTCCTATACATTTATATAAACCACAATGTCAATCGAACTATACTTATTTTAATCGTCAATTTAAAAGCACAAGCAATAGATAAAAAATTAGAAACTTTAGGATATTTTAAAAATAAATTGAAAAGAAAATAAACATATTAAATTATTTAAAATTTAAAAATTACTATCGTTTTACGGGTGGTAAAAGGATAAATTGCACAGAAATAAAATTTTAGAACAATCCCTTGCATTTATATAGTAATAGAATTTAATAGTAAATATATTTTGAAATTCTAAAATTTATTTAAATATTATTTTTTTGCATAATAATTTAAAAAGACAAAAATTACCCCTTTTCTTTTCTAAAAGATCCATTTTCAAATTTAGTTTTTTTTTATAGAAAAAGTACTTTTGTGCATAAATTTTAAAAGAAATTTTGAATATATATGAAATTAGCAAGCAACTAATCTGTTACACGAGTATACAAAGTAATACAAGTTCAAAAAAAAAAAAAGTATACAAAGTAATACATATATATGAAATCTTTGTGGTTGTTGATTGTTTTCTGTGAAATTTTGTATCTCATGGTTTTTGTATGATATGATAATACTTTTAATTGCTTCTGTCTACGCCTAGATTCAATGAGACAACTCATTACTGTTTTTGATACAAATAAAATTAATCAAGGGTAAACTAATGCAACGGTCACTTTTGTTTAGGGTTTGTACATTTTTAGTCACCGATTTTTAAATTCGACCGTTAAGGTTAACTACGTTTTCGATCTGTAAACTTTTAGTCACTCGAACGTTAGTTTTTGTTACCATGATAACGTGCACGTTAATAAAAAATATTTATTTTTAATTTCACCCTTGCATTTTTAAAAGTTTATTTTTTCACCAAAAAAAAATCCTAACCCATTCCCAACCTCCGACCACTCACCGTCCATCTGAACTAGCCTCCGGCGAACCTACACCCAGCTCATAAGAGAGTACATAGATGCCAGAAGGGTTGGTTGAAGTTATCTGATTACTTTATTTTGGTTCTCATAGTCCATTTTCCATAGCTGATGGTGCCTTGTATCATAAAAATCACATTTAACTTTACCCGAGCTTCATGGTTTCAGATCACCCTAAATGAGGAGCACAAATTTATGTTAAGTTTTGCACAGGATTATGACCATTTACCACTCATTGCTAAAGTTGAAGTATTTGAGTATGTTGTACAAAATACTGTTAGGAATTTGGTATGCGGCAAAATAATCAAAGCGATAACGACATAGACCAAGACATGCACAAGAGACAAGATTTAATGTGGTTCAGCATAGCCTACCTCCACGGACGAGAGAAACGAACAATCCACTAATAACGTAGAGAACTCGAAGAGTATAAATACATGATAACCCATGTAATCCCAAAACCCGGTGTACAAATCCCATGACCCGGTGGAACCATAACACTCTTCCCAACATCCCTACAATTAGGGATGTAAAAACAGGTAATCAGATGGGTTTCAGGTCGGGTCCTATCAGGTCGTGTCAAATCGAATACATGTCATTTCATGTCGATTTGATGTTTCGACTCGATTCGGGTCGGGTGCGGGTCAGTTTCAGGTCGGGTTCATTTCAGGTCGGGTCAAAACGGTTCGGGTCCGAATCAGTTAATTGACGGGTTAAATTCGGGCTCGGGTAGACTTCAGGTCAGGTTCATTTCAAGTTGGGTTCATTTCAGGTCGGGTAATTTCAAGTCGGTTTCATTTCGGGTCGGGTTAATTCGGGTTTCGAATTCGTATAAAGTTTGAGTTTGGTACAAATAGTCGATAGACTTTGGGTTGGGTCATTTCGAGTGAATTATTTAACACCTTTCACGAACACGAATCACATTAAAAATAAATATTAGACACTAGAATGAACACAAATATCATCGTTATTTAAAATATTAGAGTAAATTACAAAAATTAGAAATAAATAAGGGTCAATTTCTGTGAAAAATAAAATTTTAGGGACTAACATGAACAAAAATATCATCATATTAAAAATATTGGACTAAATTACAAAAATATAAAAAATAGGGATTAATTTTGGTTAAAAATAAAAATTTAGGGACTAACATGGACAAAAATATCATTATATTAAAAATATTAGACTAAATTACAAAAAAATGAATAGGGGTCAATTTCAACTAAAAATTAAATTTTAGGTACTAGACTAAACAAAAATATTATTGGACTAAATTGCCAAAAATATAAATAAATACAGGATAAGTTTGACTAAAAAATAAATTGTAGGGACTAGAATAAACAAAAATATTATTCGACTAAATTACCAAAAATAAAAAATATATATGGGTCAATTTCGGCTAAAAATAAAGTTTTAGGGACTAGAATGAACAAAAATAACATCATATTAAAAACATTGGACTATATTACAAAAATTTAAAATAAATAGGGGTCAATTTCAGTTAAAAAATTAGGGACTAATATGAACAAAAATATACCCTTAAATTGAATTAGGGATACTTGTGACTAAATTGAATTAAACTAAAACTTAAAAGAGAATATTAGGACTAAAATGCAATATTTAAAACACAACAGAACTTAAAGGATAATTAATCTCTAACCTAAATTATAGGTGGCTTATTTCCCTCTAAAATTTTGTCATTTCCCTCTTGTTTTACCAATTATCTATTTCTTTTTTTAAATTAAAATGAAAGGTGTGAGAGAATCAGGGAAAACAGTCCCGCCTGATTTTTTAGGTTAGGGACAATTGTTTTTTAGCACTTTTGACTTTTGACTTTAGATATTTTTTTTATTTAAGTCCTAAATTTTTAACTTTAGGTTTTAACTTAATTCAGTTGAGTCCAAATTTAGATTAATTTAATTAAAATTTCACATTTAGTTTTAGAATTCTTTTTGTTATGTCTGTGATTTATGCTTCTAGGTTTTAATTTAGCTCAATTAGATCCTGAGTTGAATAAGTTAACTCCATTCAGACATTATTATTATTATTATACCATATAAATTTTGATTTAATATAATTATACACAAAATTTTGATTTGGATGTAAACATGTAATTTTACACATGAAAGTTGAAATTTTAATTTAGTTTAATCGTACAGATGAAGCTTTGATTTCAAATTCAAAGCATAAATTAGAAAGTTGAATCAAAATTAATCTCGTATATCAATAACCCTAAACTAAACCATAAACCTTTAATACTAAACCTAAAACCATAAACCTTAAGGAATCAAAATTAATTTCATAAACCAATAACCATAAGCTAAATCATAAACCACTGATACTAAACAATAAATCATTGATACTAAACCCTAAACCTTAAGGAATCCAAATTAATCACATGAACCAATAACACCATCTTTACTTTATTTGACTAAGTTATAAAAATTAGAAATAAAAAAGAGTAAATTTTAGTTAAAAACAAATTTGTAGGGGCTAAAATGAATAAAAATATCATCATATTAAAATTTTGGACTAAATTACACAAATTTAAAATAAATAAAGATTAATTTCGGTTAAATAAAGATTTGTATGGAATTAATTGAACACTAAACTACACCATAAACTCTAAAGCATTAACACTAACCCCTAAATCATAAACTATAAACTACAACATATACCCTAAACTACTCCATAAACTCTAAAACATTAACACTAGCCCCTAAATCATAAACCATAAACCTTAAGTCATAGAAATTTTAGGGACTAACATGAACACAGATATCATTATGTTAAAAATATTGGAGTAAATTACAAAAAATAGAAATAAATAAGGGTTAATTTTGGTGAAAAATAAAATTTTAGGAACTAACATAAATAAAAATATCAGCATATTAAAAATATTGGACTAAATTACAAAAAATGAATAGTGGTCAATTTGGACTAAAAATTAAATTTTATCTACTAGAATAAACAAAAATATTATTAGACTAAATTGCCAAAAATATAAATAAGTATAGGGCAATTTTGACTAAAAATTAAATTGTAGGGGCTAGAATAAACAAAAATATTATTCGACTAAATTACCAAAAATAGAAATATACATGGGTCAATTTTGGCTAAAAATAAACTTTTAGGGACTAATGTGAACAAAAATAAACCCCAAATCCCTAAACTAATCCCATAACCCCAAACATTCAACTTGAAACATTTACCCCTAACCCCAAACCTCAAACCCTAAATCTTATAATCACTAATAATTAAAGTCCAAGCCAAATCCCTAATCACTAAACTATTCATATAACCCTGGACACTCAACTTGAAACATATATTATACCTCTAAACCCCAAATCTCAACCCATTGTAGCGATCTCCCTTTTCATGTTTGCTAAAAAAACGAGGTTTTAAAGGTGTTTGGGGTCTTTCGGGTATATAAAAATATTTATTCCATGGTGTTTTTAGAAAAACCGTATTTTATTTTAAAAATGGAGTCGCCACCGGCCACTAAGGTAGGTCGGACACCATAAAACCAGAGATTTTAAAAAGTTGGGGTTCGGGAGTCGGTTACGGATGAGGAAGGATTAGCACACCCACACCGCCCAAAATTGATACTTTAATAATTACCGCTTTATTAATATTAGATTTTCCAGATTAAAGTGACGAATAAATTAAAATTTGATTATAAGTGCGAGTAAATTTTAAGGGCCCCGTTATTCGAGAATAAACTGATAGACCACCATCATTGCGCTTGATACTGGCCACATTTACGCTCAAATAAAAGGGACAAAAACATATCCATTATGCAATCTTAGAAAATTAATTATTAAACATTCGTATTGACATGGTATAAAACATAAACGCATGAATATTACAAAAATAAATAAAAATAATTAAACACATGAACAAAAACATAACATACCATAGTAATAAAAAACAAAATAGAGACATGAACGAGAACAAAACATGCTCCTAAAGCTAAATTAATCAATTCTAACATACTTAAACACATTAAAACACAAATATAATATATACATGACATGCATGAAATGTAATGCTAAACTAACATAACAACATGCTAACATAAAAAACTAAAACTTGACTTCTATCATGTAACCTAATTTACACCCGCAATTTAACATGATATTTGGATATGATAAAAAAAACACCACACTAACATACAACCTAAAAGGCAAGATGAACGTAAAATCCAAGCTAAAATACAAAGACGTACCAAATACAAAGATACTACAACAAACACAAGTCAAACACGTAAGATATGCGCGAACGAAATGAACATATAAAAGCATAATACCATGAACTAAACATATGCTACAAAAGACATGGAAACATGAAATCAATATAAAAACATAGAAACACTAATGGATAATGCAAACATATAAAAAACAAATAGAATAAAATATGAAGAATAGAATAAACATGCTAAAACGTATATACCATGAATAAATAAACTAAATGACATATTAATTTGATTATGCACCTAAAAAGGAGATGAATGGATATGATACAATGAGACAACAAAAATATATGATACCTATATAAAAATCACAAATCATATTAACAAAAACGTTAGATCACAACTATTTAAAATAAAATGAAATAAAAAACATACAATAGAGGACTGGAATAAAATAAAATCAAAACAAAGTGACAGAAATTAGATAAATAAAAAACGCATTTAATGACTTAATCAAGAACCGGACGAAAACTATAAGGGCTGGACTTGTAATAAGACCAAGGGGCAAGCTTGAACTGAAAAAACTCAAAACACGGAATGACTAATGATGTGATTTTGCCATTTAAAACCTGATTTTATTAAATTAAGGGATGAAATTGAAATTTTTCGAAAACGAAGAGGGACTGATAATGCTAATTACCCATGCGGTAAGCCCAAAAATAAAAGGTTTGAAAACGCGGAAGTCCTTATGTAGTAATTAAACCATTTTAAAGCAAAAATTGCTTATATAAGGGCTCGATCAGATTGAATTTAACTCTTTTAGCATTTCTATTTTTTTGTTCTGAAAATAAAACTCCCCCTCTATTATTTTTTCAAACCAGAAACCAAAGGCCAAGGATGAATCCAAAATCCGGCCATGGACCACCGTCCTCACCACAGTCGGCTGCCGCTCACCGGCGGCGACAAACCCTAAAAAAACCCCAAACGACTCATCCTCTTCATCTAAGCTCAAATTCATTCTCCGACTTGAGAGACCAGCCCCTTATATACCTAGATCTAGGAATACCCGAAGCAAAAAACATTATTTTTTTTATAAACAAGCCGACCAAAGACATTCCCCTAGGTCGGCTCACCCCATGGGGGTTTATCGCTGGCAAGAGGAGATCCACCGACGACAGGGTAAACTCTAAACCCTTCTTGTGTTTTTTTTCTTTTTATTGTATGCGAAAAAAGTAAGAAAAGAAAGGAGAGAAGAAAAGTTACCACTGGAAATTTTTCCTTTTTTGTGTTTTTTTTTTTCATTCGAATTTGGAAAAACTAAGTACACAAGATGGTAAGTCTCATTACATATATGTTGTCATTTCTCTAATTTTTTGGTAGATATAAAATAAAAAATATATGTTTTTGAGATTTGGTTGCTGATAATATATTTTTTGTGACTTTGGCATGTCTGGACGGTACGGCCAGTGAGGGATGGTGTGTACGGCGGCAAAGGGTGGTTGGAGGTGAAAGGGCTTCAATCGGTCGGTTGTAATCTTGGCCATTGGATCAAATTTGATCCAACGGCTGAAATTGCTTTGACGATGAATGACCGGGATTGCATATGCGAAAGACGAGGTTGCATGGGATCTTGATACGTGACACGCGGAAAATGAACGCACGCGCGAGTGAGACGTCGAACGGCCCAGGGGTATGCTTCACGCGCGCCAGCTGGATCATCTTGGGTTGATCGTGGCTGTTCGATCTGATCCAATAACCCTAAAAACTCAACTTTGCACATTTACCCTTAAACCCTAAACCTCAACCCCTAAATCTTTCGATCACTAATAATTGCTACTTGCAAGACTAATCCCCTAATCCCTAAACTAATCCCAAAACCCCAAACACTAAACTTGACACATTTACCCCTAAACCCCAAATCTCAACCCCTAAATCTTACAAACACAAGTAATTTTAATTAAATACATTATAATTAAAATTACAATAATTTGAATATTAAATTAAATATTAATTAAAAATATTTAATATTTAATTAAATATTAATTTAAAGTTATAATTTAAATAAATTAAGTATACACTAATAATTTAATTAAATATTTTATAATTAAATACATTATAATTAAAATTAAAAGAATTTAAATATTAAATTAAATATTAATTTAAGGGTTATGATCCACTTACATGGTGTAAAACTCATTTAGTTTTACACTAATTTTAGACCGTTGGATGACGGTGGTAACTGAGTGTAAAACTAAAAGAGTTTTATACCATATAACTGGATCCCATCCCTTAATTTAAATATATTAACTTTATAATTTTTAATTAAATATTAATTTAAAGTTGTAATTTAAATAAATTAAATATACACTAATAATTTTAATTAAATACATTATAATTAAAAAATAATTTAAAAATTAATTAAATACATTATAATTATTAATTAAAATTAAAATAAAATTATTAAAATATAATATTTACCCTAAGTATAAATACACCCTTAAAAGGGTCTGGCCGAAGCCCTAGCCCCATAAAAATATTTTATATATATATATGATCCACTTACACATAATGTAAACAATTATAAGTGATCAAAACGTTATTTTTTTTAAAATTTAAAGAATAAAAATGAAAAATTATAAAATATAAGTGACCAACCATTTTATTTACCCTATAAGAAAAAAAATCAATGGCATTAGCTCCAAAATCCTAAAATCTTCCCGCCATTTATAATATTAAATTATAAAATTATAATCCTAATTTTATTGAAATCAAAGGCATTCAAAAACTCTTCCCGCCATTTATAACATTAAAATATATAATTATACTCTCAAGTTTACTTCATTTTCATCAAAATTATTTATCAACAACTTTAATTTGTGTACGATAATAAAAATTACGGTATTATAATTACAACTATGAATTTTAAAACAATGGAAACGGCTAACCTTCTAATATTTGGATTTTATCAAATCAACAAAAAGTTTTTAATCTTCCCCAATAAAATTTGGTCAAATTAATCAATAAAATTTGGTCAAGTTAATAAAAAAAGACAAATGAATATCTATACTTAGTTGTGTCAAGTGTGATTTGGTTAAAAGAAAACATAAATATGCTTTTTTTTCTTTCCTTTTTTTAAAGTTTTAATTGATTATATACGTAGGGAATATAAATTTGGAGTAGAATAAAATACAAAAAATGAGTAGGGGTTAATTTGGAGTAAAAATTAAATTTTAGGGACTAGAGTCAAAAACATAAATAAATATGGGGCAATTTTGACTAAAAATTAAATTGTAGGAACTAGAATAAACAAAAATATTATTAGACTAAATTACCAAAAATAGAAATTTCACTAATTCCCTCCAAAATTTTGGGTGGCTTATTCCCCTAATTCCCTCCAAATTTTGGGTGGCTTTTATCCCTCCAAAATTTTTAGACTAAAAGTAAATTAATCTCAAACCTAAAAAATGGTTGGCTTATTTCCCTCCAAAATTTTGTCCTTTTCCCTTTTTTTACCAATTGTTTTAGTTTAATTCAATTAAGTCCCAACTTAGATTAATTTAATTGAAATTCCACATTTAGTTTTAGAATTCTTTTAATTATGTCTGTGATTTATGCTTCTAAATTTTAGTTTAGCTCAATTAGATTCTAAGTTTAATGAGTTAATTCAATTCAAACATTATTATTATTATTATTATTATTATAAACTTTGATTAAATATAATTATACACAAAATTTTGATATGGATGTAAACATGTAATTGTACACATGATAACATCAACATGAAAGTTAAAACTTTAATTTAGTTCAAACTTAGCAGTGTCCAATGAATATCTAAATACAATCTTTCATTTTTTTGATATTTTTAATTGATTATATATGTATATACAACAAAAAGATTATTTAACACTTTAATTTGATTTAAAAAATAATAGTTTACATTTATCAACACTTTAAATTAATCAAATCATAGGCCTCCTCAATTACATGTTAGGTAAATCAAGACAGGTCAATATTAGTTCAGGTTAACAACAGGTCTGGTTCAAAACAAGTCAGGTCAATTAACAGGTCGGGTTCAAAACAGGTCAGGTAAAATCGGATCTCGGGTCGATTCAGTTGGATAATATCGGTTATCTGCCAGGTTAGTCTCGGGTTCAGGTTCGTTTCAGTCTGGTGCAGGTCGGGTTTCGGGTCCACAGTAACAGGTTCAATTCGGGTTCGAGTCGTTCTCAGTCGAATGCAGGTTGGGTTCGATTACTACAGTAACATGTCCAACTCGAGTTCGGGTCAACAACAGTCGGTTACAGATCAGTTTCGGGTTATCGCATCTTCGGGTCAAACCAGGTTCTGACTCGAGCAGGTTTCAGTCGGTTTTCAGGTCGGGTCAGTTTTTTACATCCCTACCTACAATACTCATCTCTACAACGTAGGCACAACAGTTGTAGAGATCCTAAAAGTGGTTACATCTCTCCAGAGTAATTCCTCTCTCTCATTCTCTTGTTCTCTCATAATTCAAATCTCTCATAATTCAAAAGGTTAAACCTAGTTTATATTTATAGACCCAAATACTTGGTCACCAAGAAACCTTATTCAATAAGATCTCTATCTAAAATATATATTTACACATTAAAGTAAATCCTAATTACCAAGTAATCTTCAACCACTAGAATTACAATAAAACACAACTTAATTACCAATTAAAATTTGAGTCAAAAAATAACAAATACTAAACGAAATGATCTGGCCAAAGTGTTCTCTCTCATTTTTTTTGTTCTCCCTTTCACGTTGATTGACTTCTTTCAACTTGCATTAATCTGGCTTTTGATAGGTTATTTGGTAAAAAATTCGAACTTCTGAGGTGTGGCTAGAGAGGAGGATAAATTATACTCGAAGTTTAGCTGTAATGAGCATGGTATGTGCTTACCTTGCTTTTTGGTGTATCCTTAATTACTGCAAGCATCCAACTGTGAAGTAACTTTCACTATTATTCTCTAGTGGTGTGCATTTCGGATATCTAATCCGATTCGATCCGAAATTTCGGATATCCGAAATTCTTAGATAGGTAATTTAGCGAACCGTATTCGATCCAAAAAAATGGGATACTCGATTTTTGGATATCCGAAATTTCAGATCGGATATCCGAGTATCCGAATTTATGACGTAATTTAATTATTTTTTTTAAATTTGATGATCCTATCCATGAAAATTTTATGTTTTCGAATATAAAAATCAACAAATTATTGAATATAACAAATTTTTATCTATAAAAATTCAATTTTTCATATATAACAAGTAAAAATATCGAATATAACAAGATTAATATCTATAAAAAAATTAAATTTTCGGATATCGGATAATCAGATATCCGATCCGAATATAAAATAACTATCCGTATATGATCTAAAATTTTCGAATATCCGATCCGAATTATCCGAAAATAAAAAATAGATTAGATATTCGAAATTTCAGATCGGATCAACAGATAATCGAATCGGATCAATTTTTTTGCACACCCCTAAATATTCTCGTTGTTGGAGTCCTCTCTTGCTCACTTTCCTTTTTTATTAAATGATTTTTACCATATCTCAGTATGCAATCCTACTATCTTTTATTACTACAGTGATTAGGGTAAAATATCTAAATCATCGCACAATTTTACTTTCTGACCTATTTTGGTCATCGAACTTTCAAAATGCATAATTTACCCATTAAACTTTACTTTCTGACTTATTTTGATCACTCTGAATTATTTTATTAATATTTTAGTATGACATGGCGTATTTTATTATTATTAAATATAAAAATAATTTAAAATAAAAATAAATTATTTTTTAATAATATTTTATTATAAATATCCTACCCAAACCCCTTATCCTCATCGTCGATACGAACAGTGACCTCCTTTGGGTTACCTGCTTCGCCTGCCGCTACAACTGCTCCTCTTTTCACTCTCTGACCTCCACATTCTTCACCCGCCACTCCTCTTCTTTCTCTCCCCACCATTGCTTCGACTCCGTATGTCGTCTCATCTCCTATCCCGACCCCAAAAGTATTATACGGTAAACAAGTAAAAATGGTAAAAAGCTCAGTAGTAGCAAAATGAAGAAGTAAGGAATTTGAATTAGATGCCTGATAATTTCAGAAAAATAGAATAACTGAAATTTCAATCTTTAGCTTTTTGCTCATAAACGTATGATTTATTACGGAGAATCATACATTATAAACCGACCGATACCTCATTAAAAACTCCCTAATACTAGTCAGAGAAAAATAACACATCGGTCGATTAAAACCAAGACAACAAGGACAAAACAACAAGACCACGAAACCAAAGGCCACCCGAAAACACTCGAACAAACTCCAACCTCACCCTAAACAAAACTGCCCATACCAAACTCAACAAACACCCATAATACACAATATCAAAAAGCAGTCTGAAACAAAGAAAACCTATCCACCCCTTCTTAGCTAAGATGTCGGCAATCCCATTAGCCTCCCTATAGACATGTACAAAACAAACATCACCTAACTCCACACAAGACGCATCGATCTCGACAAAAAGCTTCCAAAAATTCCAAGGTCGTCGATCCAGTTGAGAAATCTAACCCAGGGCAATCTTTGAATCGGACTCCACCAATAGCCGAGCACTACCCTTCCACTGCAATCGACAAAATAAACTCAAAGCAAATACAATAGCACGAAGTTCGGCCTCATTCGACTCCATTGTCCCCAAAGGACCCGAGAATAAAGCCAAAATCGTACCCGACGCATCCCGTAAGACACCGCCAATCCTGCCGGACCCGTCTTACCTCGAGCAGACCCATCGACATTAAATTTAAGACAATGTATCGAAGGAGGGACCCAACACACCGCCACTCGCCTGCCTAAACTAGCATAACTCGGAACACACAATCGAGGGCACGACCACCATTGTGCTTCATCAACAGAATCAGAATCTTGCGCAACACGAATCCAAAACAACAAGCGTAACTTGACTAAGAAAAATAATTCTCCCATCTCCACTCATTTTTCATTGAATACAGCCTCATTTCGACCAAGCCATAACGACCATAATAATGCGCCCACGCTCAAAATCCACAATTGACAAACTGTCACAGTAAATAAACATTGAAAATCAACCCCAACCATACCCTTCAACGACCGTGGGAAAGGCAAACAAATGTCCCACCAACGAATAAACCAATCCCAAACCCTCTAAACTGCGGGACAAGATAACAAAATAATGATTTATCGTTTCATCGCCAAAACTGCACCATACACACGATCCGTGCCCTTCCTGTAGAGCTACACCACGTTGCCGCAAGAAAGCAAACATAGGCAATCGTTCAATCTTCAGCTTGTTTAGCAAAAACTTATTACTAATTCCAGAACTTAATTCAGATCCATAATCTAATAAGATATGCATTCTAATTTCACTGTGTCTCCAAGTTCCAGTTTTTTTTTTTATTTCAATAAAAAAATAACACTTAAAAGAGAATAAGAAAATTATAGTGATTGGAGATCCGGTGTTCAGGACAGGCTGCCCTCTAACAAGTTCCTCTGTTTCATCCATAGCACTTGTCCTAACCATGTTTTCAGCCAAATGCTGAGCTACTTTCAGCACAAGTCGGATCGAGTGGTCCATCACCTCAAGCGCAGTCAAAATAGGAGGCAAATCTTCGTCGAATCTCACATCAACGACGACACCGATCACTTGACAAACTTGAACGTTTGCTCATGCTCTAGTAAATTCATAGGTGATTTTATCTTTTTCGCCGTCTTTCTTAGCAGAAAGAGGCTACGATAGAGTGGGAAAAACAGCTACAGATGCACATGTGACATACTCAACATCGCGTGAGAGAATGTAAGGGCAGGAAATAAGGCGACGTGTATTAATCGGAAAAGAGAGGCGAGGGTTAGAGTTTGAAGGCCTAGACAGAGATCGACGAAAAGTGGAGCGGAGGAGAGAACTGAGGAGTTGAGAGAAGCCATTAATTTGGGTGGCCGTGGAGGTTGGTGGTTGGACGGTGAGTTTAGGGTTTTTTTAAATTATTTTTGTATTTAATAATAATAAAATATTAATAAAAATAATTTATTTTTATTTTAAATTATTTTTTATATTTAATAATAATAAAATAAATCACATCATACTAAAATATTAATAAAATAATTCAGAGTGATCAAAATAGGTCAGCAAGTAAAGTTCAATTGGTAAATTGAGCTGTTTGAAAGTTCAGTGACCAAAATAAGTCAAAGAGTAAAGTTAAATGATGATTTAGATATTTTAGCCTAGTGACTATTGGTAAAAGCTTTGGATTACCCCTGGTTCAGAACCATATCTGCCTGATATCGGCTGGAAATGTAATCTAGGGTGTTTAGTTTCTTCACTTTTTTTCATAAATAGTTTGATTCTTCTGTAAAATTTCTCAATTTTGCAAAATGAAGACAACTCAATGAGGTCTATGTGTAAAGAGTACGCTGCAAAATGTGCGTTGCCGGCATACAATCACAAAGTTCATTTTAGGAGACTTTTAAAGTCAAAAAGCTAACAGAGCCGCCTATGGTAGCATAAAACTGATGCTTCTTGATCCAATATTACTTTAAATGTAGTACAGTTGCATCTCAAGGCCACGTACATTTGGAGGCTCTGCTTTTTTTACTCCTGAGATTGTACGGGGAAAGTGTTAATGTGATATTAGATATTGAACTTCATTGTAAATCTCAAGGCCACGTACATTCAGTCAAGGCGTTAATTTTGAGAGCTGGTTTCAATAAAATTTCGTTTCTAAGCTAGGTGTGGGTTCGTCGGAGGCTAGGTCGACAGATGGTGAGTGGTTGGAGCTTGGTAGTTGGAAATGGGTTAGGATTTTTTCTTAGTGAGGTAAAAAAATAAATGTTTAAAAATGCAAGTGGTGAAATTAAAAATAAACCTTTTTATTAACAGGCACGTCATCAGGGTAACGGAAACTAACGTTCGAGTGGCCAATAGTTTACAGGTTGAAAACGTAAGAAATCATAAAGGTCGAATTTAAAAATCGGTGACAAAAAATATATAAATCCTAAACAAAAATGACCATTGCAGTAGTTTACCCATTAATCAATGGCCTTCCTTTTAGTATCTCATCCTTTTCTTACAATTTGAAGCTTGAGAATGAAAGAAAGTAAAATTTATATTCTCCCTCTTAGTCATTAGATTCTATCTTTATTCTCGTATTAATCAATTTTTAGTTAACATTTATCAAATTATAGAATGAATAATTTGATTAATGATTTTTTTATTCGATTTTTTGTACAACTTAAAGTTGAATACAAACGTCGTTAAAAATCAAAAGTAGAACAATAAGTTCAGCATAAAAACCAATAATTTGAATTTGTTAAATTCAAACCCAAACTAGATCCACTTAAAATGAGCATAAAATTTAAAACACGAATTTATACAATGTTCAACTAAAAGCAGGCATACTCGTCCAGAGTATTGCTTATTGAATACAGGCTTTGTAGGATAAATTTGTAAGTTCCAACCTTTCCTCTTGTAGGGACTAAACATGGGTGGGCATCGTATGAGAGAAGGTCGATGCCGAAGCCGAAGCCGAATGCTTTCCACGCTCCGACCGGCTGTTTTCAGCAAACTTGAGACTGGGTGAGTGCATGCTTTTTTTCTTTTCCTCCTCGTTCCACTCCGACGGGTAGTAATGTTCTTCAGTCGACTTGGTTGCATCTTTTGATGGTGGAAAGAACATGCTTCCCCATTGTGGGAAATGGACCAAACCCATAGGAAGGGTGCAAGCCACGATCATGACTCCCATCCACGTAAGACCCGCTGCGGTCGAAAATGTTGATATCGAGAAGAAAATAAACTGTCAAACCGGACCCGAAGTTGCCGCTGGCCCCAGTTAGACCCAAAATGATCCCAAAGACCATCGTGAAATGAAGGAATGGTGCCGAAAGTGGCACCACATGCAGCTTGAGCTCCAAGGGAGAAGAAGATCATTGCTAAGACTGCAATGGGGAGAGTGTTGGCACGACCAAGCCATATACAGAAGGCACCTCCGGCTCTTTGAAGGATCCATAGTCGCCCTCTTATGCGGAACAACTGAGCAGCTTTATCGGAAGTTATAAGTGTTCAAAAGTACTATTTTTATTACCCTTTTTACTCATATTATTGTTAGACTTAGGCTCATATTAGTTGCATAATTAGTCATTCATGCATTAATTCATGTTTCTTTCCACCGTTGAGCTTGATTACATAACTTGGTGATTTTTGTGGAAAAAGATGCTGCTTTGGTGTGCTTTTGTGTGTATGCCAGAATCACTTGCCTAAACAAGGCTAGAACCAGTTGCCAGGGCAGTGCATGAAGGAGATGCCAACGCAGTTGCCAGGGTAATGCATGAAGGAGATGTCGAGCTAGTTGCCAAGGCAATTTTCGACAAAGAATAAGATGATATGGTAGTCGAAATTGATGACTAGATAAGCCCAAGATGACGTGGAGCAAAGATAAATCCCGAAGGAGTTTGATTTCCATAAAGAGGTTAAAGAGAAATTAAATCCCAAGAAGATAGGAGAAGTTCTAGAAGGAATTTAAATATAATAAAGAATTATATTCTTTAAAGATATTTAATTCCAACTTAACTTCTTCCTCAAAAAAGACTTTGACCTAGCCCTATAAATTTAAGACCACGTCGTCAACTCCAAAGGGGGAGAGAAGAGAAATTTCGACAAGATCAAAAGGAGAGAGGAGAGAAATTTCGACAAGATCAAAGGGAGAGAGGAGAGAAATTTTGACAAGATCAAAGGGGGAGATTTCGACAAAGAGGCTTCAACCATTCTTCATCTTTTTCTTCTTTGTTCAATTAGGTTTATACTAGGAATTCTTTGTCTTGTGTTTCTTTGGAACCTAGCCATGAACTAAATCTACTTGGCTAAGGTTATTATGTCTTGTAGTTGTGAGAAACAATTGGATTTTGTTTAGGTAATAAGAGTTTGCACTTTCAATTCAAGGTTTACTCATTCTTGGTTCTTATTCTTGTTTGCGAGTGAATTGAGAGAGGATCTCGTAACTTCATCTATTTATCTAATATCGGGAGAGTTGGATTTAAGAAACGAATGAGTATGATCTTTATTCAATCTATTGATGGTGAAGATTAATCCGGCTTAGGAATAAGTTAAGGATTTCAACGGCTAAGAGGAGCACAAGATTGGTTGTTGTTCACCCTTGATTCACGCATGGATGTATTATCAGGGCATGCACAAATAGATAGAGTTTCGACTTGGGGATAAGAAGAAACCATTGAAGAACGCTCTGCCGAACCTTGAAGTTATTGCCTAGCCGCCCGAGTAGTTGCCCAGCTAGTCACCCAGGCAACCTCGCTGTGCAAGTTGCCACGGCAACTGAGTTGCCCTTGCACTCTTTTATCAAGACGATCCAATCGGCTATCACACCTCAACTCACGATAACCTGGCCTATTCTCTCTCATTTAATTACATCTTCTTTACTTATTTGCTTTCTAGTTTAGTTGTTAGTTAAAACTCGTACAATCTTCTACTTGTGTTCTTTTACTTTTTACAGTGCAAGAGATTAGATTCTTGAAGTGGCACCAATCCCTGTGGAGACGATATCTTTTATACTATAACTTGCGACGTGTACACTTGCACAATTGCGGAGCACTTATTACGTGCAACAAGTTTTTGGCGCCGTTGCCGGGGATTGGCAATAGCAACTTTGTTTTTATTTTCTTGCACTTTTTATTTTTTCTTGCTTAAGATTCAAAGGGTTAACAAACTTTGGTTTTGCATTGGTATATGACCAGGGCGAGACCGATTACACCAGAATATCCTTTTGATCCAGAAATCGAACGAACCTTGCAAAGACTTAGACGAAGGTTAAGAGTAGCAATGGCTATTCAAGACGGCAATATGAATCAAGATGTTCCAGCAAGAGGAGGAGTGATTCTTGAACGAAACATAACTATTCGAGACTATCTTGAAGAAGATCCTGAAGGACTTAATCCAGGAGTTGTCACACCTGAAATTGATGCCGACCACTTTGAGTTGAAACCGGTGATGTTTAATATGATCAACACAATTGGTCAATTTGGCGGCTCAGATTATTCCCCTATTCACTGAGGGATAGGGCGAAAGCATGGTTGAATAGTATTCATGCCGAATCAATAGGATCTTGGACCGATCTTTGTCGTGATTTTCTTGCTCGATTTAATCCAACAAATTTGACTGATAGGCTTCGTAACGAAATTACTTCTTTTCGGCAGGCAGATGATGAATCCATGTACGAGGCTTGGAGGCGATATAGAGAACTTCTACACAAATGCCCCCTACACGGATTCCCAGTGTAGACGCGAGTAACAATGTTTTACAATGCTGTGAATACACCAACAAGGATGATGCTATATGCCTCGGCAAATGACATACTCCTAGATAAGTCGCCGGAGGAAGCAATGCAAATTCTAAACAGGCTTGCCAAGAATGATTATCAATTCCCATATGCTAGAAGAGGAGGAGTTAGACGCCAAGCCACAATACATGAACTGGGATCATCAGACTCAATTTTGGCACAATTGGCCACTCTAACCAAGATGATCCAGAAGATGCAGAAACCAAAAAACACATAGGAAGTCAAGGTAATGGATTCCTTTTGTGAGTTATGTGGTGGTAACCATGATTCTTCCGAATGTATGCAGAATCTGGAATCCAGCTTTTATGTGGGGAATTACAACTAGAACAACAATGTGATGTCCAACATATATAATCTATCTTGGAAGAAGCACCTAAATTTTTCATGGAGTAATCCCAACAATGCTCTAAACCAGAACAATCAGAATGTACAAGCATCGGGATTTCAGCAAAACATGCCACGACAACAGTTACCGCAGCAACAACCGACAACATCTAGTTCTTTGGAAAATTCTCTCAATGCTTTTATGTTGAAAACTGAATCTTATATGGCTGAGAATAGTAACTTCATAAAAAGAACTGATGCTTTTATTAACAGGACCGAGATGAGATTGCAAAACCAAGAGGCGACAGTCAAATCATTAGAAAATCAAGTCAGACAATTTTCTCAAAACCTGAATACTAGACCGCAATGAGGCTTACCTAGCGATACTAAAGTCGCAAGAGGAACTGGCCATGAGCAATGTAAGGCGATCACCACTAGAAGTGGCCAACAACTTAAAGAGGCTCAAGCTCGCTCATCAAACAAAACTCCACAAAAAGATCAAGACGAACTCAGCGGCAAAGCCTCAAATGCTGAACCAGGAATTGCTGCGAAAACCAGCGATAAACATGCATTGGCAACCGATGATAAGGATGTCTTGGCAACCAACGATAGGCACGCCACGGTAACCCCAGTTGATAATGCCTCAGCAACTCCAGTTGCCTCGGCAATGCCGTCAATCAGGTTCCAGACCAATGAAATGATCAAAGATATCAGACTTCTACCACCATTCCCACAAAGGTTGAAGCTACAAAAGCAAGAATATCAATTCAAGAAGTTCCTGGATATCCTAAAGCAAGTCCACATCAACTTGCCATTGGTTGAGGTGATTGAACAAATGTCGAACTATGCCAAGTTTCTTAAAGAAATTGTGTCCAAGAGAACAAGGCTAGGAGAGTTTGAAACAGTTGCCGCAACAGAGGGATGCATGGCCGTGTTGCATAATCGCATGCCACCCAAGTTGAAGGATCCCGAAAGTTTCACAATACCCTGTTCCATTGGAAACCACTATGTCGGGAAAGTATTATGCGACCTTGGAGCAAGCATAAACTTGATGCCTAAATCGGTTTTCCAGAAACTAGGAATCGGGAAGGCAAGACCTACAACAGTTATGCTACAGCTAGCCGACATATCCTATGTGCATCCAGAGGGAAAAATCGAAGACATACTAGTAAAAGTTGATAAACTTATTTTTCCCGCTGACTTTATTGTTTTGGATTGTGAAACAGATGAACATACACATATTATTCTCGGGAGACCCTTCCTAGCAACAGGGAGAACCTTAATCGATGTTGAAAACGGAGAACTCACAATGAGGGTGAATGACCAGCAAGTTAAACTAAATGTGTTCCAAACACTAAGGCATGCCAGTGAACCGAAAGAATGCCAACTTTTTCATGCCACGATAGAGTTTAACTTCGACGAGGAATTTAGTTGCCTCGGCAACTACATTACCAATCAAGAGGAACCTGAGGAATATGAAGAACCGATCGATGAGGAACAATAAGAAGAGGCAAATTGGTTAGTCAATCGACCAGGTACATACTTTGAACCACTGGATTACTCAGGTAAGGAAGGTAAGCTTGAAAAACCCTCTATTGAACAACCACCGATTCTTGAGTTGAAATAGTTGCCAGAGCAACTAAAATATGCTTACCTGGGAACCGATAAAACATTGCCTGCAATTATTTCCTCTAAGTTACAGCTTGAGCAGGAAAAGAAGCTGATCAAAATGTTGATGCTATACAAGAAGGCAATAGGGTGGACAATTGCCGACTTGAAGGAAATTAGCCTGGAATTGTGCATGCACAAGATTTTATTGGAAGATGATCACAAACCTTCGATTGAGGCCTAGAGGAGACTGAATCATGCCATGAAAGGGGTTGTAATAAAAGAAATCATCAAGTGGCTTGACGCCGGCATCATATACCATATCTCTAATAGTACATGGGTAAATGCGGTACAATGTGTACTGAAAAAGAGAGATATAACGGTGGTAAGTAATGAAAACAATGAACCCATTCCAACTAGGACTGTGACCGGTTGGAGGATTTGTATAGATTATCGAAAGCTAAACAAAGCCACTAGGAAAGATTACTTCCCATTACCCTTTATTGATCAAATGCTTGACCGTCTTGCAGGTAAACCCTTTTATTGTTTTCTTGATGGTTATTCAGGTTACAATCAAATTGACATAGCACCAGAAGATCAAGAAAAGACAACATTCACATGCCCATACGGTACTTATGTTTTCTGAAGGATGCCGTTCAGATTGTGTAACGCCCCGACAACATTCCAAAGATGCATGATGACTCTCTTTTTAGACATGGTCGAAGACTTCCTTGAGATCTTCATGGATGATTTTTCCATTTTTGGTAATGACTTCGACAGCTGCCTCAACAATTTAGAGAAGGTGTTGGCAAGATGTGAAGAAACCGATTTAGTCCTTAATTGGAAGAAGTGCCATTTTATGGTAGATGAAGAAATAGTGCTCAGCCATAAGATTTCATCCAATGGAATTGAAGTAGACAAAGCCAAGGTGGACTGATCGAGAGATTACCCCAACCAATTCGGTTAAAAGAATCTGAAGCTTTCTTGGACATACAGGTTTTTACAGGAGGTTCATTCATAATTTTTCTAAGATTACTAAACCCTTGTGCAATTTGCTTGAACAAGATAAAGCCTTCAATTTTGACGATTATTGCACCCAAGCATTTGAAACCCTAAAGAAAAAGCTTACCTCGGCACCCATTGTCATTCCACCAGATTGGACGCTACCTTTTGAGCTCATGTGTGATGCATGTGATTTCGCGGTAGGAGCAGTCTTAGGCCAATGCACAGGTAAGACCTTTCATGTGATATACTACGCTAGTAAAACTCTTAATAGTGCTTAAGTGAATTACACAACAACGGAGAAAGAGTTACTAGCTGTAGTTTTCGCATTTGACAAGTTTCGATCCTATTTGATTGGTACAAAGGTAATTGTTCATACGGACCATTCGGCAATTAAGTATCTATTTGCTAAAAATGATGGCAAATCTTGTTTGATTCGTTGGATATTACTTTTACAAGAGTTTGACATTGAAATTAAGGACATGAAAGGAACATAAAATCAAGTGGCCGATCACTTATCACACCTAGAACGCAATAGGGAGGAGGACGCAGATTTAGAGATATGTGATGCATTCCCGGATGAGAAACTGTTAGTTACCTCGGCAACCATGGATGCGAATGCCTCGGCAACCCTCGACGCCTCAGCAACTCTTGACGCGCACACCTCGACAACTCTAGATACGCACGCTGCGACAACCACTGATGCGCACGTCTTGGCAACCATTGATGTGTATGCCGCGGCAACTCTAGACGCGTACGCCTTGGCAACCATGGAAGCATTTGCCACGGTAGCACATGCCTCGGCATTACCCTGGTACGCGGATTTAGTTAATTTCCTTGTTTGTGGCATTTTACCTTATGGCCTTACTCACCAAGGGAAGAAACGGTTCCGTCATGATGCTAAGCATTAATTTTGGGACGAGCCTCTTTTGTTTAAACAATGTGCAGATCAGGTTACACGCCGATGTGTCCCTAAAGAGAAGTAGCAGAATGTATTCCGGCAATGCCATTCTTCACCCTATGAAGGACATTTTGGAGGAACACGTACCGCGGCCAAAGTTTTGCAATCCGGTTTGTATTGGCCAACACTGTACAAAGATGCCCAAGAATTTTACAAGCAATGTGATCGTTGCCAGATGACGGGCAATATCTCTAGACGACATGAGATGCCACTCCAAAACATCATCGAGGTAGATTTGTTTGATGTATGGGGGATTGATTTTATGGGACCTTTCCCATCTTGATTCAGCAACCTCTACATTCTACTTGCCGTTGACTATGTGTCTAAATGGGTTGAGGCAGCTGTAGTTCCCACCAACGATTCCAAGACCGTGCAAAGATTCTTACAGAAAAATATATTTACACGGTTTGAGATGCCGAGAGCAATTATTAGTGATGAAGGCAAGCACTTCGATAACAAACTCATCGCCAAGATGTTACAACGCTTTGGTGTATCTCACAAGATTGCCACGGCATATCACCCATAAACCAATGGGCAAGAAGAAATTTCCAACTGGAATTGAAGGGTATACTCGAGAAAGTTGTAAATCCCTCTAGAAAGGATTGGTCAGTAAGACTAGATTAAGCACTTTGGGCATATCGCACTACATTCAAAACACCCTTAGGTATGTCCCCCTTCTGACTTATCTATGGCAAAACATACCATCTACCAGTGGAAATCGAACACAAGGTATACTGGGCAATCAATACCGTGAATATGGATTAGAAAAGTGCCGGACAAAAGCATTTGTTAGACCTCAACGAGATAGAAGAATTCCGTGCACTCACCTATAACAATGCACGAATCTACAAGGAGAAAACAAAGCAATGGCATGACAAGAAACTATTGCCGCGACAATTCATGCCAGGGCAACTAGTTCTTTTATTCAATTCTCGGCTAAAACTTTTCCCGGGAAAACTAAAATCAAGATGGTCGAGACTATTCGAAGTTGTCAAACCATTCTCTCATGGTGCCGTGATAATCAAGTCCATTACTGACGAACATGAATTCAAAGTCAACGGACAAAGATTGAAGCACTACAACGGTGCCCATGTGGAACGTAACAAAGAAGTGGTCACCTTAGGAGATGCATGAGCATGCTCTCCGTTCAATATTTTATTTTTCTTTTTATTTTCATTCTTATTTTTAGGAGATATTTTATTTTATTTTTCTTCATTATCTTTAGTTTCCAGGTTTTCTTTGTTTCCTTTTCTTTTCCACAACAAGACTCACAACCATCATGCTAATGAAATTCACTGTCGACTACTTGCCACGACAACCGCAACAAAGGATGCCCCTGCAACTACCTCAGTAGTTGCCATGGCAACAGAAACTACTGATGCCCAGGCAAGTGAACCTGCATCGGCAAACATGGATCAAATCAAAGAAATGATATTCACGCGGTCCAGTCACAAGTATTCAACCACCGACCGGAATATGAATCAAGCAAACGACACGAAGGAAACTTATCACTCGAGGTGACGACCTCTCCAACTAACTCATTTCATTTAGTTTCTTTTAAATTTTGTTTCACTTTTACGTGCATTGAAGACAATGCTTCTCTCGAGTTTGGGGGGTGTTGGTTTCTAGTTAGTTTCATGTTTAGTTGCATTTATCTTTAGCAATCACATATAGGTTGCATATGTTACTTGCCATGCCTTTAATTGGATTTAATTGCTTAAGACTTGTTTAATATCCAATGATGAATTTTTGCCACTGCACTTAATTGAAAGAACCTTTAATTTTAGGATTGCATGAAAAGAACTTAGAATTTTACTATGACGCTGATTTTTTACACGGTTGTGGCTTGTTGATTGAAAGAAACTTAGTGAACTTAGATTTCTTAAAATTTGGGTAAATTTAAAATTGAAAATTAAAAGTTAATTTCTTGCTAGAGGTGCCCGAAATTGGCTCTAATCGTCTAAAATAAAATGAGAAATTGCTTACTTTGCTAGAGGTGCCCGAAATTGGCTCTAGTGAAAATAAAAATAAATGTCCCGGTAATTAAATTGATAAAAGTCTATTGTTCACATAGAATCTTGAAAATCAACTTGTACACAACTACGCACACACATTGTCACGAGTATTATAGTTTGATTTCGGGTAATTTTTGTGCTATCTAAAAAATTAAAAGATGATCATACTTTGTGCCACGGTTTCGTGGTTTGAATTCAAGTTTGAAGCATGTCTTTGATGATTAAAGTCTTGGCAGGTAATTTTTAGTTTTGCATTGCTTGAGGACAAGTAATAGTTTGAGTTTGGGGGTGTGTTAAGTTTTCAAAAGTACTATTTTTATTACCCTTTTTACTCATATTATTATTAGACTTAGGCTCATATTAGTTGCATTATTAGCCATTCATGCATGTTTGCATTGTTTCCTTGGTGGACAAGCTTGATTTCATATTTTGCTTAATTTTGTGGAAAAAGATACTGCTTTGGTGTGTTTTTGTGTGTGCAGAATCAGTTGCCAAAGCAAGGCTGGAACTAGTTGCCATGGCAGTGCATGAAAGAGATGCCGACACAGTTGCCAGGGCAGTGCATGAAGGTTATGCCGAGCTAGTTGCCAGGGCAATTGTCGATAAGGGATAAGATGATATGGCAGTCGAAATTGATGACTATATAAGCCCAAGATGACGTGGAGCAAAGTTAAATCCCAAAGGAGTTTGATTTCCATGAAGAGGTCAAAGAGAAATTAAATCCCAAAAAGATAGGAGAAGATCTAGAAGGAATTTAAATATAATAAAGAATTATATTCTTTTACAGTATTTAATTCTAACTTAACTTCCTCCTCAAGAAGGACTTTGACCTAGCCATCTCCTATTTAAAGGAGACCAAGTCGTCAAACTCAAAGAGAAAGCAACGAGGGAGAGAGTTCGATTGGGAGAAAGCTTAGAGGGAATTCGATTGAGAGAGAGTTCGACTAGGGGCTGGTGGATTTCTTCTTCTTCTTCTTCTTCTTCTTTGCTTCCATTAGATTCATGGTTTGGGGATTATTCTTTGTATATCTTTTAAACCCAACCATGAACTAACTTGAATGGTTGGGGTTATTGTGTTTTGTTGTTGTGAGAAACAATTGGATTTTGTTTAGGTAATAAGAGTTTACACTTTCAATTCAAGGTTTACTCATTCTTGGTTTTTATTCTTGTTTGCGAGTGAATTGGGAGAAGATCTCGTAATTCTATCTATTTATCTAATATCGGGAGAGTTAGATTCAAGAAACGAATGAGTATGGTCTTTATTCAATATATCGATGGTGAAGATTAATCCGACTTAGGAATATGTTAAGGATTTCAACAGCTAAGAGGAACGCAAGATTGGTTGTTGTTCACCCTTGATTCACGCAGGGATGTATTGTCAAGGCATGCACAATTAGCTAGAGTTTCAACTTAGGGATAAGAAGATACCATTGAAGAATGTTCTGCCAAACCTTGAAGTTGCTGCCCAGTCGCTCAAGCAGTTGCCCAGGCAACCGTTCGATTAGTTGCCAAGGCAACCCAGCTGCGCAAGTTGCCACGGCAACCGAGTTGCCATTGCACTCTTTTACCAAGACGATCCAATCGGCTATCACTCCTCAACTCACGATAACCTGGCCTATTCCCTCTTATTTGATTTCATCTATTCTTTTAGTTTATTGCTCTTAGTTACTCGTTAATTAGAGCTCCTATTATCAATTGTGTTTTTATTTTCACAGTGCAGTAACTTAAGCAAAGTGGCCCAAACCAATCCCTGTGGAGACGATACTCGATACTCATATCACTTTATTACTTACGACGTGTATACTTGCACCGTTTGCGTAGCACTCAATACGCACAACAAGTTTTTGGCGTCGTTTCCTGGGATTGGCAATTGGTGTTAGTTGTTTTTGTTATTGCATTTTTTCTCTTAGTTTTACTAACTTTTCTTTTTGTTTGTTTTATCAAAAAAATTAGGTGCGCTACAAGTTAAGGGACATCAACATGTCGGGAAATAAAAGCCGATCTATTCGAGAGTTGATGTTGGAAGATATGAATCAATCCAATCAAGAGTTTCTTGCACCCTTCGATGCTTACCTATACCAACTGAGAAAAGCATATACCGTGGAAAACTCGTGCACTTGTTGTGGAGAACATCATGTGTTTGAAAAGTGCCCTCATATTTTCGGTGCATATGACTATATGGAGAACCATAGATGGAACCAGTAGCAAAATCCTTCATGGTATGATCAAAAAGCTCAAAATGTTTTTTACCATAACAATTTTGCTGCAGCAATAGACATGCCTCGGCAATGTAGTCCTTATCAACAGCCTAGTGTCACGGCAACAGATATGCCATGGCAATGTAGTCATTTTTAAGAACATTCCAATTCCTTGGAAGAAACGTTTCTAGCTTCCTTGGCTAGACTTGACGAATCAATTGAAGAGATTCGAGAGTTATCAAAGAAAATGGATGCGAGGATAGCTCAGTGAGATGCATCCTTGTCGGATTCAGAAGATCAATTGAGGAGATTCACATATGCCATGGATAACATGCCCCAACAATCAATTGCTAGGGATGATGAAATCCTAAGGGAAGATGAGAAGGAGCAATACAAGGGGAGATCCCCAATGTGTGAGGAACAACTAGAACCTCCAAGTCGAAAGGACGCCAATGAGAGAGACTGCCCAACACATGATGAGCCTGAGCAACAAATTGTCTCGGCAATGATTGAGGAGCCTGAATAGAGCAATGTCGTGACAACATTCAGAGAGGCTGAAATGAGCAATACTACAGCAAATTCTGAGGAACCTGATGCCCAGAATGTTACAACGTTGATGTTGAAGCAGGAATCTATAAATTACTCTCATCCACCTTTGCTACGGTAATTGCACGACCACATGCAGGATCAACACGATGGAAATACTGTGTTAATGGAATATGAGCAGGTGATGATTGAACCTATTGAATTCTTTAAAAGCTTACCTCATCCATTGCAGGTATTCTTTGAGGAACCGACGCTGGTAGTTTGAAGCCATCACTAATGGAGATGTTTGAGGTGCCTAAAGAAAATTGGTTTTCCCTTGACTTAAAGCAAATTTTGGCAACTGATTGCCACAGCAATAGGCTTGAGCAGCAATTGCCACGACAACAAAAGCTACATCCAACCATGATAGAAGTCGACAAGAATGAGGTAATTGAATGGTTGGGAATGGATATAATTTTTCCCATTAATATATTTGTGCCTTCAAGAACAGTAGCAAGGTGGAGGGGATGCATGGACTACAAGGGAACACGAAAGAAAGACACCTCCACCATGGTAACACAAAGGGGAGTAGCTGGGAGCATATTGGCCCAATTCTTTTGGGGCAATATTATCACTCGATGGAGGGTGCGGATGTACTATAAGAAGTATCGAAAACGACACTCCTTAAGTTTTGTCAGATGTGCAGTAACATTAGAAGATGCATGAAAAATGTTATTTCTAAGAATTTTTAATTTTTTTATTTTTTGAACTTTATTTTATTTTCATTTTTTTCTTTATTTATTTTTGGAATTTTTAGGAGATATTTTATTTTATTTTATTTGTCTTTATTATATTTGGTTTCCAGGTTTTCTTTGTTTTCTTTTCTTTTCCACAACAAGACTCACAACCACCAAGATAAAGAAATTCTTTGCCGACTACTTGCCACGGCAACTGCAATAGAGGATGCCCCGGCAACTACCTTAGCAGTTGCCACGACAATAGAAACTGGCGATACCCAGGCAACAACAATGGCTTCGGCAACTACTGATGCCCAGGCAAGTGAACCTGCCTCGACAAACATGGATCAAATCAAAGCAATGCTATTCACGTGGTACCAGCCACAAGCATTCAACCATCGACCGAAAAATGAATCAAGCAAAAGGCACGAAGAAAACTTATCACTCGAGGTGACGACCTCTCCGGCTAACTTATTTCATTTAGTTTCTTTTAAATTTTGTTTCACTTGTACATACATTGAGGACAATGCTTCTCTCGAGTTTGGTGGGTGTTGGTTTCTAGTTAGTTTCATGTTTAGTTGCATTCATCTTTAGCAATCACATATAGGTTGCATATGTTACTTTCCATGCCTTTAATTGGATTTAATTGCATAAGACTTGTTGAATATCCAATGATGAATTTTTGCCACTGCACTTAATTGAAAGAACCTTTAATTTTAGGATTGCATGAAAAGAACTTAGAATTTTACTATGACGCTAATTTTTTTACACGGTTGTGGCTTGATGATTGAAAGAAACTTAGTGAACTTAGATTGCTTAAAATTTGGGTAAATTTAAAATTTAAAATTAAAAGTTAATTTCTTGCTAGAGGTGCCCGAAACTGGCTCTAGTAGTTAATGCACATTAAAGAATAGTTAGAGGTGCCTGAAATTGGCTCTAGTCGTCTAAAATAAAATGAGAAATTGCTTACTTTACTAGAGGTGCCCGAAATTGGCTCTAGTGAAAATAAAAATAAATGTCCCAGTAATTAAATTGATAAAAGTCTATTGTTCACATAGAATCTTGAAAATCAACTTGTACGCAACTACGCACACACATTGTCACGAGCATTATAGTTTGATTCCAGGTAACTTTTGTGCTATCCGAAAAATTAAAAGGTGATCATACTTTGCGCCACGGTTCCGAGGTTTGAATTCAAGTTTGAAGCATGTCTTTGATGATTAAAGTCTTGGCAGGTAATTTTTAGTTTTGCATTGCTTGAGGACAAGTAATAGTTTGAGTTTGGGGGTGTGTTAAGTGTTCAAAAGTACTATTTTTATTACCCTTTTTACTCATATTATTATTAGACTTAGGCTCATATTAGTTGCATTATTAGCCATTCATGCATGTTTTCATTGTTTCCTTGGTAGACAAGCTTGATTTCATATTTTGCTTAATTTTGTGGAAAAAGATATTGCTTTGGTGTGTTTTTGTGTGTGCAGAATCAGTTGCCAAAGCAAGGCTGGAACCAGTTGCCAGGGCAGTGCATGAAGGAGATGCCGACACAGTTGCCAAGGCAGTGCATGAAGGTTATGCCGAGCTAGCTGCCAGGGCAATTGTCGATAAGGGATAAGATGATATGACAGTCGAAATTGATAACTAGATAAGCCCAAGATGACATGGAGCAAAGTTAAATCCCAAAGGAGTTTGATTTCCGTGAAGAGGTCAAAGAGAAATTAAATCCCAAAAAAATAGGAGAAGATCTAGAAGGAATTTAAATATAATGAAGAATTATATTCTTTTAAAGTATTTAATTCCAACTTAAATTCCTCTTCAAGAAGGACTTTGACTAAGCCATCTCCTATTTAAAGGAGACCAAGCCATCAAACTCAAAGAGAGAGCAACGAGGGAGAGAGTTCGATTGGGAGAAAGCTTGGAGGGAATTCGATTGAGAGAGAGTTCGACTAGGGGCTGATCGATTTCTTCTTCTTCTTCTTTGCTTCCATTAGATTCATGGTTTGGGGATTATTCTTTGTATATCTTTTGAACCCAACCATGAACTAACTTGATTGGTTGGGGTTATTGTGTTTTGTTGTTGTGAGAAACAATTGGATTTTGTTTAGGTAATAAGAGTTTGCACTTTCAATTCAAGGTTTACTCATTCTTGGTTTTTATTCTTGTTTGCGAGTGAATTGGGAGAGGATCTCGTAATTCTATCTATTTATCTAATATGGGGAGAGTTAGATTCAAGAAACGAATGAGTATGGTCTTTATTCAATCTATCAATGGTGAAGATTAATCCGGCTTAGGAATAAGTTAAGGATTTTAACGGCTAAGGGGAGCGCAGGATTGGTTGTTGTTCACCCTTGATTCACGCAGGGATGTATTGTCAAGGCATGCATAATTAGCTGAACTTCAACTTAGGGATCAGAAGAAACCATTGAAGAACGCTCTGCCGAACCTTGAAGTTGCTGCCCAGTCACCCAGCCAGTTGCCCAGGCAACCGTTCGATTAGTTGCCAAGGCAACCCAGCTGCGCAAGTTGCCACGGCAACCGAGTTGCCATTGCACTCTTTTACCAAGACGATCCAATCGGCTATCACTCTTCAACTCATGATAACCTGGCCTATTCCCTCTTATTTGATTTCATCTATTCTTTTAGTTTATTGCTCTTAGTTTACTCGTTAATTAGAATTCCTATTATCAATTGTGTTTTTATTTTCACAGTGCAATAACTTAAGCAAAGTGGCCCAAACCAATCCCTGTGGAGATTGTTGCGCATAATAAGTGCTACGCAATTGTGCAAGTAGACACGTCGCAAGTTATAGTATAAAAGATATCGTCTCCACAGGTATTGATGCCACTTCAAGAATCTAATCTCTTGCACTGTAAAAAGTAAAAACACAAATAGAAGATTATAGGAGTTTAACTAATAACTAAACTAGAAAGCAATAATGTAAAAGAATAGATGAGATCAAATAAGAGAGATAGGCCAGGTTATCGTGAGTTGAGGTGTGATAGCCGATTGGTTCGTCTTGGTAAAAGAGTGCAAGGGCAACTCAGTTGCCATGGCAACTTGCGCAACGGGGTTTCCTTGGCAACTAATCGATGGATGCCTGGGTGACTAGTTGGGCAACTACTTGGGCGTCTGGGCAGTAACTTCAAGGTTCATCATAGCGTTCTTCAATGCTTTCTTCTTATCTCTAAGTCGAAACTCTAGCTACTTGTGCATGCCTTGATAATATATTCCTACGTGAATCAAGGGTGAACAACAACCAATCTTGCGCTCTTCTTAGCCGTTGAAATCCTTAACTTATTCCTAAGTCGGATTAATCTTCACCATCAATAGATTGAATAAAGATCATATTCATTCGTTTCTTGAATCTAACTCTCCCAATATTAGATAAATAGATGAAGTTACGAGATCCTCTCCCAATTCACTCGCAAAAAAGAATAAGAATCAAGAATGAATAAACCTTGAATAGAAAGTGCAAACTCTTATTACCTAAACAAAATCCAATTGTTTCTCACAACCACAAAACACAATAACCATAGCCAAATAGATTTAGTTCATGACTAGGTTCCAAAGAAACACAAGACAAAGAATTCCTAGCATGAACCTAATTGAACAAGAAAAAAAAAGATGAAGAATGGATGAAGCCTTCTTGTCGAGATCTCCCCTTGAAGCTTGTCGAAAATTCTCTCATCTCTCTCCCTTGGAGTTGACGGCTTGGTGATCTATTTATAGGGCTAGGTCAAAGTCCTTCCTTAAGGAGGAAGTTAAGTTGGAATTAAATTATCTTTAAAGAATATAATTCTTTATTATATTTATATTCCTTCTAGAACTTCTCCTATCTTCTTGGGATTTAATTATTCTTTAACCTCTTCATGGAAATCAAACTCCTTTGGGATTTAGCTTTGCTCTACGTCATCTTAGGCTTGTCTAGTCATCAATTTCGACTACCATATCACCTTATTCTTTGTCGACAATTGCCCTGGCAACTGCCTCGACATCTCCTTCATGCATTGCCCTGGCAACTAGCTCGACATCTCCTTCATGCATTGCCATGGCAACTGGTTCTAGCCTTGCTTTGGCCAAGTGATTCTGCACATACACACAAGACACACCAAAGCAGCATCTTTTCCCACAAAACCCACCAAGTTATGCAATCAAGCTCAACGATGGAAGGAAACATGAATTAATGCATGAATGACTAATTATGCAACTAATATGAGCCTAAGTCTAACAATAATATGAGTAAAAAGGGTAAGAAAATAATACTTTTAAACACTTATCACACCCTCAAACTCGAACTATTGCTTGTCCTCAAGCAATGCAAACTAATAATTACCCGCCAAGACTTCAATTTTCACAAACTTAGTTTTGAACTTGATTTCAATTCTCAAAACCGTGGCACAAAGTATGATTGTCTTTTCATTTTTCAAAAAACTTAGGAGTTACTCGGAATCAAACTATAATGCTTGCGAGTGTGTGTGGAGTTGTGTGCAAGTTGATTTTTCGGATTCTATGCAAACAAGAGGCTTTCAAATTACTTCATTGGGTTCTTTTAACATGTTTTAACTAGAGCCGGTTTCGGGCACCTCTAGTGTTTTGTTTTTAGTTTCTTAAGTTAATTAATTTATTCGACTAGAGCCGGTTTTGGGCACCTCTAGCGATCAATTTTTAGCACATACTAGAGCCGATTTCGGGCACCTCTAGCAATCAAATTTTTAGCATATGCTAGAGCCAATTTCGGGAACCTCTAGCATTTATCCAATTTTTATTCTAATCCCCCAATTTTTTTAACTATCAACCTAAGTTCACTAGAATTCCTTAAATCAATCAAACCACAACAGTGTTTCATCAAAATTTAGCATCATAGTAAAATTCTAAGTGTTTCCATGGTTATCCTAGAATAAAAATTCTATCAATTAAGTGCATTGGCAAAGTCATCATCGGATATTCATCAAATCTAGGCAATTCTTGTTCCAACTAAAGGCATGGCAAGCAATTTATGTATCCTAAATGCAATACTTAAGATGAATGCAACTAAACATCATAACTAACTAATAACAATCCCCCTCAAACTCGAGTGAGGCATTGTCCTCAA
This sequence comes from Hibiscus mutabilis, assembly GCA_019671005.1. Classification (NCBI taxonomy): domain Eukaryota; kingdom Viridiplantae; phylum Streptophyta; class Magnoliopsida; order Malvales; family Malvaceae; genus Hibiscus; species Hibiscus mutabilis. Next base: position 6,376,410 of record CM033729.1, on the reverse strand, counting down.
TGCATGCATTAAAGAGAAATAAAAATAAAGAAAAGTAAAATGCAAATGAGGACTTACTCCGAGAGTTCATCGTCGTGGATGATTAGTTTCCTTTTGGTCGGTGTCTTAATTCTCTTGCTTGAGCGCGATGGTTGTTTTCTTGTTGCCGATGGTGGAATTGATCCTCGTACGGGGTTATCCTCATCGTCCTTTTCATCAATATCATTGGCTTTTCGCTTGGAGGATTCAATTGGTGCGGTCTTTGTTGGTGCAATGGAGGACTCGTCCGAATCTAAAAAATCAGACAATGATTCCGTAGGAGTTGATTCGGGCATAGGTGCTTTACCTTTGGATTTTGTAGTGATTGCTGGGACGTCTTTAGCTCTGGTTTCCATGGCATCTTTAGGGTTGGTTGCCGTGGCATCTTCAGGGTTGGTTGCGGTGTAGGTTACCGCGGCATCATCTGTTGTGGTTGCCGTGGTGTCTGCTTCATTGGTTGTCGTTGCAAGGATCTCGGCCAAAAAGATTGGGAACGGCACGCGGTTGTCCGGGTACTTTTCTAGGATGACTTAGGTGATGGCAGTGTTGTGCTCCTTCATGTACCGCATGAACATTAGTTTCCGGTCTTCAATTTGCCTAAGGTGACTCGCCAATGGTTGCAAGATTGCCTCAAAGTGTCCCGGGGTTGATGGCCGAGTTGCCCGAGTATTAGGGGTTGCCGAGGCGGCAGGGGTTGCCGTGGCAATTTGAGGCCTTGAGGATTTTACCAGTGCCTCTGCCATTAGCTTTCAGATTTGTGCTTGATTCCAACCGGACTTTGGTAGGGCCTTTTCATCAGTGGACTCACTTGGGACATGCATCTCCTTGCAAAGATTGGAAATTAAGCAAGGGAAGAAAAGAGAACCCTTGTTCTTTGAGCTACATACAAAAATCTCATCACAAATAATTTTTCCAATGTTAATGATGCGATTATGCAAGATAGAATGTATGAGCAAAGGACGTGGTATATCAACGGTAGTATTGTGTGTGGTGGCATTAAAGAAGTTTTAACAAACTTATTCCATAGTTTTGCCTCAGGTTTAAGCTGAAGGCGATTTACCGTACCCTTGTATTTACCGTCGTTCCAATGAGTTCCCGATAGAGTGAGTTCTTGAAGCACCTTATCGAGTTGCTTGGACGTGATTTGATCAACAAAGGCTTGATGCTCGTCCTTCTCAATGTAGAGCCCGTAAAAGGTGTTGATGTTTTTATGGCTTATGAGTATGGCCTTGTCACGAACAAAAACATAAGGATTATCCGGGTTAGGTGAGTGAGCATAGAATTCTCTTACCCATGATATGTTACCCGGTTCCGATTGACGGTAAAAGATTTGCCACTTTTGATGTGTAATCCTCTCGAAGATGAATGGTTCAAGGCCGAAATCTTGATGAGAGTTGGAGTATTCAAAGCCTTGTTCTTCGCAAATCTTCCGGCTTTCAAACTTGGAGTGAAATCTTTCTTGAACCACCGGTGTAGCAAACTTCTTGTATCTTGGTTCTTTGGAGGAACTTGTATGAACCAAAATTTTACTTTTGGATGCCATGGATGATCTTGGTTGTGAGTTTTGTAAAAACAAAGAAAAGAAAATAAAAGAAACTAAAGAGTTGCAAGATGAAAAGTAGGAATAGGTTTTTTGGAAGTTAATGGTGATGGGTTATATAGAAAAGATAGGTAGTAAATATGGTGGGTGGGATTAATTTTGGAAAGGAGAAAAAGAGGGTTTTGGTTTAGGGGAAGGGTGACGGCTAGAGGGTTTATTTAGGGTAAGTTGGAGGCTTTATATAAGCCTTAGATTCAACCCATTAATTTCCTTGTTGAAGAAGTTTCCTTCTTAAATCAAAATTCCTCTTTATCTTGAACTCTTTTCCTACAATTCAAAGACAAATCAAATAAGGATTAAAATTAAAGATAAACTAATAAAAGAAAATAAATAAAGATGTGTAAAGGGATTCTTAAACTTAAAAAGATAAATATGAAAGATGTAGTTTTAATCTTAAAGAAAATAAATATTTCCTAAAAGAGCAAGTAATCGAAAATATTAAAAAATAAAAATTAAATAGTTTAAAAAAATAAAAATAAAAAATAAAAATAAAATATCGAAAGGAGAGCATGCTCATGCATCTCCTAAGGTGACCACTTCTTTGTTACGTTCCACATGGGCACCATTGTAGTGCTTTAATCTTTGTCCATTAACTTTGAATTCATGTTTGTCAGTGATGGACTTGATTATCACGGCACCATGGGAGAATGGTTTGACAACTTCGAATGGTCCCGACCATCTTGATTTCAGTTTTCCCGGGAAAAGTTTTAGCCGAGAATTGAATAAGAGAACTAGTTGCCTTGGCATCAATTGTCGCGGTAATAGTTTCTTGTCGTGCCATTGCTTTGTTTTCTCCTTGTAGATTTATGCATTGTTATAGGCGAGTGCACAGAATTCTTCTATCTCGTTGAGGTCCAACAAACGCTTTTGTCTGGCACTTTCCTAATTCATATTCACGGTCTTGATTGCCCAATATGCCTTGTGTTCGATTTCCACCGGTAGATGGCATGTTTTGCCATAGACAAGTCGGAAGGGGGACACACCTAAGGGTGTTTTGAATGCAGTGTGATATGCCCAATGTGCGTCATCTAGTCTTAATAACCAATCCTTCTTATAGGGATTTACAACTTTCTCGAGTATACCCTTCAATTCCCGGTTGGAAATTTCTGCTTGCCCATTGGTTTGTGGGTGATATGTCAGGGCAATCTTGTGTGATACACCAAAGCGTTGCAACATCTTGGCAATAAGTCTGTTGTCAAAATGCTTGCCTTCGTCAATGATAATTGCTCTCGGCATCCCAAACCATGTAAATATATTTTTCTGCAAGAATCGTTGCACAGTCTTGGAATCGTTGTTGGGAACTGCAGCTGCCTCAACCCATTTAGACACGTAGTCAACGGCAAGTAAAATGTAGAGGTTGCCGAATGAAGATGGAAAAGGTCTCATAAAATTGATCCCCCACACATCGAATAATTCTACCTCGATGATGTTTTGGAGCGGCATCTCATGTCGTCTAGAGATATTGCCCGTCATCTGGCAACGATCACATTTCTTGTAAAAGTCTTGGGCATCTTTGTACAGTGTTGGCCAATACAAACCATATTGCAAAACTTTGGCCGCGGTACAAGTTCCTCTAAAATGTCCTCCATAGGGTGAAGAATGGCATTGCCGGAGTATATTTTGCTGCTTTTCTTCAGGGACACATCGGCGTATAACCTGATCTACACATTGTTTAAACAAAAGAGGCTCGTCCCAAAAGTAATGCTTAGCATCATGGCGGAACCGCTTCTTCCCTTGGTGAGTAAGGCCATAAGGTAAAATACCACAAACAAGGAAATTAACTAAATCCGCGTACCATGGTATTGCCGAGGCATGTGCTGCCATGTCGACTGCTCCCAAAATTACTGAGGGTTGTCGAGGCATGTGCATCCATGGTTGCCGAGGTGTCGAGGGTTGCTGAGGCATGCTCATCCATGGTTGTCGAGGCGTGCACGTCAAGAGTTACTGCGGCGTCGAGGGTTGCCGAGGCATGCACTTCCGTGGTTGCCGAGGCGTGCGTGTCTAGAGCTGCTGCGGCGTCGAGGGTTGCTGAGGCATGCACATCTGTGGTTGCCGAAGCGTGCACGTCAAGGGCTACCGAGGCGTCGAGGATTGCCGAGGCATGCGCACTCATGGTTGCCGAGGCAACTAAAAGTTACTCATCTGAGAATGCATCGCATATCTCTAAATTCGCGTCCTCCTCCCTATTGCGTTCTAAATGTGATAAGTAATCGGCTACTTAATTTTCTGTTCCTTTCTTGTCCTTAATTTCAATATCAAATTCTTGTAAAAGTAATATCCAACGAATCAAACGAGGTTTGGCATCCTTTTTAGCAAACAAATATTTAATTGCCGAGTGGTCCGTATGAACAATTACCTTTGTACCAATCAAATAGGATCAAAACTTGTCAAATGCGAAAACTACAGCTAGTAATTCTTTCTCCGTTGTTGTGTAATTCACTTGAGCACTATTAAGAGTTTTACTAGCGAAGTATATCACATGGAAGGTCTTACCTGCGCGTTGGCCTAGGACTGCTCCTACCGCTAAATCACTTACATCACATATGAGCTCAAAAGGTAGCATCCAATCTGGTGGAACGACAATGGGTGCCGTGGCAAGCTTTTCCTTTAGGGTTTCGAATGTTTGGGCGCAAAAATTATCAAAATCGAAGACTTTATCCTGTTCAAGCAAATTGCACAAGGGTTTAGTGATTTTAGAAAAATTATGAATGAACCTCTTGTAAAAACCTGCATGTCCAAGAAAGCTTCGAATTCCTTTAATCGAACTTGGTGGGGGTAATCTCTCGATCACGTCTACCTTGGCTTTGTCTACTTCAATTCCCTTGGATGAAATCTTGTGGCCGAGCACTATTCCTTCATCTACCATAAAATGGCACTTCTTCCAATTGAGGACTAAATCAGTTTCTTCACATCTTGCCAACACCTTCTCTAAATTGCTGAGGCAGCTGTCGAAGTCATTACCAAAAATAGAAAAATCATCCATGAAGATCTCAAGGAAGTCTTCGACAATGTCTGAAAAGAGTGCCATCATGCATCTTTGGAAGGTTGCTGGGGCGTTACATAATTCGAAACGGCATCATTCGAAAAGTATAAGTACCATATGGGCATGTGAAGGTTGTTTTTTCTTGATCTTCTGGTGCTATGGCAATTTGATTGTAACCTGAATAACCATCAAGAAAACAATAAAAGGGTTTACCTGCAAGACGGTCAAGCATTTGATCAATAAAGGGTAATGGGAAGTGATCTTTCCTAGTGGCTTTGTTTAGCTTTCGATAATCCATACAAACCCTCCAACCGGTCACAGTCCTGGTTGGAATGAGTTCACTATTTTCATTACTTACCACCGTTATACCTCCCTTTTTGGGTACGCATTGTACTGGCTTACCCATGTACTATCAGAGATAGGGTATATAATGCCGGCGTCAAGCCACTTAATGATTTCTTTCATTACAGCCCCTTTCATGGCATGATTTAGTCTCCTCTGGGCCTCAATTGAAGGTTTGTGATCATCTTCCAACAAAATCTTGTGCATGCACACTGTCGGGCTAATTCCCTTTAAGTCGGCAATTGTCCACCCTATTGCCTTCTTGTGTAGCATCAACATTTTGATCAGCTTCTTTTCCTGCTCTGGTTGTAGCTTAGAGGAAATAATTACAGACAATGTATTATAGGTTCCTAAGTATGCATATTTCAGTTGCTCTGGCAACTGTTTCAACTCAAGAATCGGTGGTTGTTCAATATAGGGCTTTTCGAGCTTACCTTACATACCTGAGTAATCCAGTGGTTCAAAGTATGTACATGGTCGATTGACTAGTCAATTTGCCTCTTCTTGTTGTTCCTCATCGATCAGTTCTTCATACTCCTCAGGTTCCTCTTGATCGGCAATGTAGTTGCCGAGACAACTAAATTCCTCGTCGAAGTTAAACTCTGCAATGGCATGAAGAAGTTGGCATTCTTCTGGATCATCGGCATGCCTTAGTGTTTGGAACACATTTAGTTTAACTTGCTGGTCATTCACCCTTATTGTGAGTTCTCCCTTTTCAACATCGATCAAGGTTCTCCCTGTTGCTAGGAATGGTCTCCCGATAATGATAGGTGCATGCTCATCTGCTTCACAATCTAAAATAATAAAATCAGCGAGAAAAATAACTTTATCAACTTTTACCAGTATGTCTTCGATTTTTCCCTCTTGATGCACATAGGATCTGTTGGCTAGCTGTAGCATAACTATTGTAGGTCTTGCCTTCCCGATTCCTAGTTTTTGGAAAACTGATTTAGACATCAAGTTTATACTAGCCCCAAGGTCGCATAATGATTTCCCGACATAGTGGTTTCCAATGGAACAGGGTATTGTGAAACTTCTAGGATCCTTCAACTTGGGTGGCATACGATTGTGCAACATGGCCATGCATCCCTCTGTTGCAGCAACTGTTTCAAACTCTTCTAGCCTTGTTCTCTTGGACACAATGTCTTTAAGGAACTTGGCATAGTTCGACATTTGTTCAATTGCTTCCACCAATGGCAAGTTGATGTGGACTTGCTTTAGAATATCAAGAAACTTCTTGAATTGATATTCTTGCTTTTGTCGCTTCAACCTTTGTGGGAATGGTGGTGGAAGTCGGATATCTTCGATCATTTCGTTGGTCTGGAATCTGATTGATGGCATTGCTGGAACAATTGAAGTTGCCGAGGCATCATCAACTGGGGTTACCGTGGCGTGCCTATCATTGGTTGCCGAGGCATGCTTATCGTCGGTTGCCGAGGCATGCTTATTGTCGGTTGCTGCGGTAATTCCTGGTTCATCCTCTGAGTTTTTGCCGCTGGGTTCATCTTGATCTTTTTGTGGAGTTTTGTTTGGTGAGCGAGCTTGAGCCTCTTTAAGTTGTTTGCCACTTCTAGTGGTGATCGCCTTACATTGCTCATAGCCAGTTCCTCTTGCGACTTCAGTATCGCTAGGTAAACTTCCTTGCGGTCTAGTATTCAGGTTTTGAGCAAATTGTCCGACTTGATTTTCCAATGATTTGATTGTCGCCTCTTGGTTTTGCAATCTCATCTCGGTCCTGTTAATAAAAGCATAAGTTCTTTTTATGAAGTTACTATTCTCAGCTATATAAGATTCAGTTTTCAACATAAAAGCATTGAGAGAATTTTCCAAAGAACTAGATGTTGTCGGTTGTTGCTGCGATAACTGTTGCCGTGGCATATTCTACTGGAATCCCGATGCTTGTGCATTCTAATTGTTATGGTTTAGAGCATTGTTGGGATTACTACATGAAAAATTCGGGTGCTTCTTCCAAGCTGGATTGTATGTATTGGACATCATATTGTTGTTCCGGTTGTAATTTCCCACATAGAAGCTGGATTCTAGATTCTGCATACATTCAGAAGAATCATGGTTACCACCACATAACTCACAAAAGGAATCCATTACCTTGACCTCATGTGTGTTGTTTGGTTTCTGCATGTTCTGGACCATCTTGGTTAAGGTAGCCAATTGTGCCGAAATTGAGTCTGATGATCCTAGTTCATGTATTGTGGCTTGGCGTCTAACTCTTCATCTTCTAGTAGAGGGGAATTGATAATCATTCTTGGCCAGCCTGTTTAGAATTTGCATTGCTGCCTCCGGTGACTTATCTAGGAGTATGCCGTTTGCCGAGGCGTCTAGCATCATCCTTGTTGGTGTGTTCACGGCTTTGTAAAACATTGTTACTTGTGTCCATACTGGGAATCCGTGTAGGGGGCATTTGTGTAGAAGTTCTCTGTATCACTCCCAAGCCTCGTACATGGATTCATCATCTGCCTGCCGAAAAGAAGTAATGTTGTTACGAAGCTTATCAGTCAAATTTGTAGGATTAAACCGAGCAAGGAAATCACGACAAAGATCGGTCCAAGATCCTATTGATCCGGCAGAAATGCTATTCAACCATGCTTTCGCGCTATCCCTCGGTGAATAGGGGAATAATCTTAATCGTAAAACATCGGGGGTGACTCCGTGTATTTTGAATGAGTTGCAAATCTCGAGGAAAGATTTAAGATGTTGTCGTGCATCTTCAGTTGCTGAGCCGCCAAATTGACCAATTATGTTGATCATATTAAACATCACCGGTTTCAACTCAAAGTGGTCAGCTTCAATTTCAGGTGCGACAACTCCTAGATTAAGTCCATCAAGATCTTATTCAAGATAGTCTCGAATAGTTCTGTTTCGTGTAAGAATCACTCCTCTTCCTGCTGGTACATCTCGATTTATATTGCCATCTTGATTAGCCATTACTACTCTTAACCTTTGTCTAAGTCTTTGTAAGGTTCGTTCGATTTCTGGATCAAAGGGATATTCTGGTGTAATCGGTCTCGCCCTGGTCATATACCAATGCAAAACCAAAGTTTGTTAACCCTTTGAATCTTAAACAAGAAAAATAAAAAAATGCAAGAAAATAAAAATAAAGTTGCTATTGCCAATCCCCGGCAACGGCGCCAAAAACTTGTTGCGCATAATAAGTGCTACGTAATTGTGCAAGTATACACGTCGCAAGTTATAGTATAAAAGATATCGTCTCCACAGGGATTGGTGCCACTTCAAGAATCTAATCTCTTGCACTGTAAAAAGTAAAAACACAAATAGAAGATTATAGGAGTTTAACTAATAACTAAACTAGAAAGCAATAAAGTAAAAGAATAGATGAGATCAAATAAGAAAGATAGGCCAGGTTATCGTGAGTTGAGGTGTGATAACCGATTGGATCATCTTGGTAAAAGAGTGCAAGGGCAACTCAGTTGCCGTGGCAACTTGCACAACGGGGTTGTCTTGGCAACTAATCGATGTTTGCCTAGGCGACTAGTTGGACAACTACTTGGGCGTCTGGGCAGCAACTTCAAGGTTCGGCAGAGCGTTCTTCAATGGTTTCTTCTTATCCCTAAGTCAAAACTCTAGCTACTTGTGCATGCCTTGATAATACATCCCTGCGTGAATCAAGGGTGAACAACAACCAATCTTGCGCTCTTCTTAGCCATTGAAATCCTTAACTTATTCCTAAGCTGGATTAATCTTCACCATCAATAGATTGAATAAAGATCATATTCATTCGTTTCTTGAATCTAACTCTCCCGATATTAGATAAATAGATGAAGTTACGAGATCCTCTCCCAATTCACTCACAAACAATTATAAGAACCAAGAATGAATAAACCTTGAATAGAAAGTGCAAACTCTTATTACCTAAACAAAATCCAATTGTTTCTCACAACCACAAAACACAATAACCATAGCCAAATAGATTTAGTTCATGGCTAGGTTCTAAAGAAACACAAGACAAAGAATTCCTAGCATGAACCTAATTGAACAAGAAATAAAAAGATGAAAAATGGATGAAGCCTTCTTGTCGAGATCTCCCCTTGAAGCTTGTCGAAAATTCTCTCCTCTCTCCCCCTTGAAGTTGACGGCTTGGTGATCTATTTATAGAGCTAGGTCAAAGTCCTTCTTTGAGGAGGAAGTTAAGTTGGAATTAAATTATCTTTAAATAATATAATTCTTTATTATATTTATATTCCTTCTATAACTTCTCCTATCTTCTTGGGATTTAATTCTTCTTTAACCTCTTCATGGAAATCAAACTCCTTTGGGATTTAGCTTTGCTCCACGTCATCTTGGGCTTGTCTAGTCATCAATTTCGACTACCATATCACCTTATTCTTTGTCGACAATTGCCCTGGCAACTGGCTCGGCATCTCCTTCATGCATTGCCCTGGCAACTAGCTCGGCATCTCCTTCATGCATTGCCCTGGCAACTAGTTCTAGCCTTGCTTTGGCAAGTGATTCTGCACATACACACAAAACACACCAAAGTAGCATCTTTTCCCACAAAAACCACCAAGTTATGCAATCAAGCTCAACGATGGAAGGAAACATGAATTAATGCATTAATGACTAATTATGCAACTAATATGAGCCTAAGTCTAACAATAATATGAGTAAAAGGGGTAAGAAAAATAGTACTTTTAAACACTTATCAAAGACGATACTCGATACTCATATCACTTTATTACTTGCGACGTGTATACTTGCACCGTTTGCGTAGCACTCAATACGCGCAACAGGAAGCGTAGCCACCGAAGGGGCGAGCCGCAAGGTTTGCCATTCAAAAGGTAGCCGCGATAATCCCTGCCGTGTGGAATTTGAGATTGAACCTGTTGATTGCAGTGGATTTTTGTGCCTTTTAATATATATATATATATATATATATATGAAAAAACTTTGATACACAGGCATTGCAAACTTTAGTTTACACGTGCCTTTTAGTTTTAGGGGTTAAGGTTTTAGTTTAGGGTTAAAAGTTTAGGAGTTTAGATTATATGGTTTAGAATTTAAGGTTAGTGTTTAGAATTTGGACAATGGTAGACTTATCTACCGTAGAAGTATTCAGCAATGACATTATCAGTTGACAATTCAACTCCCATAGAATAGCCATAGAGAAGGACGAAAATCCTCGTCCTATAATTTGTGACAACATACCATAGTGTCACGGCCATACCGTCTAGACCCGGATCGGCATATCGTGCGGCACTTGAAAGGGACTCATCCCAGACAATTCAGCCTTCAACACGCCCTTTATCTAAGGACTTAACTCAGAAGCGTCAACTCATGATCCATCAGGCAACACGCTTATCGAATATTGTATCCCGCAGGGCCTAGCGAATGCTAGGTGCCAACCCCTGACTGCCACGACGGGCACGATATGGGGCCCTCTGGCCCTAAACAGTCCCTAAGAGGTCTTCCTAGAGAGATATTATGCCATCCGCTTGGCCTCAATGCCCGCACACCTAGGCCCCACATGAGCCTAGGAGGTCACTTACACCAAGGCAGCTCGGCTGCTAGCACCTGGCGAGGAGAATGGTGGAAACCCAACACCATATCACTTCCCCCTAAAGAGCTAAATAAACTTACCAAGTATGACGTGAGTAGACGTTGCTTTGTTCCAAACGATGACACTTTCTGGATAGAGCCTCCATTACCTTCCCAAAGCATCCTAACTTTTATCCTTGACTTGGTAGCTCCTCAGGGATTACTCATTCCATTTCTCGGTCCACCTTCACTCGGTCCCGAATGGGCTTGTCAAGACAGGATCACAATACAATAAGAAATAGCCTTGACATACTCCCACACTTCCTCTTATCGATGTCCTCATCGATATAGTCCAAGAAGGGATGGTTCTAACATTCTTCCCTACTTCTTCTATTGATATCCCCATCGATGTAGTCCAAGAATGGATGGTTCTAACATTCTCCCGTACTTCTTCTATCGATGTCCTCATCGATGTTGACACTAGTTCTCCATCTCTCGATGAGTTGATATGGATATCTGTGGCTGTATATCTTCGATCAGTGCTTGACTTAATACGTTTCTCTAGTCCCATCATTTGAACATTCAAGCGAATAATTCAAGCCACGACCATGGGTTCTTTTGATTTCCTTATGACCACATTGCATATGCGCGACCATCTACATCGATCATGAACTCAATATGACCCAGTTTTGCTCCTTTAATGTCGAGTGCTAGATTCATGCCCCCCACTTTTACTCTGATTGAGGCTCGAGCAAAGTACAAGTAATAAACCACTGGCCCACTCGAACATGTGCCTTATAATTTCTTTGTGTCACCCGATCTAGCCATAGACCTACAAAACACAAAATAACATACCTGGCCATATGCAAGTGAACTGTGACTCGTCATGCAATGGCTTGCTCCTTGACATTAAGCGCTTACACCAATTGTGTCCCACAATACAGTGAGACCTTTAAAGCATTGAATGTGTCACAATATCCCATCTCCTTACTCATCCAAGCGCATAAGTACACCCCGTGTTGCACTTAGTTACTTAAGGAGGCACAAGGATCACTAGTTGCCACCGCAGTACATAAATGTACTTCGTCTCTCTTTGACTTTCTTTATATTACCATTTCCCAACTTGCTTTTGATGCTATCCAACTTTACTTTTGTAAGTTCGGCAATCTGTCACCACTCTATTTGTCGACACCCTCATCGAATATAATAGAGAGACCTTTTTGATTAAGCAATTCAGTTGTGGTCCACTGAACCATTACGCATTTTGATCCACTTTGAATCTTCAAAGGCACCATCGTACCCTGAAAGATAAAAGTAGCATTTTGCCAACGTAAAAGGGAGCACCACTGTGTTTTTGAGTCACACGCGCCACATCGCTAGCATAATTATCATGGTTAATGACAGGCATCTTTATGCACTGATCCCACTTTAATTATTCGATAAGATTCTTTTAAGCCACATGCGCCACTGTGCTAGAATAATTCTCAAGTGCCTCTGCACAGATATAGAGATGAGCACCATAGTGCCCCAATCCATGAGCCACAAGCGCCTCTGCTCTAAAATAGTTATTATAGCTAACGAAAGGCACCTCTTGTGCATTGATTCTACTCCAACTACCCAGTAAGCACCACTGTACTATCACGCGCCACCGCGTTAGGATAATAGTGAGCACCCATGTGCCTCACGTCACAAGCGCCACTGCGCTAAGTAGCAAGCACCACCGTTCTTTATTAATGGGCACCTTTTAGCAATTTAAAATTACGCACCACTGTGCTTTAAATCACAAACGTCGCTGCGTTACATCACAATAAAGCACCACTGTGCTTTTACCAATGGGCACCTTTAAGCCAATTATAAATTGAGCAGTACTGTGCTAAATTAAGATCGAGCATCGTGTAAGCTTCGATCACTATACTGATTAACGACAGGAACCTCTGTGCACTAATTCACTATAGAACTTGCATGCGCCTCTGTGCTATAAGTAATAAGTGCCTCTGCACTAAAACAACCATAGTGGTTAATGACAGTCACCTTTGTGAACTGATTCCACTAGGTCAAACTCGTTTGCACCTCTGTGCATTTATCAAAAGGGCACCACTGTGCAAGGATCCAAACGCACCACCGCGCTAAAATAACACATAAGCACCACCGTGCTGAAAACCCACTATTAGGCACTTCTGTGCCCTGACTAGGTCTTGACCGATTAGCATCATATGGAGTCACCCTGCCGACTCTACTCGCGGAAGCGCTTGGCGTAGGTTCTAGCCACCCTGCCTACCCTCACAGGGCGTTTGGCATAAAACTAGACTACCCTGCCTACTCCACTTATAGAAGCGCTTGGCGTAACAATACACCACCATGCCTACTCTATGAATGGAAGCACTTGGCGTGACATGACACCATCCTGCCTACTCCTTGGAGGAAAGCGCTTGGCGTAGGATTCGACCACCCTGCCTACTCACCACATGAGAGAGCTTGGTGTAGTCCCCCACCCTGCCTACTTCAGTCCCAAGAGCGCTTGGTCTACCATCATTCGACCCTACCTACTTTATGCATAGTATCACTTGGTGTGGAGTCCATATTAATGCATATTATTCAAATCAAAATTCATAACCCGACACCAATTGCCTTGCTATGATACCAACTGTCACGGCCATACCGTCTAGACTCAGATTGACATGTCGTGCGGTACTTGAAAGGGACTTATCTCAAACAAGTCAGCCTTCAACACGTCCTTTATCTAAGGACTTAACTCAGAAGCGTCAACTCATGATCCATCAGGCAACATGCCCATCGAATATCGTATCTCGCAAGGCCTAGCGAATGCTAGGTACCAACCCATGATTGTCGCGGCGGGCGCGATATAGGGCCCTCTGGCCCCAAAACGTCCCTATGAGGTCCTCCTAGAGAGACATTGTGCCATACGATTGGCCTCAATGCCCGCACACCTAGGCCCCACATGAGCCTAGGAGAAGGTCACTTACACCAAGGCAGCTCGGCTGCTAGCACCTGGCGAGGAGGATGGTGGAAACCCAACACCAGACCACTGTTGAAAAATGCTCAAGTCTTGTATCCCACATTGGGTGGGAAAATACCTTGATTTTGGTTTATATAGAGGCTTTTATAGCTTTTCTTATTGAAGAGTAGTAGACAAGGCCCTCGCACGCGCGCGCCGTCGCCGCCGTCCGGCTCGTGTTCGTGTTCGTGTCGGAGACACGTCCATGTTCATTCTATCTTTTTGTAGAAAATTCGGAAGAATTCTTTTGTAAACTATTGAACACTAAAAATTATTTTCTCTAAAGATTCTAGTATTTATACTATGTTTGAATGGTTTGAAATTCGAAACGTTGCGGTAATTAAGGGATAATTATGAATTTTTATCAGATTATTAAGCCAATTGACAAGTTTTATTGGCACATTTTTTAGCTGTCTTTACAGCTATCCTTGTCCTTGTCTTTTAAATAAATATCAGTGTTCAAAACGTGCTGAATTTAGACAATTTCATGTCCAGATTTATTTATCATTGAGCAGCCGTTTTTAAAACATGTTTTAAATGGATTAAATACAGAATTGAAATCAGTCTTAGCTTTAAAGGGATTTTACGATTTTAACCATGTATTTCAGCTATAAATAAGAGCTTCCTTATCTCATTTTATTCATCCGAAAAATAAAACACATTCTTCTTATCATGCTTGCTCAGCTTACTACTTTTCAAACTTTTGTTGTTTACGAGTTCTAAACAAGAGAAGAGCAATACCACCAATCTCCACTCTAAAGCTTGTGTGTACAAACTTTAGAGCGTCTGTGTTAACCTCGGGGGGCAATCCGCCTGTAGCAGCAACTACACTGGTTAGGGCAAATTTGTTTCTAAGGCAGTGGTGTTTACCACGACACGGTTCAAGTTACATTCTGGTTATATTTTCTTAATTCCCAGTCAGTGTTAACGTCCTATTTTGCAGTTATTGCTACCAACAATTTAGAAACAGATTTTACTAAAAATGACGAACCAATCGAGCAAGCTTGTTCCTGACCTTTCTAAGTTCGATGCACTGGAAGGGTTCAATTATCGGAGGTGGTCACAAAGAATAATGATATTCTTTGAACAACTCGACCTTGACTATGTGCTAATACTGCCGCAGCCATCTCAACCAATTTTTGATGCTGCCGATGCCATCATAACCAATGAAGATCTCGCAGCTGTCTAAGTGAATACAGATAAGTTCCAAAAGGACAACAAAATGGTTCGAGGTCACCTGCTGAGTCACATGTCAAACAAATTTTTGATATGTTTCACAAATAAAAGAGTGCCAAGCTGATTTGGGATACTCTCGAGATGAAGTATGAATCTAACGACGCTGGAATTAAAAAATATATGGTCGGTGAATGGCTAAAATTCCAAATGACGAACAAAAAGTCGATCATGGAGCAAGTACATGACTATGAGAAGCTGTTGTCCGACATTCTTTCTGAAGGAATGAAGATGTGTGAGGTGTTACAAGCCAACATCCTGATCAAGAAGTTGCCCAAATCATGGTCCGACTACCGTAATTTTCTCAAACACAAAAAGAGAGATATGACGATTGTGGAACTTGTGGCCCATATGAAGATAGAGGAGGTAAACCGGTTAAAAGATAAAGTTTCCAACTCTAGTTAATATTCTTTAAAAGCTAACCCGGTTGAGTCTGGTGGTGCCTCGGGTTCTAAATTCAAACCAAACAAAAGGGCAAACCAGAAAAAAAAAACCAAACCCAATAAGGCTACCAACTTCAAGAAGCCAGGAAAGGACAAGGCCCAATGCAAAGTGGTCAATTGCTATGTGTGTGGGCAGCCTGGTCATAAAGATTACCAATGTCAACAGCGGTCTGATCGCCAGAATCAACCACAACTCAATGTTGCAGAAAATGCCAATGAAGTCATTGCAGCGGTGGTTTCGGAAGTAAATCTGGTGGAGAACAACACCGAGTGGGTCGTGGACACTGGTGCTTCAAGACATTTCTGCGCCAAAAAGGAGCTGTTCGTTGAGTCTAAAGCCGTAGACAAAAAAGAGCAAGTTTACATGAGAAACTCCAGCAGCTCAGACATGCTTAGCAAATGGAAATTTTTGCTCAAACTGACCTCGGTTAAAACTTTAGCTTTAAGCAATGTCTTGTATGTACTCGCCTTAAGAAGAAATTTGATTAGTGGTGGATTATTGAATAAGGCGGGCATTAAACTAGTTTTCGAGACAGATAAACTAATACTTTCTCGAAACAGAGAATATGTAGGGAAAGGTTTTTTTACAAAATGGTTTATTTGTAATCAAAACCCAGTTTAATGAGAATAATGAAGCCACTACTTTTGTTTATATTGTTGAAACTTTTGATATGTGGCATGCTAGATTAGGTCATGTGAACTTACAATCACTTAAAAAACTCATAAAAATGAAGTTAATACCTAATCTAGAAGATAGTAGCTTTAACAAATGTGAAATTTTTGTAGAAGCTAAGCATACTAAACCTACTTTTAAAACAGTCTCTAAACGTAGATCTGAACTTCTAGAACTTATACATATTGATCTAGCAGACTTTAGAAACTGTGAAAGTAAGGGAGGAAAACACTACTACATCACCTTTGTAGATTATTTTTCTAGATATACAAAGGTTTATCTCCTTAGAACTAAAGATGAAGCTGAAAACTACTAACTTATTTATAAGGCAGAAGTTGAGAATCAGCTCGATAGGAGAATAAAACGTGTTAGATCCGATAGGGGTGGTGAATATGAATCTAATTTTCTTAAAAATGTGTGTGAGAAGAATGGCATAATACATAAGACCTCTGCTTCTTATTTTCCTCAACAGAATGGCATTGCCGAGAGGAAAAACAGAACTTTAAAAGAGATGATGAACTCTTTGTTAATAATTTCTGGGTTATCTAATAACATGTGGGGGAAGCCATTATCTCAGCTAATATATATTGAACCGAATGCCTCATAAGAAATTAGATTGTACCCCATACGAATTGTGGAAAGGTTATGCACCAAATTTGCAATACCTGAAAGTGTGGGAGTGTCTGGCAAAAGTTGGTTTGCCTGATTTTAAGAAGACCACTATCGGTCCTAAAACCGTTGATGCAGTGTTTATAGGGTATGCTACGAATAGTGCCGCATACATGTTTATATCTTTAAGTGACTTCTCAATTTGTGAATCTAGGGATGCAGTATTTTTTGAGGACTCATTTTCTCTTAGAAAACCTAGATTAAATGTTGATACACAACGAGAAAGTCATGTTCTTGCTTCTTCTAGTAGTCCTGCCAAGGAGACTCTAGAGTTTGAATTAGAGCCTAGAAGAAGTAAAAGATAAAAGATAGGTACTACCTTTGGACCAGATTTCATAACTTCCTTTATTAGAGAAATAAGTGATCTATACTCTATAAATGAACCTATAGCTCAATATTTCCTTTTAGATGAGGATTCTAAATCATATAATGAAGCTATAAGTTCAATTGATGCTAGTTTCTGGAGAAGTGCAATTAACGATGAACTAGAATCAATTTAGTCTAATCACACTTGGGAGTTAGTTGACTTGCCTAGAGGATCTAAACCCATCAGCAGTAAATGGGTCTTTAGAAAGAAACTAAGACCAGATGGGTCAATCCATAAGTATAAGGCAAGACTAGTAGTCAAAGGGTTCACTCAGAAGTTTGGTATTGACTTCTTTGATACGTACTATTCTGTGACAAAAATCTCAACGATTCGTGCCTTGTTTGCAATCGCATCTATTCATAAGTTGCATGTATATCAAATGGATATAAAGACTGCATTTTTTAATGGAGATCTAGACGATGAGATCTATATGGAGCAACCACCAGGTTTTGAATGTTTGTAAAATTAACATTTTAATAACATTTGTTATTAATTTTAATATTTTATTTTTTAAAGTTATTTTTTTGTTAGAAGGTTAAATTACCTTTTAAACTTTCAAAAGATAGATCAAATTCCGATGGCATGCCATCATTTACACGTAAATCATCATATCAGTAAGCTTATTAAACATGTGGGTACAATAATGGTCAAAGACGAATTACATTAGTCAAATGACTTAATTTATATAATCTTCAATTTGATGGCTAAATTTGGTGTGTTTTATAGAGGGGTTTAATTGAATTATTCGAAAATAAAATAAAAAGGACTTCATATACCATCAAGTCCAAAAGTTTTAGTCATTCCAACTTGAAAAACTTCCAATTTTTTTCATTAGAAAAATACTTTAAATCTAGTTCTGCTGCTAAAGTCGAATGGTACAAATTTTCTTTTGTTAATGCATGAACTGGAGTTTCTTTTCTCCTCACCATTAGTTTGCTTACCATTATTGATGCAAAAATAAACTATATAATATAAGTTCATAATGCTTACCCTTTCACAAGGTCTGAGAGATTTTTTTCCAATTGTTTAAGATATCTGTCTGTGTTTTTTAAGAGCTGAAGTTGAATATACGATAGCAAGAGCTTGATTAAGGATTGAATTACAAAATTTAGAAATAAATTGGATTCATTTAGGATTAAATATTTTTTTATAAAATAAACTGAATAAAAATAAAGTCTGAGAGACTTAAACTGTCATTTATCCTTTTCATTAAAGTCAATAAATCCAAAGTGTCACATCGAATAACGTTTTAAAATTAATGGAACAGAAACGAACGTTTAAGCCAAAAGATATAATACTTATCAAACTGTGGGATGATTTATATGAACTGGTAGGATGGATAAAGGCTGCCGTACAGAAGAACATGAAAGAGTATAATTAATTCTTAAAATACTAAATTTGATGATGTAATTTCATCAAGTGTATAAGCACACCAAACCATGGGAATCCAGCTCAAGAGTATCTCCAAAAGGGCCAGAATGGGAGAGAAAATTATATATTTATGGGGTATTATTATGCAGAGAGGGCATTGACTTGTGCACATTCCTAAAATATTTGAGAAAGCTGTCCTTTTCATTAGGAGCCGTTCACAAGTACATTTTTTTTCAATATTTCTTAGAGAATTCATGTATGCAACTAAATTCCCAAATGATCATCATCTAAAACACAAACATACTTCATATAATTTGACCCCCTCCGTACAAACAAGGACAAAATAGTTCAAGATTGAAGATAAGGTTGGTCTAAGTGGTAGGCAGCCCCTTAAACAAGTCTCGAGTTTAAGGCATTGTGTATGCAGAAAATTCCCGTTAATAGACTATCCTACTAAAACTAGATATCGACGAGAGTGGGTCTATATTAATCAGGGCAAAACCCTGAGGAACCCGGAGAAAAAAAAAAGAAAAAGATAAGGTTGATTGAGGTGTAAGCATCATAGTGGTTTTCTTCTCCTGTGATTAAACATAACATAAAGCATATCCATCAAAATGATCTAATCCATTAATTCAATGCCCACAAATACAAGTGTTTTTAAGTTTAGTACCATCCTAGGCAGAAAACAAGCTCCGGTTAAAAGAGCAACAATAAAGCTTTATATGTATCACAACACAACAGATATTTCATGTCAAATGTTAAGTTTCAGGTTTCAAAGGACAACCCCTAAGCCATCAAGTGAAACCAATAAATGTTCTTTCGCCTAATTCCCTATTTAAGTCTATTGCAACTATTCCCATCACTAGGGCTAACCAACCAACCCAACATGAAGGCCTATTCGATGTTCATATCTTAAGTACTGCTACTCCCCCTTCCCGGAACTGGTTTGTATAGCACAACAGTAACATACTTTGAACGAAAACGGTGAGTAAACCCAAGTGCCACTACAGATCTAGGTGCCTCTCGATTCTCAATGTAAAGATGATTTATAATCATATTTTCTGGTAAAGGAATACTCCCAGAAGCATTCAGACTTGGGGGGTAGCTAAGCAATGAACGATGTAGGTGTGGAGGGACTAGCGGTGGGTCACGTCCGTCATCTTCACTCCCAGGGTAAGCATTATTATAACTTGAATCAGGTGATCTTGGCACTTCAAACCCAATGACCGTTGCTTCATCCTGAACAAAACGTTACATGTTTAAACTCCCAATTTTTTTTAATATTACAAAAAATCACCAAGATTCGATGACTTACTTGATCGTCGTCATATTGGTTGTTCATGCTTAGCAGTGATACGAGAGGCTAACAGAGCTCAATTATAAACAAAGCAATATTACAACACCGAGGGAACCTGAAATAAAAGCAATTATTTCTATGCAAGCATTTCAAAGTCTAACAAAGCAACAGTTAAAGTTAACAACAAGAGAAATATACAAACAATTCTGATCTGACTTTACAAAGACGGGAAAAAAGAAAGTAAAAACCATGGACAAAGAATTCAATAAGGCCTCATTCGAACTAGAATGAACAATATTAAAACATTATTGTCTGAATGAAAGTTAAACAGAGATCAAAAAAATATAAAAGGTGAGCCATCAAGCTCGTCAGATGGTTTTGAGTTGCTTTCTGGAAGAATTGAATGACACTGACCTCCAACAGGGTTCACTATGCAATATGCATATCATCTGAAGTCACAGCTAAGATGTTTGCTAATTAATAATTATGGAGCTGAGAACATCTAACAAATTTGTATTTAAGCCCTACAGACTTGGATCCAAAAAGAAGTGCCAAAGTCTTATAACCTGAAAACCACAATTCTCATTGATGGATTCCTAAACAAGCCTTGTCTCATCTATATCTGAAACCCAATATTCTATGAGCACCAGTCAGCTTTGGTATCATTTTCCATGAAGAATAATAGATAGTATGTAACACCTCGATCCGGATCCGAAGCATTATATTCGAGTCTCCTAAAACCGACCTATCAAAAAATTTCTCATTTAAAACCACAAGTTTGGCAATTCTCAAAACAATCATTTCCATAAATCCACATAATTAAATAAGATTAAACGAGTTTACAAAATAGGAGCTTCAATTAAAATATATCATTTGACCAATTAACAGTAAACCAAATAAAGTTACAGACTTGTCTGTGGTAAAGTCCTATGAATACAATCAGTCCAAACTAAAACATCAAGTACTGTACTTTGAAGCTGGCCCGGTGCTGGGAAGTCCTCTTCGATGTGCTCCTCCAAAAGAAGCTTGTCAACCTACGCACGGAAAAACCACAATTCCACACACTGAGCTAACAAAGCTCAGTGGTACATTTCTACTTTACCGCAATTCATGAATATTATAAAACAAGCATGCATGATAATACAATTAAGAGTGCACAAAAAGACTTCTCAATATTAAGGATCTTCTAGCCTACCCTAACTAGAGTCCACAATATTTGTCTCAAGGCATCATTAAAATATAAGAAGTCTCACATGTCATCACAGGCTTTACCATACTCGAAGTCACACAGCCCATCGAGTTACTCAAGCTCACACAGCCCATCGAGTTACAAGCTCACACAACCCACCGAGTTTAAGCATTCCATACCCTGATCACATAACCCAAGGGTAAAATAGCCAACACCAAATATCCACACAGCAACATAAATAACATACATTCGCTAGACAAAGGCCACGAAGCCCTACATTACCCGTGCTCACACAGCCGCCGGGTTACCCGTAATCACATAGTCGTCGGGTTATTGGACCATATCCGGATCACCCTAGCCACAGATACGTCCTAGACATACTTGGATCACAATAGCCACAAGCAATCTTTTCCTGAGGTCAATCAGGTTGCTCGAGTTCACATAGCCCATCGAGTTACTCGAGCTCACACAGCCCACCGAGTTTGTTTCCTTATCCGGTTCACCATAACTACAGATAGATTTCTAACCGCATCCAGATCACATAGCCCGTGAATACGTCGAATGTACTCGATCACACAGCCCGAAGTACACATCCCTTTATATAAGTGCCCTTGCACTGACTCTAAGATATCCGGATTCTTAACCAAGACACATAAGATAACATATGCTCCCCGAGCATCCATACATCTCACCAAGAGATAAGAAGCATCAAGCCAACCGTTACAAATGCCCCAAGGCATATTTCATTTGTTACAATAATTAATATGTCTTTTACGCTCATTCACGACATACTCATTAGATCATCTCATTATTCGCAGCAACTAGTCTATAGGGGCGTCCCTTCAGCACACAACAAGGACCCCAAACTCCACAGCATCAACTGATCCACCATGAATCCTCATGCATTAATAATACGAGCAATCCACTCAACAATAACCAGCCATTAGCTATTTATTCTACATGTGGGTTATAAATCTTGATTTCTCGATTTTAGAATTATTTTACCCATTGGGCTTTTTACCTCGAATTATAGAACCCCTGAACACAACATCGAATTTCTTGGGCAAATTGCCATGCGGGTATCGATACTCCTATATGGGTATCGGTACGCCTCCTCGAGTACCGATACTCGATTTAGGTTTGAAAGAATCTAATCAACGTCTCGTACCGGTACGCCAACCTCCGTTTTGGTACCCAATACTGGTATGCGAAGCCCCGTACCGATCCCTATGTGGTATCGGTACTCCTCCAAATGCGTACCGGTACACGAATGCCTTTCTCAGGCAATAGAACAGTAGTACCGATACGCTCCTAGCGTACCGATACGCAAAAGCGCCACTAGAATTCTCATCAAGCATGGGGTACCGATACGCGACCAGCTGTACCGGTACACCTCTCACATAATGCCCCTCTTCATACAAAGGCGTACCAATACGGATTACCCCGTACCGCTACGCGAACCCAGATTTCAAAACCTAGAGCTCGAGATTTCATAATTCCAGCCATTAACCTCAATGGTTAAGCCCCAAAATATTCTTATATGTTATTTAAAGTGTTTTCTATCAATTTTACCCATTATCAACGCTCAATCTATGATTTACCATTGAAGAGGCTCAAGCTTCTAAAAACCCAACTTAACACCCATAATCATAAAACCAAGCAAGGCATTCATTTTGTGATGCTCATGCAATATAGGAGTCAGAAATGTACGACCTTAAAGCAACAATTCCCGAAATGAAGCTCCCCTCAAGCTTTTGCCACCTCTCTTCTTTGCTCCAAGCTTCAATTCCAATTTCCACCAACTTTGGGGATATTCACCCTAAAAGATAGATCTTTTTATGCTGATTAAACTTCTCTTGATCACAAATCCGAGATTCCCACTCTAAAACAACAAGCTTCCCTCTTTTACTTTGGGTTTGGGATGGGAATTTGAAGAAGAAGATAGAGAGAAGGATGAGGACAAGGCTGACTTCACCCCCTTCCAAAATGGCAACCCCTTAATGAGGCATCAGCCTTTTCCCCTTTTGAGGGTGAATTACCCAATTGCCCTCACATATCTTTCACTCCATCAAACCCAACACCCAAGCCCAACAACACATGGAGGTCCATAAAGCCCAACATCTCGACCCGATAAGCTCTGAACATCCGACTCGAGGTGTCGGTCCAAGACCAGGGTCAATGCTCATCGTTGACTCGAAAATTCGAGTCGTTACATAGTACAAGCAGTAAAGCTAGCCTGAAAATGCAGACCATAATTTAAACTACACAACAACAGAAACACTCAACAATATCCTACAGTCCTACAATGTATAGCAAGTCCAAAAGACCGAAAATGCAGCAATGCAATGCCACAACCTTGTAAAAGAATCTACCATGTTGAATGCAAAGACTACAAGATATAGTTGCAAACCAGAATGCTGAGAAAAAGTTTAAATAAAAATAAGGCATGGATCAATAAGAGCAGCAGAAATGACAAAAATATAACAGTCTCAACGACAAAACAAGTAGGGGGAGAAAAGCAGACGAATTGAATCAGAATGGCCTGCAATACTATCATAATAAAAAGCCATTCAGATTACGCGTCAAGTATCACCATAGCATCCTATGTTGTTAGAGAAATACAGAGATGAGTCATTTAGAGAGTACGAGTAAAACATCTTTTTCTTGCCCAAAGATAACATAACAAGAATAGCACTTGCAACAATGAATCCTCTTATCCAGTAAATGCATTTTAGAGGGTAACTTGTGAACCGTATTGCCTTCATGGTATAACCTTGCTGGTTCACTGAAGCCCAGTTTTTGTTCAGGAAAAATATACCCTATTTCTTCTAAACTAGAATGCTCCACAAAGTGACACAAAAAGTTTATGATCATTTCAAAGTTTTTTACACAAGCAAGTTAGGTCTTATGCAAAAGCTTTTTTGGGGGAAGAAAGTTGTTTTTGAAGGAAAAGCTCTATGATAAATGAAAACATTCAAATAAATCATGGTTTTATTTCTTTGCAACCAGAGAGATATCTTTTGGCATTAAGTGATGATCACATTGACATTGACAGACCTTGAATGGTAAGAAAATTCGACAATGCATTTTTATACTTTAATGTTTCTTCTAAACCAAACATCTGTTTGGGCTACTTCATCAACAACCAAATCCCCAAAGTGGGACATATATAGTTCTATTGATATATTCCATGGAAATTGTCCTATTCAATTCCACAGCATGATGGGCTCAAAATCCTCATAATTCAGCGAAGAATAAATTTCGAGCAACTCATAAACGAAGCATTGTCTACCAAATATAAAGGCAACTCTCAAATTCATTATAATATCCACTTTTATTGACAAGGGTAATGATAAAATTGAAAACATCATCAATTTCTTCAAAGCTTCGAACAATTCACATATCTTATTCGAACCCAAAGGATTCAGCTCAATAAAAGCATTACAAAAACTGCAGACACAACCTAAAATTCCAAATTAGGCTAAACAGAAAAATCCAATTCCTAGCAGAAAAAACAACCTCTGGAAGCAACATTAAAGCCAAAGAGATTAATTTGTTAAATAAAAATAAAATAGAGACTGACCTCAATCACCAAAACTCCCAGCTTTTCAATTCCACTTCTCTGCTCGAAAAATCCCAAACTATACACTAAAATAGTTGAAAACTTTTCAATGTCACCAAGCTTTGGAGCTTACCTGCAAAACTAAAGCAAACCCAGATTAAATCTGACCCAATACATTAAAAACTCAGCAAAACGAGAGAAAAAAACCACTTATAAACCCAAAAATTCCAATATGAGCAAATAAAATTCAGCTAAAAATAACGAGATGGGATTTCAAAACATAAGCAACATGTAAAAAGAAAATAAAATGCATAGAAAGAATGTCGCTTACCCTGAGAAAAAGAGAAAAAAATCTAGCGGAAAATAAGTAATTGTTGGAGAAGAACCCAAAAATAAGAGTAGCTAGTGGCAGGAGAATCTGCCCTGAATATTGTTTCAAAAAACCATTAATCATAGTTAATAACAAAGGAAAAGAAGGATAAATAATTAATTAACCCCTATTTTGTAAATTCTCAGAAGGCTCTCAATAATTTAAAGCGTAAATTACATAAATAGTCACCAACCTTTTAGGATCCTTTTATTTTAGTCATTAAACTTGTAATAAGGTCAATGAGCTTGTAATTTGCTTCCATTAAGGTCATTATCGTCAATTGTAGTTAAGAAATATTAATTTGACACGTTAGAGTCATCTTCTTCCCTAAAAAACTCTAAATTTTTGAAATTTAATTTTCAAACTTTTAATTCCTTCACCATGATTTCACCGAATCTTCTCATGGATGTGTTCAACCCAATTGTCTTCCTAATATGTGCAAAGGTATATACAATAACTTTTCAACTTGAAAAATAAAAATAAATAACGACGCCGTATATGATATGACATAGGAAACAACAAGTTTTCTTTAAAAAAAAATCAAAGATATATTTTCTCCTGCACAACTTATTTTGTATTATCATCTTAATTTCTTTTTCATGTAATTGATTAAATATATATAGTTTAATTATTATTTTTAAATGTATAGTACTGTGATTGAAAAGATATAAGCGTCTCTATCCATGGAGGACTAGAAGAAAACAATAATCTATTTTGGTGACGAACTTGATGATTTTTTGCCCAAGTTTGGAGCTTAGTGACGGAGACTATGTAATGTCAAGGAATGATTTCCCGGTTTGGGACTTGATTTGAAAAAACATGAGTGTAATAAAGTTAAAAAATTTAGGGGTTTTTGGAAGAAGACAGTCTAACGTGACACGTCAGGATTCCTTAGTGGCAACTGACGTTAGTGACTTTAATGAAAACGAATTAAAATTTTAGTAATTTTATTACAATTTTTAAAGTTTAGTGAATAAATGAAACCCTAGGGTTTTTTTTTCTCTGCCTAACCTTTCCCAATCTTCTGCCGCTTCTTCGTTTGGTTCTTTGGCCGGTGGCAGGCAATCAGTCTTAGTACTGATTGTCGACTACTAGGGTTCATTATTTCTTTATTTTTTTATTTTTATATTTCTCATATTTTTAATAAGAATCTTTGTCATTGTGGCACATGTTCTCTCTGCCTTTGTGGAACATTTTTCTTTATTTTGTGGTTCGTTTCATCTATCATTTTGACATGATTTCAGCATAGCTTAGCGATCGTTTGGTGCTCGTGCAGAGATCTTTACGGAGCTAGTTTCTGATTTTGATTCTGTCAGTGGTCATAGAAAGGTAGATTCCCACTCGATTGATGGTTGTTTTCCGATGTAGTCAGACCTGGGTAGCGGAGCAATCTATCTGATAATTTGGTTCGCTCACTACTCTTTTTTCACCCCGTAAAGCTTTTCGTTTGGATAGAGACAAGAAGATTCAAGAAAGCTTCTGGATTTTGTCGGTATGTTATCTCTATGGAAATATTTACTTTTCTTTGCACCTTTGGATTTTGTATGAGATTTTGGTGGACTAGTCCCTATTATTCTCCCTTCTGGATGTGTTGTATTTAGAATATCTTTCATGGTTACTAATAAAATCCAGTTGACATTGTCAGAAAAAATAAAAATTTAGTGAATAAAATGAAAGTGTTCTAAAAGTTTTGTGACTATTTATGTAATTTACCCTAATTAAAAATAAGTGATTAGATCTCAACAAAATAATATCTATAAGAGGAAAATTAAAATAAAATAAGAACAAAAAGGGTTTTTCTTTCTTTTTCAGTCCTAAACAAATTTTCAGGACAGAGAATTTGCAAGACAGGGCTATGCGCAGTTATTATATGTTTTTAATAAATGTGAGAAAAATCGATCTAAAAATAAATAATAATAATTTTTGAGTAAATTGAACCAAATTAAATTATTTAATTTTTTATTCAACTTATTGATACTTTAAGTTTAAACCGAGTTGAATTTTAGAAATCGAATAAATCAAATTATTTTTTTTGTAAATATTACTTGGATTAAGAAATATACAATTGGTCCCTCCCAACAAATATTATATATATATAGGTTAAGATCCACTTACATTGTGTAAAATTCAATTACTTTTACACTTTTTGGATTGTTGGATGATGATAATAAATGGTTAAGATTATTTTCTTATTTTTTTATCTAAGTGGCATTCTTCACATTTTCTACTCTTAATCTCATTCATCCATTTATTTTCATCCAACGGTCTAAAAAATAGGTAAACTTTTTTAGTTTTACATAGTGTAAGAGGATCATCTCTCTATATACACAGAATTTAAAATAATTTTTGAAAGTTACAAAAGAAATAATATATATAATTCCTAAAAAATCTATAAAAATGGTAACTTATAAAACACTAACATTGCTCCAAAAAATATAAATTCAAGTTTCTAAATAAATATTATTAAATTTAAAGTATTTTTTTTGACATCCTACTACTAACTCGATCCATATTTTAAGATACAATATATTGCATCGGATCATCGAAGAGATTGACCACATTTTTAAAACCATAATTTAGCCATATCAATTAAAAAAACATTTTCAATAATCAATTATTTAAATAAAAGTCATAATATATAACAAGTAAAAATCATTACGGAGCTCCATATTACAAAATATAGTATATAAAAATAACCAGAATTTATAGACTCAATAATATAAGATCATGTAAATACATATCCCAGATAAAAATAAGTATTGTACTTTAATTAGCCGAGATGCTAAAATATTGCTTCGATGGTGCTTCACTAGACCCGTTTAGAATACGAACGAAGATATCTTAAAGAAGTGGCACACTTCTACTCTACTATACTATACTTCTTGCAATTTATAAACATAAGCATGCATGCAAGTATGAACAAAAGACACGAATAATAACATGTAATGCTAAGGTTAGCCGTCCGAACTAATCATGCTTTAATCCATTATCCATACAATCAATAACATCCACGCAACAAGAGTAAACCGCACATCAATAAGTCCTAAATAAGACCTAGTGTCACATAGTGTAACAGTCAGGATTTCGATGTAGCGAATTGAGTCCAGTAACTGAGTTTTGGGAGAACTAGATTTTGGATCTTGGGTTTATGGACTAGAAAGTTGGGCTCAATTTTATGCATTTCTTTCTTTTGGCACAATGGATGAGTGGTGCCATTTTTTAAAGCTTTGAAAATTGAAGGACAATGTTATAATTTACCTATTTCTCCCCAAACACAATCTTTTATTTTTTAAGCCATTCACTACAACAAAATAGGCTTTTAGCGGCCTTTTTAGCTCTATAGCGGCATTTTTAAGCGCCTCTAAAAACCTTTTTGGAGCTAGAAAAAACACCGCAAGAAGTACTGCTAGATCAAACGCCGCAATAGTTAGCGGCGTTTGTGAACAAAATGCCGCAAAAGGTCAAGTTATATAGCGGCATTTCTTCCAACAAACGCTGCTAAAAACATAGTTAATAGCGGCGTTTAGAGAAAAAAACGCCACTAAAGACATGGTTTCTAGCGGCTTTTGCTGGAACAAACGCCGCTATTGACTATGCATCTTTCGCATCGCTCAGCTCATTACTTAGCTCGTCAATCTTTACTTGAGCTTCGTTTCTTTATAAAGTTTTAGGAAGATATAAATGGATCCGATGAGGGATATAAAGACATGTTTTAGTGGCATTTGCCCAAAAACGCTGTTAAAGTACGTGTCTATAGTGGCGTTTGCCCTAAAAACCTATTTTGTTGTAGTGTGATCGGATATGGGTATCTGAATAGTCTTGTGTCATTGATTCTAAATATTCATATATACCTCAGGTGTTTGTATTGTTTTCCTGAGCCCCACTGAGACATCATAAATACATATTACTCGTAAGGTCGCGTATAGTAATATTTGCAATCAAAGTCAAACACATAACATTAATACAGAGTGCACATAGATGTCATATGAACATTCATTTGGTCATTTAGAGCTTATAAAATATTTAAGCATCCAGAGAGATATTCTTATTCAAATGATTAGCCTTTAAAGTATTTTAAGCATTTACTAATGTTTAGGGTTGAGGCACAATTATTAAACACTTGAGAGTATTTTTGTAATTCATAACTAAAAGGCATTTTGGTAAACTAGTACATACATGGACATTTTACTCAGTTTAGCATACAAAGGTTTAATCTATTTAACACACTAAGGTATCCTAATCAATCATAACATAGGGATAATTCCATCTTTTAGACCCTAAAATGACATTTTGATCTTTCATGCAACTTAGAGATATTCTCAAAATTCTCAAACTTTAAAGAAGGATGTGAGCTCATTGATTTCTTGTGTTGGCATTTATGGAAATTCAAAAATGGTTTTCTTTTTTCAGGTGTTGTTGATTCACCTCTGGAGGTATGGCTCAAAGCTGATTCTTTCTTCCATGAATTCAAGAGGTGTTTTTCGGCTGGTTCAAAACCCTCCCCGTCTATTTTCTCTTCCTCGATGCAAGAAGACTCCCCCAAGACCCGTGTATGTTAAAATTAACTGCGATGCATCCTTCGTTTATGCCACGAGTCATGCTAGTGTTGCTGATATTATTTGTGACGATTCTGGGTGTATCATTGGTGGTGAATTGAGATCCTTTTTTACCTTCTTTGCTCCAGTCGCTGAAGCTTAAGTTGTCTGCTTGGCTACCTTTTTAGCGATCGATAGAGGCTTTAGGCAAATTATTGTCGAATCCCATAACGTTGGTGTTATCAATCAACTTAATTCTAAATCTCTTTTAGCATAGGATTCGGCTGTGATTGAAGGTGATGTCTTGGGACTTGTTTTTCATTTCCCTTTGTTTGTTTTCTCGTCTGTTAAACATGATTGTAATAGAGCAGCCGACTGGGTTGCGAAAGCTGTTAGAGCATATTTTTGTCCTGTAAATTGGCATCTTGTTATTCTTCCCGGGTTGAGGAAACTTTTGTAACTTTGGTTATTTATTATATTTTTTTGTAAAAGAAACACTATGGTGTTTATTTAAGAACGTAGATGGATATTTTAGTAATTTCACACACAAGATATTTTGACACTCAAAACTTAAACTTGGGCTTAGATGATCATTTTAGGAGTGTTGGGTGACAAAAAATAGTCCATTTAACCCTAAATGTCCCAGAACATATCAAAAGAGCCTAAAAAACCACGTGACTTCAAAACCCATGACCCACTTTCAAAACTAAGGGTATGTTTTCAAAAATCCAGGTCCTAGTTTTGAAACCAAATAAGTACCAGTTTCGAGACCCTTGGAGTGCTCTATTTGCAATGGGTTTTGAAACCCAACCCTTGAAATGAAAGGAAGATAAAAAAATGTTAGAATCACATAAATGAAATAAAAATGCCCATGGTGTCTTCAGAACCAAAACCCCTCAATAACTTCACATCATCATCTAAGAAGATGGTGCGCTTATTTTGGGGCTCTAAGTGAGGGGAGAAAAAATATTACCTTAATTTATCATGGTGTTGGGCAAAAACATAGGATTTTAGTGTTTTTAGAAAGTTTGAAGTCTCAAAAATGGAAGAAAATTTGAGAGAATGAAGGAGGAAGAAACAAAATCTGAGACAGAGAAAAACAAATGGGTATGGAAGAAAATAAGTCATGTGTTCATCTTTGTTCCCTTATATTCTCTCAGTTCACGAGTTCTAGACCCACTAAGAGCACCATTTTTCCTCCCTTAGAGTCTATCTTCCTTTCTCTAGATAATATTAGAATTAGGATTTGTAACACCCTCGATCTGGATGTTACATTTGGGCCTCAAGCCCAAACCACTTACCATGAGATTTTGACATAGTTTAGCCCAATCTACAATCCAATTTCCATAAAAACCATTTATTCCAATAACTTAACCATAGATAACAGTTTGAAAATGTTTACAAGGAAGCTCAATTTAAAATTATATTATTAAAGCTTTCGACTCTCATTTAAAATCCAAAATACAAGTTACAAATATACAATAGGGTTCTATGAATCCAAAGCACAAATACCTAAGTATTGTACTCTAGTGAGACGTGGCGCTGGAATCCTTCACTAATGGTGCTCCTTCAAGCAATGTACCATACCTACTAACCTATGAAAGGAAACAATGATTCTGAACAATGAGCTAATAAAGCTCAGTGGATACACTTCCACTCAACCATGCTTCATGCAAATCATAAACATGAACATGTAGCTAGAAATGATGACATGACATATACATCAACGTACGACACTACCTCTAGCCGCCTAAACACATAGCAATCAACAATCAATAGATGTATCATGTCTCACACAGTGATCATAAGCATCATGTCACAAACCTAGAGTGAGGTCTGGTGTCACACAGCTTCGGAAACGTACACTCTGAGTGAGGCCTAGTGTCACACAACCTTGGGAATATACACACACACTCTCTAGGTAAGGTCTGATGTCACACAGCCTGAGGAACGTAGACCTAAACTCGGTATCTATCCTCGAGTGTCTTCGAATGAGGCCTAATGTCACACAGCCTCGGAAGCATACATTCAGTGTCTCATCTCTTGGTGTTGCAACACTCTCGCTGGGTATCCGAATCCCAACAATCAAGTGACCCAACCACACAAGTGCCCTTACTTGGCACGTAACAACACATGATCCACTAAGGATCCTTATGGTCACTATTACAAACAAGTCACCCCAACATTTACCAAGTTATTACTCATTATACTCATATATGAGTTTAATTTCTTAGTTTCTTAAATTTACTATTCATTTTACCATATTAAAAGCCCATTAGGCCTTAGTCTTCGAATTATAGATCCCTCGAACTCAAAATGTAATTTTCAAGCAGATTACCCAACAAGTATCGATACCCACTTACAAGTACCGATACATTTCTCTGGGTATCGATACCCACCTAAGTGTATCGATACTTGGCTTTACATATAGGAAAGGGTTTAACCAAAACCCTGTATCGGTATACGGGGCTGTGTACCGATACCCCATCAGTACTGATACGTCCCTAAGCATACAAATACACATTTTTGCTACTAGAATTCTCGTAGAACAGGGGTATCAATACAGCCTATGTTCATACCGATATGCCCTTTAAATTTTGCCTAAGTTAGCCATTCAAAAGCAAAGGGTGCCGATACCGGTTCATATCATATCGGTACACGAGCCCAAAATTCAAATTCTAAAGCTCGTAAATTATCCCCAACACCTTAAACCTTTATGGTAAAACCCCAAATCGAACCTACAAGTTATTAAAGGTAGTTTAAGTAGTTTCATACCATTTTTACGAGTTTTTAACATTAACCTTGAATTTTACAATTAAAGGGTCTCTAAACATCCAAACAACCAAAACATCAAATCAAGCAATAAAGCCATCAAATTTATGATGCTCGTAAGACATAGGAGTTAGTAGTGCACTAACCTTAGCAAGATTCCAGGAATCAAGTCTCCACGCAACTTTCCTCAAGCTCCTTCTTTACCCCAAGCTTGGGAGGGTTCTTCAACCACTCTCACATGCCAATAAAATATGGAAATCAAACCAAGCTTAGATTGACAATATAGGATAGCTTAAGCACAAAATTACAACCCTTAACTCAAAGAAAACACTCCAAAATTTAACTTTCTCAAAAACCCATAAATCGGTATATTACCTTCCAAGAGCTACTAGACTTTTCTTGAAGCTTTTGAAGAAGAGATTAATTTCTTCCTCTATCATGAATCCCGAAATGCAACTTTTCTAGGTAAAGATTTGATCTTTAAACCTTGGTGGACATGGTTTCTATAGAGAAAATGTGGGAAAGAAAGAGAAGAAGAATAGATGAGTAGGTGGGTGATCTCATCCAAAAAGGGTGTATTGCCCCTTCAAAACCCCAAGTAGCTAAAATCTTATTCAATTTGGCTTCAAAACCCACTTAAGAGTACCGATACGCTTCTTTGGGTATCGATAACCACCTAAGTGTATCGATAACCAAAACTACATACCGATACACAAGGTTGTGTACCGATACCTTATCAGTATTGATACGTCCCTAAATATACGGATACATATTTTTGCTATTAAAATTATCATAGAACAGGGGTATCGATATGGCCTATGCCCATATTGATATGCCCTTCAAATTTTGCCTGAGTTAGCCACTCAAAAATAAAAGGTACTGATACCGGTTTATATCGTATCGATACACAAGCCAGAATTTGAATTCTAGAGCTCGCAAATCATCCTCAACACCCCCAAACTTTTATGGAAAAACCCCAAATTGAACCTACAAGTTATGAAAGGTAGTTTAAGTGGTTTCTACCATTTTTACTAGTTATTAACATCAAACCCAAATTTTACCATTGAAAGGTATCAAACATCCAAACAACTAAAACATCAAATCAAGCAACAAAGCCATCAAATTTATGATGCCCATGAAGGCATATGAGTTAGTAGTGCACTAACCTTAGCAAGATTCCCAAAATTAAGCCTTCACACAACTTTTTTCAAGCTTCTTCTTTGCCCCAAGCTTGGGAAGGTTCCCCAACCACTCTCACATGCCAATAAAACATGGAAATCGAACCAAGCTTAGATTGACAATACAGGATAGCTTAACCACAAAATTACAACCCTTAACTCAAAAGAAACACTCTAAACTTTAACTTTCTTAAAGACCCATAAATCGGCATCTTACCTTTCCAAGAGATACTAGACTTTTCTTGAAGCTATTGAAGAGAAGATTAATTTCTTCTTCTATCGTGAATCCTAGAATACAACTTTTCTAGGTAAAGAATTGATATTTAAACCTTGGTGGACATGGTTTCTATAGAGATAAATGTGGGAAAGAAAGAGAAGAAGAATGATTGAGGGGGTGGGTGATCTCATCCAAAAAGGGTGTCTTGCCCATTCAAAAACCCATATAGCCAAAATCTTATTCAATTTGGCCTAAACTTGGCTCAATGGGTCTAATGGCCCAAACAATCACGTAGGTCCATAACCTGGGTCAACACCCAATCATTGACTTGGAAATTTGAATTGTTACAACTTTCCCCTCTTAAAAAAATTCGTCCTCGAAATTAAACAAAGAAAGGAGATGCAACTATCTTAGATCCAACCATATCCCAACTCCTATACGTTCACCTTGAATCTGAAGTTTTTTTTCAAACCTCCTTAACCGAAGCTCATAACACATGACTTCTCAACGTCTTTCTTATAAATCCTTAATGATTTATTCGCAATGACTAGACAACATAAGATAGGTCTAAACTATATTGTCCAAGCATCAATCTAAGGAACTCACTTTGGATGAGTTTTATCTCAGTTAAAAAAATTCTCTCTAACCTTATTCGTAGTTTAAAACCCTTAAACTCAAACCTTATCTGTACCCGAAATGTGTCACCTCTTCAAAGATATACTACTAGGAATACCTCTTTGTCTACCATTAACACTATGGCCAAACGTTTTGAGAACATACAAACCCTGACACTCGAATTCTACCCTTAATTTACCTTGAATTAACAACCCTTTCTCCCTAACTTGGCTAACCAAGACAGAACTTAGCATCCCACTTTACTTGAACTCACCCCCAACACAACAAAGACTAACTCATGACCATGTATTTCCAAAAGTTGAGCTATTTAGATTTCAAAAGAAAACCGTTGCTGTTTACGAATTTTACTAGAGCTCAACACTCACCCAATTATTGATGAATGTTCAAATATTCCTTTCTAACCCAACCACTTAATTTTAACAAACAGATGTTGAATATCCACCAAGTTCTCAAGAACTCAAATAGTTCTTTCATCAAGGTCTGATGTGACACTAAAATCTTAGTTCTATATAATCGTAGTCGATAAGCCAGTTTTTCACTACGCTATTTTGAAAATCTATACATTTGTTTTACCATACCTGTAGACAATCCATCTTCAAAACTTGGGTAAAATAACCATTACATTTATCATGTCCATCATTATGCTGACGTATTCATGAGTCTGAATTATCTCGCGACTTACCCTTAAAGTCCAATAATCACATCAAACACAATCTTTATCATAACTTCTCTATACCCTTCATCTCACGATACTCGAACTTTAAACCATCACGCTAACACTTCAAAACTCATCGACTAAAGGTAGAGTCATCTACCTTAAAGGACGAATAACGGTCCTTCACCGCTACTCCTCGGCTCCCAACATTCAACGCAAATACTCTTCACCGTACCACTACGAAAACGACACATATGCATCCCAAGGTAAACCACTTGGAGACTGTAACCCTGTTCACTCACTTGTACAAATGAGCTCCTACTCAAAAAGTTCAGCTGATGTCATACTACAAGGTGATAGACACAAACACCGATCTCTACATTACCATTATCGTGGGTTTTAACCCACAATCAAGAGGTAAGCTTGCTCATTCCTCGAAAAATGTTCCAACCAACTCATAATCTTTCATAAGCTCTAAAGCTTTAGACCCTCAACCCACGTATCCATTTTGGGGGGTAGAAATGTCTAACTACTAATAACACTACTCTTGAATTAACATCCCTGAAACTTAGCGATCACGCTAGAGATGAAATGGTACCTCGCATTCATTACCAACAAATGGGTTCACCCATAACCATAAGGCTTCAGAATTTTACTCAAAATGCTTGGATAACTAATCCAACCACAAGGTAATATCTACCTACTAGGGAGAAGTTAAATCTAACAAGTCCACGGGGACTGTTACTCTCGCTCCTCACTCATCAACCATAGTAAAAACCTTACTTACAAGCACTTACAAATCTGACAAATTAGCAAACCCGATATCTACTTCTGAATCTTACCACAATACTTATTCGGTGAGAATCAACACCATTGCATGAACGAGAAATTAGATCTCTGCAAAGCAACAACTGAAACCAAAATAAAACATAGATACTTGACATATCATCGGTGGCAAATCTATCATTTCTGACCTAAATAGTAGATGTTTAGAAATAGCTCAAGCGTCAACTCTAACGGTGCCCTAGCACTGCCTCTAGCAAAAACTCTGACTAAGCCAAGAATGAGTCAACCTCTGAAACAGAATTCGAATAACACTAACCTTGATTAGGTAATCTTTCACCAATCAACCTGGTGCTCGGTATATGTAGTAACCTTACATAGTGAGAAACACACTCCAAGGTGATGTCGGCCACAATGCTCACAAATCGATGGAAGCGACACTCTGACTAAACCATTAGTTCTTTATTTTGGAGCAAAAATCAACGAACTCTTACAAACCTCGGCCTAAATCCATGATCGACTCTCAGTATGTAAATCTAAAACAACTATCTTTGTACCTCTCGAAACACAAAACCTCTTAGACAGAGCATGAGAATGACCTATAATATCATGAATTCCCAAAGTCGAATTCTTCGAGTCTCCAATCTGACTTGATGTTAAGCTCTGAAGTTACTTGAGTGCCTTCGCACTATAAGCCAACTCTGAGAATATCCCAAGTGGACTCGTTGTCACATGTATCCGAAGTTCAATCTTTAATCCATGTCTAAACCTCTTACACCTCAACTCCTCAATGGCAACCAACTCTGAGGCACATCAGCTCAACCATAGAAAATCTTGTTCATACTTAAATATTGATTGGTCTTCTAAAACTAGGCACAAGAACCAATTTTTCATCTCATCCATGTGAACTTCTCTGATATACTTCTTTCTAAACTCGTCCAAGAAGACATATCAGGTTAGAAGTGCAGACTGGAGTCCCAACTCAATAATCTCCTACCACTTATAGGTATTTCCCCCTTTAGGAATTTGACAATACAATTGAGGTCATCCTCATAACTATCCTTCATCTGTCTCAAAATCCTCTGAGTGTTTTCTAACCACTGGTCAACTTTGATTAGGTTATCTTCGAGCTAGCCTTTAATATCTATTGGTTCGCATCGACTAAGCCTCTCGCATTTAAGAGATACGATTCTCCTCACAACTTTTCTATTCATTCTCGGTACTATACGCATATCAACTCTGATACAACGTTATGAAGGTGGTAGCTCATTATTCTCGTTACCAAAGGTTTGGTTCCCTCAGAATCCCAAAGCTTCAACCATTACGCTTGACATCTAGAGCTAGCTTTGCGTCTGAACAATCAACCAATATCCATAATCATATTAATTTCTTAAAAATACAACTCCAACAAGTCTGTCAAAAATACTCATCCTCAAACCTCACTCGAGCATCCTCGGTAAACCTCGTCCATTGTCACATTAAATTCTAGGGGGTTTGCCAATTAAACCTCAACTCTAAGATTTTAACTAGAATACTTCGTTCTCAGGTGATCTCCCTATAGACATATGAATAGATGGGTTCCCAGATTCACCAATCTTGAGTATTGCCTTTCACGTATTCAATGATATCCTTCCAGCCACTATTATAATCAATTCGTAATAAGTGTACGTTGCTCGAAATCTCAAAGCATTTGGCTTGTTAAGAATGTACTTAGAATCTCAGAGCCATCATGTACCTCGCAACATTAATGGAATCACACATCCGTCAGCTATACTATATCACCATCACTTGGTACTGTATTATCGGGGATCCCTCACTACGAATAAAGAAACCTCTACCTAACGCTCAACCACTAACCAATCAAAAATAAGTTATCCTTAACCATACTATAAAGGTCATCCACTAAATACGTAGAGTCCTACCACTAGAAATTTCTACAATAAAACCGAAGGCTTCAAGATAGCTCATTCCACACGACTACGAGTACTACTCCTGCAACCTTTCATGATCCAATGCTTAACGTCTGGGACAACCTCGATTCCATAATCATCATATAAGAAATTCAGCCATTATTTTGGCCCTTGCGACCATGATTGTAATTATCTCAACGTCGCAATCGGTGGCACACAAGAATACAGGGCACACCATCTAGATTCTAATCTTGAAAAAGTACAAACTTAGACTCAAAGGCTCGTATTCACTAAACACCTATCTACGACTCCTAACCAACCTAGAGATTTCCTAGAACTGGCTAAACCTAGGCTCTGATACCACTAAATATAACACCCTTGACCCAGATGTCACATTTGGGCCTCAAGACCAAACTACTTACTATGAGATTTTGACCTAGTTTAGCCTAATCCATAATCCAATTTCCATAAAAAAACATTTAGTCCAATAACTTAACCATAGATAATAGATTGAAAATGTTTACATGAGAGCTTTATTTAAAATTATATTATAAAAGCTTTTGACTCTCATTTAAAATCCAAAATACAAGTTACAAATATACAATAGGGTTCTACGAATATAAAGCCCAAAGACCTAAGTATTGTACTCTGGTGAAACATGGCGATGGAATCCTTCACTGATGGTGCTCCTTCAAGCAATGTGCCATACCTACTAACTTACAAACAAAAACAACGATATCGAACATTGAGCTAACCAAGCTCAATGGATACACTTTCACTCAACCATGCTTCATACAAATCATAAATATGAACATGTAGCTAAAAATGATAACAAGACATATACATCAACATACGACACTACCTCTAGCTGCCTAAACACATAGCAATTAATAATCAATAGATGCATCAAGTCTCACACAGTAATCATAAGCATCATACCACAAACCTAGAGTGAGGTCTGGTGTCACACGGCTTCAGAAACGTACACTCTGAGTGAGGTATGGTGTTACACAGCCTCAAGAATGTACACCTATACTTGGCATTTATCCTCGAGTGTCTTCGAATGAGGCCCGATGTCACACAACCTCGGGAGCATACATTTGGTGTCTCATCTCTTGGTATTGCAACACTCTTATTGGGTATTCGAATTCTAACAGTCAAGTGACCTAACCACACAAGTGCTTTTACTTGACACGTAACAACACACGCTCCACCAAAGATCCCTATGGTCACTATTACAAACAAGTCACCCCAACATTTACCAAGTTATTACTCATTATGCTCGTATATGAGTTTAAATTCTCGGCTTCTTAGTTTTACTATTCATTTTATCATATTAGAAGCCCATTGGGCCTTAGTCCTCGAATTATAGGTCCTTCAAACTCAAAACATAATTTTTGGGCAAATTGCCCAATGGGTATCGGTACCCACTTAAGAGTACTAATACGCTCCTCTAGGTATCGATACCCACCTAAGTGTACTGATACTTGGCTTTACATACAGAAGAGGTTTAACTAAAACCCCTTACTGGTACACGAGGTTGTGTACCAATACCCCATCATTACTGATACGCCCCAAGCGTACCGATACACATTTTTGTTACTGGAATTCTCGTAAAATAGGGGTATCAATTCGTCCTATGCCCATACCGATACACCTTTAAAATGTTCATGAGTTAGCCACTCAAAAGCAAAGGGTACCGACGCCAGTTCCTATCGTATCGGTACACGAGCCCAAAATTTAAATTCTCATGCTCGCAAATAATCCCCAACACCCTCAAACCTCTATGGTAAAACCCCAAATTAAACCTACAAGTTATGGAAGGTAGTTTAAGTGGTTTTCTATCATTTTTACTAGTTATTAACATCAAATCCAAATTTTACCATTAAAGGGTATCTAAACATCCAAACAACCAAAACATCAAATCAAGCAACAAAGCCATCAAATTTTTTATGCCCATGAAGGCATAGGAGTTATTAGTGTACTAACCTTAGCAAGATTCTCGGAATCAAGCAACCGCACAACTTTCTTCAAGCTCATTCTTTACCCCGTGCTTGGGAAGGTTCTTCAACCAGTCTCGCATGCCAATAAAATATGAAAATCAAACCAAGCTTAGATTGACAATATATGATATCTTAACCACACAATTACAACCCTTAACTCAAAGGAAACACTCTAAACTTTAACTTTCTTAAAAACCCATAAATCGGTATCTTACATTTCCAAGAGATAGTAGACTTTTCTTGAAGCTCTTGAAGATGAGATTAATTTCTTCTTCTATCATAAATTCCAGAATGCAACTTTGCTGGGTAAGGATTTGATCGTTAAACCTTGGTGCGCATGGTTTCTATAGAGAAAAAGGTGGGAAAAATAGAAGAAGAATAGATGAGTGGGTGGGTGATCTCATCCAAAAAGGGTATATCGCCCTTTCAAAACCCCATGTAGCCAAAATCTTATTCAATTTAGCCCAAACTTGGCTCAATGGGTCTAAATGACCCAAACTATCACATAGGTCTATAACCCGAGTCAACACCCAATCGTTGACTCAGAAATTGGGTCGTTACAGTATTTGTCAAAAAAATAAAATAATTCATAGAATTTAAAAGGGATAATGAAACCAGTATCCCTATATTTTGTCAAATCTTCCAATATAGTTCATATACTTTCTAAATGTTTAATGTGCTCTTATACTTTGTTTTCGCCTCTTAAAAGGTCCATTGAGACAAATATTATTAAGTGATGACGTGACAGAGACACATGACACTCCCACATGCTGTCACATGACATTATTTATTAAAGAATTATCAAAATGCTTTGAATCTATTTTATTTCATGAAAAAAATAAATAACAGAAAATAGAGAATATGTATGTAGATTAACCCCTTTTCATGATTTTAATATTTTATTTTTTCTTCCCTTTTTTTATTCAACCCTTTTCACACTTCTTATACTCTGAACCTTCCAACCGTTGTCGTATGTGATGACTCCAACGAATCTCATTATCAATCGTTCATATTCTTCTCTCTCTTTTTTCTTCAAAACTCTAATTTATTATGATATGACGTATCTAAGGATCATCTACAGTTAGGAGTAGATATTTGATCGAGTCGAGTTAAAAAATTTTGAGATAGTCAATTTGAAGAGTCATATTTTATAACTTAAACTTCATTTGATTTCTTTTTAGTTAAGTCGAGTCGATTCGTGTTTCTGTTAAAATTTAATTGTAAATATTTATAATATTATTGTAGTAATTAGTTCAAATATAAACGATTTTTTATAACTATATACAATATATATATTTCTTCATATTTTCTCTTTCAGAATTGAGAAACTCGATTCGAATTTAGAAATTGATCCACTAATTACTAAAAATTTTGAGTTATTCGAATTTTTATTTTATAACTCAAACTTTATTTGAATTTTTTTCGAGACAAGTCTATGAAATTACAAGTCGAGTCAAGATAATTCAAACGCATCCAATAAAGTCGAATAATTTAATTTTTTTCAAGTCGAGTGGAGCTTTGTCAAGCCCTGTTATAGTAAACCAATAAAATTGAAAGCAAAACAAGGTAATAGGCAAACAATGAGACGAGAACATGATTCGATGAGGCTTTGAAGTGGAACTTTTGGAACGAAACTAAATAAAATTTAAAAATAAGATTCATAAAAAAATAATTACTTAAAACGCTATTCAAAAATAATAATTACTTAAAACAAAAACTTCCTCCAAAACTACGATCCAAAATCGGGTTGTTTTGAGTAAAGTGGTTGGGCTCTATTATTGGTTGTTGGGCCTTTTTTTCAATTTTTTCTCTCAAAACCCAAATTTGTACAAATTTAACCAAGGAATAGTTTATACGAACATCAAAGAGCTGCTCTTTTTTTTTTCTATCAACCACAGAATTGCAAGTAGAATCCAAAAATCATGAGCAGGGATGGATAGAAGGGGTCGGAGAGTGATTGCCCCATGAAAATTTAAAATTTATATTTGATTTAGAAATTTTTTATATATTTTTTATTATAAATTTATTCTCATCCCTAAAATTTTATAGGTTTACCCTTTAACATAAAATTTTGTGTCTATCCCTGATCATGATATTATAGATTGAGAGATGGATCAAATAATTAAATCACATTCGACATAAAAAAAACAAATAATATTCATTCATTAAACTTTAACTAGCTGTTTTTTTTAATGAAGTACAAAGGTTTAAATGAAAAATAAGTGCCCAAAGTATATTTTTTTTTTGAACTTTAGGCACTTAAAATATTTTTTTGCTAAAAAGAAGTGCCTAAATTTTACACCGTTGGAATTTTAGGTGCCTAAAATTTACACTTTTACAATTTTAGGTGCCTGACCATTAAAGAGTGTTAAAAAAGTTGTTAACCAATCAATACTTGACACGTGACATGTTTATTTTATTTTATTTTTTAAAATTAAAAAACTTAAAACAATTATTTACACAAAAATTTTTAATTTTTACAAAACAGTCCTCAAATCCCTAAAATTTCCCAAACCCAAACCCCCAAATCGCCGTTGCTCCCGCCGCCGATCGTCGCCCCTGAGCACACCCCTTTGGTCACCGGACCTAGGCAGTCGTTTCATCCAACATAGATTCGCCAGAAATGCCAAACGCCGTGGCATTCGAACATCAATTTCGCGTTCGACGTTCGGCTGACACAACATTAGACGTTTTCGGCGACGCCGTGTTGGGGGAAACAACCACCTAGGTTAGACGACCAAAGGTGTGTGCTCATGGGTGGTGATTGGCGGCGGAGCGGTGACGATTGGGGGTTTGAGAAATTTTAGAGATTTGGAGTCTGTTTTGTAAAAATTGAAACTTTTTGGATTTTTTAAAAAATTAAAGTTTTAGGGGGGTTTTCTTCAAAAAAAATAAAAAATTGAATTAGTGCCACGTGTCAAGCATTGATTGGTTAATAATTTTTTTAACACTCATTAACGGTCATACACCTAAAATTGTAACGGTGTAAACTTTAGACACCTACTTTTAACAAAAAATACTTTAAACACCTAAAGTTTAAAAAAGTATACTTTAGACACTTATTTTTTATTTAAGCCAAATACAAATAGTATTTATTCATTAAATTTAATTATTTTATGTGATGATTTGAAATTTTGAATTATAATTTTTGTATTAGTGAGTGATGATTATTGACAACAAAAAGGGGTGGAGTGGCCAACAAAATGAAAAAAATCTGCATTATACACATCAATTTATACGGACATGGGCCCTGCTAGGTGGAAGCTTTGATGTAAGGAATCTATCAGTTCTATTTTCTTTATTCATCTTTTTCTTTTAATAAAAGGTAATCTTCGCCCCTAGTTTTTTTTTTAATTTTATTTTATTTTGATCACTCAAATTTTAAAAAGATTATTTTTGTCACTTACATTTGAAATTTTTTTGTTTTAGTCACTGAACCGTTAGTTTTCGTTACTTTTATTTTTGGTCTTGTAATCACTCATTTTCACTTGTAAATATATTAATATTGCATGTATATTTATTATATGAATGTTACTAATATAAGGTGATGTGTGCATGTATAAGCTATGTATACGTATTAGGGGTGTATGTATGTCGCGTATGTATCTAGAGTATAAGCGTATTTGATTAATATATAGATGTTATGTTAATTATATGTATGATTATACGTACGTATACTAGAATATTATATTAATTAATGATTGTATAATATAAGTATACATTTTCCTATGTATATGTATTGTTGTTATAATTATATTATTATTATTATTGGGCTGACAAAATGAAAAGAATTAAATATATTAAACCCAAATAAATTTACAGTCCAAGTCCAAGTCCAATTACAAGGCCCGGTTGGCCCAAATCTAAATCTTATCTAATTACAATGTGCGGGGCGTGTGGGCGTTGGATCAAGATCGATCCAACGGCCACGATGCAACCAGAAGTCAAAAATATTCGCGGTAGCGTGTTCCACACGTATAGACCGTTCGAGTGCCACGCGCGTGTGGTCCACGCGTGTGGTCCACGCGACGACGCTTTAACATCCCACGCCGCGTAAAGATCCACGCGTTCGACTCCTCGATTGCGGAGCTCCACGTGGCGAAATCTGAAGCCGTCTCATCGAATCGAGGCTTCATCCAGGCCGATCGTTCTTCAAGCCATCTCGACCGTTAGATCAGATCTGATCTAACGGCCGAGAACGTGTCTGGCCTCTAGTAGAATGTCCATATCGCCACCGCGCCGATATTCAGTCCCCGTGCTCAGAACATGCCCAAGATAACAAGCAAAATTGTCAGTCCAGTTCAGATCTGAAAAAAGCAAGATGCAACTTGCAACCAAACAGAGACAATAATATATATGAAACGGGAACTTTTGTAACGGGGATAAGAACGGGAGGTAAAAAAAAGAGAGACCAGAGACCTTGTAATACAAAAAAGTCGGAAAGTTGTAAACATCCAAGTAAATCAAAAGACAATCCAGTGGTAAATACTTGTCTCTTTTTCTTACTTACTTTCTTTACATGCATATACAAAAAAAAAGAAACAAAAAAAAAGGAGAGTAGTCTTACCGGCGTTGTTTGTGGGTCTTCCCTTCCTCAGTGATAAGCCTTTCGGCTTCTACAAGCCAGATCTGGTGAACTAAAGGGAGGAGAAGACCCTTTGTAGTTTTGTTTTGGTCTAATTTTTTTTTGGTTCGTATTTCCTAGATCTAGGGCGAATAGAGGTATATCATCTGAATCCAACCTAGGATTCGTATTGAGGACGAAAAGGGGGTTGTTTTGGTGTATTTTGGAGGCTCGCCGACGCCGATTAGCGGCGGCCGGCGGCGGAGAATACGGCGGCCAGCCGCCGGATTCTGGGTTTCAGAAGAACAAGGGAGAGAAAAACGAAGAACATGGTTCTTGTAAAAACCAGAAAATGAAACAAATGGCTAAAATTTTGACTTCGGCCTAAAAAGAGGGTTTATATAGGCGTTATTATTTTACTAAATGGGTAAATTGCACACTTAATCCCACCGCGTTTTCAATATTTTCGTTTTTGTCTCGCCGCATGGTATAATCACAATCCTGGTCCCCTTGATATTTCAAAAGTTTACAATCTAGTCCCTAAATTACACCGAATCAGTTTCTGAATGGTAAAATTACGCCCTTAACCATCCCGCGTTTTTGAATTTTTCATTTTGGGTCTGCCCCTTGGTCTAATTACAATTCTGGTCCTTTTAGGTTTTGTTTATTTCGCAATTTCGTCCCTAAATTACATATTATTATTCTTTAATTTCTGCCACTGACTTTTATTTTTCTTTTATTTCAGTCCTGTTTTCTTTTTAAATACTCATGTTCGTATTATAATCGTATATATTGATATTCTATTATTTT
Source organism: Hibiscus mutabilis (assembly GCA_019671005.1). Lineage (NCBI taxonomy): Eukaryota > Viridiplantae > Streptophyta > Magnoliopsida > Malvales > Malvaceae > Hibiscus > Hibiscus mutabilis. The sequence continues at coordinate 6,331,703 of CM033729.1, read as the reverse complement.
ATTTTATGTCCCTCATATATGACTTGTATTTTATGTTTATATGCATATGTGTGTTAAGCTTATAATAGTCATGTTTTTTTTATCCTATATTCGTATTAAAGCATGTTATGTTCTATTTGACTCGTAAAACAGCATGTTTTTGTATTTTTGTATGTATTGTATGTTTTCTTGACTTTTAGGTTACATATTAGTGTGTCTTCTTTGTTCATATATGTTGAAATATGTTTTATTAATAGCATGTATGTCTTTTTAAATATTTGTTCGTCTACATATAACGTAATTATTCCTGCATTGTTGTTCTAACTTGTTAAAGTTGTTTTTATTTATCATTTAGAATAATATGTATATATTCATGCTTTAATATAGTATATCATTTATTAGATTAGTATCTTATTATGTGAATATTTACTGTCTTTAAATTATCTGTCATGCTTTATGTTTTTGTCACTAAGATTGCATATGATTTATAACTTGTTAATGCGGTGTCCTTTTATCCGAGCGTAAACGGGGCCAGTATCAACCGTAGTGATAGTGGTTGGGCGTTTATTCTCGGGTAACGGGACCCTTAAAATATATTCGCAATTATGACCGAATTTTAAAATAATCGTCACTTTAATCCGAAAAATCCAATATTAATAAAGCGGTAATTATTAAAGTACCAATTTTTGGGCGGTGTGGGGGTGCTAATCCTTCCCCATCCGTAACCGACTCCCGAACCCTGTCTTTTTGAATCTCTGGTTTTATGGTGTCCGGCCTACCTAAGTGGCCGGTGGCGACTCCATTTTTTATGAGGTTTTTTTTGTAAACCCCACGGAATAAATATTTTATATCCAAAAGAATCACAAACACCTCTCAAAAAACACCTTTCAAACACCTTTTCAAAAATCCTCGTTTTATTTAGCGATGAGAAGTAAAAGAGGGGACATCGCTACAGATGGCGACTCCGCTGGGGACGTTTTTGTTTTTCAAAAACAAATGAGAGTCAAGCTTTTAAAATAATTACCGCTTTACTAATATTGGAAGTTCCAGATTAAAATAACTATTAAATTAACATTCGGTCATAATTGCGCGTTTATTTTAACGCATTTAAAATATGGCATATAAACCCGTCGTTTTAAGTGGGGGAAAACGCTAATGCTTTCGTGGAGATATCGTTCTCCCGTATGGGCCTAGCAAGTACCTTCGGGGCTCGAGTACCTTATGCTTTCGTGAGGATATCGTTCCTTCGTACGGGCATAAACGAATGGGTCCCCCTGAATTGAACCCGGTTGAAAGGAGCCTATAATGGGTGATGATCGGGGGCCTTGCTACTCTTAGTAGAGGACATCAAGGACAATTCGGGTACCTCCTAGAACCAAGACTGCATGTAGAGAATACATAGAAACCTACCCATTTAGAGCCATGCGGATAACCTTAGGTTTTAGACGGGATAAATAGGGTTGTTTTGTGTGTTTATTCTATTTATTTTTGTCCTTTTATTTATATATTTATTAATTATATCTGGTACTGACTTGTTTCCTTTTCGCTTTTTGTTTTTTTTCTCATACATCATTGCATTTACATCACATAAAGGTACTGGATCAAGTGGTTTGCCTGATCAGAAAGTCTTTCACCATGGAAAAAAGGTGTCTTAGGAAAGAAGAGCTTAATTTGTCAGTCAGACATTGGTCAGAGGTCAACCAGAAAATCCAAGGGGACAGTTTGCCTAACGAACGCGTAATAGCTGGATACACCTATGTGAGTCTCCAACAGAACGAACTTGTGGGATCTTCAAAGCATTTGGGAAAGATGGGACCAAGACTACAAGACTTATTTAGCGATAGTTATGGCGACATCACGCAGCTATTATATGTTCGGATTAACCAGCCCCTACTCTGAGCTATAGTCCAGCCTGAATCCGCTTTTTTGTCGCTTCACCTTCAATGGGCGGGACATGATGCCTACGGTAGAAGAGTACACTTTGCTTTACTTAACCAGAAAAATATTCAGAAGATTGGATCTACGCGAAGCCTCTAAGGAATCGGGAATTACACTCACGAAACTCAAAACCTTTGCGGGAATGAGTGACGATTGGGTTAGTGGCCTCCTTCAAATCCGAGGAGATAATACAGTCTTTGAATGGGAAAGTATTCGGGACATCATATCGACACATCCGCATTTGAGGCAAAGAAAATGGACTTATTCGCTTTAGGAATATATGGCTTGGTGATCTTTCCCGAGTACTGGGAACATTGACATAGCCATTCGGATTTGTTTGAGCGGTGAAAACGGAAAGCAAACCCGGTACCAAAGAATCTTGGTCGAGACTTTCATTTCTTTAAATGCTAGTCGGAAACATGAAGAAGGACGTTTTCGAGGCTGCGCACAGCTATTACAAGTATGGATTCAGAGTCACATGTGGAAGACGCCGACGCGGGTCCTGCCGGGGATATCCTTCCAAGGTTTTTCGCCTTTACGAGAATACTTAGCAAAGGAATGGCGAGAAGATTTGAAAACAAAAATGTGGACCAGTTTCTTCAGCAACATTCAAGATGAAGACATAGCATGAAGGGTCCCATGGCTCGGTAAAGTTAATTATTTTCTATACAGTTGTGGTGACTTCAACTGGCTGATGATGTTGGGATTGCATGGAGGGATCGCTTGTGCCCCGCTTTTAGTATCTCGACAGTTCGGATCACGACAGTTCATTCCTAATACCGCCGGATTAAGCCAAACTGAATTTCTTTTCAAAGGGGAGTTCAAAGGGAAAATTTAGACCATCATGAGGGCCTGGGATCATTGTTATCGGATCAGGGTGAAAGGAGATACCGAGCACATGACTACCCCAGATTACGATCTTTGGAGACGTTTGAGGGTTAATAATGTGATTCCTGAATCTGATCAAGGACCAGCAGTGTCACTCGAAGAGCTTACAAGGGTGGTACCGTCTGAAGCCGACATCTTAAGGAGTGAACTCGAAGAAGTTAAAAGGAAAATGGACATTCAACAGACCCAACATGCAAGCGAACTCTATAAAGCAAGCTTAGAAGTTGACGAGCGGGATGGGATCATTAGGCAATTGAAGAAATTAAATGCAGATTTGAGCGACAAGAATACTCTTTATCAAAAAGATGCCCTTCTATTACAAGCAAAAATACAGAAGGCCGGCCGGAGTCAGTTCATAGCTGTGGAAAGAGAAAGAATGAACGGCATCCGTTTAGTGGAAGAAGAACGAGAAATTAACAAAAGAGCGATCGAGAAAGAAATTGAAAACTGCCGTTTGGCTATGGAGGAAGAAAAACGGTCCGCCAAGAAGGCCATTGATCAAGAGAAAGAAAGATTCAGACAAGAAATCAGTAAGGGAAAACAAGCTGTCCATCATGAGAGAGAAAGTGTCGCCGTATGGAAAAGAAAATCCATGAGTAGTCGAAATAGACTGTTAGAGATACAGAAACTGTACGATGACACTATTCAAAGGTTGGGGCAAAGCCAAAGTCAAAATGATGAATTAAAAGGAAAGATGGCGGAAGTCGAACACTCACTTCGAATGTACTGCCACAAGAATAATTTCGCTGAGCTGCAAGAAAGAGAACGCGAAGTGGGTGTGTTACAAGCACGAATCGGGTCCCTCGAAGCAATTGTGGAGGATTACAAGGAAAGAATTAATGTGTTCGAGGAGCCTGCAGCCGGAGGAGACACCTATTGGCAGAAGAGATTACGCGACGCTGCTCGAATGGTACAGGACAGAGACCAGTACTACGCAAACCTAATGGTGGACATACAGCGAGTCGCCAGACATGTAAATGATTTAGCTGTCGAGGCTGAGACACTCCGACCTTTTATAGCCCCGGGAATGGAAGAAGTTCCTAGGTTCCTCAAGCTGCTCAGGGCAATTGGAAAATTAAGAGATAGAGCTAGAGTCTATCTATAGGACTCTATGTTGTGATTAGATCTTTTGTACTAGGGATCTTTACTTTGTAACACGAACTTTGTTGTAATCAAGACCCTTTAATTCCCGTGGAAGTAGTTCAAAAGGGTGATTACCAAATGAATCAAGACCTTATCTGCATACATTTTTTGCATTTGCATCATAACATTCGCATCATTGCACATGCATTTATTTTTTGCAACCATATTAACAATATGAATATTGTGGCGTTGTGTGTAGTTAACCCGCAATCATTCATCACCTATACTTTACCCGGCTACAAAGAAAACTCATGGAAGAAAGGATAATTAGTCTAGAAAGAGGGCAAAGAGAGCTCGAGACAAGGCTAGAAGAGGCCCAGAGAAGCCTTAGTGATCAGATTGCGCAGTCACAAACATCTATAGTATCTGACATAACTGCATTGCTAGCAAAAAGTCTTGGAAAACGAGTAGAAGGAGAAAATGTTCCAGAACCAGAAGGTACCCCGGCTCACTACAAGGTTCAACCAACTGCACCAAACCAGGCTAGGAAGGTGTATATTGACCCTGCATGAATATCTTCTAGCTTTCAAGTAGGGGCACCTGAGACTCAACCCCTTGATACCGAAGCACTTTATGAAGAAGAAGTGCCGGACCTGAATATGGTCGAAAGAATCAGGAATGAGGTAGAAAAAAAGTGGGAAGAAAGATTTCGCCTCATGGAGGAAAAATTTAAAGCGTTACAATCAAATGAAGAATCAGGAAATGACGCTAGCGACCTAAGTCTGGTGTCTGATCTTGTCCTACCGCCAAAATTCAAAACGCCAGAGTTCGATAAATATGATGGAACCATATGTCCTTCTGCACACATAACGATGTATTGTAGAAAAATGACGGCTTACCATAAAAATGAAAAGCTACTGATCCATTGTTTCCAGGATAGTCTAACTGGAGCGGCGTTACGTTGGTATACTCAGTTAAGCAAAGCGAATGTTAAAACATGGAAAGATCTGTCTAAAGCATTTACTGAGCAATACAAACATGTAACAGACATGATCCCTAGCAGAATTATGTTAGAAAATATGGGGCAGAAGTCCAATGAAAGCCTACGACAATATGCCCAAAGGTGGAGAGAAGTGGCCGCCCAAATCCAGCCACCTATTCCGGAGCATGAAATCACGCCATTATTTGTCAATACTCTAAAAGGGGCACTCTTTGATCGCCTCATTAATAACACAACACAGTGTTTTGCCGACTTGATCAGGACTGAGGAGTCTCTCGAACTGGCAATTAAAAGCGGCAGAATTGATGGTGGGGAAGGGTCTTGAAAGTACAACAAGAGAAATGAAGTAAACACCACCAGCACCTATACCGCCCCGAAGAACTTCACAGTCTCACAGCCACAAGCACCTGTGGGAAAAACACAAAATTCGAATCAAAGATATGAGAGAGTCATTAGAAAAGAGAAAGAGAGGAGAACTTTCACTCCCCTACCTGTTTCGTACTCAGAACTTTATTCCCGATTATATGAAGCGGACTGGTCCGCCATACATCGTTACTCTGTCAATCCACCATTCCCGCCTTGGTATAATCCAAGCGCACATTGCGACTATCACGGCGGTACCCCTGGACATCCCACTGAGAACTGTCTTGCCTTCAAAAAGCTTGTACAGAACTTAATCGATTCTGGGATATTGAAGTTTGAAGAGCCGAGTGTAGCCAACAACCCGCTACCTAATCATGGGAGCAGAGGGGTAAATGTCATAGAAGAATGCTTTACCAGGAGGATAAAAGGATGACGTGTCAGAAATCAAGTCTCCTTTACGGTGGGTATTTCAACAGTTATGCATGGCTCGTGTGATCAACAAAGGCATGATAATAAGGCAGAAGGAATGTGGAAAGTATTGCGAATTCCATCGATCAAGGGCATGATATCCAAGAATGTGACGAGTTCAAGAAATTGTTGCGTTGATGAATGAAAAACAAATTGAATTCTTTGAGGAGCCCATGGGGAAGGGATCAGACGTACACATGACAGATAGCCCCAAAACTAGATACGGGAAGGATAGACCTTTTATCATCTCTCCCAGGACAGGGAATGCATGTGTCTCCCAAGGAGAAACCAGCAAAATAAATCCCAAGATCGTCATTTCAGCACCATCTCCATTCCCATTCAAAGATATGCGACAAATTCCCTGGAATTATGCCGTGAATGTGACCATGCCAGAAAAATCAGAACACGAACAGGTAAAAGAGCCTACGCTGGAAGACCAACAAAGCCAGAACGATGTGAACGTTGGTGAGGCAGGCCATTTCACAAGGAGCGGACGATGTTATTCTTCCGAGGCTTTGAAAGCGGTTGAAAAAGATAAGGGGAGGAGTACAGCAGTTAGCCCTACGCAGATATTCGGAGGAAAACCTGCCCCAAATATGAATGAGCCGGTAACTGAGGCCCAGGCCAAAGAATTTCTAAAGTTCTTGAGACATAGTGAGTACAGCGTAGTGGAACAACTACGAAAACAACCGCCAGATCACAAAGTCTTGGAATTACTCTTGAGTTCGAGAAGCATCGGGAGACGCTATTGAAAGTCTTGAATCAAACTTTTGTGCCCCGGGACATTTCAGAACAAACCTGACATGATAGTGGGGCATATTACCGCCTATAATCATATCACATTCAGTGATGATGAGATCCCAGAGGGAGGAATGGGGTCCACCAAAGCCCTTAACATCACTACCCACTGCAAAGGGTATGTATTACCAGGCGTACTGATCGACAACGGGTCAGCATTGAATGTCTTGCCTATGGTAACCCTGCAAAAATTGCCAATAGATGGTTCACACCTAAAGCCTTGCCACAACTCGGTAAGAGCCTTTGATGGTACGCAAAAAGGAACAATGGGGAAAATTGAGGTGCCCTTATTGATCGGACCAACTGAATATGTGATCGATTTTGTGGTGATGGACATAAAACCATCTTACACACCGTTTGTTGGGAAGACCGTGGATCCACTCCGCAGAGTTGTCCCATCATCATTGCATCGAAAATAAAAATTTGTAGTTGAAGGCAAATTGGTCACAGTAGAGGCAGAGCATGAATTTGTTGCTTCAGTGACATCAGACACCCCCTATATTCAAAATGATGAAGATACTGCAGAATGCTCGTTCCGAGCATTAGAACTAGTAAATGCCACATTCGTTTCAGAGGGAAGCCGGATCCCCTACCCCAGGTTATCTAATTGTACCAAGATGACCGTCGCAGAAACTTTGGGCCGAGGAGCCAAAATAGGAAAAGGGCTGGGGAAGAAATTACAAGGAAACCTGAAACCCAAAAATATGACAACCAAGAAGGATCGTTTCGGGCTGGGTTACCAACCAAGTGTCCAACAGAAGAAAGAGGAGTATAAGAGGAAGGAAGAACAAAGAAAAGCCAGATCTAAAGGAGAAGACATTCCATGAAGACCGATGTCCTTTCCTAGTTTGAAAGTCACTTTTGTCTCCGGAGGGTTCTATCAGCCAGGTCAAGATATTGGAGAGGCAATGAAGAAAAATGATGAACTTAACCAGGAGGAAGTACTCAGAGAATCATTTGAAGGGATGTACATCAACATGATAGCTGAAAAGGACCGAGGCAGCAAAATGTTGACCAACATCTGCCCTTGCCATCCCGGGGAAACACTCGATAACTGGAGCTGCATTGATCTACCTGTAGTTTTTAGGAATAGATCAGAGTAATGCTCCGAATCAACCTTTTGTTTTCGCCTATAAACAATAGTGATCTCTTGTATGGGGCACCTATGTTAACTTTTTGATTGAAATGAAAATATCCCCACTTTCTTAAAAATGACCAAAGTCTCATTTATTCCATTCATGCATTCTTCATATTCATTCCCTTCATGTAAAGCCGTCTCTTTCCCAATACAATTCATTTTCATTTAATGCAGGTCACTCATGATTGACGATATGAATGATACCGGATCCAATCCTGGAGTAAACTTCGAATGCCCTGAGGTCTCAGAGGAAATTGAGGAAGGATATGATGAAATAGAAATTGAGGTCCCGGAAGAGTTAAAGAGAATGGTGGACGACGAAGAAAGGCAGATTATGCCCCACCAAGAAGAAACAGAAATTGTCAACTTGGGGACTGAAGAAGAGAGAAAAGAAATAAAAATAGGAACGACTATTTCCTCAAAAACCAAGCATGAACTGATAGCCCTACTTCAGGAATTCAAGGATGTCTTCGCCTGGACTTATCAAGATATGCCAGGATTGAATACCGACATAGTGGTGCACAAATTGCCAACAAAATCGAAGTGCAAACTAGTACAGCAAAAACTTCAGAGAATGAGACCATATATGTTGTTAAAGATCCGAGAAGAAGTGAAAAAGCAATTTGATGCTGGATTCTTGGAAGTAGCCAAATACCCCGAATGGGTTGCAAACATTGTACCAGTACCAAAGAAAGACGGGAAAGTTCGTATGTGTGTAGATTATAGGGATCTGAACCGAGCCAGCCCTAAAGACAACTTCCCTTTGCCACATATTGACACGCTGGTTGACAACACCGTAGGACATTCATGGTTTTCCTTCATGGACGGCTTCTCAGGGTACAACCAGATAAAGATGGATCCTAACGACATGGAGAAAACCACATTCATAACCATGTGTGGCACTTTTTGTTATCAAGTAATGTCGTTTGGGCTAAAGAACGCAGGGGCAACATACCAAAGAGCAATAGTGACTCTTTTCCATGATATGATGCACAAAGAAATAGAAGTATACGTGGATGATATGATTGCCAAATCCCTAACAGAGGAAGAGCACCTACAGAACTTAAGAAAACTATTCCAAAGACTACGGAAGTACCAACTGAGGCTCAATCCTGCCAAGTGTACCTTCTCCGTTACTTCTGGAAAACTCCTAGGGTTCGTAGTAAGCAGAAGAGGGATTGAGATTGATCCCGATAAAGTGAAAGCCATCTAGGACCTTTCACCACCCCGCACGCAGAAGGAAGTCCGCGGTTTCTTGGGGAGGCTGAATTATATCTCTCGTTTCATTTCCCAATTAACCAATCAATGCGACCCGGTCTTCAAACTTCTTAGAAAGAATAATCCTGGCGTGTGGGATGAAGAATGTCAAAAAGCCCTAGAAAAGATCAAAAAGTACCTGACAAATGCTCCAATTTTAGTCGCACACAAAGACTGTCGACCACTAATTCTCTACTTAACAGGTCTTGAGAATTCAATGGGATGTGTCTTGGGCAACACGATGAGTCAAGAAAAAAAGGAGCAAGCCATCTATTACCTAAGCAGAAATTCAATGATTGCGAAACACGGTACCCCCAAAGGCAGGCGTGTGTTGTGCTCTAGTTTGGGCTTTGGGCTACCGCTCGGACAAGACATGTTGTACCATACTACCCGGTAGATATCCAAGCTAGACCCACCGAGGTTCTTAATGGAAGCGCCAAAGACTAACGGGAAGGATGGCTCGATGGCGGATGCTCTTATCCGAATTCGACATCGTATATGTTAATCGTAAAGCAGTAAAGGGGAGTGCCGAGCGATTTCCGCTAGTCGTGCTTTGGACGAATATGAGGCATTGAACTTTAGTTTCCCATTTAAGACTTGATGTGCATTACCACCGAACAAGAGGTTTCGATGATAAGTCATGGAAACTTTACTTGATGGAGCCTCCAACGCCCTGGACATGGGATAGGGCGTGCTAATTTCACCCGAGGACGTCTATTATCCTTTCACCAGCAGATTGGAATTCTTCTGCACAAACAATATAGCTGAATACGAAGCTTGCATCATGGGACTAAACTCAGCCATCGAGAGAAAGGTTAAGAAACTTCGAGTGTTCGAGATTCGTCCCTTAGTCATTTACCAATTGCGCGGGAGTGGGAAACCGAGACCCGAAGTTGGTCAAATATCACGAATTGATCCAAGAGCTCGTCAAAGAGTTTGAAAAGGTCAGCTTCAATTACCTGCCCCGAAAGAAAATCGGATGGCGGATGCATTGGCAACCTTGGCATCCATGTTTAAAACAAACACCGGGGCGTAAAATGAAGCCCATTGAGATGCAGACGTTTGAAAAGCCTGCTCATTGTTGTAATGTTCAGGAAGAGATTGACGGAAATCCATGGTACTATGACATCCTGCAATATGTCAAGCTTCAAAGTATCCGAAGGGGCAAACGACAATGACAAAAAACGCCGTAAAAATGGCAACAAAATATGTCCTAGATGGGGAGATCCTATATAGGAGAAGTCATGATCAAACATTGCTGAGATGTGTGGATGCCCGGAGGCGAAGGAAATCTTAGCCGGTAAGTACATGATGGGATCTGTGGAACGCATGCCAACGGGCTGTCTATAGCCCGGAAAATTATGAGATACGGATATTTCGGTTGACCATGGAGGAGATTGCATCGATTACGCCAGAAATGCCACAAATGCCAAATTTACGCCGACAAAATTCATGCACCCCCATCGCCTCTACACACCATGAATTCTCCGTGGCCTTTCAGCGTGGGGCATGGACGTTATCGGGCGATCCATCCGAAAGCTTCCAATGGGCATCGTTTCATTTTGGTCGCCATAGACTACTTCACTAAATGGGTAGAGGCAGCGTCTTATGCCAATATCACACAGGGACTACAGTTTGTAAGTTCTTAAAGAAGGAAATTATTTGTCGATACGGATTGCCGAGAGGATCATCACCGACAATGCTTCCAAACAACAAAAAATGATGAAGGACGTGTGCACTCAATTCAAGATAACACACCATAATTCCACAGTCTATCGTCATAAAATGAATGGAGTAGTGGAAGCGGCAAACAAAAATATAAAGAAGATCATAGCGAAGACTACGGATACCTACAAGGATTGGCATGAGAAGTTGCCTTTTGCCATTTTCGCCTATAGGACGTCCATTCGCACATCAACAGGGGCAACACCCTACTCCTTGGTGTATGGTACCGAAGCAGTACTCCCAATTGAGGTAGAGATTCCGTCTTTCCGGGTCTTAAACGAAGTAAAATTGGAAGAAGCTGGATGGGTGCAGGCCAGACTCGACCAACTAAATCTCATTGACGAAAGAAGACTAAAGGCCATTTGTCATGGTCAGATGTACCAAAAGCGGATGGTGCAGGCATATAACAAAAAGGTGCGCCCAAGAGAATTCAAAGAAGGGGATCTGGTACTCAAGAAAATCCTCCCTATCCAAAAAGATTCTCGAGGAAAATGGATGCCCAATTGGGAAGGACCATACGTCGTAAAAAAGGCCTTCTCAGGAGGAGCCATGATCCTAACAGAAATGGATGGGGACGAGCTGAAAAATCCCGTAAATTCTGATACCGTCAAGAAATACTATCTCTAAAAAAAAAATTGGAGAGCTTAGGACGAAAACCCGAAACCGGGCGTCTTGAAGCAAAGGAAGGACTCGAGTTGAAAACCCGCAAAGGGCGGCTTGGGTAAATTGAAAAGCTGAATATCCGAAGAAAAGGGTATCCCCATGAACATCATGAAGAGAAGGTTTCAGGCAAGAAATTCTACACCGGTTGACAGGATCATGTATCATTCATATCGAGGATAATGAGGGATTTTGTATCTTCATGTGTGTTATACCTTTCTTTTTAAGATATCCCAAACCCTTAATCATAATAAAACCGTGTTTTGAGCATCCATTCCTGGCCTTCTTGTCAATTTCAGTCAAATAAGATAACATAGGCTTATAATGAAACAAGAGATTTCGAAGCATTACTATGATTTAACCTTGAAAATGCAGGTGATCAAAGAAAACGATGTTAACTCCGTCCTCTAGTTCCCCAATGGCTGTCGATAGGGAAGGCGGGAAGCTTCAAACAACCTGGTAGGATAACCAATGGCACATGTCCTATCTATTCAAGAAAGGCATACGAGATAACAAAAGAGATCTTTTGGGTGAAAACCAGAAGGGCACCCCTCTCAAAAAAAATCTCTCTAAAGTGAAAACCCGAAAGGGCACTTTAGAATTCCAAGTCGTAATTGAAAAAAAAAGAAAGGTCGAGATGGTTGAACTTGGCAGTGAAGCGGGGTATGGATGCCCGTAAGAAAGGAGAAAGCGAACGTCAAGATCAAATAAGGACCAAAACAAGCCCACCAAGATATTGAATCTCATGCATCATGAATAGTCAGACATCACTAGGATTAGGAGCATGTCAATTCATTCATTTGTCATAGCATTTTGTTTTCATCTCGCATGTGTATATCTGCAAAATCCAAAGAGACATCGAGGGCCATCACGGTGTGAATCCCAAATGAGAAGACAATGTTTTTACATACAAAAGGCACATGTTTTCAAGCTCTAGAGAAAGGTTCTATATAGGAAGAATCCTCCTCTCCGAGGCTTCAGAAGCTGAAAGTTCTATATAGGAAGGACCGACACTCGTGGTGAAGACTAGCAGTTCTATATAGGAAGGACTCCTTGGTCGAAGGAATTCACCCATGACACGCAAGATTATATAGGAAATCCTGCTGTGTCGAAAGCAAAGAGTTTTATATAGGAAGGGCTCCTAGCTTCAATGTCTTAGAGTGAAAGATTCTATATAGGAAGAATCCGTAACTCCAAGATTTCAAGACGCAGAAAAAAAGTTCTATATAGGAAGGACCGACGGCTCCAAGGTGAAGACTCATGATTCTATATAGGAAGAACTCCCGGTCAAAGAAATTCACCTATGACACAGGGTTATATAGGAAACCTGTTGTGTCGATAGCAAAGAGTCTTATATAGGAAAGGCTCTGAGCTTCATTGTCTTAGAGTGAAAGGTTCTATATAGGAAGAACCTGTAGCTCTGAGATTTCAGACGCCAAAAGTTCTATATAGGAAGGACTTACGGCTCCAGGATTTGAAGACTAGCAGTTCTATATAGGAGGAACTCTCAGTCGGAAGAATCCATCAGCGGCGCAAAATGTTTTATATAGGAGAAACCAGCGTTGAAAGCAAAGAGTTCTATATAGGAAGGACTCCAAGCTTTATTGTCTCAAAGTGAAAGGAATGACTCATAATTCGGGATGTCAGAGCGAAGGGTTCTATATAGGAAGAGCCTGTAGCTCCAAGATCGGAAGGTGACAAAGCTCTATATAGGAAGAACTTACGAGCCTAAAGATTCAGCCAAGGAAGAGCGGAGATGTCCAAAAGAATTCGTTTTTCCAAGGCTACAAACAGGGAAGTCTGATAAAAATGAGTGCTTATGAATCTTTGCTTTGTTTCCCATTCCATGAGAACAAGCAAAGAGGGGCAAATCAGAATCACTCATTTTCACTTGTAAATATATTAATATTGCATGTATATTTATTATATGAATGTTACTAATATAAGGTGATGTGTGCATGTATAAGCTATGTATACGTATTAGGGTGTATATGTATGTCGCGTATGTATCTAGAGTATAAGCGTATTTGATTAATATATAGATGTTATGTTAATTATATGTATGATTATACGTCACGTATACTAGAATATTATATTAATTAATGATTGTATAATATAAGTATACATTTTCGTATGTATATGTATTGTCTGTTATAATTATATTATTATTATTATTGGGCTGACAAAATGAAAAGAATTAAATATATTAAACCCAAATAAATTTACATCCAAGTCCAATTACAAGGCCCGGTTGGCCCAAATCTAAATCTTATCTAATTACAATGTGCGCAGTATCAGGGGCCGTTGGATCAAGATCGATCCAACGGCCACGATGCAACCAGAAGTCAAAAATATCTGCCGGCGCGTGTTCCACACGTATGGACCGCTCGAGTGCCACGCGCGCGTGGGTCCACGCACGGACGCTTTAACATCCCACGCCGCGTAAGATCCACGCGCTTACGACTCCTCGATCGCGGAGCTCCACGTGGCGAAATCGCCCGCCTCATCGAATCGAGGCTTCATCCAGGCCGATCGTTCTTCAAGCCATCTCAACCGTTAGATCAGATATGATCTAACGGCCGAGAACGTGTCTGGCCTCTGGCAGAATGTCCATATCGCCACCGCGCCGATTTTCAGTCCCCGTGCTCAGAACATGCCCAAGATAACAAGCAAAATTGTCAGTCCAGTTCAGATCTGAAAAAAGCAAGATGCAACTTGCAACAAAACAGAGACAATAATATATATGAAACGGGAACTTTTTTAACGGGGATAAGAACGGGAGGTAAAAAAAAAAGAGAGACCAGAGACCTTGTAATACAAAAAAATCGGAAAGTTGTAAACATCCAAGTAAATCAAAAGACAATCCAGTGGTAAATACTTGTCTCTTTTTCTTACTTATTTTCTTTACATGCATATACAAAAAAACTGAAACAAAAAAAAAGGAGAGTAGTCTTACCGGCGTTGTTTGTGGGTCTTCCCCTTCTTCAGTGATAAGCCTTTCGGCTTCTACAAGCCAGATCTGGGTGAACTAAAGGGAGGAGAAGACCCTTTGTAGTTTTGTTTTGGTCTAAAAAATATTTTTTTGGTTCGTATTTCCTAGATCTAGGGCGAATAGAGGTATATCCTCTGAATCCAACCTAGGATTCGTATTGAGGACGAAAAGGGGGTTGTTTTGGTGTATTTTGAAGGCTCGCCGGCGCCGATTAGCGGCGGCCGGCCGCCGAATTCTGGGTTTCAGAAGAACAAGGGAGAGAAAAACGAAGAACATGGTTCTTGTAAAAACCAGAAAATGAAACAAATGGCTAAAATTTTGACTTCGGCCTAAAAGAGGGTTTATATAGGCGTTATTATTTTACTAAATGGGTAAATTACACACTTAATCCCACCGCGTTTTCAATATTTTCGTTTTTGTCTCGCCGCATGGTATAATCACAATCCCGGTCCCCTTGATATTTCAAAAGTTTACAATCTAGTCCCTAAATTACACCGAATCAGTTTCTGAATGGTAAAATTACGCCCTTAACCATCCCGCGTTTTTGAATTTTTCATTTTGGGTCTTCCCCTTGGTCTAATTACAATTCTGGTCCTTTTAGGTTTTGTTTATTTCACAATTTCGTCCCTAAATTACATATTATTATTCTTTAATTTCTGCCACTGACTTTTATTTTTCTTTCATTTCAGTCCTGTTTTCTTTTTAAATACTCATGTTCGTATTATAATCGTATATATTATATTCTATTATTTTATTTTATGTCCCTCATATATGACTTGTATTTTATGTTTATATGCATATGTGTGTTAAGCTTATAATAGTCATGTTTTTTTATCCGGTTATTCGTATTAAAGCATGTTATGTTCTATTTGACTCGTAAAACAGCATGTTTTTGTATTTTTGTATGTATTGTATGTTTTCTTGACTTTTAGGTTACATATTAGTGTGTCTTCTTTGTTCATATATGTTGAAATATGTTTTATTAATAGCATGTATGTCTTTTTAAATATTTGTTCGTCTACATATAACGTAATTATTCCTGCATTGTTGTTCTAACTTGTTAAAGTTGTTTTTATTTATCATTTAGAATAATATGTATATATTCATGCTTTAATCTAGTATATCATTTATTAGATTAGTATCTTATTATGTGAATATTTACTGTCTTTAAATTATCTGTCATGCTTTATGTTTTTGTCACTAAGATTGCATATGATTTATAACTTGTTAATGCGGTGTCCTTTTATCCGAGCGTAAACGGGGCCAGTATCAAGCGTAGTGGTAGTGGTTGGGCGTTTATTCTCGGGTAACGGGACCCTTAAAATATATTCGCAATTATGACCGAATTTTAAAATAATCGTCACTTTAATCCGAAAAATCCAATATTAATAAAGCAGTAATGATTAAAGTACCAATTTTTGGGCGGTGTGGGGGTGCTAATCCTTCCCCATCCGTAACCGACTCCCGAACCCTGTCTTTTTGAATCTCTGGTTTTATGGTGTCCGGCCTACCTAAGTGGCCGGTGGCGACTCCATTTTTTATGAGGTTTTTTTTTGTAAACCCCACGGAATAAATATTTTATATCCAAAAGAATCACAAACACCTCTCAAAAAACACCTTTCAAACACCTTTTCAAAAATCCTCGTTTTATTTAGCGATGAGAAGTAAAAGAGGGGACATCGCTACAGGTCTATTTCATTTTGGTCACCAATTTTAATTTTTTTTGTTTAAGTCACTTACGTTTTCGTTTCGTTCTATTTTGGTCACTGAGCCATTAATCCCCATTAATTTTGATGACGTGTCACATTAATAAAAATGGATAATTTCTAATTTAATCCCTACACTTTTAAAATTTTATTTTTTCACCATCTTCAAACAAAAAAATTCTATAATCTTTTTGTCTTCCTAAATTTATCCCCTTCCACCTATCGGGCTTGTTAACTCTGGGTTCCACTGGAACTACGCAAATGCTTTGTTTGCCTTCAATTTTTTAAATGATTTTTTCGTTTTCTTCTATTTCTTGAAAAGAAAAGGAGTGTGCATTCAGTTAACCGACCAAATTACCCAAAATTCATTAACCAAAATTTTTTTATTTTAACCGTTAACCGAATCAAAATTTTTTAACCAAACCGAAAAAAATCAGTTAATTCGGTCGATTTTCAAATTAACCAAAATTTGTTATAAAATTTTAAGTAAATTACACAATTGGTCACTAAATTATGCTAAAAATGATCTTTTTAGTCACTGAACTTTCATTTTATGCTAGTTTAATAAAAGTTTAAAGAACATTTTATAATATATCAAAAAATTTAATGATCATTTTATAATTTTTAAAAGTTTAATGACCAAAAATAAATATATGTAATATATATAATATTTAATATATAATAATTTCAGTTAAATAACCGGTTTCGAACCGAATTAACCGATAACCGAAGTTTGAAAAAACTCTTAACCGTTAACCAATTTTACCTAAAATTAGTCAGCTAATTAACCGAAAAAAATTCGGTTCGGTCGGTTAATTTGGTTAAAATCGAATAATGCACACCCCTAGAAAGGAGCCATCGCAGACGCGAACGAGAATAATAGAATTATTCTAACCGTCTTCTTTGGTTAGTTATGTATCATAGTTAACATCAGCTGCATTTCACTATTTCAGTAGACGTTTGTAGCTGACGGTAGCTAAGGCAGCAGCAACGATTGACAGCGGTGGCATCAGTAAAAATAAAAGGTTAAGGTTGGAGAGGGGAATTTTTTTAGGGTTTTTTGTTTGAAGATGGTGAAAAATAAAAAAATTAAAAGTTTAAGTATTAAATTAGAAATTACTCATTTTTATTAACATGATACATCATCAAATTAACGGGGATTAATGGCCCAGTGACCAAAATAGAACAAAACGATAACGTAAGTGACTTAAACAAAAAAATTAAAATCGGTGATCAAAACGAAACAGACCGAAAACAAAATTAACCGAGACTAACGGTCTAGTGACCAAAACAGAAACGTTTTTAAATATAAGTGACAAGAATAATCATTTTTAAATTTAAGTAATCAAAATAAAACAAAACTTTTGCAAGGGGAATAGAACGAGCCACTGTCACCTTCATAATTTAGTACATTTTCAAGTAATAATTCAGTAAGTTAATGATTTCTCTTTACCTTTTTAGTTATATTTATGATGTTTTTTAATAAAATAATAAAAATAATATACTTGGTAAATTTTAATAATATTTTTATAGTTTATTAATGAAATATTAAATTAGTTCATTAATATAATGGAACATATTTTTATTTTATAGGTACTCATTTTCAAGTTTTCGCTCAGGACTTGTATATGTTTGAGACGGCTCTGATTGGTGTAACATCGAATTAAACAGTTTCGACTATAATTTTTCTAAGTTGTTTTGTTGATTTAAGTTAAATATAAAATTCATTTTATAGAATTTTTATTGGGTTAGGAACCGAAAGCTATTGGTGGGTATATCACAGTTTTTTTATTTGATCAAATTTCTTATTCAACAATAATAATTTTGACATTCGTTAATGAGATACTTCTAGAAGATAATAATTTATGATTGAAGATCTTGTTTTGCAAAGAACTTTGTTCGACAAAATCAAGATTGTTTTGTGAAGTTTACTTATTCGTCGTGTGAATGACGTTTCTTTATTTGAAAATGAATATTTGACCAACTACTCTATGAGACAAAATTTACAACATTTGAAGTGAAAAAATGAATATATAATAAACTTAGTTTTAATTGTTTGTGATTCTGTGAGGACTTTTATTGTATAATTTGAGAGAGATTTATTGTTAAAGCGTATATTAGTTTGTACAAAAATATTATGAGTTTTTTAATTTGTGTTTATCGCAAGGCCAAGTGATAAACTTAGGTTTTAATTGTTTGTGGTTTTGTGATGACGTTTCTTTTAATTTTTACTAATAAGATAATTTTTAAAAAGAAATTGTCGCGGCCGGGTCTCGGATAGGTAAAAAAAAATAAGGGAGTCATCACCGGTCCTTTTAAAATAGACTGACCGAAAACCTAAGATAAACTAGAGATTACGAAATTTTGGGTTCGGGGACACGATTACGTATGGGGAAGGGCCAGCACTCCCCCAACGCCCGTAAAATGACGCTTATTTGGTCACTCATATTTTCTAACGTATTTTGGGTCTATACATGCATAAATTTTAATTAATCCTAAACTCTATGTTTTTTTTTAGATTTTTGAGGTTTTGCTTTGATTAAGATAACATTTAACAAAGTTATTAGGAGTGAGTTAGTTACAGATTTAAACTAACCTTAATTAAGGAATTTATTTAAATCCTAATGACCTGAATCTAAAGTGTGATTTATGAACTTAATTTAGAAAGTCTAACCAAGGAAACTAAATTTTTTATGGAATCGATTTAATATCAAAACCTAAGGGAAATAACGTTAGCCTTACAATTAATTTAAAGAAACCTAAACTATGGGCTTTAATTATTTAACTAAAGAGAATCTAACTAAAGGATTACTATTAGGGTTTAAGTCCTAAAATTATAGGGTGATAAAAATAACATAAAAAGCATAATATATATAATTAAATGATGACCAAATTGCATAAAATAAAAGAACAAGAAGCTAAATTAAATGAAAAGAGGGCGAAATTGAAAAGAATGAGAGTTAGAGAGCCACGACGTGAGATTTGGAGAAGAAGGGCGCGAGTCTGATACGGGTGCGGTTCGATCTCCGGGATGATTCGCGGGTCGAGTATAAAAGCTAAAATGGGAAACAAAAAAACCATTCTTCCCCCTTAGCCAAATGAATCAAATCGAGCTCTCCCCATTTTCTCTATATTGTTCATCAGTGTTCTTCGTGAACACGAAAAACACCGTAGCGAGTCCCAGATTTCGGTCGATCGCCACTGCGTCGATCGCCATGGGTCAACTCAGACTGTTACTCTTCTCTGGCTCCTGTGATCGCACTCCTTGACTAGGGTGATGGCCGCCGGTCCAGCAACCCCTGGCGGTGGCTCTTATGGCAATTTGAAACAGTAAACCCACACCCTTCCCTTTTCCTGATTCAAAATGTTAGTGAAATAATAAAAAAAGAAAATTATATAATATACCTCCAACAAACTGGATTGCCTCATACTTCTTATTTTCTCGGAATTTCTGCGTTGTACATGTGTGTTTACAATAGTGAGTTACTTGGCTTTTTATAGCCGATTACAATGAAGAATATAGGAAGAATCTCACGATTTCTTCCCCAAAGTTACAATAATAAACCCTAGAATCTCTGCGATTTTCCCTTGTTTAGTTTGATTCGATTTGCTCTGTTTTTTTCCTTCTTTTTGCATGCCTCGGATGATTTGTTTTCTTGTTTGCATCAGCTTGGTTTAATGAGCTGATCCCTTTTTTTTATTTGGGATTTTTTCTTGACGAACACGATGGAAGCAAGGGCTTGGCAGCGACTGTAGTGGTGTGTGGCAACGGAGCGTGGTGGTTGCGACGGTAGACGAAGGAGTCGAATGGTTAAATTCGGACTCGAAGAGTCTGACGCGTGGTCTTCACGCGTGCGTTGGTAGCTGAATGGGCGGCATCCATCTTGATCTGGACCGTTAGACCAGGCTAATCCAACAGTGATGTGCTGGTTGCACAAAGAGAAAATAGATTAGGGCTTAGGGTTTGTAATTTGACTTGGGCCGATCGGGCCTTATTTATGTATATGGACAATGGATTATGCATATATGTTAATGGGTTGTTTTTTTTATTAATGAATTTTTCATATTTTTTGGGTTTTGTATATTAATGGGTTTACATAATGATATATATATATATATAATAAAAATAAAAAGAGGCAGATAAAAACACGTGACTGCAGAAATGTTGTCGACTTTTAACCATATGTTAAACTTGACTGTTAGTGCTCTTAAATCCCAATTTACTAAATATAATTCTCATTGTTTTCAAACTCAAATGACAATTATCATCTTAGGAGATATGGATTTGAACACATGTGTGTGTAAGGTGTGTATGCCTTGTTAAAGGGTTAATAAAAATTTGTTTATTTTTGGCTTTTTAATCTTATCCATCTATTTCACTCGAATATAAGTTAGGGTAAAACTACTTTAATTTTACATAGTGTAAGTAGATCCTAACTCAAATAATAATTACTCAACAAATTATAACAATTTTTTGACAAATCCTAAATCTAATTCTTATCCCACCTAGAGGGTAGGTGAAGGAGAGACTTTAGGAGAAGAAAGGGGATTGCTCTTAGTGGGTTTGAAACCCATGACCTAAGGAAATACAAGGAAACAAAGATGAAAAATTTAGCCAACCAACCAAATATTTTTACTCAAATTATAACAAATTTTAAGTTTGAATATTTAAGAAATTTTAATATTTAAAAAAGTACAACAAATGTATAATTATCGTATTTTTTAATAATTACTTAAAATGTTACGCGTTAATTAAAAAAATATTTTAAGCAGAATGACCAACCTTTTTAACCGTCTTTCAGTGTTCTCTCTCTAGAACTCCCAATGTTTTTGTTTTTATTTTTATTTTTAAAAGATGCTGTTATTTGAGGAGGAGATAAAAACTAGGGCTAGAGTGTTGACTGTTGAGGAAGATGGCGATGTGTGACTGCAGCAACATGATAGGTGGAGAGTACTATACAGCTAAGCATCAACCAATAAAACCCCAAATAAAATGTACAACTAAATTCATTTATAGCCCTAATTAAAATTTGAGTCATCTTTGTATACATGTAATAAAAATTAACCTATCTGTCACCACTTACTATCCCTCTTCCTCTCTCTCGGTCTCTCCTTTTGTCCTTCCATTCCTTATTCTTTTCTTCAGTGTATAAATCTCCCTTTACACCACTGTTGGATTTAGATCTCATCTTAGCTACATATATATGTGTGTGTTTATATAGTTTCTTCTCTAGGTTTTCTTTCCATCTTTCTTGCTTGTTTTTAATGTTTTGTTTTCCCAGGGGAGTTGGGGGAGCTGATTCTTTTTGTTCTTGCTATATCTTATGCTGAATTTCTAGGCCAATAAATGCACTTTTCGACACGAGTATTCCAATTTGCAAAGAGAAACCATAGTTTCATATGAACTCTCCATTTTTTCTGTAAGAAAAGTTGTATTGAACTTCACTTTTTCTGGTTAATAAAAGGATGGAAAACAATAGTTTTTTGTGTGGTTGTTTTGTATAATTATAAAGATGGAGTTCTACTTGTTAGATTTCTGTTGGGTAGATCTCACGTAATCACTTCATGTTTCTACCACTTGTAACAAGTCATATCAGCTGGTCCCGGGTACTCTCTTTGATGCTAAGAAATATATATATATGATAATAGAAAAACTTCTGGGTATTAAGTCTTTCCTTCTTTCTGTTTTAATTTTCTCTTTCTTGCAAAAATTTTCCCATGATTTTAGTCTGTTTGGGTCAATCTCAAATGTTTCTGATCTCCTTTCCACTATATGATACTATATATACTTATATAGTATATGTGCATGGATATTTGGATAAGTAGATAGATTGACAGTCGTCGTTTGCGGGTGTAGCATCATCAAGATTCACATGCAAATGCACCGAGGAGATGAAAAGAAAAGAAAAACATTTTTTTTCTTTTGTAATTTTATTGCCAAAGTTGTTTGAAAGTGAGAATCCTGATGATGCTGCATCGGCAATAAATGACTACACCAACAAGAACAAGATGAGAAAAGGAAGACTATTTTCTCTGTTGTTGTCGGGTGAGTTTATATAGTTTCTTTGATATCATTCTTTAATAAATAAAGGGTAAGATAATAGCCATAACGTGTGGCTATTCTTTTACAGGAGTTTGTTGACTTGCAGAGATCCCAGATCTGTGACTATCTTCTGAGCCATATATGTTGCTGCAGTGGAAATGACTGGCTACTTCTTTCATGGATTAGGGTCTTAAAAAGGTGCTTTTGTGTTATATTTCTTGATGCTATTAAAAGGAAATCAGATCCCTCTTGTTGGTATACTTTGCAGATCCTTGGTTTCTATAATGAGTTTTTGCTAGTGGTAATGGGATATAATGAGGCAACAAGGTATTTTGCAGGTGAATGTTGTTGCAGAAGAAAAGGTGAGAGAAAATGTTTAGTGCAAAGTTTTTGGTTCTTCCCACCATATCTTTGTCTCCGCTAGACATTTAGTGGACTAGCCACCTTGCAAACTGATTAAACATTGATACTTGTTGTTCATGCTATATTAAGGGTATATAACTATATTTTTATATGCTTAATTTCCCATAAATTCTCACTCCCTCTACTGCATTAATTCTAGGCCCAACTGATTTAAAAAGATTGACCACATGATTTATTTTAGCCAATAAATACTACCAGTACTATACATCAACAACAATAGTACACTGTTTCTGAAAATCTAGCCCCATGACAATATGCATATTGGAATGAAGTTATCATTTGCATGTTCTAACTTCAATTAATTAAAACTGGAGTTGTTCTTTATTGTCTTTATGATTAAGTGACATCGATAATTTTTTCAAGTTCCAAATCCTCTCTTACCAAAACAAAATTACTAGGATTCTTCTTTATATTTGACCCATTGGCCTTTTCTTTATATGTATGTATTTTGAAGCTAGCTAGTTAGTGTGCAGTGAACATGGAAATGCCTATTCTAGGTTTTCTTTGTTTGTTTTTTTTTGTTTCCCAATATATTAATTGTTTTCTCCATATGCTAATCATTTGAGTTATGTTGGTCCATGCATTTAAGAGTAAAAGATATGAAAGGTCTTGAAATCTTTTTGTGCATGGGTTGGATTTTTGTTTCGCACATCTGAAAATCGAATGGATGTTTGATTAAAACATTATAATAGCAAGCATGATAGATTGAGGGGCTGAAGAAGAAATTATCCCTCAAAAATTGAAATTAATATATGATTTAAAAATTTTGCGTCCGTCCTGATCGCAGATACATTGAATTACTCATATTTTGTTTCCACAAATTATAGGATATATAATATCCACCAGCTAAGTCTCTAATAAATTATATGTTTGTTCAGTATTATAATTTCAGTATTTATAAATGTTATACTGTCCTACATGCTTTGCTTTGTACGTGAGATGTTCTTGTGCTAAGATTCCCAAGTCATGTCAAGTTGGGCTGTCAAAGACAAAAACATTATAGTTGTCACACAGTAATGGAATTTGATAGCTTCATTTTGTTTGCAATTAGTTTAATCGAACTCGAAACTTAATGTCAATTATGCCTAAAAATATGTTGTTGGAAATTTCATGCATCAAAAAATATTGCAGAAATAGAGTTAAATTGGAATAGACATCATCTGTCCCTTTTCGGTGTTCTTATTTATGTTTCCACACTAAAAATTTAGGTGTAGGGTTTATGATTAATGTTTAATGTTAGGGTTTAGGATTAGAGTTTAGAAATTTTGGAGTAGGGTGTATTTGTTAGGGTTTAAGGTTTATGACTTTGAATTTAGGGTTATGGCTTAAAATTTAATTTTTTTAGTGTTGGGGCATAGTAAGGGATATCGAAAAGGGGCAAATGATTTTTGTCCGTTAAATAGAAGAAAAAAAACCTTTTGGTAATAAGTTTAGTTGGCAACCTTTCATTTCTAATATAGTTTCTTAATAGTTCGAATCTTCTTAGATAAAATTACGCGTTCGTCCCTGATTACCATTATCTTTTTTTCACATTCGAGTTGAGATTAATTAAACTTCTGAATACCAGCAAAATAGAGGATTAAAGCAAAATGGATGTAACTCTGCAGATTTCTTGTGAAATGAATGCGATCCGAAGCCTTTGGTTGAGTGGGCCAAAAGGCAAGTAATGGTCCCCTGGCCCTGATGTTGTAATTTTGATAGTGTTTGCCTGGCAGACATGCAATGGGAAGGACTAGAGGTGCTTATTGAGTTGAGCAGCTTGCAAATAGCTTGAAATCGGCTCAGTCAAAACTCGATTAACACTCGATTCGAGTTAACTCGATCCGAGTTAACTCGATTCAAACTCGAGCTCGACTGGAGATCTTAACGAGTAGAGTCGAGCAAGACCCAACTCGACTCGATAAGTTTGCCAACAGCTCGTTATATTTTTTAGTAAAATTTTAATAATTTTTGTGGCTACCTTTAAAAATTATCTTTTAAGAAATTTAAATGCTAGTTGAAAACTCTAAAAAAGTTCACTAGCTTGCTAGGTGCTTAGGTAATTTACTAATAAAATAGTTAGTTTCAAATTTCCAAAATGTTTTGCGCTTCCCTAAAATTTTAAAAGTTAATTTGTATTAATAAGAAGTTAAATTATAATAATTAACTTTTTTATTAAAGCGTTTCTTTTTTTATTATTACTTTATGTATAAAAAGAGAAAAGGGAAAAAAATCTTTAGTTCCCATATAAAACTATGAGATTGAAAGTCAAACCATCGAAATCCTTAAGGCCTTTACTCCTTTGTTGCTCATGGAAGATTATAAACTAAAAAGAGAATATCGACTTCATCTCTAACTCGGTCATGACAGGTTCTTTTATCAGTCCTCACGTTTTTTTTTGTTCTTCTGAATTTGTATGTTTATATTAAGCTCTAATAATATCACTAGATTTTACCTATATTTTAAAAAATAAGGTAAAAATTTTGGCGAGCTTAACGAGCAACGAGTCGAGTCAAGCAATGAGATTTTTTAACGAGCACAAATCGAGCAAAATTTTATCAAACTTAACAAGTAACGAGTCAAGTCGAACAACGAAATTTTTTAACGAGCACGAGTTGAGCACTACTCAACTCATGATCGACTCACTCGATAATCACCCCTAGGAAGGACACGCCATTGGTCTCTGACATGAGATCTTTCATGTTTGGGCAAGAAAAAAAAATGAGAATGAGTTTGAAGGTGTAGTTATGGTGCTGATTGCTAATTAAATGGTTACTTTACGACAAAAACAATTCAAGTTTCTGGTAACCATAGCACTAGACGTGCCTCATGAAGATAGAGTTCAAGACTTTAAGAGTGTTTTCTTGACGATTTTAGACCGTTTTAGTGGTTACACATGGCTCATTGAGACAGAGATAACGTTTAACGGCAAGAAACGTTCAAGTGACCATAAGTTTACACAACGAAAACGCAAGTGACTACAATGTTCATATTTAAAATTAGTGACCAAAAGTATACACTTACTAAACATAAGTGACAATTTTAGTGTTTACCCTATTTTTACTCTTGCCATACCAGCTTCTCGTTAACGTTTAACAGCAAGAAAAGTTTGAGCGACCATAAGTTTACACAACGAAAACGTAAGTGACTATAACATTCATTTTTTTAAAATCGGTGACTAAAAGTGTACACTTACTAAACGTAGGTGACTATTTCAATAGTTTACTCCATTAATTATCGAGGGTTTTTGTTTTCTTTTTATTAGGTTTTGTAATATTCATATCGAGATGATGATAAAAAATATTTTATAAAAAATAATATATTTTTATTAAAATTTATTTATCTAATAATTATAGATTGAGTAATAAATTATTTGAATGTAAATTTAATCACGAGTTTAATATTAAATACTATTTTTCTCATTTTCTTTAAAAAGAGTTGAAGCTTTTATCTATTTTTATCGGATCCGATGAGATGTTAATAAACCGTTTTATTGTTTTATTAGTGTAGTTTTATTTTAAATAAACTGTTTTAATTGAGAAACAATTACATATAGTATTTTAGTTGTTATTAATTATGTTTATTCTTCGCAAAACCTAGATTTGGATTACAGGATAAACTTATTAATTTGGGAGTAATCATTTGAAGTTTTGAATATTATTATTAGTACCAGCGAATTATGACCATGCGAACACCCAATTATAATCCTCTGCGAACGTACCAGGAGATTACAACTCTTTGCGAACTCGACATGCGAACTCTACCCTAAACTACGACAATTCATCAAAATACTTGTGTTACTCGATTGAAACGTACTCTCACCTCATCTATCCCCTTATAAGAAGCCATGCACCCCAAATAGGGGAGGCTCCGAGAACCCCTGCCTAAGTTAAAAAAAAAACCTTCACCAAAAGCCAGGCCAAGCTCTCCCATCTCCACGGTAAACTCCCCTCCACCACTGTTCGAGCCACCTTGATTCTCCGTCTAAGAGTGTCGCACACTCATGTGATCTACAATGGTGCGGTGAGCGTGGAGCTCCCGGTCTTCAAGTTGAGTCTGATTTCGGTGAATTCTTCCAATTCTGACTTCTCCATCGTCAAGTCCCCTACCACATGGTACAAGAATGCTAATGTTATTCCTTCAGAATTTGTGTTTATTTTTCGAGAAACCTCAACTGGGTTTTGGTTTATTCAATCCAAAGTTGATTTTCCCCCTTAAAGCATCTTGGGTTTTCTATAAAATTTCAACATGCAAGATGAAATTTCAAAAAATGGTTCACTTTGTCAAGCAATCAGTGGGGTTCGGTTAGGCTTAATGGAGCAGAGGAGTGTGTTGTTGGCGTTGTTTATGAATGTATTCCTGCGTTTAGGAATCATGCAAGACGGTGAAAAAACCAACAACAGAATATGTAACACACCGTTTCTCAACATTCAAAACGTTGTAGTTTTGATGCTTGAGTTTATATTTAGTTTTAGCTAACTATGTAGTTTTAATATTACTACGCTACATCATTTTGTATTTCGGTATTAAAACCCCAATCAGATGAGAATCTCAGTATCGAATGAATTGAATGAAACTCTGTCTTCTTTCCCAAATTTTTATTCTACTGTCTCCCTCTGCTCTTCAATCTTCTCCCCTTCAAATATTCTTATTCTTCTGATTTTTATTGTTACAAAGATATCAGGAGCCTTGCGATTCTTGGTCGTGGTGGGCATTATGGTGACGATTTTAGAAGAACTTGGTGTTCAAAGGATTTGAATCCATATTGGATGCTGTTTTCGATAAGTTTCAAAACGATTTGAAGGCTGTCTGCGAAAGGGTTACTGTTGGGTTCGATCAAAGGTGTGAGGAATCGGATGAGTCATCCTTGGTGGTTGATTTCACAAAACCGTAGTTGATTTCGCAAAACCGTATGTTCAAGTCTCGACAACTGAAGTTTCAATTGTGGTAGAGTTTAGTGATGCTCTGCTGGAACCACCACTGGTTCAGGACGTTGTGTTAGATTCATTGATGGTGGCTAGAAAGATGGGTTCGGGTACAACTAAGGTGTTCGATGAATTGTCAATGACAATGACTGAAGAAGTTGCAAGTCATGTGATCCTTCTTCCAAAGGAAGTTGACACCGGTATGATCAAACAATCACTATTGTTTACTGTGGTTGAGGAAGAACTCAACAAAAGTGATCATGAGACTAAGCTATTTGATCACATGCTTAATGAAATACAAACAATTTCAGCATGGAAAAAAATCAACAGAGTAGTGGAAATTAATACCGTTGGTGGTCGAGGTAACGATTTGGTTAGGTTTTCGCTTACTAATTGTATTTTTACTGTGAATGAGCATTTGGAGTCAGAGTCATTGCAATTGATGCTATTTGATTCAACTTCAAAATTAATAAAGGATAGCAGGATCGTGTTACCAACTTGTGTTGTTATCCTATTTAAGATTTTTGATCTTGGTATTTACTTTGGCAATGCAATGACATCAACTGGGTGTAGATTCAATGTTGTTCTTGATGGTAATGATAGTACTGACAATAGACAAACTCAACAGTTTCCTTTAATTGCACGATGAGAATATCATCACAAAGCTGAAAAGGGCATGGCAGCCGAGGACAATCTGAACTTGTCAATTTTGCAGTCTCAACTTAGTAAAACTCATGAATTGTGGAAGCAGAAGAATGTAAAATGCCAAGGCCAAGTAGATGTGTTACAAGCCAAAATTATAGAGGTAAAGGCTTGCATAGAGGGGTCAAAGAAGGAGTCAAAAAATGAGTTAGATGTTCTTTGGCGGAGAGTGAAAACTACAGTAACTTTATTGACTTACCTGAAATTTAAAGTAAGAGTAATGGTTGTTCCTGATTTAGCCCATAAATCATGTTGCATCAAAGTATTGAAAGGGTGCGGCTTGTGGATAAAGAAGGTATACAACTATATGATTGGTCAAGAAGCGTTGATTTCTTTTCATATGATTGTTTGGATGATGAAACATAGATTGGAATTAGTAGACAACAAAGTTCTTTGGATGAAAAAAATGGAGCTTATATTGAAGAATTAATCAAGCCTGTACAAATGGTCACAAATGAAATGAAAGTTCTTATTAAGAGGGTGATCATAGAAGAATCTGAAACTGCTCTTGAGAAAGAAAATGCAACTCAAGCCATGAAGATATTAAAAAGAAGGCGGTCCAAATCAAGAATATGTCTATACAGTTAGCAAAGATGGAAAGGTTTGCTCGGGGTACAAACAACATTATTAATGAAAGGAGGCTGAGAGTTGAGAGATTTGTTGATCTGAATCGAATTGGTTTAAATGGGTCAGTAAGAGAGGTAGAGTCACAGAAGGCTTCAAAGGTAAATGTGGATCAATTCCAAATGTGTGAACACACTGGTAACCCAAGTAACACTTCTCTAATTCAATCTTTGTTTAGAAGAATTTATTTAGTGAAGAAAAGGAATGTTGATAAACTTGTTGCTATCCATGATCCCTACGTATTTAGACTTTTGCTGATGGAAAGAAGTATGATTCAAGGTGTTAGAGTTTGAGTCTAAATCAGTGTTACCTAATTCACGGTTCGCTTTGATTCGCGGAACGGGTACGAGATCGCAATTCATTAGTTTTACCGTTTGCGGTTCGTTGGGGTAGTCTTCTTTAGAACGCAATTTGGGATCATAATTCGTGATGATATTTTGTTTGGTTCGCTGATAAATTTTAAGTAAATTATCTATATGTTTATTTTTTTCTGCAAAGCAATTATTATTACCCAAATGACTTTTAAATACCTCAACACATTTAATGGTAGATAACACTAATAAAAGGACAAGAACCTTTCGGCTTCCAACCTTTCGATCTATTCTCTCTATTGTTGGAACGGCTTGATTCATATTATAAAATAGCGCAAGGCGTATTAAGGGTCATTATCGAAACAATGCATAGGTTAAGATTATGTATTTAAAGTTAATTGTAAAATAATTATTAAATTTATTTAAATAATAAAACTATTATTGAAAGACTATGTATTTAAAGTTATTTTTTATTCATCTTTTTAACAAAGAAGATAGGTTAAAATTTATGAAAATAAAAGAATTGGTGCAGTGAGAGAGAAGGATTATTGGGAAGGGTTTTGACATAAATAATGAGAGACACGTGACCCAAACGTGTCAAAAATTGTGCCCAACAATAGGGTCCACACGTATTTCTAGGTTAAAAAATACGTAAATTATACCGTTCATCACTCAACTATCTTCACACTCCTATTTTAGTACTATAATATGAAATTTTTTATTATTTTCCTATGACATGATATTTTTTATTATTATAAAAATAATCTAAAATAAAAAATAAAATCAAAATTTATTACTATTAAAAAAATAAAATTATATCCTAAACCCACCAAACCTTAAACCTCAAATTATAATCTCAATCCATAAACTCCAAAACCCTCTCTTCTTCTAGATCGGGGCTGGAGAAGAATGGGTTGTTTTGGGATTTTTAGATTGGTATTAAAATTGGAGATTAGGGTTTGGGTGAGTTTAAGATATGATTTTAGATTTTTTATTTTAAATTATTTTTATTTCAATAATAATAAAATATAATTTTATTTTAAATTATTTCTATACTTAATAATAATAAAAAATATCGTGTCATAAAAAAATAATAAAATAATTCAGAGTGACTAAAACAAGAGTAATGTGAAAGTTTAGTTAGTAAATTAAAAATTTTGAAAGTTGAGTGATCAAAATAGTAGTGAAAAGATAATTAGATGATGATAAGTGTAATTTACCCAAAATTCATTTCATTTTCTTCTTCATCCGTTCCCTTTCTCATCTTCTTCTCCATCAATAGTTTTTTTCTGCAAGCTTCTTCGATACTTTTGGGAGGGATTTTTGGTACGTCCTTTTGTTCGTTCCAGTTCGCGTTCCTAAACGAATTGGAATTAAAATGAACCGTGAATTAGAACGCACGGATCCAAACGAAATTTATAGGGTTTTGGGCGAATTAGGTAACACTGGTCTGAATAAAAAGTCTGTGGTGATTAGTCTATTCTGTAGGTCAGCAATTGTTGCACTAGCTGTCCAATGGTTGATTGAAGTACACAAATATGATTTTTTTTAAAGTCATGAATATGTTGATGACAATGTATTCGAAGTGCAAATGATTGAGTGTCTTGGTTATGGCATTTGAACAAATTGAGTTGAAGGATATTGTGTCTTGTAATGCTTTGATTTTGAGCTATTCGAGACATAGTATTGTTAAAGAAACTCTTGTTGTTTTTGCAACAATGAGAACGGGAAATTTCTGCTTAGTGAGTTAACATTGTCTTTTGCACTACAAGCTTTTTATTGTCTCAAAGCTTTTGACCTAGAGAAGAATATTCATGATATAGTGGTATATTTTGCTGCTTATAGATTGAGTTTTGGGGAGATGGTTGTGCCATATAGGGACTCTGTTAACTTTTCAAAAGTACTATTTTTCATATATATATATATATATATATATTACCATGCTTTTGCTTGACTTTAAGTGCATATTTGTGCATTTAGCTGGTTGTTAACTCCTCAAAAGTAATATTTTTTATACATATATTACAATGCTTTTTCTTGCCTTTGAGTATATATTTGTGCATTTAGTTAGTAAAATCATGCATTTACATTAATGAGTTAGGAGTTGTATCTTTTGCCAGAGTGAAGAGTTGTTTTGCTGGTTTTGATGCCAGGTTAGGAGCAGGGCAGGCTTGGCAGAGTAGGAGCAGGAAGCCAGAAAAGAAGAAGAGAAATTTCGAGTCACAGTTGGCAAAGTTGGATGAGAATTGCCAAGCTCGGTTGGCAAAAGAAGGACGTTCGATGCCCGGTCAAGTAGCCCTTGGCCAAAGGACACGCCAGCCTTAAAATTCAAAAGGAGGATAAGAGCATAACACGCATATCCTGGTGTGTAACCAACTTTTAAATTTCAAACACAATCTAGGGTTTCCATGCGTGCCTATTTAAAAAAAGCCGATCCATGAGCTAAAGAGGCTACACCGTGGTGAAGAGAAAGCTAGAGGGCAAACATGGTTCGACCAAGCTTAGACCGAGAGCTCTAGATCTATTAAAGAGATGTATCGATGGATCTTCTTATTTGTCCATTTCTATTATTTTAATTTTCTTTAAAATGGTGATGTTAAGTTACGATGATTTGGATGGACCCCCAGCCATGAACTAATTCTTTTAAGATGGTTGGGGATATTTTTGAGATGAACGCTCAGTTAGTTTTTAATAATTGAATGCCTTGGCATATTTGTTTATTCTGCTAGTACTTCACTTCCTTAAATTCTTTGACATACGACAGTTGGTATTGTATGCTTATTACCCCTTAATATCTTAACAAACTTAGGGGATAATGATTAATTAATAGGTACTAAGGAGAGAAACTTCGACAGAAGATGTTCAAGTAGATGAGCTTACTTTGGAAATGAATCTACTTCTTAGGAGTAAAAATTGAAACTTCATCAAGTTAATTTATGAAAAACTTTACTATAGACATATAGAGTTTAATCGTGATTAACTTAGGGTATTACTATCAACAGAGGCAATATTACTCTTAAAATATGCTTGAAAATAAAACCAAGGCTGGAAATTATTATTTACTTTCTTAACTGGCGTAAAATCCAGGCATCCATTGCCAATGCTCATCATCCATTTGAATACTTTAGTTTGCCAACTAGTTTACACTTTTATTTTTCCTTAAGTTATTTTCTAAATCAAAATCCAAAACTCAATTCAAACACATTTGTTTCCTTAACACGTGAAATATCATGGCATTTAATTCCTGGACAATCCATGTGGATACGATACTTAGCTTACTGCTGTATTACTTGTTGACCGTGTATACTTGCACGCAACAGACTTCACTTGGCATTATTTCCTTACATATTTACATCATTTTATCTATTATTTGCCAAGCGTTAGCAAAGTCGACTAGTTTTTGGCACCAGTGTTGGGGATTGCAATGAAATTTATTGTTTTGATTTTTACTTGTTTTTATTTTATTTTACCTATTTGTTTTATTTGGTGTATGACTAGGAGTTGCACTATAAAGAACAAATTATTATAGGACCCAAAGATCGAGAGAACCCTACGCAGATTAAGGAAAAAGCTTAGAGAAATAGAACGAACTGGAAATGGTGGAACAAATGGTGTCATGAACAATGAAGAGAACCCTGCTATCCATAATGACATACCACCTGCCCCTGCTGTTGATGTGGTGGAAGAACGACCTATCAGATAACACTTGGCACCAAACATGGACAATTTGATGCCATGACTGATTGGTCCAAAGGTAAATACAACTAATTTTGATCTTTAACCAGTAATGATACAGACATTATTGAATGTAGGTCAATTTGATGGATCACCTACTGAAGACCCAAAGCAACACTTGAAGCAATTCATGGAGGTTTGTCAATTATTTCAGCAACCTAGTATAGCTGAAGATACAGTGAAGCTAAAATTGTTCACAGTTTCCTTGCGAGATAGAGCAAAACTATGGCTAAGTTCTTTGCTACCTAGTTCTATTACTTCATGGGAAGAACTATGCCAGATTTTTTTTGCGATACTAGCCACCTAAACTTAATGCCAAGCTGCGGAGTAAAATCATTAAATTTAGGCAAACTGATGATGAGACCTTATATGATGCCTAAATGCGATTCAATAACCTATTGAAGAGGTGCCCCATGCATGGATTTCCTACTTGGACCCAGATGGAGACCTTTTATAATGGACTCAATACACATTCTAGGACTATTGTTGATGCTTCAGCAAATGGTTTGCTGCTAGAAAAGAATTATATGGAGGTATTTGACATCCTTGAAAGGATTGCCACCAATGACTTCTAATAGCCTATTGCCAAACTGGGAACCATGACAAAAACCCTAGGGAAATTGGAGCTTGATGCATTATCATCTATCAATGCTCAAATTTCCAACCTTACTAACATTATGAAAACAATGCAAAAGAGTACTGAAGTTCAAGAAGTCAAGGCACTAGACCTATTCTGCACAATATGTGGAGAAGATCATCATGTGAAAGATTGCCCAGCACCCTGGATCAATAATTTTTGTTGGCAATTTCAATCATAATTATAACACACATTCCAATACTTATAATGCAGGATAAAAGCAACATTTGAACTTTTCTTGGTCAAACTAGAGAGGTAATGAATTTAATGCCCAACATCAGAATAACAATGCAAAGCAAGGTTTCAACCAGAATGCAATGCCACAGAAAGCAAAAAATAATTTTCATGCAAGTCAGAGAACTATCTAGGGGAACACCTTGACGAAGTATGTAGACTCTCTAAGTGAATGCTGGAAAAAGGATCAGAAAATACGTATTGGAAAAGTGTAAAATAGTGCCAAGATGAGTCTTTTGCGTGCAAGTATACATGGTCTGCAAGTAATACAGCTGGTAAGCTGAGTATCGATCCCACATAGATTGACTTGGAATTCAATTGCCTTGATTGTTGCTTGCCTTAAGAAAAAGTTGATTTGAAATTGGTTTTGGAAAATAATTAAAAAGTAAAGAAATGAAATTAAAGTAAAGACATTGGCAAGGAAGGTGTTTTAATGAATGCTGAGTGTTGGCAGGGAATGCTTGGTTTTTACGTTGTTCATGCCATGCCAGCCTTTAACAACAACATGTCTTGGCATTGTTTGCCGAGCAGATTCACAACCGGTAAAGCCTCTCTCGATGATCATTGCCCTAAATTGATCATGTAAGAAACCCTATATCTCTATAGTATTTTTTAAATAAACCAATTTGATTAAGCTCCAATCTATACTCCTAAGGGGTAGATTTCACTCCTGAAGTAAGTTCATCTACTTGAACGACTTCTCTCGAATCTTCTCTCCTCAGTATTCAACAACTTATTCGTTGCCACCCCAAGTCTGTTAAGATATTGAGGCACAATAGGCCAACAGTGCCAGCTCTTGCTTGGCAGAGTATTTAGGAAACATTAAAGTATGCTGAATAGATAAAACCGTGCCACGACAGATTTATTATTAAAAACTAAAGCATGAAAATAACATAAAACCCAAACATCCCCCACCAACTATTAAATTAGTTCATGGTGAGGGATTTAACCAACAATTCATAAATGTTTTCGAGATACATCATCCTTAAAAACAAAATAAAATAACTTGAAAGAGAAAAATGGGCTAGAAGGGGTCTCTCGATGCAGCCCTTCAATATCCAGGCTTCTCGGCCAAGTTGGTCAGACCGCCCTTCCATGGTGCAGCCAGTTGTCAATCGTCACACACCAACTCCTCACGATCCAATCTTCTTCCCCCATAAATGCTAGCTTGGTTGGTGTTTAAATAGGCGTGCGAGGAAGGGATAAGACTAGCTCTTGAAATTTTGAATTTCAACTGCCCAAGGGATAAGGGATTATCTTCTTATCCAAATTTGAATAAGAGCTAATCAGGCTAAGGCTGACGTCATCATGCTGACGCTGCTCTGTCATCCAAGATTGGCATGTATCTGCTAATAAGTCTTGGCACCATCTTATCCGCTATTTTTTTTGAAGATTGATCCAGTTGCTATCTTTTCGGAGCCTGATCATTTCTTATTTTTTTGGGGTCCAACAGCTTCTTGGCATGGCATCAAGTTCATTTATCTGCCAACCGGTTCTTGGCATTGTCTGGTCCATCTGTGCCAACAACACTCAGCATTCTCTCTGGCGCTCCTTCCTGTGTTGCTTTTCTGGGCCAAATCCTATGCCAAACCTGCAAAATTTCCAACAAAACAACCCTTCACAATGGCATAGATAAAACTCTAAACTCCTTATGCAAATGCATGATTCTAACATCCTAATGCAACTAAATGTACCTAAAACAAGCAAAAGCATTGTAAGATTGACATTAAAAACAGTACTTTTAGAGAGGTAACACACCCTCAAACCTAACTCATTGCTTGTCCTCAAGTAATACAATCAAAATAAAAACAAAAACTGTGAAAAAGTCACCTTGACAAAATTTTGGTTGAACGCCAACACGTGCTGGTAAGCAGAATTTGGCTCTATTTCTGTCCTCAGTTTCTCAGTACAATAATGCCAAACAGGTAGTAATTCAAGTGCAGAAATATAACTCTAGTCAAAGTTCATGAAGTGTGCATAATGTGTAGGCAATATGTATCGAGTATCCTTTCACTCCCTTAGACAAATTTTACTACCTAAACTCAAATTTTTTTATTTTATTTCATTTTTTTCTTTTCCAAGGGTTTTTGTTGGCATTAATTTAAGCTTGCTTCATGACACTATTTAGCGTGAGAGATAAGAGGGAACATACCACGAATCCCCACCTTAATCTAGACATCACTAGGATTCCTCTTCAACTCACACACTAAAGTTTTAGACTTGAGAACTAAGAGGGAGCAAACCACAAACCCCAAGTAGCTTATTATCCCTAAAGTAAAGGAGGGTTTTATTTTTTTTCTTGCCTTGGCAAAACATTGCTGCCTTATTTACTTCTTTTTACTCTGGCATCATCATTTTTTTCATATCTGAGCTTAGTTTAAAAAAGTCTAAGTTTTCTAAGGGACTAAATTCATACTACGAGTTAAGTGAAAGTTCAATTCCCTAAACTAGAGATCAATTGCCAAGCTAACCTGGCATACTACTCTGCCGGCATGGCATGACAACTAAAGATTAGAGTTTCCTCATTGGACAGATACTTAGATCAAATTAAACTTGCCTAACAAATGTTGACATTTTTTCAGAATTAAACCGAGGCAAAATTTTCTTTTTCTTTTTTTAGTGGTTCGGTATGCATCTATCCTAAATGACCTAAATGGCATGGCGACAGAAAATTTAACATGAAGTGTGTTGCGCGCAATAAGTGATACGTAATTGTGCAAGTATATACGTCGCAAGTAATAAAGTGATACGAGTATCGTCTCCACAGGGATTGGTTTGGGCCACTTTGCTTAAGTTACTGCTTTGGAAAAGAAAAACACAAGTAGGTGATTGTAGGAATTATAACTAATGAGTAAACTAAGAGCAATAAACTAAAAGAATAGATGAAATCAAAATAGAGGGAATATGCCAGGTTATCGTGAGTTGAGGTGTGATAGCCGATTGGATCGTCTTGATAAAAGAGTGCAAGGGCAACTTAGTTGCCGTGGCAACTTGCGCAGCGGGGTTGCCTTGGCAACTAATCGACGGTTGCCCGGGCAACTGGCTAGGAAACTATTTGGGCAGCTGGGCAGCAGCTTCAAGGTTCGGCGGAGTGTTCTTCAATGATTTCTTCTTATCCCTAAGTCGAAACTCTAGCTATTTGTACATGCCTTGATAATAAATCCCTGCGTGAATCAAGGGTGAACAACAACCAATCTTGCGCTCCTCTTAGCCATTGAAATCCTTAACTTATTCCTAAGCCGGATTAATCTTCACCATCAATAGATTGAATAAAGACCATACTAATTCGTTTCTTGAATCTAACTATCCCGATATTAGATAAATAGATAAAGTTACGAGATCCTCTCCCAATTCACTCGCAAACAAGAATAAAAACCAAGAATGAGTAAACCTTGAATTGAAAGTGCAAACTCGTATTACCTAAACAAAATCCAATTGTTTCTCACAACCACAAAACACGATAACTCCAACCAATCAAGTTAGTTCATGGTTGGGTTCAAAAGATATACAAAGAATAATCCCCAAACCATGAATCTAATAGAAGCAAAGAAGAAGAAGAAATCGATCAGCCTCTTGCTCTCCTCTCTCAATCGGACTCTCCCCCTTTGCCTCTCTCTTTTGTCGAAATTTTCCCTTCTTGCTCAACTCTCTTTGACGGCTTGGTCCTTTAAATAGGAGATGGCTAGGTCAAAATCCTTCTTGAGAAGGAAGTTAAGTTGGAATTAAATACTTTAAAAGAATATAATTCTTTATTATATTTAAATTCCTTCTAGAACTTCTCATATCTTCTTGGGGTTTAATTTCTCTTTAACCTCTTCATGGAAATCAAACTCCTTTGGGATTTAACTTTGCTCCACGTCATCTTGGGCTTATCTAGTCATCAATTTCGACTACCATATCATCTTATTCTTTGTCAAAAATTGCCTTGGCAACTAGCTCGGCACCTCCTTCATGCATTGCCCTGGCAACTGCGTCGGCATCTCCTTCATGCACTGCCCTGGCAACTGGTTCTAGCCTTGTTTAGGCAAGTGATTCTGCACACACATAAAAACACACCAAAGCAGCATCTTTTTCCACAAAAATCACCAAGTTATGTAATCAAGCTCAACGGTGGAAAGAAACATGAATTAATGCATGAATGACTAATTATGCAACTAATATGAGCCTAAGTCTAACAATAATATGAGTAAAAAAGGTAATAAAAATAGTACTTTTGAACACTTATCACACCCCAAACTCGAACTATTGCTTGTCCTCAAGCAATGCAAACTAACAATTACCTACCAAGACTTTAATCATCAAAGACATGCTTCAAACTTGAATTCAAACCTCGGAACCGTGGCACAAAGTATGATCACCTTTTAATTTTTCAGATAGCACAAAAATTACCCAGAACCAAACTATAATGCTCGTGACAATGTGTGTGTATAGTTGTGTACAAGTTGATTTTCAAGATTCTATGTGAACAATAGGCTTTTTTCAATTTAATTGTCGGGGCATTTATTTTTATTTTCACTAGAGCCAATTTCGGGCACCTCTAGCAAAGTAAGCAATTTCTCATTTTATTTTAGTCGACTAGAGCCAATTTTGGGCACCTCTAGCGATTATTTAATGTGCATTAACTACAAGACGCAGTTTCGGGCACCTCTAGCAAAAAAATGCATTTACTACTAGAGCCAGTTTCAGGCACCTCTAGCAAGAAATTAACTTTTAATTTTCAATTTTAAATTTACCCAAAATTTAAGCAACCTAAGTTCACTAAGTTTCTTTCAATCAACAAGCCACAACCGT
Organism: Hibiscus mutabilis; assembly: GCA_019671005.1. Taxonomy (NCBI): domain Eukaryota; kingdom Viridiplantae; phylum Streptophyta; class Magnoliopsida; order Malvales; family Malvaceae; genus Hibiscus; species Hibiscus mutabilis. The sequence continues at coordinate 6,293,304 of CM033729.1, read as the reverse complement.
GTAAAAAAATTCAGCATCATAATAAAATTCTAAGTTCTTTTCATGCAATCCTAAAATTAAAGGTTCTTTCAATTAAGTGCAGTGACAAAAAATCATCATTGGATATTCAACAAGTCTTAAGCAATTAAATCCAATTAAAGGCATGGCAAGTAACATATGCAACCTATATGTGATTGCTAAAGATGAATGCAACTAAACATGAAACTAACTAGAAACCAACACCCCCCAAACTCGAAAGAAGCATTATCCTCAATGCATGTAAAAGTGAAACAAAATTTAAAAGAAACTAAATGAAATGAGTTAGTCGAAGATGTCGTCACCTCGAGTGATAAGTTTCATTCGTGCCGTTTGCTTGATTCATTTTCCGGTCAGTGATTGAATGCTTATGGCCGGTACTGCGTGAATAACATTACTTTGATTTGATCCATGTTTGTCGAGGCAGGTTCACTTGCCTGGGCATCAGTAGTTGCCGAAGCCATTGTTGTTTCCTGGGCGTCGCCAATTTCTGTTACCGTGGCAACTGCTGAGGTAGTCTTCGGGGCATCCTCTGTTGCGGTTGTCGTGGCAAGTAGTCGCTAGTGAATTTTCTTAGCATGGTGGTTGTCAGTCTTGTTGTGGAAAAGAAAAGAAAACAAAGAAAACCTTGAAACTAAAGATAATGAAGAAAAATAAAATAAAATATCTCCTAAAAATAAAATTGAAAATAAAAATAAAAAGAAAATATTGAAAGGAGAGCATGATCATGTATTTCCTAAGGTGACCACTTCTTTGTTACGTTCCACATGGGCACCGTTGTAGTGCTTCAATCTTTGTCCGTTAACTTTGAATTCATGTTCGTCAGTGATGGACTTGATTATCACGACACCATGGGAGAATGGTTTGACAACTTCGAATGGTCCGACCATCTTGATTTCAGCTTTCCTGGGAAAAGTTTTAACCGAGAATTAAATAAGAGAACTAGTTGCCCTGGCATGAATTGTCGCGGCAATAGTTTTTTGTCATGTCATTGCTTTGTTTTCTTCTTGTAAATTCGTGCATTGTTATAGGCGAGTGCACGAAATTCTTCTATCTCATTGAGGTCCAACAAACGTTTTTATTCGACACTTTCCCAATCCATATTCACGGTCTTGATTGCCCCATATGCCTTGTGTTCAATTTCCACCGGTAGATGGCATGTTTTGCCATAGACAAGTTAGAAGGGGGACATACCTAAGGGTGTTTTGAATGCAGTGCGATATGCCCAAAGTGCGTCATCTAGTCTTACTGACCAGTCCTTCATAGAGGGATTTATAACTTTCTCGAGTATACCATTCAATTCCCAGTTGGAAATTTTTGCTTGCCCATTGGTTTGTGGGTGATATGTTGTGGCAATCTTGTGCGATACACCAAAGCGTTGCAACATCTTGGCGATGAGTTTTTTGTCGAAGTGCTTGCCTTCATCACTGATAATTGCTCTCGGCATCCCAAACCGTGTAAATATGTTTTTCTGCAAGAATCGTTGTACGATCTTGGAATCATTGTTGGGAACTGCAGCTGCTTCAACCCATTTAGACACGTAGTCAACGACAAGTAGAATGTAGAGGTTGCCGAATGGAGATGGAAAAGGTCCCATAAAATCGATCCCTCATACATCGAACAATCCTACCTCGATGATGTTTTGGAGCTGCATCTCATGTCGTCTAGAGATATTGCCCGTCCTCTGGCAACGATCACATTGCTTGTAAAATTCTTGGGCATCTTTGTATAGTGTTGGCCAATACAAACCGGATTGCAAAACTTTGGTCATGGTACGAGTTCCTCTAAAATGTCCTCCATAGGGTGAAAAATGGCATTGCCGAAATACATTCTACTGCTCTTCTTTAGGGACACATCGGCGTATAACCTGATCTGTACATTGTTTAAACAAAAGAGGCTCGTTCCAAAAGTAATGCTTAGCATCATGGCGGAACCGCTTCTTCCTTTGGTGAGTAAGGCCATAAGGTAAAATACCACAAACAAGGAAATTAACTAAATCTGCGTACCAGGGTATTGCCGAGGCATATGTTGCCGTGGCAATTGCTTCTATAGTTGCCGAGGCGTGCACGCCTAGAGTTATCGTGGCATGCGCGTTGAGGGTTGCCGAGGTATCAGGGGTTACCGAGGCATGCGCATCCATGGTTGCCACGACGTGCGTATCAGTGGTTGTCGCGGCGTACACGTCTGGAGTTGTCAAGGCATGCACATCAAGAGTTGTTGTGGCGTCGAGGGTTGCCAAGGCATGTGCATCTATGGTTGCCGAGGCGTCTAACAGTTACTCATCTAGGAATGCATCACGTATCTCTAAATCCGCGTCCTCCTCCCTATTGCGTTATAAGCGTGATAAGTGATCGGCCACTTGATTTTCTGCTCATTTCCTGTGCGTTAGCCTAGGATTGCTCCTACCGCGAAATCAATTGCATCACACATGAGCTCAAAAGGTAGCGTCCAATCTGGTGGAACGACAATGGGTGTCGAGGCAAGCTTTTCCTTTAGGGTTTTGAATGCTTGGGTGAAAGAATCATCAAAATTGAAGACTTTATCTTGTTCAAGCAAATTGCACAAGGGTTTAGTAATTTTAGAAAAATTATGAATAAACCTCCTGTAAAAACCTGCATGTCCAAGAAAGCTTCAAATTCCTTTAACCGAATTTGGTGGGGGTAATCTCTCGATCACGTCCATCTTGGCTTTGTCTAATTCAATTCCCTTGGATGAAATCTTGTGGCTGAGCACTATTCCTTCATCTACCATAAAATGGCACTTCTCCCAATTAAGAACTAAATTGGTTTCTTCACATCTTGCCAACACCTTCTCTAAATTGCCGAGGCAACTGTCGAAGTCATTACCAAAAATGGAAAAAATCATCCATGAAGATCTCAAGGAAGTCTTCGACCATGTCTGAAAAGAGTGCCATCATGCATCTTCTAATGTTGCTGCATATCTGAGAAAAATTGAGGATGGTCGTTTTTGATACTTCTTATAGTCCATCCGCACCCTCCATCGGGTGATAATATTGCCCAAAAAGAATTGGGCCAATGTGCTCGCATCTACTCCCTTTTGCGTTACCATGGTAGATGTGTCTTTCTTCTTTGTTCCCTTGTAGTCCATGCATATCTTCCACCTTGCTACTGTTCCTGAAGGCATGAATATATTATTAGGAAAAATTATATCAACATCCAACCATTTAATTACCTCATTCTTGTCGGACTCCATCATGGTTGGATGTAACCTTCGTTGTCGTAGAAATTGCTGCTCTAGCCAATTACCATGGCAATCAGTTGCCAAAATTTGTTGTAAGTCAAGGGAAGAACCAATTTTCTAAAAAGCATTATGAATCCAAACACCTTTTTTCTTTTGGCCTCTCAAACATCTCTATCAGTAGAGATTTTGATGGCTTCAAATCTACCAACATCGGTTCCTCAAGACATACCTGCAATGGACGAGGTAAGTTTTTAAAGAATTCGAAAGGTTCAACCATTACTTGCTCATATTCCATTGGCAAAGTATTATCATCTCGTTGATCTTGCATGTGGTCGTGTAATTGTCGTGGCAACTGTAGATGAGAGCAATCTACAAATTCCTGCTTCAACATCAACGTTGTAACCTTCTGGGCATCAGGTTCCTCAGAATTTGCTGTAGTATTTTTGTTCTCAGATTCACTGAGTGTTGTCGCGAGGCTCCTCAATCATTGCCGAGGCAATTTGTTGCTCAGGCTCATCATGTGTTGGGTAGTCTTCCTCATCAACATACTCTCGACTTTGAGGTTTTAGTTGTTCCTCACACATCGAAGAGCTTTCCTTGCATTGTTCCTTGTCCTCTTGCCTTGGGACTTCAGTATCCCTAGGAATGAATTGTTGGTGCATGTTATCCATGACATATGTGGATCTCCTCAATTGATCTTCTGAATCCCACATGGTTGCATCCCATTGAGATATCATCGTATCAATGGACTTTGATAGCTCTCGAATCTCTTCAATTGATCCGTCAAGTCTTGCCAAGGAAGCTAGCAACGTTTCCTCCAAGGAATTGGAATGCTCTTGAAAAGGACTACATTGCCATGGTATATCTGTTGCTGCGGCAAAATTGTTATGATAAATTTTTTTTGAGCTTTTTGACCATACCATGAAGAGTTTTGTTGTTGGTTCCCTCTATGGTCCTCCATGTAGTCATATGCACCAAAAATATGAGGGCAATTTTCAAACACATGATGTTCTCCACACATAGCACAAGATTTTTCCACGGTATAGGCTTTTTGGGCTTTTCTCGGTTGATATAGGTAATCATCAAAGGGTGCAAGAAACTCTTGATTGGATTGATTCCTATCTTCCATCACCAACTCTCGAATAGATCGGCTTTTATTTCTCGACATGTTGATGTCCCTTAACTTGTAGCGCACCTAATTTTTTTGATAAAACAAACAAAAAGAAAAGTTAGTAAAACTAAGAAAAAATGCAATAACAAAAACAACTAACACCAATTGCCAATCCCCGGCAACGGCGCCAAAAACTTGTTGTGCGTAATAAGTGCTACGCAATTGTGCAAGTATACACGTCGCAAGTAATAAAGTGATACAAGTATCGAGTATCGTCTCCATAGGGATTGGTTTGGGCCACTTTACTTAAGTTACTGCGTTGGAAAAGAAAAACACAAGTAGGTGATTGTAGGAATTATAACTAATGAGTAAACTAAGAGCAATAAACTAAAAGAATAGATGAAATCAAAATAGGGGGAATAGGCCAGGTTATCGTGAGTTGAGGTGTGATAGCCGATTGGATCGTCTTGATAAAAGAGTGCAAGGGCAACTCAGTTGTCGTGGCAACTTGCGTAGTGGGGTTGTCTTGGCAACTAATCGACGGTTGCCTAGGCAACTGGCTAGAAAACTGTTTGGGCGGCTAGGCAGCAGCTTCAAGGTTCGGCGTAGCGTTCTTCAATGGTTTCTTCTTATCCCTAAGTCGAAACTCTAGCTATTTGTACATGCCTTGATAATACATCCTTGCGTGAATCAATGGTGAACAACAACCAATCTTGCGCTCCTCTTAGCCATTGAAATCCTTAACTTATTCCTAAGTCGGATTAATCTTCACCATCAATAGATTGAATAAAGACCATACTCATTCATTTCTTAAATCTAACTCTCCCAATATTAGATAAATAGATAAAGTTACGAGATCCTCTCCCAATTCACTCGCAAACAAGAATAAAAACCAAGAATGAGTAAACCTTGAATTGAAAGTGCAAACTCTTATTACCTAAACAAAATCCAATTGTTTCTCACAACCACAAAACAGAATAACCTTAGCCAAATAGATTTAGTTCATGGCTAGGTTCCAAAGAAACACAAGACAAAGAATTCATAACATAAACCTAATTGAACAAGAAAGAAAAAGATGAAGAATGGTTGAAGCCTTTGTTGAAATCTCCCCCTCCTTGCTCTTGTCGAAATCTCTCCCCTCTCCTTTTTGAGTTTGACGGCTTGGTCTCCTTTAAATAGAAGATGGCTAGGTCAAAATCCTTCTTGAGGAGGAAGTTAAGTTGGAATTAAATACTTTAAAAGAATATAATTCTTTATTATATTTAAATTCATTCTAGATATTCTCCGATCTTTTTGGGATTTAATTTCTCTTTGACATTTGATAAGTGTTCAAAAGTACTATTTTTCTTACCCTTTTTACTCATATTATTGTTAGACTTAGGCTCATATTAGTTGCATAGTTAGCCATTCATGCATTAATCCATGTTTCCTTCAATCGTTGAGCTTGATTACATAACTTGGTGATTTTTGTGGAAATAGATGCTGCTTTGGTGTGTTTTTGTGTATGTATGTGCAGGATCACTTGCCAAAGCAATGCCGAGCTAGTTGCCAGGGCAATGCATGAAGGATATGCCGAGCTAGTTGCCAGGGCAGTGCATGAAGGAGACGCCGAGCCAGTTGCCATGGCATTTGTCGACAAAGACCAAAAGCAATATGGATGTCGAAATTCATGATTTTACAAGCCCAAGATGACATGGAGCAAGGTCCAAGCCCAAAGGAATTTGATTGCCATGCAGAGATTAAAGAAGAATTAAATTCCAAGAGGATATGAGAAGTTCTAATAGGAATAAAATTATAATAAAGAATTATATTCTTTAAAGATAATTTAATTCCAACTCAAACTCCTCCTCAAAGAAGGACTTTGGCCTAGCCCTATAAATATCAAGGAGATTTCGACAATTCAAGAGAGAGAGCAAGAGGGAAATTTCGGCAAGTCCAAGTAGGGCAAGAAGAGAGAATTTTCGACAAGCATCAAGGGCAAGGAGGATTTCGACAAGCCTCTTCCTTCATCTTTGTTCGATTGGGTTCATGCTAGGGATTAATTATCTTGTGTTTCTTTGGAACCTAGCCATGAACTAAATTTACTTGGCTATGGTTATTGTGTTTTGAGATTGTGAGAAACTATTGGTTTTTGTTAGGTAATAAGAGTTTGCACTTTTCTATTTCAAGGTTTATTCATTCTTGATTCTTATTATTGTTTTGCAGTGAATTGGGAGAGGATCTCGTGATTTCATCCATTTATCTAATATCGGGAGAGTTAGATTCAAGAAACGAATGAATATGATCTTTATTCAATCCAATGATGGTGAAGATTAATCCGGCTTAGGAATAAGTTAAGGATTTCAACGGCTAAGAGGAGCGCAAGATTGGTTGTTGTTCACCCTTGATTCACGCAGGGATGTATTATCAAGGCATGCACAAATAGCTAGAGTTTCGACTTAGGGATAAGAAGAAACCATTGAAGAACGCTCCGCCGAACTTGAAGTTGCTGCCCACACGCCCAAGTAGTTGCCCAACTAGTCGCCCAAGCGACCATCAATTAGTTGCCAAGGCAACCCCGTTGTGCAAGTCGCCACGGCAACTGAGTTGCCCGTGCACTCTTTTACCAAGACAATCCAATCGGCTATCACACCTCAACTCACGATAACCTAGCCTATCTCTCTCAATTGAATTCATCTTTTCTTTTACTTAATTGCTTTCTAGATTAGTTATTAGTTAAAACTTCTATAATCCTTCACTTGTGTTTTTACTTTTTACAGTGCAAAAGAGACTAGATTCTTGAAGTGGCACCAATCCCTGTGGAGACGATATCTTTTATACTATAACTTGCGACGTGTATACTTGCACATTTGCGTAGCACTTATTACGCGCAACAAGTTTTTGGCGCCGTTGCCGGGGATTGGCAATAGCGACTTTGTTTTTATTTTCTTGCACATTCTTTTTATTTTTCTTGTTTAAAATTCAAAGGGCTAACAAACTTTGGTTTTGCATTGGTATATGACCAGTATGCGAGACCGACTTCACCAAATATCCCTTTGATCCGTAAATCGAACGAACCTTACAAAGACTTAGACGAAGGATAAGAGAAGCAATGGCAAATCAAGACGGCAATATTAATCAAGATGTTCGAGCGGGAGGAGGAGTGATTCTTGCACGAAAAAGAACGATTCGAGACTATCTTGAAGAAGATCTTGATGGACTTAACCCGGAGTTGTCGCACCCGAAATTGAAGCCGACCACTTTGAGTTGAAACCGGTAATGTTTAATATGATCAACACAATAGGTCAATTTGGCGGCTCAAAGAATCAAGATGCACGACAACATCTGAAATCTTTCCTCGAGATTTGCAACTCGTTCAAGATACACGGAGTCACCCCGATGTCTTACGATTAAGATTATTCCCCTATTCACCGAGGATAGGGGCGAAAGCATGGCTAAATAGCATTCTGCCGGATCCATAGCATCTTGGACTGATCTTTGTCGTGATTTCCTTGCTAGATTTAATCCTACAAATTTAACTGATAAGCTTCGTAACGACATTACTTCTTTTCGGTAGGCTTCTACACAAATGCCCTCTACACGGATTCCCGGTGTGGACTCAAGTAACAATGTTTTACAACGCCGTGAATACACCAACAAGGATGATGCTAGACGCCTCGGCAAATGGCATACTCTTAGATAAGTCGCCGGAGGAAGCAATGCAAATTTTAAACAGGCTGGCCAAGAATGACTATCAATTCCCATCTACTAGAAGAGGAGGAGTTAGACGCTGAAGCCACAATACATGAACTAGGATCATCGATTCAATTTCGCACAATTGGCGCTTTAACCAAGATGGTCCAGAACATGCAAAAACCAAACAACACACATGAAGTCAAGGTAATGGATTCTTTTTGTGAGTTATGTGGTGATAACCATAATTCTTCTGAATGTATGCAGAATCCGAAATCTAGCTTCTATGTGGGGAATTACAATCGGGGCAACAACATGATGTCAAATACATACAATCCAGCTTGGAAGAAGCACCGAATTTTTCATGGAGTAATCCCAACAATGCTCTAAACCAGAACAATCAGAATGCACAAGCATCGGGATTCCAAGAGAATATGCCACGACAAATGATGCCGCAAAGAACAACCGACAACATCTAGTTCTTTGGAAAATTCTCTAAATGCTTTTATTATGAAAACTGAATCTTATATGGCTGAGAATAGTAATTTCATAAAAAGAACTGATGCTTTTATTAACAGGGACCGAGATGAGATTGCAAAACCAAGAGGCGGCAATCAAATCATTGGAAAATCAAGTCGGACAGTTTGCTCAAAATCTGAACACTAGACCACAAGGAGGTTTACCTAGCGATACTGAAGTCGCAAAAGGAACTGGCCATGAGCAATGTAAGGCAATCACCACCAGAAGTGGCCAACAACTTAGAGAGGTTCAAACCCGCTCGTCAAACAAAACTCCACAAAAAGATCAAGACGAACCTAGCGGTAAAGTCTCAGATGCTGAACCAGGAATTGCTGCGGCAACCGGTGACGCCTCGGCGTCTTGTGATAAGCATGCCTCGGCAACCCCAGTTGATAACGCATCGGCAACTCCAGATGTCCCGGCAATGCCGTCAATCAAGTTTCAAACCAATGAAAGGATAGAAGATATCCGACTTCCACCACCATTCCCACAAAGATTGAAGCGACAAAAGCAAGAATACCAATTCAAGAAGTTTCTTGATATCCTAAAGCAAGTCCACATCAACTTGCCATTGGTGGAAGCAATTGAACAAATGCCAAACTATGCCAAGTTTCTTAAAGACATTGTGTCCAAGAGAACAAGGCTAGGAGAGTTTGAAACAGTTGCCGCGACAGAGGGATGCATGGCAATGTTGCACAATCGCATGCCGCCCAAGTTGAAGGATCCCGGAAGTTTCACAATACCCTGTTCTATTGGAAATCACTATGTCGGGAAAGCACTATGCGACCTAGGGGCTAGCATAAACTTGATGCCTAAATCGGTTTTTCAGAAACTAGGAATCGGGAAGGCAAGACCTACAACAGTTATCTTTGCAGCTAGCAGCCGCAGATCCTATGTGCATCCGAGGGAAAAATCGAGGACATACTTGGTAAAAGTTGATAAATTCATTTTTCCCGCTGACTTTATTGTTTTGGATTGTGAAGCGGATGAGCATGCACCTATCATTCTCGGGAGACCATTCCTAGCGGCAGGAGAACCTTGATCGACGTTGAAAAGGAGAACTCACAATGAGGGTGAATGACCAGCAGGTAAAACTAAATGTGTTCCAAACACTAAGGCATGCCGATGATCCAGAAGAATGCCAACTACTTCATGCCACGGCAGAATTTAACTTCGATGAGGAATTTAGTTGCCTCGGCAACTACATTGCCGATCAAGAGGAACCTGAGGAGTATGAAGAGCCGGTCGATGAGGAACAACCCGAAGAGGTAAATTGGCTAGTAAATCGACCAGGTACATACTTTGAACCACTGGACTACTCAGGTAAGGAAGGTAAGATCGAAAAACCCTCTATCGAAAATCCACCAATTCTTGAGTTGAAACAATTGCCAGATCAACTAAAATATGTATACTTAGGGATCGATAATACATTACCTGTAATTATTTCCTCTAAGTTACAGCCTGAGCAGGAAAAGAAGCTGATCAACATGTTGAAGCTACATAAAAGGCAATAGGGTGGACACTTGCCGACTTGAAGGGAATTAGCCCGGCGGTGTGCATGCACAAGATCTTGCTGGAAGATGATCACAAACCTTCAATTGAGGCCCAGAGGAGACTGAATCATGCCATGAAAGGGGTTGTAATGAAAGAAATCATCAAATGGCTTGACGCGCATTATATACCCTATCTCCGATAGTACGTGGGTAAGTCCGGTACAATGTGTGCCGAAAAAAGGAGGTATAACAATGGTAAGCAATGAAAATAATGAACTTATCCCAACCAGATGTGACCGGTTGGAGGGTTTGTATGGACTATCGAAAGCTAAACAAAGCCACTAGGAAAGATCACTTCCCATTACCCTTTCTTGATCAAATGCTTGACCGTCTTGCGGTAAACCCTTTTTTTGTTTTCTTGATGGTTATTCAGTTTACAATCAGATTGCCATAGCACCGAAAGATCAAGAAAAGACAACCTTCACATGCCCCTACGGTACTTATGCCTTCCGAAGGATGCCGTTCGGATTGTGTAACGCCCCGCAACCTTCCAAAGATGCATGATGGCGCTCTTTTTCAGACATGGTCAAGACTTCCTTGAGATCTTCATGGATGATTTTTCGGTTTTTGGTAATGACTTCGACGGCTGTCTCGGCAATTTAGAGAGGGTGTTGGCAAGATGCGAAGAAACAGATTTAGTCCTCAATTGGGAGAAATGCCACTTTATGGTAGATGAAGGAATAGTGCTCGCCACAAGATTTCATCCAAGGGAATTGAAGTAGATAAAGCCAAGGTGGACGTGATCGAGAGATTACCCCACCAAATTCGGTTAAAGGAATTCAAGTTTTCTCGGACATGCGGGTTTTTACGAAGGTTCATTCATAATTTTTCTAAAATCACTAAACCTTTGTGTAATCTGCTTGAACAGGATAAAGTCTTGAGTTTGATGATTCTTGCACTCAAGCATTGAAACCCTAAAGAAAAAGCTTGCCTCGCACCCATTGTCGTTCCACCCAGTTGGGCGCTACCTTTTGAGCTCATGTGTGATGCAAGTGATTTCGCGGTAGGAGCAAATCCTAGGCCAACGCACAGTAAAGACCTTCCATGTGATATACTACGCTAGTAAAACTCTTAATGATGCTCAAGTGAATTACACAACAACGAAAAAGAGTTACTAGCTGTAGTTTTCGCATTTGACAAGTTCCGATCCTATTTAATTGGTACAAAGGTAATTGTTCATACGGACCATTCGGCAATCAAATACTTATTTGCTAAAAAGGATGCTAAACCTCGTTTGATTCGTTGGATATTACTTTTACAAGAATTTGATATTGAAATTAAGGACGGAAAGGAACAGAAAATCAAGTGGCGATCACTTATCACGTTTGGAACGCAATAGGGAAGAGGGGCGGATCTAGAGATATGCGATGCATTCCCGGATGAACAAATTCTAATCGCCTCGGCAACCCTTGACGCCTCGACAGCCCATGACGCCTCGGCAACCATGGAAGCATACGCCTCGGCAACTCTCGAAAGCGCGCAGCGATCTTTGACGAGCACGCCTCAGCAATTTTGGGAGCAGACACTACGGCGGCGAACATGCCCGGCAATACCCAGTGCGCAGATTTAGTTAACTTCCTTGTTTGTGGTATTTTTCCGTATGGCATTACTCACCAAGGGAAGAAGCGGTTCCGCCATAATGCTAAGCATTACTTTTGGGACGAGCCTCTTTTGTTTAAACAATGTGCGATCAGGTTATACGTCGATGTGTCCTCAAGAAGAGCAATGAGAATGTACTCCGACAATGCCATTCTTCACCCTATGGAGGACATTTTGGAGGAACTTCGTACAGCGCCAAAGTCTTGCAATCCGGTTTGTATTGGCCAACATTGTACAAAGATGCCCAAGACTTTTACAAGCAATGTGATCGTTGCGGAGGACGGGCAATATCTCTAGACGACATGAGATGCCACTCGAACAACATCATCGAGTAGAACTGCTCGATGTATGGGGATCGATTTTATGGGACCTTTCCCATCGTCATTCGGCAACCTCTACATCTTACTCGCCGTCGACTATGTGTCTAAATGGGTAGAGGCAGCTGCGGTTCCCAACGACGATTCCAAGACCGTGCAACGATTCCTGCAGAAAAAACATATTTACACGGTTTGGGATGCCGAGAGCAATTATCAGCGACGGGGGCAAGCATTTTGACAATGGACTAATTGCCAAGATGTTGCAACGCTCGGCATATCACACAAGATCGCCACGGCATATCACCCACAAACCAATGGGCAAGCGAAATCTCAACCGAGAGTTGAAGGGAATACTCGAGAAAGTTGTAAATCCCTCAAGGAAGGATTGGTCATTAAGACTAGATGACGACTTTGGGCATATCGCACTGCATTCAAAACACCCTTAGGTATGTCCCCTTCCGGCTTGTCTATGGTAAAACATGTCATCTACCGGTGGAAATCGAGCACAAGGCGCGACTGGGCAATCAAGACCGTGAATATGGATTGGGAAAGTGCGGACAAAAGCGCTTGATGGATCTCAATGAGGAAGAAGGAATTTCGTGCCTCGCCTATAACAATGCAACGAATCTACAAGGAGAAAACAAAGCGATGGCACGACAAGAAACTATTGCCACGGCAATTCACGCCAGGGCAACTAGTTCTCCTATTCAATTCTCGGCTAAAACTTTTCCCGGGAAAGCTGAAATCAAGATGGTCGGGACCATTCGAAGTCGTCAAACCATTCTCTCATGGTGCCGTAATAATCAAGTCCATCTCTGGCAATCATGAATTCAAAGTTAATGGACAAATATTGAAGCACTACAATGGTGCCCATGTGGAACATAACAAGGAAGTGGTCAACTTAGGAGATGCATGAGCATGCTCTCCTCTCAGTATTTCCTTTTTCTTTTTATTTTTATTTTTATTTTTATTTTTATTTTTAGGAGATATTTTTTTTTCTTCATTATCTTTAGTTTTCAGGTTTTCTTTATTTTCTTTTTCACAACAAGACTCACAACTACTATGCTAAGGAAATTTACTGCCAAGATCCTTGCCCCGGCAACCAATGAAGAAGATGCCGCGACAACTTACTTAATGCATGCACAAGCTGATGCCACGGCAACCAACCCTGAAGATGCCACGGCAACCAAAGCTGAAGACATCCCGGCAACAAGAAAACAACCATTGCATTCAAGCAAGAAAATCAAGACGCCAACTAGAAGGAAACTAATCATCTACGATGACGAACTCTCGGAGTAAGTCCTCGTATGCATTTTTATTTTTATTGTTATTTTTCGTTATTTTTATACATGCATTGAGGACAATGCCTCACTCGAGTTTGGGGGGGATTGTTATTAGTAATTACCATGTTTAGTTACATTAATCTTAAGCATTACATTTAGGATACATAAATTGCTTGCCATGCCTTTAATTGGAACAAAAATTGCTTAGATTTGATGAATATTCAATGATGACTTTACCAATGCACTTAATTGATAGAATTTTTATTCTAGGATAACCATGGAAAAAAACTTAGAATTTTACTATGATGCTAAATTTGATGAAACACTGTTGTGGTTTGATTGATTTAAGGAGTTCTAGTAAACTTAGGGTGATAATTAACTAATTGGGGGATTAGAATAAAAATTGGATGAATGCTAGAGGTGCCCAAATTGGCTCTAGTATATGCTAAAAACTTAATCACTAGAGGTGCCCAAATCGCTCTAGGAGGCGTTAAAATTTTTAACTAGAGGTGCCCAAAACCGGCTCTAGTCGATTAAATTAACTTAAGAAAACTAAAAATAAAACACTAGAGGTGCCCAAATTGGCTCTAGTTAAAACATGTTAAAAAGAACCCATCAAGTAATTTGAAAACCTATTGTTTGCATAGAATCCGAAAAATCAACTTGCACACAACTCCGCACACACTCACAAGCATTATAGTTTGATCCCGAGTAACTCCTCGCTTTTCCGAAAAATAAAAAGCCAATCATACTTTGTGCCCCGGTTGAGAGAATTGAAATCAAGTTCAAAGCTAAGTTTGTGAAAATTTGAAGTCTTGGCGGTAATTATGAGTTTGCATTGCTTGAGGACAAGCAATAGTTCGAGTTTGGGGGTGTGATAAGTGTTCAAAAGTACTATTTTTCTTACCCTTTTACTCATATTATTGTTAGACTTAGGCTCATATTAGTTGCATAGTTAGCCATTCATGCATTAATCCATGTTTCCTTCAATCGTTGAGCTTGATTACATAACTTGGTGATTTTTGTGGAAATAGATGCTGCTTTGGTGTGTTTTTGTGTATGTATGTGCAGGATCACTTGCCAAAGCAATGCCGAGCTAGTTGCCGTGGCAATGCATGAAGGATATGCCGAGCTAGTTGCCGTGGCGTGCATGAAGGAGACGCTGAGCAGTTGCCATGGCATTTGTCGACAAAGACCAAAAGCAATATGGATGTCGAAATTCATGATTTTACAAGCCCAAGATGACATGGAGCAAGGTCCAAGCCCAAAGGAATTTGATTGCCATGCAGAGATTAAAGAAGAATTAAATTCCAAGAGGATAGGAGAAGTTCTAATAGGAATAAAATTATAATAAAGAATTATATTCTTTAAAGATAATTTAATTCCAACTCAAACTCCTCCTCAAAGAAGGACTTTGGCCTAGCCCTATAAATATCAAGGAGATTTCGACAATTCAAGAGAGAGAGCAAGAGGGAAATTTCGGCAAGTCCAAGTAGGGCAAGAAGAGAGAATTTTCGACAAGCATCAAGGGCAAGGAGGATTTCGACAAGCCTCTTCCTTCATCTTTGTTCGATTGGGTTCATGCTAGGGATTAATTATCTTGTGTTTCTTTGGAACCTAGCCATGAACTAAATTTACTTGGCTATGGTTATTGTGTTTTGAGATTGTGAGAAACTATTGGTTTTTGTTTAGGTAATAAGAGTTTGCACTTTTCTATTTCAAGGTTTATTCATTCTTGATTCTTATTATTGTTTGCGAGTGAATTGGGAGAGGATCTCGTGATTTCATCCATTTATCTAATATCGGAGAGTTAGATTCAAGAAACGAATGAATATGATCTTTATTCAATCCAATGATGGTGAAGATTAATCCGGCTTAGGAATAAGTTAAGGATTTCAACGGCTAAGAGGAGCGCAAGATTGGTTGTTGTTCACCCTTGATTCACGCAGGGATGTATTATCAAGGCATGCACAAATAGCTAGAGTTTCGACTTAGGGATAAGAAGAAACCATTGAAGAACGCTCCGCCGAACCTTGAAGTTGCTGCCCGATCGCCCAAGTAGTTGCCCAACTAGTCGCCCAAGCGACCATCAATTAGTTGCCAAGGCAACCCGTTGTACAATCGCCACGGCAAATCGAGTTGCCGTGCACTCTTTACCAAGACAATCCAATCGGCTATCACACCTCAACTCACGATAACCTAGCCTATCTCTCTCAATTGAATTCATCTTTTCTTTTAGTTAATTGCTTTCTAGATTAGTTATTAGTTAAAACTTCTATAATCCTTCACTTGTGTTTTTACTTTTTACAGTGCAAGAGACTAGATTCTTGAAGTGGCACCAATCCCTGTGGAGACGATATCTTTTATACTATAACTTGCGACGTGTATACTTGCACATTTGCGTAGCACTTATTACGCGCAACAACATTTTCATGGAAATCAAACTCCTTTGGGATTTAACTTTGCTCGATGTCATCTTGGGCTTATCTAGTCATCAATTTCGACTGCCATATCATCTTATCCCTTATCGATAATTGCCCTGGCAACTAGCTCGGCATCTCCTTCATGCATTGCCCTGGCGACTAGCTCGACATCTCCTTCATGCATTGCCCTGGCAACTGGTTCTAGCCTTGCTTTGGCAAGTGATTCTGCACACACACAAAAACACACCAAAGCAGTATCTTTTTCCACAAAATTAAGCAAAATATGAAATCAAGCTTGTCCACCAAGGAAACAATGCAAACATGCATGAATGGCTAATAATGCAACTAATATGAGCCTAAGTCTAGCAATAATATGAATAAAAAGGGTAATAAAAATAGTACTTTTGAACACTTAACACACCCCCAAACTCGAACTATTGCTTGTCCTCAAGCAATGCAAACTAATAATCACCCGCCAAGACTTCAATTTTCACAAACTTAGCTTTGAACTTGATTTCAATTCTCAGAACCGTGGCACAAAGTATGATTGGCTTTTCATTTTTCGAAAAACTTAGGAGTTACTCGGAATCAAACTATAATGCTTGTGAGTGTGTGCGGAGTTGTGTGCAAGTTGATTTTTCGGATTCTATGCAAACAAGAGGTTTTCAAATTACTTCATTGGGTTCTTTTAACATGTTTTAACTAGAGCTGGTTTTGGGCACCTCTAGTGTTTTGTTTTTAGTTTTCTTAAGTTGATTAATTTATTCGACTAGAGCCGGTTTCGGGCACCTTTAGCGATCAATTTTTAGCACATACCAGAGCCAATTTTGGGCACCTCTTGCGATCAATTTTTTAGCACATACTAGAGCCAATTTCGAAGATATTCGAAATGCCATCAATTTTTAGCACATACTAAACCCTAGTTGATGAAGCCTCGGCAACTCCAGTTGTTCCAGCAATGCCATCAATCATATTTCAGACCAATGAAAGGATCGATGATATCCGACTTCCACCACCATTCCCACAAAGGTTGAAGCGACAAAAGCAAGAATATCAATTCAAGAAGTTTCTTGATATCTTAAAGCAAGTCCACATCAACCTTCCATTGGTGGAAGCAATTGAACAAATACCGAACTATGCCAAGTTCCTTAAAGACATTGTGTCCAAGAGAACAAGGCTAGGAGAGTTTGAAACAGTTGCCGCAACAGAATGATGCATGGCCATGTTGCACAATCGTATGCCACCCAAGTTGAAGGATCCCGGAAGTTTCACAATACCTTGTTCTATTGGAAACCACTATGTCGGGAAAGCATAATGCGACCTTGGGGATAACATAAACTTGATGCCTAAATCGGTTTTTTAGAAACTAGGAATCGGGAAGGCAAGACCTACAACAGTTATGCTACATCTAGCCGAAAGATCCTATGTGCATCAAGAGGGAAAATTGAAGACATACTGGTAAAAGTTGATAAATTTATTTTTCCCGCTGACTTTATTATTTTGGATTGTGAAGTAGATGAGCATGCACCTATCATTCTCGGGAGACCATTCCTAGCAATAGGGAGAACCTTGATCGATGTTGAAAATGGAGAACTCACAATAAGGGTGAATGACCAGCAAGTTAAACTAAATGTGTTCCAAACACTAAGGCACGCCGATGATCCAGAAGAATGCCAACTTCTTCATGCCATAGTAGAGTTTAACTTCGACGAGGAATTTAGTTACCTCGGCAACTACATTGCCGATCAAGAGAAACCTGAGGAGTATGAAGAACTGATCGATGAGGAACAACAAGAAGAGGCAAATTGGCTAGTCAATCGACCAGGTACATACTTTGAACCACTAGATTACTCAGCTAAGGAAGGTTTAAGGGGGTAGTTTAAGGGGTGACGTGGACCACCCCCATCCACTGCTTTTTTTTACACTTTAACTATTTATTATTATTTTATTTTTTTATTTTTTTAAATTAATAATATTATTATTTCAATAATACTAAAAGTACTAAAAACCCGGACAAAAATGAGTGATTACACTAATAACAAGTATTAAAAAAATTTTGAATTTTAAAAATAAAAAATCAATCAATTTGCTTATAAATTAGACCCCTAACAATAAATATTTTGGACTTTTTAATTATGGACCTTGAGCAGGTACCCCCTCCTACGCTTGCTTAGGAGTGTCCAAAACTCGACTAGAAAAAACTTAATTATTCTACTCGACTCAATGCAATAATACTTGACTCGTCTTGATTCGAATCGTAATTTTATACACTCTTCTCGACTCGAAAAATTGCTAATAAAGTTTAAATTATAAAATAGAATTTCGAATAACTCGAAATTTTTAATAATTACTGGATCAGTTTTAAAGTTTAAGTTTAGTCTCTCAGTTCTGCCTGATATATATATATATATATATCACATATGAAGAAATATATACGTATTGTATATAGTTATAGAAAATCATTTAAATTAGAACTAATTAGTACCAAAACATTATAAATGTTTACAATTAAATTTCAATTGAAACTTAAACAACTCGACTCGAATTTCATAAATTTGAATCGACTTAAAAAAATATCAAATTAAATTTAAGTTATAAAATATAAATCTTCAATTCGATTAACTCGAAATGTTTTGACCTGCCTCAGAACCTCATACCAAACTACATCCCTGATAATACTGTCATATTTATCATTTTTTGCTTATGCAATTAGAGTTCTTATTAATAAAATACATATTATATACATATATATTCACTTACGGCTTAAGGGTATTTTTGCCCTTAAGTTTGTACTAAATAATAATTTTAGCTCTTCTGCGAAAAGTGCACTCAATTTGGCCTTCGAACTCACGAATTGCATCAATTTATCCCTTTAACTAATGTTGGCCATTAACAGTGCTGACATAACAACTCACGTGTAAATGATGATGTGGTAGAGGGGAAACATTTGATTTTTTTCGGGAGTTCGAGGCAAAGTTAATTTCTAGTGAGTTCAAAGGCAAATTTGATTTTTAGAGAGTTCGAGGAGTTATTTGATTTTTATGTATTTTTAAAAAAAATAAGAAAATAAATTATTAAAAATAAAAACACTAATTTTTTTAAAAAATTAAGTGAAAATTTATTTTTTAAATAATATCAAAATCTATAAATGATAAATTATTAAAAGTTAAAATATTTTTATATAAGTTTTGTATTGTATTTATCCAGCAAAAAACCGCTACAAGAAAAACCAGGGGCACTCATAAATGTGCCCTATGTAAGACCCCAAGCTGTACAAGGAGATGAATAGGTATTTGCATGCCTATGTAAATCCCTATGAGTAGTTTTAATCTGTACAATCTCTTTTACAATGTGTATAATATCATCTGACGATCTAATTTGGTTGGTGTAATGTCGTTTGTTCCTTTCGTCCCAAATGTAAGAAACGACAGCACTCCATGAGAGTTTAAGGAGGTAAGCCAACAGTGTTTTCCCCCTCATGCTTCCAACAGCCCAAAATGCTTCAGAATTTCATTCCCCAACTTGCTTGTTCAATCCACATAAAGGCAGGAGTGATCCCCATATCCTTGCAGAAAAGGGGTACTCAAAAAAGAGATGATTTCGAGACTCAACAGCAGCAGAGCAAATCTTGCAAGTACCTTCAGTAGCAATACCTATCCTGATTAGCCTGTCCATGGTGGGAAGTCTATCGTGGAAAGCAAACCAGGTGATGATACTGTGCTTGGGAATACATTGTGGGAACCATACCATTTTTTGCCAGTTTACTTTTTATTTTCTTTTCTGGATAGTCCAAATAAAGTGGTTGGTAACAGAATTGAGGGTAGACAGATTGGAGGAAAGATGGCATGCTTCAGACCGGAGCTTGAGGAGCTTTTTTATGTTCCAACTCATGCTCTCCTCGCAATTAACTGTCCAGAAATCTTCGTTGCTGAATGCGTAAACCTTTACTCATGCCACCCAGAGAGAACCATTAGTAGCAAGAAGGTTTTTAATCAACTGAAAATAGCATACCTTACTTCAACAAGTCAAGTCTTTAAGACCAAGCCTCCATCAGCCTCAGGTAAGGATATTGTTTGCCATTTGACCCGAGCTCCTGCAGCAGGTGAATCTCGTCCTTTCCGAAGAAAACCTTGAACAAAGCTGGTCCATTCTTTTCAAGACAGATTTGGAAAGAAATACTTGCCGACACCAGAAGTTAGTGATGCCAAAGAGGACCGAGTTAATCAACTGTAACTGGCCTGCATAGCTTAGGAGTCGAGTAACCCAGTGGTGCAACCTGCTTTGGATTTTATCTAGCAGAGGTTGGCAGTCCTTTTCAGTTAATTTCTTTGTGACCATTGGCACGCCAAGATAACGGACAGGAAGGCTGCCTTTTTTAAAACCTGTAGCTAAGTGTATAGCCTCAAGCTCTGGTAGATAAACCAGAAGAGAATAGCTCACTTTTTGAAGCATTGAGCTTTAACCTAGAGAGCTCATAAAATTGATCAAGCACACTTTAAATTCTAATTATAGAGTCAAGAGTACCTTTGCAGAAAATGAGCAAGTCATCAGCGAAGCAGAAGTGTGTCAAGCCTATTTTTTTGCATTTAGGATGGAATCTGAAAATGCCTCTAGATGCAGCAATATCAAGCTTAGTATTAAAGGCGCACCTGAGGCTCTGTGAGGCGCGATGCGCTGGAAAAAACGCATTCGAGGGCCGAGACGGGGCGATGTGCAGGAGGCGCGCGCTTCTGGGCGCTTTCCCCTGAGACGTGAGGCGCGCGAGGTGACGCCTTTTGTACCTAAGATGTTTTAAAAAAAAGCACGTGTTTTATACTTTTATTAGGATATACCCTTCAACCCTAGCCAGCCTCCCCCAAATTCACGATAAACACACAAAACCTAATTGCTCTGCCTCCCCCCAAATTTTAGCCACCCTTCAACCCCAGCCACCATTGCCGATAAGTGCAGTGAGCAGTCACCATTTATCTTCTCTTCTTTTCTTTTTATTGTACTGTTATTTGATTGCAACTATTTTTACAAGCGCAGTGAGCAGCCCAATCATTACTTTTTTTTCTATTTATTTGAATGGGTTATTTTCTTTTAATGGGTATATTGGATTCTATGTAATCAAACTGGATTACAGACACAATGTTACAATATTTTCGTTATAAATTCGTTGATAATGATCTATTTTTACATGTTTAGGCGTTTGCTTTTGTTGGTTATTATGTTTGGTATCTGAAAACATACTTGTATTTTGTTTTACCAACCAATTTACAATTTTTGGAATAGTATCAATTATCAAATGACTTCCCCCTGAATTGTCTCTTATCCTTTCAAGCCCAAAATTGGTATTTGTTTGATATCTATATTGGATAAGCATAGGTGAATTTATAATTTTCAGTTCTTATAGGGATTATTAAATTGTTTAACAATTTGGCATGTCCAAATGTCAATATGATAAATAATGAATTCTCATACATTATTGTTACCTTTTAGCATCTATAATATAATTATTATATTTTTAAGTACAAAATATGTTATATGATTAATTTATAAATTTTTAGGATAAAAAGGGCACATCACTTACGAAAGGCGAGCGCTTTCGCCTCGCGCCTCAACTCCTGGAACCTTTTACGCTTCGGAGCGCCTTGCGTCTTTTAAAACCAAGATATCAAGTAACTTAAAGAGAGGTGCATGGCAAGCACAAAAATGTAGGGAGACAAGGGATCACCTTGCCTGATCCCTCGAGCCCCTTTGAAAAATCCCACCAGGCTCCCATTAAAATTCACTAGAAATTTGGCAGTGGATAAACAGGTCCAAATCCAGTCCCTGAACTGCTGAGGGATCCCAATCGCCTCCAGGATGTTCATGATAGAATTCCAAGATAAACTGTCAAAAGCCTTCTGAAGATCGACTTTCAGTGCACTCCTTGGAGACAAGGATTTCCTTGCATTGCCTCGAATAATTTCCTGTGCCAGCAGGGTATTGTCCACAATACTTCGGCCTTTTATGAGTGCAGTTTGATTTTTAAGGATTATATTAGAGAGCAGAGGCAAGAGTCTGTTCACAAGTATTTTGGTGAGAGCCTTATAGATGACGGAGGAATAAGAGATAGACCTAAACTGTTTCATCATGGAAGGGTTAGGGATCATAGGAACCAAAGTGATAGCCGTGGCGTTGAATGCTGGTATGAGAGAGTTAGTCTCAAAAAAGTGTTTAATAGCAGAGATGACATCTGCGCCAACTATTGACCAAGCCTTCTTGAAAAAAAAGAGTGTAGCTATCGGGACCCGGACTCTTGTCATTACCCTGAAAAAAATGGCTTGCTTAATCTCTTCAGCTGTGACTACTTTAGTAAGATCATTACAGGCTGCAGGAGGTAGAGTATATTGCATGAGATCCTTGAGGAGATCAACATTGCTTCCCTGTACATTAGGATCGGCAGTACCTAGCTGCTCAGTAAAAAAGAGAACTGCCTCAGTAGACATTGCATCACACGTCTCAAGTTTATCACCCTAACCATTGTGCAGTATACGAATGGTGTTTTTCTTGGTCTTTGAAGCAATAGTGGCATGGAAAAATTTTGAGCTTTGGTCCCCCTCTTGGATCCAGTGCACTTTTGCTCTCTGCTTGTAAAAAGAGCTCTCAGCCGGTTTTAACTCCCAAAGCTCTGTTTGAAGTAGTTTTTCTTTTTCAATATCAGCACCTTGGAGAGCAGAGAGGTTAGCATTTTGCAGTTGTTCTAATAATGTTGTCTTTCTCTTTACTTGGCCAGATATATTAGCAAAGTGTGACTGATTTAGCGATTTCAAAGGGAGCTTAAGCATATTTAATTTATGAAAGATGATGGTCATGAGATCTCCCTGAACAGGACATTGCCAAGAGTCTGCAACAAGCTCTTCAAAATCCGGGTGGGAGGACCAAAAATTAAAAAAATTGAATGGGTAGGTCTACTGGCTGACACCTCCTTATCCATCCATACAAGTGCTGGGACATGGTCTGAGACTCCAGGGGCTTGGAACTCAACAAAGGAATTGGGAAATAAAGATGCCCAAAAGGGATTAATGAGGACTCTTGAGCAAACTAACCTTGAGCAAAGAGGATTTCCCCCAAAGCATCTCTGCAATTTTCTTCATCGATCCAAAATTTAGGGCAGATCCAATAAATTGGCCCACGAGAGAATGCTTCCAATCATAAGTTCTGTCATTGAAGACTCTCGTTGGTGGATGGATCAATTTACTGTCATTTTTCTCACAAGAAAAAAATATCGCAGCATTTGCTCATCTGTGCCAGAGAATTGCTTCTTCCAATCCACAACGCCCGTGGACATTGGTATGGGATTAAGCAAGGTAAGAAAAAACCCAAGAATTCAGTAAGGAAAACATGTAGATCAAGAGGAAATCGATGGAGGATCTCTCAGACTCCATTAGTCCTGCTAACGTACGCCTGCAGAGAAAACATCTCCATCCGTGAATATTTTGTGATTATGTAGAATTTTTAGCGATAAAAAAATTAAATTTAAAATATTTTTAAAGTGTTAAAATTATAAAAAATATTAAAATTGATATTATAAAAAAATAAAAAAAATAGATATTTAAAAATTTATTTATATTGTGTGTTTTAAATTTTTACAGACTTACAATTCTTTAGCAATGAAAGCAATGTTGAAGTTGATAAAACTAGCTAAGAAAAGTATTTATCGAACACAATCATTATGACAATTGATAAATTACAACTCAAACGACCATAAGCAAACAACATTTTAAATAACTGGGCACTTACTTAAATAGTTAGACACACTGGGCAAATATTTTCCTTAGCTAGATGGTTAGATTCACATTAATCTATAAAATCTAGAATACAACAACATAAATAAGCTTATTTTTTTTAAAATATCTCTTTTTAAATTTTTAATTTTTTTTATAATGTTGCGTACTTTTGAATATAATATTAAATTATTTTTATTAATTTTTTAATAATTCATCTTCTAAAATTTTTAATTTTGTAATTTTTACCTTTTTAAAAATTTAATAGTATTTTTATTTTTTATTATTATTTAATTATTTTAATAATATATTTTATATTTAAATTTCTTAAATTCTTAAATTTTTAATTAAATGTTACATTAAAAATAATTCAGCCCTCGAATTTCTTTAAAAAATAATTTTACCATGAACTCTCTAAAAAATCAATTTGCCCTCAAACTCCCTAAAGAAATCAAATATTACCCCTCTACCACATCAATATTTATATAAGGGTTGCGATGCCAGCACCCTTAACGGCCACATCAACACATTAATGGTCAACACTATTTAAAGGGTTAAATTGATGTAATTCACAAGTTCGAGGGCCAAATTAAATACTTTTTTGCGAGAGGGCTAAACTAATTATTTAATACGAACATATAGACAAAAATCCCACTTAAACATTTATTTATCTAAAAATATTATTGAGAACAAATGGTTCATTTGGAAGAAGTATATTAAATATTATTTATTAAATACCTTATAAATCAAAGACGGAGCCACATTAGAAGGAGAAAAATCTGTATGCCCCATCGGTAATTTACTCAGCTGATATAGTAGCTTAGGTGAAAACTTTACCAAATCCTCCAAAAATAGTGAAGAAACATATATTTAATATAGAAGACAAAAGTCATTACTCCATAATTAATTATATCGCTACTATTAAGCCAAGTAATTAAATATGATTGAAAATTTAATTATTCTAGAAATAGGAAGTAAAAAGGAGTGAAAAGTGGAGAATAATATGTACATTTCAGGCAAAAAATATCAATACGAGTAGGATGATTCTAAAATAAACATTATGAACCGATATATAATACTAATCATGTGTACCTTTATGTACCATCAACTATTTTAATTACCAGAAACAAAATGCACCTCTTCTAGATGTGGATACTGTTGTAGCACATAAAATTTCAGAAGTGATTCTCAATTCACTGTCAAGACAGCATACGGCGTCCGATGTGGCGCGACGACTAAAGCAAATAGGATATTGTGAAAGAAAATTCATCAATTTCAGGGTTTGAAGAAAATCAAGATTTTTCTATGGCTTCTTTGCAATAACAAAATCATGACGAATGAGGAGTGGGTGTAGAGACACTTTGTCACTGATGATCGATACCCTGTTTGCTTGACAATGAAGGAGGATGTAAACCATGTCTTCCGTCAATGCCCAAGATCAGTTGCGATCTGGTCTGTTGTAGTTAGAGCAGAGAAATTGTTTTAATTTTTGTCAATGAAGTTTCAAGATTGGGTATTGGCCAACCTGTTGAATCAATCTCGGTTTGTGACAGATACGACAGATTGGGACGTATTGTTCAGTACGATTTTGTGGAATGTATGATTGGATCGTAATGCCGTGGTCTTTGATTCCCCGTTGATGGATGGTGGGTAGATTTTGGAGAAGAGTAAGCGGCTTCAAATGCTTTGTCGTTCGAACTCACCAGTCTCGCGTGCACAGGTCAGCAACGCACCTGCTGTGAATGATGGTTTTGATGATCATAGCACCAGTACTTGGCAACGCCCGGAGCAAGGCTGGCTGAAGATTAACACGGATGGCAGTTGTGATAAGTTGCATGGTCATGTGGAGGGGTCATTCGTGATTTTACAGGTCAGTGGAAGCTCGAATTTTATAAGTATATTGAGATTTGCTCTATTTTAGAGGCCGGATTATGGGGGGTTTCTATCGGGTTATTATGTGCCCTTGAGAAAGGCTTTCGTAAGGTTGTGATGGAGTCAGATTGCTGTGATGCGGTTAGGCTCTTATCTTCAACTCGGGATCGTCATGTCTATATGCCAGTTTTATTACACATTCGTCACTTAGTGGAACAGTTGGAGTTGGTATGTTTCCAACATACTCGCCATACTAATAATCAAGTGGCGGATCGTCTTTCTCACTATGCACGTTCATCGGATTTTAGCGTGTATGTCCTTGAGTACCCTCCAAAAGAGCTGCGAGATTTGCTCTTAGCCAATGGGGTGGTGACTGGCATTGGCTAGGACTAGATAGTTTATTTGATTATTGTTGATTTTATTTGTTTGATTTGATTTTTTCAAGTTTTTTTATGGGTTTTACATGCTATCGTTTGTACTATTTTCCTCTATTTAAGCTTAGGAAATTTTTTAATGAGGCATATGATAATATTTTCAGTGTATGATTTATCTTCGATATAATTATACCTTTTTCACCAAAAAAAAAAGAAGAATGTTGGTCTTCATGAGCATCACGAGCGAGGGTCATGCCATTATCACTCGGGGTGATCATATGTTGCTAGCCGAAAGTGTGTCAACCATGTTCAACAAGGAACGGTATCAAATATAATTAATTAATAATTTCCATAGATATTAAAATATATCTATTATTACTATATTTGCATGTATGAATGAAATTATTTATCCATATAAGATTAGAATGAAAAAATTACGATCGAGATTAATATTGGTATAAGGATAATTTTAACCCTTAACATTTACATTTTTTGTCATTTTGGCTCTCATCTTTCTTTTGAGATAAATTTGGCCCTCAACCTATATTACATCTCTAAAAATTTTAAAAATACAATTTATTCTAAATTCCAACATTACATGTTATAGAAACAAATATGATTTTGTCTCCTTGAATTCACTTTGCATCAATTATTTGCAAGGAAAACTTGACAAGAATATAGAGCTTTGTAGATATCGCTTATTGTTAAATTAAAGATAAAGACTTTTGTTACTAATCAATAGGGTGTTTTATTATTTTAGTATTTAATCTAATTTGAAGAGTTTGGAGTTTTAATTTATAGTTTAAAAATTAAAAATTTCCAAAATTTTGATGTCGCGAATTTCAATTATGTTTGCAAGTTTTGAAGCAATGTGAATTCTCTTTTTCTTTTGTTTGAAGTGGTGTCCTTTTTTATTTTTAAGGTTGCAAGTTGATGTCCTGATTTTTTAGGTTGATCCTTGTTTTTTCCAGAACTTGATTAGTAACAAGATTAAATTTGTTTGTAGATCTATAGATGACTATTTGAACATATATAAATTAAATTAGAAATTTAATTTTCAGGCTAAGTTCATGATTTTCTAGATATGGTTTTGTTTATACCAGTATTTAGTTAAGATATTTTCACGTTCTGCTTTCAGTTTTAAATTTAATTGTTTTTAATGTTCTCTTTGATTTTTAATTATTATTATTTTTATATTAAACTGAAATAATATTTTATTTGTAAGTATGTGATAAATTAGATACCATGTTATTTAAAATATACTGTCACATGTATATTTCATGTCATCATGGTTAAATTTTTAACAGTCCATTCAACATGCTAGTTAAAAAAATGGGTGATTTGACATAAAAATATAGGCTGAGGGCCAAATTTATCGCAAAAGAAAGATGAGGGCCAAAATGAAAAAAATATAAACGTTTAGGGTTAAAAGTATCGATTAACTTTAATATATATATATATATATCAAATATTTATCTCTTAAAACTAACTTTAAATCACTAGTTTTTGTGTTTGGATTATGCATTATGAATTTTTAAATTTTATGTGTTTCTTATGTGATTTTTTCAAAAAAATAATTAAAAAATTTTAAAAAGTAAACCGGGTACTCGGTACCCGATTTTACGGGTACCTGACAAGCGGGTATTCGATAATCATAGGCTAAAACACATGCTAACAAATGTACTACCCGAAGAATTGGCTACCCGATAATAAACACCCCTATATAATACTAGTCAGCAGTGAACACATGCTAGGTGGGTCATTTATTTTGCATTCTATATCCATCAAATCATACTTCAGCCTTCTATTAAATACATGAATACCATTTCCAATTTTTGCTCTTCAAGGACACCAAAAATTGAGAAGTATTTTTGGCATTTCTTAATACATCCTCTCAAAAAAAATTTCTCGAAAAACTGAAATTCAATCTTAGGTTTATGATGAAATCCCCCATTGTCACCTAAAAGTTGCTGGAGTTCCCTTTCTCAATCAAAACACTATCCTGGTTCAACTTAGGAGGCAGACTAACATTGAAAGCTTGATTGGGTTTGTGATCTAAAATACCAGGTTCAGCAGGGTTGTAGGAGTACTTCTCATGGCTGAGACGAGCAAGTCTTTTTTCTTTAGCTTTAGTTTCAGTTAAGGGTGTTACCAAATTTGTTTCTTGATGGCTGTCTTCTACACTCTGTAGCTCAGTCATCCCAGCTCCCTGAACCATCAGCTTCAGCATCTTCTCCACAAACTCGTGGGTTTCCTCCATCATTATAAATAACTCTAATGGTGTCAATGCCCACCCTCGGTTGCCCCCACCATTTGAGAATTCTTGTTTTCTCAATAGTTTGGTCTTGTTTACTTTGCTCATTTTCTTATTGTTCTTTAGTTTCTGTGGAGCTGGTGGTTTCTTCCATCTGTTGCTTCTTTTTAGATTTACCCAGCTTGTTGTTGTGGATCAATAACTTTGCTCTGAGATGCCAATTGTAACGATTCCAACTGCAATTTTAAAGAAAAGAAATAGATTAAGGATAAAAATGAAGAAGGGGACTTAAGAAAAAAGATACTTTCTCCTGTATTCATTCATAAGATAACCGTTAGCAGTATATATATTGAATCCATACAATTAGTACTAACGAATTATTTTTGGACAGATGGCACTAATTGGTTCACTCTCTTCAGACCGTTACTCCCAGTTGGCAGCTAAAGATTCAGATGTGGTATTTGGACAATGAAACAGTGATGGGTCAATATGAGGCCCAACTCCTTCACATGCAAGCTGGTCCAACTCTTCCACACCAAGGCATTTAAGATCAGCTCCCTCAACAACGAGAAATCATATCAGAGGTCCTTCTCAACACGTTATTTATTAGACCAATCAATAAAATTCATCTATTTTATTAATATTTTCATGTTATCTTTTTATCAAGTGAACTTTACCTGGTAAAAACTATTTTTAAATTTGATTTACAGTAAATATGAATGAAGATTCACTTGATAGAAAAATAACATAGAAAAATGAAATGAATGCACTTTATTAGTTAGTACCATAGATAGCATGGTGAAAGGAACCCATGATATAATTTCTCCTCAGCAACGTTGTTCCACTTAATAGCTGATGTCTTCAATTCTTCTTTCTCTTTCAAAGGCAAAATCCACACTTCTTTCATAGCAAACCCTAACTTCTCGAATTCCTTTCGATTATTTTTAATCCCAACTCTTCAGATGTAATCCTTAATTTTTTTAATCTCGACTCCTCTTTCTCCTTTAGCCATGACAACTTTCGTTTTACAAGAGCCTATTTTTGAATTTTTGTTTTAGATCCCAAAAAATATGAAACGCCCATGTAATTGACTACTTTTTGGCTTTGATGCTACACAATTAAGATAAAATTAAATTTGAAAAAGTGACAAGTAGTCTAATGAGAGTCGTCATCAAAGAGTTTAAGGATCATATTAGGATATTTGGTAAGATTGAGAAGTATACAAGAGATGTTACCTCGAGTAAACAACTCGCAAGGCAACTAGGATGATGGCGAGTGCATTATAGTCAGGATGCACTCGCTTGTTTTGTTATTTAAAATTATCCAAAATAATTAAAATGTAAAATATAATAAAACATGAAATACGATATAAATGTAACAATGAAAAACAAAATTACGCTACAAATATAATATAACAAGAAATACGATATAGATGTAATAATTTCAAGAGCATGTGGTTAAAAGTTTTTAGTTGACACTCTCCTCTCTCCCTTAAGTTATGTGTTTAATACTCATTAGGAGAAAATATCCTCTCCCCTACTCTAGATAGGAATTGTTAGAAAAAAATAAGTTGAATAAATTAAGTTAAATTAAAACGAAGGATTAAATCTCAAGTTTTGAATAATAGAGGGACTACACTAAAAATTAATTTTTTTCTTGGGCTTTGGAGTGGACATGTCGGCCCGACCCATTTATCTGTTCTCTCTTTCTGTTTTCTCATTTGTCTCTGCAAAGGCTATAATTTTCATGTTCGGTAATTGCTATATCAGTTTTTTCCCTTTGGATTCTTCTCTTGGTTCGCGCTTTCATTTTTTCGGTAAGTTTAATTTCATTTTTCATATTTTTTAGTTTGTTTTGGGTTTGAAGTTAAATATATTTTGAGGTGATCTTCATTTCTCTACTGGTTGAATTTGCTCATATTCGTTGGAATGTAAAATGTTTGATCATTTGCTTCAATGGAAATTGAACCTTGTTTTTCTTTTAAAAACTTCTTATACTGTGTAATTTTATATGCTTGGAAGAACCATTTTTTTTCCTTTTAATCTCATTTTTTCTGAATTTTGAATCTTTGATCATTCAAAGTGGTGTGTTCTTTTATCTGGTGAAATAGTGAACTTGTTTTTACTTCTGGGTCATTGAGTTTCTGCTTAAGTAACGCCATGTCTTTTAAGGAAGATAGTTTACATTAGGAACTTAACTGAAAATCTAATGGAATATGTTAATGAAGAAATGAAAGATTAAGTTCAGATGGAAAATCGATGTTTTAGTTCTCTTTTTGTGTTGTTTATATTGCTTTGTCTTCTGCTATACATTTCGTAGTAGTTCTAAGTTAGAAGATTTAAAACCATTGAGCACATAGAGGTTTATAAGAAAGCTTAATTCATACTTCAGGCAATTGCTTGTTTCGTCTCACATTCTCTCTTCTTTATGCAAACAAACTACTCAGATCCATCATTGTATTTTAATCTTCTTGATATACTTATTAGTTGCTAGAATTTTTAATGAGTTAAAAAAATTGCTAGAGCTATTGACATTTCTTTGAGCTTTGATAAGTTAAATGAGTTTCGTCTTCAAAGTTGCTGTTCCTTTCTTGGATGTTGTTGGTTTTGTCGAATCTTCCATGATGTGGCATAATTTTATTAAAGAAATGTTTATTCTGCTTAGAGAGCTTATTAAAATGCTTACATGTATTTCATGCTTTCTCTGTACTTTGTTATATGAACTGCATGGTGAAGATGAACAACTGGAGATAAAGTTAGAAGTTAAGTTGTATCTAATATAATTTTGTATCTGTTGTCTTCATATCTATTGACTTGAGAATTTAGGCCAGAGTTCTCATGTTGTATGACATGTCGGTTACTTGCGTCGAACATACATTCGCAATGTAAGTTAGTGATTGCTCCTTGTTGTTTTAGTTATATTTAAGGTGTTTTCTAAATAAAACAATGAAAATAAAGGTTTGTTAATGAAATATTAAATTAATTAAAATAATAGAATATGTTTTCGTCTACAATGGCCCATTTTTGAGTTATCGCTCAGTATCCCTAAAATATCCAAGACGGCTTTGTAATTGACTATCTTCTGGCTTTGATGCTACACAATATGCTACACAATTAAGATAAAATTAAATTTGAAAAAGTGACAAATAGTCTTAATGACAGTCGACATCAAAGAGTTTAAGGATCATATTAGGATATTTGGTAAGATTGAGAAGTATACAAGATATGTTATAGCATTATAGTCGGGATGTACTTGCTTGTTTTGTTATTTAAAAATATCTAAAATAATTAAAATGTAAAATATAATGTAACATGAAATACGATATAAATGTAACAATGAAAAACAAATAATGCTTCAAATATAATATAACATGAAATACGATATAAATGTAACAACTTCTAGAGAAGGTGGTTAAAAGCTCTCCCCTTAGGTTGTGGGTTCAATACCCATTAGGAGCATATTTCCCCTCCCCCGCCCCTAGGTAGGAATTGTTCAAAAAAAACCCCGCTACAACACCAGGCATAATAAAATCCAAAAACCATGCACTTACATTCTTATTAAAAAATGTCATAAATTTCTAATTATTTTCCAGCATTTTGAATCAGATTTTTATATTCTTTTAATTCGTATTTGTGTCTACAAAAATATATACTTTTGAACTGAAAATTTTTCAGTGAAGGTGAGCCTGTTATAACTTTGGAATTGAAATCGGAATCCCAACAACAACAAAAAAGAATTACAGGTCAATTGAGAGTTTTGACTGGTAAGAACTGGACTTTTATAAATCAAATCCGTCATTTCGATTTTGTTCTCGTTGCTGATAAAATATTGAGTTTACTTATTTATTGGTTCAAATGTTTTTGAATGAAATGCTTTGGCTCTATGTTATTTCTTAATTGTCTTATGTTGCTGAAATCTAATAAATTTAGTAGGAAATGGGAAATTGGAATGGTAATATGTTTATGGATGCAAGGAATAATAGATAGAATAATTGCACACCTTCTAAGTAGTAGGAAAAGGACGAAGCCAGAATAGTAGCTAGATACTAATAGCCTTACCTGAACATTGGGGGTAAGACAGTGATTCATATTCTTTTCTTGGTTTCTAATATTGCCAACTGAGACTAGTTTCATCTCAGGTTTAGTGGGAGTCTTGCATTTTTAGCAGAACCGGTGCCATTAAGGGACCTACCAGCACCAATGATGGTCTTTTCAATAACAGGCCAACAGGGTTTGCAAACCATTGATGTGTTTCTTTGCCTGCCTTTTTTTTCGTTTTTCAAGTTATTCATTATACTGTAAATTTCTTTTTACTGCATAAATAGTTAAATGCTCATTACTAATGGTTTGCAAATATGACTGCATAAACTATTACTTGTCTTTGCAGAAATCTGCATTTCAATTTGTATTTATTAGGAAGAGGGCTTATTTCAATTTAAATAATAATATTCAGTTTCTGTGCTTCCATCCCCCATAACCAATCTGCTTTGCTGCATTCTCTCTGAGCAATTAAAAAGAATGGGGTCGCCACATGCTAGGTATAGGGGATCATTTCCAGACATTGTTGTTTGGATTACTCCATTTTTGACACTCCTCTCCGCTGCCAGTTGCCATCATGTTCTTAGAATAAAGAAGATTTTACCATTATTATTGCAGGTGATTGCCTTCATGGCTGACCTGAAACACAGAATTCTTATGGTTTCAGATTTTTTCTATCCAAACTTTGGTGGTGTCGAGAATCACATTTATTATCTGTCACAATGCCTGCTAAAACTTGGTCGCAAGGTCAGAAAAGTTTTGTAAGTTTGTAGGTTTTGAATCTGTTTGTGAGCACTTTTTTGCTATCTGACATGAGCAAAGGAACTGGAAAAAGGGAAATCTTTTCTTTTTTTTTTTTCTAAAAAAAGGGTTTTATATTTCTTCCTCCTGCTCTGCCATTGTTCACTAAAACTGATATCATTTTTTTTCCTCTTTGGTCAGAGAGAGAGACGTCCTTTCTTTACCATCCAACTCTATTTTACCTTCCTTTCCTGCATATCAAATGTTTCTTTTTCTTCAAAATCTTAATGCAATAAGTACCACATTCCAGTCCTTTTGTTTCGCTATATTGTTTGATATATTTACTTGATCATTTCAGGCGGTTGTTTTGACCCATGCTTATGGAAATCGATCTGGGGTAAGATATATGAATGGTGGTTTGAAGGTTTATTATGTACCATGGCGGCCATTCCTTATGCAGAATACATTCCCAACTATTTATGGAACATTTCCAATAATAAGGACTATACTTCTTCGGGAAAAGATATCACTTGTGCATGGTCATCAAGCCTTTTCTACTCTATGCCACGGGACTTTGATGCACTCACGTACCATGGGATACAAGTTTGTATTTACTGATCATTCATTGTATGGTTTTGCTGATGTGGGAAGCATCCACATGAACAAGGTCCTGCAGTTTACTTTAGCAGATGTAACCCGGGCCATTTGTGTTTCTCATACAAGCAAGGAAAATACAGTGCTACGATCGGGTTTGCCGCCAAAAAAGGTTTTTGTAATACCTAATGCTGTGGACACAGCTATGTTCAAGCCTGCTCAAGTGCGCCTTGACCGTGATGAAATCGTTATTGTTGTGATAAGTAGGCTGGTTTATCGGAAGGGTGCAGATTTACTTGTGGAAGTCATTCCTGAAGTTTGCCGTTTGTATCCAGATGTGAGTTTGCTTAGACCATGTTTATAGCTGAAAAAGGTTTTGATTTATTGGTTTGTCCTGTTACTTTTCAGTTGTCCTGGTATTAGATAGAAATGAGGAATCCAGTCAGTTGATATGTTGCTTCACCTGCTACAGGCAAGGGTTTGAGATGGTTAGATTTTTCTGTTACCTATGTCCTTTGGTTAGATATTCTGCAATGAGGGTTAGTGCTGCTACCGGCTAATTCAGACTAAGCTGAAAATGGCCATTGTTATTTTTCTATATGAACTGAGGTTGGCTATGCATTTTGGTGTATAATTCCTATTTACATGTGAAAGATATGTTTATGTAGAACAAAAATATCCTCTCTTTTCATCAGTGTCTGCAATTTGCGATGAATGTAACTGCTTGTAATATTTTATTTGCATAAAAGATTGTGTTGTATCCAATTTTGTTTTTTTGGTTGAATTTGTGTTAGTCTTACAAAATAATTCAGTAGTCCATTCTTTTGGTTTTTTTTTCTATAGTTAATGTGAGAGGAGTTGCTTGGAACATGGTTTATTACAGCTTTCTAATAATTATGATGGTCCGTCGGTTACAGGGCTAAGAATTAGCTTTCTAATAATTATGATGGTTCGTTGGTTACATCTGAAATTCTGCTACACTTACGTGGGGTGATCCATTGACATGTTTTAATTTTTAGTTAACTTTTGGTATTATATTCTCATTGGTCAAAATCATTTGGATGAAGAGTTGGAATTTAGTTGAAAGTACGACTGTAAAATGTTATAATATTGTCTCCCTTGTTATTTGGAGTTTAATTTTATACTTTTTGAATACTGTTAAGGTTCATTTCATTGTTGGCGGAGATGGACCTAAACGAGTGCGGTTGGAAGAGATGAGAGAAAAGCACTCTCTTCAAGATCGAGTTGAGATGTTGGGGGCTGTACCACATGCTTCTGTAAGGTCTGTGCTGATTTCTGGCCACATATTCTTAAACAGGTAAATTGAATTTGGTTCCTTTAGATCACCATTTTAGTTTATTAATTCTTTATGCAACTAGACGAGCAAAGAAATGAGGGGAAAATAATATACGAAAGAGGACGAGTTAGCATTTGTTGATCATTTCGTAATCAAGTGTAAATGTCACTTCTCTGATTTTTATGTTATTCTTGCTCTTCCTTTTGACAGTTCTTTAACTGAAGCTTTCTGCATAGCCATATTGGAGGCGGCAAGTTGTGGACTGTTAACTGTCAGTACACGTGTAGGAGGTGTTCCGGAGGCATGTATATCAATCCTCATTAACATGAACATACCGAGTTGGTTTATACTTTTGCACATAAAGGAATAGAAATTTATTTAAGATATCATATAATTTTCCGTTTATGTGTTTTAGGTTTTACCAGATGACATGATAGTACTTGCTGAACCAGATCCAAGTGACATGGTACATGCAATTAGGAAGGCAATATCTATCCTTCCTAATATTGATCCGCAGGTTATGCATGATCGCATAAGTTATTTATATTGACTTTATATGGTGATTTGTATTATGCGAGGTGGAGAAATGCATATTTCTGTTTTCATTTTAATTTTTTTTGTCACAAGATGAAGAGACTTTATAATTGGAATGACGTGGCTGAAAGGACTGAGATAGTATACAATCGTGCTTTGAAATGTTCCAATGAGAGTCTCCTAGAACGACTTTCAAGGTAAGCCATTGAATGTTTTCCGAGTGGATGACGCTCACATCGCAAATTTGTTTTAGTCAATATGTTACTATGATGGTTTCACACTTTCCATGTTCACAGAAAGTTTTTCGTATAATGTTGAGTGTATGAACATGGATACTTCCTTATGTGTTTGATGTGGAAGGCCGGGAGAATAGAAATTGGTCTAGCTAGTAATTAAATAAAAACTTTGAATCAACCTAGCAATTATCACCAGTTTATACACTGAACTCGAATTTTTTAGTAAATGCACATTATAGTTGTAGAAAGAAGTTTGTAATGAGACTTGGAGATGAATATGGAAATAAGTAATGTTGAATACGAGTATCCTAAACTTTTTGAAGCTTTCCGGTATATTTCGAAGGTGAGACCCTCATATCCACGTTCCTGGATATTCGATCTTGTGTCGTACACGGGTATTTTAGGGACAATGGAGAATCCGAGTAACATACAATGTGGTAGCTTGTAACTTGGAAAGGTTTGGTGAAATCAGTATGTGATTTTCTAATGAGGTGACGGCTTGTTAGGTATCTTTCGTGTGGAGCGTGGGCAGGCAAGCTGTTTTGCATGGTTATGATAATCGACTTTTTGATATGGCGTCTGTTAGAACTATTGCAGGTACTTAGTTATATATATATATAGGGTTAGGATTCACGTACACAGAATATAAAACTCATAGTTTTACATGTTTTTTAGATCGTTTGACGAGAAAAATGGATGTATGAATCAATTCTTTACTTTTTTTTTCAAGTGATAATCTTCACATATCCTACTGTTAGTCTCATTCAACGATCTAAAATGATATTTATTCTTTTTATCTTCTATGCTGCACCAGCCTGCTAAGGATATTGAGGAGGTGCCTGATGTGTCTCTACCCTGCCATCAACATGGAGAAAGGATTGAATAAGTTTTTCATTGAAAATCCGAATATTAGTAGTAGTCGTAGCAGTAACGATATAATTATTAACCTCAAATATTTAATGTTTTGTTTAT
Source organism: Hibiscus mutabilis (assembly GCA_019671005.1). Lineage (NCBI taxonomy): Eukaryota > Viridiplantae > Streptophyta > Magnoliopsida > Malvales > Malvaceae > Hibiscus > Hibiscus mutabilis. The sequence continues at coordinate 6,256,949 of CM033729.1, read as the reverse complement.
TCCATTATTCTTTATTATTCAAAATTAAAATCCCATTTCTTTGCATGGATCCACTCGTGAATGTGGTTTCATGAATCCTATATTTTCACCTTCATTCTTATTGTTGTTAGTATTATTGTTCATAATATGATTTTTACAATTATAAGTTTTAGTACTAATGGATCAGAAACTTGATCTTCAAATATATATATATGGACAGTTTAAGATTTATTTACATGGTAGGATTAATTGAATTTAATGACCGAGTGTGTGTATATATATAGTGGTATAAGTACTTAAAGAGGTGACTCAAAGATTTAGGGTACCTTATTCAATTTATTAAAAATGAGACTTTAAGTTAAAAAAATTTAAATGTTTATTGACTTGTTATATGTGTGAAAGACTAGTTTTTAAATAAAAAATAAGTATAACATAATTTAAAATTTATGAAATACAATATTTTGTTTTTTTCCATATACTTAGCTATTAGTCTATAACCGATCTTTTGTTTTTTTCTTGTAAGTATTTAATTACTCAATTTTGGCTCTCTTTTTTTCTGGAGTTTCATGTACTTTTATTGTACTTGTTCAAAATCATTTTGACTACTTATATATAATCTATTGAGCGATAAATTCAGATTAATTGTTATAAAAGTTCATTTTAATAGACTAACTAATAATCGGTATCTTTGAATATATTTTTGGAGATTATTATTTTAAATAAATGTGTATTTCAATCCCTATAATAAAGAGATGTACTTATTTAAGCCCATTTACGTTCTCAGGGAATTAATGCAGTATCAGAATCGGTCCTTTTTTCCGAAAGAAAAAGATATGTTTATTTTGTGTACTTGTGTAAATTTTGTTTCTAAAAAATGTCTTAGTTTAAGGGTTTAAGAATTTCGTTTAGAGTTTAGTATTTAGAGGTTTAATTGTACGGGTTTTGGATTTAGGAGTTGTAGTTAGAATTTAAGTTTTAGGGTTAAATTTTAGGGTTTATAGATTAAAACTTAAATCTCTAATTATATTACCCTAAACCTAAACTCTAAATTCTAAACACATACACTTAAATCCATAAACCTTAAACTCTAAATCAAGTCTCTAAATCTTAAAACTAAAGCGGCTTGTGGAAAATTTTCGTTTTCACTGCCAATGCATGGGATATATTTCCTTATATTATATAGTACCAATTATTAAAGGGTAATTATTTAATGCATAAGCGCTTGTGAAAACTTTATAGGTTAAAACCTTTTCTACAAACACCTTTCGTTTAGGGTGGCGTGGTTAGAATTTATAGTGTTAAAACATAAATTCCTAACCATATTACCCTAGAACCTAAACCCTAACATCTAGCCTTAAACCTTATATTCTGAACACGTACACTTAAACCTTTAAAACATAAATCTTAAACCTTAAAACTAAGCATGGTTTGTGAAAACTTTTCGTTTTCGTGAGATATTTTTCATTATTAAAGATTAAAACTCAAAACAGTAATAAATATGTGTTGACCAATCACAGCGTAAGTGCAAAGTTTCAAATCCCAGGACTAATAGCAATAATTTGGTGAATTATGGAAATAAACAAGTAGAATGAATGAATGAAGATGCCATAGCCGTCTCAAATCCTAACGTTGACTGTTAGTCTCTTTCCCACAACTCTCACTATCGACTGACGGAAGCAAAGTACAGTAAACATAACATAACCTCGTGAATTGACGTCCTCTAATTCCAATTATTACGTTTTCCATTTTAAAGCACTTCCCATCTTCTTCCACCCCGCATTTCTTTCTCTGCTCTTTTGATTTATTTTTTTAATGGCTAATAATCTGTATTAATTTCCTTCTTATATATATCATTCAGCTCCTCTGGTATGTTGGAATTTCTCATTCTTTTGAATCAATGTCTTTGCTGCTTTTCTTGTATTCTTAACTCTTGCTAATTTTCTCTCTGAAATGCCATTGCTTAAGGGGAAATTTTGGGTTTTCTAATCTCAGCATTTTGTTGTTATTCATTGCTTAATTTGATTTTTTTTCATTGGGGGTAAAATCTTGCTGATCGATTTGACTATTTGACTTATGGGCTGCAAATCTATTAGTTAGAACTCAAACTTACAAAATGTGGAAATATTTAAGCTATAATTAAATCTGGGTATTGCATTTTGTCGCTAAATATCTGAACTTTATTATCATTTTCCATCCTATAATTGTTCATCACAGCAAGAAGCACTCTTTTGGGTTAAGAGATTTGTCTACATTTGAGAAAATGGTTACATCTGAGCAAGAGCATGATTTTGTTAAGTGGGGTTTGCAACTATTCAATAGTGATCCCTATGCTAATTGTGGATATTGTGGTGTGCTAACTCAAGAAGATGGAGACTTTTACCCTGGAAATAGTTTCAAGGAGGATCATTACGACTCGGGAGAATGTTTCAATGTAGAAAATGATGAGGCTATTGCTCATACTCTTCAACTTCAAGAACTGTCAAAACTTGCAGTCGTGGGATCTCCAAGCCGAGGGGAGGAAGAAGAATTGCAAGTGTCTGGTTATCCTCAAGATTGTGTCAATCAGTTTGTTGGGAACTTTGGTTCTGGTATAAGCAAATTTCTGAATTTCCAGTTCAATGTTGGATGTTGCTTGTAAGTCTTTTATTGTGGTGCATTTTTGTGTTTATGTTTTGTGATTTGTAGGGCAAGGTTATGGTGAGGAAGAGCAAGATGATACTGCAACTTCCAGTTCATGTTCTAGCCCTGAAGAGAAGTTGTTATGTGAGGAGGATAGGTCATATCCATTGGAGCTAACAGATGAGTTTGCTCTTGATGGTGAAGTGGGGAAAAGGCTGAATCAGATGGTTCCTGTTCCTGTAAGTGTGAATATGGTTTATATTCTTGATTATGGTATATAAAGTAGTGCTGTAGTTATGCTTTTACATTTCTCTCTGGTTGTGTGTAGCATGTTCCAAGAATCAATGGGGAAATACCCTCGATTGATGAAGCAACTTTAGATCATCAAAGGCTACTAGAAAGGTTTGCATATTTTTATTCTTTCGTTTTCCCCTTTGACATATTTGTTGACTATATGGTTCTGGAAATTACTTTGCTATAACAGATTGGAAGTCTATAATTTAGTGGAGCTTAAAGTTGAAGGAGATGGTAATTGTCAGGTTAGCTTTAAAGCTAAGAGCATGGATATTAACATCTATAGAGCTAGCATCCGTTTTAATGTTTCACACATATAGCATCAGCATAATTGAAGTTGTCTGGACTGTCATTACGCATAAGCAAGTTTCATGCATCCATATAAAAGCATGGGTATCTGTTGATATTGGTTCCCTTCTAACAATTAATTTCCAGGATCTCGACTCCGTTGCTGGTAAAACATTTGAATGTTATTATTGACATAAAATCTCATACCTTCCTGATGCTTTTAGGTCTTGAACTCTTGATTAACTTTTCCCTATAACATTCTTCCCAGTGCTCGTGGAAGCTAACTAATTGTTACTGCGGTGCTTAATGTAAATTATATACCCGATGTCTCATTAGTTTCATGATATTTCCAGTTCCGTGCTCTATCTGAACAATTTTATCGAACTCCTGAACATCATGAGTTTGTGAGACAGCAAGTCGTAAATCAGGTTGGTTTCTGACATACAATAACAAAGTTTGGCCTTTTTTTGGGTATAGTCTTTTGTTGAAATAATTGTGTATTGCACGTAAAGTTCAATGTTTTAACTTTTCTTTTCTTGCTATATCTTGCACATTCAGCTTGAGTCTTGTCCAGATATATACGAGGGGTATCTTCCCATGGCATATGGTGATTATTTGGAGAAGATGTCCAAGTATTTTTCTGATCCTCCGTGACTTAACCATTCTTCCTTTTTTATTTTTATTTTTTTGACTTTGCTTCTTCATCATATTGATGCTTATAGGAGTGGTGAATGGGGTGATCATGTCACTTTGCAGGCTGCTGCAGATTCGGTATGCTATACCTATGGGTTTTTTTGGTGATAGATTCCAACTTTTCCTCCCCCCTCCCAATCCCTTAAAATTGTTGTTATATCGTTGAATTTGTCTAACTTGCATCTCAATTTTCCATTGTCAATCATCCATCTAGTTTGTCTCCCTATGAACTATAGACATTCAAAAGATAAGTTGATGCTAATTTCTGCGTGCTGGTTTGTAGTTTACAATATAGGAAGAATAATGTATTGGTTATTGCAATTTTGTTGAAAGATAATGCATTGTATTTTCTTTTTGCAGTATGGTGTTAAAATATTTGTCATAACATCTTTCAAGGACACTTGCTACATTGAGATTCTTCCAAATGTCCAAAGGTCGAAACGAGGTATAGTTTCTATCACTCTTGCTTCTATGACTTTCATTCATATAATCCCTGAATAAGTTCTTTTTCTTGTTTATCATCACAAATTCTTATTCAATCGGTGAATATGATGATGGTTACTTGATCTGATCTGATCTTTTTAGATTTCTATCCTTCCTTTTCACCTAGTGGTTTTCTGGAGAAGGAAGATACACTTTAACTCAACTATTATGATGTTCAGTGGATATCTTATCTCAAATTAATCTGTTTGGTCTGATTTCTGCAGTTATATTTTTGAGCTTTTGGGCAGAGGTGCACTACAACTCAATATACCCTTTCGGAGGTAAATACCGCCCTTGGAAATTATTTCTTATCTGTGCATTCTAGTCAGTGAATGTTGAAAGTGCACTGGTTTATCGTATTGAATGCAGCTGAGCCTACCCTCTAAATTCTAAAGCTGCTTCAATTATAGGTCAAGTCGACCTCTTTTAGTTGCGCGGCTTTGAGTTGACCAGTCTGTTTTTCTGTCTCTAGAACATTTTCACTTGGTATTTGATGGAAAGCTTACCTAGTGCATGAACTCAACCACTTTTGATTACTGTTGTTTTCTCCCTAAACTAAACCAGCTTTGTTGGCTTTTGTGCATACGTTGCAACTTCTCAATGAGGATTCTAGTCAAGGCATATGTGCTTAACCATAGGTTCTAGACAGGATGGGGCATTTAAGAAATGAAAAAAGAAAGCCAAATTAGTAATAATGAAACTTGTGAATTAGTCCATTCCTCCTTTTTTTTCCAATAACCGGGAGAGGGGGCAATGTTTGAACCCTGGACAAGTGGATGCCAATGCCACTTAACCACTAGAACAGTGAGACTATCAGCAGTGAATTAGTCATTTCTGAAATCTGTGTATTGTTGAGCATATCATAAATACTTGGTTTATATTGCTATCTTTATATTCAGATGTGCCTGCATTTGGGACTAAGAAGAAGAGAAGGTGGCGAATGTTTCGAAACAAACATTTGGAGTTAGCTGATGAGTATCAATGAAACAATCCAGCATTGTTGCTTCTGCAAGAAAGCTAATATGTCTCACCACTTGATTTCTACTAATGTAAGGTTTATTCAATGTTGATTTTAAGGATAGAAAGCAAAGCAAGGTCGGAGACGTCAACTTTGCTTGCTTCAATGCCCCACTTGAGATTGTAAATTTCTTGGATACAAATCTATCCCCATGTTTTTTTTTTCAAATAAAATATATATAATACAATAAGAGATCTACTTATAATAGTGTAAAGCTTAGTATGATTAACGTTTTAACAATAGGATTGTTATATTTCATATTCCATTCACGAAGACAGTGTGTGTCAGGTTTTGAGTTAAGTAAAGATGCTTAATCATTTGTTTTTATCTAAAAAAATTAACCGTTGAATGCATATGGTTACGGGGTCATTATCCTCTCCCCAAGAGACATGTCTAATAGGATGTGCAGCGCTGATATCCCAAGACTTTTTTTTTCTTTTCCGATGTGAGATTAATAACTTCGCCTCTTCTCAGGCGTGATAATATTAACAAAATATAATATCTTAGATTGATATGATAGAAATAACGTGAGAATCTTTGATCATTAGGTCAATTAATGGATCTATAAATATTGATACGCACAAGTGTTGATAGTTCAAGTATTTTTATACATGCTAATATATCTCATTCCATTCGTATAAATATGTTGTTATGTAAATATAATTAAATTATTGATAGTTCAAGTATTTTTATACATGCTAATATATCTCATTACATTCGTATAAATATGTTGTTATGTAAATATAATTAAATTATTAATTTAGTTTAATAACTTAATTTGGTTATTATATTTTGTTTTTTAATGTAATTATAAAAACAAACCAGTTGAGATAAAATTTAAAGGCTAAATAGTATATAAGCTCTTGAATTTTTGTAAAAAATCAATTAAGCCCCTGAATTTTTTTTACACCCAATTAAGTTTTCAAACTCCAAAAATTTCTATCAATTCACACCTTTGAACAACGTTAACCGTTAAACCTTATAAATTTTTGGATCAATTGGGGCAATGTGTCAGTGACACAATATTGTCACTTAGAATTTCTAAAATTTTATTTTATTTAAAATTTTCTTTAAAAGTTCTAAAAAACTTATAAAAATAGTTTTTTAAAAAAATCTGTAAATATTGTATGACAGAGCTGTAGTATGTCACACGACAGTAATATCTCAAGAAAATAACTTAAAAATTGAAGGTCAAAATTGGTCAAAGGGCTTAATTGATCAAATTTATGGATTCAGGGGCTTCATTAGGTGAAAAAAAACTAGGGACTTGATTAATTTTTTTTCTTTCAAAAACTTAAGAGCTTATGATATCCTTAAGTCAAATTTAAAATATTAAAATTGTGTATCAATTAATATATACCATTAAATATCAATACAAGTCGAAACGTATCAAATCAATTTGAAACAGTCAGAACCCAACAAGTGTCTCAGTGGAAAAACGAAAGATGTTCTTCTTAGGAGACACGAGTTCAAATCGCTTTGTCTACAAGATATTGCGCATTGTCAAATGGTTAAAGAATATATATGGATAAATACTACATTGTAATCACTTTTAGATCATTAAAAAATTGAAACAGTCAAAATACAACAAAATTTTGATGGATGGCGCCTTATCAAATCCATTCTTCATGGGTTTAAACTATTTCTGTATTTTTTTCATTGGGTTAAATTTTGATTAGGTCTTCGAATCTTAAAAAAATTAGTTGGTTCTCTTGACATCTTAATGTGTTTAGATTTAAAATATATTTGTAATTTATATAAACTATTAAATATTTAATATTTTTGGTTAATTAATCAATATGAAATTTTAAAAAAATTTACAACCATTAACCTATCAAACATTTAATTAATCGACTGATTAACTGAAATAAAATTTAATTCAGTTAATTAATTTAGTTTTAACTAAATAATTAACCTCATTAGTTATAATAGAGACATATGTAAAACAAAACATCTATTCATATTTTTGGATAGAGCTTTCATAAGATAGGATCTATATCATAATGGATTTTGGATTAAAGATTCACATATGGTAGAATTTATTGGCGGGAAATAACAAGGACCAGAGGGGTTATGGTTCTCTAAATTTTTGAAAAAAATAATACTCCCTCCATCCCACAAATAATGTTCCTTATTGAATTTTTTGGGTCAATTTTTTTTAACTTTGACTCATAATTGTTTAAAATTTATTATTGATAAAAATATGAAAAATATATATTTTAAAAACCTCTAATCAAGTAAATTTTAAGTATATATTTTATAAAATTTAATTATTTAAAATATTTAATATAATTATAGTCAAAGTTTATAAAATTTGACTTTTAAAAAGTCAATAAAGGACATTATTTGTGGGACGGAGGGAGTATTTAAATTCTCAAAAACCTATTCAAAAAACTAATTTGGTCACTACAAATTTAAAAATCATATTATTATTTATAAATATATTCATTGATATTTGACTTATTGTCAAGGGAATGATCTTTCCAGTCTAATTTACGAAAAATTTTACAACGGGTGTCGCACACCTTTGAATACCACTAACGCTGAACACCATTAAATTAACTAATAAAGATTAAAAGTCTCAATGACTCAACATACAATTAATATTTATTTAAAATAAAAATTCAATTAAATTATTTTTTATATATATTATATTTTTAATCTTTATTTTCAAATAATTAGATCAAATATCAATCATAGTCAATTCCTAAATTAAAAAAAACTTAAATCTTTTTCTCCTTCTTGCCATTCCAGCCGTTGCCGCCGTTAGTCATCGTTCGCCGATAAAATTATCACCGCCGCAACTCTGTTCCTGTTGCAATCGAGTAATTTTTTTACTAATTCGCGCCATTAATTTTCACTGAAAAATCAAAATTCTGGCAGATTAGTATCTAAGGATGGCAACGGGGCGGGGCGGGTTTTTGGCCGCACTGAACCCGCCCCAATATATTAATCCCAAAACCCAACCCCGCCCCGCCCCGGAAATAAAATAATAATTTATCCGCCCCGTCTCGATTTATAAACCCTAAACCCGACTCAAAAATGTAAAAAATATATTAAATTTTGTCGACGATAAATGTTAGATTCGATCGAACGACCATTATATTTACAAAATATAAATTTCACAGACTTTAAACTATATAAAAAATAAAATAAAACCAATTAAATTACTCATATGAATAAAAAATACATATTTTAAAAAATAAACTCGACCATTGACTTTTAGAATTAGATATGTTAAAATTCGAACAATATCTAACAAAAATTTACGATAAACACAAACTAAAAAAATAGCTTGAAACTCCTAAAAGTATTTATATATAGTGGTATTTTTATAAATATAATAAAAATAAAAAAATACCGAGGCGGGGAATTTTCATATCGTACCTGAACCCGCCCCGACCCGACTTTACAATTTTAAATACCCGCTCCGATCCCCAAAAGTCATTAAAAAACCCGATCGGGTCGGGGCACACCGGGTCAGGTCGGGGACTGGTAATTTTGCCATCCCTATTAGTATCTAAACTTTACTAAATTTAAACCAAACAAAGTTTTCTTCAATGAAAAAAATTCAAAATGAACATGTGCCTTAACAACAGATTAAACAAAAGTAAAGTCGTTCTTTTACAACGGCTATAGATAGGGGTGTTCAAAAATACTCGACTCGGCCCGACTACCCGATTTAAAATAATTGGGAATTAAAATGAAAATACCATATTTTTTCGGGCCGGGTACCCAACCCGTGAAAAATCACGGGTAATTGGGCTGGGTCCGGGCCTAAAATTTTTTATATCCAGGTACCCAACCCGGTATTTTTATTATATATAATTTTACTTTTAAATTTTTTTATTTTAAGTTATTATTTTTACTCTAATCCCTAAATTCTTTTTTTATACTTGTATTATGTACTTTTAAATTTTAAAATTATCAAAAATATTTATATCAATTTACCAATATGAGATTCGAAGAAAAAAATACGATCCACAGGATGAGCTACACAATATGATTGACATTAAACATGAGTGGCAAAATTGAAGCAGTATGATTATCTTTTAAATCAATGTGAGAAAATAGAACATAAATTATGAATAACATTCACACTCTAAGTTATACAGTAAGATTGTCATGAAACATAATCCATAGAATGAGCTACTGTAAGTTACTTTTTTTAACTACATAGAGTTATTTTATTTTTATTTTTTGACACCATACAATCATCAAATATTGGAGACGGTGTTGATAAATATTATGGGGTCCATCTACCACCTAGAATTATTTTTTTATCGTCATCAAATATTTAGCTACTATAAGTTTTACAGTATGGTTGTCCCATACAGTCTGTAACTACACACTACACAGTAAATACTACATAGAATTATTTTTAACTACATAGTAAACCATGCAACTTCGAATCATTAATTTTTGTATTATGAAATTTTAAATTTTATGTATTTTTATGTGATTTTTTTAATTTTCAGATTTTAAAAAATATTAAAAAAATAAATAGGGTACCCGGTACCCGAATTAACGGGTACCTGCATTTTATGGGTACCCAGTTTATATGGGTCGGGTAACGGGCTGAGGTTTCGGTACCCGAAAATTTTGGGTACCCGGATATGAACACCCCTAGCTATAGATACAACTTGCAAGAAACAAAAAATACCTGAGATTACATTGTCGGATTTTGCAAAAAACTAGGAGATGTAATCACTCATTTTTGTCCGAGTTTTAGTATTATTAGTACTATTTTAATAGTAATATTATTAATGTAAAATCTATAAAAAAATTCAAAAAATAGCATATATATAATATTTAAAAAATTAGTTTATTAAAAAAAAGGTAAAAAACAAAAATAAAATAAAAAATAAAAGAAGAAAGGGGAGGGGAGTGGAGCACAAGGCTCTACGTCACCCTCCTCACCCCTCACTTTGTCTATAAAAGGGGGTTTACATACACACAATTGCAAGCCAAATTTTGGCAAGCAACTCGGCTCCCCAATTGGGAGCTAGCCGCAAGGCTGGCCGGGGTTGGGGGTAGTGCCTTCAGATCCATTTGGTTCGATTCAACATTCGATCGGAGTCCTATTTTGGATCCGATCTAGTTAATTTTTGGAGAGGTCGTGGTAGATCTCAGTGGGGTTCATTCAGGGTTCGTCATTTGAGCTCCTAGCTAGGTATATTTTCTTTCCTTTTTATTTGTGTTGTAATTTTTATAATTTAATGAAGTAGTTAATTTAAAATTGTATTCTTTTTTTTAGTTTGTATGTTTATTTATGTTTTAGATTAATATTTTATTTATGTTAGATTTGTTTTTAGTTATGTGTTAGATTAATATTTGTGAATATTTTAGATTAGTATTTTATTTATGTTAGATTTGTTTTTATTTATGTGTTAAATTAATATTTATGAATGTTTTAGATTAGTATTTTATTTATGTTAGATTTGTTTTTATTTATGTGTTAGATTAATATTTATGTATGTTTTAGTTTAGTATTTTATTTATGTTAGATTAGTATTTTATTATGTTATTATGTATTTATATTTTTATCGCATTGTATTTTTTATATTTGCCATGTTTTAAGTTGCATTACGGATATATTAATTGTCGATGCGGTGCCCTTTTATTCGAACGTAAACGTGGCCAGTATCAAACACAGTGATGGTGGTTTATCGGTTTACTCTCGAATAACGGGGTCCTTAAAATTTACTCGCACTTGTAACCAAATTTTAATTTAATCATCACTTCAATCCGGAAAGTTTAATATTAATAAAGTGGTACTTATTAAAGTACCAATTTTGGGCGGTGTGGGGGTGCTAATACTTCCCCATTCGTAACGGACTCCCGAACCCGACAGTTTTCAAATCTCTGGTTTTATGGTGTCCGGCCTACCTTAGTGGCCGGTGATGACTCCATTTTTTAAATAAAATATGATTTCTCTAAAACCCCCCACGAGGCATATTTTTAAAATACCTGAAATACCCCAAACACCTTAAAACCCATTTTTTAGCATAAAAGAGATCGCTACAGATGGCGACTTCACTAGGGACAATTCTTTTTGTTTTTAAAAAACAAATGAGAGTTGAGCTTTTTAATGTTCTGGAACCTTGCTTTTTGTTGTTTCACTTTCAACGGACATGACATGATAGCCACGGTAGAATAGTACACAACTTTTGTCAATAAGAAGAATGTTCAAAAAGATTGAATCTATACGAAGCCGCCAAGGAACTAGAATTATCCGTTGAAGTTCAAAACCTTTGCTAGGATGAGTGACGATTGAGTCAACGGCCTGATTCAAAGTCGATGAGACAGCCTAGCCTGTGCATGAGAGTGTATTCGAGACATCATACCCGCACAACCGGATGAGGCGATGAAGATGGACATGTTCTCTTTAGGGATATAGTGTTCGATCATTTTCTCGAGGGTTCATGGAAACATCGACGTAGCCATCTTGGATATGTTTGAATGCATGAAACGAAAGGCGAACCCGATACCAGCAATTTTAACCGAGACTTTCATTTCTTTGAGTGCGACCCAGAAACATGTAGTGTAATACCCCAAAATTTACTAAGTTGATTAAGGGTCATTTAGTACTAAGATAATAGCTTAGAAGCTAACTTGTGACTAAAATGACAAAAATGCGAAAGTTGGGATTTCTTTAATTATGGGTTTTGGAAAGGAAATTTTAAGGTCTAAAGGTCCCATGTGATAGATAGTGAATTGAATAAGGTATTCTTAAAGTTTGGTTGAATTTCAAGGAAAATTGGAATGGGAATTGAAGTTTAAAAAGGTAGTGACCAAAATGTAAATTTTGAAAATTTTATAGCTAAAGTATAAACTTTGGAAAAGTTTGGGGACTAAAGTTGTAATTTCCCAAAAGTTAAGGGTTTTTATTTCATAAATAAACAGATCACCTAAGGCGTGAATCAAATGCGGAATTATTGGCTCGATCTGATACTTCGATTATTGGGAAAATCGCAGTTAAAGTTTAAGTGGAATTCAGATACCCGGACCGAACTGGAAAATTTTAAAATTTTGCCATATGATAGAGAAAGGTTATAAAAGTCATTTCCAAGTGTTGTAAATATTTTTAGTTCGATTCAAGATGAACCCTACAATTTATTTCTGAGTAAAGGATTATTTATCGGTATATTGGATCGAATGGAAATTTTGGAGACTGATCCGAAAGCTATCGAAAAGTCATAGAATATTATTTTAATAATATTTTATTATGTTTGGTTGAATTTTAACTAGATTTAGTTGGATTGTAATAGAATTGCAATTTGGAAACAAACTAGTAAATAAAGACTAGTTGGATGGCAAATTGGTCATTTGGCCCCAATGGCAATTTTGAAATATTTAAAAAGTTATAAGGGAAATTTTGGAAATAGAAAATGGAAGATTAAATCTTTGCCCTTGATCGATGGTAAAATCAATCTCAACCATTGGATAAAAGGGCAAAATTGTAATTTCACTATTAAATGAATTTAATATTCATTTAATAGATATATGTGTAAAATAATGGTGAAAATATGAAGATTTTGTTCATCTTTTCCAGCAACAAACGTGAGGGCTAGGGAAAGAAAGAGAAAATTTTTTCCATGCTCGATTCAAGCCCCGAAACTCAGCTTTCAGGTAATCTCTTAAACTACAAAGTTGTTCTACTCTTCAAGCTCTATCTTTTGATATCAATAATTCATGGAATCCATGCTTGATTGATGAGAATTTATATGAGAAAGAAATTAGGGTTTATGGATCAAATTGGGGCTTTTGAGATTTTATGATTCCATGATTGAATTCAAGTTGAAATCAAGCTAGTATGATGTTAAAATCGTGATATTGAGTTGGGATTTAAGTTTTACATGTTTTGATTATTATGAAGATGATTAGGGTTTATGGATTCAAGTTTAATTTAGGGTTGGTGATGTTGAAATAATGATCTAGTAAGCTTGAATTGTTGTTTGGAAGCAAAACCCTAAGTTAAATTGTGTAGGGACCATTTCGGCAACTTGAAAAGTTGAAGGACCAAATCTGAATTTTTATAATTTGGAGTGTATTTGTGTTATTAATGATGTTAGAGATAAGAAAATGAAGTTAGAATGCCAAATTGATGTTGAATTGAATTGGTGACCATTTTGATAATTTGTCAAAGTTAAGTGACCAAATCTAAATTGAAGTTTTGTATGGGGGTTAAATCTGATTTTTATTTGTAATGATGGAATTAAGGTAGTAATGTTGAATTGAGGACTAAATTGCAAAGTTAAGAAGCATGAATCCTTATCTTTGCATTTTAGTGACTATTTCGGTAAATAAGGAAAATCGAGGAGAATTATTGTGAATAATTATTTGGTGAAGAATGTGATGAGTTGGTGGTTTAAAGCTAGTGATTGGACTAAATTAAAAAGTAGAGAAGTAAGGAGAAGTTAGTATAAAAGTTGAAGTTGTTTATGGAAGTTGTGTAGAAAAACTGGTTTATGGCAGTAACTTTGAAAATTCACCATAAATTCTACAAAAATGGTTAGAAGGTGAATTTTATACCGATATAAAGATTTGTTTTTCTAGTTTCATTTCCAACAAACGAAAACTGATTTTGAGTTTCGAGCAAACAGATATGAATTTTTAAGTGGTGAAAGGTCAAAAAACAGTATAGCAGACTGTTCCAAAATTCAATACTGGAAATTGACTTTGAAAATTCGCCATAAATCTTACAAGTTGAATTTGGGCTATTAATTTATATGTTTGAAAAGCTTATTGAATCTAGTTTCTTTCATAACAAACAGAATCGAATTCCGAGTTGTAGATTATTTTATAGAAATATTTCTTGGAGGTACTGCAAACTACCAAAAAATGAGAATTGATACACTTTGTATCTAAGGTTGATTAGTAAGCTTGAAAAGGGTTAATGGAAGTTCAAATTGGTCACTAAGGACCATAATGAGATTTTTCACAATACAAGGAAGAAAGGAAAACGTTTGGAAATTTTTATATTCGAATGATTATATTGGACAATATGTCTAAGATATTGTTAGATTGGGATCTAACAAATATTTTACCTATTTGAATTATGAAGTTAAGTTTGAATCAAGGGAGGTTCGAGGTATGATGAAGGAAATGATCAAAGAGGACTTAGTGAGGCATACTAATAAATTGTCCAGGTGAGTGCAATGCATACATAACATTATACATGGATGTTTCATACATCACCGGTAGGACTTGCGATGAGTCTAGCTGGTTTATATATTGTCATAATTATGTCATTGATCATATATTTGACATACTTTAAATATGTCAAAGGTTGAAAATAAATGCATTGATCACTAGTTATTGATGATGGTATAATATGAATGTTATTTTGGTTATGAACTGTTAAATGTTGATATATATTGATATATGTTGCCATTGATGACTAAATGATGAAATAAAGCCCAATGTATGATATAGAGGTTCAAATGTATAGTTGGCTAGCCATAGAGTCATAAACAGCTGTATAAATATTCTAAGCACTACGGTGCAATTTTATTAATACTCAATGAGGGTATACTCATGCAAGGTTTGGGTATACGGAAGCACTTAGGGTGCTAAGCACTATGGTGCAAATAATATACATACTCAAGAAAGGTTGGGTATGAGGGGATGACTCGTGTACATAGAATCTCTTAGTTCGATACCTTGGGCTAAATAAATTGAAAAGAATAAAAAAAAAGAAAGAAACATGAATATAAGCTTGAAAGCTTGTAGATAGAAATGGAAAAAAGGTATTGGTAAGCATTGAAAGCTTACGGATGGAAATGATAACGGTATTGGTAAGATCTAATCTTATCACTTTGATGTACATATTTATTTATGTTAACGAGCATGTAATAGTAAGGTGAAAATATTTTTTTAAAACTTTACGCGAATAACTAAATACTTTGTAATATTTGAAGATGAAAATATTATTTTTAAACTTTACTCGAATAACTAGATTTGTAAATAAAAACTAAATACATTGTAATATTTTTAAAGAAACAAAATTTTACCGAATTACAAATGTATAGGGTTTTACGAATGTTTTGTGATACCTCTGGCTCGTATTCAGTGTTGGATACGGGAAAATGGGTGTTACATTTATTGATATCAGAGCTACATGTTTAGCCGATTCTTGGCCTAAATGGAAATGTTTTTTATGTTAAAAAAAGTATACATGCCACTAGGATATCAATATTACTGATCTGATGTTTTTATGATCCGATTGATGTCGCTCCTTACTAATGTAAATTGGGATGAATTATAAGAAATATTTGAGCCAAGAAAGCGTGATGAACTGGTAAATTGGAAGCTTTGCAATGAATCAAAAGTAGTAATAATAAGGTTAATAATAACCCTTCGAATAAATTGGAACAAGAAAGGGGCACTGGTACAACAAGAAGCGCCTATACCGAATTAAGGAACTGAAAAGTTTAGAAACACCTGAATTGAAAGGAAAAGCAGATTAAGGTCTAGTGATTGTTGATTTATAACTGAATAATCTAAGGATTACACTGGACGGATACCGAGAAATTGGATGAGTTGTTTTGTTGCTCCGAGATTTAAGCTAGATTCGAAAACCATATGAATTTGCTTCATAGCCAGGATTGCACATATCAGTCCGAGTTTATAACATCAGGACTGATAAAGATTGTGATGATTCAAAAATCATAGAAGGCGCATCTCATCTTTTTGGATAAACCTGCATTGATGTTGATGGGTCCTAGCTTTACACATTCGTATATAAGTACGAAGTTGAGTGGTGAACGAGATATCCTTTTAGAACCCATTTCAAGTAATATAGAGGTCACGAATTTTTTGGGTTGTAATGTAAGGGCGAGCTGAACATGTGGAATTGCTCGATAAAAACATAAGAAATAGAGTTCTCGATAAATTTAATGGAATTATCTTTTGAGGAGTCCAAGATGATTGTGGGCATGAATTGGTTACCTTCCTATCAAGTCATGATGAATTGTCATATAAAGTGATTAATATTGAAAAACATGGAAGGCACTAAAATAGTAGTAGTTGATAAAGGGTAAATCCCTTTTCTAATGTAATTTTAGTTTTTTTATTAAGGAAATTGTTGTTATAAGGTTGTTAAATTTTCTTAGCAAATATAGTGGATACTCAGACTGTTAAAGTTAAATTGGAAAATAACTCGATTGTCTAAAAATATCTGGATGTATTCCCAGATGGGTTACTCGAAATTACCTCTAGATTGAGAGGTGAAATTCAAAATAAAGATGTTACCAGGCATTATGCCTAAATTAATAGCCCCGTATAAAATGGCTTCGACCGAACTTCGAGATTTAAAGGTACAAATTGCAAGGAATGTTAGGTCAATGTTTTATAAAGCCAAGTGTGTTAATTGTGAAAGAGAAAGAGTAGTTTCCATTAGCTCGAGAAGGTAATAGTAAAGAATAAATATCTTCTTCCGAAGACTGATGATCTTTTGATTAGTTAAAAAAATCAAGGAAGAAGAAATTCTAAAGACAGCTTTTCAGACTCGGTATGAATACTATGAGTTCGTGGTGATACCTACGGCATTTATAAGCCTAATGAACCAAGTATTCTAATTTTGCTTGGACCAATTTTTGGTAGAGTTCATTGAGTATATTTTGGTCTATTCAAAGGAAAAAGAATAATAAGATGCCCATTTTGCATTGTTCTTCAGATCTTTCGAGAAAAGAAGCTATATGCTAAATTGTTAAAGTATGAGATTGGTTGGCAAAAGTTGTTTTATTAGTTATGTGGATTGGGCAATGGGAATAAGAATAGACCTCAAGAAAGTACAAATTATATTTGAATGGAAACCTCTGAAAAATGTTTTAGAGGTTCAGAATTTCTTGATGACTGTCTCCTTATTGACCAAGCTATTGAGGAAAGAAATGTCGTTCAGTTGAACAGATCAATGCTAAGAAATCTTTGAGACATTAAAGGAGATCTTAATAGAAGCCACGGTACCAGTACAACCAGAATCGGGTAAAGATTATGTGGTGTATAGCGATGCTTCTTATAACAGTTTGGGATGCGTACTTATGCAAGAAGGAAAAGTAATGGTCTATGCTTGAGACAACTTAAGATATATGAGAGGAATTATCTTACTTAGAATTTGGAGCTAGCAATGGTTGTATTTGCTTTAAAAGATATAACATCATTATTTATACAATGAACGATGCTATATTTATATAGGTTATAAAAGTTTAAAGTATATGCTTACTAAAGGATAGTTAAACTTGACGTAAAGAAGTTGGATTGAGCTTTTTAAGAATTATGATAGGGTCATTGACTATCATCTAGAAAAAAGCTAATGTGATAGCTGATGCTTTCAGTCGAAAGACAATTATTGCCTTAAGAGCTATGAATGCAAGACTGACATTAAAAGAAGATGGTGTTTTGATTGTCACGTTAAGAATAAAATTTACCATATTGAATTAAATAAGATATCTTTAAAGAAAGGATGAGAAATGTTGTCAAGGTGCAAACATGTGGAAAAGAGTGAAACTGAAAACTTGGAAGTTAGGTTTGATAGATATTTGTATTATCAAGGAAGAATTTCTATCTCAATGATGGAAACTATATGTTGACCCTGAAAGAAAAGATATTTAATATGAAGATAAGGATAAAGTATTCCTTAAAAGTTTCACCTTGGAAGAAGGTGTTATGGTTTGGACAAAAAGAAAGTTAAGTTCAAAATTTATTGGGCTATAAGAAATTGTGAAAGGAGTTAGTCTGATAGTTAACCTTAATAGTTAGCTTTATCTTTGGAAATGAAGAAGATTCATAATGTGTCGATGCTCTGGAAATATTGATTAGACCTATCACTTGTTACTCCGGAGAAAATAGAGATTCAGTCAGATTTAAGCTATGAAAAAGAACTGGTAAAGATCCTAGCACATGGAGTCAAAGAACTAAGAAAACAATACAATCCCTTTTGTCAAAGTTCTTTGACAAAAATCACAAGGTGTTACATTTGGAGATATCAGAGCTACATTTGTAAAAGTCATTTCCATGTGTTGGAAATATTTTTAGTTCGATTCAAGATGAATCCTACAGTTTATTTCTGAGTAAAGGATTATTTATCGGTGTATTGGATCGAATGGAAATTTTGGAGACTGATCCAAAAGCTACGGAAAAGTCATAAAATATTATTAAATATTATGGTTGGTTGAATTTTAACTAGATTTAGTTAGATTGTAATAGAATGGCAATTTGGAAACAAACTAGTAAATAAAGACTAGTTGAAGGGCAAATTGGTCATTTGGCCCCAATAGCAATTTTGAAATATTTAAAAAGTTATAAGGGAAAATTTGGAAATAGAAAATGGAAGATTAAATCTTGGCCCTTGATTGATGATAAAATCAATCTCAACCATTGGATAAAAGGGCAAAATTATAATTTGACTATTAAATGAATTTAATATTCATTTAATAGATATATGTGTAAAATAATGGTGAAAAGATGAAGATTTTGTTCATATTTTCCAGCAACAAACGTGAGGGCTAGGGAAAGGAAGAAAAATATTTCCAAGCTCGATTCAATCCCCGAAACTCAGTTTTCAGGTAATCTCTTCAACTACAAAGTTGTTCTACTCTTTAAGCTCTATCTTTTGATATAAATAATTCATGGAATCCATGCTTGATTGATGAGAATTTACATGAGAAAGAAATTAGGGTTTATGGATCAAATTAGGGATTTTGAGATTTTATGATTCCATGATTGAATTCAAGTTGAAATCAAGCTAGTATGATGTTAAAATCATGATATTGAGTTGGGATTTAAGTTTTACATGTTTTGATTTATTATGAAGGTGATTAGGGTTTATGGATTCAATTTTAATTTAGGGTTTGTGATGTTGAAATAATGATCTAGTAAGCTTGAATTGTTGTTTGGAAGCAAAACCCTAAGTTAAATTGTGTAGGGACCATTTCGGAAACTTGAAAAGTTGAAGGACCAAATCTGAATTTTTATAATTTGGAGTGTATTTGTGTTATTAATGATGTTAGAGATAAGAAAATGAAGTTAGAATGCCAAATTGATGTTGAATTGAATTGGTGACCATTTTGACAATTTGTCAAAGTTAAGTGACCAAATCTAAATTTAAGTTTTGTAAGGGGATTAAATCTGATTTTTAGTTGTAATGATGGAATTAAGGTAGTAATGTTGAATTGAGGACTAAATTGCAAAGTTAAGAAGCATGAATCCTTATCTTTGCATTTTAGTGACTATTTCGGTAAATAAGGAAAATTAGGGAGAATTATTGTGAATAATTATTTGGTGAAGAATGTGATGAGTTGGTGGATTAAAGCTAGTGATTGGACTAAATTGAAAATTAGAGAAGTAAGGAGAAGTTAGTATAAAAGTTGAAGTTGTTTATGGAAGTTGTGTAGAAAAACTGGTTTATGGCAGTAACTTTGAAAATTCACCATAAATTCTACAAAAATGGTTAGAAGATAAATTTTATGCCGATGTAAAGATTTGTTCGTTTAGTTTTGTGTCCAACAAACGAAAACTGATTTTGAGTTCCGAGTAAAAAGATATGAATTTTTAAATGGTGAAAGGTCAGAAAACAGTATAGCAGGCTGTTCCGAAATTCAATACTGGAAATTGACTTTGAAAATTCGCCATAAATCGTACAAGTTGAATTTGGGCTATTAATTTATATGATTGAAAAGCTTATTGAATCTAGTTTCTTTAAGAACAAACAGAATTGAATTCCGAGTTGTAGATTATTTTATAGAAATATTTCTTGGGAGGTACTACAAACTACCATAAAATGAGAATTGATGCACTTTGTATCTAAGGTTGATTAGTAAGCTTGAAAAGGGTTAATGGAAGTTCAAATTGGTCACTAAGGACCATAATGAGTTTTTTCACAATACAAGGAAGAAAGGAAAACGTTTGGAAATTTTTATATTCGAATGATTATATTGGACAATATGTCTAAGATATTGTTAGATTGGGATCTAACAAATATTTTACTTATTTGAATTATGAAGTTAAGTTTGAATCAAGGGAGGTTCGAGGTACGATGAAGGAAAGGATCAAAGAGGACTTAGTGAGGCATACTAATAAATTTCCCAGGCGAGTGCAATGCATACATAACTTTATACATGGATGTTTCATACATCAGCGGTAGGACTTGCGATGAGTCTAGCTGGTTTATATATTGTCATAATTATGTCATTGATCATATATTTGACATATTTTAAATATGTCAAAGGTTGAAAATAAATGCATTGATCACTAGTTATTGATGATGGTATAATATGAATGTTATTTTGGTTATGAACTGTTAAATGTTGATATATATTGATATATGTTGCCATTGATGACTAAATGATGAAATAAAGCCCAATGTATGATATAGAGGTTCAAATGTATAGTTGGCTAGCCATAGAGTCATAAACAGCTGTATAAATATTCTAAGCACTACGGTGCAATTTTATTAATACTCAATGAGGGTATACTCATGCAAGGTTTGGGTATACGGAAGCACTTAGGGTGCTAAGCACTATGGTGCAAATAATATACATACTCAAGAAAGGTTGGGTATGAGGGGATGACTCATGTGCATAGAATCTCTTAATTCGATACCTTGAGCTAAATAAATTGAAAAGAATAAAAAAAGAAAGAAACATGAATATAAGCTTGAAAGCTTGCAGATAGAAATGGAAAAAAGGTATTGGTAAGCATTGAAAGCTTACGGATGGAAAAGACAACGGTATTGGTAAGATCTAATCTTATCACTTTGTTCTACATATTTATTTATGTTAACGAGCATGTAATAGTAAGGTGATCATATGCATTGTTAATCATTAATATTGATATTATGACTATTCCACTTGAATTTGAATTATTGCCTCATTAAGTAAATACTTAGCGTGTAACTGTTTTACACGTAGGAAAGAAGAAATGGTTGGAGTAAGGAGCATATGCGGACATCATCAATTAATAACAGGTACATCAGTATCAGTACGATATCTTTTGATACTGTTTGATATTTACTAGTTTGCATGTATATTAAAAGGGTATGCCTGCTCTGATAGAATTTGTATTTTATTTGGTATATGGATGAATTTTAAATCGGTCAGTTTTTAGGCAGTTTTATTAATTATATCAAGACAAATTAAATTGAAAAGTTGCTGCCTGAAAATAAACTCAATTTGAATATGAAAGTATTATTTTTAAACTTTACGCCAATAACTAGATTTGTAAATAAAAACTAAATACATTGTAATATTTTTAAAGAAACAAAATTTTACCGAATTACAAAGTAGATGGTTTTACGAATGTTTTGTGATACCTCTGGCTTGTATTCAGTGTTGGATACGGGAAAAGGGGTGTTACATTTATAGGGGCATATCTGTAGAAGTCTTCTTTTTTGGCTCCAGAATCTGGACCCTTTAATTCCTATGAAAGTCGTTCGAAAGGGTGATTACAAGCGGAATCAACGCCTTTATTTGCATTCATTTTGCATATCATGACATAGTGTTGATTCAAGAACAATTCATTTAAAAGGCTTTCAAATTAGAAAAAAGTATGCTTTGCCAAAAATGATAATATTACATTATCAAATAGGCCGAGCAAAGACCAATCGAGAAAGAAGACGGTCTGATAGTAAGGCACGTGCGGCGTAGAGGATCCAGTAGGGACTACAGAACACTAATTTTAAAATCTTCACATTTAACCCTTTGTAAAAATGTCAAAGATTTTAATTTAACTCATTCAAAAAAATTTGAAAATATTATTATTGTGTTTTGAATTCTTTTCCCTCCTAAAACTTTCTAAAAAAAACCTTAAAAGTTTTATTTTTTAAGTAAGTTAAAACTTTTTGATAATAAAAAGGGAAAATCTTTAAACCAAAGGATCTTTGAGAATTTTAACGTAAACCCAAAAGTTTTAAAAACTTTAAGTAGACCCCCTTTGGACCGCTAGGATCCAACCCTATTTAGACGCATTATTTGAAGATCGGTTTTTTGCACCCAGATCAACCGAAAAAGAAACTCTTGTCTGCATTATGCCTACATTTGCCAATGTTTTTTAGAAGCCAAAGAATGAAGATCATGATGTCACAAGTCTATAGAGTAGCATAAGAGGAGAAGAAGAGGTCACCCATAATCTTGAAGACGACGTCGAGACGTGGAGCACAAGCTTTTCTTCCCGAAGTCAAGATCTTCAGAAGGAAGCTAACTGTTACCTGTAATTCATTATTAGTTTCTTGCAAGTAGACATTTTTCTATTGAACGGAAGTCTTTTAAGGATTATTCGAGAATCAACACCGCATTTGCATTCATGCATTGCATTGCATCACATTGTACAGTCATGGCATATTTTGCATAACATTATCATTACCTTGCATAAATTTTTTTGGGACTAATCCAAAGACAAATTAGAGTTTTATCGTGAATAAAAGAATTGAACACACTCAAAAATCAAGATTCAAGCAGTTAGAAGATGGGCTCGAGAAAAAAAAGAGAAGAAGTTTGATGCCTTCGATGCAAGAAAACTTTGTTTGAACCCTTATTTGGTCATTCCTCCGAATTTTAAAGATTCCCAGATTTGCGCAGGATGACAAAACAAGATGCCCCAAGATTCACCTGACCATGATCTACAAAAAGATAGAGGGCTGCATTGAGAATGAAAAATTATTGTTCCACTGCTTCTATGACAGTTTAGTAGAACCCACCGTGATATGGTATAACTGTTTGAGTAGAGACCAAGTTCAGTCGTGGGGAGACTTAACCAATATAAATATACTTTGGGCCTAGCACCAAGTCGTCAGTATCTCCATGGTACGAAGATTAAACTTGATGAAGGCTTCAAGGAATGTACTTTAAGGTGGTTGTGTTTAGCGACCCTGGTGCAGCCTCTCGTAGACGAAGAGGAAAGTGACTTCCATGTTTTATGCCACCTTTCATATTTCTTCTTTGATAAGATGCTCGGGAAAATGAAGGCCAGCTTTGAGAACTTCATGACAGTCGAAGAGAGAATCGAGCATGCACTCCGGGACCTAAGTTTAAAGACCAGACTTACCTAGGAGTAGAAGAAAAGAAAGATATAAATGGGTACCACGTTCAAGATTCTCATAACGGTAAGAGAAGGAGGCCTGATAATCCCTCCGAATCACCGAGAGAAATTTATCGAGCAAGTCTGAAAATATTTAGGGTACTCATTTCAGACATATTTTCTCATTTGGTCGAAGGTTAGCAGCTCACCCTTAGGCCGATAAATATTACACCTAACACATTTGCCCACAATTTTGACTTGAATAGTGTATATGAGTTTTATGTGGGGGCATTGGAGCATGGCACCGAGAAATCCAGAAGCTAGTTGGCGAGGGAGTCCTAACGCAAGAATTGATCCAGCAAGGAAAAACAAGAGAAGTGGCCAGCCTACACTACATTGAAAGGGCCGAAATGAGTTAGTACTCGGAAGGTAGTCCGAAGGTCCCTATGGTTTTCCCATCAGTTCACAAAAAAATTCTCAATGTTTTGAAGAAAAAAACCCTTAAACAGATATTTTTTCACATTTCGATTTAGAAAGCGTTTTTGCATTATTTGATTCTTTAAACATTTCATTCATTGTTATGAGGTAGTTTTTGATTTTCCATACACATATACACATTTTTTAATGGACATATGTATATATCATTTCTATACCCGGTCCTTGAATCTCAAATGCAAGAATACTTGTGGTTAAAATTTGAAAATCAACTCTAAGTTGCTTATATTTAGAAGAATTGAAAGTTGTAAGGATATTGCAAATGTGAGTATCCGTTAATCCACTTAGGCCAATAGAGGAACAAAGTGAATGTTTAGACAATGGGCAGTTCCCATTTTAGGAATTTTCCTTCTCAGACACTTGTCGTTTAAGATTCTTGAATCGAGAATTGACCCTAAACCTTTACCCCTAAAGGCTTTCTCAGGACATCTATGAATGGAAGGGCGAATGGTATTCTTTCACTTTACTAAGAGAAAGAGATTAAACCAGATAGATTGGACATGAAGGCCATAGAACTACTAGAGGAAAATGGATGATGACAAGTTTATGCTCAGAAAGTAAACCAAGCAACATAAGAAATGGCAATCAGAAGGCTGAAGCAATCAAGAGCGAGTACACTAAGTTAAATAGTGTAAGAAGAAGATACATTAAGACCCTACTGTTCGATGAGCACCAATTTAGAAGAGCTGGGTAAAATTGATTACGTTCAAGCAGATACAAGAGACAATGTCTAGTATAGATACAATTTGATTCGAGAATACATCCACAGACTCGAATAAGAGGAAAGAGACTCTAGGCTGAAAACCCAAAATGGGCAGTATAAAAAAAGAGAAAAAAAAGAAAAAAAAAGAAAGAGACAATCAAAAAAAGAAGAAAAAGAGAGATTACACTCCACTGTTTGGGTTTACTAAAAGGTATTCCTAGATAAGAGTGTTTAAAAAGAGAGAAATGAGTAGAATTTTTTGGGGCACTCCGTTGTAGTGAAAAGCTCAGAAGGTGGTCGTATGCTCATTCCATCTTTTAAGTCAAAAGTGGAGTAGCTATATGAGTGATATATTCAAATCATGACTATGCCAAGTAACTCGGGGTTCTGTTGTATGCTCCATCATTATCCTTGAGACAAAAGACTGCGATTAGTTGAATTCTCTTAGAGAAGAAAAAAAGATAAGATGAAGAGAGAAAAAAAAGAAAAAGAAAAAAAAGAGAGAAAAAAGAAAAAAAGAAAAGGAATAAAAAGAAAATATTGTATATACTTCACACACAAATCAAACAATACAAGATCAAGACTTCAACTGTAAGAAATGAGCAAGAGATACATAAATAATCCATTTTTGAAGATTTGTATAGAAGCTTGAATTGAAGCCAAGTCAAGACAAGTCGGCCTGAAGATTGCCAATTTCGAAAAGGGAAATGACCTTTAAGGTGAAAACCCAAAAATGGGCAGTCTAGAGCGATCCCGAAAAATGAAGAGGAAAGAGTAGTCTGGCTGAGCTTGTTGGCATCAATATCCAACCAAAATACACTGATTTGAAGATACAGAAGAAGTAAGTGAACTCTAGGGTGAAAACCCAAAGGTGGGCAGTCTAGAGCAATAAAAAATATGAACATTTCATCTAGGCATACCAATCACAATAATTCCCATAAATGTACATAATCCTTCATTCAAGGAACTTTGGAGGATCAATTATTTTTTTTATAGAAAACAAGCATCAATACACAGCCAGAATGCAAGACGGACCAAAAGAAAGAGAGTGAGGAAATGAACTCTAGGGTGAAAACCCGAAAACGGGCAGTCTAAAGTGATCCAAAAAAATAAAAAAAGGAAAAAAGAGAATACTCCATTTAAGCATATCATGATCATACGAGCACAGAGATACGGCTTCGTCTAACCATAAACCAAATGTCTACATTACAAGCCTCCAAAGACCATTCTGATCGCCCATAGATATCCAAGTTGAATAAGAATGTCTTCAGATTTCATTCCGCCTATAAGGGTTAACCTTGCTTCAAGGAACGTCAAACTTTGAAGTGCTTGATCGACACCCAAATGAGTGAAGAATAAGGCATGGTGAGTTAGTGAGATTAAGAGAGCCACCTTAAATGGGTTAGAAATTAGGTATGGGATTGTGCCTCTTGAAAGCCTAATAGACTAGAAGAAACTATACATTTGTGTATATCTCCACAATAGTCAAGATCTTCTAAATATGCGCTTCATTAGAGTTGATCTCTTGCAATTTGAAGCAGATGTGCTATGGTGTTTGATATTTTGTGGGCAAACGTGTTTTAAAAGGTTTAACATTTTCTCCCAAAGTTTTGATGTTTACCATTTTTTCCAAACAATATTTTTAAAATGTTTGGTATTCCCTCCAAGTCGTGATTTTCAAAATGACTGTTATCTTTTCAAACAATCATTATTTTTTGTATTGAAATATACACAAGTAAATTGTCTTTTGCATTACTTTTAAAAATGAATAATGATGAGATTTAAAGCATAGGGACCGAGATTTAGTTCCCGTCGAAATGCTACGAGAAGATCAAGGATGAGCTCAGGGGATTGAAGCATTTTTGCTCACCCTAGTGATTAGAAATATATCAAGGCTCTGTATGATGGGTCAGGAAATTCGAGGCAGTGGAGCCCGTAATTGAATGGGGCAACGCCAAGTGAAGAAGATGACAAGGGTTCTTATAAGAATAATATAAGGGCCATAATATCATTTGTGAAGATAAATGATAACCCTGAAGACAAAAAAGCCTTCTACAATAAAGATTTGAAAGCGTGTTAATTCAGATTCGAAGTGATTGATCATATGAGGATTTAAGAGCATACAATGAAGAAGTAAATGGATGAAGAAATCTGAGGAACGAACTTTCAGAGTGTAAGACTTTAGAACAGAAAAAAAGAAGAGAGAAAAGAGAGTGAGAGAAGAAAAAAAAGAAAAAAAGAGAAGAAAGAAAGAAATAAGAAAAGAAAAGAAAAAGAGAGAAAAAAGAAAAAAGAGAAAAATAAGAAAAAAAAAAGAAGAAAAAGAAAGCATTACATTGCACGCATCATATAGATAGAGGCATATCATTTTTTGCTTGTTTTAGACAGGTATTTAAAGAATTGTCAAAAAGTTTAAAGAAGCAGATTTCATTAAATGAAGAAAGTTCGGCAGGCATAGTAGCGTGAGTCCAGGTGACGGTAGCTAAAGTAGCGTAAAGCCGGATATTAAGTTTTTCGGGCCATCAGTAAGACCTTCAGGCATGATGATAAGACCTTCAGGCCACCAGTAAGTCTTTCGAGCATGGTGATAAGTCGTTCGAGCCATCAATAAGTCCTTCGGGCATGATGCGGCAGCCATAGTAGCGTGAGGCCAGATGAGGATAGCCATAATAGCGTGAGGCTAGATGACTATATCCAAAGTATCATAAAGCCGGATATTAAGTTTTTCGGGCCATTAGTAAGACTTTTGGGTATGATGATAAGACCTTCGGGCCACCAGTAAGTCTTTTGAGCATGGTGATAAGTCATTCGGGCCATCAATAAGTCTTTCGGGCATGATGCGGCAACCATAGTAGCGTAAGGCCATATGACGGTATCCAAAGTAGCGTAAAGCCAGATATTAAGTCATTCGGGCCATTAGTAAGTCTTTCGAGCATGGTGATAATTCATTCGGGCCATCAATAAGTCCTTCGGGCATGATGCGGTAGTAATAGTAGAGTGAGGCCAGATATCGAAAGCCATAGTAGCATGAGGCCAGATGACGGTAGCTAGAGTAGCGTAAAGCCGGATATTAAGTCTTTCAGGCCATCAGAAAGACCTTTGAGTATGATGATAAGACCTTAGGGCTATCAGTAAGTCATTCGAGCATGGTGATAAATCTTTCGGGCTATCAATAAGTTTTTCGGGCATGATATGGCAGCCATAGTAGCGTGAGTTCAGAATGATGTCGGCAGCCTTAGTAGCGTGAGTCCAGAAAGATCGGCAGCCTTAGTAGCTTGAGTCCAGAAAGATCGGCAGCCTTAGTAGTGTGAGTCTAGAAAGTTCAGTGGCCGTCTCTGGCATAAATCCCCAAATTTGAAGAAAGATCGATAGCATTAGTAGCGTGAGTCTAGAAAGTTTAGTGGTCACTTTCAGCGTGAATCCCCAAATTTGAAGAAAGATTTCGACAGCCTTAGTAGCGTGAGTCTAGAAAAATATCGACAGCCTTAGTAGCGTGAGTCTAGAAAGATCGGTAGCTTTAGCAGCGTGAGTCCAAAAAGTTCGGCAGCCTTAGTAGCGTAAGTCCAGAAAGATCGATAGCTATTATCGGTGTAAATCCCCAAAATTGAAAAAAGTTCTTCAACCTTAGCAGCGTGAGTCCAGAAAGATCGGTAGCCATTGTCGGCGTGAATCTCAAAATTAAAGAAAGATGTTGGCAGCCTTAGTAGCGTGAGTCTAAAAAGATCGGCAGCCTTAGTAGCGTGAATCTAGAAAGATCGTCAGCCTTAGTAGCGTGAGTCCAGAAAGATCAACAGCCTTATCAGCGTGAGTCTAGAAAGATCGGCAGCCTTAGCAGTGTGAGTTCAGAAGGATCGGTAGCCTTAGCAGTTGAGTCCAGAAAGATCGGTAGCCTTAGTAGCATAAGTCTAGAAAGATCAGCAGCCTTAGTAGCGTAAGTCCAGAAAGCTCGGTGGTCGTCTCTGGCACGAATCCCCGAATTTGAAGAAAGATTTCGACAAAGATCGGCAGCCTTAGCAGCGTGTGTCCAGAAAGATCGGCAGACTTAGTAGCGTGAGTCCAGAAAGATCGGTATCTATTATCGGCGTGAATCCCCAAAATTGAAGAAAGTTCACCAGCCTTAGTAGCGTGAGTCCAAAAAGATCGGTAGCCATTGTCGGCATGAATCCTAGCATGAGTCTAGAAAAATCGGTGGCCATTCTCGGCGTGAATCCCTAAATTCCCAGAAAGATCGATGGCCATTTTCAGCGTTAATCCCCGAATTCCCAAAAAGTTTGGTAGCCATTTTTGGCGTGAATCCCCAAATTTGAAGAAAGATTTCAGCAGCCTTAGTAGCTGAGTCCAGAAAGATCGGTAGCCATTTTGGCGTGAATCCCAAATGCGAATATAAAGGTTTTATATAGGAATGGCCTATATTTTCGAGCACTCGCAGCAAGAGGTTCTATATAGGAAAAACCCGTAGCTCCGAGATTTCAGAAGCTAAAAGTTCTATATAGGAAGGACTTGCGGCTCCAGGGTTTGAAGACTAGTAGTTCTATATAGGAAGAACTCCAGTCGAAAGAATCCATCTGTGACACAGAAGGTTTTATATAGGAAAAACCCGTATTGAAGGCGAAGAGTTCTATATAGGAAGGACTCCAAGCTTTACCGTCTCAGAGTGAAAGTTTCTATATAGGAAGAGTCCTAACTCTAGGATTTCAAGGTAAAAAGTTCTATAGAGGAAGAACTTTTAGTCTGAATGATCCGCCTGAGAAAGCGAAAGGTTTTATATAGGAAGAGCATGTAGCTCCAAGATCGGAATGTGAAGAAGTTCTATATAGGAAGGACTTACAAGCCCGAAGATTCGGCCGAGGAAAAGTGGAGAGTTCTAGAAGAACATGTGATTTCGAAGCCAAGGACAAGGAAGTAGGTCAAAAATTAGTGCTTTTGATCTTTGCTTTGTTCTCGTTTCACAAGAACAAGCAAAGAGGGACAGCTGTAATCACTCATTTTTGTTCGGGTTTTAGTATTATTAGTAATATTTTAATAGTAATATTATTAATGTAAAATCTATAAAAAAAATTCAAAAAATAGCATATATATAATATTTAAAAAAATTAGTTTATTAAAAAAGGCAAAAAGCAAAAATAAAATAAAAAATAAAAAAGAAGGGGGAGTGGAGCACAAGGCTCCACGTCACCCTCCTCACCCCTCACTTTGCCTATAAAAAGGGGGCGTGGAGGGGGGCTTACAGACACACAATTGCAAGCCAAATTTTGGCAAGCAAATCGGCTCCCCAATAGGGAGCTAGACTGGCTGCAAGGCTGGCCGGGGTTGGGGGCAGTGCCCTCGGCTCTAGTTGGTTCGATCTAACATTCGATCGGGGTCCTATTTTGGATCCGATCTAGTTAATTTTTGGAGAGGTCGTGGTAGATTTTAGTGGGGTTCAATCAGGGTTCGTCATTCGAGCTCCTAGTTAGGTATATTTTCTTCCCTTTTTATTTGTGTTGTAATTTTTATAATTTAATGAAGTATTAGTTAATTTAAAATTGTATTCTTTTTTTTAGTTTGTATGTTTATTTATGTTTTAGATTAATATTTTATTTATGTGTTAAATTAATATTTATGAATATTTTATATTAGTATTTTATTTATGTTAGATTTGTTTTTATTTACGTGTTAGATTAATATTTATGAATGTTTTATATTAGTATTTTATTTATGTTAGATTTGTTTTTATTTATGTGTTAGATTAATATTTATGTATGTTTCAGCTTAGTATTTTATTTATGTTAGATTAGTATTTTATTATGTTAGTATTTATTTATATTTTTATCGCATTGTATTTATTTATATTTGCCATGTTTTAAGTTGCATTACGGATATATTAATTATCAATGTGGTGCCCTTTTATTCGAGCGTAAACGTGGCCAGTATCAAACGCAGTGATGGTGGTTTATCGGTTTACTCTCGAATAACGGGGTCCTTAAAATTTACTCGCACTTGTAACCAAATTTTAATTTAATCGTCACTTTAATCCGGAAAGTTTAATATTAATAAAGCGGTAATTATTAACGTACCAATTTTGGGCGGTGTGGGGGTGCTAATCATTCCCCATTCGTAACCGACTCTTGAACCCGACAGTTTTCAAATCTCTGGTTTTACGGTATCCGGCCTAGCTTAGTGGCCAGTGGCGACTCCATTTTTTAAATAAAATATGATTTTTCTAAAACCCCCGCGGGACATATTTTTAAAATACCCTCAAACACCTTAAAACCCTTTTTTTATTGTAAAAGAGATCGCTACAGGAGAAAGTGAAGGAAAAAGGCGACAATTTCGCCGACGGACGATGATTAACAACGATGGCAGCTAAAATGGCAAAAAAGAGAGAAAATTTTAGATTTTTTAAATTTAGATTTTTAATTAATAATTAAAATTTTATTTCAAATAATTATTAATTATATGTATTTATTAATCAATTTAATGATATTCAGTGGTGTTCAGCGGTATGCGACGTACGTGGTAGACTTATCCCTAGTTTACTCCATTCATAATAATAAATTTCAAACCCTAAACATTGTCTCAAAAAATTTATTATCTCATCCTACAAACTAATTTATAATTAGTCTAAATATCATTTTTTTTACAGTCGTTTTGAGAACTGTTTTTTATTCCAACAACACAAGCATGTACTCTTAATTATTCATACATGATTTGATGGAAAAGGAAATGTTATAAGCATTATTGAAGCTGTAATTCATTTTTACTTTCTCCAATCCGTACAATTATATAGCCATTCCATTTCCATATAGGTACAAATAATAGGTTTAGGTAGCCAATAGCCATTGAGTTATCATTACACATTATGATATCCTGTTTCACTTCACGCTTGCCAGCCAGCCCCACCCCTCTCATTATTTCGTTTTCCCCTTAATATGTAATTTTACCCATTTTAAACTTATTTATGGGTCCGGTCAAATTATGACTCGGTCCGGTTTAATGACTTATTTTACTATTTACTATATATATATTGATGTTTATAATCAATTTTTTTCTTTTACTGATGGCAACTAAATTTTATTAAAATATAATAGAAAATATTATAAATACAACACACTTAAAAGAAAAAAATAAGGACGGTTCACCAAAAAAATTATAGAAAAATAAAATAAGAAGTCCAATAGCGCAAAAAAATAACATTTTCTTTGAGATCAGCGTACATCATCAAGAATCTAGAAATTTTCATAAATCTCTTTGTCTAGAAATTTTCATAAATCTCTTTGTCTCTATCCATATGAGATGCTTTACGAAGTGAAAAAGGAGTGATGAGCGAATTAAACAATCAATAAAATTGTTCTGCTACAGAATTCTGATTATATAAGCAAACAACCATCAAAGATAATCAAACTTTCTATAACCACCGACAAACTTAAATCATAAAGAAAATCTCTGAGTGAGTACCAAACAATCACTACGGGATGCGAAAATTGTGTCAAACTGAAGAAAAAAATACGTCACAAGAACATAAATTCTTATTAAAAATTAAAAAATAAGATTATAAAAAAATAAAAAAAATAATGAACACCGATGGTTGGCAAACAGCACAAAAACTGGTGCCGCTTCCTGCTAAGCAAAGAAATAAGATGTAAAAAAACTATACACATACAATTGAATTTTATTATAATCAATTTTTTAATTAAATATAGATGTTATTACACTCTTAAGGTAAATGTCGAGATTAAAACTTATACAAAATAGATTAATAAAAATATCCTTAACTACTTAACTAATTAATGAATCTTTATTTTATAATCAATTTAATATTTTATGGATAAATTTGGATTAAATCAAAATAGTTCGAAATAGAAACTTCTCAATCCATAGACATGTAAATCAGCTGCCCTTTCATTTTCATTCGAAACGTGCAAAACTTCAAACCCATTTGGGCTTGATTATTGACAGTTGAGACAATGTTGTTTCCCACAAGATGAAGATTGTTTTTTTTTTCTAATTTACTATCAAACGTGTCAGTCCACCAGTCATTGCTGTTGGATTTATATTTATATGATCACCAGCTGAATTTAGTGCGTGGTTGTCAATTTGCCTATGTTAGGCAGATGAAAAGATAAAAGATGGGACCCACCATTTTTCATTATTTAATGTTCGGGTATCTCACTTTTATCTTAGTCGCTCAACTTTCAAACATTTTAATTTAATAATTAAATTTTTAGATTATTTATGTTTTTTGTCACTCTGAATTATTTTATTATTATTATAGTGTGATACAATATTTTTTATTATTGTTTATTATAAAAATAATTTAAAATAAAAAAGTTAAACCAAATTGTTTGCCGACCATCATTCGCCATCGTTGGACGCCATCGTCGATGATAGTAGATGGTGGTCGTTTAGTCCTAAATTTTATCGTTCATTTCGTCTCAATCTCTGAGTCTGAATCTGACCTCTATTTTATCGGAAAGTGCTCCCAAATCCACGAAAATGAGATCGAAGGTGAGAAAACCAAAGCGTTTAAGTCGAGATTCACGAGTTTCAAGATATTTTTTGGTTGAACAACCATCGAATTCGGACTCAACGTGTAAAGCAAGTCTCCCGGTGTAATTTGAGGACAAACGACTGTTGATTTCGAAAGCTGACGATGGTCAACGATGATGACAAACGACAACGATTATTTTAAATATTTTTAAATTTAATAATAATAAAATATTGTTTTATTATTTATTTTAAATTATTTTTATATTTAATAATATTAAAAAGTTTAAAAATAATAATAAAATATTCGAGAGTGACAAAAAATGTTCAATGTATAAAGTTTAGTAATTAATTAAAAAGTTTAAAAGTTAAACGACCAAAATAGAAGTAAAAATATAGTTTAATGATATATGTGTATTTTACTCTTAATGCT
Source organism: Hibiscus mutabilis (assembly GCA_019671005.1). Taxonomy (NCBI): domain Eukaryota; kingdom Viridiplantae; phylum Streptophyta; class Magnoliopsida; order Malvales; family Malvaceae; genus Hibiscus; species Hibiscus mutabilis. The sequence continues at coordinate 6,223,463 of CM033729.1, read as the reverse complement.
TTCATAAAATCAAGCACATGAATGGCCTATGAACACTATAATTGAATGTGAAAACTACATTTTAATATTTACATTGCTTTCTATGATACTCATAATGAAATTTTGATCAAATACTGAAAAGATAAAAGACTCTCTTTTATAGTGTTTGAAGCTCTTTCTAATGTAGGAAGGTTTTTGTCTAAATCTTTGGCTTATCTCTCTTTTTCTCACCCATCACTCATTGTCATCCTCAAATCTGAACGTGATAGCTATTAATGACACATCTGGCTGTATTTTTTCTAAATACTTATGATTCAACGACTACGGTTTGACGCGCAGTGATTGATGACCCTGATTTATACTTCGATTTTTTTCAGCTTTGTTGCTTTTCGTGCCCGCCCTGCTATTTTTTTAGTTCTCTGCTTTTTTTTTTTTTTTTTTTGGGCCTTTTGTTTGTCTTGTTTGATGTTTTTGTTTGCATGTTGGTGTTCTTTGTCCTTCCTCTTGTCCCAGAACTTTTTTTGTGATTGTTCTTTTGTATGTGTTTGTTCTATCAATGAAGTCGGTTTTGTTTAAAAAAAATTAAGAGAAACAAATATTTTATTTAATTAATATTTAAATTAAAATATATTATTTTTTTTAAGAAAAACAACCATCTCTCTTGACCACAACATAAGTTCGTCCCTGATCATACCAGATTTTAAAATTGATATGAAAATTTTAAAAACTATAATTGTTATAAAAGGATCATATGGATACAACTAATACTTTTACGAATCAAATCACGTGGTTCATTTTTCTTGATGAAAAATCTGTGCATTACACAGTGACACAAAATGCCCTGAGTCACATAGAATAGTATTTGATTCCCAATAGTACAATATTTGCAGCAGCAAGCTTCATGATAAAAGCATGGCAGCTGCCCTCTATGGGACATTATGATTGTTCAGGGTTAATGCAATCATCACAATTCATAGGGACATTATACAATTATCATTCATACGTGACAAGAAGATAAACTAACTAACAAACATTTTGTTTTTTTCATTTCATAAAATAGCAAATTATGTCCTTCTCAAATGATTACTGTAAGAACAATATTTTACCCCTTTGAACTCAAGTACAAATACTAAATCTACAGTATTGATGATTGAAAAGCCGGGACAAATTAGGTAAAAAAAAAGGACCGAATTTGAATCTTAGTTTAATTGTATTATATGTTAATATGATTCCAATTTAGGACGTATCGTAGAATTAACCCTCAACTCTTTTTTAACTTCATGTGATTTCACTTGCATTTTCTTGCTATCATACTGGTAAATTCTGCACTGAATTTGGCAGAAGCTGCATTGGACGTTAAAGACAGCTGGAAATGAAACTTTCAACATACAGTAGAACTTAAATGCGGTTTGCCATTGTTTGAGAAGCCATAATTAGATATATAAACGAATAGAATAAATATGAATAAAAATATATTTATATTCGTTCGTTTAATAAATAAATATTTTTTATCGATCGGTTTATGAACAGATGACTGAATATTTGATTCGTTTACCATTTATAAATTAAAATTTGTGTTATAAGTTATATCATTTATCAAATAAAATTGTAATATCACATAATTGGAGGAGGACGTAATGAAGTGGTGTGGTTGAGTGAATTGAAGTACTAGAGGGGGTAAAAAAAAGAAGAGAGGGAAAGGGAAAGGGAAAGGGAAAGGGAAAGGGAAGGGTAGGTAGGTAATTTCCAAGGGAAGTTGCAGAGGTAGGAGTAGGAGTAGGGGCCTCAGAAAGATGTGACGTCCCCCATAAATGAAGAAAATAGGAAAATAAGTAAAAACCTAGGGAACCTAAAATAAACCCACTTCTCTGGTACCTTGCAAATAGCCTAGGGCAGGTCGCTGTCTCACAGTTCTAGCCTAGTAGCCACCAATTGTTCCTTTTGCATAGTAGCCTAGCTTTATTATTTTTAAACTATAAATTTTATTCACGAACAAGGATTTGTTTTTAGGTTTGATTGTAATGTTAGAAAAATCGTGCAGTAATATTTTAAATATAATAAAATATAGTAAGAAAAACAAATAATAATAAGTTAAAAATAGAGCTTGAAATTGGACTTAGTCATTTTTGAGGACACTGTGATGCTGACTAAGTCCAGTAATCAAAAAGATAAGGACGATGTTCGGCGGTAAAAGTGGTGGTAATTTGGGAATTTGAGTTTGAAAAATTTTAGAGATTTAAAGACTGTTTTATAAAAATTATAAAATTTTAGAAATTTATAAAAAACTGAAATTTTTAGGTGTTTTTCTTAAAAAAAAAAAAATTGGGTCGAGCATTGATTGTTTCAAAAAAATTTCAACACCCATTAAAAGTCAGACACCTAAAATTATAGCTTTTAAAACTTTAAAAACTTATTTTTACAAAAAAAATTATTTTAAGCACTTAAAATTTTAAAAAATATACTTTAAGCACTTATGTTTCATTTAAGACGTATCATTTTCATCATATTTTTTTTGACCCACTCTTATCACTTCATTTGCTGTAAAAACATGTTGGTAAATTGAGATAACGTGATCCAAATGATTTTTCTGAAAATCAAGTTTCAAACATTATAATTTAATTAATGTTATTTTTCATAAATATTTTTAATAATTTTAATATAATAGGAGTGAGCTAAATTAATATCAATTAATATATTTTTTAAAATATTCATACAAACTTCAAATTTTTATAAAATAATATTAAATTTATAGAATAAAATTATTTTATCAAAAGAGGGCCAAAAACTAAAATTCAAAGTTAATGCGAAAAACGGTTAACTAAGCCGAATTAAAATAGATGATTTAAAAATATAAAAAAATGACTGAACCAAAATGACCTTATTTGGGCGTAACGGTAGGAGAAGCTCCTAGGTTTGATTTATATGCATGTAAAATATAATACGTGTCATAATTTTATTAGTGATGTCATGATAATTTACTGTTAATTTTATTATTATACTGCAATAAAAAAATTTATTATTATATTACACTATCACTATTTTATTTAAAACAGAGTGATATTATTAGAAAAATAAAATTAATATATTAACATTATCTTTTAATCATATTAAACTGTTAAAAAATTAAAATTCGAGTTAATTAAGTTTATCAGTCTTATTTTACGATTCAAATTTTATTTTAAAAAAATTCAATTTGAGTCAAGTTTTCAAGTTGTTATAAAAATTTAATTGTATTTTTTTTGCTCGACAATAATAATTTTATTATAGTGAATCATACAAACCTAAAATCTAAATTATGAACCTTATTAAAAAAATTATAATCATAATTAAAAGAAAAGAGTACAACATAATCAGAAAATAAACAAATCTCGCAACAAAACAATCGAACCCCAACGAAACGATGTAATCACCCCACAAACAGAGCATTATACACAACCTGCATCTTTTACATAGACAGCAACTCAAGCAGCAAACGAACCCCACAAGACAAGGTCATCGATCACATAAAGAAGCATTAATCTACTACCAACATCACTCACGAAGGCAGCCACCGGACTTGCACTTTGATTACCGAGTTTAATCTGAATCGCGTCCGAGCTTGACTCTCAATAGTAGGGTGAGCAAAGACCTGACAAATTTGACCCGATAACCAAAAATTGAACCGATTTATCTGAACTAAGACCCGATATAGATCCAAATAAGATGACCCAAACGTGACCCGAAATCCGAAATGAACCGAACCAAAATCGAAACCGATTCGAATTCTAGAAGAACCGATATTGACCCGTAACCGATTTGACCCGAACCGATTTTCACCCGAACCGATTTTCACCCGAAATTAATTTGCTCAAAACGATCTAAATCGAACATCAACCCAATTTTAACCCGAAATAATATATGTTTTATTATCTTTTTTATTATAATAGTACCAATAATCACTACATTTGATAAAAAAAATAGGAGGGAAAAGTATGAGGCAAAAATAAAATCATAATATACATATTCTAATCAATTGCAAAGAAAAGGGGGAAGTAGGAGGGGCCGGGAAAGTAGGAGGAAAAAATAGGAGGGATAAGTAAAATCCTAATATAATATTCTAGTCAAATTTGATAATATATATACATATACTCGAGTCAAATTTTTAGGTAATATTTCAAAATGCTCATCATATGTGCATAGGGATGTAAAAACAGGTAATTCGATTGGTTTCAGGTTAGGTCTTGTCAGGTCGGGTTAAATTAGATACATGTCTTTTCAGGTCGATTTGATGTTTTGACTCGATTTGGGTCGGGTGCGGGTCATTTTCAGGTCGGGTCAAAACAGTTTGGGCCCGAATCAGTTAATTGACGGGTTAATTCAGGCTCGGGTAGACTTCAGGCCAGGTTCATTTCAGGTCGGGTTCATTTTAGATCGATTTATTTTCAGGTCGGATTTATTTTCGGTCGGGTAATTTCAAGTCGATTTCATTTTAGGTCGGGTTAATTCGGGTTTCGAATTCGTATTAAGTTTGAGTTTGGTACAAATAGTCGATAGACTTTGGGTTGGGTCATTTCGAGTGAATTCTTTAACACTTTTCACGAACACGAATCACATTAAAAATAAATATTAGGCAGAATATGTTACAATTTAATATATATATATATAAAATAAATAAATAAATAATTGTGTCTAAATTGAATTAAACTATAATTTAAAAGTGAATGTTAGGCCTAAAATAAAAAAATTTAAACTAGTGAGGACCTAAAGGGTAATTAATCACAAAGCAAAAAATCAGGTGGCAAATTCCTAATGGGCAATTAATTATTGGATCAAATTTAAAAATATTCCATTTGAATTTTAGAGGGAAAGAACCCGCTTGTTCTTTTAGGTTGGGGGAAATTTATTTTTTTAGTCATTATAACTTTAGATGTTTTTTTGTTTAAGTCTCAAATTTTTACATTTGGCTTTTAATTTAATTCAATCGAGTCCCAATTTAGGTTATAATTGAAATTTGAGCTTATTTTTAGAACTCTTATAGGGACTTTATGATTTATATGGTTTGGAATAAATTACAAAAATTATAGGGTTTGGACTAAATTACAAAAATTAGAAATAAATATGGTTCAATTTTGGATAAAAATATAATTTTGTGGACTAAAATGAACAAAAACAACACAATCTCTACTTTATTAGACTAAATTATAAAAATTAGAAATAAATATGGGTTGCTTTTAGTTAAAAGTAACTTTTAGAGACTTAAATAAAAAAATATCATCATATTAAAAATAATAGACTAAATTACACAATTTAAAAATAAATAAAGATCAATTTCGGTTTAAATACATATTTATAGGGAATTAATTGAACACTAAACTCTTAAACCCTAAATGTCATCCCTAAGCCCTAAACTAATCACATAAACCTATAGGCTATGCCTATAACCCCTAAAAAGTATAGTCATGTAACACATATGAGACGTATTCACGTTTCAAAAAATATATATAAACTATAGAGTATAGACCATATAGGCAGACTATAGTAATAATTGATAATAACATCATCGCGTGTGATATATTATATATAGATTATAGACTATAGACTATATAACAATTGAAAATAATCTCATACACTAAGATAAACCCTAAACCTTAAACTATACAAATTAATCTCATAACCCAATAACCCTAAAATACACTATAAATCCTAAACTATTAATACTAAACACTAAATCCTAAACTATAAACCTAAGCCATGAAAATTAATCTTATAAACCAATAATCCTAAACTACACCATAAACCATAAACCATTATCACTAAGGCCTAAACCCTAGGCCATAAACCAAAAGTGGGGACCAATTTCACAATTTCACCACAAATATAGCCTAAAACCGAAATTAGGGACCAATTTGACAATTTGAAAGTGGAGAAATTTGAGAGTCAAGTGACCAATTTCACCATAAAATATAGCATAAAACCGAAATTAGAGACTAATTTGACAATTTGAAAGTGGAGAAATTTGAGAGTCTAGTGATCAATTTCACAATTTTACCATAGAAATAAATATGGGTCAATTTCGGCTAAAAATTAATTCTTAGAAACTAAAATGAACAAAAATATCAGCATATTGAAATTATTAGAATAAATTACAAAAATTAGAAATATATAGAGGTCAATTTCAGCTAAAAGTAAAATTTTAAGGAATAAATATCACCCTGGGGTGGGGATTGATATATCCGAAGTCCAAACCGCGGGGATACTTGTGACTAAATTGAATTAAACTAAAACTTAAAAGTGAATACTATGACTAAAATGTAACATTTTAAACGCAACAAGACCTAAAGGGTAATTAATCTTTAACGTAAACAATAGGTGGGCAACCAAGACTAGCTACTAATGAATTTTATTAAAATGAGCTAATTAAATTAATCCTAAAAATGAGGATCTAAATCTAAGACACAAAGACTGAAAATTAGGATTCGATTGAATGGAAATTAAGCTTAGCATGCAAAATAAAGACCTAAATGAAATGCTACCTAAAAATATAAGGACCTAATGTGTAAATATACCATATGCTAAAAAAGTGGGCTGATTCCTCCTAGCGAGAGCAAATTAAAGGGCGGACTAAATTAAAAAAGGTGGTTTACTTAAAATAAATAAAAAAGGGCGGGCTAATTCCCTCCCAATTTCAATGCTTTAATTTTTTTTTCAAACCCTCAAATGCTTTAGTTAATAATTAATAATTGAATTGTTTAATATAATTAATTTTTAAGTATAATGATTATATTTAATTTAAAAATAAATTTATTAATTTAACGATCATAATTAACAAAATGATTTAAATTTTAAATAATTTGTTTTAAATTTATTAATCTCAAATTATTAATTTAATAAAACTTTTAATATTTTTATATATTATAATTTATAAATATAAAAAATTAAACATATTAATTTAATGAGTTACTGACTTAATGTTTTTGCTATTTCTGATTGATGCCTGTTGCTGGCTGTTGCTGATTGTTGGTTGACTTATAGTTCTTTTTTTCTTTTCTAAGTAGTTGCCCTTGGTTTAATTATGTTGTTTTCTTAGCTGAGAAGTTACCTATAAGTTAATCATGAAGGTAGCATTTAGATCTTTTGAGAGCTCGATGAGAAAATTTCTGATACCAAAGTCGAGCATTTAGTGTCATAAAACTTTGCTATAAGATCTGAGAGCTTAAATTTTTACACAACAAAACTTTAAGTTGTGATCAATTCAGTATTATCTTGTTTCTTAATTTTAGTTTGTACTTTGTTATCTAATACTTACGTTAAATTTCATAATTTCAATTTGTACATTTGTAAATTTATTAAGTTGTAATACATTATTAAGTTGTAATAAACTTATGTTTTATTCATTTATAAGTTTACTTACATTTGGTTCTTATCAATTCAAGTAACCAACATAGAGTTGCCAATCTTCTCTAATAAAATTTGGTCAAGTTAATTAATAAAATTTGGTCAAGTTAATAAGAAAAAAAGACAAATTCATTCAAGTTATAGTGTACTTTACCCAAAAGATAATTAAAAATGACTATGTCTTTTATGTATAAAAATAGAAGCATAATATAACATGTCATTAAAAATGAATTTAAGTGTGTTAATTCTTATTAACTTGATAAATTATTTATATTGAATGAGTTAGTACTATTACTAAGCATATTGAATTATTACTAAGCGTTGAATTATTTAACAAAATTTCAAACTTAGTAGTGTCAAATGATTATACTTTTTTGAATAAGAGTGTCAAATAATTATCTAAATCTAATATTTCCTTTATATATATATATTTTAATTGATTATATATGTATATATAACAAAAAGATTATTTAACACTTTAAATTGATTTAAGAAATTAATAGTTTACATTTATCAACACTTTAAATTATTTAACACTTTAAATTGATTATATATAGTTATATGATTGGATCGGGATTCGTTAGGTTCAGGTTAAACGATTAATACCAATGATGGTTGATTTTGAAACATTGAATGATTCGAACTAAACCTAAATGATAATATTAACAAATAAAAGACATGTTTTTACAAGAATATATGATTAATTCTTTATATAATATACACGATTAGATTCACACCCAAGTCCAACTCAAAACGAATTGGCCCAAAAATTTAAAGACTGACCCGACCCGAACCGATCCGAACGATCCGACTCGAAAACATCCGATCCGATATTGACCCGACCCAAAAACAACCGATCCGATATTGACCCGAATCACTGATCCAATACCCGAATTGACTCGAATCATCATAGAACCGAACTAAAATCCGAACCAGACTCGAACCAATCCGATCCGAATCTAAACCGAATACAGAGAAACTCGAAACGAACCAAACCAAACCGAAACGATCCGAACCAAAACCGAACGACCTGTTTGCCACCTCAGTGCAAAACTAGACTCGACTAAAAAATGAAATTTTTGACTCGACTCGGGGCGAAAAACTCAACTCGTTCTGACTCGACTTGAAATTACATAAACTCAACTCGACTTGAAAAACTTTCAAATAAAGTGTGAGTTGTAAAATATAAATTCGAATAACTCGAAATTTTTAGTAATTAGTGGATTGATTTTTAAGTTCGAGTCGAGTTCCTCATTTTTCTGATATATATATCAATATAAAAATATGAAAAAATATATGCCACATATGAAAATATATGATGATATATATATACATATGAAAATATATGATATATATATATACATATCTTATATGATTAGAGAAATTCGTTTAAAGTATAATCAAATTATACTATAACATAATAAATAATTACAATTAAAATCGTATAAGAACTCGAAAACTCGACTCGAACTCTACTCGAATTTCATAAACTCGAATAAAAAATTTAAATAAATTTTGAATTGTAAAATATGACGCGTTAACTCGAATAAAATTTTTTTGACTCGACTCAATGAACGCGGACCCCTACTCAACACCGTCCTTCAACTCTCGAAAGCAAAGAATTGCCATCATACGCACATGAGCCTTTTTCAAAATCTTCAACCAAATGCAACATCCTAGTCTTTGTAATAAACCAACCAAATTTCATAACCAGATGCCATCTCATCAGAAAAATAGAACTCACACTAAATTGTAATTATTTATAATACTATAATATGGATTGATTCAAATGTAAACAACTTTCTATATTCAAATACGATATATATATATATATTTTTATATTTTTACATGTGATATATATAATATCGAAAAAGTTAATAAATTTGACTTAAACTTGAAAACTGATTAACTAATTACTAAAAAATTCGAATTATGTTTAAAATATTTTTGAGTCGAGTTAAATGAGTCGGGTTTTTTCACCTGAGTTGAATTGAATAATTTATTTTTTTTAGTCGAATTTTGCACACCCTTACATTTTAACATTGAGCACAAGCCAATCTCTAGTGTTTTCAAACTTTTTATCTGCATCACTTTTTATGTCATGTTTTTTTTTCTAGTGTTGATTATATATATGTTATGGTTTTCTGTTAACTTTTATCTGTTTTTATGTCACGTTTTTTATTTGTTATGTGGTACGTTTTTCTTCTATCGTATAACACATTTTTACCTATCATTTTGATAGATTTGCGTTCTTGAATAATTTGAATAATTTTCTCATGATATTTGAATTTGGTTTGCGATTAATAGTGATTTTTTAATAGTTTGATTACCTTTTATGAAACAATGTGTTTTGTTTTATATTTTCTTTCTCCAATATTTTATTTCATTATTGTTGTAATGCTTCATTTTATCCTTATTGTTACAGTTCACTAAACGTATTTGACTGATATGATGTTTTATTTTTAAATTCTTTTAGTTCCCTTTTATCTTGTTATACATTTTTATTTTATTTAGAATATTTCTTTATTGTGATAAATTATTAAAGAAAACATCTAACAACGATTTAATTTTTTATATTAAAAAAATCCTATCCGTCATTCACAGCTTGACCCTCGCCAGAGTCCAGACTTGAGAGTGTTGGGACAACTTCTCAGTTCTCTCTACAAAGGCTGACCGCCCGATATTAATCTCTTTGATTGGACCGTTTATCCTTCCCACAGAAACCGCTAGGAGTGGAGGAGCAGCGCCAACATCAATAAACATACAACTCATTCTTTATATCATCACCGTCCAATTCCAATTCCATTTCCATTTCTCCCTTTCCTGTAGTATGAAACTAACAAACGGTGGATTATTGTCAAAAAAAACTAACAAACGGAGAATAACTCAAGGCCTACACGGTATATGATTATGCAATATATAAGAGAGAGAAAGGCTATTTTTGCCGTACAAGAAGGGGGGACGCGGTGGCCGGCTTTTTTAAGTTGTGTTTAATATGACTGAGATTTTATTAGAAATTAGTAAAAGAGGAGGGGGTTTAAAAAGCAAGGAATTGCGTGGCGGTCGGCTTGGAATGCGGGCGTTACTTCCTATGGCAAACCGCTGAGTGCTGACCTTATCATGTCCACTTGCCCGTACAGTTCCCGAACGCTGTTCTGTTCTGTGAATTCACATCCAATCAAGGATAAATATCATCTATCCTTTTTAGTATTTTTTTATTAAAAAAAAAACTTTAATATGCAGACAGTGTAAATTTTAGTTTACACGTACTTTTTAGTTTTAGAGGTTAAGGTTTTAGTTTAGGAGTTTAGGTTATAGGTTTAGACTTTAAGGTTAATGTTTAGAATTTAGGATTTAGGGTTTAGAGGTGGGGTTTAGTTTTTTAGGGTTAGGGTTAGGATTTGGATTTTTATAGTGTAAATACACATGCTTGTGTAAAATTAATTTTACACAGCCTGTGTATCAAAGTTTTACCATTTTTTATACCCAGCACTAAATAAATAAATTTTAACCCAGCACTAAATAAATAAATTTTAAGTCCTAATTATAAATCATAAGGAAAGCATTATTCTGTCTATATGTCACCTTAAAGCCTAAACCTCCTTCGGCCAAAGGTTGACATAATGTGTCCCAACTCACTAAATGCATTACAGAATTATCCCCAGTTCGACCTCAAATAAAATTCCGAATGAGGCACTCGATTTCAGCACACACCCCTTTATGGAGAAAAGTCATTTGCATAGCGTAAGACGAAATCGCAGATAAAACTGCCTTAGCTAGTACCACATGCCCTGTAAGAGATAACGAACTAGCCTTCCAACCCGACAGCTTATCCTTCACCCTTTGAACTAGATACTCATATGCAGCCACCATTACACGTTGATGCAAAATAGGGACACCAAGGTATTTTCCCAAATCTTCAATTATAGTAAACCCAAACATACCACTTATCTGCTCATGTAAATCAAGCTCCACATTTTGAGCAAAGTGAATAGTGGTCTGGCGATATTCACCTTCAATCCAGATGCAGCGAAAAAGTCATCCAAAATACCACGGATCACCAACACTTTCTCAATCGAGGCCTCGGCGAATAGGATCACGTCATCAGTAAAAAATAGGTGAGAAATGCCAATCCCATGACGATGCAACCGAAAGGATTTCCATACTCACATCTCAACTGCCAAACGAATCACTTGGCTCAAACGTTCCATACATAACACAAATAAATAAGGAGAGAGTTGATCACCTTGTCGAATCCCTCGCGAAAGCTGAAACATTAGAGTCATCAACCCATTCCAAAGTACTTGTGAAGAGACTGACGAAATGCAAGCCATGATCAACAATCTGACCGAATCTAGAATTCCCACATCCTACAACGTATTATCGATAAAACTACACTCTAACCGGTCATACGCCTTGTAACACCCGTGACACGGATGCCACATTTGGGCCCTAAGCCCAAAATCCACATTGATAAAAAAATTTCCTTTTTCAAGTCCATCATATATATGTTCAATAAAAACATAAGACCATACATTAAAACATAGTTAAATCCAGATGATTAAAATAGTATTGACGGAGCTCCATTTACAAACATTAAAGCATTCGACTTTTGACCGAATAATACAAAATAAGAGTTACAAAATACATATAGGGTCCTACGAAATACATAGCCCATTACATCTAGTATTTGTACTCAACCACTAGAGTCGATGCTGAAATCCAACCTTGATGGTGCTCCTTTACGCTTCATGAGAACCTACTAACCTGTGAACGAAAACAACGATTCCGAACGCTGAGCTAACAAGCTCAGTTGATACATCGCCACTCAACCATGCTTCATGCAAATCATAAATAAAGCAATGCAACAAGAATGATATCATGGAAATATAGCAATAACGCTACCATAACCGCCTAAACACATGGCATGATGGATGTATGATCACGCACACAGCTCATACTAGAACCTCATACACTTACCTAGCATCACACAAGTAACACCATCAACAACTAAGTGAGGTCCGCGTCCACAAAGCATCGAAATCCTACACTTGAGTGAGGCTCGCGTCCACATAGCATCGGGATCCTACATTATGAGTAAGGCATGCGTCCATATAGCATCGGGATCCTATACTCAAGGGGATGAGGCCCGCGCCCACAAAGAATCGGGATCCAACATTTGGGAATCTTCAAGGTGTTGCAACACACTTAGGGTATTCAATCCCAATAATAAGGGATGACTCGATTACCTAGGTGTCCCTCAGCACACAACAATGACCCTAATATACCACACAGCTTCGATGGATCCACCTAGGATCCCTATGGGTTTCTACCTCACACGGTGTACCCAATATTTACCAAGTTATTAGCCGATTATTTCTCATACGGGACCCCCAGGGCCCTTTGCCTCGAATTATAGCACCACCGAACGCAAAGTCAAAATTTTTGGGCAAAATGGCCAATAAGTACCGATACTCCTATATGGGTATCGATACTCCACTCTAGGTACCGATACTCACCAATGAGTATCGATACTCGTTTTTTTAAAGAACTGAACTTATAGGTCGTACCAGTACGCACCATCGGTACCAAGATCATCACGTACCGATCCACCTCTGTACCGGTACTCATCGTATGCGTACCGGTACGCCAAGCCTTTCCCAGGCAATGTAACAGTGCGTACCGATACTCCCCATATGTACCGATACGCGAAAGCGTTATTGGAATTTTTGACTTGCAAGGGGTACCGATACTCGGGGAGGCGTACCGGTACTCCCCTCACAATCCTTCTCATGTTTTACTAAGGCGTACCGATACTCTAACCCCAATACCGATACGCGAGCCCGATTTTCGAACTATGGGTACGGGTTTCACCTAGAAACCATATTTAACCCCCATGGTTAAACCCTAAATCATTCCCACAAGTTATGGTGATAGTTTTGGATGGATTACAACTAATTTTAAACCATTACAACAACAATTCTAAGACTTACCATTAACAACCACTCAAGCTACTCTTAAGCCAAAAACACCAAATCATGCTTCAAAGCTTAATTTTATGATTTCCAAGAAACTATGAGAGTTAGTAGTGTACTAACATTAGCTTAGTTGATAACACAAGGCCTTCCTCCAAGCTTCAAGCTATCCTCCCTTATTGAGCCTTGGATGAGCTCCCAACCTCTTTCACTACATGAGGAGATTACAAAACACATTACCACGTTGTCGGGAGGGATAAAAAGGGCCAAAAACATATTCTAAACTAAAGATTAGAGCTCCCAAACTTGTAACACCCTCTTCCCGTATCCGTACAACAAATACGAGTCAGAAATGTTATGACTTCTTTTTTCAAAGATCAGGGCAATTTAAAACTTTCATAAAACTTCTTCATGGACACCCATCCTAAAATTTCTCCAGCCCAAACACGCTTAGCTTTATTTAAAACCAGTATAACTTATTTATCTGAGCTTCAAATCATAAATCAACTATCTTAGCAGTCAACTCATCGCCTAAGGTTATTCTTAACCTTGAATCTTTCCAGAAACGCCAATTATCATGAACTCATAACGAACTTTAAAGACCAAACACAACTCAAGTAGGTTTAGCAAGTATACATGCCACTACAAAAATCAAACCTTAATTAGGATGTCATTACTGTGATTACCTGTTAAGCTTTTCAATATTGATGCAATGCTCTTCTCACTTTCATCTTGATTTACCTATGTGTGCAAAATCAACACACGCTAAGTACGAACTTAGTGATGGCATAAGATGAGAACATATTTAAAATACTTTACAGTTCATAATACTATTAAAAGCATGATATCCTTTTAAACATGTAATTTGTTATGCAGAAATGTCTGTGCATAAAAACATACTGTAAACTTTATACTTTAAAAGCATATATTCATCTTGTAAAGTCATATCTGTACGATAAAAGTACTATTCTTCTTTATGAGCATCGTAACTGCTAACTCAAAAGGTTGGATCTCGACATCATAGGGTATCGTCATAACTGCCAACTCAAAATGTTGGATTTCGACACTATAAAGCATCGTCATAACTGCCAACTCATAGGTTGGATTTCGACACCATAAGGTATCGTCATAACTGCCAACTCAAAAGGTTGGATTTTGACACCATAAGATATCGTCATAACTGCCAACTCAAAGGTTGGATTTCGACACTATAAAGCATCGTAGATGCCAACTCATAGGTTGGATTTCGACACCATAATGTATAATCATAACTGCCAACTCAAAGGTTGGGTTTCGACACTATAAAGCATCGTAATTGTCATTCTCAATATTATACTTCCAAGGCAACTTTAAAACAATTCTTGCAATATGACAAGTAACAAATACAACATATACATTTCACATCATGTAAAATATCTTCATAGTGGAGCAGTTCATACTCCAATATCTTCATCAATTTTTCATGGTATAAACCATTTGTAAACATAAAATTATACCATAATCTTTAAAATCATTAAAATAATATATCATGAAAAAACATGTATGCACTCATCTGAGCCATTTATTAGCAAGCCTCACTAAATTCTACTCGATCGTTTCCTTTATAGAACATCGAACCTTCTTTGATTCAAACTTGACTTCATTTATCACATGAATAAGATAAAATATATGTTAGATTCAAATCTAACATCACCATAAATATACTGTCTTAATATAATCATTCGAATATAAAATTTCTAAATATTTTTCCTTTCTTCTTTGCACTGTTCAGAAACTCATTTTGGGACCTTAATGATCGTTATGAACTTCCAATAATTCTTCCGAGCTTGTTATCAAACATTTAGATACATCAAGTATCAATTTCTATTTTCTGGCAACTTGCGCTACCTTCAAAGATTTACCTACTCTGGGCAGAATACATACCGAATCTTAATTTCCTTTATACTAGAGAAACTAGATTCGATAAAGATTCTAACGGTATAAGCCAAATAAATTAATAAAATCTGAAAAAATTATGAAAATTCTTTAAACTCCCGTCACAGACTGTCCAGACCCAAAAATGCTCTGTAAATTTTCTGACCTTCATTCAATTAAAAATTCATATCTTTTAATTCGGAACTCGAAATCAGTTTCCGTTTTTTGGACACAAAATTAAATGAACAAATATTTAAAACTGTATAAAATTCACCATCTAACCATTTTTATATAATTTATGGTGAATTTTCAAATTCACTGTCAGATTTTAATCTTCTACATAGCTTTCCATAATAAACTTCTAATTTATACTAATTTCTTCTTATTTTTCCACTTGTCAATTTAGTCCCATCACTTGCTTCAAACCATCAATTCATCATCTCCTTCATCAAATAATTATTCAAAATAATTCCCTATAATTTTCTTTCTTTGCCAAATGGTCACTTAACTTTGACAAATTGTCAAAATGGTCCCTAATTTAATTCAACATCGATTTAGCATTCTAACATAAATTTCACATCTCCAACATCATTAATTACATAAATACACCCCAACTTCATGAAATTCAGATTCGGTCCCTTAACTTTGAAGCTTGCCGAATTGGTCCCTATTATTTTAAGCTTACTAGATTATTAATCCAACATCACAAACCCTAAATTAAACTTAAACCCATAAACCCTAATCATCTTCATAATAATAAAAATATGTAGAGTTTAAACCCTAACTCAAAAACATGATTTTAACATCATACTAGCTTGTTTCAACTTGAATTCAACCATGAAATCATAAAATCTCAAAAGCCCCAATTTTGTTCATAAACCCTAATTTCTTTCTCATGTAATTTATCATCAATCAAGCATGGATTCCATGAATTATTTATATCAAAAGATAGAGCTTAAAGAGTATAACAACTTTGTAGTTGAAGAGATTACCTGAAAACTGAGTTTCGAGGCTTGAATCAAGCTTGAAATTTTTTTCTCTTTCTTTCCGTAGCTCTTATGTTTTTGGGCTGGAAAAGATGAATATTTTGTTCATCTTTTCACCATTAAATTACACTTGTAATAAATAAATGAACTTTAAATTCATTTAAATATGGAAATTACCAAAGTGCCCTTTTATCCAACGGTTGAGATTGAACTTATCATCAATCAGGGGCAGGCCAAGATTTAAATAATCAATTTCTTCTTCCAAAAACAACCCTTGTAACTTCAAATATTTCAAAATTGCTATCCTTGCCAAATGACCAACTTGCCCTCTAACTATTCTTTATTTACTAGTTTCTCATTCTTATAAAAATCTAACTGAGTCTAGTTGGAATCCAACCAACTACAATAAAATACTCATAAAATAGTATTTTATAACTTTTCCATAAATTTTGGACCTGTCTTTAAAATTCCAATTCGATCCAAGTACGATTTCGAAATTTCTAAACTTTATCGCTTTATAGCCATTAATACAAACTCCATACGAAAATTCGGGTAACACGGAAAGGTCACTCTTGGGGGTGAACTATTCATTTACGGGGTTAAATACACAAAATTTGAAAATTACACTTTGGTCCCTCAACTTTTCCAAAGTTTACACTTTAACCCAAAAACTTTCAAAATTTTCATTTTGGTCACTAGCCAAAAATTGGGATATTACAATTCTCCCCCTTAAGAAAATTTGTCATCGAATTTTCAACACATACCTGATTCAAAAACAATGAGAAAACTATTTTCTCATATAATTTTCTCTTTCCCAAGTCACTTTTTCGACTTCATAATTTCTTTCAAAGAACTTTAACAAGCGATATCATCTTATTTCTTAATTCCTTGACTCCATGTGCCAATATCTTTACCGATTCTTCCTCATAAATCAAATCCAATTGAATCTCTATTCTCTTCGAAGTAATGATATGAAAAAAGGTCTGATTGATACTTCTTGAGCATCGATATATAAAATATACTGTGAATCTTGTCTATTTTCGGAGGTAAGGCTAGCTAATAAGCCATCGAACCAACTCTTTTCATAATCTTATGTAGTCCAATAAATCTCAGACTCAGCTTCCCTTTTTGACCAAACTATAACACCTCTTTCCAATGTGAAACTTTTAATGAATACTTTATCTTTAACTTCATATAAATATCTTTTCTGAAAATCTATTGTGCCAGAACTCTCAATTCTTTTTCAATCTATGCCTAAGCACGCTGTTCCATAATCTCATCTAATGTCTTAAAGAAAAACTTTTAATCCAGAACATACATATCATATTACTCTGGTGCATCTGCACCATGCTAAACTGAGGGTAGAACATTATGATTAACCTCGTCACTCTCGTGAATCTCTTATTGATCCACTAGTCTAAACACCTGACACGATTCTTTTACCCTCACACATTGGAATTTTAACATTATTATCATAATGAAGTAAGCAATTGCATCCATTCAAACAAGTAAAATCATCAGTAATTCTGACATCCTATTGGCATGTATACACTTTGACCTTTACCATACTTCATTTAGCTCTAGAATAGGCTAAACCTGTAGCTCTGATACCAATAAATATAACACCTCTTCCCGTATCCGTACGCCAGATACGAGTCAGAAATGTTATGAATTCTTTATTCAAAGATCAGGGTAATTTAAAACTTTCATAAAACTTCTTCATGGACACCTATCCTAAAATTTCTCCAGCCCAAGCACGCTTAGCTTTATTTAAAACCGGCATAACTTATTTATCTGAGCTTCAAACCATAAATCAACTATCTTAGCAGGCAACTCATCGCCTAAGGTTATTCTTAACCTTGAATCTTTCTAAAAACGCTAATTATCATGAACTCATAACGAACTTTAAAGACCAAACACTACTCAAGTAGGTTTAGCAAGTATACACGCCACTACAAAATTAAACCTTAATTAGGATGTCATTACTGTGATTACCTGTTAAGCTTTCCAATATTGATGCAATGCTCTTCTCACTTTCATCTTGATTTACATACGTTGGCAAAATCAACACACGCTAAGTACGAACTTAGTGATGGCATAAGATGAGAACATATATAAAATACTTTACAGTGCATAATACTATTAAAAGCATGATATCCTTTTAAACATGTAATCTGTTATGCAGAAATGTCTGTGCATGAAAATATACTGTAAACTTTATACTTTAAAAGCATATATTCATCTTGTAAAGTCATATATGTACTATAAAAGTACTATTCTTCTTTATGAGCATCGTAACTGCCAACTCAAAAGGTTGGATCTCGACACCATAGGGTATCGTCATAACTGCCAACTCAAAAGGTTGGATTTCGAAACTATAAAGCATCGTAAATGCCAACTCATAGGTTGGATTTCGACACTATAAGGTATCGTCAAAACTGCCAACTCAAAGTAGCTGCCAACTCATAGGTTGGATTTCGACACCATAAGGTATAACCATAACTGCCAACTCAAAGGTTGGATTTCGACACTATAAAGCATCGCAATTGTCATTCTCAATATTATACTTCCAAGACAACTTTAAAACAATTATTGCAATATGACAAGTAACAAATACTACATATACATTTCACATCATGTAAAATATCTCATAGTGGACCAGTTCATACTCCAATACCCTCATCAACTTTTCATGGTATAAACCATTTGTAAACATAAAATTATAGCATAATCTTTAAAATCATTAAAATAATATATCATTCAAAAATATGTATGCACTCACCTGAGCCATTTATTAGCAAGCCTCGCTAAATTCTACTGATCCTTTCCTTTATAGAACCTCGAACCTTCTTTGATTCGGACTTGACTTCATTTATCACATGAATAAGATAAAATATTTGTTAGATTCAAATCTAACATCACCATAAACATGATGTCTTAATATAATCATTCGAATATAAAATTTCCAAATATTAATCCAACATGATGTCCCTTAACTTTAAAGCTTGCCGAATTGGTCCCTATAATTTTAAGTTTACTAGATTATTAATCCAACATCACAAACCCTAAATTAAACTTAAACCCTAATCATCTTCATAATAATCAAAATATGTAGAGTTTAAATCTTAACTCAAAACATGATTTTAACACCATACTAGCTTGTTTCAACTTGAATTCAACCATGGAATCATAAAATCTCAAAAGCCCAAATTTTGTTCATAAACCCTAATTCTTTCTCATGTAAATTCATATCAATCAAGCATGAGTTCCATGAATTATTGATATCAAAAGATAGAGCTTGAAGAGTAGAACAACTTTGTAGTTGAAGAGATTACCTGAAAATCGAGTTTCAGGGCTTGAATCGAGCTTGAAAATTTTTCTCTTTCTTTCCCTAGCTCTTATGTTTTTGGGCTGGAAAATATGAATATTTTGTTTATATTTTCACCATTAAATTACACTTGTAATATATAAATGAATTTTAAATTCATTTAAATATGGAAATTACCAAAATGCCCTTTCATCCAACGATTGAGATTGAATTTATCATCAATCAAGGGCCAAGATTTAAATCATAAATTTCTTCTTCCAAAAATAACCCTTGTAACTTCAAATATTTCAAAATTGCCATCCTTGCCAAATGACCAACTTGCCATCCAACTATTCTTTATTTACTAGTTTGCCATTCTTGTAAAAATCTAACTGAGTCTAGTTGGAATCCGACCAACTACAATAAAATACTCATAAAATAGTATTTTATAACTTTTCTATAAATTTTGGACCTGTCTTTAAAATTCTAATTCGATCCAAGTACGATTTCCAAATTTATGAACTTTATCGCTTTATAGCCATTAATACAAACTCCGTACGAAAAATTCGGGTAACACGGAAATGTCACTCTTGGGGGTGAACTATTCATTTACGGGGTTAAATACACAAAATTTGAAAATTACACTTTGGTCCCTAAACTTTTCCAAAGTTTACACTTTAACCACCAAACTTTCAAAATTTTCATTTTGGTCACTAGCCACAAACTGGGATATTACAAAACTCCAATCCCGTCCAACCCTCCAACAACCCTCTTATTTCTCCAACCCAAACAAAGCTTACCTTCAAATGTAGATCATTTCAAGCTGGTGAAACTTCCCTCAACAAGCCAGACGTGATTCTAACTTGAAACTCTCAAAATCCTATCTTTGATGAATGAGTTTTGAGTGAGGAGAATAAGTTGGAAAAGGGAGATCATGGTGTTAAAGCAAGATGATCTCATATCCTGCATAAATGCATAAAATAAGCCTTATCCCCCCCAAACTCTTCCATTTATGAATTTACCAAGATACCCATCACTCTTTCCTCATAACCCAACAACCACCTAGGCCCAACAAAGACATGCTAGCCCAAAAAGGCTGTTAAAAGCCAAAAACACGATCCAAATACGAGGCCCATGACTCGATCAAACCCGACCCTCAAATCCAGAGATCCGGGTCGTTACAATTCTCCCAACCTTGAAAGAAATTTTGTCCTCAAAATTTACCTGATGGGAACAAATGCGGATAGAGAACTCTCATGTCATCCTCGACCTCCCACGTTGCTTCCACAACACCGTGGTTCCTCCATAACATTTCCACCAAAGGTATGCACTTGTTACGGAGCTCTTTAACTCTTGTGTCAAGGATTCTAACAGGAACTTCCTCATATGTCAAGTCGGCGTTTACCTCAATTTTTTCAAGCTGGACCATATGTGAAGGATCAAAATGATAACGCTTCAACATAGGCACATGAAAAACATCGTGGATACGAGCCAACTCCGGTGGAAAGGCTAATCGATAAGCCACTGGTCCCACTCTCTTAAGAATATCATAAGGCCCGATGTACCTTGGACTTAACTTCCCATTCTGTCCAAAACGAATGATTCCTTTCCATGGAGATACCCTGAGGAACACTTTCTCGCTGACATCATACATAATATGTTTGCATTTTCGATCCGCATAGGTTTTTTGACGGTCAAAGGCTCATTGCAGCCTTCTCTTGATGATCTAAACTTTCTCCACAATTTGGCTAACCAGGTCGGATCCCACGATCCTCCTCTCATTGAGCTCAGTCCAACACAAGGGTGTCATACACTTACGCCCATATAAAGCCTCAAAATGGGCCACCTTTATGCTCGACTGGTAACTATTGTTGTATGCAAACTCTACAAGCGGTAACTGGTCCTCCCAACGTTTTACAAAATCCACAATGCAACACATGAGCATATCCTCAAGGATCTAAATGACACGCTTAGACTGACCATCGGTCTGAGGGTGAAAAACTGTACTAAAATGTAGCTTGGTGTCCAAGGTGCTATGGATCTTCTTCTATAGCCTAGCTGTGAAACACGGGTCTCTATCTGATATGATCGATGATGGCACACCATGCAACCTTACTATCTCTTTTATGTACAATTGAGCCAAACTTTCCAAGGTAAAATCCATTCGCACTAGCAAGAAATGAGCAGACTTGGTCAAACGATCCACAATAACCCAAATGGCATCATGCTTTCTTTGGGTCATTGGTAACCCGATGACAAAATCCATGGTAATCTGGTCCCACCTCTATTGTGGAATCTGAATAGGCTGGAGTAAACCTGATGGAACCTGATGTTCCGCCTTCACTTGTTGACAAGCTAAGCACCGTGTCACGAATTCAGAGATGTCTCTTTTCATACTTGGCCACCAATAAAAATGACGAAGATCTTGATACATTTTGTTGCTTTATGGATGTACAGCGAAAAGACTACGGTGTACCTCTCTTAAGATGCGGTCTCTCAAATCTTCCAAGGCTGGAACACACAGCCGCCCCTCGAAGTACAAGTACCCACCATCTTGTATCTCAAAGTCTGAAGCTTCACCCTTCTGAACTACTTCAATCTGTGTTAACAATTCTTCATCCGAAGCTTGAGTCCTCTTTATCTCTTGTACCAACGTAGGCTCTATTCGAAGCTCAACTACAAGACCTCCATCCTCGGTCATCCTCAAATAGGCAAACAAAGCTCTCAAGTCCGACATAGATTTCCTACCTAAGGCGTCAGCCAAAACATTCGCCTTGCCAGTGTGATATTCTATGATGCAATCATAGTCCTTCAACAATTCAATCCACCGTCGTTGCCTCAAGTTCAACTTCTTTTGTGTAAGCAGGAACTTCAAACTCTTATGATCTGTGTAAATATAACACTTCTCCCCATAGAGATAATGTCTCTAAATCTTTAATGCAAATATGACTGCAGTTTAAGCTATCTCGAAGCATAAGCAACCACCTTACCTTCTTGCATAAGGACACAACCAAGCCATTCAAAGACGCGTCGCTAAACACAACATACTCCTTTTTGGGCTCGGGTTGGGTTAAAACCAGAGCCTCAGTGAGATAAGCTTTTAGTTACTCAAAACTTCGTTGTCTTATCTCATTCCATTCAAAAGGGGCCCTTTTTGCAACAGCTTGGTTAACGGTGCGGCGATAGCAGAGAAACCTTTAACAAACCGCCTATAATACCCAGCAAGTCCTAGGAAACTACGAACTTTCGAAACATTTCATGGAGGTCTCTACTCCACTACAACCTGTATCTTCTGAGGGTCTACGCGGAACCCGTTCGCAGCAACAATGTGACCAAGAAATGCCACTTTCGAAAGCCAAAATTCACACTTGCTGAACTTAGCAAAAAGACGTCTATCTTGGAGGGTCTGTAAAACTACACGTAGATGGTAGTCGTGCTCTTCTTCTGAACGCGAATACACCAAGATGTCATCAATAAAACGACAACAAACTGATCTAGGTACGGTTGGAAAATCCGATTCATCAGGTTCATGAATGCTGCAGGTGCGTTGGTAAGCCCAAACGGCATTACCAAGAACTTATAGTGTCCATATTGTATCTTGAAAATGGTTTTCTGGACATCTTCATCCAATACCTTCAACTGGTAGTACCCTGACCTTAGGTCTATATCAGAAAACACACGAGCACCTCTCAACAGGTCGAACAAATCATCAATCCTCATAAGGGGATAACAATTCTTTATCGTCAACTTATTAAGCTGTCGATAATCAATACACATCCTCATAGACCCGTCTTTCTTTTTGACGAACAGGACCGATGCTCCCCAAGGTAAGACACTCAGTCGGATAAAGCATTTCTCTAGCAACTCTTAAATTTGCTTCTTTAACTCTTTCATTTCTGCGGGTGCCATCCGATACGGTGCGATAGACACTGGTGCAGTACCCGATATTACATCAATTGGAGACTCTAATTCACAGTCAGGTGGTAGCCCAGGTAACTCATCCGGAAACACATCGATGAACTCATTAACTATCCAAAGATTTTTAAGCGTGGGACCCTCAACCCTTACATCCACCACATGGGAAAAAAAGGCTTCACAACCTTGTTGCAACATCCTCTGAGCTGACAAAGCCGATACCACACTAGATAGACACGAGTTTCTCTCACCTCGCACAATTAGCTTGGAACCATCCACAACACGAAGCTTCAAACTCTTTACTTTATATCTCATACTAGCATCATGCTCAAAGAGCCAATCCATCCCCAAGATGACATCAAACTCTTGAAACGGTAAAACCATTATATCTGCTGGAAACAACGACCCCTGAACCTCGATCAGGCATCTTCGATACACCTTGTCCACCAACACATTAAATTCCAAGGGACTAGTCACACGAACTCATACCTTAAGATCTTCGGCAGGAATATCTCACTACGAATGTAAAAGTGAGTAGACCATGAATCCACAAGAGCAACAATAGGAACTGAGAACAAGGTGAACGTACCTAAGATAATATATGTAGCTGCGTAATCCTCTTGAGCCCTGACTGCATACTGCCTAACTGGTACTCTCGCGGTAGACTAGAAGGTGCCCTTCGATACATGGCTTGCTCCTCCCCGAGCAATGCCTCGATCCCTCTGGGCCGGATATGTTGTCCTCTGAACCTGGTCTGGAGAGGTCACAACCGCTATTGGATATCTTTCACAAAGTGATCCGGTGACCCACACTGGTAGCAAACCCTCGCTACTCCCCAACACTCGTCTCTGTGTTTGCATCCACACTGGTTGCAAACTGTGCGCCTGCACTCATTTGTGAACCCTCCGGGCTCATCATCATGAATGAAGAAGAAGATGGCCTTCTACGACCAGCTGACTCAGATCTCTGGTCTGACCTCGAACTTCGATTCGTCGCTCTTCTATTATGATTCCACTGGTTTCTGCTCCTCATTGAGAAGGCCTGCGAGATGTTGTTTGAGGGGTTCTGGCTTCTCCCACCCAATCTCTCTTGCCCACCAGACGGGCCATATGTTAAGCCTTGTACTTGCTCAAGAGACTTGGCACTCGAAGTCAACTATGAGAACACCTTCGGTGGTGCAGCAATTAGGTAAGTCTGGATTTCCTTCCTCAAACCCTTCAAGAAACTCTTGCATCTCATCTTTTTAGTGGCAACCAATTCAGAAGCATACCTACTCAACTGAAGGAACTCTTGCTCATACTCAAAAACTGACTGATTCCCTTGCACCAGATGACTGAATCGATCTCTCAGGGTGTCGATGTGAGCCTCGCCCACATACTTCTTCTCGAACTCCTAAAGGAAATCATCCCAAGATGGTCGATTGGGGTGTCATCCAAGCTCTATTGTTTCCTACCATTCTCTAGCATTGCCCTTCAGTAGGGACAAGATACATGACAACTTTTCTTCTGACCTCAACCTCATCTGCCTCATAATCTAGCGTGTATCTTGCAACCACTATTTCGCCTTTACCGAATTATCTCGCCCCGATCCATGGAAATCTGTAGCACCTTGCCTCCTTACCCGTTCAACAGGTGCCTCACGAGGGGTAACAGATGCCCTCGGTATCACCCTCACAATTCGGTGTAACACCTGGTTCAGATGTGAGAAGTAGTTGGCTCTCCAGTCAACGATGTCCTCCGACATATCCTCTATGCCAGACACATAATCCTGATCGTGACTCCCTTTCTCTGGAGCCCAAACTTTCTTCATTGATTCTTGCTCTCCTTGGCATGATTATACTCTGCACCACAACAAACAAGGTCACACCATCAAATTTTAGATTTAAAACAAGTACAACTTCGACTCATGGCCATGTATTCGCTAGACACCTATACACTCCTCTAGACTCCCCCGGGGGACATCCTAGAATCGACTAAACCTAAGCTCTGATACCACTAAATGTAACACCTATGACCCGGATGCTACATTTGGGCCCTAAGCCCAAAATCCACATTGATAAAATTTTTCATTTTTCAAGTCCATCATATATATGTCCAATAAAAACATAAGTCCATACATTAAAACATAGTTAAATCCAGATGGTTAAAATAGTATTGACGGAGCTCCATTCAAACATTAAAGCATTCGACTTTTGACCGAATAATACAAAATAAGAGTTACAAAATATTTATAGGGTCCTACGAAATACATAGCATATTACATCTAGTATTTGTACTCAACCACTAGAGTCGATGCTGAAATTCAACCTTGATGGTGCTCATTTACGCTTCACGAGAACCTACTAACCTGCGAACGGAAACAACGATTCTGAACGCTGAGCTAACAAGCTCAGTGGATACACTGCCACTCAACCATGCTTCATGCTAATCATAAATAAAGCAATACAACAAGAATGATATCATGGCAATATAGTAATGACGCTACCATAACCGCCTAAACACTTGGCATGATAGATGTATGATCACGCACGCAACTCATACTAGAACATCATACACTTACCTAGCACCACACAGATAACACCATCAATAACAAAGTGAGGTCCACGTCCACAAAGCATTGAAATCCTACACTTGATTAAGGTCCGCGTCCACATAGCATCGGGATCTTATACTACGAGTAAGGTCCGCGTCCACATAGCATCGGGATTCTATACTCAAGGGGATGAGGCCCATGTCCACATAGCATCGGGATTCTACATCCATGCTCGGAATCTCTCATCAAGCATCTTCGAATGAGGCCCTCGTCCACATAGCGTCGGGATCCAACATTCGGGAATTTTTAAGGTGTTGCAACACACTTAGGGTATTCAATCCCAACAACAAGGGATGGCTCGATTACTTAAGTTTCCCTCAGCACACAATAAGGACCCTAATATACCACACAGCTTCGATAGATCCACCTATGATCCCTATGGGTTTCTACCTCACACGGTCTACCTAATATTTACCAAGTTATTAGCCGATTATTTCTCATACTAGGTTAAAATCTCAGTTTCTCGATTTTAGCATTTATTTTACACTTTAAGGGGATCCACTCTAGGTACCGATACTCACCAATGAGTACCGATACTCATTTTAGGTTCGAAAGAACTGAACTCATAGGCCGTACTGATACGTTTCGTTCTGTACTAGTACGCACCATCGGTACCAAGATCGCCCTATACTGATCTATCTTTGTACCGGTACTCCCCATACACGTACCGGTACGCCAAACCTTTCCCAAGTAATATAACAGTGCGTACCGATATGCCTCATGCGTACTGATACGTGAAAGCATTACTGGAATTTCTGACTTACAAGGGGTACCGATACTCGGGGAGGCGTACCGGTACCCCCCTCACAATCTTTCCCATGTTTTACTAAGGCGTACCGATACTCTAAGCTCAGTACTGGTACGTGAGCCCGATTTTCGATCTCTGGTGCGGGTTTCACCTAGAAACCCTATTTAACCCCTCATGGTTAAACCCCAAATCATTCTCACAAGTTATAGTGATAGTTTTGGGTGGATTACAACCTATTTAAACCATTACAATAACAATTTTAAGACTTGCCATTAACAACCACTCAAGCTACTCTTAAGCCAAAAACACCAAATCATGCTTCAAAGCTTAATTTTATGATTTCCATGAAACTATAAGAGTTAGTAGTATACTAACCTTAGCTTAGCCGATAAAACTAGACATTCCTTCAAGCTTCAAGCTTTCCTCCCTTCTAGAGCTTTGGATGAGCTCCCAACCTCTTTCAATACATGAGGAGATTACAAAACACATTACCACGTTGCTGGGGAATAAAAATGGCCAAAAATATATTCTAAACTAAAGATTAGAGCCCCAAACTTTTAACACCCTCTTCTCGTATCTGTACATCGGATACGAGTCATAAATGTTATGTCTTCTTTATTCAAAGATCAGGGTAATTTAAAACTTTCATAAAACTTCTTCATGGACACCCATCCTAAAATTTCTCCAGCCCAAGCACGCTTAACTTTATTTAAAGCTGACATAACTTATTTATCTGAGCTTAAAATCATAAATCAACTATCTTAGCCGGCAACTCATCACCTAAGGTTATTCTTAACCTTGAATCTTTCCAGAAACGCCAATTATCATGAACTCATAACGAACTTTAAAGACCAAACACAACTCAAGTAGTGTTAGCAAGTATACATGCCACTACAAAATATTCGATTTACAATATACAATAGGTTTCTACGAATACATAGCCGGTTTAACCTTATAGTAGGTTTAGCAAGTACACATGCCACTACAAAGGTTTAGCAAGGGCCCAGATTACCACACAGCAAGGAATAATGAGTTACCCCTTCTGCACACAGCAATGGCTCAGATTACCACACAACATCAATCGATCCACCTAGGATCCCTATGGGTTACCACCTCACATAGCTTACCCAACATATAACGAGTCATTATCCATTTCATTCATACACGGGGTTTAAATATATATTTCTCAAATTTAATATTCATTTTACACCTTAACGGACCCCCATGGCCCTTTGCCTCGAATTATAGAACCCCTAAATGCAACCTCAAAATTCTTGGACAGATTGCCCAGCGAGTATCGATACTCCAAGGTGAGTATCGGTACTCTCCTCTAGGTATTGATACTCCCCTATGAGTATCGATACTCTAATTAGGTTCAAAAAAAATAGACCCCAAGTCGTACCCATACGTTCTGTACCATACCGGTACTCTATATCGATACTTAGATCGCTCTGTATTGATCCTTACCTATACCAATACGCCTGCCTTAGTGTACCGGTACATAAAGCCTTTCCAGGTAATGTAACAATGAGTATCGATACGCATCGCACGTATCGGTATGCTGATCTGCCACTAGAATTCTCACTATGCATGGAGTACCGATACGCAGTAAGCCATACCGGTACTCCCCTCACGACCCACCTTCCTTAGCACGAAGGTGTACCGGTAAGCAACCACCCCGGACCAGTATTTGAACCCCAATTTCGAACCCTAAAGTTCGTAAATTCGACTTTTAACCCCTTAACCAATATGGTTAAGCCTCAAATCGAACCTACAAGTTATTGTGAAGTTATTAAGTGTGTTTCTACCAATTTTAAGCCTTAGAAACACCAAATCTACATTTTGCCATTAAAGATCAACCAATGTTTATCAAACCATAAACACTCAAATCATGCACGAAGCCTAATTTTATGAGTTGTAAGAATTCATAGGAGTTAGTAGTGTACTAACCTCAAATTAAAGCTGAGGAAGAAGCCTTCAAGACCCATTCCCGTTCATCTACACTAAACCCACCAAAACCTCAATCTCTACCATTTTAACTCATCTTTACCTTGGTGTGTAGATCCTTTGCTGCTCATCAAACTTCCCTACATCGCCAAAACGTGATCCTCTTTCAAACACTTAAAGATTCCACCTTGAACTTCAAACTTGGGTAGGAAGATGAATATGAGAAAGAGGAAGAAAACAAGGGGGCAAGGGTGACTTCACCCTCATACTTTTTGCAAAAAATAAAGCCCTCCATCAGCCTTCTCTGTCTTTAATTATGCTTTTACCCATTTGCCCTTCTTACTTTCACCTTAGCCCAACAACAAACCAACAACCCAAGCCAATGTTCTAAGACATGCCCAAAAAGGCTATCAAAGCCCAAATACCAAGGCCAACCACGAAGCCCATACTTCGGGTTAACCCGACCTTCAAATTTTGAAATTTGAGTCATTACACCATAGGCTAGTCGAGGAAGTCACTGTTGTTCGGGCAATAGAGGTAACGACTGGAACTGTTAGTGACATTAGCTACACACAGTCTGCCTCGAGGCATTGGTCCCCACTTCTTGAAGATTGGGTGAAATGTAACTCAGATGGATCCTTTCGTGCTGTAATTGGGGGTGCTGCCTGCAGTGGTGTCTTTCGAAATCATAATGGGGAGTGGATCGTTGGTTTTACAAAAAGTGTCGGGATGTATTCTGCTATCGAAGCTGAGCTATGGGGCATTTATGAGTGCGCACGTCTCGCTTGGGAACTTGGCATTAGTCATTTGCGGTTGGAGTCGGATTGTGGGTATGCAATTCACGTTCTAGAGGACCGAGCTTATTCTACTTGTTGACCATCCCTCGTGCAGCATATTTGGGATCTCCTAGATAAAAACCGAGAGGCTCGGTTGGTGGTAGTTGGAAGCGAAAGCAACAAGGTGGCAGACGCTCTTGCTCGTTTCGCTTGGATGCTTCATTTTGGTTACCATGAATTTGTTGAGCCGCTGAATGTTATTTTAAATTTAGTACAATTGGATTTTCCGAACTAATAATATGGTTTTATAGTTTTTTTTGACGAGTTTTTCTCGCTTGCTTTTTGTAAAGTATTACAAAGGGTGCTATTTTTCCTCCGATTAAGTTTAGAGAGATTTTTTAATGAGGTTCTAGGTAATACTCCCCTTATTAATAAAAAAATATTATTACTAACGAGATGTGTTAAGGCTAAATTACTAGTATCACAAAAAAGATATTTGTTAATTGATTGATGTGAATTTCTTTTCTAAAAAAACGAACATTAAGGTAATTTTCATATCACTTGATTAAGAAAATGTTTAAAAAATATTAATGATTTTATTAAGATAATAATATTAAATTCTTTCTGAAAGGATTAAATCTTCAAATTGAACATTTTACGTACACAAATTATATTTTATTTGTTGCTTGTGTATGTGATAATTAAATAATTAAATTATACAAATATAATTATTGTTTTATTTTAATAAAAAATAAGCATTAAATATTTTTAAAAGATAATAATTAAACAACTTTAGGTGACATATGTAGACACTATTAAGATAATTTATAGATACAATCAGAGATTTAAATAACGGTTAAGGTCACGATTTCGGTTGCGATATTTATTACGATTGTGGATAATAACGGATGTATTGTGATCATTGTGGAATGTGGACTGTTATTTTCTACAAAAAAGATTTCAAATAGAATCGTTAATGTTATATAACAGCTGCTATTATGATAATGGACCGCTATTTGAATTTTTAGATACAATTACTTAACAACAAAAAAATAAATATAAAGAAAGAAATATCAAATTTATGCCTTTTTCCTTTTTATAAAATAAGGATTTTATTGTTTCTTTTATTAATATTATTTTGAAAATTTAAAATTATATTAAGAGTTTGAATGTTGTACGTAATGTAGATTTTATACATAATAATTTTTTGTTAAGAAAATAGAGGATGAAGAGAATTAAATTAAAAAAAAAGGAGCTGTTACTTACAAGGTTGCATTATTAAAGGTAGAAAGAAAACCTTACCCCTTAAACCAATGATTACTCTTGTACATTAACCTAATTAAGCAAGGCTGGCTGGTTCATGTAAACCCCGCCCCCACGTAGTTTAGCTTTAACTTTTAAGCATGAAAAATTAGGTTCAAAATGGACCCTACCAGGGGACATAAGAATTCAATTCTTGAAGATTCACCACCTTTCGTTTCAAAACACTAATTTATCATTCTTTTCCCACAATTATTATCCCTTTTTCAATAAAATGTTTTCTTTTTCTTACTGGAAAATTCCCCCACCGCGAGAAGATTTTTCCTTCTAGTTCATATGTTTGAGATCTAACATCTTAAAAATAACGACAGCAGCCATATCTTGAAATAGGTAACTTAAGTTGTGGAAAATACTCCATTGTTATCAAGTTAGGCTAGCTGTTACATCTTTTTCTTGGTTGGTGGATCGTGTTGAGGTCAGTTTCTGGGACACCTTGAAAATTTTGTAATATATATTATATTACGTTGTTGAGAGGTGTAAGCAAAAGATTCTCTAATATTTGATTTGATTTTATTTTATTTTATTTTATTTTATTTTATTTTATTAGATCTCAAGCTTTAAAAAGTGGGGTGTTTTGGTAGAGCTTGCAACTGAAGGGAACCCTGGGTTTCATTGGCTTTGAGAAATTAGGGTTTATATTCCAGAGGTTGACGTGAAGCTTATGATTGCCATTTACATGTACTTTTTGCAGTGTTGGCTTCTTTAGCTGATTTCTCTATTTAAAAATTAAAAACACTGTAACTTTCTTTCACCACTGTGCGTTCTCTCTCATTCTCTCGCTCCTTTCAGTCTGGTATCTGTGTTTGCTTTGTTTTTTACTTCTGTTTTATATTCCTCGTTTTTTGTTTTGTATCCCCGTATCGTTGAACCTGACGAGTTGAGTTCTTAAAAGCTAGCTTTGCATGAGTTTGTCCATGGATACGAGCAAGTTCAAACCTGAATCTCATGTAGCACAACAAAGCCGGCGAGATAAGTTAAGGGTTCACCATTTGGAAGACTTCCCCAACAGTTTTGAGCAAGGTTCCTCGGTTCACTCGGGGCTAAACCCAGATCTTGTTCAAGTTCGTAATCTCAAGAATGCTAATTTGCTTTACGACCCAGCTTTTGTTTCCTCAGCTGCCATTCATTTTCTACCACAGGAGAACAATCAAAACCCTATGTTTATTGGGGAAGTGTTGTCAAATAATGCAAGGGGAAGCAACGTATGTGCAGCTATGCAGTATCCCGGGAGTGAAAGCTGTAGCCATGATAGTAAAAGGCATTGTGGGGAATTGCAGTTTGTTTCATCTTCACTTTATGATGTTACTACAGCACCTGTGGGCACTCAGGGACCAGAAATGGCTTCTATAGCACATCAAAATGTTGGAGTAGCTGGTCGTGGTTCGTGGTTCGATTGCAGTGAGAATCAACCAAGTGGTTTGCATTTTGATGACACCGGTGCTTGGACGAATAGGCAACTATTCGAGCGTTGTCCACAGTGGGGTGAAGCTTCTAGTACTACCCAAGGCCAAGGGCTGTCTCTAACCCTTTCTTCGAATCCGTCGTCGAAAATATGTGGTGCGGGTGCGGCTCAATTCACTGATGATCAGTGTGGTTCTTATGCCTTTAAGGAACCTCATCAGGATTCAAAAGCTTTAAAGCCTGGCCATTTGTATTCGGTGCAGAAGTCGTCTATAATCAGTAAAGGTAGTGGAAATTCAGGCCACGTTCATCCCCTTGGTCCATTCACCGGATATGCAACTATTCTCAAGAATTCAAGGTTTCTTAAACCGGCACAAGAACTATTGGATCAATACTGCCATATGACCAACTCGAAGCTTGGTAAAGTTTGCGAGACATCCAAGGGGGTCACCGATGGCATTGGTGCTTCAGCCTCCGCGGATGTTGCCAGTGCACTTGATATGGAGGATGGAGCTATCAAGGGAAATAACTCGGGGGCTTCGGTCTCTGGTCTGTGCAGTTCTAATGAAATTGGTACAGTTGATGTTGGCGTTGGGAGCAGCTCTTGTAGGCCTGACTACCAACAAAAGAAGGCAAAGCTTTTATATCTGCAGGAGGAGGTTGGTAATCGTTTTTTTTCTTCTCATTTGTACACTGTCATACAGTTAATTTTTATCTGCATTTTGATTCATGAACGTTAATGAAGGAAACTGTCACATATGTTTATTTTGAAGTCATTTTAACATTAATTAAGGCCTTGCATATTCGTAAGTGTATTGATTGTAGTGCCTGTATATATGCCACTAAAAATTTACATCCTGTGTTCTAATAACTCAATACACTATCTTTCACTGTTATGAATTTATCATCTGTTAAACTATACTGAAAAAAGAGAAGCATTCTATCAATGTTTGTACTTTCTTGAGTAAAATGTTTAAGAAAACCCTATAGTTACCGTTTCCCTTGGACCTTGTCTTAACATATTTCAAATGTTTCTGGTTCAAACTTGAACAGATGAAAGCGTGTTTTTTTTCTTTCTTTTTAGTTGCATAAAGATTTGATCATAGAAAATGAATTTTCCTCTTTTTTTGGGGGTTAAGCAAGTTTCATCTCTGGATTGGTTATAAACCTTGTCTAGGTCTATTTTTCTGTCATGTGCAGTATTTTGGGCGTTCTTCTATTATTTTCCGGTACTTCGACCTTTACATTGATAAGAAATTGAGTTCTTACTACTAAGAGCTGATGATGAATGAAAAATATCCAACTTCCCAACAGTTTAATGAAATTTATGTCATTATAGAAAAGTAATTAGTCGCTGAATATCAATCGCTTTTCGTCTCTGTATACGTTCAAATTGAAATTACATTTCAATTAACAGTTCGGACCACACTTTCAAAGCTAATTTATTTAAAAGTTTCAAACCCCAATAAGTTGTCCTCTTGCCTAGGCTGAAGGCCCCAGTGTAGGTTGAAATAACAGGCTATGCATATCTGTATTACTATTTATTTTCCTAATTTGGCCAACTTCTTTGATCAAAATGTGAATACTACAGTGAAATCGCTGTTCTTCCATCCTGTTTTCCTTGTTGTGAACCATTAATGTTTCTGGAACTAATCCTAATAGCTTCAATTGATTATGTTCTTTGTTTTACTCTTAATTAATGTTAGGTCAAGTTTTTACTCTAATGAGAACTTGTCTATGCCGTGCCAATGAAAGGTTTGCAGACGATACAAGCTATATTATCAGCAGATGCAAATGGTGGTTTCCTCTTTTGAATCTGTTGCTGGTCTTAGTGCTGCCGCTCCCTACATTTACTTGGCTCTTAAGACCGTAGAAAGGAACTTTCGGTGCCTAAAGGACACTATCTCGGACCGTGTCAGGCACTTGTCTAGAGCCTTGGGGGAGGATTTATCGTCCCCAACTACCGGTGCTAGTAGTAGCAAAAGTGATATGAATATATCTAGGCGGATGTACGGGGTTCAGAAATCTGGTGGGGTTAACATGAGCTTCCTTGAACCCCAACAACAAGGTTGGAGGCCCCAGAGAGGCCTACCGGAACGAGCGGTGGCGATTCTTAGAGCTTGGCTCTTTGAGCATTTTCTTCATCCGTAAGTCAACTTGTCTTCCTTTCCATTTTTTGTATGCCCTCTCGAATACGTAATTTGGTGTGACTTTATGTATCTACTTTTCTTATAGGTACCCCACAGACACGGATAAGCACATGTTGGCCACTCAAACCGGTCTTTCTCGAAACCAGGTGGGCTCACTGCTTCCTGTTTGTGGTCTTAAGTATTTGGTCTAATAATTTTGTGTGATTGAATTGGAATGTAGCACAGTTAAGTGTTTGATTGGCTTGTTTTCATGATGTCAACAAATTGATTTCTGAATGCAGGTCTCTAACTGGTTCATAAACGCTCGAGTTCGTGTTTGGAAACCGATGGTTGAAGAAATACACATGCTTGAGAGCAAAGGCTTGGCAGAAAGAAATCAGAACTCTAGCAAAACTGATGCAAAATCTACCAGTACCATTCGACCCAACGAAGACCAATCTATCAACACATCATGTGTGAATGCACTGTCCGACAAGCAATTGGCTTGCTCATATATGGCTGTTGCTGGGATTACGGTAGGTGCCCATGATGTGGACCACTGGTATCCCGAGAAACGCTCAAGTATGGATTTTCGAATCCCATCAAGCATGGACGGTCCATTGATGAGTTTTGCACCATACGAGCAAAGCGGGCTTGAGACAAGGAGCCTTGAAGCGGTGTCACTTACCTTGGGACTCAGGCATGGAGTAGAAAGTGCACAAGTATTACAACAACATCAGCAACAATATCAACCACACGAAGACCAACTCCGGCAACAATTCGGAGGGCAAATGATTCACGACTTTGTTGGTTGAGCTTATGTTCGATCGTACACGAGTAGAGTTGTCAGCTAGCCTTAGCTATTCCTTATAATAAATTTTCAAAATGCGGCAAACTGCTAAAACAGGGTTGCAGGCCACCGTGACCGTATTTGTTTGTCGCGCTAATATTACACGGTTGAACCGTGCACTGATTGATACTTGGTAGTAAGAAGAGCAGTCGTGTTGTGAAATTGTGATGGTGCTTTAATAAGTTGTTGGTAGAACTCAATTTTTAATGCAGTTGTGGGAAGAGGTTTGGATTTGTGTTGGTAGGCAATTGAACATGTTTTTTAGGGTAAGAAGATTGACGTCCTTAGATCCACAGAAATTATAAATTTGGGAACAATCTGCTGCTTCTCTCCGACTTTTCAACCTGATGTGTTATGCGCTGTTTTTAGTTTAATAAAACGGCACGTTTTATTAGTTTAGTTTTAATTGAAATGATGTCGTCTTGTGTTAAGGATTGGGTTTAAATCCCAAATTGTATTAGGTTTGTTTTAACGATCAATTGAAATGAAAAACTGTCTTTTCCTAATATCTTCTACTCTGTTGTCTCGTCTCTTTCTTCTGAAAATACTGTCCTTGTTCTTCAATCTATTGGATTGGTTATTGTTTTCTTTGGATAATCATCGGTTACTCTTTTGAATTGCATCACCTGATAGCTGATAATGCTTTAGAACTTTTATTGCTGCTTCAAAGCTTTCTTAATTTCTCTATCCACTCCCCTATACCCTTGAATTGTCGAGAGTCCCTTGTCTCCCACCTTATCTCAAAGGAGGATAAATATTGGATTTTGCCAAAATTGCAAGTTTTGTTCACCACCGAAGAGGTTGACAAGATCAAAGTGATTCCAATTGGTGGTCCTCTGATTCGGGATGAACTGTTATGGATCCACAACAAGGATGGGAACTACTCAGTTAAGTCTGGTTATTGAGCTATTATGGAATGCAAAGATTCACACCCAACACCTTGCTCGAGTGAAGGTTTGCGAAAGAACTCTAATCTTTGGAAATCCCCCCAAGATAACTTTCTTGTGGAAAGCTTGTAAAAATGTTGTCGCAACTAACGAGAATCTTGTTAAAAGGTTTGCTCCCATGTCTCTGCAACAGATGTTTCTCTGACGATGAATCAATCGAACATGTCTTATTTTTTGTCCTTTCGCACAAGCGGTCTGGAGGGCTTCAGATTTTAATTACTGTCCAAGAAAGATCGGTTTTCCAGGATTCCCCAAGTGGTGGTATTGTTTGTCGAGCCTAGATGATAAAAATCTAAGCATGGATGATTTGTGCCTGATCGCCTTTGTCTGTTGCATATTTGGAAAGCTAGAAATGAGTTCTCTTTTTCGCAAGGATTCTGTTGATACGTGGCACACCGAGCTGCGGATTGGGTTGCAAAATCGATTAGGATGAACCTTTGTCCCCATTCTTGGGTTCTGTCTCCCCCTCGTGATTTGAGGGCTTTGTTGATCTAATCTATTTCTCATGTTTATTGGCTAAAAAAAAGCTTCCTTAATTTATTAGGAGTAGAAATCCTCTAATCTTTTTTGATGCTCAACACAAAAAAAATTAGTTTTATGGTCTAAGATTATTAGGGTTTAGGGTTAGAACTTAAGATTAAGGTTTAAAATATTGGGTACAGGGTGTTTTTTATGGTTTAGAATTTAATATAAATTAGAATTTAATTTTTTAATGTTGAAATATAAAAAGAACAACAAAAAAATAAATCTTTAAAGTGGGTTTGTGTCAAATAGTTTTGTAAAAATTTTAAATCTTTAAATTTAAATTTTTAAAATTTAAACTTACAACTCTAAAAAGTATAACATATCATATATATTACTTTTTGTGTTATTTACCGCTATTCACATTCATTTTTTGACACATTATTTTATGATGTTTCTTTTTATTGAATAGATTGTTTTATAATGTTTCAAACAGTTTGTTTATAGAAATCTTTTATTATTATAATTCGCTTTAAAACTTTTCTTAAAACTTTTTCTCTCATTGCTTTCAACGCCGCAATGATATTTTTAAATTTTATCTTTGATTAACCGGGGGCAATATCAACTTTTGTGTTGGCCCGAGACTCGAGAACCGAACTGATTATTCGAATCGAGACTCGAAATTGACCTGAACACAATGGCTCGAATTTGATCCGAAATCTAAAATAAACCGAACCGAACCGAATCGAAGTTCAGTTGAACCGAAAATTGACCTAAACCGATTTTCAACCAAACCGAATAGATCCAAACCGATTTTCAACCGAACCGAATAGAACCAAACCGATTTCACCCGAACCAAAAGCAACCGAACCGAAGGCAACCCGAAATTAAGAAAATATATTAAAATAAATAAATAAATAAATAAATAAATAAAGATTAGATGTGAACTGTCGTACAACTTACCAAAAAGTCAATATACATGCTATATAAAATCATATATAGGGTGGAAAAACCTAACTCGGCCTAAAAACCCGACTAAAACTGATCGATCTCCTATTAACCCGTTATTGACCCGACCCGAAATTAACCAATCCGAAAATAACCGACCTGAAATCAACCGAACCGAAAATCAACCGACTCGAGGTCTTGACCCGATACCCGAACCGAAATCACCATAGACTCGAACTAAAACCAAACCAGACCCGACCCAAATTTAAACCGAATGCAGTCAGGATCGAAATGACCTGAACCGAAATCGAACCGAATAACCCGTTTGCCACCTCTATTATCGACCATAGGTATTTATTATTTTATTTTTTAAAACTTTATTTAATTTTTAATAAAAATCTTCGCTTTTGTGGCGCGTGTTTCCTCTGTCTTTGTGGCACGTTTTTATTGGCTTTTGTGGTTCATTCCATCTGTTGTTTGGTACGATTTTAGCATACTTTAGCAGTTGTTTAGTGCTCGTATAGAGATTCTCACGGTGCTAGTTTTCTGATTTGATTCTGTCGGTGGTCATAGAAAATATTGATCCCCACACGTTTGATGGTTTGTTAGCCAATGTAATTAAAACTGTGTAGCGAAGTAATATGTCTAATAGTTTGGTTCGCTCACCACTCTTTTTTCATCCCGTAAAGCGTCTCATTTGGCTAGAGACAAAGAGAATCATGAAGATTTCTGATTTTTGATGGTATGTTAATCTCCACGAAAGTGTTTGCTTTTCTTTGCACATTTGTATGATATTTTTAGTGGTCTAGTCTTTTTTTTTGTTGATGTATTTTATTTGTAGTATCTTTTATGGTGTTTAATAAAAATCTAGATGTCATTGTTAAAAAAATATTTTATTATTGGTTGAAATTTTATATCTCAAAATTACATTTTTATGTTTGGCAAGAGAATATTACTTGAGCTAGTAATGTTATTTTCTGAAACTTTCGCCCATAATTTTACTACTAAAGGTAATTTTACATTCTTTAAATTAAACGTCCTTAGTATAATGATAGGCGTGACATGGGGTGATATGGTTGGATCAATCTATATTTTAAAGTTTTGGATCATTATGAATTTAAAAACTTTTAGATTTGAGTTATTTTGAGTTTTGTCATATAAGTTAGATATTTGAATTTTTGTAATTTTGAGTTATTTATTCGTAAGGACTTACCTATAATTTAAGGTTGGAGGTAAAATATAAATGTTGAAAAATGAGAAGGACAAATTCATAATTTATCCAACTTTTTTTAAAAATATATATATAACAAACAAAGATAAATAAAAATGGTTAACATGCCGTCACGTGAGAAACCAGTCTAAACTCTAATCCAAAACATTGATATCAATGGTTAACATCTCGTGGCACAGCAGGCAGCCTATGCATGCATGCAATTTATATATATTCTGTATATATTTGTACCGAAAAAGGATAAATGATTTTTGACCATTCGATGCAAGTAAACTCAGAATTTAAGCTACACGTACAGCAGCACAGAAAATAATTATATTATAAATATGTTTAGATGTAGAAAAACCACATTAAACATGCAGTATAACCGGTTTATTCCCATGTTATTGATCATCCCACTAGTTTACCCACTTCCATCTCCATTGCCACAGGGTAGTTGTTAAAATCCTCCCTAGGAATGTAATGGTGATTGTTCACACTGTTCTCTTTAGGATACCCACTTTCGGCATCGCCGCCGTCAACGAGCAGCCGCCGACCATTGACAATGGTGTGTTGGTGCTCCGGGACATCCACTTTTATAACCTTCGCTGCCAAGCAGGAACTCGCCATCATCAATATTGCTAAAGCAAGAGCCACAACCCTCATTCTTGCACCCATTAGTTGCTTTCACCTGTCTGAAAAGAACCAAAAAAGTATAGCAAAGGAATTAAGGATTTGAGGAGCAAAGCAGAACCTTATATAAGGAGAAAGGATAGGGTTCATGTCATTTGATATGAATCGACAGTACACAAACTTGGTGATGGGATTTCCACCTGGTGAGGCAAGATTAAGTGGGATGACCAATTTGTTTCATGCAAGTTGTTTTAAAAGGTGGATTGAAATGATGAAATTGAAAGGAACTTTTTTGTCCACATTGGAAGCAACCATAAATAGGAAAATTCCACATTATAAGTGGATTCTGTTGGTGCATATTGCCTGGTGATGTCGAAGCATAGTGATACCTAAAAAAAAGGATCCCCTTGGAGGTTTTTGGAGCTCAAAATTGTTTGAGCACTGATCAAATTCAGGCGAGTCCTTGGATCGAAGTGTGTATATATATAGGGTTATGATTCATTTAAAAATGATTTCCCATGGACGAGGCCATGGAGATTATGGGAGACATTTAACCAAGTAGACCCCTTAATCTGTAATGGCAAAAGAGTGTCATTTGTTAACGTTTTTAGGGAAGCAAATAGCATGGCGTATGTGTTGGCTAAAGCTGGAACCGAGAGGCCGAATATTTTCTGGGATTGGTTCTGATTATGCTTTGCTTGATGGGTTCTGCTTTGTTAATGTTTGTGGGTTGTTTTGAATTTTGTGTATGTTTTGTTGGGAGATGCTGTTGCTGCCTTTTTGTGTTGGTTGAACTTGATCTGCGTTGTTGCACCCTTGTACCACGAAGGCCCCCTGCCTTAAAAAAGTGCCATCTGTGTTGCACTGATACGAATATAAATATAGGTATAAGTATAAAAATAGAAATAAAAAATGATAACTTTTAAAACTATAGGGTACGAGTATGATAAAGATACAACAAATATAAAATACATTTAAAAGTGCTATAAAATTGTAAAAATAAAAAATCATGTGAAATGACAGAACACATACTTATATACGTATCAAGTATGTATTACGACTTTAAATTGAAGTATTTGTGCTTCATAGGATGTCATATCACCAATTGGGTCCTTTAAGTTTTCAAATTCTTCAACTAGATCTTCGCAACTCTTTGTTCAAATCAACCGAGATAGATCATACATTAACTTGACATACGAGATAAGTCACAATACGGTAGACATAATTCACAGACTGTGCTCTCCTCAGTCAAGGCATTCTCTGAACTCTCTTTAAGGTAAAAAGACAAAATCACAAGACTAAAACGACACAATAACAACTTGAAAATACAACTTTTCGATTTTGAAATATTTATCAAAATAACACTTTCACAAGATTAATTCTTGAAATGACACCCATTCTTGATTCACATGGCAAATACGTATCTTGTTAGCCGCGTCTTTAAGAAGACGTGTTTGACATGACACACCTATGTGATAGCGTAATCAGAAGATTTTAATTTTTTTTTAGTTTTGTGAAAGACTCATTTCGTCAGTCGCGTTTTTAGGGATTTTAGTTTTTTGCATTATCAAGACTGAATCGTAAAAAATATATATATTTTTAAGGACTAAAAGGATAAAATTTCATAAATTTAATAGTTGCTTTAAACAAAACGGTACATTTAATTGAAAATTAAAACTATAATTTTAGTCCAAAACTTTAGAAGATCATAACTTCGATCATAATTGTAGCGATGGACATTTCACCCGGACTTGACGGGTTCTGGCCTGACCCAATCCTATCAGGTCGTTTTTTTTTGAAAAGTCGGGTTGAGTTTTTTATTAAAGATGTGGTCGGGTCGGGTTCGAGTTTAGGGTAAATAAATCTAACCCTATTCGGAACTAATAGTGTATTTTTTTCTCATATATTTTTATGGATATCTTGTAATAATACCCCTTCTTTATATATTTTTTATAATTGGGTCCTTAAAATCAATTTTTTTACATTTAGGTTCCTAAAATTAATTACTTTTTTACATTTAGGTCCCTAAAATTAATTTTTTCACAATTAATTCTCTAAAATTGAATATTTTTTATAGATTAGGTCGGATTAGGTTCGAGTTGAGGTATATAATTTTTGAGTCGAATTCGTGTTTTAGGTGATTATTTTTGAGTCGGGTTCAAGTCGGCCAAAAATCTGACCCAACCTGTTCCCATCCCTAGACTCATGTTTTTAGGGGTTTTCAATTTTTTTTAGAAAATTTAAATTTTTGACTTCGATCTTTTTAATAAGACATGGTCAAATATTTGATTTTCTATACATATATATATATATATATATATCATTATTTGATAAGTCTTCAATACGTGTAATTTTACTACATTCTAAAAATTTTCATTTTAATTCCAATAATTTTAATTTTCTTTCAATTTGGTCCTCCTAGTGCAAATAAATGCCACAAAAGTGCTATATAAAATATTTTAAAAAATTTCAATTATTTGGAAGGGATTGACCAAGAGCGCATTTTCATGTAAATTGATAAATTTTCTAAAATTTTCTGATTGGATTGTCATGTAAGACAAAAATGTATCATGTTAAATACATCTTATGACCGGACGATCTTTTATCATACGTGGTTAAAATGAATGTCATTTTAAAAATTAATTTATTAAGTTAACTTTAATAAATAATTTTTAAATTTATTATATTTGAGTAAAAAGCCCAATAGAGAGATTCCTAACAAAACAAAATATTTATCCATAGCAATGGAATAGCATTGAGCTTCGTTAACTTTCTTTGTAAATTTTTTTGCAGTTAGATCATTTCTGGCTTTGTTTTGGAATTTTGTTTTTACGAATCAACATTTTTTTTAAATAAAAAAAGAAAAGAAAAATGATAAATTTTGCAAGTTTTTAGTTACTTTTTATATAGAAATATCAGTTTGGGCTTTGGGGTTAAACAAGATATTCAAAAGTTTGTGAATGTTAGGATTTAAGGTTTAAGATTAACGATTTATAATTTATAGCTTAAATACGAAGTGTTGTATA
This sequence comes from Hibiscus mutabilis, assembly GCA_019671005.1. Classification (NCBI taxonomy): domain Eukaryota; kingdom Viridiplantae; phylum Streptophyta; class Magnoliopsida; order Malvales; family Malvaceae; genus Hibiscus; species Hibiscus mutabilis. The sequence continues at coordinate 6,181,024 of CM033729.1, read as the reverse complement.
TTTTATTACACTCTTATGTATCAAAATATAATCATATTTAAAATTTTTAATAAAATAAAATATGCATTAAATAAAAAATCTAAAATAACAATGAAACAGTCCTCATTCGTCAGTAAGAGAAATCACAATAAGTCAATAACTAACGGTAACCTTTGTTTAGAGCAAGTACCTGCTCATCTTTGTTCTCTTATTTCCCTTAGGTCATGGGTTCGAGACCCATTAGGAACACCCTTTCTCTTTTCCCTCCCCTCTAAGTAGGATTAAGATTAAAAATAAGATTTGTCAAAAAAACAATAACTTTTTAACCCACAATCTAATTCCAGCGGTTGACCCATCTTATAAGTCAAATGACCGAACCTGATTAGGGGCGCTTATTGAGTGAGTTAATCGCGGGTTGAATAATATTTGATTCGACTCGAAAATTGTTTTATTCGTGCTCTACACAATTCGATATTAGATAAGCTCGATAAAATTTTGTTCGATTCGTGCTCGTTAAAAAATTTATTGTTCAACTCGACTCATTGCTTGTTAAGCTCCGTAAATACCGAAAGTTTTAGAAATTTGAACCCTTATGATTTTATGTGTAAATTACTTAGTAAGCCACTGAACTTTTTTAGAACTTTCAACTAGCAATCAAACTTCTCAGAACATAATTTTTTAAGGTAGCCACAAAAATATCATAAAAAGATTTATAAAATAAATTAACGAGTTGATTGCGAACTTAACGAGTCGAATTAGATTTTATTCGACTCGACTCATTAAAATCTCGAGTAGAGAGTTAATTGAATCGAGCTCGAGTTGCTTGTGAGCTGTTCAACTCAATTAGCAACCCTAAACCTGATCAACTACAATAATGCCCCCTCCTTCTTTGTTTCTCTAGCCAATAGGTTACATGTTTGAACAAAAAAAATATTATACTATAAAAAAAACTCGTAATCAAGACTATTAAGATCTGGTTAAGGCTGCATTTTTTGTTGGGTTGAACAACCTAAACAAGCGTTTATCCAATTTTTTTTGCCAAATAGCCAACAGTTGGCCACCGAACATTCATTTACTCATCACTTTTAGCGCTCAAACGGACGTTTGCTGATAGCTGAATTTTTTAACTTTTAAAAATTATCGTCGTAACCCTAACGAAAATTTGGACGCAACAATAAAAAAATGAAACCTAAGTCATAAATTCAGAAAAAATGGTTTTCATAAAAAGTTATATTTGATATATACACATTAACATTGAACCGCTAAAAACATTTAAAATAAATACAATCAATTATCATAAAATATCACATAATTCACTGTAAATATAAAAAATTTAAAAGTATATACTCAGAACATTAAATATGAGTGCTTTTGTCCCTAAAGCACATAAAAGCCATTATTTTCTCAAAGCAGATTGGTTTAGGTGCGCCAAATTTTGGTGATTTCTTAATGACCTTTTAGCTTTTGCTTCTTTTTAGTAATCACACTTTGATGGGTAATTATTAATTTTCATATATATCTCAGGAAAAATTTTTGATACACTTTGTCGTGTAGATTTTAGTCACGTGCCTTTTAGATTTATGGGTTATGGTTTTAGTTTAGAGTTTAAGGTTTAGAGGTTTAGATTGTAGGATTTAAAATTTAAAATTAGTGTTTAGAATTTAGGGTTTAGAGTGTGAGGTATAGTTTTTTAGGATTAGGGTTAAGAATTTAGAATTTAAGTTTTTATAGTATAAATACACAAAACTTATTTAAATTAATTTTACATATAATGTGTATCAAAGTTTTATCGTATATATATAATCTTCTTATAAAGTTCTAACTAATTCTAATCTAAACCACGTGATCATAATGATTGACATTCTTGGATCCGACGGTCTATATCAACTTTAACCCCCACAAATGACACCGAACAAAAGGTGGGGGACCTTACCGTAAACAACAACGTTGAAGTTCCAACCTTTACATTTTACAGACGTCGCTTTAATATTTCCCAACGTATGCAGTGAAATCTTTGAAGCCTAGTTTCTTTTTTCTCAAAGAATTTATTTAGTTTCTAGCTGTTGCCAAATTGGCAAAGTTCTAAACTTTATTGGGTTCTTTTTAATTTTTACAAAGAAGCCATTAATCCTAAAATGGTTGGGGAGTCATTTTCGTGTTGGCAAATGGGTAGCTTTCAGAGAGGTGGTTGATGGGTTTGTTTTTCTGTATGTATTCTATTTTATGAATGCTTATATATATGTATTCAAAACATCTCGAGTCTTTGTCCCTTTTTCTTAATTGTGCTGTTATGTCTCTTCTCATTGAAAATTTGCCACCTTTCTTTTTCCCCCTGTTTGTTTGTTTCCAATTTAATTACCATTATCTCTGATTGGTATATGATTGCATTTAAGAATATAGTGAATTATCCATTCTTCTTATAGGAAGCTTCTCTCTGGAGTTTATGCTTATGCTAGCTTCTCTTGCTCTCTAGTTCATTAATACCCAGGTTTGAACTTAAAACCCCCATCATTTATTCTACCCTTTTTTTGCTACTTTCTCTTTAGTTTGGGTGATGTTTTTGGTCTAAAAGAAGCTTAATTTCAACTTCTTCTGTTGTTTAAAAACTGTGGAGTGTTGAATTCTGGCTAGTTAGGTGTCCCTTCTACCCAATTAATGCAGTTGTTTCTGGAGTGGAGAGAATTAAAGTCTTTGATGCCATTATTTTGAAAAATCAATCGGTGTCATGTAGACCATGTGTATTTAATTTTTGAAATAACTATACTTTAATAACAGCTGCTAATTAGGTAAGCCTTAATGTGTTTTGCCTTTTTGGGCACTTATATGCATTGCATTGGAGGCCTTTTCATAACTTTTCTTCAGTTTTACTGTCTCTAGGACTGTAGATAGATGCAAATCAACATTTTGAAGTTTGGTAGTATATGATTTAGGTAGAATAATACTGGCACAGTGGTAGTACTGACTGTATTTGAACATGGTATTACTTGTTCCTTGCTAGCTTGCTTTACTTGACTGCCTTGGGGGAGGGTCAAAGAATTAGAATTAGCAGCCTTAGATTTGTTGGCCAACCATGAATTTTACAGTACCCTTCATCATATGTTTATTTGCTTTCTGATATTCTTTCCATCATATCTAGAGTTTGGGTATGAATAATGTAAGGGCATTGTGTTTACTTAGTTTGTGATTCTAGTGCTATATCGTACGCGTTTGATTCAATTCAATTCAATTATCACCCCCTTCTCTGTTGCATGAATTTTCCATCTTTTGGTTCTCATTTCCCCCATTTTTTGTCAGATTGGAGGCATTTAAGATCAGGGAAGTTTGCACGAACAGTACCCCTCTGGCTCCTAATGAAGGTTTATATATCTACTGTATTGTGCATATGATTTCGGAGTTTCTTTCTTTTCATTGTTCTATCTGGTTGTGGAATTCATTAGTTCATGTTAGTTATGTTTCTGAGATACATCGGCGAATCTAATTCGGTACTAAGATTATATTTTCCAGAAAAAAAACTGAGGTTTTTCATCAAACTGAACAAAGCTGGAGTCTACCATTTGTTCACACAGACTAGAGTAACTCGAGCATTTTGCATGTTAAAGGGAATCCGCTCATGTCATTTTAACAAAGCAATTCTTCTGGTTTTAGCTTTTTGGCTAAGAATTAAAATCCGGATATACCGATCTAGTCATCTCATTGTTTTCAGTTACATTGCTTTGACTTGCAGGGTCAATATTTCTGGAAATGTACTGATAACTAGATATTATATCAACAGCTTAGTGTTCAGATTGGAATAAATGAAGCTTGAAGTGGATGTTGTACTCGCTTGTCTCGTTACCGTGATTTGGATTCAGCAAGGTCTTTGCCGTGAGTCTTCTCTCTTCGAATCTCCCTCTCTCTCTGTTTTCTAAAATTAAATTTTGGTTACAATACCATGTAACTGAGTTGCTTTTGCTTGGAGATTTCTTCACAATAAAGTTTACCTTTAGCATGCCCAAGTTTTTGTTCGCTATTTGCAAAATCGCTACACAGCTGAACGTCCCTATGATCATTTAATGACAGACGAGTTTTCCAATTCATCTGGCATAAGCAACTGGACATGCACATGCTCTTGCTTGTATCCTGGAAAACAAAGTGATGATCTTAAATCCAACTGTTCTAGATCCTGTGATTGCAGTCCAGGTATGTGATATTATTTTGGTAGAATATTTCTGAATCTTTAAAGTACTTTCGTGTAACTTTGCTGTATTTTTATTCTATTTAACTACTATGAAGTCTCAAACGTAGACCAAGTTGCAGAACATTATGGAACCCTTTCCCCCTATTATTGCGTAACTTTTGAGTATTATCGTGTCGGCGATGCTTCATGCTTACATAATGTCCAGCATTTTGTGGACTTATTGCTATCTTTTTGTATCTAAAACATCAAATTGCGTGGCATCCTACTTGGCAGTTGAACCAAATGGAGATAGGTGGAAATGTATGTGTGCTACTGATGGATTCCCCAAAGTAGCCGTCAACAATCATGATACTACCTGTTTTACTACCTGCAATTGCACTGCTGGTATTTGCTCCCAACTCCAACTATATATGTTATTTTTTGAAGAATTCGGTAGTTCAACTGCTTTATGTATCATGAACTAACAGATTTGTAGTACTTTTTTTCATATTTGAATACTCTCAACCATTAGGAGCTTATACAGTGGCACTTATTTGTACATTTTGACAGGATCTCTTCCTGAGGCGCCAGCGAGAAAGAACTATGCTAACAGAGTTGTAGTGATTGTTCTTTTACTCTGCGTGATTCTCACAACGTTGGCGTTTCTTGCTTCGTTAACATGCTATTTCTACCGAAAGGACAAATGCCCGAAGTGCCCTATCCAACCGGCAGTATTCTCATCGGATAAAGAAACTAGTTGCAACAGTGCTACCAACTTAATAAGTCACAAGACTTGGTCGGCGTCAGAAACTAAGGGTAACATTAGCTTCGCTACTAAACCTATTGCAGGTATATAAGCTTTAACATGTCATAACTTGCCTTTCTTTGATAAACTTCATTTGCTGTCAATTGTGATTCAATTACAAACTCTGACCATTTTGAATTTTTTTTTTTGAACCTTTCATATGGAATTCTTCGTTCTGAACTTGGTTTGGGCATGTAATGCATGATGTCATCTATTTTCAGGATGTTTTCAACGTGCTTCATTCCTTTGTTGGAACAAAACGGGGACTGTGCTTGGAACAATTTGCCAGTTTGCCTACTCTGAACTGGAAAATGCAACCAACAAGTTCTCCGAATCCAATCTAATAGGGCTCGGAGGAAGTAGCTATGTGTACCGGGGACAGCTCAAGGATGGAAGAATTGTTGCAGTCAAGCGACTTAAAATTCAAGGAGGCAGCCCTGATGCAGATTCCATCTTCTCAACCGAGGTACAATCTCAACTTGCCTTTTTTGTCTAAAGTTTTTTGGTTAATGAAAACCCTCATTGTTTTCCATTTCTTTTAACAGATGTTCTCAAAACGCAATGAGATATTTTACAGTGTTGTTTTGTGTAGGTCGAGCTGCTGTGGAGGCTACATCACTGTCACGTGGTGCCCTTACTTGGTTACTGTTCAGAATTCAGTGGGAAACATGCTGAGAGACTGCTGATATTTGAATACATGCCTAATGGTAACTTGAGGGATTGTTTAGATGGAATTCTGGGGGGGACCATGTCCTGGGAAACTCGTGTCACGATTGCTATTGGTGCTGCAAGGGGCTTGGAATATCTCCACGAAGCAGCCGCTCCTAGAATTTTGCATAGAGATGTAAAATCTACAAATATTCTTCTGGACAAGAATTGGAGAGCAAAAGTAAGGATGGTTTACTTTTAGACATCTAAAATACGTTAATTTCTCACCCGTTGGTGTACATATTGTTTCTAGCATATGTATTGAAAATGTTCAGATAACTGATCTCGGTATGGCCAAAAGCTTAAGAGCTGATGGACTTCCCAGCTGTTCGAGTTCTCCGGCAAGAATGCAGGGAACCTTTGGCTATTTTGCCCCAGAATATGCAACTGTTGGAAAAGCCTCACCAATGTCGGATGTTTTTAGTTTTGGTGTAGTTCTTCTGGAACTGATCACTGGTCGGCAACCCATCCACAAATCGAACAATAGAGAAGAAAGTCTTGTAATCTGGGTATAGTAGCCATTTCCTGTTACTATTTTTCTTCTTTTTAATGCGATTAAAGCATCTCGATGTCGGTTGATGTGATTCTTAAAAAAATTGTCTAATACTTTGGTCCATTCAGGCTACCCCTCGTTTACAGGATAGTAAGCAAGTGACCTCGGAGTTACCTGACTTGCGTTTAAAAGGGAAATTTCCAGAAGAAGAGATGCATGTAATGGCTTACCTAGCAAAGGAGTGCCTGCTGTTGGACCCTGATACACGGCCAACAATGAACGAGGTTGTGCAAATTCTATCGACTATTGCTCCAGATAAATCGAAAAGAAGAAATATTCCCGTAAACTTTTACCAGGTAAGGTTCTTAACTCCATCTAGAAGTTGATTATCACATAACAATGGTATGTAGTACCATGCAATGAAACTGCTAGTTTCATTCATTGATATAAAAGCAATACACCTCATACTCTGAGGGTCGCCACCACTTGCCAATAATGTTGCATGGTTCGCTACCTGTGCAGATGTCATCTGCCCATAACATGAAGAATGAAGCTCTTCTCGAACGACATCAAACCGTAATCGAGGATCTATACGACACAGAGGACAACATGCAAACTATATCAAAGTCAACAGAGAGCTCAGTGCCATCAAGCAGGAATGATACTGGTACACTTCCTGCAGAGTACTATATGGAGAGGCTGGTTCTTTTGAATTCCAATGCTAGGAGTTTGCGTGGCCTTGATGACGAAACAGTAGACTTAATAGAGCCTCGGTTCGAATCGTTCCACATGCATGAGACGAACAATCCAAGCTGAGTTGGTTAACACATTTTGCACCCAAGTTTGCTTTTTCGAATATTTCCAGTGTGTAGTGCTATTTGTTGGTGGATGGAGGGTTGGTTTGAAGAATAGGCAAAAACAAAGCTGGTGTTATAAGCAGGTGATAGTTTTTCATTTCATTCCTTTTGTACAGAACTATACAGAACTATACAAAACTAAAAATTAAGAAAGTGAGGCTAAAGAAAGTTTGATGTTACAGATTGGATCAAGTGATAAGCAACTTGATATCGTTTAAGTAGATTTTGAGTTCGAAATCTTGTGTATAAAAAAGTTTTCGCCGAAAGATTTATCAATTAAAATTAAATATACGATGCAGGTTGATTAGGATTAGTTAGGATGAATCATCCCGGGAATCGGGAGGATAAACCAAAAAACATAAAGTTTGGTGTTGGGAATTCGGACGCAGCAGGTTGGGGCAGGGGACGAGAGATCTCGCTGGCTGTGTTGGATTTGGTGCAATAATTAAACTAGCCATAGCTATGCTATTACAGTTACTTATATAACGGAACTAATAAGGGATAGGAGCAATTGCCCCTTGCCCGAAAAATTTATTTTTTCACTTTAGTCTTTTTATATAAATTATTTTAAAAAATTAATTTATTTTTAAATTTATCCCCCTCAATTTTAAACATTTGTGTTTTGTCTCTCTTAATTTGAAATCATTGCTCCGTCCCATATATATATATATATATGGTCGGTGTCTGATGAGAATAAGCTGGCAATGTGAAACCTTTGAAATTTTGTAAGATTTGACACGAAGCAGCAGCTGAAGAAAACAGCTGTCGCAATACATACACATATGGGTTGACAATTAAAGATATGAATTCAGATATTCTATTTATCATTATTAAATTTAGATATTAAATATTTAAATTATTTTTACTTTAAAAAGAAATAAATAGATTCATAGATACTCCATTTAAATCAGAAAACATGGCAACAACTGTAATTTAAATCTATAATTTAGAATAATCCATTATGCTTTCGCTTTTAAAAATGTTAAAATTATTGATTGAGTATAGTTCGACTGGCATGGTTATTGGTATATTATATAAGAGGACGTAAAACTAAATATATTTAAACACTTAATATTCTTCTATTTATTGGTAAAGAAAGATCTGAATAACACCAACATCGTACACCGATAAAAAAAACATTGAAATTAGACTCAATTATTTAACAAATTTAGATTCTAGTGAATAATCTAAAATTATTTTTATAAATTTAGATCCAAGTTCTTTGTTTTTAAAAATTACATATATTGAATCAACGGCTAAAGACATGGTCAAGACTTTCACCGGAACTATTCAACCTGTGACTTGAATGCTGATTTGCTGTTTCTTCACACTCATTCAACTTTCTCAATAGGACGTGTAATGAAAAAAAATCACAATTAATTCAGCTTAGAAGAAAATTAATAATAATAATAATAATAATAATAAAAGGATTGTGAAAAATACAATATATTTATCCTCAATAGAATTGAAAATAAATAATGACAAACATACTAAAATTCAAATTTAAAATTTTCAATAGTATTATTTAAGAATAATTTAATGAAATAATCAAATGGAGATAAGCATTCAATAGCTCATAATATTATTTTATAAGTCAATTAAAATTATTAGTGAGACTCAAACCTTAATTCTCATTGATGTATTAATGAGTCTTTAATTTATTGAACTAATATTTTTGTATCGTCTTTATTTTCTTTTTTAATTTTTGGTTAATCGGCGACGGTACTACTTTTAATGTTGGTTGTCGACTGTTGGCGTTTTATTATTTTTTTTGTTTTACATACTATGTCCTTTGTCTTCTTTTTTGAGTTTTTTTTTTATATTTTGAATAAGAATTTTTGCTCTTGTGACAAGCTCTCTCTACTCTTGTGGCACGATCTTTATGGCTTTTGGTACGTTTTTCGCATACCTTTGCGGTCGTTTTGGTGGTTTCACAAAGACCCTCACGACATTTGTTTTTTGATTGATTTTTCGGTGGTCACGTATATTCAGATCATCTCTTTGGTAAAAGATTGTTTGCCGATATAATCAGAATTGTGTAGCGAAGTAACATGCCAAATAGTTTGGTTCGCTCACCGCTCCTTTATCACTTCGTAAAGCGTCTCGTTCGACAGAGACAAAAAATTTTATGAAGGTTATTGGGTTCTTTTGATTTGGACATCACTCTCAAGGAAATGTTTTATTTTTCTTCGTATTTTTGAGTTTAAATTATTATTTTATGTATGAGTTTTTTGGTGACTATAGTCCTAAAATTTCTCCCTATATTTGGGTGCATTATAATTCTAATTTTTCATTATTTTTATTAATAAAATCCAGTTGTTATTGATAAAAAACTTATGAACCAATCTGTATCGACAATAACTCAATATATTTATTGTGAAGCTCATAAAATTGATCTGCTTATTTAAACAAAACATGTTGCAATTCTCATCTCAAATTGCCAATAGTTCTATTATCCGAAGTGACATATGCAGTTGTACATATTTTTTTAATCTATGTTTCCTCCCTAAACTCAACTCAAATTATTGTTTTTTAATTTAAAATAAAATAATATTTTAGTAATTAAATATTAGTTTGATTAACAACATTGTTATTGTAACATACAAGAAAATGCATTTGAACATTATTTTAAATGCATTTTTTTCAATTTATAAGTGAAGATGAATAACAATGTTACTAATTAAAATTGAATTTTTAATTTCAAAAATGGATAAATTAAAATTTCGAAAATATTATAAAGGTTAGAAAATGAAAACAAAAATAAAACAGTGAAGAAAACGTGTTTGGTTGAAAAATTAGAAAATAATTTTTAGAAAATAAAAACAAAAATGAGTGAAAATTTAAAAACATAAAAAAAGATGTTTTCATTGTTTTCATTGAAAATGTTTTAGGAAAATAAAAAATATGAAAACAAGAGTCTTTTAATTTTAACAAGGGTTCGAATCATTCTAATGCCATTTTTTAAAATTTTGGTTTATTTTCTCATATTTTATTTATTTATTATTATACTAATATTTTTAACTATATTTTATTTTAATTTCTTATTTCTATTTTGAAAAATTAGATACCAAACACATTTTTACTATTTTCATTTTTAAAATAAAATTTTATTTCTATTAATCAAAATGTTTTCTATTTTTTAGAAAACTGAAAATAAAAATTATTTTCTAAAAATAAAAATAAAAAATATTTTTTAAAACCAAACCAACCCTAAATTTTGTTAGAGAAAGAGATTGGCCATTATTTAGTTGGAAACTTTATAGAATTTGGAAACATTATGGTAAGAAAAGATGTTTTGGTTTGAAGCAAAAAGAAGGCCATGCCTGTAAATAGGCAAAAGTCAATTCATTTCTTTTTCTTTACTTCTAAGATCTATTCCTTTGAATTTTTTGTTTTGTCATTATCATCTTAAAATCCTTCATAAAATTATTGTTCTTGAACTTCCTCTAAAAGCTCTCCCTTCTCTCTGACGATTTTAAGATCTTTAGTGTGATGATTTTTTTACTGTTTTTTTATGCAAGTTATCCTTCGATGTCCTGAAATGAAAAAAATTGTAGAATGACCGTTTTGGCTCCGTCTATGTTCTTCAATTTGTTGTTGGTTTGGATGTTGTTTGGAAAAGAAGCTTCTATAATTATTACCATCATCTCGCAGCTGTAAACTGATGGTATACTACATCTGTTGGACAAAATGTCAATATTCCATCAAACATGTATATCTTATCTAACATAGTTTACTCCTCGGATCTTACAAAAGAACAGATACGTATGTTTTAATTATCATTTAAAGATATTTAATGAAAAAAATAAGACAAAATTCATAAATAAATGACAATCATAGTGCATGAACACACCCCTCACCGTTCTCGGTGGACATATCCATATGCCTCTTTCTCTCTGTATTTCTCATCTCATCAATAATTTAATTATTAAAAAAGTCCAGCGAAATAAAAACAATATATATATATATATGGAAACTGTTGTTTAAATTCTCCATTTCCAGATTCTTTGGTGGCAACCAACAAATAACAACGCTTTAATTCCCCTATATGTTGATGCTGGAATCGGTATAAAATAGCTAGTCAGTAATTACCCTTTTATTTGTTTAGAATCATATTCCTTTTAGGTTTCTTTTGTTGACTTATTCCCCTCTCCAAGTTGTTCAGAATCTTGTTGACTTTTAAGCCTCTTTTGGCTTCTAATGAAAGGGGTATCGAAAGTTTTATACTTTGGGTGTTTGCTTTTGACTCCATAAAAAAATACAGACATAGCTTATGGTTCATCACTTGTTCGATATATTTCCTGTTTCAAACTCATATCAGGCAAGGCATCTTTTCTAAGATGGCCTGAAAAGACTCCATTTAAGAAGACTTAAATTAGAGAGATTGCTCACATGTTTTGACCAGCTTTTTTTGGCCTAAAAAGAGGGGATGATCTTTCAAGTGAAGTTTATCTTTTCATGTTATTGGTCACATGATTCCTGGTTCAATAAGCCATTGAAGCCCCTTTTTTTCCAGCTCTTGTGGATTTGAGCTCTTGAGACTTGCCCTGTCAATATCTGTTGATTTTTTACCTTGTATCTATAAACAGTTTGTTTTCTGGCCAACCCATTGTAAATTTCTTTGCCTTTCTCTCTTTTCATTTTTTAGATCAAATCTGGTGGAAGCAAAGCCATGGGGTTCAGTAATTCAAGATCTGTAAGGTTTGTTCTCCTTCTTATTATATATATTTATCGATATGCATACACAATCTCATTCATTACCAATGGAACAATCCTTGATTTCTGGCTTCATATGTGTTTTTCCAGATTTCAAGATGATCTTGAATTACCAAAGCTCCCCACAATCAATGGAGATGGTATTATACAGGTGAAATACAACGTTGACAGGACGAAAACATCGGAGTCTAGCACCAAGAGGGTTGAGAACAAGTTGCCTACTACTACTACTAGGACAGGGAAATTGTTGAAAGCTAAAGTTCCGTCCAGAGTTTTCTCCGAAGATTTCGAGAGGGTGAAGAAGAAGATTTTGGATCCTCGAGGACCGATTATTCAGCGATGGAACAAGATTTTCCTGGTGGCATGCTTGGTTTCTTTGTTTGTGGATCCTCTCTTCTTTTATTTGCCAGTAGTTCAGAAGGATGTCTGTATTGATATTGGAATACCCCTTGAAGTTTTCCTCACATTGGTTAGATCATTAGCTGATGCCTTCTACATAATTCAAATCTTAATTCGGTTTCGAACCGCTTACGTTGCACCGCCTTCTCGTGTATTTGGGAGAGGCGAGCTCGTTATAGATTCCGGGAAGATTGCTTCCAGGTACCTACGGAAGAGTTTCTGGATTGATTTGATTGCTGCCCTCCCCCTTCCTCAGGTAATTTCACATGATCAAACTGATGTAAACATTTGGTCTTTTCATAGTATGTTTCATTTTTTCATATGTCTCAGGATTCTTTTTTTCCAGGTTTTGATTTGGATCATCATTCCAAATCTCAACGGTTCGACAATGATGAACGCCAAAAACATGCTCCGGTTCATAATAATTTTTCAGTACCTTCCAAGACTTTTTCTTATTTTTCCATTGTCATCACAAATTGTCAATGCCACTGGTGTTGTGACTGAAACAGCATGGGCTGGTGCTGCATATAACTTGATGCTCTACATTCTGGCAGGCCATGTAAGTCATTATGATACATAGATACATGCTTACATACATACATACATGTATTGCCAAATTTGAGTGTGCCTGTTTCTTGAAAAGGTTTTAGGAGCCTGTTGGTACCTTCTTTCGGTTGAGCGGCAAGAAGCGTGCTGGAAGTCCGCCTGCGAGATTGAGGAGCCGAATTGTCAGTATAAATATTTTGATTGCAATAGGGTTAAAGACCCTGGAAGGTTGAGCTGGTTCAAGTCCAGCAATGTTACTAACCTATGCAGTCCAAGTTCGAGCTCCTATCTATTTGGTATCTATGGTGATGCGTTGATATTCGATATTACAACCTCACCATTCTTCAACAAGTACTTTTATTGCCTATGGTGGGGTTTAAGGAACTTGAGGTACATTTTTGCTTTCATATTTGCATTTTTTATGCATATTCTGCAATCTCCAATACACTGTAAATTTCTGCAAATAAAACAGATAATTTGTTCATATGACAAAGGCAAAGATATATTGCTTAAACTCTGATAGTGTCTACTTTTCTCATGTGTAGTTCTTTGGGACAAAATCTTAGCACAAGCACTTATGCTGGAGAAATAATTTTCGCCATCATTATTGCAACTCTTGGACTTGTTCTGTTTGCTCTGCTGATTGGGAATATGCAAGTAAGTTAAGACGCATTCCTTTTGCGACTCGGCTTCTTATTTCGTCGGTAATACTGATATCGTTTTCTTCACTGGCAGACATACCTTCAATCGACTACTGTTCGATTGGAAGAATGGAGAATCAAGAGAACCGATACGGAACAATGGATGCGTCATAGGCAACTTCCTCCCGAGTTAAGGCAATCTGTCAGTAAATATGATCAGTATAAGTGGCTAGCCACAAGGGGAGTCGAAGAGGAAGCTCTACTCAAAGGCCTTCCTCTGGATCTCCGACGAGACATCAAACGCCATCTTTGTCTCGATCTTGTTCGACGAGTAAGTCCTCGGAACCAACTTTTCAGATCACATTTAGACTACCTTTACCTATGTTATGCAATGTATCAACAGGTACCACTGTTTGATCAAATGGATGAAAGAATGCTGGATGCAATCTGTGAGAGGCTCAAACCTGCATTGTGCACCGAAGGCACGGTCCTAGTCCGAGAAGGCGATCCCGTCAATGAGATGCTCTTCATAATACGAGGCCACCTAGACTCCTACACTACAAACGGTGGCCGAACCGGATTCTTCAACTCATGCAAGATCGGCCCTGGAGACTTCTGCGGCGAGGAGCTGTTGACATGGGCATTAGATCCTCGTCCTAGCGTTGTCCTTCCATCGTCGACTCGAACAGTCAAAGCAATATCCGAAGTTGAAGCCTTTGCTCTTCGAGCAGAAGATCTCAAATTTGTTGCAGCACAGTTTAGAAGACTCCACAGCAAGCAACTAAGACACAAGTTTCGATTCTACTCGCACCAATGGAGAGCTTGGGCAGCCTGTTTCGTCCAAGCAGCATGGCGTCGGTTCAAGAAACGAAAGGAAGCCGCTGACTTAGACTAAAGGAGGACCTGATGGCTGCTGAACCTGAACCTGAACCTGAACCCGAACCGATGACACCTGGTTCAGGATTGGCCGTGTATGCAGCCAAGCTAGCAGTGAGCACTAGGAGAGGTTTTAATATGCATCGTGAATCGGGTCCTGGGGTTGTTAGCCCCTTGCAGAAACCAGCTGAGCCAGATTTTTCGGTAGACGAGGAATGAAATTGAAAGGGTAGCAAATCAAGAAGTAGAGTGTAGGCATAAGGGATTTAATTACGGCTGCGGCTGTGTTTTCGGTCACAGTATTTTATCGCGAATGCGAACATAATAAATACTATTGCAGTCATTAGGAACTGCTATTTACCATAATAGCAGATTCGGACGTGCCGTAATTTGAATCTCTAGTAGGCATAGTGAAGTATGGATATAAATTTGTTTATTTCTTGACTAGGCTGAAAACGGGAATGACCAACATTGAAATTATTTGTCTAGTATTACAAGTTAGATATTGCGTCCAGTGCTAGAACAAATCCCTCTTAAAGTCGTATGTAAGCTGAGAAAGTGGAGACAGCAAAAGTCAGTTATGATTTTGGTTCAGTCAGTTTTATCGGTTGGATACTAAAATTTATAAGGGTAAATTACATGGTTAGTCTCTTTTGTTTCTGACTGTTTGACTTTGGTCGTCAATTTTGAAAAGTTAAATTTTAGTCACTTACGTTATCGACCTGTATTATTTTGGTCACTAAAATGTTAACTCTGTTAGTTTGATGACGCGAAACGTTAACAAATATTCTAATTTCAAATTTGACCCTTGAATTTTTTATTAAAACTTTATTTTTTTCACCCTATTCCTCTCAAAAATCAAGTCTAGTTACAAGAAAAAGGTGTTGTTCACATGCATACAAGTGTGCCTAAAAAATTAGTATTATTTAAATATAATTTAACACTAATCTGTAACCGACTATTGTTGACCCGAACCCGAGTTGGACCTGTTACTCTAGTAACTGAACCCGACCTACATCCGACTGAGAACGACCCAAACCCGAATTGAACCTGTTACTGTGGACCCGAAACCCGACCTGTTTTGAACCCGACCTGTTAATTGACCTGACTTGTTTTGAACCCGTTCTGTTGTTGACCTGAACTAATATTGACCTGGCTTGATTTACCTAACATGTAATTGAGGAAGCCTATGATTTGATGATTTTAAAGTGTTGATAAATGTAAACTATTATTTTTTTAAAATCAATTTAAAGTGTTAAATAATCTTTTTGTTATGTATACATATATATAATCAATTAAAAATATTAAAAAAAGGAAAGATTGAATTTAGATATTCATTGGACACTACTAAGTTTGAACTAAATTAAAGTTTTAACTTTCATGTTGATGTTATCATGTGTACAATTACATGTTTACATCCATATCAAAATTTTGTGTATAATTATATTTAATCAAAGTTAATAATAATAATAATAATAATAATAATAATGTTTGAATTGAATTAACTCATTAAACTTAGAATCTAATTGAGCTAAACTAAAATCTAAAAGCATAAATCACGGACATAATTAAAAGAATTCTAAAACTAAATGTGAAATTTCAATTAAATTAATCTAAGTTGTGACTCAATTGAATTAAACTAAAACAATTTGTTGAAAAAAACAATTGGTAAAAAAAGGGAAAAAGACAAATTTTGGAGGGAAATAAGCCACCAATTTTTTAGATTTGAGATTAATTTACTTTTAGTCTAAAATTTTTGGAGGGATAAAAGCCACCCAAAATTTGGAGGGAATTAGGGGAATAAGCCACCCAAAATTTTGGAGGGAATTAGTGGAATTTCTATTTTTTGTAATTTAGTCTAATAATATTTTTGTTTATTCTAGTTCCTACAATTTAATTTTTAGTCAAAATTGGCCCATATTTATTTATGTTTTTGACAATTTAGTCCAATTTATTATAGTCCCTAAAATTTAATTTTTACTCCAAATTAACTCCTATTCATTTTTTTATTTTATTCTACTCCAAAATTCTAGTCCCTACATATATAATCAATTAAAATTTTTAAAAAAAGAAAGAGAAAAAATCATATTTATGTTTTCTATATATTTATGTTTTCTTTTAACCAAATCACACTTGACCCTACTAAGTATAGATATTCATTTGTCTTTTTTTATTAACTTAACCAAATTTTATTGGGAAAGATTGAAAACTTTTTGCTGATTTGATAATATCCAAATATTAGAAGGTTAACCGTTTCCATTGTTTTAAATTCATAGTTGTAATTATAATACCATAACTTTTAATTATTGTACACAAATTAAAGTTGTCGATAAATAATTTTGATGAAAATGAAGTAAACTTGAGAGTATAATTATATATTTTAATGTTATAAATGGCGGGAAGAGTTTTTGAATGCCTTTGATTTCAATAAAATTAAGATTATAATTATATATTTTAATATTATAAATGGCGGGAAGATTTTAGGATTTTGGCGCTAATGCCATTGATTTTTTTCTTATAGGGTAAACAAAATAGTTGGTCACTTATATTTTATAATTTTTCATTTTTATTCTTTAAATTTTAACGTTTTGATCACTTATAATTGTTTACATTATGTGTAAGTGGATCATATATATATATATAATATTTTTATGGGGCTAGGGCTTCGGCCAGACCCTTTTTAAGGGTGTATTTATACTTAGGGTAAATATATTATTTTAATAATTTTATTTTTATTTTAATTAATAATTATAATGTATTTAATTAATATTTAAATTAATTTTTAATTATAATGTATTTAACTAAAATTATTAGTGTATATTAAATTTATTTAAATTATAACTTTAAATTAATATTTAATTAAAAATTATAAAATTAATATATTTAAATTATGGGATGGGATCCAGTTATATGGTATAAAACTCTTTTAGTTTTACACTCATTTATCACCATCATCCAACGGTCTAAAATTAGTGTAAAACTAAATGAGTTTTACACCATGTAAGTGGATCCTAACCCTTAAATTAATATTTAATTTAATATTTAAATTCTTGTAATTTTAATTATAATATATTTAATTATAATGTATTTAATTAAATTATTAGTGTATATTTAATTTATTTAAATTATAACTTTAAATTAATATTTAATTAAAAATTAAATATTTTTAATTAATATTTAATTTAATATTCAAATTATTGTAATTTTAATTATAATGTATTTAATTAAAATTACTTGTGTTTGTAAGATTTAGGGGTTGAGATTTGGGGTTTAGGAGTAAATATGTCAAGTTTAGTGTTTGGGGTTATGGGATTAGTTTAGGGATTAGGGGATTAGTCTTGCAAGTAGCAATTATTAGTGATCGGAAGATTTAGGGGTTGATGTTTGGGGTTTAGGGGTAAATGTGCAAAGTTGAGTGTTTGAGGTTATGAGATTAGTTAGGGATTAGTGGATTAAGCTTTCAAGTATCAATTATTAGTGATGGTATGATTTAGGGGTTGAGGTTTGGGGTTTAATACATGTTTCAAGTTGAGTGTTTGGGGTTATGAGATTAGTTTGGGGATTAAGGGATTCGGGGATTAGGATTTCACTTTAATTATTAGTGTTTATAAGATTTAGGGGTTGAGGTTTGGGGTTTAGAGGTATAATACATGTTTCAAGTTGAGTGTCCAGCAATCCAGGGTTATAGGAATAGTTTAGTGATTAGAGATTTGGCTTGGACTTTAATTATTAGTGATTATAAGATTTAAGGTTTGAGGTTTGGGGTTTAGAGATAAATGTTTCAAGTCGAATGTTTGGGGTTATGGGATTAGTTTAGGGATTTGAAGTTTATTTTTGTTCATATTAGTCCCTAAAAGTTTATTTTTAGCCGAAATTGACCCATATATATTTCTATTTTTGGTAATTTAGTCGAATAATATTTTTGTTTATTCTAGCCCCTACAATTTAATTTTTAGTCAAAGCTGCCCTATACTTATTTATATTTTTGGCGATTTAGTCCAATAATAATTTTGTTTATTCTAGTAGATAAAATTTAATTTGTAGTCCAAATTTACCACTATTTATTTTTTGTAATTTAGTCCAATATTTTTAATATGCTGATATTTTTGTTTATGTTAGTCCCTAAAATTTTATTTTTCGCCAAAATTGACCCTTATTTATTTCTAATTTTTGTAATTTACTCCAATATTTTTAATATGATGAAATTTTTGTTCATGTTAGTCCTTAAAAATTCTATGACTTAAGGTTTATGGTTTATGATTTAGGGGCCAGTGTTAATGCTTTAGAGTTTATGTAGTGGGTATATGTTGTAGTTTATAGTTGGCTTAAACCAAAAAAAGCCCTCAAACTATGCCTTTTTTCTGCTTTTGGCCCTTAAACTATGATTTGGGCAAAATAGACCCTTAAACTATCATTTTGGCCACTTTAAGCCCCTAAACTACGATTTGAGCAAAACAAGCCCTTAAACTATCATTTTTGGTCACTTTAAGTCCATGATTACAAAAATATCATTTTATAGGCTTTTCTAACATATATCATTTATGTTCTTTTTAAATTTTAAAATATCATATATCAAAATAAGCTCATAAACTATCATTTCTGGTCATTTTAAGTCTGATAGTTATTTAAGTCAAAAGAAAATTATTTCGACTAATAAGATGTTGACACATCACAAAGATTTTTTGACCAATTAACAGTTTTGGGTAGGGGTGTTCAAAAATACCCGACCCGACTGACCCGACCCGATTACCCGAACATAAATAACCTGGTATTTACCCGAAATATTTTTTACCCGGGTCGGGTACCCAGCCGGTCACTTCTCGGGTCGGGCCCAGGTCACAAAATTAAAATTTTTTGGATACCCGATTACAATCGGGTACCCGGATATATTTAAAATTAATATTTTTATATTCAATATACATATTTTTATATTAAACTCATAAAAATCTAAGATTTTTTTATATTTTTATATTTAATAAATACATATTTTTATATTAAACTAATAAATACATATTTTTATATTAAACTAATAAATACATATTTTTATATTAAACTAATAAAATATTTTATATTTAAAAATATATTTTATATTTGGGTACCCAAATACCCGAATTTTCTGTACCCATAAAAAAATCGGCCTGACACGGGCCACATTTTCTACTACTCAAGATCCGGTACCTTGTACTTGAAACACAAATACCCCAGTACCAATTTGAATACCCCTAGTTTTAGGGACTAAAAGAAGAAAAATGATATAGTTTAGGTACTTATTTTGACCAAAAATAGTTTAGGGACTTAAAGTGACCAAAATGATAGTTTAAGGGCCTATTTTGCCCAAAAATGATAGTTTAAGGGCATATTTTGCCCAAATCATAGTTTACGGGCCAAAAACAGAAAAAGACATAGTTTGATGGTTGTTTTTTGGTTTAAGCCTTTATAGTTTATGATTTAGGGGTTTGTGTTAACGCTTTAGAGTTTATGGTGTAGTTTAGTGTTCAATTAATTCCCTACAAATATTTATTTAACCGAAATTAATCTTTATTTATTTTTAATTTGTGTAATTTAGTCTAAAATTTTAATATGATAATATTTTTATTCATTTTAGTCCCTACAAATTTGTTTTTAACTCAAATTTACTTATTTTTATTTCTAATTTTTATAATTTAGTCTAATAAAGTAAATATGCTGTTATTGGTTCATGTGATTAATTTGGATTCCTTAAGGTTTAGGATCAATGATTTATTGTTTAGTATCTGTGGTTTATGGTTTAACTTATGGTTATTGGTTTATGAACTATTCCTTAAGGTTTATGGTTTTGGGTTTAGTATTAACGGTTTATGGTTTAGTTTAGGATTATTGATATACGAGATTAATTTCGATTCAACTTTCTAATTTATGCATTTGAATTTGAAATCAAAGCTTCATGTGTACGATTAAACTAAATTAAAATTTCAAATTTCATGCGTAAAATTACATGTTTACATCCAAATCAAAATTTTGTGTATAATTATATTAAATCAAAATTTATAATAATAATAATAATAAAATAATTTCCAAATGGAATTAACTTATTCAACTCAGGATCTAATTGAGCTAAATTAAAACATAGAAGCATAAATCACAGACATAACTAAAAGAATTTTAAAACTAAATGTGAAATTTTAATTAAATTAATCTAAATTTGGACTCAACTGAATTAAATTAAAACCTAAAATTAAAAATTTAGGACTTAAATAAAAAATACCTAAAGTCAAAAGTGCTAAAAAAATTGCCCCTAACCTAAAAAATCAGGCGGGACTACTTTCCCTGATTCCCTACCACCTTTCATTTTAATTAAAAAAAGAAATAGATAATTGGTAAAAAAAAAGAGGGAAATGACAAAATTTTAGAGGGAAATAAGCCACATATAATTTAGGTTAGAGATTAATTATCCTTTAAGTTTTTTTTTGTGTTTTAAATGTTGCATTTTAGTCATAATATTCACTTTTAAGTTTTAGTTTAATTCAATTTAGTCACAAGTATCCCTAATTCAATTTAAGGGTATATTTTTGTTCATATTAGTCCCTAATTTTTTAACTGAAATTGACCCCTATTTATTTTAAATTTTTGTAATATAGTCCAATGTTTTTAATATGATGATATTTTTGTTCATTCTAGTCCCTAAAACTTTATTTTTAGCCGAAATTGACCCATATATATTTTTATTTTTTGGTAATTTAGTCGAATAATATTTTTGTTTATTCTAGTCCCTACAATTTAATTTTTAGTCAAAATTGCCCTGTATTTATTTATATTTTTGGCAATTTAGTCCAATAATATTTTTGTTTAGTCTAGTACCTAAAATTTAATTTTTAGTTGAAATTGACCCCTATTCATTTTTTTGTAATTTAGTCTAATATTTTTAATATAATGATATTTTTGTCCATGTTAGTCCCTAAAATTTTAATTTTTAACAAAATTAATCCCTATTTTTGTAAT
The DNA here is from genome assembly GCA_019671005.1 of Hibiscus mutabilis. Lineage (NCBI taxonomy): Eukaryota > Viridiplantae > Streptophyta > Magnoliopsida > Malvales > Malvaceae > Hibiscus > Hibiscus mutabilis. The sequence goes on along the minus strand of CM033729.1, from coordinate 6,159,870 downwards.
TTAGTCCAATATTTTAATATGATGATATTTTTGTTCATGTTAGTCTCTAAAATTTTATTTTTCACCGAAATTGACCCTTATTTATTTCTATTTTTTGTAATTTACTCTAATATTTTAAATAACGATGATATTTTTGTTCATTCTAGTGCCTAATATTTATTTTTAATGTGATTTGTGTTCGTGAAAGGCGTTAAATAATTCACTCGAAATGACCCAACCCAAAGTCTATCGACTATTTGTACCAAACTCAAACTTAATACGAATTCGAAACCCAAATTAACCCGACCCGAAATGAAACCAACTTGAAATTACCCGACCTGAAATGAACCCGACTTGAAATCACCCGACCTGAAATGAACCCGACCTGAAGTATACCCGAGCTCGAATTAACTCGTCAATTAACTGATTCGGACCCGAACCGTTTTGACCCGACCTGAAATGAACCTGACCTGAAACTGACCCGCACCCTACCCGAATCGATTCGAAACATCAAATCGACCTAAAATGACCTGTATCTGATTTGACCCGACAGGACCCGACCTGAAACCCATCCGATTACTTGTTTTTACATCCCTAAGTATGTCTACATACAAGTTATTACATATTTCCTTACAAAAACTCTCTTTCAAAGGGTTTAATTTTAAATATTGTTTATTGAATTTAATTCAAAAATAAGTTTTACTATCTTCAGTAAAATTAATAAAAGAAATTGTAAATCACCTAGGTGGAGTTTACATATAAGAAAGGTTACGAGGTGAAAAAAGTAAAAATAAAATATGGGCTATTAAACAACCATCAACTCCTAAGACCAAAGAGCAGGCTCAATTCATTGGTTTTGGTTGCGAATTTGGTCTCATGGATTTCTAAAGGAATAAAAACAGGCCCGACCGTCCCAAAATTTTACATATTATAGTTTTTTTTTTAACAAAATTTAACATTTAAACCTAATATATATGTTATAAAATATTGCACAATCACGAATTATAATTAATATATAAATTTTTTATAAATTTAATTATATGTTTAAATTTGAAATTAACTTAATTAGCGATTCACCGATATTTAATAATCTCACAGATATTTTAGTAAACCTAAATGGGAGATCTAGAAACCTTTAACATAATCTCTTATTCTCAGTGAACTTATAATTGTAAATGAGTGAGAATTAAAATTATATGCTTAAATTTGAAATTAACTTAATTAGTTCATGTAATCATTTTTAAGAGATAACATATATATTTATATTTTAATATTTACGGTCTATTATGCCTTTTTCTTTAGAAACCTTTTATTAAATGGATGTTGAAATTTGTATAAAGCTAAATACAGAGAGAGAAAAAATTGTAGGGGAAAAAGAAAGAAAAGATCTCACTGGTTTAGTAATAATAATATAAGTTGTACGGGATTTAAAATTTTTGGATTATTCCGTGACTTTTTTTTTCTCGAAAATAAATTATTTTTGGTTCATGTCATTTTTAAATTTGAATTTAAATCGTCAACTTTTTATTAGGTTGATTCAAATTTATGTTCAGATTAATCGAATGAAAAATTTTAATTCTTAGTTTTGACATCTTCATTTCACATGAAGACTGTAAAAGTATGTAACCCCACTTTATTCGAACATTAAAGTAGTAAAAAAAAAACGAATTTACCTGTAAAAGAGGGACAGTTAATGAGTACCCTACATGTTCCATGTAAAACAAGAAACAAAATTGGACCCCCAAAGAAGTTGGTCGGGTCCCCAAATTGCCTTTTAATCAAACCCCAAGACATTGCTTTTATATGGGCTGCCATTAGACATGGACCCACTTTGACTACTCTACCTACAATTCCTTGCAAGTTTTGAAGTCGGTCGAACACATAATTTGATGTCTGAAAAATGAATTAGAAACTTAAGCATTCCAATGAAAGCAAAAGTGGTAAGAAAAACAAAGTTATAAAATGATTTAAAACGAAAGTCGAAAACCCCCCAAATTCCTTACCCGACTTTGTTTATTTTATTGTACATGTTCGATATTAAGATTGTCAATTTAATGTAAACCCTCCTCATACAAATTTTTTATTTATGCTTTGTGAAAAAAAATATTTCGATAATTAAATTACTCGATTCGCCATTGTCGATAATAAAATAATTATCGTGGTTTTAATCAAGTAATCAAAATCCTTGTGAATTTGTTTGAAAGTAATAAAAATAAAAAGAAGAAAAGAATACTAGATTTGAATCACAGTTTCAGATATATAAAGAGAACAAAAGAAGAAATAATTGCAAGAACAGGTGTATTGTATTGTATATGGAAACAAAGAATGATAATGTTGGATTTCATTGTATATGGTAATCCCATAAGCATTTGTTTGGCTGCTGAGAAATTTCGGCCTCTTATGGAATTCTGACTCAACCCTAATTAATTTTGCACCCATTTTAACTTTCAGACATGTTTCATCTGCAATTTGGTGACAAAAAATGGTGGCATTATTATATGAAAAAGCCTTTTTAAATAGTTATTTACAAAAATATCCACAGCCAATTTTTTAGAAAAACGACCCTTATATCTTCTACATAAGCCTAACTCGCTTTCTATAAAAAACGAGTTCGAACTTCGCTTTTTACAAAATGTGATTTTTGTGTTGAGTAAGTTGGTAAAAAAGAAAAAATAATAATTCCCCAATTTTTTGAACATGAAACTCGCTTTCGTGGAAGATTTGGGGTCATTTTTTTTAAATAACATTGAATGAAGGTTATTTTCGTAAGTAATTATTTAAAAAGAGTTTTTTATATAATAATACAAAAAATGGTTGCTGTTTCCCCATAGGACTGCACTTGAATTGCATTCAAATCCTATAAATATTATTTATCGATATGTACCATTAATCACATGCACTGATATATATAATTAATTATTTTAAATAATTTTTAAAAACATAAGACCTAAATCGTGATTATTGTTTTTTGAAAATAAAAATGTTAAAACGATTTTTTCCCACTCCACTTTTTTAATTAAAAAATAATAAAGTTTTATTAAAAACAATTCTTAATTCAACTTTTAATTAAAGTTTTAATTAATATTTTTAATTCAAGTTTTAAAAAAATTAGTTTATTTAATGATTTTTAAAAGAATTTAATTAAAATCTAAATTAGAAAATATTTTTTAATAAAATTTTATTATTTTATTTTAAAAATAATAATCACGCTTTAAGTTTTCATGAATTCAAAAAGTTATAAAAATAGTTAATATTGTATATCAGTATATAAAATTAATAGTACATATCGGCACATGACTCTTACTCTAAAATTTTTCTTGTGTATGAAATTTTTTATATGTGTACAAGGATGAAATCATGATGAAATAATGTGAGGAACACTAAATATTTAACCTAAAATTTAAGAGAAACAAAATTTATTTTTATAAATATTAAAACATGTCTCCCGTTACTATGGTAGTTTCGTTCATGCGTGTGTAACTTTTAGTTGAATAAGTAATGCTCTTAATTTTTATAATTATAATTTAAACGGTGCTCTTAAATTTAATTGGCATTATTTGTTTTTTTAACATATCAAATTTAAGTTTTCCACATTATAGATTTACACGTACTTATAATTAATTTAATGATATTTTTGCCTAATTTTTTTTAGCTCTCAAAATTTTATTCTTGAAAAATTTGGACTGACAAAAAAAAAACAAATTTATTGAACTGACGTTAGCTATTTTGTTTTTTTGGTCAATATTGATGTTAATTATTTTATCCTTTTAAGTAAAAAATACAAATTTAAAATGATAAAATATTTAAAAATATATATTTAAATTATTAAAAATTGTAAAAATTATAAAAAAGGGGTTTATTAAAAAATGTAAACAAAATTACAGCAGACAAATTAGATGATTTTAAGTCTGTTACTTTTTTTTTATTAATTGGTTCAATTTGACAAAAAATAGAAACTTTAGAGCCAAATGATATGAAAAAGTTCAAGGTCTAAAAATGTCATTAATGTAACGGCTCGGATTTCGGAATATGAGGGTTGGTTTAACCCGAAGCGTAGGATTCGCGTTTGGGCCTTATCAGCCTTGGTGGGATTGTAATTAGGGTGTTGGGCTTGAGTTTCAATTTTGGGTTGAGTTAGGAGGAGGATGAGAGAGTAATTAGGTAATTATCTAATTATTTGAAGAGGGAAAGGCGAGTCCCTTCAATTCCTCTGTAGAAAAGCAAGAGGAATGAGATCACCTTGTCCCCCTTGTCTTCATCCTTCCCTTATTCTCATCTTTCAATTCCCCATCCACAAGAAAGGTTGAATCTTTGTCATTTTAAGTGTGAATCTCGAATTTGTCATTGAGAGAAGGTTAATCACCACTCAATGATCTATCTACCAAGGTAAGAATGATTGGTTTTGGTGGAGGTTGGAAAAATAAGTGTTTGGTGGGGTTGTAGAGAAGAAACAAGATTTTGGGATTCAACTCCCTTATTGTAGAATTCTCCTTTTTTTTTTCTATCTTAAGTCTCTAGCAATGTTGTAATTCGATTTACGACATCTTCTTGTAGTGAAAGAGGTTGGGAACTCTTTCAAGAATCAAGGGAAGAAGAAAGCTTGAAGCTTGGGCTAGGAGCTTCACTCTCAGCTTTAGGAGTAAGGTTAATACACTACTAACTTTTTTCGTATTTTCTGGAAATAATAAATTTGGTTGTTTATTGCTTGGTTTGATGTTTTGGTTGTTTGAGAGCTTGAGACCCCCTTTAATGGCTCAATCCAAAATTGGTGTTAAAATGGTATAAAAAAATGTTAGGAAACCACCTAAAGTACATTCCATAACTTCTAGGTTTGATTTGGGGTTTTACCATGAAGGTTTGGGAGTGTTGTGAGTGATTTGTGAGCTCTAGAATTCGAATTCTGGGCTTGTGTACCGATACGGGATATACCAGTATTGGTACCCTTTGCTTTTGAGTGGATAACTCAAGCAAAATATGAAGGGCATATCGGTACGGGCATAGGCCGTATCGAAACACCCAGTGCTACAAGAATTCTAGTAGCAAAAATGGGTATCGATACGTTTGGGGCGTATTTGTACCGATGTGGTATCGGTACACTTCCTCCTGTATCAGTACAGGTTTTAGTTAAACCTCTCTTGTATGTAAAACCAGGTATCAGTACGCATAAATGGGTATCGGTACCTAGAGACGTGTATCGGTACTCTTATAAGGGTATCGAAACTCGCTGGGCCTCTAATATGGTAAAATGAAAAGTAAAAATGAGAAACTGAGACCTTATATACGAACATAATAAGTAATAACTTGGTAAATGTTGGGTGACTTGTTTATAATAGCAACCACATGGATACTCATTGGATTGTGTATGGTTATGTGCCAAGTAAGGGCACTTGTGCGGTTGAGTCACCTTTGATTGTTGGGATTCGGATACCTAGTGAGAGTGTTGCAACACCATTCCATATGTACGTTTCCGAGGCTGTGTGACACTGGACCTTATTCGATGATACTCGATGAGAGATTCTGAGTACGGGTGTACGTTCTCGAGGTTGTGTGACACCAGGCCTTACTCTAAGTGTACATTTCTGAGGCTGTGTGACACCAGGCCTCACTTCAGATTTGTTGGTATGATGCATATGTGCTGTGTGTGATTAATGCATCCCTTTTTATTTGCTATGTGTTAAGTGGCTAGAGGTAGCGCCCATATTGTTAAGTTGCCATAATATCATCCTTTGTTGCATGCTCTGATTTATGATTTGCATAAAGCATGGTTGAGTGGAAGTGTATCCGTTGAGCTTCGTTAGCTCGACATTTGGAATTGTTGTTTCTGTTCGTAGGTTTGTAGGTTGATGTGCGTCGTTAGAGCACCATCAGAGTAGGACCTCAGATTGAATTGTTGTCTGAGTACAATACTTAGATTATTTGGGCTATATATTCGTAGGACCTTATGATTGTATTGCAACCCATATTTTGGATTTTTACTTAAGTGTCGAATGCATTTAACTATGTATTTTAAATAAAGCTCCTCATGTAACGTTTTAACTATTAGCCTACTTGAAATATTTGAACTTAATGGATTTTTATGAATGAATGTGATTTGGGCTAAATCTAGTTGCAAAATTTTATGGTAATGGGTTGGGCTTGAGGCCCATATATGACATCCGGGTCAAGGGTGTTACAATTAAACCTTTACAATTTGATCCACTTGTATTTTAAGTGTTACAAGTACAATCACAATTATAATTACAAATCAAATAGTTCGAATAATTACAATCAGAACCAATCATTACAATACAGGATTAAAGTAATACCTAGAATGTAACATCCTTGACCCGGATATCACATTTGGGCTCAAGTCTAACCCATTTCCATAAGATTTTGCAACTAGATTTAGCCCAAATTACATCCATATCATTAAATCCATTAAGTCCAAATATTTCAAGTAGAATAACAATTAAAAACGTTATATGGGAACTCCATTTAAAATACATAATAAAAAGCATTTAACTAATGATTTAAAATCCAAAAACAAGAGTTACAATACAACATAGGGTTTTACGAATACATAGCCCAATAATCTAGTACTGTACTCTGACAACAAGTCGATGTTGTAGTCCTACTCCGATGATGCTCCGACGTTGCACGTTAACCTACTAACTTGCAAACAAAAATAACAATTTCGAACGCTGAGCTAACGAAACTCAGTGGATACACTTCCACTCAACAATGCTTCATGCAAATCATAAATAAGAGCATGCAGCTAAAGATAATAGTATGGCAATAACATCATTCCAATATGGTGTTACCTCTAGCCGCCTAAACATATATCAAACAATAAGAACATAAAAGTCTCACATAGCAATCATACATATAATACCAACAAACCTAGAGTGATGCCCGGTTCCACTAAGCATCGGGTACACTCACTCTGAGTGAGGCCTGATTCCACTAAGCATCAAGTTCATACACTCATGCTCGAAATATCTCGTTGAACATGTTTGAATAAGTCCCGGTCCCACTAAGCATCAGGTTCATACATTCAGGAATCTTTAACCATGGTGTTGTAACACACTTTTCTCACATTGGGTATCCAGAGTCCCATCAAACAAGGTGACTCAACCATACTGATGCCCTTACGTGGCATACGACCAACATTCGATCTACCAATGATACTTATTAATATAACACAACACGTCACCCAAAGTTTTAATAAGTTTTTTACACATTGAGCTCGTATATGAGGTTTAAATCTCAGTTCCTCAGTTTTACTATTTATTTTACCACTTTAGAAGCCCATTGGGCCTTAGTCCTCAAATTATAAGTCATTCGAACTCAAAATGTATTTTTTGGGCAGATTGCCTAAAGGGTATCGATACCCTCACACGTGTACCGATACCCATCAAAGCGTACCGATACACATCTTCGTACATAGAGGTTTGGCTAGAAACCTCGTACTGATACACGGAGTCGTGTACCGATACCCCAACTGTACCGATACACTCTCAAGCGTACCGATACCCATTTTTGCTACTGGAATTCTTATAGAGCAGGGGTATTGATACCCCCTTAGGCGTACCGATATGCCCTTTAAGAATTGCTTGATTTTGGCTAATAAAACACAGGGTACCGATACGCGTTCAACCAGTATCGGTGCTCGAACCTAGAATTTATTCTCTGGAGTTTGTAAGTCACTTCACATGCCTCAAAAACCCAAATTTAGGACCCCAAAATGAACCTACAAGTTACGAGATGTAATATCCCAAATTTTAGCTAGTGACCAAAATGTAAATTTTGAAAGTTTAGGGGTTAAAATATAAACTTTGGAAAAGTTTAGGGACTAAAGTGTAAATTTCCCCAACAAGTGATTTTATTCAGTATAAGAGTGAATCAGATCGAAATAGGTACCTTGATATCAGTTTTAAGAATTAAGATGCAAAAAAAGGTCCCGAATTTGGATGGAATGAAATTGTTAAGCATGGTCAAGCCAGAGAAATACAAGGATGGGTGACCTTCAGGAAGGTCCCATGAAAGTGTTTCTGATTGATATTTTGGACCCATTAAGAGTAAAGAATATTGGTATGGATTTACGATAAAGGATTTCTAAGAGAAATTTTACTTTTTGAAGATTTTCGATAATTATTGGGATAAAAGACTAAGTTAAGAAAATTCAGTATAAGTCATTAAGGAAAGAAGTTTTTATGAGATGATAATTTTTATTTCCCGAATATGGAAATATGAAATTTTTGGAATAAATCTGATAGTTCAGAAAAGGTAAAATCGTAGTATAAGTATTTTACGAATATTGGGAAATCAGATCGAATTGAAATTTTGAAGACAAATCCAAAGATTATGGGAAATTTATAAAATATTATTTTATGAATATTTTATTTTTGGATGGATTCTAACTAGATTTAGTTAGACTATGATAAAGTGGATATAAAGCTTTAAAGTTCGTAGGAAGAAAATTTGGAAATCGCATTGAGTAATATTCGAATATTTGGATCAAATAAAATGTCATAAATAAGATATTTATGAAGGAGGATGGTTGTATTGGAACCAAATTGGTTCAATTTTAATGGAATGGCAATTTTCAAGACTTGTTGTAAATAAAGACTAGTTGGAGGGCAAATTGGACATTTGCCATGGATGACATTTTTGAAATATTTTGAAACATTGAGGGAAATTTTTAAAGGTGAATAACACTTGGATTTGATCATGGCCATTGATTTTTGATAAGATTAAATCTCGGCCTTTGGATTAAAAGGGTAAATTAGTAATTTCACTAATTAAATGAATTTTAAATTCATTTAATTTTAACATGTGGATTAAATAAGTAAAAGATGAACCAAATTTTTTCATCTTTCTTGAAATATTTCGGACTAAAGGGAGAAAAAAAGGAGAAAATTTTCCAAGCTTGATTCAAGCCCCTAAAACTCGACTTTCAGGTAATCTCTTCAACTACAAAGTTATTCTATTGTTCAAGCTTTATCTCTTGATGTTAATAATTCATGGAAAACATGCTTGATTGATGAGAATTTTGCATGAGAAGAAATTAGGGTTTATGGAAAAAGTTTGGGGCTTTTGGAATTTTATGATTCCATGATGAAATTTAAGTTGGAAACAAGTTGTTATGATGATAAAATCATGTTTTTGAGTTGGGATTTAAACCCTACATATTTTAGTTGGTATGAAGATGATTAGGGTTTATGGATTCAAGTTTGATTTAGGGTTTGTGATGTTAGATAAATGATCTAGTAAGCTTGATTTGTTGTTTGAAAGCAAGACCCTAAATTTAAAGTATAGGGACCATTTCGTCAATTTTGAAAGTTAAAGGACCAATCTGAATTTTTTATGATTTTGAAGTGTATTTATGCTATTAATGATGTTGGAGATGTGAAATTGAAGTAAGAATGCTAAACCAACGTTGAATTAAAGTAGTGATCATTTTGACAATTTGTCAAAGTTAAGTGACCAATTCGGAAATAAGATTTTGGATGATGACTAAATCTGATTTTTAGTTGAAATAATATAATTCAAGTAGTAATGTTTATTTGAGGACTAATTTGCAAAGTTAAGAAGTTTGAATCCTTACCTTTGCATTTTAGTGACTATTTCGGCAAAGAAGGAAAATTAGAGGAAATTATCGTGAATAATTATTTGATGAAGAAGGTAATAATTTGGTGGTTTTAAGCAATTAATTGAACTAAATTGACAAATATCAAAGTAAGAAGATATTAGTATAAAGTTTGAAGTTATTCATGGAAGTTGTGTAGGAAAACTGGATTTTGGCAGTAAGTTCGAAAATTCACCATAAATTCTACAAAAATGGTTAGATGGGAATTTTATACCGATGTAAATAGTTGTTCATCTAGTTTCTTTTCCAACAAACGGAAATTGATTTCAAGTTCCAAGTTAAAAGATATGAATTTTTAAGTGATGAAAGGTCAGAAAATAGAGCACTAGTCTATTCCGAATTTCAGCACTGTAATCGACTTTGAAAATTCGCCATAAATCGTACAAGTTGAATCGGGACTATTAATTTATATGGATGAAAATCTTGTTGAACCTAGTTTCTTTCAGAACAAACGGAATCGAATTCCAAGTTTTATATCATTTTATAGAAATAGATCTTTGAAGGTAGTACAAGCTGTCAGAAAATGGAAATTTAGATATTTTGTATCTAAAGTTAGTTAGCGAGCTCAGAAGAATTATTTGAAGTTCGAAATGGTCATTAAAGACGAAAAATGGGTTTTGGAAAGTATAAGGAAAGAAGGAAAAACTTTGGGAAATTTTGTATATTCGAATGACTAGATCCGATAGCATGTTTAAAGTATTGTTAGATTTGAATCTAACGAATGTCATTCGTATTTATGTGATCAATGAAGTTGATCCGAATCAAAAGAGGGTTCGAGATACTATGAGGAAAAGTATCGAGTAAGCTTAGTGCGGCAAGATAATAAATGGCCCAGGTGAGTGCATTTATATGTTTTAAATGTATTTTGATAAATTTTGCAAAAATTATTTATATTAATTTATTTTAAATGACAACATGGTTTTTGTACAAGCTATACAATGTTTTACAAGCAAAGGAAAAAGGTTAGTATATATTGGGGTATGAACTGTCCTATTATATTGTTTTGACAATTTATTATTGAATAAGGATGATATATGGATCATATGTTTTATCAACATTTTTACGTCTATATGATAAATTACAAAGTTATATGAAATGGATTTATTGCCCAAGTTTATGACAAAGAGTGACAGTATAGTGGCATGCCATTAGAGGTCCAGTAGTCAAGGACTACGTGTAGCTGCACACCGATCTTCGGATCTATATGTTATTGACACTTATGTGTTTATATGATATCGACATTAATACGTCTATATGATATTGGCACTTATGTGTTTCATATGGTATTGGCACTTTATGTGTTTTATATGTTATCGTCACTTCGGTGACCAGTACTCAAGGAGTACAGATATCGCATACTTCAGTTTCTCTTTATACAATTCTTGGGCTACTTATACGAATGAGATACTTAAAGATCACCATTTTTTTTATATACGATGCCTTTATTGGTTTTAAAGTATAAGAAAGATTTGATATGAACTTGCTTAACCATGTTTTCATTTACCCATTATTTAATTTTATGACTTATTATAATGCCTCACTAAGTTATACTTAGCGTGTGATTGTTTCACGCGTAGGAAAAGAGAAGCGTTAGGAGTAAGGAGCATTAGCAAACATCATCTATCAAAAATAGGTACATCAGCATCAGTAATATAATTTTATGCTGTTTGATTTTTACTAGTCGACATGTATATTAAAACGTGAAGCCTGCTCTGATATGAATTATATTTTATTCAGAATCTAAATGATTTTAAATTAGGTAGTTTTCAGGCAATTTTATTATTTATATGCAAATGGATCAAATTGTTAAGTTGCTGCCTGAATCTAGATTCAAAATCGAATGTGAAAATATTAACTTTAAATTTTACATAATCAAGTATTTTCAAAATTAAAGGATAAATTGTCTATTTTTTAAAGAAACAAAATTTTTACCGCTTTTTGAAGTGGGAATTTCTTTACAAGTGTAATGTGACATCTCTAACTCGTATTCAGCGATAGATACGAGAAAATGGGTGTTACACGAGAAGTAATTTAAGTGGTTTCTTACCATTTTTAAACCATTTAAACACCAATTTTAGGATTAGCCATTGAAGAGGTCTTAAGCACTCAAACAACCAAAACATCACCCAGGCAACAAAGCAATCAAATTGATGATTTCCAGGAACACAGGGGAGTTAGTAGTGTACTAACCTTGATCCTATAGCTGAGAATGAAGCTCCTAGCCCAAGCTTCAAGATTTCTTCTTCCCTTGTTTCTTGGAAGAGTTTCCAACCTATTTCACTACAAGAAACCATTGTAAGATGATACAACATTGCAGGGAGATTAAAAGAGACTAAAGATATGCTTCTACAACAAGAAAGAGAGCCAAAACCCCCAATCTTGTTCTTCTTCCTCAACCCCCACCAAAACTCATCCTCCACCAAACGTGATGATTTTACCTTAAAGTGTAGATCCCTTGCTGTAGATTCCAACACCTTTGACTCAAAATCCGAAAACTCAACTCAATTATACAAAGCTTCAACCTTTGCTTGGGTGTGGGAGTTGGGAGATGGGGAATGGTTAAGGGAAGAAGACAATGGGGAACAATGGTGATATCACCATCCCTTTTTCGCAGAGATAATTAAAAGCCTCCCATTTTACCTTCAAAAATGGGCTAAAATTACCTTATTACCCATCATTCATCTTCCCAACCCAAGACCCAAGCCCAAGGACAAAAATACAAGCCTACAAGGGCTTTCAAGAGCATCCAAAAGCCCAAACTCTCTTAGCCCAACATAAGGCCCACGCTTCAGTCTAAACTGACCCACGGATTCTGAAATTCAGGTCGTTACATAGAATATATCAAGATTTAGACCAAAATAAACTTGGACAAGGCTCACATATGGTGGAACTTAAATCATAATAAACCTAAAGAGAACTCATATATGGTTCATATAAGGTGAGTCTCGAACTTGGGATCTCATAGTTTCTACATATGCTAAGACTTAAAACTAATCTACATGCTTTAATTATACTCCAAATCATATTTGAATAGGCCTTTAATGCCTAAATTGACAACTAGGCCAACAATATATAAGGATTTGGTTGATACAATAGTTATATTTTAAGAAGGCATAAAGGCAAAAAATGCCCCAAATGTTTGACTGAATAGTCACTTTGGTACCTATTCTTTTTTTTGGAGCAATTTAACCCTCAACGTTTCATTTTGGGTCAAAATAGTCCCTCTGCGGATGAAAATTGTCAGTCAACTGACGATAAATAGCTTGAAATGACGTGACAAACCTATATGGCAGTGCACACTGACATGATAATATCATATAGACAAATGTGTTGACTTGAAAAAACGTTACATCAGTTAAAAAATAACTTTATAAAATTATATAAAATATAAAATAATTTTTTTCTGCTGACTTATCATTCTGTCAAGTCATTTGAAACTGTTTACCATCATTTTTCTAACAATTTTCATCTGCAGAGGAGCCATTTTGACCCAAAATAAAACGTTGAGGGTTGAATTGCTCCAAAAAAAGAATAGGGGCCAAAGTGACTATTCAGTCAAACATTGAGGGTATTTTTTGACTTTATGCCTTTTAAGAACTTAATTAAAATGTTTTAAAAATTTGAAACTAATTTTGAATATAAACCATTGTTAAGGAATGTCTTGTACAATTAACTTGGGTTTATAAATCATCAAACAATGAGAATTAAACATAGATTTTGCAAACAAAATATTCAATTCTTGCAGTGATCGTACTACAATTTGAAATTTGAACTATATGAAAAGTGTAGTCCAAACATATGAGTTTAGGTTTATATTGTCAAAAGAGGTAAGCCTTTAATTAATCCACCGAAATCCATAACCAACTCTCTCCCATCCTTATAAAGGCAATGAAAAAAAGAAGAAGAAGAAGAAACTTTCATCAGTTGGAAATTTTTGACCTTAATCATTTCAATGTAACTTGTATCTTTAATTACTCGCATGCTTCAAGTTTATGACAAATAAATTGAGAAATATGAAATCAATTCATAAATTAATGGCCTTTTAGGAATACAACTTTTTTGAAAGTTGCTTTCTCTCGAGTATAAGAATGTGTAGTAAATGAACCCATTGAGTGGTCTCAGTGGTAAATGATGGCATTGTTCTTTTTAGGTGATCCAAGTTCGACCAATGTAGTCTGTACGGTGTGTATGCATTTTCAAAAGGCTAAGAGTAAAGAACATGCATTATCATGTAATCACACTAGAATATTAAAAAAAGTGTAGTATATTTAAGGTTTAATTATAAAACAACCCTTGAAGTGCGACAACCTTTTCTTTCACTCCAAATTCCAAAATGATCAGCGGATTGTCCTCCGATGCTGAATTCCTTGAGGAGTGAAGAAAAACACTTTCACTTTCATGGAATTTGGGTTGGTCAACATTCTTGACACATCCGTATATAGGGGTGATAATGAGCCTGACCGCCTTACAAGTTACTTGGGCCCGGCTCGGTTAAAGCTCGGTTCGAGAGCTTAACAAGTCGAGCTGAGCTGATCCAGTTTTGTTCGAAAAGTTCGTGAACAGGCTCGAAATAATCATATATATATACTCCATATACACTTGTATGCTTCAATATTGTTAACTTGTTATCATGTTTAAATACTTTAAATACCCATCTTGTGGACTTGTATAATTTAGAAGAGGTAAAATCTAAGAATCATCACTCAACTATCTTCTCTCCCCTATTTTGGTTACTAAACTTTAAAACTTTTCAATTTTATAACTGAACTTTCAGATTACTCATGTTTTGACCACTCTCTATTATTTTATTATTATTTTTGTATGATGTTGTATTTTTTTATTATTTAATATAAAAATAATTTTAAAAAATAAACTCAACTGTTCATCGATCATTGTTCGTTGTCGTCAGACGCCACCGCTAACGGTCGTAGATAGTGGACGTTCGGTCTTAAATTTTATTGGTCACTTAATCTCGACCTTCTGAGTTCGAATCCGACCACCATTTTGCCGGAAAATACTCTGAAGTCCATGAAAAAAGAGATCAAAAGTGAGGAATCTGAAAGGTTTCATCCAAATTTGGACTCAGCGCGTCAAAACGGTGACGGCAGACGGTAGTGATTATTTTAAATATTTTATATTTAATAATAATAAAATATTATTTTTATTATTTATTTTAAATTATTTTTATATTTAATAATATTAAAAAAATCACGACACAATATAATAATAATAAAACAATTCAGAGTGACCAAAACATGAGCAATCCGAAAGTTCAATTATTAAATTGAAAAGTTTTAAAGTTGAGTGACCAAAATAGGAGAGAGAATATAGTTGAGTGATGATTCTTGTATTTTACCCATTTAGAAAATATACTATGGTTACTTGTGGACTTCAAAAATAAATATTATATTTACCAAATAGGTTTTCACATGTTATTTGTCAAAACTTTAATAAAAAAATATTTAAAAGTCATTTGAGGAAAACAACGAGCCGAGCCTTAAAAAATTAAATTTTAATTTTAACTCTAAATTTTAAATATTAAATTATACATCTTAAAAAATACACTCACACACACACACACACACACACACAATTCATTCGGAGAAAAATAACAAAAAAAACTTTAATATTTAATACAAGGAAAACAACGTGGCATTCTTTTCTGTCACTCGACAAGTGTCACAGGCCGTCAGCCAAGGCCCGAGTCATTGGCACCACGGGGTGCACACCAGGGTTCCCAAGAGGTTCAGATAGAGATCTTGGGCCCAAAGAGACCACCGGACCTAGCCCGATCCGTGGAGGATTTAGGAGGGTAATTCGGTCAAAGCATCATCTATTTATTTGAAATATAATATGTAGATAATGTTTGTGATAATTAGAGATTTGAAATTGAGATTTGATTAGATAAGATCAATCTCGACCGTCGATGTAAATTTGTATAGACCGTCGGATTAGGGGGAACTCAACTATAAATAGAGGTCTTCCCCTCCTCATTTGATGTATCCAAGTTTCCAAGGAATAAAGGCATTTACTCTAAATCCTCTGAGTGTTCTTGTGTTCTTTTCTTTGTTCTTGAGCGTTCTTTCGAAGTTCTTCTTCGCTCATCTCTTTTGATCTGATTCCGCGTAGAACGCTTTGCGTTTGTCGGTGCTTGGGAAGTTTGATCTTCCGAGAGGGTTGAAAAGGCTTACTTAGGCGTTTGTCTTGAGTCACATCGCCTAAGGCCGCACGGTGGACTAGTTGGAACTCTAGCCACGTGACAGTTGGTATCAGAGCCTTGTTCGAGCGACGTGAGCTAGTTCGATGCACGAAGCATCGAGTAGAGTTGGCACCAAAGAATGAAGAGAATGCTGCAGCGAGCCAGAAGGGTGTGGAGACCCAGGCGGACAAAGGAAGTCGAGAAAACTCGAGGGACAAGTTGTCGGCACTCGAGGAGAGGATCACCAGGCTTGAGGGATCTATGAAGGATTCTACAGAGCGACTCGACGTGGTGGATACACGGCTCGAGGAACTGGATGACCATGGTGATCAGTCAGAGGGAAAGAGAGATGCTCTCGAAGCCATGCTGAAGGCATTGAGGGTGGAAATGGTGGATCTGAATGCGGAAGTGATGGTTTATCAGGCTGCCATGCGGAACGGTGTGTTAACCACAATGACACCTAGACCGATGAAGGACATTCCGAAGCCAAGAGAGTTCAAGGGGAACAGGTCGGCGAAAGATGTTGAAAACTTCATTTGGTGCATGAAGCGGTACTTCCGGGCAATGAGCATCATAGACGATGCTGAGAAGGTAAATACTGATGTTGTTTACTTGACTGACGTTGCTTTGTTATGGTGGCGACGTAGGTGCCTTGATGAGAATAGTAGGGGCACGAACATTGGAATATGGGAGGAGTTCCAAGCGGAGTTCAAGCAGCAGTTTTGCCCGAGTAACACGGAGAAAGAAGCCAGGACCAAGTTTAGGAGGCTTCGACACGATAGATCCATTGCGGATTACATCCAAGAGTTTAGTGAGCTACAACTCCTTATCCCCGGCTTGTGTGAGAAAGATACGCTTTTCACGTTTATGGATGGATTGAAGCCATGGGCCAGGACCGAGTTAGAGTGGAGGGATGTGCAGGAACTTTCCAAAGCCCTAGCCATTGCGGAGTCCTTGACCGATTATAGTGCTTACAAGTCCATGGAGTCCAAGTCTTCCAAGCCCCATGGCAAGGGTATTGGTGGGAGAGACGATGACGTGTCCGGAGATAGTATCGATGATGGCAAGGAAATGCCATCGATCAAGCCAGACCGGTATGCGAAACCAGATGATCGGAAGAATCGAGGATCCATAAGGTGCTACCATTATGATGGTCCACACGTAGTGAAAGACTGTCCCAAGAAGAGGAGCCGCCTCGATGCCATTGTCCAGGAGGACGACGAGTCAGATGGGGAACCCGGTAGAGTTGGTGCAATCGCTAGCATCAAAGGAGGGAAGCCGAGGGGGGGAAAAGTACATCGAAAGTGTTAACGATGTAGGGGGCCGCATTTAGCGCGAGAATGCCCTGATCGAGTCAAGAAGTCCAAGGAGGATGAGCCCGAGAGTGATGAGGCTGCGAAGCTTGGCTCGATGATATTAGATTCTGTCAAGGCGAGGAAGGGCCAGAAGCAGAATGGGTTGATGTTTGTCAACATCAACGTGGCGGGAAGATCGAGGAGTACTTTGGTGGACACCGGGGCAAGCGATCTGTTCATGTCCAGGAAGGGTGCCGAGAAGCTTGGTCTTAAAGTTGTGGATTCAACCGGTAAGATCAAGGCGGTGAATTCAAGGGAAGTTCCAGTTGTGGGGACAGTGCGGAAGATCGAGTTACAGATTGGGAATTGGAAGGCCAATGAGGATTTCAAGGTAATCGAGTTAGATGACTTTGATTTTATTTTGGGACTAAACTTCCTTGACCGTATTGAAGCTCTCATCATTCCGTTTGCCAACTTCGTGTGCATCTTGGATCCGAGACAACGGTGCGTTGTGCCTGTGTGTCGAGACAACAAGCGAGGAACCAAGAAGCTGATAGCCGTTCAGCTTGTCGAAGATGCTCCAAGCCAACGAGGCATCGAGTTGGAGGTGACAATTGGGGACACTACCTTGGATGGGCGAGAGTTGCCCGAGGCAGTTGGCATGAAGGCCGTCGAGGAGCCATCCATGAGCGAGGTGGCCGAGGCATAGAACTTCATTGGGAGAGAAGTGTCGATGGGATTTGTATTGCCGAGGAGCAATGAGGCATCAAACTTCAGGGACGAAGGATTGATGTGTAGAGTAAATGCTGGGAAAAGGAGTGAGGTACGTCTTGAGCACGGTGATAGTGTTTTACAGTTTGATTTGCCGGATTTGTTGGGTGTAGGGCGCAGAAAACCTAACCCATCGGACGGAGTTGCCAAGACTTGGTGCGGGCCGAAGCAACCATTCAGAGTTCTGAGGGTTCGTTCGGTGTACAACGTGAAGGCATCCAAGTTTGTGCACAAGGATCGGGAGAGTCCAGATCGGGGCAAGTCAGAACTGGTAGGAAAGAGTTCCTACGATCAAGATGTACCTGGGATGGGAAATTTTGCATGGCGGTGCGAGCCAAGGCGAGCAGTCCTTATGGGGACATCCGAATCGTAGTCCGTGCTCTTTATGGGAGAGCGGTCCTTATCGGGGACAATCAAGCCGATTCGAGTTGGGAGCAAGCCAAGGCACGCAGAAGTAAGCTCCAGGATCGATCTCAACTTTGTTCGAGAGGCGCGACGCAGGCGTCGCCAAGTTTGGTGGGGAGATTGTCACGGGCCGTCGGCGAGGCCCGAGTCATTGGCACCACGGGTGCACCAGGGGTTCCCAAGAGGTTCGAGATAGAGATCTTGGGCCCAAAGAGACCACTGACCTAGCCCGATCCGTGGAGGATCCGGGAGGGTAATTCGGTCAAAGCATCATCTATTTATTTGAAATATAATATGCAGATAATGTTTGTGATAATTAGAGATTTGAAATTGAGATTTGATTAGATAAGATCAATCTCGACCGTCGATGTAAATTTGTATAGACCGTCGGATTAGGGAACTCAACTATAAATAGAGGCCTTCCCTCCTCATTTGATGTATCCAAGTTTCCAAGGAATAAAGGCATTTACTCTAAATCCTCCGAGTGTTCTTGTGTTCTTTTCTTTGTTCTTGAGCGTTCTTTGAAGTTCTTCTTCGCTCATCTCTTTGATCCGATTCCGCGAGAACGCTTTGCGTTTTTCTTGCTTGGGAAGTTTGATCTTCCGAGAGGGTTGAAAAGGCTTACTTAGGCGTTTGTCTTGAGTCACATCGCCTAAGGCCGCACGGTGGGCTGGTTGGAACTCTAGCCACGTGACACAAGTCAGAAGTCGGTCGGTGGCTGCTTTTAATTTTCCAGATTAAAAGAAGTGAACGTTTTTTGTTTTTAAAGTTGAAAAACACAACACCTCCTTTGATGCAACGCTTCCTTCGACCATTAAACTTCAATCTTCTCAAAGTACAATTTAATTAATGAATAAATCAAAATGTCAAAATATGATGCTATTCTTTTGTCATTCATAGTTCAATATACGCATATAATAATATTGGACTTTATCTATTCAAAATCAAAATGAATATAAAGTAAAATATTTTTAATGTTTAAAAAATTAAAATTAAAATATTGTAAAGATATGTAAAATTTATGTTATAAAAATTAAAATAAAATAACATTTATAAAAAATGTTAAAGATTGAAAAAAAAAACTCAAATATGAATTTGCAATGAAATATCATAATTCAATTCAATTAGTGAACTCCAACCAGTCTGATATTTCTTGATAAAATTTATGACTAAAACATTATTTTTAAACTCTATTGGCATGGAATCTCACCTAACAGTCCATGCATACTTCATGCAATTTTTACATTTTATAATTTTAAATTATTTAGACTAAAGGGTCAAATTTGTCCTTGTAGTAAACTCAAATCAGTAATGTTACTTTTACTTTTTTTTTTGCATTAATTTTGCCCTTGAAGTCATTAAATTACATCAATTTTGTCCCTTGACCAACGTTGACCGTTAAAGTGCTTACGTGGCAGTTAACAATGCTGATGTGGCGGTCCACTGTGCTGACATGGCGGTCCATGATGCTGACATGGCAGTATACGTGCGATGATGACATGGCAAAGGGGTTGAATTGATTTTTTAACTGACTTCGAGTGTATAATTGATTTTTTTGCTGAGTTTATGGACATATTGATTCTAATTTAAAGTTTGATAACTTATTTAATATTTAAGTTAAAAATGAGCATTTAAGAAATTATAAAAATTTTAAAATAATAAAAATAGACAAATAATTTGTTTAAATTCAAATTAATTTAATCAGTTTATTTAGTTTTGGAATAAAATTAGATAAATAATTTGGTTTTTCGAATTGAACTTTTACAAACAGAATATATGAAAAATCGATTAATAAAGTGGTGTAAATATCCTTTGGGTCTTTGGTAATTTAAAAAAAATAAGCAAAGTGAGAACTCTTACAAAAAATCAAAATATTCTTTTTTTTTTTAAAATCCATAAATTTAATAAAAATAAATAAAATATTCAAAAAATTATTGAAAATTAAAACTAATATAAAAATTAAAATGTATTAGAAATTATAAAATGATATAAAAATTTAAAAGTATTTATAGAGTATTACAAAATTGAACAATTTCATCAATTTTTCTTTTGCTTTTCTACATCAAGGTGATGGTCATTAATATTTGATGTAGAAAATGAAGAAGAAATTTAGTTTTATTACTACTCTAATGGAAGGATGATTCCATTGTAAATATGTTCAAGGAATATTAGTTGGCTTAGCATAATCAGAAACAGTCGAAGACTTTTTCAATGATTTTTATATTTTTTTTTGATTTTTTGATTTTTTTATATTTATAACTTTTTGATATTTTTAATTTTATTTTTTACTTAATTTTTTAAAATTTATTATAGTGTTATTATTTTTAATATTTTATGATTATTTAAATATTTTTAAATATTTTTTTTTTAGCTTAAAGATTAAATATGTTATTGAACTTTTAATTAAAATCAATTATGCCCTCGAAGACGGTTAAAAATCAATTCAGCCCATTCAACCACGTCATCATTACACGTGTACTGTCACGTCAGCATTATGGATTGTCACGTCAGTACCGTTAACTGTCACGTCGGCACTTTAACGATTAACGTCGATCAAGGGGCAAAATTGATGCAATTGAATAACTTCGAGGGCAAAATTGATACAAAAAAGTATGAACAACATTACTGATTTGGGTTTACTATAAGGGCAAATTTAACCCTTTAGCCAATTATTTATTGATATGACATATAAAACAAATAGTATCATGTCAAGATGAAGTACATGTAGACTACCACATGATCTATCACTTTAATATCTTTAAAATTTCTCCTCCCCTAGGTTATGAGTTATAGATCCATTAAGAATAATTTTTTTCTTCCTCCTCTCTTAGGTAAGAATTGTTCAAAAAATATCGTTAAAAATTAATGTTTCGTTAATATTTTTCTTAAAAATATAATTTGACTTTTTAAAAGGTTTGAAATCAAATTTAATTGAAAATAAAAAACTTTTTGAATATTAAGGGTTAAATTTGTGTTTATAATTTTATGTTAATTAAATTTGGGAGTAATTATCCAAATATTGCGTTTGAAAAGAATGATGACTAAAACACTATTGCACTTATTTTTTATATCTACGATGATTCTTATCACATCAATGAAATAATCAATGAGTTTGACTGAAATGACATAAATACTAGCCTCAAATTAACAGGATTACAGGTCGACTTCTCCTTTATTTTACCCGAAGTCGATATGAATGCATGACAGCTTCACATTTTTTTGTAGAAGTTGATAAGAATATATAGCGACTTTGCCTTTTACTATAGTAAGTACGATAGATCACAAATAAAATAAATCATAAAATATTTTTTTCAACAACAATATCTAAAAAAAAAATTTAGCGATTAAATTTGTAGTATTCAATTCTAGCAATACCCTTATTCATTTCTTTACCATTTACCAATGTTGAGAGCTCGGATGTACCGAAGAGTAGGGACAAGATGTGATCAAAATGGTTAGCCTCTGCTGCCATAGACAATAGCCTTTCTGCATAAATTGCAACAACCACCCTAGGACAATGACCTATAATATTAGGGCTTAATTTTTTTGGTTTGTTATTTAATTAAGCATTTGAATGGCTTTATTGTTTAGATATTCTCTTTTGAGATATTAATTGAAAATTCATCCCCTTCTGACTTTGATTTAGAAAAATACTCACATTTGTTAAACTCTCGTTTCGTCAAACGCGAGTTTAAAATTCACGTTTCGTCAAACGCGAGTTCTGTGTAATAAAAACTTGGTAAATTAATTCTTTCTTTTCACTTAAAGGGGGTGGATTTTCAATTAATATCCGAAAGGGAATATTCAAACAATAAAGCCTATTTGAATTACTATATATATATGTGCATAGTTTAATACCTAAATTATTTTGTTTTATTTGCTAAAAAATTTAAGGAAATTAATATAAATACTTTTATTAATAAATAAGAATATGATACATGACAATGATGGGAAAAGTGGGGGACTAAGAAATCTACCAAAATTTAAAAGCGTAAAGAACAAATAGGCAAAAGAAAGGAGAAACTTAGCCCAACTTTCCTCCCTTCCCCACTAACTATAATTATGAGTAGGAGTGAGAGTTCGATCGAGTTGAGTTGAGTTGAGTCGAGTTAAAAAGTTTTGAGTTATTCGAGTTGACGTGTCATATTTTACAACTCAAACTTTATTTGAATTTTTTTGATTCAAGTCGAATTTATGAAATTTGAGTCAAGTTCGAGTTTTCGAGTTCCTATACAAATTTAACTGTAATTATTTATCATGTTATAGTACAATTTGATTCCAATTTAAACGACTTTCTCTAGTCATATAAGATATGCATATATATATATATATATTTCTTCATATATTTTTTTCATATGTGACATATATTTCTTCATATAAATTTTTATACTGGTATATATATCAGGAAAAATTGAGGGACTCAGCTTGAACTTAAAAATAAATCCACTAATTACTAAAAATTTTGAGTTATTCGAATTTTTATTTTAAAACTAAAACTTTATTTAAAAAATTTTCGAGTTGAGTCGAGTCAAGACGAGTCGAGTTTTTTCGCCTCCAGTCGAGTCGAAAAATTTAATTTTTTCGAGTCGAGTCGAGTTTTTCTCACCCCTAATTATGAGAATTTAGAATTTAGTTTCATCATTATAAACATGTATTAAGCAACCCATTCGTGACTAGTTTGCATTAAGCAAAAGGGTGATGGGTGCTTTCCAGTTGCCACAACGTAAGAACCTCAATACCTTTATAGTTTATCCCATCTAATAAAAATTGGACAACATTTCATGTTGTTCTCATTACACAAACCAATGAAATTGTGAGCTCGAATGGCACAAAACTTTGTTGGGGTTATATATGGAGCTGGAAATCATGGAGTTTGAAGTTCACAAACTTGTGCGTAGAGGGAGGATAAGAATGATGTGGTGGACACGTGAATTTTTACTAAATTGGGATGCTAAATTGGACAGTTTTTAAATAGGTGTCGATTTTGGAGTGGTCAGTTCTGTCGATAAAATGGTCCAAACTTTGTTCATTTTCTTACCACAATTAGCATGAGATTGATCCATCACGGGGTTTTAAGAGGGGGCAGGGGCACGTGTCCAACAAGGGAGGAATAACAAATCCCAAGGAATAATTGTCATTTGTTATTTTTGAGTGAGAAGGATTCACGGGGAGAGGAACTTACTATTTTCTTTAAAAAAAAATTATAGGTCAGGTAGGGTCATTGTTAAAAATATCAAATTTTGAGTAGTTATGAGAAAATTTATCTAATTTTACCTTAAAAAGTTACGAGATATGTAACTAAAATCGTAGCTACTAACTTTGTTACGGAATTATCTCAAAATTCAAATCTTTTTAAATTTCTTGACTTTTTCAGTTTTGTTATGACCGATGCCTGTCTTTAAACAAATTTCGAAAATGGGCACTGATGACACCAAGGATAAAGGTACTGAAGATCTGCATGACCTCGAGAATTGATATTGTTAGAAGCCACAACACTTTACTCACATGACCGGACTATAAAGTCTATTAATTGAAAGTTGGGCATATCCCTGTCAACTCAATCATAAGTCGTCACTAGGCATGGAACTATCCCTTCATTAATAGTACCAGGGGCTATAAATGCCCTGAGTACCAGAGAGATAGTAGGCAAGGGGAACTTGGGACTGTATCTCCCATTCTCTATCTTATTTTCTCTTACATTACACCGACCATCATATTGTTTGTTGCTCTCCTATAACACCCATTTCTCGTATCCGTACACCGAGTACGAGTCGGAAATGTTACGACTTCTTTAATAAAAAATCAGGGTAATTTAAAATTTTTAGAAAAACTTCTCAATGGTCACCCATCCTCAAATTTCTCTAGCTCAAACACGCTTAACTTTATTTAAAACCGACATAAATTATTTATTCGAGTTCCAATCATAAATCAATTATCTTAGCATGCAACTCATAACCTAAGGTTATTCTTAACCTTGAATCTTTCCATAAACGCCAGTTACTTTGAAACCATAACGAACTTTAAAGGCCAATCACAACTCAAATAGGTTTAGCAAATATACATGCCACTATAATAATCAAACCTCAATTAGGATGTCATTACTGTGATTACTTATTGAACTTTCCAATATTGATGCAATGCTCTTCTCACTCTCATCTTGATTTACCTACGTATGTACAATCAAACACACGCTAAGTACGAACTTAGTGAGGCAGTAAAGGAAGTTAATAACAATAATTTAAACTTTATTCAACTTCATGGCTACATTTATATAGCATGATATATGCCAATGCATCAACTTTTACATTGCATTAGTAATTATTTACTATATGCTAATGCCATAAGATTTTCATGCTTGTTCGTTTACCATAATATGCCTTATGTGCATAAATGCATCATGATCACTAGATAAGTATACCTTTATATTAATCCTATATCAACGTAATATAAACTGGATATAAATTTTTTACCGATATACTTGCCATATGTTCCGAGAGTTCACATAGTCCCTAACCTGTTTACCATTTATTATCCATTTATTTATAGCCCAAACTAAACCTTGAGGACCCTGGGTACGCGAGTTAAATATGCACCGAAGTGCTAATAAACATAAGGTCGTCCCCACCATCCGTACATTTATAAGGCTGTGCTAACCATCTGCATGTTTATAAGGCCGTGCTAACCATACACTGAGTGTCCTTTATATACACTATAGTGTTATCCCGGATACCCGAATATACAACGTGTTGCTGGACTCTATGGCATCCCAACTATACATTGTCCCTCAATGACTTATTTGGGCATAATTTCCGTATTTATTCCATCAATGGCAACATATATCAATATAATTGAGCATTGGGCAGTTCATACCCGAAATAACATTCATAGTATACCATTATATATAACTAGTGATCCATGCATTTGTGTTCAACCTTTGACATATTTAAAATATGTCAAATATATGATCAATGACATAAATATCATGCCAATATATAAACCAAGTAGACTTATCGCAAGTCTTACCAATGATGTATAAAACATCCATGTATCATGTTATGTATGCATTGCACTCACCTAGGCCATTTATTAGCATGCCTCACTAAATTCTACTCGATCTTTTCCTTTATAAAACCTCGAACCTTCTTTGATTCGAACTTGACTTCATTAATCACATGAATAAGATAAAATATTCAAATCTAACAATACCTTAACCATGTTGTCTAATATAATCATTCGAGTATAAAATTTCCAAATATTTTTCCTTTCTTCCTTGTACTGGTCAAAAACTCATTATGGTCATTAGTGACCAATTTGAACTTCCAATAATTCTTCCGAGCTTGCTAACTAACGTTTAAATACAAAATGTTTTAAATTTCATTTTCTAACAGCTTGCGCTACCTTCAAAGATTTACTTATACCAGGAAGAATACATACTGTATCTTAATTTACTTTCTACTGGAGAAACTATATTCAATAATGGTTCTAATGGTATAAGCCACATAAATTAATAAAATCTACAAAAATTATGAAAATTCTTCAAACTCCCGTCACAGAGTTGTCCTGACTGAAACTGCTCTGTAAATTTTCTGACCTTCATTCGATAAAAAATTCATATCTTTTAACTCAGAACTCGAAATCAGTTTCTGTTTGTTGGATTCAACATCGGTTTAGCATTCTAACATCAATTTCACATCTACAACATCATTAATTACATAAATACACTCCAATTTCATAAAATTCAGATTCGGTCCCTTAACTTTGAAGCTTGCCGAATTGGTCCCTATCTATTTAACTTAGGGTTTTGCTTCTAAACAACAAATCAAGCTTACTAGATCATTAATCAAACATCACAAACCCTGAGTCAGACTTAAATCCATAAACCCTAATCTTCTCCATACAAACCAAAATATGTAGGGTTTAAATCCTAACTCAATAACATGATTTTAACACCATATAAGCTTGATTCCAACTTAAATTCAATCATGGAATCATAAAATTTCAAAAGCCCAAATTTTGTTCATAAACTCTAATTTCCTTCTCATGTAAAATTTTCATCAATCAATCATGTATTCCATGAATTAATAATATAAAAAGATGGAGTTTGAAGAGTAGAACAACTTTTCAGTTCGAAAGATTATTTGAAAATCGAGTTTCGGGGCTTGAATCGAACTTGGAATTTTTTTCCTTTTCCTCCCAAATTTTGAAAGTTGAAAGATGAAGGCTTCATCTTTTTGGCCTTTCAATTTTGAATTGCTCCAATTATGCCACTTGTATTATATAAATGAATTTTAAATTCATTCGAATAGGAAAATTACAAAAGTGCCCTTTTATCTGACGGTTGAGATTGACCTTATCATCAATCAAGAGCCAAGATTTAATCTTTAATATTCTTCTTCCAAAAATGGCCTTTGTAACTTCAAATATTTTCAAAATTGCCATCTCTACCAAATGACCAATTTGCCATCCAACTAGCCTTTATTTATTAGTTTGTTTCAAAATTGTCATTCGATTATAATCTAACTAAATTAGTTCCTTCTCAACCGGCCACTATTCCATAAATATCATTTTATGATTTTCCATGGCTTATGGAACAGTTTCTGAAATTTCAATTCAATCTGATTTCCCAATATTTACAAAATACTTCTACTAAAATTTTACCTTTACCGAGCTATCGGATCTATTCCGAAAATTCTATATTTCCATAATGTTCCTCATATCATCATCCTTCATCCAATGATCTAGATTTAATCTTGAGTTAATATTTTACCAACTTTGCCCTTGTGATTTTCCAAAATTACGATCTTGCCATTTTTCATCCAACGGCTCATATTTAGCATGGAAAATCAACTTAAATCCAAGGGTTCATATTCTTCCAACACAAAGGAAATATCTTAGACATGTAAAATGACATAATCAACCTTGGCTTATCATCCTTCAAAACATCCTGGATATTCGATTCGATCCGATTATCCGAATATTTTTCTGAACTTTATCGCTTTATAGCCATTAATACAAACTCCGTACGAAAAATCCGGGTAACATGGAAATGTCACTCTTGGGGGTAAAGTATTCATTTACGGGATCAAAATACATAACTTTTGAAAATTACACTTTGGTCCTTAAACTTTTCCAAAGTTTACACTTTAACCACAAAACTTTCAAACTTTTTATTTTGGTCACTAGCCAAAAATTGGGATATTACATCTCCACCCCAAATCAATTGGGTGAACTGCCTAAAACCACCACCAACCACATTAGTCCTCTTCTTCACCTCTCTTGTTCGATGTCTACTCATTTTAGGATTCAACAATTGGGTGAGAGTGGAGCTTCATCAAGACCAAGATAGTCAGTCACGTATCTTTTCCGGTGGCGCCCCCATCATGGTTGACTTTTGCAGCCATTGTCACTGGTAACAAAATCGATGACAACGATGGGCATTGGTGATACGATAGTCCACATGCAGAACTTCTCTTTTGGAGCTCACCCAAAAGAAAACAAAAAAAATAGGCTATCAACTTTTCGCAACTCACATATAAGGTGTAACACCCCTAAAACCGACTTGGTAAAAAATTGAATTTTGGTAATCGGAAAATTTCATTTTCGATAAGATTTTAAGGAATTCCAAGACATAACCATGTAGTTGAATTATCAAGATTTGATTTGAATCGTGATTAATCCTGGAACAAGGACTAAATTGGATGATCTTAGTGACTAAGAGATAAAAATTTAAAGTTATGTGTCAATAGTATAAAGGTTGTAGAGTTCGGGTGGTTGACTTGTGAATAATCCCCAAGGGTGACTAATCATCCCACACGTGGCCATGGATGAAGAGATATCTTCATCCATGGGTTTACTAAATTGATATAGCAATTAAGGAAAAAAATGAAAGAAAGATAAGAACACTTTATCTTCTGGTGAATAAAACTCAAGCAAGCATCTCCCCTTTTTCCACTTAAGCAAGCACCTCCCTTAGTTAAGCTAGCACCTCCATGAAAGCTTGAATAAAGCTTTGATTTTCCTTCGATTTCTTTAGCTAAATCCGATCCTTACATTAACCAAGGTAAGCCCATGAATTTAGCTTATGAATTCCAGGCTGATTAGATGAAGAAATCATGAAATTAAGTTAGGGCAATTTAGGGATTTCCATGGATTTCAAACTATGAGTAATTAAGTGATATCAAGTGTTTTTCATAGCTAGAATTAGCTATAGATATTGTTATAAGCTTGAATGATGGAAATCCTATTGGTTTGATGAATCCATGATCTTATTTTGCTAGAGCAATTCATTGGTGGTGAGAAATCACCAAACTTCTCCAAGCAAGCTCAAGCCTCTAATAAGGGAGTTGTCATCTAGGAGCTGAAATAGCATTCGACTTATCTAGTGTGTAGTTCACGTTTCGGTTATGGCTAGGTGCCAACCTGATGGCATTTATATGATTTTTATGAATTTACATTGTTGATATGTTAAGGCTCTTATAGAGCAAAGTCAAGAATTTTGCCAAGGGTAAGCCATGTAAGCTTACATATGCGTTCACATGTTTGATTATGATACATGACACGAATGAAAATGCATGATACTATAACACGTGACATGAATAAAAACCATGAATTATAACATGAATCATGATTTTGCAAGTTATTTTTTTTGAAAGAAGATTTTGCAAGTTAACAAGTATATTACAATAGAGCTAAGGCTCAAATATGCTACATGACATGTCTATGAAACCATGAAATTATCATATTATGGACCCTTGGATACAAGTATACTGTGGATACAATTGGTATGCCATAGAATTCATTGAGCTCATATACGGGTGGACTACGGTCCTTGGGTTATGACCCTTATGTGGCGAGGCAGAAGGATGCTTGTGTTTTTTTCAACTACCTATCTTGGCTATAAAAGCCTAACATGTTCATTTCAT
Organism: Hibiscus mutabilis; assembly: GCA_019671005.1. Lineage (NCBI taxonomy): Eukaryota > Viridiplantae > Streptophyta > Magnoliopsida > Malvales > Malvaceae > Hibiscus > Hibiscus mutabilis. The sequence continues at coordinate 6,130,671 of CM033729.1, read as the reverse complement.
GCATTTTCAAGTCCTTAAATGCTTTAAAGATCGATCGTGCTAGGAAGGTTGCAAGTCACTCTGACAAGCTTTTGTGTAATGTATATAAGTTCTTCCTAACTCCTAGTATGGTGGCACATGACTCAAGCATGTTTAAGTATGATTTGATATGTAAATTATGTGTGTGATATGCTATATGATGCATAAGGCTTATAATAGATGTGAAAATGCATGCTTGACTGCTAATATGATCACTTTGAAACTCACATGACTAAGGCTTCGTTCGGCGCCACTGCTAGATGGTTGGGTTGGGTGGAGAAGCGGCATTCTGGGAGAAGCAGCAAATTTCGCTTTTCCAACAACTGCGTTTGAAGCCAAATCTGGTGGGGAAGCGATATGAAGCAATGCAAAAGTTGAGGCGTTCGGTGGAGCTTATCTGTTCGGCAGCCAAACGCGATCCCAAAAGCGGCGCAGAACGAAGCCTAAATGAATCATATGTGTGTTAATTCGCTCATAAATATGATATGTGGCTAGGTTAACATGTTAGAAATATGGTGTATAAGTTTGATATGCATTGAACATGAATTGGATAGGTTTTAATCAATATTTGGTATGAAAAGTTACCATTTGGTGTAGGGCGTACCAGTACCCTATCTGGTGCGTACCAGTATGGCCATGCCAAAATTTAGCATATGGTGCAAAACGTACCGGTACGGTCGACCATATCGGTACGAAAATTGGTTATTGGAATTTCATTTATGCATGGCGTACCGGTATGGTACTTCAACATATCGGTACGGGTACATCGATACGGACCCCGTACCAGTATCAAATTTGGTTACTAGAATTTGGGATTTTAATAACATACCGGTACGGCCTCTCTTGAGTCCGACGGAGGTAGTTAAAATGGTTAATAATCTGGAATAGACTTTCAAACTTTGCTTTTTGGTCCGTTATAATTTACAAGGTAATTCCATGAGTTATAAACCTTCAAAACAGTTGAAATTTTGTAGGTAAGCTTAATAAGACATGAATTTCGTATATGTGGCTTAAAATTCTGGAAATTGACAAGATTTATTATATTTATAATTTAGTCCCTAAACTTTAACTACTTTGCAAAATAGTCCCTAAACATGGATAAAAGATTAAATACGTTGTGACATGATTAGTTATATGACATGAATGTTTAGGAACATTGTTTGATTCATGATTTCTTAAGCAATGCATGAATTATGATAAATGCAAATTTCCGGTTCAAGTCTCTGGTAGCGCCTCCGACTCGGCTATCTCTTAGACCGATAAAGGGTTATTACATGAGGGTTGGTGAAGGTTTGATATTCATTGAGGCTTAATAACCATCTTGAAAAAGTTATGCCTCACCGTTGGAACCTGAGAGCTCATCTCACCACCATGAGATGTCGCAATGCTATACGGAGAGCGCCTCGTGTATATTTGCTATCAGTCCATGCTACACGTATACGAGGTCTATCCTCGAAAAGTTTCGACCCTCGGATATCACACAAAAACGTCTGAACTGTCTCACTTGGACGACGCCGAAGGAACGCCGACGAAAGCAGTTTCTCGCATCAAGAATGCACTTTGTTAAGTGGAGAAGCTGTGAAGATCAGCTTGGAAACAGAAAATCTCCGCAAATGGTCAAGCCTAGCATGCATGGGAAGCACTTCTATAGCAAATACTTCATGTACTTTATTTTGTAATAATTTAATGTGTATGTGTGATGTTGGCCACTGTAGATGGTTCATCGTTAGATATCTTTGAAGTAGATACCACCCAATGTAAATGTAGAACTCATGATAAAAGGGTTACCTCCCTTGTTTAGCTATAGATGTGTGCAAGTTAAAGGAAACATTGAGACTCTTGGGCACAAGAAAGGAAAGATCTTCTATAAACGCTTCCTCTTGTAAGCACTCCAAGTATTGAGGAAAGCTCCTTTCACTCAAATCACCCTAAGAAGTTAAAGTATGCCCTAGAAATATCTACTGTTTGCTCAAAACACCCTAGAAGGTTGACATACATCTTATGAAGATATACTCGAATTGTTTTGTAGATGGGTTAATGTACGACTTTGAATGAATAAGGGGGTGAATGAATGCATGCAATTTGCAAATGTTTGTGCTTCTCTAAGATTCAAATACATCATCGCACTTCCATTCTTCAATGAATATCTTCATATGCCTCCACCCATTCAATGCCTCATGCATTGTGTTTTTCTCCCAAAAGTGTGGAGATGCCCACATTTGATCTGAAAAAGTGCAAATGTCTGCGTTCATTGATGTCATGGCCGACACGAGCTCTACAAGGAAGCAGAGGGCTACCTCTGCCCATTTAATGCCTCCTACATTATGTTTTTCTCCTAGGATGTCAAGATGCATACACTCGTGTGTCTTTGATGGCACTTGATATGCAAGAGTGTGCATGCATGCCCCGATAGAGGTTTGCCTCCCTCAATGCCTACAATATTACGTTTTCCTCCTAAGAGTGTAGAGATGCATGTGCTCATTAGTGTCTATCGATGGAACTGACTCTATGAGAACACAAAGGAACCCTCCACTTGCACAATAACCTCGGCATTGTTGTTTAAAAGTGAGAGATGCCTATACTCATTCGTGTTTCAATAGCATCGGCTCTACAAGGGTGTAGATGCTCACAAAAAAAAGATATCTTGGCTCGTTCAATGCCAAATGCATTAAAAATTTGACAAATCAGAGATGACTGCACCCATTCATGCTCCGACTGTACCAACTCTATGAGAGTGCAGATGCCGTTATTTGGTAAGCGTTCTCTCCAAAAAGTCTCTGCTAATCCAATTCTAAATGCATTGTTGATTTAAACATGTTGAAGATGCTTGTACCCATTTGTGCTCTAACAACATCAGCCTTAGAAGGGTGCAAATGACCGATAAACAAGACAAAAAACTTGCCAAAAGGCAGAGAAAACATGTCATAAAGGCAAGTTATTCTTATTAAAAACTAAAAATCAAAGAAAAAGCAAATATGAGATATAATAAAACAAAAGAAAAAGAATTGACGGTCAGCGACCAGTATCAAAATTAATGTCGTCATCGGCCAAATAAATATAAAAAGTTAGCCATTTAGCTTATAGATAATACACTATAAGCGACTAGGTTTTAGAAAACCCACTCTATCGATTTCTTATCTTTAAAGTATATATAATTGTATGTATGTGTACTGTGAAAGAAACATTAAGCTGTAAAACTAATGGAATCTGAAAAGTCAGTGTAAGAAGACATGTGAAAGAATGCAAAATGTTTGCTTCTTACACAAATTTGGATGGGGCTGCAAAGGTACCCAACCTCTATTGCCGACTGCCGTCTACTATGTCCTGTTACAACCAATAAAACCTCTCTCTTGTTACGTTACTATCAACCTCACAAAGCAAAAATTGACACCCACCATTTTTGTTCTCAGATTATTAAGCATGTTAATTAGACTGTTCATGCTTTTTTAAGTAATCAGATGCTGGACTCGAAACATCAACTTATTCACATAATGAAAACCTATCCCTCAACGTGAATGTATTAACATAGCATGAAAACACGACACGATAGTTAATTTTGTTCGTAATATGATTTAACTTAATCGATTCTTACTATATTTAATAAATTTGAGTTTGAATTATATCATGAGTCATTCCCGCCACGTTATCCATGAGACCAACCAATAAAAACCACTCATCTCATTATTTTTTCCATGTCATATTTTTACCACCAAGTGAATCTTCATTTGGTAAAAACTGATTTTAAAATTGATTTACAATAAATATGAGTGAAAATTCACTTATTAAAAATATGACATGGAAAAAATAATGAAATGAATAATTTTTATTGGTTGGTCTCATAAATGACGTTTCGAGAATGACCAATTACAGAGGTGAAATTAGAGAATAGACGTCAATTGAGTCTTATTCAGCGAGTATTTTGAGGAGATCGTAACTTCGAATGCGCTTAAATGTGATTGTTTTTTATTAAGGTGTTTGAGAGATTATATTTAGATTTGGTATTGAAGAAAAAAAAGTAGGGGATTGATAATTATATATTTAGCGCTTCCAAAAATTAAAAATTTAATTGAACCCTTTATACTCCTTTGGTTGAATAAAAAATGTGTGGTTCATTTTGAGAATCAATAATTTATTTTAAGCCTTCTTAAAATGGAAAATTTATCATTATCCCTCAAAATTTTATAGTTTTATATTGACCCCAACGCAAAAATTATGATTTCTTCACTACTAAGCTCTAATCCCTTTAATTTGATAATTTTTCTAATAAATAAAAATAACTAATAATTCTTGTATAATATTTATAAGGTATTTTTCATTATTTAAAAATGGAGCATTTATTTATATATTATACATTAAATAAAAATAAATTTTATTCGGTTCAAATAACCAACCGTCCAAACAATTTGATTCGATTTTGAGTTTGGTTACTTTTTTCTCATCCCAACTGTGAAGGACAACATGGTTTGGTCCAGCAAAGAGGAGTGAGAGAATGTGGGGGAAGGGGGAGTATTTGTTTGTTATTGTAATAGAAATATAAATGTTTCCTATGCATAGAACATTAGAATATTAAACGATGGTGCAAATTCAATGAATTATGGACATCACCCACAAATCATTGTCCTTATCTCAAGTTCTTATGATGTCCCTTCTTTTCAAACTCTAAATTTTAGTAGGTCAAATTACAGGTTTCATCAATGTGTTCTATTCAATTATGTAATTTAATTATATGAGATTTTGGTGACGTAAGGGTTAATTTGAAACTTTTACCCCAAATAATGAATATTGAAAAAAATGAGTTTTAAGAGCATACTCCTAATAACAAGTAAAAATTTTAAGAGCATAATCCTAATAAATATTGAAAAAAACAAGTCCCTAATAATTAGTATTGAAAAAATTGGACCCTTAATAACAATTTAGAAAAAAATAAATTTTAAGTGTAGATCCTTAATAATAAATATTGGGAAAAAAATTAGGTCATTAATAATAAGTATTAAAAAATTGAGCCCCTAATAACAAGTAATAGAAAAAATTGGACCCTTAATAAAAATATTATAAAAATTAGAATAACAAGTATTGAAAAAATTATATTTTATTAATAAATATTGAAAAAATTGGGTAATGAACATTGTCACGGGGCTAGACTTCTGAACCAGCCCAACGTGCGGCCTTAGTCGAGTCCTTAAGACAAACGACTAAGTAAGCCTGAAATCCTCACTCCGGAAGATCAAACTTCCAAGGCACCGAAGAACTCAAGATCGTTCTTAGCGGAAGCAAACTATGAGATCGGCTACAAAGAACTCTGAAAGAACGCGAAGAACAACTTAGAGAATTTAGAGTGAATGCGCTCTCTATTACTCAAGAATAGATGAAAGAATGGATGATTACAACTGAGGTGGGGAGGCCTCTATTTATAGTTGAGTCCCCTCTAATCTGACGGTCCATACTGATTTACATCAACGGCCTAGATACAACTCTATCAACCACAAGGCATAATGCGAAGAATATTCCTTAGCTATCTATGGAAAGAAACTCCTATGTTCACATGGAGTGTTCACATAGGTGTGGATGAATAAACCTTCTTGGATCTTCCCACGGATCGCGTCAGTCTGGTGGTCTCTTCAAGCCCAAAATGTGCCTCAGAACCTCATGAGCACCCTGGTGTGCACCCTGTGGTGCTAATGACTCGGACCTTGCTTCACGGCCCGTGACAACATGTATCCCTCCTGCTTAGACTCAAGAACAACCCTGATTTAGTTTGGTACAATCCATTCTTTTTATACCTTAATCCAAATTACTATACTAATAGAAATTTTGAGTTTCGAATTTTGAATCTCGAAAAAATTCACATCGGTAAACTTATATAAACTTTAACGATGTAAGTGATTTTGATTGAAGTGTAACTAATAAACACTTTAACAATGCAAAGTTATGTAAGTTAATTAGGTACTAACCATGGGCGAAATTTGGTGGGACATGTGGGTCACGGTCCCCTAAATTTTGAAAATTTATTATTTGTCCCTTAAACGTTTTTAAAAGTATAATTTTGTCACTTCAAATATTTGAATGCTCCCTAAAATTTTGAAAGTTCATCACTTGATCCTTTGAAAATTTTAAGAACTTCATTAGGCCCCTTTAAATATTTGATTATTTTTAATTTTTTATTTGAAACTCTTTATTAATATGTATTTATATATTAAAGAAATATAATGAAAAAACTTATCGTCGGAATTTTGTGTTTTATATATAAGATCTATTAAAAAAATTAGGCTGAAAGGATCAACCCATAATAGAATTCTGCAGAATTCGATCCGGATTAGTCAGTTAATAGGTTGGATACCGGTGGTTAAATAAAAAAATCTCTAGTTAGCCCTCTCAAAATCGAATGTAAAGTTTCGTCGCTAGTACTAACTTGATTAAAAGATGAATTAACAATATTTTTATAAATAATAATTAATATTACTGATGAGTGTTCAAAAATACTATTTTTATTGCCCTTTTTACTCATATTCTTGTTAGACTTAGGCTCATTTTAGTTACATTTGTAGTCATTCATGCATATTTTCGAGTTTCCTCCGTTATTAAGCTTGGTATTACATCTTGGTTGGTTTTCGTAGAAAAGTTACTGCTTTTGTGTGTTAATTTTGTGCAGGGTAGGATTCCCTTGGCAAGCAGGAATTGTCGTGGCAATTAAGGAAGAAAACTGAAGGGTTTGCCGTGGCAATTGAGGCTGATTTCTGAAGGCCATGTTGAGTTGATTGCTGAGGCATGTCGGGACCAGTCCATCTCAATCAGGATAAGCACGAAAGTCAAGGGATAAAGCCCCCAAAATCAGGACTTCCACGTAGAGTTTGAAGGGGATATGAAGTTAGATTTGTGAGGAGTTTGAGGATAAAAATAAAAGGGATTTAATATCTCTTTTCTCCAATTTAATTCCAACTTCAACTTATCCTCATCAACAACTAATCTAACCTAATAATCCCCTATAAATAGAAGACAAATCGCAGCCACCGAGGAGGAGAGGAGAATCAGACAAGAGAGAGCTGATCGCACATCATCATCTTCTTTATTTTTAGTTCATTCGATTCATGTTTGGGGATTATTCTTTGTATATTTTTTGAACCTAGCCATTAATTGATGTTAATTGGCTTGGGTTATTTGGGGTTTTTGGTTTTGATAAACGATTAGATTTGTTTAGGTATTTGAGTTTGCAATTTGAATTCAAAGTTTGTTCATTCTTGGTTCTTAATTTTGCGAGTGAATTGGGAGAGGATCTCGTGAATTCATCCATTTATCTAATATCGGGAGAGTTAGATTCAAGAAACGAATGAGCATGGTTCTCATACAATCAATCGATGGTGAAGACTAATCCGACTTAGGGATAAGTTATGGATTTCAACGGCTAAAAGGAGCGCAAGATCGGTTATTGTCCACCCTTGGTTCACGCAGGGATGTATTATCAAGGCATGCACAATTAACAATGTTTCGAGTTAGGGATAACTAGAAACCATTGAAGAACACTTCGCCGAACTTTGAAGGTTGTCGCCCAATTGCCCAGGCAATCGCTCCAATCCCAATTGCCCAAACAATCGTAGAATTGCCCAGGCAATCCGACTAGAGCCAATTGACGGAACGATTGAGCGACACTAGCAATCAATTATCACGACGGTCCATTCAATCATCACACCACTACTCACAATAACCCGACCTACTCTCTTATTCGATTACTCTATCCTTTATTTTAATTCTTTAGATTTAGTTATTTTATCTCAATTCATCATTACTATTTATTTCTTTAAACTTTTGCAGTGACTTAAGCAAAGTGGCCCAAACCAATCCCTGTGGAGATGATACTCAATACTTGTCATTTATTACTCGCGACGTGTACACTTGCACCATTTGCGCAGCACTTAAAATACGCAACAATTACCGTAAGCATATTTTTATCAGTTCATAATTTTATAAAACCTTTTAATAAAATAACTTTCAAAAGTTGGTTTTCGTCACTAACACCAAATCAACTAAGATATACAAGTTTTCATTATTTGACTCGAAGTTTTGAACGATTTTTTTAATATTAAAGGTAATTTTTATTTGATAACAAAATAGAAAATATTAATTAATTATTTTATAAATCATATTTAAGAAAATAAACTATCAATTCAAGCTCAAATAAAAAGAATTTAAAAACTCTGCAGCAGGACTTAAACTGGTGTGCGAACACTGAACACCTTTATTTATTTATTTTTTAGTTTTTTGGTTTATAATTGATTAAAACCTTTATCATACAATAGAAAAGCAAAAACCTTTATTTTCTTTGATTTAGTTAAATGCATTAATTTTATATTGGATTTTTTAAATTCAAATTTTATTCATAGTTTGATATTGAAATAAACAAGCTTAGAAAATGATAGATCTAAATTATTAGAATTTTGTCTGCAATGTCACAGCCAGTATTGCAACATTTGACTCTTCAATATTTTTTCCAAATGTTAGCCTTATTGACTTGTAATTTTTTTAATTATGATCGAATTTGGTAAAAAAATTAATTAAAAAATATATTGGACTTGTTTGGTAAACAACTTTGTGAGCTAAAATTAGAGGTTTGAAGCATATTTAGAGGTTTTATCAGTCAAATCCGTTAATATGGATGTTTGGTAAATAGAGGATTGTAATAGCGGATTGAGGTGAAACCTCTCATTTTGAAAAAGCTTATTTTAGGAGCTTTTTGAGTTAGAGGTTTAAATAAAAGACTTGTAAAGACTATTTTATTTTGTTTTTTTGATCGGCAAGGAAGTATGACTTTATTAACAGGATAATCATACAACCAAAACACATGGTCAAAAGCCTCATTATAAACCTCCTCAACCTAAAAATGGAGGAAAAGAGTATTCTTAATCTAAAGACTATTTTATCCTTGATAACTATAAAAATTTCTCTAAATAACATAAATTTGATTAACTAATAAAATTAAAAACTAATTTCATAAATAAGAAATTAATATATAAATTAATAAATACATATAAATTTAATAATTAATAAAATTATATTCAAAATAGAATTTTATAGATAAGAAATTAATATATATATATATATATATCTAAATTTAATAATTATTAAAGTTATATTAAAAAGATAATTTTACAAATAAAAAATTATTATGTACATCCTCATATTTGCTCAATAATGATATTAAAAAATTAATTTTCATAATCTAATTAATATTATTAACGGGTACAAAATGTTAATAACTAATAAATTATTCAAACAAGTATTAATATAATCATGTCCTTATATGTCATTTTGCTTTTTCAAATAATCAAACAACTATCAACTATCAATTAATTTTACCAAACACTTTTATACAATCAGCTAATGTAATCTGCTAATCAAATCAGTTAATGTTATCCGCTATCAGCTAATGTAATTCGCTATCTACTATCAGCTAATTGCCAAACAGGGTCATTAAAAATTAAAGTTTAGTGTGAACTTTTAGGAGCAAATCATTGTTTAGAAACTTGAGAAACATAATATTAATTGTCTAAAATTTTGAGGAGGTATGACCCACTAGCGGATCTACATGTATTATATAGGGTGAGTCTGTGCTTACCCTAAGTTTTTTTAAGTTCCTAGATCTATCTTCATTTTTTAATTTTTTTTAAATGAGTCCTTAAAATTGTTTAACATTTATGACTTGTGTCCATCATAAAATTTTGACATTTTATGTGTAAAATGAAAAAAATATTTTTGGATCCATATATCGTTTAATCCGGTAGCCTACCGTTGTTGGTTAAATAATACTATTTTTAATTGTTATATATTTCAAAAATAAGATAGAAATTTACGTTTTATACGCTCAAGGAAATTAGATTAGTTCTAAATTTACTACTAGGTTGAAAAAATGCTTTTTAGAAAGTATTTTTTATAGTGTAAAAAGTTACTGAGAAAAAGTGTAATTTATTAATTTAATTATTAAGTATTGTTATAAAAATGTTATGAAAATTTAAAATGTTTATTTCTTTTTGGCTTATATCACAAATAAATACTTAAAGTATATCAAATTTTCATTTAGGTATCTAAAGTATACTTTTTGGTTAAGTACCTAAAGTATACTTTTTGGTTAAGTACCTAAAGTATACTTTTTGGTTAAGTACCTAAAGTATACTTTTTGGTCAAAATAGGTACCTAAAGTATTTTTTCATCAAATTAGGTGTCTAAAATATATTTTTTGTTAAATAGGAACCTAAAGCATTTTTTTGTTAAAATAGGTATCTAATGTTTTTTTTAATCAATGTCAATTGATAACTTTTTAGGAACCTCGATGAAAAATATATATATTGTGTATCTATTTTGATCAAAAAATACTTTAGGTTCCTATTTTTACCAAAAATTATACTTTGGGTACTTACTTTAACAAAAAATACTTTAAGTACCTATTTTGACTAAAAAATATACTTTAGGTACTTAATTTAACCAAAAAGTATACTTTACGTACTTATTTTGACCAATAATATTTTAGGTACTTAAATAAAAAAGTTAGTATATTTTAGATATTTATTTGTAATATAAGCCTTTCTTTTTTTATAATCATTGTTATTTAATTAACCCATTAAATAACAAATTTATATTGAGTATAATATAGGCTCATTATGTGGGCGGGTAAATGTCTATTTTAAACGTATATTGAAAAATATAATTAATTGTAAAATATGAAGAATAAATGAAAGTTAGTATATTTTAGGTACTTAAATAAAAAAATTGGTATATTTTAGATATTTATTTGTAATATAAGCCTTTTTTTATATAATCATTGTTATTTAATTAACCCATTAGATAACAAATTTATATTGAGTATTATATAGGTTCATTATGTGGGCGGGTAAATGTCTATTTTAAACATATATTGAAAAATATATTTAATTGTAAAATATGAAGAATAAATAAAAGTGTTTCAATAATTACAACCCTAAAAGTATTTTTTCAAACTAAAAAATAGTATAAATATTTATTTATGCGGATGTTCATTATGATTAGAACTCTATCTATTAAAAAGAGTTTGATGTACTTTAAATTAGAGTTCTATGTAATATCTATTTCTTATGCCTATAAATATAGAGTTTATGAAAAATATATTATACAACTTCATATTTAGAATACAAAATATAATCCTCTCTTTATTTCACATCTCTTTTGTTCTTGTTCGAACTAAATTAACACAAATAAAAAATGTCGTATTTGCTTTGGGTAAAATATGTGAATTTTTTATCCATGCAACAAATTGCATTGCGAACATTTGTTTCACGAGTGTCGGAATAAGCATTTAAAGGAATTATTTTGTGAGGTGTTATTGTATTCTTATCTTAAATAATCTAACGAGTGATTCCAGTAAAAAAGATCAAAAAAATTTTAAAAAATATGAATAGATAATATCATATAATCGTATCAGTATGTTAAAAACAAAGCGCAAGAAAAAAATCACGAGATTTAAATAAGATGATGAAGTCTTTCTTATTTTAATACGTGATTAAGGGTTTGATGTTCACTTTGAAAGTGAATCAACTTTAAAATGGGTGGTTAGTGTCTATTTTATTTGTGTCTAAAACTAGTTTTCATAAATACATATACCTATTAAAATTCTCCATATAAAAAATTATATAGCTTTGTGAGATAATAAACTCTAACAAAATAGAATATAATGCAAATGATTTTATAACATGAAGAATCATAAAACTAGAAGGGCAATGAAAACATACTTAACATGATCGTTGACAATAACATATTCATGTTTTTTTTTTATTTCATACACTTGAACATAGAATTAACTTTTAGTTTGATACATTTTAATCATAAATTGTCATTTATTTCATTGGATCACAAGTAACGTAAGGATGCTCGAATTCCATCAACTGTCTTTTATAAATAGAGAAGGTCAATCCAGGCCCGGTCCTGAGCAAGGACAATAAGGGCGCCTGCCCAGGGCCCACCGTTCAGTAAAACTAAATATTTGAAATTCTTTGAATTTATTTATTTTTAAAGATTCATTTTTTATACTCATTATTAGAGATCCATTTTTAATACTTATTAATAGGGGGTTAAGGTTTTCCTATATTTATTATTAGGGGTCTACCTTTAATATTCAATTTTTTCTAATAAATGTTATTAGGGCCCCGATTTTTTCTTCTTCAATATTTGTTATTATGGGCATAGTCTTACAATTCAATTTTTTCAATACTTATTATTAGGGCCCAGTTTTTTTCAATACTTGTTACTATGAACCTACTCTTAAAATTTATTTATTTTATTACTTTCTACTAGAGACGGAAATTTAAATAGCAGTATACAACCACAACAACGACCGTTGTATGGAAGTAGTGGCATCATTTGAAATCACGATATCTGCAACCGATATGTCCACAATAGTGTATTTTATTAAAAAAATTCACAACTGCGATACTCACGGTGACCGAAATAATATTTGTTATGTCCATAATCGCAATAAATACAACACTAGCGAAAATACGTCTGCAACTACCATCGTAATTTTAATCCCTATTTTAAAGCCCAATTTTTATATTCGCCCAGGGCACCTTTGGGTTAATCCACCCATTTGTCTCTTGTGACCACAACACATTCCTTATAGTGTCTCCAAATATGGATCGCAATACTTGGATAGTAATCCAAACTCGTGCATGAACTCAATGAATTCTATGGCATGCCAATTGTACCCAAAGTTATCTCATATCCACTGTTATCTTTTATTTCATACTTTGATTCAAAAATAAGCTCACAGCTCCAAAGCATCATTATCATAACTTATATCATGGGCGAGCTTGTAGCTCCATATCATGTCATGTCATGTCATCATAAACCATGGCTTAGTTCATGGGTGAATTTAAAGCTCTATAACTTATCAAATGTCATGAATTAATTTATAGGTGAGTTAAAAACTCCATAATTTAACATATCATAAGAATTTTCCCCTAATTCATAGTATATAACATTACACATTTTACCACCACCACCGCAACTAATTTTTTTAGTGATAATACATAAACTTCCAGAGTATTTAAGAAATCTATTTAATAATAAGAATTCAATAACTTGAAAAATTGGTTATTAGTTTAACAAAAGGAAAATTATGAAGCCATTAAAAATATGAAATTATTAAAAAAATTGTATAATAATACAAAACCCTCAACTTTTTGCAAAAAAAAATTACGTGGTAGCAATAACTAAAACATGGAGGCTTTCATAAATAATTTTAAATAGATTTCAATGTAACGAACCAAATTTTTGAGTCAACAATTGGGTGTTGACCCGGGTTATGGACCTTCGTGTTGGTTGGAGTATTGAATCCATTGGGTCAAGTTTGGGCCTTGTTAGGTGAGATTTGATCCATTTGGGCTTGGGAGGTGATCGTTTTGTAAATAAGAGGAAGTTGGGGGTTTTATGATGTGATTAAACCCTTTTTAATTTAAATTGGCTCATCTTCCCCTTATTTGGTTGGTTTTTCACGTGGGTGAGATAAATGGGGGACAAAGAAGCCTTTTTGGTTAGATCACCCATTTCCCCTTTTTTTCACCATCTTCTTCATCTTTCATCTCCTAACTCCATAGCCACCAAAGCCTAAAGATCCAAACTTTCAACCTTATTTCTCTCATACAAGTCTCCAGATTTGAGTATGATAACCCACACCTCTCAAGCTTCAAGAAAATGTCATTCATGAAGAAAATGGGTAATGATTTCATTAATGGGTTTTTGGTGGTTTAAAGCTTAAGTAGTGTGTTATCTTGATTTTCTAGGATGAAAATTCGTATTAAATCCTTCCTAAACTTTTGGTTCAAGTGTTGATGTGATTCCATGATTTTATTGCAAGGAGAGGTGTTTTGGTTTTTTCTCAAGCTTGGATCTAAGGAGAAAGTTGAAGGGTTTTGCTTGGAAGCTTGATTTCGAGATTTCTAGCTAAAGGTCAGCACATCTCTGACTCCTACTCTTCTTGAAGATCATAAAGTGATTTGCGTTGCTTATTTTTATGGCATATGATTGCTAGTTTTGGCTTAAGGTAGCTTAAGGCCTTGTTAATGGTAAATCTTGAATTATATGTTAATAAGGTGTAAAAAGAGTAGCAAACCACTCTAATCAACTCTTAAAAGATGTAGGATTAAGTTAGAGGGTTAAAGGTTACATTTTGGGGGCTTGGAAAGTGATTTTCCGAGCTTTGGAAGCTATTTTTAGGCTTTGGTATCGGTACACAAGGAGCCCGTACCGATACTCTGTGTTATGTTTGATGAACACAAGCAAGTTTTAAATGGAGTATCGGTACAGGCTGGAGTCGTATCGGTACCCCATGTTCCATTGAAATTCCAGTAGCGGAATCGTGTACCGGTATGCTTGGGGTGTATCGGCACCGTAGGGGTATCGGTACACGACCCTGTGTACCGATACGGGGTGTTGGTTTAACCCGTTTTGCACGTGATCCAGGTATCAATACGCATAGTCTGGGTATCAGTACCTAGGGGACGTATCGATACCCTCAAAGTGGGTATCGATACCCACTGGGCAATCTGCCCGAAAATTATGTTTTGAGTTCGAATGGCTTATAATTCGAGGACTAAGGCCCGATAGGCTTTTAATGTGGTGAAATAAATAGTAAAACTGATAAACCAGAATTTAACCCTTATAAATGGGCATAATATGTAATAACTCAATAATTGTGAAAGAGAGAATTATTGATAGAGATATTAGAGATGCTTGGTATCATGCCTTGGTAACATTTGCTTAATAGCTTGACTAGGAGCCACTTACCTCTTGATGAGGTGTATGAATGCTCGGGGAGCATGTGTTATCTTATGTTTGTTATAAAGGAATCTGGATGTCCCAATGTCAGTACTATGGTACTTATATTAAGGGGATATGTACTGCTGGTTGAGTGATTAAATACATCTGACGTACCCACGAGCTGAGTGATCTAGGTGCGGTTAGAGACCTATCCTTGGCTATGGTGATTCGGATAAGGTAATTAACTCGATAGGCTGAGTGAGATCGAGTAACTTGATAGGCTGAGTGACCTCAGGTAAAGACTATATGTGGCTAATGTGATCAAAGTATGTCTAGGATGTATCCGTGACTATGGTGATCTAGATATGATCCATTTAACCCGACGACTGTATGAGCATGGGTAACCCAACAGCTGTGTGAGCACGTGTAAAGTAGGGCTTCATTGTCCATTATGTAAATGATGCATGGATGTGTTCCGTATGATGTGTAGATGTTATAGATGATAGCTTTTATATCTGATGGTTGAGTGATCAGGGTATGATATAAATTAACTCGAAGGGCTGAGTAAGCTTGAGTAACTCGATAGGCTATTTGACTTCGAGTATGGTAATGTATGGTGGAACTTGTACGTCTTCTTGTAGACTTGTTAATGCCTTGTGATAGGTGATCTAAAAACTCTAGCTTGTGTAGGCTAGATGATAGCTCATAGATAGTAAAGCCTTATCTATGCACTCTATACTATATTATTTTGCATGCTTATTTTATGATAATCACGAATTATGGTAGAGTAGAAATGTACCATTGAGCTTTGTTAGCTCAGCATGCGGATATGTTGTTTTTCCGTGTGTAGGTTGACATGTCACTCTTTGGAGGAGCTCATCAACGAGGATTTCCCAGCACCACGTTCACTTCAGATTACAGTACTTGCTATTTTAGTTTGGGAAAATGTATTCATAGGACCTTACCAATGTTGAGTCTGTAACTTTATTTGAAATATTATTTTGGTATACAATGTTTTAAACTTGGAGCTCCTGTTTTGTAAACTTAATTTTAATACTTATTCACCTTACCTTTCATGGATTTATGAATGTTTAATGCTTTTAATTGATGGCTAAACTTAGGGTTTTAAATAGATATTTTGATGGGTCAGTTTGTGGGTGACCCAAATGTAGTACTCCGAATCCGGATCAGGATCGGGGTGTTACATTTCAATGAGTTTGATTTTAATGTAGATTCTAATTACTTATCTAACATTAAAAAAATTATAATATCTTTACATTAATAGATTTGTGTATTATATTAATTAATGATTTTAAATGAAATGCTCTAGTGTTAGCAAGAAAATACAAGAGATTTGAGAGAATAAAAACTGACTAAATTGATATATTTGTTAAATATGAAAGGCTAAATTGTTGAATTATTTTGAATTAGGACTAAATTGGTAGAATATATAAGTTACAAGGACTAAAACTGTCACTATACCAAACTTTGTTAGATGTTTCTTTGTATTTTAACGGAAGAATGACTTGATCGTAACTAAAATTTTAATTAGTTGTCTCAATTGTAACTTTTAATAATTAAGTGATCCAATCGTAACTTTATTAACAATTGAGTGACCTCCAGTATAGTTTACCCTAAAAATCATTTCGCGTGATAGAAAAATGTAAAATAAAAGGATAATGTACATTTTAAATCATTAAAACTAATCAATTTTCTTACCCATTTCATCAAATTACACCACCACACCTTTTTAATTAATAAATTGTCACTTATATTAGCTAAATATTTTTTAAATCTTGAAAAAATACTGAATTTTATTGAATCAAAAGAAGGTACAACTTTGACAATGTAAACCAGTCAAAGGGAGGAATTTGGAGACTATGTCCACCAAAACCTCAAACAAAGAAAATAAAAAGAAACTCAAAGTCACAACGACCTCAAACAAAGAAAATAAAAAGAAACTCAAAGTCACAACGACATTCGAAGCCTTCTTTTGAATCTGACGTCCATATCTATAGTAATACAATAACCGTCAATGGTATTTTTTTGTCTCTATCCAACTAGACGCTTTTGAGATGATGAAGGAGTGACGAGCGAACCAAAGCAAACTTACAGGCTACTTCGCAAAAACATATCTGAATACATCGGTAAACAACCACGAAAAGAGGATTTAACCTTGAAAGAACACCGACAATCGCAAATCAGATACGAGCGGCGTGAGAATCTCCACACAATCGCATATCTACCGCAGAGGTAGGCGAACAACGTGCCATAAGGCAGAGGAATCATGCCACAAAAACAGAGTGAAAGCGTGCCACAAAGACAGACGAACTTACACAAATATGCAAAAAGATAAAACCAAACAAAAGAGATTTTTATTAAAATTTTAAGCTATAACCGAAAGAAAATAACAAACTAAAACGAGATATAAAAAATATGAAGGATACGAAATGCTGATGGTCGACAACCAACATTAAAGATAGTATCATCGTCGACCAAAATAACACTAAAAAATTAAACGAAGAAAAAAAAGATAATATATTAAACTAAATATCTTTAGTTTAAAAGTTGACTGACCTATATATGCAACTTATTTTCTAACCAAAAATCAAACTTTAAGCTTTCATGTCAAGTCACATATGCATACAACATGCCACGTAAAGATGTAATATAATTCAATAAAATTAAAAGGTTTATGCTATATATTATGTTTGACGTTAAATCAATGATCCAAAATATAAATAACTCGAACATTAAAAAATAAAATAAAAATAAACAAAAAGAAAGAAAGGGCAATTTAATTGAATAAATTTTTTTTGTAAGGGCAATTTAATTGAATAAAAAAATTTTGTACTTTTTCAGTGTTCTTTTTATGTCTTAACACTAAAATAAATAAATTCTAACTCTAATTTTAAATTTAAAATTCTAAACCATAAATCTTAAACTGTAAAAAATATACCATATACATAATTCTCTCAACTTTAACCTTAAACTTTAATCTTAATCCTAAATTTATTTTTTTAATATAGAGCATAGGAAGTAACACAAAAAAGATACATAAAATTTTTATTCAATTTAATTGGAGCCCGAAAGGGGGGGGGGGGGTAAGGCAATAATGATCCGAGTGTACTATCGTAAGGGGATGACATTGGACCATTACATCATGGGGTTTACGCATGCCAAGTCGACAACCTTGTAGCCTCTTCTCTTGTATATATGTGCAGCCCCAACACCACTTTCATTCTCAATTTCTCCACCTTTTCTTTTTCTTTATTATCGTTATTACTATATCTTCTTTGAAAACAAATGGAGGGAGAGATGAAAATGAATCAATCAAAATTCCAGAGAATTTGTGTGTTCTGTGGGAGTAGCTCCGGAAAGAAGAGCATCTATAGAGAAGCTGCTATTGAGCTCGGCAGGGAATTGGTAACATCCCCTGTTTCACCTCTGTTTTAATGCCCTTTTCTTACAACTCTCTGTCCTCTGTTTTGGCTCTGTTTGCTTGAATTGTCTCTGTTTTAATGTTCTTCTTCCCCCTTTCGAATTAAGGTTTCAAGGAATATTGATCTGGTTTATGGAGGAGGCAGTATTGGACTGATGGGGTTGATTTCTCAAGCAGTCTTTGACGGTGGCCGCCATGTAATTGGGTACTCGTAAATTTTTTTCTCCATTAAAGTTCATCCAAACATTCAACTTAAGAGTTGATTGATTGATAATTTAATCTTGTGTTGTTCTTCATGTTTATTATCTGCAGAGTGATTCCCAAGACACTTATGCCCAGGGAGGTATTGTCTTCTATTTGAATTATGTATTATTGAAATAATCCGAACTCGAAATTTAGTTCGATTACTTTACGAAATGACATCCAATAGGTTTGAATAACATTATCTGTTTATTGTGCTTTATAGTTTTTCTAGTGGTAGCTCCCATGACATGAATTTCTACCTCACTTTTGTAATCTTTTTTTAAATATGGGGTTTCACACTGTCTCTTTTGGGTCTCATGCAGGTTCCAATATATACTTTTTTTGTGTTGCTTTTCCCCCCATGTTTTTCACATTTGTTTTTGTTTCTTTTTTTGAAAAAGTTATGATTTCATTTTAAATGGAAATTTGTCATTAAATTCCACCTGAGGGCATATGGGCCTTCATCATTTCTGTCCCTCTCCAATGGGTTTTATTTTGCCCACCATAAAGCATCA
Organism: Hibiscus mutabilis; assembly: GCA_019671005.1. NCBI lineage: Eukaryota > Viridiplantae > Streptophyta > Magnoliopsida > Malvales > Malvaceae > Hibiscus > Hibiscus mutabilis. The sequence continues at coordinate 6,111,678 of CM033729.1, read as the reverse complement.
TCATTCTTAGCATAATATCAGGTTGACATGGTGCATGTTGTGTGTGTGTGTTTGCTTTTTTGTTGTGATTGTGAATGTCGACTGAGCCCACCACATCTGCAACTCATCATCATTGTTTGTTTTAATGGGAAAAAAGTGGGTATTATTTGGACATTTGCATTGCCTTTATGGAGTTTATGTTCATAAGTTATAACATTTGCAGATAACTGGAGAGACAGTGGGTGAAGTTAAGGCAGTTTCAGACATGCACCAAAGAAAGGCAGAGATGGCTAGACAATCTGATGCCTTCATTGCCTTACCTGGTTGGTACATATATGTATATGTATATGTTTTTGTTTTGGTATTTGATCCTCGGTATAGTCGAGTCAAGTAGGATCACCAAACAGATAAAACTCTTTCAACGCAATTTTTCTCATTCGCAAATCTCAAACTCAAGACCTTATTTAAGAGAAATCGATGATGGTTCGGGTCTTTATAGCCATTACTAGAAGTTAAGTGCAGGTCTTTCAACATGGAAGCTATTGCTTTAGTTGACTTAAACTGTTCCATTGGTCAGCTGATAGCAACTATTTGCAGCATGAAACCACCAGAGTTTGGTCTAAGCAGCCCCAAGAAAATGGCCTATGATTAGGGATTCAGACAGCTAACCTTCAAACCCTAATCTCTCTGACTTCACACCATTATCAGCTTCCTGTTGTGGTCACTGGTGAGAATGACCATAAACCCTAACAACTCTATAATGCAGCAGTAGTCCCCATTCCCCCACATGTGGTTTCAGGGTAACACCCCTAATGCCTTCACCAGATTTTACGGCAAAGAGAATTTTGTGGAACTCTTGTTTTCTCTAACACACATGGAAATGGTCCATTCTCCTTTGTTTGATAGCTTCTGTTATTAACTGAGGGTCTTTTCCTGGACCACATCTTTGTTTTGCCTTTCAAGCTCTTTCTCTATCTTTAATTCACCCAAGAAGACCTCCCAAAGTATATACAAAAAATAAATGTATAAAAATTAAAAAATGCCCCTAATATTTGACTGAATAATCATTTTAGCTCCTATTATTTTTTTTGAATCAATTTGACCTTCAATGTTTCATTTTAAGTCAAAATGATCCATCTGCGGATGAAAACAGTTAGTCAACTAACAATAAATACTCGAAATGACGTGACAAACCTACATGGCAGTGCATGTTGACGAGAAAGTGTCATATGGACAAATGTGTCGACTTTACAAAATGACACATCAATCAAAAAAATAATTTTATAAAATTATATAAAATATAAAATTATTTTTTCTGCTGACGTGTCATTCTATCAAGTCATTTCAAGTTGTTTATCGTTAGTTGACTACCAATTTTCAACCACATAGGGGCCATTTTGACCCAAAATGAAATGTTGATGGTTAAATTGCTTCAAAAAAATATTGACCAAATTGACTATTTAGTCAAATGTTAGGGGCATTCTTCGACATTATACCAAAAATAAACTACACCATATAACACTAGACTTTAGGCATTATTTCGTTTATACATATAAACTTTAAATTTGATCATTTATAGCACTTAACTTTGGTTTAGACTTCGATTATAGGACAAAAATCCCATACTCCTCTTCGGTGCCTCTTTCTATGCCTCAACACTAAAAAAAAACTAAATTCTAAGTCCTAATCCTAAATTCTAAATCCTACACCTTAAACCCAAAAAATACACCCTACCCCAAATTCACTAAACTCTAATCCTAAACCCTAACCATAAACCTTAAACCTAAGTTTTTAATGTGAGGCATAAATAGGAGAACCGAAAAGGGCAGATGATTTCTATTTTCAATTATACCACTGGGCATTTAACTTGATAATGACGTGATGATGTGGATAATTGACATCGTCTTGGTATGGCTATTGATGTTCAAAATGACCTTGTTTTGTGGTTATTGATGTCCAAAACGACGTCATTTTCGGCATTAAACTTTAGGTCTGTAACGATTTTGCCAACAAACTTTAAAATGATTAATTTTGTCACTTAACATTTTGGCGGTCGCTGCCAGCCAATCATCGTCCATCACGATCACCACTCGTGACAATATGAGTATCAAAATGTTCATATTTCACTCCTCTTTCTTCTTCTCAGATTGATTTTTCACGAAGTCCACTCAAAAATCGATGAAATTAAACAAAAAAAATCACCAGTTTTGAGGGTTTGGGGGGCTTTCTCGTTTTTGAAGGGTTTGCAGTGTTTGTTCAAAAATTCAAATGGTGACAAGCATTTTTTTTAGAAGACGAACAACATACCTCGAAACTAGCCTTATTGGATGGCCGTCGGAGGAGATTGGAGTATTAGCGCGCATGACCTTTTAATGGATTTTCATTAATTTTGAGTGGATTTCATAGAAAACCAATCCGAGGAGAATAAAGAGGAGGGAGATATGTACATTTTGATACCGATCTTGTCGCAAATAGTTATCGGTGATGGGCGAAAATTGACGAGTAGCGACGGTCGAATGTTCATTCGTAAAAATAAAATCGTTTTAAAGTTTAGTGGCAAAACTGATACACCTTTAAAGTTCAGTGCTTAAAACGTCTTTTTTTGACATTAATAGCCACACCAAAATGATATCGTTTTGTCTGTGTCGACAACCATCGTCCACTGCACCCTGTTATTGTCGAGTCAACGCTATAATGGTATTGAAAATGTAAAAAATATAATACTTCTTTATTTAATAAAAAAAATAATGTACGATGCAAATCAATAGGCTCGAGCTTTGGGCTTGTGCAAACTCATTATAAGAATTTCAGGAGCCTTGCATTAAGTGAAAATAATTTTTGATGTTTGAAATATAATAATCTATTGGGTCTAGACCTATTAATCGGGCGAGTTTGGTCAACTTAAATTACGTTGTTTTAGGTTTAGACAATTTAATCGGATCATTAGATTATCAGGTTAGGTTGGGTTACTTTAGGCATGGGTGACTTTGAGGGGGGGGGGGGTTCATTTACATTTGACACTCGAATTTAGATAAATTTTGAGATATCAAATTTTATGGTGAAATCAGATTTAAATTTAAGCTAACAAAGTTGGGTTTTGATATTTAAGTTAATCGAACATTTGATATTGAATTGATGAAGGTGGGTATGGAACTCTTGAAGAACTTCTTGAAGTAATAACATGGGCTCAACTCGGAATTCACGATAAACCCGTAATATTCCATTCTCTTTCTCTTCAATTCTTTTTCAATTTCATCTTGATACAATAGCACTAAATTAGTGTATTCGAATCTACAATCTCCGAAAAATATCAACTAAACTAAGATTTAATTTACAATTTTGTTTAAATTTCTTAAAAATAGATAAATAATAGAAAATTTTGATTCGATTAAACAAGATTGAGATTGGTGCAGGTGGGATTGTTGAATGTTGATGGATATTACAATTCATTGTTGTCGTTCATTGACATCTCCTAATGCAGGCCATATCCTTGTATCTGCTCCAACTCCCCATGACTTGGTCAAATCCATGGAGGTTAAGTTTCTTTTCATTTTCGGTACTCATGTTTAGAATTCGTGATTATCCTTCTAAACATAAATTAGAACCCCATCAATCCAATTGGTATATTTAATTACACACACTGAAGGTGTTGTTTTTCTTATAATTTTGTCATGGATAGTGGCGGATTGTACTGTATAGTGGGTCTGTGACTACCCTTAACTTTTTTGAAGTTCACATATTTGCCTTCAATTTGTTTAACTTTTATGAATTAGTCTTTAAATTTTTTTTAATATTTATGACTTGTGCTCGTCCTGAAATTTTAAGATTTTGTATGTGTTCACCCTCAAAAATATTACTGGATCCGCCACTAGTCATGAAGTCTAAGGTATATGGAGTAAATTTAGATGGTAATTAATCAGCAATTATTTGTTTGTAAACAGGAGTATGAAGCACAGCAAGAACGAGTGGCATCAAAGCTAAGTTGGGAGATGGAAGAGTTAGCAAAATATGAAGACAAGGAGATCAAAAAATGTTCCTCGGATGGGATTTCTTTAGTTTAATTCCCTCATTTTTCTGATATAATTTATATGTAAAGAAACACCCATTTATCTCTTCATTTGAAGCTTATGATCAAACTTTGTGGCAAAGTTTCTGATGAGATGAGAACAAATTTGTCCCATTGTTAGACTTTGTGCTGTTAAAGTTTGCTGGTTAGTGTTGAGTTTTTTCTCTGAGTAATTAATTTATTATTAGGGATAAACCAGTCAGTTAACTTTTAGAGCGCTCTCACTTTAGTTATTAATATTGAAATTTTTTTATTACATCATTAAACTTTTAATTTGTTTTCATTGTGGTTACTTCAATAACCTCGTTAAAAAATGCTGATGTGGCATGTTTAAGTCTTCTTAAAAAAAAACTCTAATTTTTCATATTTACAACTGCTGTCAAGGCAAAATTCCGATGAGCAGAGCGGTCGTTGATCAATCTCAGCGATGTGAAAGATATGTTTTTTCAAAAGTTTAACGTAGTTTAATTTCAAGTTGATCTGACAGTTAACAATGGTGAATCAGAACTAAATATCTCAGTTAAAGCTAAAATTCAAACTTTTTGATCTGTCATTGTTAATCGTTAGATCAACTTGAAGCCAAACTATATTAACCTTTTCGCAAAACGAATAATTTCCGCTGTTGGGATTGATCGACGGTGTCTCAATTCATCTGAATTTTGGCTTTGGTGACGTTGTAAATTTGGGTTCCTTTTGAAAAGAAGATTTTAACGTGCCACGTTAATATTTTTAACGACGGTGATAGTAATGAAAATGAATTAAAAGTTTAGTGACTGTAATGAAAGCGAATTAAAAGTTTAATGATTGTAATGAAAGTTTTACGATTTCAATGACCAAAGTAAAAACACCCTAAAAGTTTACTGACTATCAGTATAATTTAATATACTACCCCCTCCGTCCCACTAAAACTGTCACATGTTGATATTTTCTGGACAAATTTTTTAACTTTGACTATAATTTATTTAAATACTTTAATTAATTAAAAATTATAAAAAAATATATTTAAAAACTACATGATTAGAGGTTTTCAAAATATGTTTTTTTATATTTTTATCAATAATAAATTTTAAATTATAAGAGGTCAAAATTGAAAAAGTTTGACCCAAAAAATGTGAACATGTGACAGTTTTAATGGGACAAAGAGAATATTAATAATAAAAATAACTTGAAGTGAGTTACAAGGACCGAAATAATTGCAACCTACCTCAATCAAACACCTTGAGAACAAAAACATAAAACTAACTCTATGAAACACATGCAAAGATACTAGAAAATGACCCTATGCCCAACTAGAATAGAACAAACATTAAACCACAACCAAGAACAAGGAACAGTGAAACTTTATGCATACATCTATGAATAATGGACCAACATTCTCAAAGCAAAAACGCAAACTTGAGTATAGACAAACTACTAACGCCTCAAAAACCAACCATTCACCACTATCCATACCAATCATACTCACGTTCCGATCAATAATGTTAAACATATTCCACATCAATCAAAGTCTCGATATCGAACCCAACACCCACCAAATCATTACACGTTAGTGTTATGTTTTCCATTCACTCTTTTTTACGCTATTTTTTTCTTTGCACAATCTTGGAACATCGATCTTATATCTTGTTTAATTATAAAATGATGGGTTAAATTACTGACAAATAACAAGTGTTTAATTTATTCATATGCACACATAAATGAACATGATTCAAATGGCCTAATTTATAAATACTAAAAGTCAATGTATGTACTAACAACCATTTTCTTGAGATAATTAAGGAGAGTATACATACAAATCACGTGACCTTCACCAGCCAGCCTCAAAGGCACCATCCCACTAACACATTTTTGTATAAACACATTCAGCTTGACTTACCACAATTACTTTATTTCTTTGGAAAAAAAAAGCATAGCTAATATAAAAATAATGGGAGATGAGCTGCACATGGACTGAACATAGACTTTTGATACAAAAATTGGGAGATTTTTCCCATTTGTTGTTAGGTGATATACAACTATGGCAATGGTACCCATCATAGATATAAATTTGTTTAAAATCTTTGCTTGTGTGGCTTCCACTTATAGAAAGGGTTGCTCAAAGTTGACTTTTATTAGGCTTATGCCTATGGAGTTTTGAGTTTTGACTAAAGGTAGGCTTTGAAAGAAAAATATGAATTCAAGAAAATTTAATACATGCTCCTTGTTGTGTAGTTTTTAGAGTTTAGGCTACACAACTCTTTTATTTTATGGTTAATGATTTAGTTTGAGATTTAAGGTTTAGTTGTAGGGTTTAAAATTTAAAATTAAAATTCAGGGTTTAGAGTTTTAATGTTAAATATTTAAAAGAATAAGTATCCATACTTGTGTAAAAAAAATTTACATGTGTATAAAAGAATTTCTCAACAGAAAATGGTTAAAATATCTTCTTTTCAAATGATAATAAATACAATTATAGTAAAATTGTTGTCCTTTTATATTTTTATAAATACATTAATAAAAATTATTATGTAAGAATCTAACTCGAAATTGATAAATTTATATAAAATTCTTTATCATTACACTAATGATTATTCGCTGAAATTTTTTATAATATATATATAATATTTTCTTATACACATGAGTTTGAGAAAATTTAATATTAATTAACATTAAAAAAGAAAATGATAGAGTGAGTGGAGAAATTATTAGATAGATCTGATTAACTATGTTATCTGTAGTCTCAGTCAATAAAGTTCATCCTCTATATTTTAACTTCCAAATAATTACTCACTTTTTTTACATTCAAGAAAGACGTAAAATTCACCTTAAAAAATAACATAAAAAATATTATTAAAGGAGATCACATATGATGTAATGAGCCAGTCATATTTAATAATTTTTCAAGTGAGAGAGATAATTTAATATTAATTGGCCTCAAAAAGAAAATGAGTGAGAGCGGGGGAGAGACATCTAAGGATTCGTATTAATTATAGTGACGTTGGCACTTGCACGTGTGTGAGATCTAATTTGCACGTTCTTACTTTTTATGTGAGGCAGATAAGATTTTTTTTTTAAAACTGCGTTTACAAAAGAATTATACCACAAACATTAAAGTTTTTATATATCAAATAAAATAATAAAGTCTTAAAGGTGTGAAAGTCAATAAAGTACAAGTCATATCACTTTTAAAAGATCTAAAAATTTTCTGATAAAAATCCAGCAATAATATTACTTTGACCAGAGTGTTCTAAGAAGAAAACAAGTTCTTTCGTTGCTTGATCTTGACAAAACAGCAACACCACAAAAAGGAATCAAAACTTTACTGACTACCGATCTTTGCTGCTAACAACGCTATAGTGATATTTGTCATACGAACGTTAAACTGATAAAAGCAGATAATATTGTCACAAAGACAGACTAACACTGCCATACAAGCAGACGAAACAACTGTCATCAAAGCAGACGAAAAAACTGCAAAAAAACATATATGAGATGAAACTGGCAAAGTAAAAAACAAGAAAAACATACAAATAGAATTCATCAACAAAGATAAATTTTTATTTATATACAAAACCAATAAAACGACCAAAGACTGCCGCTGAAAAAAAATTAACGAAGAAGAATTTTGAAAAACTTAAAAACTCTTTGTAACCACAGAGAAACTAGGAGCGGTATATCCCCTTAATTAATGCAAAACAACACTGTGAGGCAGATAAGATTAAGACTTTAAAAAGGTAATTATCATAATTATACTTGTTTGAAAATTAGGTTATAGTAATAATTATATTAAAAAAATTAAAATGATTAAAGGTGTGTTTAAAAAGTCATTGTATAAATTTAGATCTTGGTGTACCTGTTTAAATAATTATCATAATTTAAATTGATATAAGTATGCACGTAATTATACTCTTGAACCTTACCCTTGATGCTTGAATAAGCTTAGATATGAGGCTCCTATCTTTCATTTTTATCTAAGAATCTCAAAATATTTGTCTGGATTGCATAAGGTTGTGGTCATCGAAAGTTTCTTCCGGCAACTAGGCAATACTTTCGTGATAAAGGCTTGATATAATAGATTTGTTACCAACAACAAATTTGGTCTAATAGAATAAGACACTAGATTATTTGATTTAAATTAAAAATTCGAATTCTGACATTATGAATATAACAAAATAAGTTGAAAGTGTCAGGTGCTCTAATATTTAATCCAATAAAAGTTGAATAAAAAGGTATGTCATGTTACTACGATATTGATAATTCGATATATTGACAAAGATAGTTGTAAATTTGTTCGACTAAAAATTTAAGCCAGATCCTGAAAAAAATGTTCAAACTTTGATAAAGTGATTAAAAGTAATATAGGTTGAATAAGATCGTTTACGACGTCATATGTTAATGACTATTGTTGTGCATAAAGGCACGATATTTTTATGAATAAGATAATACTTTTTTTTCTCTATCAACGTTGTATGTTAAAATTGAATGATTGTGTCTTTTTTATGAATTGTTTTGTGTGGTTGGTCATGAACATTATTGAGTTGTCATAAGTTTAGTGTTCGGGTTTTTATTGTCTGTCTAGATATTTGTAACATCATCAAAAGAGTTCTTCGTACATTTCTAAAGGTTGATCTATAGTTAGTTGTGTAATTTTTTATTGTCCGCTACTATGTTATGATTTTTGTTTAACTGATAATTGATTTGTCATAATTTAATTAATAACGGTTTTAAATGATGATAATAAATAAATTCGTTCTAGGACAAATAGGAGATGTTACAAATCAAGAACAAAACAAATATGAAACTAGTTGGAATTCAATATGACATTTTTGCAAGCATTTGAACATGGATTTAAGAACCAAGTTACACATAATATAAAACACAGGGGCGGTTCAAAGATTTCGGGGGCCCTATGCAATTTTTAAAATACGGCCCTTAATTTATAATCGGTAAAAGATATAATTTTTTTCTTTTAAAAAATTACCTTAACAGAAAAAATATTATTATATTATCCTCTTGAGTAACAAAAAAATAACTTATAAACGTCTAAAAATCAAACATTTTCACTTAAAAGGTGTCATTATTTTTGCATGTTTAGAGTTTTAGATAATTGTTATATATATACACATAATTATATATACAAATTTATATTTTTTTTACAACTATTTAACTTAAGTTTTCTATTTTTGAGGCCCCTCTCTCTCGGCAGCCCTGTGTGGTCGCTCCTATTGCGCCTGTACAGAGCCCCCACTAATAAAACATGAAGGATAAGAAAGCAAACCAATCAAGATACAAACATCATTTACTCTTCTTCGTTTCTTAGTCCCTCTTCGTCCTTATTCTTCTCATTATTTATTCTTTGATCCATTCAATTCTTTAGTTAATTAAGAAATCCGTCAACTCTTAATACAATTGACACCGTTGATGCTACAACAACGTGAAAGATATGAATTCGAGCAAATCCAAAATCATGGGGTTTTCTTGGTTATTCAACTTTTGCACACAGTTTGGCAAAAAGCCATTAACAAGGAGAATAAAAGAGCTTGCTGCAATCTTCATTAATTTACGTATCTACATGCAAAGTCAACCCCTCGTTCTACATATGAACTCAGCTACTAATTCATAAACACATACATTTTGCCTCGTATACTCAAATCTTTACTTTGCCTAATATACCTTCCTTGTCGACAACTCCACGCGGGATCAATCTTTCTAGCCGTTGACAGTATATTTTTTGTTTGAAACCTAAGGCTAAAAGGGTGCTTGTCTTCCTCTTTTGCTTCATTTGCTGAACAAGAAAAGGGCATGTCCTCCTAACCTCATTTTCTATAGGACCATAGCTTCAATGTTGTCTTTTTTAATAATTAACTTCATTTCTACTTCACCTAATTGTGGTTTTAGTCCTACAATTTGCTAAACATTGTGGTTTCATTCTTTAATTTGACATATTTGGTTCCACCCTCTTTTTCTTATAATATTATTGATAAGTTCATTTTTTAATAGTCTTGAGGTGATTACAAGGTAATATATGTTCTTATATATTCTTAATCCTTTAACAATTAATGCAACACCTTCCAAACAAAACAATTTGAACCTGAATCTTTTAAGATGAATATCATTCTCTTTTTCACTGGGACCACTTGTTGAGTTTTTTGTTATTAATTATAAGGGTTTTTTTATTAATTATTAAGTATAACAAATGTTTTTTTTTTTGTGGGATGGGGGCATTTGTAAGAAAGAATGGGTGGGGGAATGAGTTGTCTAAGATTTGAATTATGTATTTAGTGTCAATCATGACCTAACATCATTTTTAGTTTTTTTACATCACAGTTAGGGTTAAACATTAAAAGATGTAAAAGTTTATAAAGCCTTGAAATATAAAAGTTAAAAGAGACAAATATCTTATTTATCTAATATTTAAACTAAAACAACCTAAAATATTATTATATAAAAAAAATTGAAAGAGACAACTCCTCCCTAAGGGTGTGCATAATTAACCGTAACTGCTAACTTGTATAACCGTTACATTTTATAGGTTAATTAACCGAACCGTTAAAGTTAAACTGTTTCGGTTAACCGAACCGTTGAAAATGATGGTTAATGACTACGGTTACGAATTTTGACTAATGGTTAACCTATAGGTTAACCGTTATTAAATTATTTATATATATATAATATAAAATTTTGACTAATGGTTAACCTATAGGTTAACCGTTATTAAATTATTTATATATATATAATATAAAATAACTTTAAAAAAAATCAACTCACGGATACAAATATACACGCCTCTTTTTTTAATTCTAAACCCTATTTCTAAAGTTATCAAACTCAGTTTACCCTTTATTGTCTTGAACTTTGATGGTGTATTGCTACAATGTTATTGTTATGTGCTGCAAACTTTTTAAACTTTAAACTTTAAAATATTATGAAGCTTGTGTGTTTTGTCTTGTGTTGAAACTTTATAGTATGTAAGTATTTTTTAAATTATGGCGTAAGTGATTAGAATATCTTTATTTAAGTATTTTTTATGAATATATTAATATAATATTTATAGAAAAGATAATTATATTATTCTCTAAAAAAATAGTGAACATGTGGGAAAAAATTGTAATATGTTACAGGTTAACCGCGTCTTAACAGTTAACCGTTAACGGTTAACTGTTTCTTAATAATTAAGTTACGGTTAACAAAATTCAACAACCGCTATAACGGTTAACCGACTGTTTTAGCTAAACGGTACGGTTAACCTACCATGAACACCCATACTTCTCCCATCGACTAGATAACTTTGTCCCTTACTACACCAGTTATTAAATTTACAATGGATAACACTGTTAACTAGATTGACTAAAGCGATGTGAGTATTTTTTTTTTGTTGATAAGCTTTTTACAATAAAAATTCATGTCATAAATTTAACGGTAAAAGGTAACAGTGCTATCATTTTTTTACTATTAATGATAGGTTCAAATGAAAAATAAGTGTCTAAATTATACTATTTTTTAACTTTAGTTGCCTAAAGTATTTTTTTGTAAAAATAGGTGCCTAAAGTTTCAAAAGTTAGAATTTTAGGCGCCCAACTGTTAAAAAAAGTCGTTATCCATTTAAAACGCGACACGTGGCATAAATATTGATTTTTTAATTTTTTTTTAAAAATTAAAATGTAATTTTTTAAAAAACCCAAAATTTATAAAAATATTCAAATCAGTCGCTAAATCCTAAATCCCCAAATCCCCACCATTATCGCCGCCGACGCCGGCCTCACCCTTTCCGTCGTCGGACCCAGCCGACCATTTCCCCTCACCCTCCGTCGCCGAAACTCGGCGAACGGTGTACTAATCGAACGGTTATTTCACGTTCGACGTGAAATGTTTGATTTACACATCGTTCGCTGATTTCCGGCGACGGGGAGTAAGGGAAAATGGTCGGCTAAGTCTGGCGATCGAAAGGGTAGGGCCGGAGACGTAGGCCGGCGGTGGCAGCGGTGAGGATTTAGAGATTTAGAATTTAGGGATTTTTAAGGATTTAGGGACTATTTTAAAAAAATTTCTAATTTCAAGATTTCTTGTAACAATTTAAATTATTAACAAAAAATAATTTTAAAAATAAAAAATAACACGTCAATTTTGTATTGGTTAACAACTTTTTAAACTTTTTTAACAGTCGAGCACCTAAAATTCTAACTTTTGAAATTTTAGGCACCTATTTTTACAAAAAAAAATACTTTAAGCACCTAAAGTTCAAAAATAGTATACTTTGGGCACTTATTTTTCATTTAAGCCTTAATGATATTATAAAGATAGATGATAAAATTCTGCCAAATTAAACCAGGGGGACTTAAACCAAATTAAACCATTTAACTTGATCGATCAATTTTGACCAATAAATGGTTCTAAATCTGTCTTGAAAAGCTTTGACAGGGGAATCATAGAAAAATAATAAAAAAAGCATATGGGATTACGTGGGTTAGCCCTTTCATACGCCATTAAAATCGGCTTTCTTTAAGAGCTGCCTAAGGGGCGGCACAGCAAATGTAAGAGGCAAGTGAAGGTAACGCGTGCACACAGTTCATCAATAATATATATATATATATATATATATTGAAAATAATAATATAAATATATATTGTGTGTTTGTTAATTAATTAACTTTATTAATAATAAACGTTTAGTCCCCATGTGACCTTCTCGCTGCATTTCTCGTTGACTACGTATCTCTCACTTTTTTACGTGCTTCTACATTTATATATATATACCATGGCATAGCATCCAATGCTCATCGCCACCACCTTCTTCCACACTCCGTTTCCTTCATCTTTGAACTCGAATCCTTCGATAAGCAGTTTCGGTTTTGTTTAGGTTAAAAATGGGATTTGTTCGGAATCCGAATATGCGAAGTGGGGATTTCTTGGAAGGAATGTTTAGTGATTACGTCGGAGGAAAAGCTAAGGTGAAGGCTACGAAGAGCTCCCCTACTCGGCTTGTCACGGCTCTCACCTGCCTGCAATTCGCCTTTGCGGTGTACGCAACGTTCCTTTTGTATTACATGAGTCCGGCGGTTGATTTAAGGACGAAACCAGACTTTGCTTGGGCCACAAGGATCGCGAGGAACATGAAACAGTTGATTGTCACACCGCATGTTCTCAGTCGATACCAGGTGGTCAGCTCTTCGCTCATTGGAGCTGAAGTCCCTCCGATTATGCCCTCCGAAGTTTGCGAGCACGAGACGATTGATTTCGTGCAAAAGAAGTCTAACGATGCTCAAATGATCAAGCTGAAGAGGGAGTTGTATGATGAGATATTGGATTTCCAAAGCAAGAACATCGGTACTGAAACTCTAGCTGAGCTAATGGCAATGAAATCAAAGTGGGATTTGCGCGGTATAACCCGACCGAAAGTGACTGTGCTGTTGAACCATTTCAAGAGGAAAACACTATGTTCCCAGCTTGATTCTTTGCTACAACAAACACTTCCATTCCATCAAGTTTGGGTGCTTTCCTTCGGGAGTCCGAACGAGCAGTCCCTAAAACGAATCGTCGACAGCTACAACGATTCGAGGATCAGCTTCATCAGTTCGAGCTATGATTTCAAGTACTACGGCAGGTTCCAAATGGCTTTACAAACAGAAGCCGATCTCGTATACATCCTCGACGACGACATGATTCCCGGGAAGAAAATGCTACAGATTTTATCCCATGTAGCAGGGACAGAAAAGTACCAGAACTCTGTACTGGGCAGCATAGGCAGGATCTTGCCTTTCAGACAAAAAGATTTCACATTCCCAAGCTATAGGAAATTCCGATCGAAAGAGGCCGGACTTTACTTGCCCGACCCTGCCTACGACATCACCATCGATAAAATCGTTCAAGTCGATTTCCTTTCGAGCTCATGGTTCTTATCTGCTGAACTTGTGAAGACACTTTTCATTGAAACACCTTTCACTTTCATGACCGGTGAAGATCTTCACCTTAGGTACGTTTTTACCATCACCGAAAGCTCTTATAAACATTGGTCTTTACTGAATATGATAACCTTTGATTATTAAATAATGCATTCCAATTCCATCACTAAGTAAGATTTAATTTGATTTGAGGAAATATTGATTATAGCATAGAGATTTCCCTACATGTTTCATGAAATGTGTTAAAGAATATATAGTATTTATCATTTTGGTATAGTAAATCTCGTTTAAGGAAAATGGTGGAATATTTTATATATTGGTTGCAGTAATGGATGGATTCTGAGTATCATGTTTCCACTACTGATATTCCTGCAATCACTTATTTGTCTTTTCTAAATCATTTTCTTGCATATAATGCATGTTTCGTTTTATGGAGTGAAGTGGACTTTGCTGGAAATGGCACTTACTTTTAAGATTCTGTATAGCATTTTCTTAGACATTATTAAGCTATGTATTAATCTGACACTTCATTCTTTTTTGAAGCATTCAATTCTCGTATTTGTTGCACATGTAGACATGGATATAAAGATTCTTCAACTCCATGAAAACTTAGAAAATTTAGACCCTTTTTTATTTTGATCAGTTAAACTGTTAATTCTATTCTGACTCCGATCAATCCGAAACCAAATTAGATATTCAGTCTGATTTGATCGTAAAATGTCAATAACCATAAGTTGTCCAATCTAAACCAAAAGTAAACCAAACTCAAACAAGTAAACCTGAAAGAACCCAAATCCAAAATGACTCAAAAATTCCAAACCTTAAGTCAATAACTCAAATCCAAAATGCAAAAGAACTAAACAAACCCAAAGTTGACCTTATTCTAACTTAACTCACTTAACTAACAGTTCTATAACCGGTGATTTCGGAAGTACAAAATTACATTCCTTTTTCAAGATGCTAATAAAAATAGTGAGCTAAGTTTAGTGATTGTTTTCAAACTTCTGATGGTGTTATAATTTGGTTGCAGCTATCAGCTTCAAAAGTACAGAAATGCAGGCTCATTTGTGCTTCCAGTTGACCCTACTGACAAAGAAACATGGGGTGATAGTGAACATAGGCTTGCATATGTGTCAGAAACCACTGTGATCTTCAAGGACATAGTCCAAGTAAGAGATGATCAATGGTGGAGGGCATTAACTACTGGTTATGTGACTCAGTGGGCTGCAATGTATTCTCAAAAGATTGATGCTCTCTTTTATGCTCACTCGGTCGATGAGGTCAAGGCACTTGCACCATTGCTTGAAAAGTTTCGGTCCACTGTTGGCAAGAAGGCTTACATTGTAGTCTCTGGGGGCGATGTCTGCCCTTGTGAAGATGCTGCTGCCGCTCTGAAATGGCCAAAGCTGGTTTGTAAAGAGAGAAGGTTTAAGATTTTCGATTTGCAAATCGGAGCGATTTCAGGAACGTTGAACTCTGAGGTCCCGGTTCTGCAAGCAGTGTACTCTAGTATGAGAGGGTTGATCAAAATGCATAACCCCAGTGTGGTGATCACAGTGGCAGACATTGATTCCAATGTGAAGAAAGCTTTGAAGATGGCATCCGAGACGAATGCAAACGGTACTGCACTGGTCCTTTTACCTAGACCTTCGGTCTCAAAGATTCTATGGATGGCTGATCTAAGATCAACTGCATTACCAAGTAAGTGTATACCTACACGCACAAATATATATATATATATATATATTATAATTGATGAACAACCATCTAAATGATCATTTATGAACTGCAGATTGGAACAAGATGAGAATATCTATCAACATAATCACTCAAAACCGGGCTCAATCGCTAACAAGGCTTCTTAAAGCTCTGAGTGATGCCTACTATATTGGAGATGAGGTTCCTATCAGCTTCAACATGGATAGCAAAGTGGATGAGGAAACCATTAAACTTGTAGATTCATTTGAGTGGCCTCATGGACCTAAAACCCTGAGGAGGAGGATCATTCAAGGGGGTCTCATTCGAGCAGTTAGTGAGAGTTGGTACCCGACATCCGATGATGACTACGGCCTACTACTTGAGGACGACATTGAAGTCTCTCCGTATTATTACCTATGGATTAAATATGCTCTCTTAGCATACCATTACGACCCTCAAATATCCCTCCCTGAACTCTCATCGATCTCTCTTTACACTCCTCGATTAGTCGAAGTTGTGAAGGAAAGGCCAAAATGGAATCCGACTGAGTTCTTCAAGCGCATTCACCCGAACACACCATACCTTCATCAGCTACCTTGTAGTTGGGGTGCAGTTTTCTTCCCCAAGCTTTGGAGGGAATTCTATGTTTATATGAACATGAGATTCACTGAAGATGCAAAAGCAAACCCAGTTCAAATCCCAAAGTCTAGAACAAATGGTTGGCAAGCTTCATGGAAGAAGTTCCTCATTGACATGATGTACCTCAGAGGATATGTTAGCCTCTACCCCAATTTCCCGAACCAGGCTAGCTTTTCGACAAACCATATGGAACCGGGGGCTCACATAAGTGCAAAGGACAACGTAGTTAGGCACGACAAGTCGGATTTCGAAGTCCCGTTGTTGATGGAAGATTTTAGGCCATTGTTGCCTAATGGGAAGTTGCCCCCTGCTTCAAAGCTACCATCACTCAACCTTTTCAACCAACCTGTTTCATTGAAAGGGATAAAAGCAGCCGGTGCCAAGTTGGGTCAAGATGTTCTACGATGCGATAATGCTACGGAAATCGTGACGGTCGACCACCTAACCGGTCTGCCACAGCGATGTTCGAAGTTCGTTTGATCGAAAATCGTTTGTTATTTGGTTATTCTTTGTTTCTTTTTCATAAGAAAAAAATGAACATCACCAAATGTACCATTTTTTATATAGCTTTTACTCTGCTGATATATACAATCACTGGAATCATAAAGAAAAGGGGAAGGAAAACCGAGGGGAACAAAGGTTTAACATCGTTTCTTCCTTGATTTGAGGAGTTTGATGCTATTAGTATTTATATTTTTCTTTTGGATAATGGAGATTCATTACACTAATTTTAATTACAAAATAATGATGATTTAATTAATTTAAACTTATCTCTAATCACTACAATTAAAGTCTAGTTAAATCATATATGTTTTCTCTCTTATTTTTCTCAATTTAGTTTTAATCATGTTTCCATTATTCTTTTTAAAATGATAGTAATTGATTTAATTATGTGTAAAGAAAATTAGATGATATGCAACAAAATTACTAAAAGTTCTTACATTTTCTATTTAATTCAATTTAATGTATAATTAATTATTTAATTTGAATCTTAATCCCCCTTGAAACAACTAAAACCAGGTCTAGGTTTTCTCTTTCTGTTTATAGAATTTTGTATGAGAAGAAAACCCTCATTTTCTCTGTTATATGATCAATTATCATCACCAGAGAAAAGGGCAGGTAATTTTCTAACCCTAGCATTTTTTTGGTAGATTTGGTTTTTATTTTTTTATTAGAAAAATAATTACTTGAATTGAATTTATTTTTTTTTCTTTTGTTTAGGTGTTTTCTTCTTCCCGACTTTGATCTTGGAATTTGAAATTCCCCAGAAAACAAAGGTATTTTGACCCTTCAGTTCAAAATGTTTTGTTTGTTTAACCATTCCAGTTTTCCCCTCTCTTTTTTTCTCGATGGGATCAGGAAAATTATTTACATAATTGGCTATTTCATTCACTGTGTAATTGGCTTTGGTAATTTGATACTTTCTGTGATATATATATATATATTGAAGCTCAAAGGCTTGTACTGATCCGAGGTCAAGCCTGGTTGAAGATAAAACTTGCATTGCTTTGGTATTCTCGGGGAATGCTCGTAGGAAGCTTATGGTTATGGGAGATAACACTTCTTGTAGACTTCTAACCTTTTAAATCCAGTGCAGGAGACCATACTGATATCGGCGGCATGAATCGCAGGTCCGGATGTGTTGTTTTCGATGTTACAAACTGTTAGTGTTGGCCTAAGGAATTGTTTTGAACCTTACAGCATTCTTTGCAGTGGATTTTGTGGGAAAAATTGCAGTGCCAGGCTCAGTATCAGTACAACTATTGGAGCTGTTTTCGGATTTTTTGTCTGTGTTTCCTTTCCATCGGTTTCACTTTACAGGGTACGTTTGCTTTCATTTCCATCTTGCCATGCCGTAGTTGCTCAATCATCCATATGATTTATTTCTAATCCCTTCAGATTCAAAACTTACCTTCAAGCCTTGGACCATCTGTTGAAGTAGCTGCATCTAATAGCAAACAATTCTATATGGTCCAATCTTCTAAAACAACTCGAAGAAATATTTCCAAGGTGCTTGTTGCTTATTCTCCGTCCCTTTCTCTTGCAATCTATTTTTATTCGTATGGGAAAGATTCATCGATGCTTTTCGGATTATGTACTATCAAATTATCAGGGAGTGTGTTTCGTTTGCCCCTATGTTCTTGAACCATTATATTCTGTTTTCCGGCTTCTTTTGTTGAGCAGTGCTCTTTGTTTAGAATTACAGCATGTTGCTCGGTTTTGATCCTTTTTTAAGATTGCTTTCTGCTTCTATGCTTTCCCAGATATATGTTCCAACAAATCCTCGTGGTGCAGAATCATTACCTCCGGGTATTGTGTTGTTCCGGAGACAGACCTTTACCCACGCAGATTATGGGGTGATCCTAATGAGGTATGATACATGCTACTATTTCCATAGAAATATCGTAAACATCTTTGCCGACTAGGAGTGTTGCATGCATCTTATTGCGTTATTTCCACTAGAAAATTTTCTAATGCATTAGGACCATTTCGGCACTATATCACTATCGTTGTCAGCTTGGAAACATATGCGTTGCAGTGCGCTAAAATATACTTCAGTCTTGATCAATCGGTGTCTCTTATCGCTATTTTCCTTAAATCTGCAGGATCTGAAGAAGAAACCACAGTATTTAGTGACATTTACAGTTGGTATTGGATCAGATGGCTAATATTGATAAATGTGTTAAAAAGGTTAGCGACATTGGAACCGTTCCACCATCTCTTTTCTTTCTTTTTCCCTTTTCCTTGTTTCTGACACTTTGTATTCTTACATGTTGAGGTAGTTTTCTGAGGATTTTCAAATTGTTCTTTTTCATTATGATGGCCGAACCACTGAATGGGACCAATTGGAGTGGTCAAAGAATGCAATCCATGTTAGTGCAAGGAAACAAACCAAATGGTAAGTTTTAGTCCTCCCTTGTTAGATTAGCTTAACACTTATAATTTTGCTGCCCCTTCACATTTCCAGCTGATACACATAAACATATCTAGGTGGTATGCAAAAAGGTTTTTGCATCCGGATATTGTTTCCCCTTACGAATACATATTTATCTGGGATGAAGATCTGGGATTGGAAAACTTCAATGCTGATAGGTTTGTCTTTTCAACCGCTTATGTTTAAAACTTAATTTTGACATTTATATTCCTGTTCTTTCTAATTTTCTCTGCTTATGAATATATATGTTTTTCTTTTCAACCAGATATATCAAACTGGTCAAGAAACATGGTCTGGAGATATCACAACCAGGTTTGGAGCCCAATGGTGCACTGACATGGCAGATGACAAAGAGGAGAGCTGACCGAGAAGTTCACAAGTTGGTTCTCGTCTTGTGTGCACACCAATCATCAATAACCATGCTTATTCGTTTTTTGTAACTGTGAAGTTCTGCGATTCGACTTTGTTCACAGGTTTACCAATGAGAAACCTGGCTGGTGTAGTGATCCACGTTTTCCACCATGCGCCGCGTATTCTCTCTCACTCTCTCGCTTGCTCTTGATTTGTGAATGTGTAGTGCACTTCACCGTTAACATTCCTTAAACCGGATTTCTTCATTTCTATGTGCATTTACTACTGTTTACTTTCTTTCAGTTTTGTGGAAATCATGGCGCCTGTATTTTCTTGGGAAGCTTGGCGGTGTGTATGGTATTTGATTCAGGTAAAGCGTGCTTAAGGATTTGTAGACTTAGGCCACATTGTTTAGGATATGTACATGCTCGCAGATTAACCGACTAGATACACTGCACTTGCTATCTGCATTCTTGAGTTCCTTTTTTCGATACTTCCAAATGCTTAACAAACCATGTTCTTGTAGAATGATTTGCTGCATGGATGGGGATTGGATTTTGCTCTCAGAAGATGTGTTACAGTAAGTGGTTTCTGCCTATTTTTGCCATTATCTTTTCGTTATTGACTGGTCTCCGATTATGTTGCTCTGATTCTTCAAGAATTTTCTTGAAGTACTCATATCCGGCCCCTGTGTTTGCTACAAAGCAGAAGTACCCATATTCGAACTTCGAACACTTAGAGAGAAAAAAACTTGAACAGAGCCGTGTTTGAACACTTGCTCTTATCTGAGATTATGAGTCCAAGTAACATAGCTCTGCAGTATACACAATGTCTATAAGAACATCCGGAAGTTGTTGCTAGCTGCATAATCGGAGCATTTATTCTGAAACTCTCTTTGCAAAAATTAGCATCAATTAAATTTATAGCGCATGTCATTATCATGTATACTACCTCCGTTTGGCCCCTTATTTAATTTTGCACTAAATTGCCATTTTCTTCTCCGTAGCCTGCACACGAGAAATTTGGCATTGTAGATTCAGAGCAGATAGTTCATCAAGTGATTCCTACTCTCGGGAACCAGGTACGCCCTCGTCAGCTTGGCAGATATTTTGGCTGTCATATACAATGAATCATGGCTTATAGTCCCATAGATTTCCCTTCTATGTTTTATTCGAATTATCGGTTGTATGAGCATAAGTTTTTATCTATATCTGATTGTTTGTTACTACGAGTTTCGACATAACATGTTTATCATAACCACCCTGATTATATTCTCATTAATACGAGTTCTGTCAAATTTCAGGGCGAGCCTCATGCCGGGGTATCTCCGCCAGATGCGGTATGCATATTTACGAATTCCGACATCATTTCATACACCTTCACAGTAAAAGAAAGATTGAATCTCTAAACCTAACCCGTATATTTCTTTTCCATTCACAGGTTAGAATAAGGTCCAAAATCGAGTGGGCAATATTTCAGAAGCGAATCGCGAATGCTGACTTGGCATACATAGCTCAGCTTGAAAATGCAAAGGGATAAACTCTTTTTTTTTTACAATCTTTTACCCCAACCCACCATGTGTGCATCCATCATCTCACTTGATGCTAGCAAGGCTTCAACTACAAGAGGTTGGACTCATCATTTCCTTGTATCTTAAGATTTTTACAGCTAATAAGAAAAGGGGGTGAATTTTTTTTTACCAGTTCTTCCTCATGAAGAACAATGGTGGGTGTCTTTCCTTCAGAAGCTATGATTATTGTAACATGTCCATAATGAAATTTATCAGTTGAGTTTTTGCTGTCAATGAAAGCTGGTGGTGAGTGAATGAACCAGCAAATAATTGTAAAGGCCAAAGTGCAAAATTATTTGTTCATAAGGCAGTGGGGAGCTTTCAGCTGATTTCATCAAATTCTTAAATTTTCTTTTGACCCCTTTGGTATTAATTTATATCATCATTAGTTCAAAAAAAGACCAACAGACAAAATGAAAAAGAAATAAAACACAGGGTTTGTCTTGTATTGAAACATTGATCTGTCGACTGCTGTCTGCATTGGAACCCCATTTGCATTTGGAAATGAAGATTTTTTTTTCTGGAGATGATATTTGGATATTTGCGTTGACTATTCGATGTCAAATTATGGTTTTGGTCTTTTTACTATATTTAAATTTTGGAGTTAGTCTCTACAGACTGCAATTATAATTTCCTCAGTTATACGGTGAGTTACACAAGTGTTCTTAAGAGAAAAACTACATTAGTAAAGGGACTAAAATCATAATTTTATCTAACTAAAATACATTAAATAAACCCAAATCATACCATAGTACAGGGACCAAAATCATAATTTCACCAATTATGGAAGCATATAATAATACTAAGAAAGAAAGGGAACTATACAGCCTGCTAACTGCAAAAGCATCTATCTGAAGGAAGTTGTTGAACCATCAATTCATATATTTATACCCAACACCACAAAACAAACCGTAGATTGCCTATAATATTATGAATATTGATTGAGCTGAAGTTTGTTTTTTCCCACTGTCGATTATCTTAGTCAAACCCCAGTCCCCCAGAGACATTAAACCGGGGGGTTAATGCTGAAATGTTTGTTTATATAATTTGCCTGGTTGGTGGAAAGGCATTTCTTTTTTTTTTTGTTCCCCTTCTGATTTTCTAAGACTTTGCCCTGATTAATTCAGATCGACCTACGTCGTACACTTGATTTTGGTAGGTGAGTCTCCTAGTGTTGATTTTTTGCATACACAATGCCTCAAACTTGAAACCTACTTATACGATACTAAATTGCTTACCACTTAGACCAACCCCGTTGGTGGAAATGCATTTCTTTCACGAGGATGAGAAAACTCGGTACTTTTTTTTTTAACCACGGTATCCAACTTATCAATTGATTAATCTGGATCGAGTACTGGAGAGACCCGTTACGAGGACGACCCTCCTAATCTAATTTACTCTATTCACAATATTAGGATTCGAAACTCTGACGAGAGAGGTACCCTCTTTTTTTCATTTAAGAACACGTTCATTTTACCATCCTGGCTTGTGGGCTAAGGCTCATATCATCCAACATTTTTCCCTAAATGCTCAAGGAATGTGGGTGAGAGAGCTGGTCAAAGGGTTGAATTATGCAGATCCTACATTGTTTGGAATATGATTTACCACTTGCTTTTTGAAAAAAAGTAACTCATCAATCAGTTTGACCACCAAAATGCATATTCACCTTCATAAAAAATATTCTACATCTACCAT
Source organism: Hibiscus mutabilis (assembly GCA_019671005.1). Lineage (NCBI taxonomy): Eukaryota > Viridiplantae > Streptophyta > Magnoliopsida > Malvales > Malvaceae > Hibiscus > Hibiscus mutabilis. The sequence continues at coordinate 6,088,868 of CM033729.1, read as the reverse complement.
TCTTACATTGAAGATCATTTTTTTAAAAAAATGGAGTCATTGATTATAAATATTAGGATTCGATTATAAATTTATTGGATGTTCTTTTAAGACCGGTGATTCTAATTTTTTTTTGAATAGTCTAAAGGTGAGTACAATGTTGTATATGTTCATACATATTCTTAACCCTTTGACAATGTGCATACACTTTGTAGACAGAGCGATTTGAACTCATGTCTCCTAAGATGAACATCATCCGCTTTTTTACTGGGACACTTGTTGGGTTGGATTGTATGAACCAAGATAGTAAAGATTGGATTGGATTTGTCCGTTCAACCGGATGATCAATTAATCAACCATATAAATTGAAATGGTTAAAACAGGGAAAACTGGATTTTTTTTCGAGTTTCTTAACAAAAAAAATTGAAGTCCATCGTTATGCATTGGGTATTTTTATCTTTAGAACGTTTTGTACATAGAATTTTCTGATTCTTATAATATATTTTCTTCTTTTTTTTGGAATTTCTAGGTTATTATTATTTGTTTTTTAAAGGCTAAATTACACTAGAGGTTACTTAGTTGTAGGTTTAGTAACAAACATGTCATTATTTTTCTAAAGTAACAATTGAGTCATTTAATTTTATGTTTAGGATAAAATATGTTACTTTTCTTTTAAAAGTAATAATTCAATCGCTCAATTATAGGTTTAGGAACAAACATGTCACTCAATTGAAATGTTGTGACAAACTAGTCATTATGTCATTAAAATTAAAACAACGGTTTGGTATAATAATAATTTTAATCCCTAAAACTTATGCGATCGTAATTTGAAATAATTCAATAAACTTAATCTTCCATATTTAAAATCTTCATTAGTGAAGTGACTGTGTCTACTAGCAGACGACGTTAAAGTTAAAATGTATTTTTTTTTTTTTGCTTAGCAAAAATTAATTTTATTAAGAACAATGGGTGGACAGTGTGCCTTGTAAAATATCTTTTTAAATCTAGGTAGAAAAAAATACAGCACTGCCAGTAAAGAAAATATATACAAGATACGCGAGACCTCAAAACTTAACCCTCGTACGCAACAATAGGACCTCGATAATATTTTCATACAAAGCACACTTACAAACACACTGCAAAAACGCTGATAGATGTAACGAATCCCACTAGGCCAGCTCCTACCACCAAGCCTTGACAGTTTCCTTCCTCAAAATCTCGTCTTTTGCCAACCTTCCAGCCATGACATTTCCTGCTCTCGGAACAAACATAAACTGCATACAACCAATCCGTTTCGAGATGCTATCAATTTCTAAAAATAATGTCCACCAGTTCCATGGACGGTTGAGTGGGTTAGATATCCAATATAGCACGATTTTAAAACTGGATTCCACAACCAAAGGCCCCTTACTATCCCAATCTGCCTCGAGAAATACTTCCAGAGCTAATTTTATCGACACAATTTCAGCGAAGTCAAGGCTTGTTCCAGAGATTGGTCCTGAAAAATCGATCTCATAATACCATTCGCTAGTCGAAGTACCCCTCCGCAACCAGCACCAAGCTCGTTAACAGCCCCTGCAACATTGAACTTCACATGGCCCTTTAACGGAGGAATCCAAACTAACGCAGCCTTAGGCTTACCTTCTAAACGCATCCTTGGGCAACTCCACCATTCGTCTACATTAACAAGGGCGTCATCTTTTGTTGCTTTTAGCCAGACCAGTGTTCTCAACTTTACATAAGCTAGCTGGTTTGGTTCAAAGATTTGTCGTTGAACACCAAACCATTACGAGCAATCCAAATACTCCACAAAGCACTTGCAATTGAGATCAGTCATATGTTTTTCCGAGAACATGTAAACTGGACAGAAAAGCAAAAATTGAAAATACTTGTTAAACCCATAAGCTGTAACCATTGCACACCCCACCACTGAAAGAACAATCGCCAAAAGTCCTCCACAAACTTGCACTCAGTAAAGAGGTGATTCGCATCCTCAAATCCCGATTTGTACCACCCACACAAGCATTCTTCATCCGCTAGATCGACTCCCCTATCTTTAAAAAAAAACTTTGGTAGGAATTCGATCGAGCTTGAGCATTCACAAAAATGATTTAACTTTAGGAGGAACTTTCAAACTCCAGATTTTACCGAACTTGAATTTCGGATCCTCAACCTCCGCGTTAACTAATAGATGTGATAATTTTTTGACCGAAAATTTCCCCGACCTATCTTGAGCATTAGGGACTGTCCGAACACCATTTATCACACTCTTCAAATCATCAACCATGTCTCGCTCTCGTTCCAGTCAAGGTCTGGAAAATAGCAAGTCCCAATTTGCCTCGTCAAGGCTGATAGTAGAAAACAAGTCTGCCACTGAGATCCACTTGTTGCTGGTCAACCTAAACAACCTATTAAATTTACAAGAAAAGAAGCGTCCCGCACCATCTATCGAGCTAAAACATCACTGTCCTTCTATCGCCAATCTGCCATCTAAAGGATGCATCATTCATCCTCCTTCCCCCAGTTCTTGATTATACCACGCCACACGACAAACATCTTTTTTGGATGTGCTACATTCAAGAGATTATCTTTGGGGGACTGCCATACTTCGATGCAATCACCCTCCTCCAAAGCGTACAACTGTCAAATGCAGTAGTAAAGTAATTGTGTCTATCGAGCTATCACATATGTTGATTATCATATTGATGAACAATAGTATGAAGTGTGATAAGTGGTCGAAGGGTGTATCAAGATAATACAATATCCAAATTTTTTAAATACAAAAAATTACATTTATTAAATTATTTTAAATTTGGACCAAATTAAATACGGAGGGTAAAGAACTTTTTGTCTTATAGTTTTTCTTTCAAACATTTTGTACCTCAATTAAAAAAAAAAGTAAAACAAGGGTTTTTAAATTCCTTTTAAAACTAGGAGAGTTGTTTAGACCTAAAATAACGTCGTTTTGGAGAGATTCACGCGCATGATCTTTACCCGATTCAACATCCATAGTATTTTCTACTTTTTGGGTTAACTTTGTTCCGACCCCTCCGCTTTTATAAGTATTGTAATTTTGTTCAGATTCGTATATTAATTTTTTTATTATTATTTTTAATTTCAAGTTGATTGAATTCGGTCCATGTTTGCATTTTTTTACTTTTACCCATTTAGTTTTTATTTTATTCAATTTAATCCTACTTGTTTATTTATTTGTGTATTTAATTATTTTCTAGCATCATTTATATTCACTATAATCATTTATTTATTTATTTATTCAACCATTCATTTATGTTCTCATTTAATTATGCTTCATTATTTTATCGTGGTTATCATTACTAACATTCATTTTTTGGGTTTTTTTTTACAAAATCAAGAGAACATGAATTTTTAAGATACTAATTTTTAGGTATTGTAGGGTGCTTTAATCTTTTTTACACGTAACTGACTTTTAAACCCGACTTTAATCTCAACATTAAATAGACTAGATTTGTGGGTATTGGGTCGAACTTCGCCCAAAATGATTGATGACAACTCCATCTTTTGACGAGCATTCAAGGACTGTAACATTTTCGAGTCGGACGAAAACAATATCTACACCATTTTTTAATTCCAAATATATAAGCAAACCTAACTTTTCTTGATATTTTCCTACGAAGAATGAATATTGGTTAATACATTTTATTTATTTTTATTTCAATTTAATAAATTTTAAATACAATGGCTAAATTAATGACATACCTATTCAAGTACACCAGATTTTAGATAACTCGGTTTTGAATTTTTATTTAATCTGTTTTTATATGTCTGTTGTATTTGTGTAGTGTTGTATTTTGTATTATTTAATAACTTGTTTTATTTTTTAATTTAAATTTAATTAAAAATTATATAAATTTCAAATATATATTAAATTAAAATCCAAAAATATAAACGTGTAAAATAAAATGATTATTTTTTTGAACAAACATAAAATGATTAGGGGTGTGTGTTCGATCGAGTCGAGTTGAGTCAAAAAAATTTGAGTTATTCAAGTTGATGCGTCATATTTTACAACTTGAACTTAATTTGAAATTTTTTCGATTCGAGTTTATAAAATTTGAGTCGAGTTCGAGTTGAGTTTTCGAGTTCCTATACAAATTTAATTGTAATTATTTATAATGTTATAGTACGGTTTGATTCCAATTTAAACGACTTTCTCTAATCATATAAGATATACATACATATATATATATATATCTTGACATTATTTTTCACATATATAAGTAAGATTTATAATGTTATTTAATAAAAAATATCATCTAAACTTCTAAAATATATTTATAATATTATTTTTAAATAAGAAACTTTTGGGGATAAAGTATTGATGGGAGTATAAAATGAGTCAATGAATTGATGTGAAGAAAAAAATTACAAAAAATTCGGTTAAAGGACTAAATTGCAAAAAGAATATATTTGTTAAAAATATGAATTGAAGTTATATAGATATTATATAGTGTTAGTGAATCATGTGGTTTAATTTTGGTCAAAAATAGACTTAAAACGAAAGAGGAAATGAAGAAATGGGAAATCATTCAACAAAATTGCAAAAGTAGTAAATTTAATTTAAAAAATATGAATCGAAGCTAAATAGGTATACAGTGGTTTAGGAGCATGCGATTCAAATTTGGTCAAAAATGACTTAAAACGAATGAGGGATTTAAGAAATGAGGAAATTATACAAAGTTAAGGGGCTGAATTGAAAAAATATGAATTTATTTTCAAAAATATAAATTGAAGGTAAATAAGTATTCTAGGTTGGTTTAGGAATATGTGGTTCAAATTTGGTCAAAAATAGACTTAAAATGAAGGACGAATTGAATAAAAATGAAATTAGAGACTAAATCGCAAAACTGTACAATTTAGTTTTTCGATTTTTCGGTTTTTTTAGTTGGGTAAATTTCAACTCGACTCGAACTCGAAATTTTTTCAAGTTACTTGAGTTGACTCAAATAAATCGAATAACTTGACTTGAATAACTCGAAATTGAAAATATATATATATTTTTGAGTCGAGTCGAGTTTTGTTTAGCCCTAAAAATGATTGTTTAACTATTGGTCATTATGATTCCACCTATCTTTGTTTCCTTTATTCATTAAAAAAGGTTTGTTTAGCATTAATAGCCACACCAAAAAATCTGTAAATAATAAAATTAATAATATCAAATAAAAGTTAAAAGAATATATATTTTAATCATTATAATATTATTTCATCATCGATTTAAAATGGCAGTCCATCTCTTTTTTATGTTAATGTTGTAAAAATGACTCGATACTTGTATATTTATGTACATACCATTTTTATTGGTATTTTTAGGCAAATAATGCCTTTAGGTTTAAAAATAAGGGAAATAAGGCACCTTGCCTATAATTGGGGATCTATGGCAAAAACTATAATAATTTGAAGACGACACCTGCATGTAGCGTCTTTTTGAATTTTTTATTATTTAAAATTTAAATTTCAATAAAGACGCCACCTGAGCCAAATTACGAAATTTGAGCCGCGAATCAGCAGCTGCAATGAAAGATAGGTCAGCCGTGTCAGCCGAATAAAGCTGGTTCGACAAGACGCCACGAGCAGATGGCGTGCAGGTCTGGAATATTCCTCTTAGGATGCCATCTGCAGGTGGCGACATGAGTCTTTAATGCCATGTGCAGATGGCGTCATGAGGCTAATTTTGTAATATTCAGCTTTGGACGCCATCTGCATGTGGCGTCAGTACTTGGATATATATATAGGACCTGCTCGGGAATTTTTGTTCTTTTGTTGTCCATTTCAAAAAAATCCAGGTTTAAGGAGTTTTGGGTAGGATTTTTGGTAAATTAAGAAAATCATTGGTGTGACCGAATATCACGATGGATTGTGACACCGAAAACGTTTATGGTCGTTAGGGCGAAATAGTTGATGATTTCAGCGATGATGACGAAAATGTTATACCAGTGGCAGAAGATGATGATGTCGAGTTGCTTGATGCTGATGATGTTGATGCTGTTAGGACCGCTGCTGCTCAGGGCCATGATCTTGATGTTGAGGAAGTTGTTTGGGCAGTAGCATCTGCTAGATATAGATTGGTTGATGAGTCGTCGGTTTGGGGTTATGTTCAACCGGAGCCGCAGCAACCGGAGCCCAATTTTCCAGCTTACGTGCCTCCAGTTCACATGTATGAGGTGGACTATGCCGCAATGCGGGATCAAGAATATGAGGCACGTCTATTTTGTCATTCTTCAAACTCAGCCTCAACCGACGGAGAGTTGAAACTTGGAGGTCAATTCGATACAAAGAAATATGTTTAGTTAGCAATTAAGGAGTACTGCGTCAGACGTCATATGCAATCTTGCGCTGCTGAATCTGATAGCGGAACATATTATGTAAGGTGCGTGAATTATAAGAGCAATTGTAACTGGAGGATACGAGTTTTGTATATGAAACGAAAGAAGATGTGGGAGGTCAGAAGGTTCATTGATCAACATTCATGCATCATGACTTCAATCACATAGGACCACATAAACCTTGACTCGGATTTGATATGCGCTTACACAAAGTTGGTTGAGAAGAATCCGAGGATCGCCATTGCAGTGTTGGTAGCATCGATCTGTGCACAGCTGGATACATCTCATCTTACTATAAGGCGTGGATGGCGAAGCAAAAGGCGATGGCATTAGTTTACGGCGACTGGGATAAATCATATAATGAGCTATCGGCTCTATTACGAGCAATGCAATTATTTATCCCCGGAACAGCAGTGTAGTACGAAACGTTGCCGGCAGTAACACTACAAGGTAAAGTAATTCTCAGAAAAAGAATATTCGGTAAGTTATTCTGAGCATTCCAACCGTGTATTGAAGAATTTGCATTCTGCAAACGTATGATTCAAATTGATGGTACATGGTTGTACGGAAAATACGGGCAAATATTGCTTATTTTTGTGGCGCAAGACGGAGACAAGAATATATTTCCAATAGCCTTTGCCATAGTTGAGAAGGAAAAATGCCCCCAAGGATGGGAATTCTTTTTGAATAATTTACGCCAACACGTAATCAAAGAGGACGGGATTTGTGTGATTTCTGATAGAGGGTATGCTCTATTATCAATAATCGATAGACCCGGAAGTTTATGGAGACCACTATATGCTTATCCAGCCTATTGTATACGGCATATTGCTGCCAATGCAAAGGCTCAGTTTCGGAACAATCAGATTCGTCATGAAATTTTAAGCGCAGGTAAGTTGTAATTTGTTATTGTCTAAATTATTGATTTATTTATGTATGATATTTGTCTTGCGTTTACTAACTAACATTTTTACGAGCAGGGCATGAAACAGTTCGACCAAGGTTCGATACGAAATTTAGGCATTTTATAAGGCACGGACAACGTGTATATGATTTTGTTGCTGATATTCTCAGGGAACGATGGTCACAGGCCTATGATGAAGGTCGACGTTACGGGCATATGACCACTAACCTTGCCAAGGCTATCAACTCTGTGTTGAAAATGACGTGCCATCTCCCAATTGCCACTATTGTTTGGGAGACGTACTTTAGACGGGGCAAAGTATGGTGCGACAAAGGGAAGGAGGTCAACTCTCAAATGATAGGGGACAACAGTACTCTGAAACTCTCCAAATGAGTATGGAGAAACTTCAAGATGACGCAACCGCCATGAGAGTGGATTCTTTCGACCCCAACGATGCTGAATTTAATGCCCAAGCCTTGGTACGCCCGAACAAGCACAAATTGTTCCGAGTAAACTTGCATGTGAGTTGGTGTGACTGTGGTTGTTTTCAGGCATATAGATATCCGTGTGCTCACGCAATCGCCGTATGCATGCATGTCCGTATAGACCCATATACATTGGGGGACGATTGTTTTAGGTTGGAAATAATGGCAAATATCTACAGGCCTATGTTTAGGACGATTCCAAATCAGAAATATTGGCCAACAGATCCAATATACGAAGAATGGTTACCAAATCCCAGTCTTCGAAGAAAGCTAAAGGGGCGACCGACTTCCTCCCGCATTCATAGTTATATGGATGATCCGGATGATCGAGAGGGAGTTCAAACTAGGCATTGTGGACTTTGCCGAGCGGCCAGTCACACGAGAGATAAATGTCTGAATCGTCTCAACTATCGTGTCGGGCCGCCACAGTAATTTTGAATGAGTTTGTAAACTTTCATTAATGAAGTAACATAACATTTTTAAATCAAGTGCGTTTGTTCCATAATAATAAAACAAAATAAATTCAAATTAGAAAAAAGTTTAAACAACTTTAATATAAATCGCAAATATAAAAAAGTTTAAACAATTAATATAAATCTCATATAATATATATATATATAATGACAAATATTAACAACTTCAATAGTTCCAAATAAAAGTTTAAACATTAATATGAAAATTCCAAATAGAAAAAAATATCTCATATTCTCCTCCTCCTCGGCAGCTCTTGTCTATGCAGGGAAGATGTCTGGTCATACCGTCGTGGGGGTTGAGCCATCCTCCGTGGCGATTGGGGGTCCTCCAAATCCTGCTCGTCTTCGTCTGGCTAGTCATCCAAAATCCACATAGAAGGTGGTGTCGCGTACATATCTTCAGCACATAACGGAGTGGAAAAGGGCGGAGTAGGCAAGTATGGAGGTGGTTGTTGAAACGCATTCACTCCAGATGATCCAACATCAGTGTGCTGTGAATGGAACATCTGGGATATTTGTAGTGTTGTATCCCATGAATCATCATAATTGTATGTTCCCCCTACATGCACTGAGGGTACACCTGAACTCCATGATGACCATTCCACATGATTAATTGGTGGTGACTGCAGATCCTCCATATGCGCAGACGAACCAGCTTCATGTTGATATGAGCACATACGCTTTGTATGCCATCTCTGACTCACTTCTATGGGTGCCGGGAATGGTTTTTCGTTGTTATAAAACCATTCCATGTAGGCCGAATCGTTACAAAATTCATCTTCATGGAGTGGAGTCACATTAGTTGGCACATATAAGTTTCGGTTGTTCCAATGAGCAATGAAACTTTCTTGCTTACGCCTCCAGTTATCATCAAACCTAATTTTTTTTCCTCCTATGTGAATATCTTTAAGATCAATCGAAGGGCCAGGAACGGGTTGACGATACCAGAACTATCGCAGGGCTCTATTATCGCACTGAAACTCAACCACCGAAAAATGGATCAACGGTACAACTGCACCCCAAAATGTAGCATCATTTCACACATATTGGGGTACGCAAAATTGTACATCCGCATCGTCGTACGGAGTCCAAATGAACTGTCAAAAAAATAATATTAAATCAACAAATATTTGGGTATGCAAGACTGTACTTTAAACCAACTTTAATACCTAATTTTTCCCTTCAGATTCGATCTTCAGTCTCACGTCAACAACGTTGTTGTGCACCACCCCTGCTTTTCTTAAATCATGTTGCCACCTGCACAAAAAAGAAATTTTTTTATTTACTAATTTGAAATAATTTTAACAAAAAATACGCATTATACATTTTTATTTTAGTATTACCTTCCAGCAAGTGGAAACTCAATTGGGTTATTGACTATAGGTGTCAAATATGGCAGTCGATACCATACCCAAGATTGAAGTAAGATAAGACATCCACCAATATCAGATATCTTGTTCCCATTTCTAACAATAACAGCCTTGCACATTTTATGGTATAAGACCGCCAATATCGTAGAGCCCCAGCTATACGAACGAGCTTCGCGAAAATTTTCCAGCAGTGGCAAATACTGCGTGTGCACAAGATTACCGGATTTATCCGGCATCAATATTCCACCAATGAGCTGCAGGATATAAGCACGTGTTGTGCATGCAACTTCTTCACGGGTTGAATCATCGGTTACCCTGAATGCATTCTTCAACCAGGTTACCTTCACACGTAACCCTTTCGTGTCAGTTTCTGAAGGGGTTTTCTTGAGGAACTGGTTGTACATCGTATATACGTTGTAGTTATTCTGCCCCACGACCGCATTTCCATTTATGGGGACACCGAGCTGTAAAGTTATATCTTGCAGGGTTATCGTGCACTCCCCGACTGGAAAATGAAACGTGTAGGTCTCTAGTCTCCAGTGTTCAATCAACGCAATATCAATGCCGAGACCACCTTATAGCCACGCACAAATGTCGCATTATAAAATCCTGCATGCTATAAGTAACGAACAATGCAAGCAGATGGCTCCTCCGTCATCGTCCCTCAACGACGAAAGCAATGTTGATCGTCCTGCATTTAATAAATTAAATTTAATTAATAACATTGTACAACTAACATACATTTCTTACTCGAAGATAAATAAATAAGTTACAAATTACTTACGCCGATATAAGATGAAATGTGCATATGGTCCAACTGCAACAACTGATCAAACGTCATATCTCAAATTTATCTGCACACCAACTACTTTAACTAAAAAATATTTATTATTTTATTCGAATGTATAAATTATATATTTATATGACTTCATTTCTTCCCTTAATTTTTCTAGAATTATTCGAATATGGTTCCCTTAATTTTCCTAGAATTATTCGAATATGGTTCCCTTAATTATACTAATTTTTGTTCTAGAATATACCTAGAATTATTTGAATATGGTTCCCTTAATTTTCCTAGAATTATTCGAATATGGTTCCTTTAATTATACTAATTTTTGTTATTCTACCTAGAATTATTCGAATATTGTTCCCTTAATTATACTAATTTTTGTTATCGAATATACCTAGAATTACTCGAATATTGTTCCCTTAATTATACTAATTTTTGTTATTCTACCTAGAATTATTCGAATATGGTTCCCTTAATTATACTAATTTATAATTATTCGAATATGGTTCCCTTAATTATACTAATTTTTTTTCTTGAATATACCTATAATTATTTGAATATGGTTCCCTTAATTATACTAATTTTATTCTCGAATATACCTATAAATGACTACTTTTTGTTCTTGAATATAATTATCTAAACATTTAACAACATTCTAGCTTACTCATTATTTTTAAATTCTAGAAATTAAAATAATTCAAATTAATTGAATAGAATATATATATATATACAAATCAAATAATTTATAAAAAAAATAAATATTTTAATATACCCTAGAAAAATATTTAAACTCTACATAGCTACATATCTACATTAATAAAAATCTCAATTCAATGCTCAACTTTTTATTATTATTATCCTAAAACCCTATAATTCTATAATTAATTATTATTATTACCCTAAAATAAAATCTTACATGTCTACAATATCTACATTTAATTTATATAAATTAAAAAAATAAGTACCTAATAAACAAAAATGTGCTCCAAATGCTTCCCTTAAAATCTCTTCACCTCCTGCAACAAAAAATTAATAAGATTAATAAATATATTATTCATACTAATCAAATAATTTATACATTAACTAAAAAATTACATACCTAATTTAATAACTCAAATACTCTTTCCCTAAACCTCCACCTCTCTCACTCAAAATTTTCCTCTCCGCAACTCGTTCTGCCGTTTCAATTTATAGGCAGATATCGGGTGAAGATGCCACCTTAAATAGGCGTAACTACCGCGCCTTTACCGCTGCCCAAGTCAATGCTGCAGTAATTGGCTGGATTACCGGCTCAACAGCCACTCTTTAGTGAAGACGCCACCTTCATTGAAATTCAAATTTTAAATATTAAAAAATTCAAGCGTCTTCAAGTTACTGTAGTTTTTGTCGTAAATCCCCAATTATAGGGCAGCGTGCCCTATACCCCTAATTTTTAACCTAAAAGGCAATATTTGCCTAAAAATGCTTTTTTTATTATCTATATATAAAATACGATGAATATAATTTTTTTCTTACATTTTATTCAACTGATCAACTTTTTAAATATTCAGATTTATTTGTAAAATAGTTGTCGAATTACTCTGAAGTTGTAAATTATCCAAATAATTATAAAATTAAAATAATAAATAATAAAATTGTATCACGAGGAGGACCAAATACATCTATCCTGTAAATTCGGAGGCGGCGACTCAAGGAACCGAGTGCAGAAGGAGGACGGGCTTGGCAATTTGGCAACACCATCAGCAAGCATATTATTTTCTCTGGGTATCCAAGTAACATGTGTGACCCAGCATCGTTGCCGTAGCTGTTGAATTGCTCTAACTAGCGAGAACGAACTCGAGATGGATTCAGCATTCAGCATCAACAATAAGATTAACCGCTTCAGAACAGTCCGATTGAACATGTAGGAGCTCAAGGCTGTGGGACCAAGTCGTTTGCAATCCTATAAGGAGTGCCCACAATTCTGCCTGGGCCCTGAAGGATATTACTTACACCAACTGACTATTCAAAGCCTACCAGCCACTTGCCTTCACTGTCTCTTTCAACACCACCAACTTAAGTAATACTCGTGGTGGAGGAGATTGCAGCGTCAACATTAAGAGAATATCAGCCCTGCGGAGGTCGCTACCATTGGATGAGAGTCGAGTTTTAGGTTTCGGGTCTGATGCCCCGGCACTGCAGCAACAAATAGTTTTGCCCAAGTAAGATCCCGTGGAAGGATGTCATAAATAGAGCGATGGAAATTGTTGAACACCAAGTCGTTGCGGCTCTTCCACAAAAGCCAACATCATTCCATTCCACTTTTTCATTGAAAAGTTGGTTTAGCATTAATAAGCACATCAATAATATCTATCAAAACAAAAAAATAATTAATATTAAATATATATATAATTATAATTATAATACAATAATAATAGTATAATTGCACACATTTTTTTGTTCATATTCAAAAGAGTACACGTGATAGTATTTAAAGGGAAAACTGACTCCAAAGACGAGAAATCAAAACACCTAATGCCAGAACAAGACAATTTAACCCTCAGTGTAGCACTGAGCATACCGGTAGCTCCACCAAATCCCCTGTACCCAAATCATAACAACCTCATATGTGCTTAGTGTTGTGGCCATCCCCTCTTATGGTGTCACAATTGAGTCTCGGGGCCACAACCGAGTCACTTTCACCGTGCCCCATTTTCAAGCACATCAATGTTTTAGGAAGAAGAGTCTTTGTTTTCAATTATTTCTTTGGTTAGGAAAAAGTGTCCTCATTTCAAACAATAGAATGTTTACTCGGGTCATTTCTATAATGTTTTTTCGCATATATGTAGGGGGTGGACAGTCGGCAGAGTTTGGGCTAATCCACTAGTAAAGGTATGTATCCTACACATCATCGAGGCGGCCCCTACCGCCCAAGTTGATGGTGTGGGTGAGTTTTTCTAATGTAACCCGATGCTTTCTCTTTTAATAAAATAAAAACCATTTTTCTTTCCTACGGGGAAGTTGGGGGTCGACTGTGTGCATTCGCTATGCCCCACGGTTTCAACCATGGTATGAAGAATGGTTTTGTGGCGCGAGACTAAAGTGTTGCTTGCTTATTTTGAGCAGATCTATCGAGAGAAAAGGATGACTTGATCGGGAAGATTCATTTTCAAGTGTCGCACGGCTTAGCGACTGAGTGAACTAAAGGCTAAGGCCGTGACACGTGGTATCAGAACAAGGTTGTTGCACTCAATTTCAGGCATGGTGTTGCCTGTTCATTATGGTGAAAAGCAGAGAGGTGCGTAATCAATAGCACAGATATGCTCTTTAATAATTGTGGCACAGTGGTGCTCAATTTTTGTTCAAGCACAACGGTGCTTCCTTGTTGCTAGCGCACATCGGTGCCTAGTTTTTTATTAGGAAAGCACAGCGGTGCTTATTCCCTCTTGATGCACAGTGGTGCTTTCTTGCTTATTGTGCATAGTAGTGCCTAGTTTTTCATTGGGAAGCACAGCGGTGCTTATTCCCTCTTGAAGCACAGTGGTGCTAAGTTACTAATATGCATTGTGGTGCTTATTATTTTTCCTGTGCAGGAATTAGTGTGGTTGGAGTCGACCAGGGATGGTGACTACTAGTAAGCATCAGGGGCTGAAAGTCGTCCCGAGAACTGAGGTGCTAGCGGGCGCAGGTACTTCGGCGCAACATGGCGCGAGAGTGCCTGCACAAGAGGGTAAGACCATAGGCCTTGATAGGTTTGAGGAGCTAGAAGCAGCGGTGGCGGCCTTGAGGGCTCATGTGGTGACCAGTTAACGAGTTTGAGCGATTAAAGTTTCCCATCATGAGTTGGCTCACATGGTAAAACACCTCACTGATGAGACAAATGAGGCAATGAGTACTCTGAAGTATGAGATAGAAGAGCTTAAGGCTCAAATTAATTTGATTGAAGTGGCTGTGGGAAATTCGGTGATCGTGGATAGGGGCCAGAGGAATAGGGTCCCTGAGCCTCAACGGTATGAGGGGAACAGGGATGCCAAAGAGCTTGAAAATTTCATGTTTGATGTTGAACAATATTTCCAGGCTACTCGCACCACTATAGAGGAAGGCAAGGTCTCGATGGCTTCTATGTACTTGACAGGGGATGCCAAGTTATGGTGGAGGTCCAAGTTCACAAATGGCGTGTGTTCCATTAAAAGTTGGGACGAGCTGAAATGAGAATTAATGGCTACCTTCTTTTCGGAGAATGTGGAGTATAATGCTCGGAAGAAGTTGAGGGATTTGACCCATACTGGGACTATTTATGATTATGTGAGAGAGTTTGTGGCGTTGATGCTGGATATCAAGGACATGTCTGAGAAAGACAAGATGTTTACTTTCCTTGAGGGCTTAAAGTCATGGGCTAGAACTGAGATTCAAAGACAGAGGGTGCAGGATGTAGTCGCTGCCATGGTAGCTGCCGAGCGGCTTAACGATTATAGTGATGGCTCAAACAAACGCAAGGCCACAACTAGTGGGAGCAATAACCATACGGGTAATGGGAGTAAGACGGCTAGAGGGGAGAGGCTGATAACTTGGGGAGCCGGGAAAGGACTTCCAAACAAGGAACCGGTGCAGAATAGGGGAAATGGTGGCTTTACGCCAAGGAATGGACAAAATAGGCTACCCCTAGCACGTTTCTTGTGTAAAAGGCCTAATCGCATGGCTGAGTGCCCACATAGGGGTGCATTAAGTGCTTTGGAACTTTCACAGCCTGAGGACACACCCCTAACCCACCTACAAAGAATAGTGAGACCGATTTGGCCAGGATTGGGTCCATTCATTTTTTGAATGCATTACAATCTCAATTGGACAACTTAAAGAAGAAACCGAAAAAGGGCTTGATGTACGTGGACTTGGTGATAAATGGGAAGGCGACCAGGGCTCTAGTTGACACGGGAGCAACAAATACCTTTATCTCACATGAGGAAGTCAAGAGATGCAGTTTAACAATTAGTAGAGATGTGGAACAGATAAAAGCAGTTAATTCTGCTGCCGCCACAATCTGTGGAAGTGTTAAGAGGGTGAAGACCAAGCTTGGGTCCTAGGAGGGAAGCGTGGATCTCATTGTTTCCCCTATGGACAATTTTGATGTTGTGTTGGGGCTGGATTTCATGACAAAAGCCCAGGCCATCCTCGTCCCTGCTGCAAGCTGCCTATTGTTTCTAGGGGATTGCCCGGGGGTAGTGCCCGCTACCATTCTACCAATAAGTGGAAAGATGCTGTCAACAATGCAATTTAAGAAAGGGGTGAATGAGGGGGAACCTTCTTTTATCGTGTTACCTATTCTACATGGGGAGTCAACCCTTGAAGGTGTACCAAGTGGGATTTTGAGAGTGTTTGAGGACTATAAAGATGTCATGCCAGAAGGGATCCCTCCTCGAAAGGCGGTGGATCATGGGATTGAACTAGTCCCCAATGCCAAACCTCCTGCGAGATGTCCGTACTGTATGTCACATCTTGAATTAGTTGAATTGAGAAAACAACTAGATGAACTGCTAAAAGCTAGGTTTATTTGTCTGTCTAAAGCGCCATTTGGGGTGCTAGTGTTATTCTAGAAGAAACATGTTGGGAGTTTGAGATTGTGTGTGGACTACAGAGCCTTGAATAAGGTGACTGTTCGAAACAAGTATCCCATCCCCTTAATTGCGGACTTGTTCGACCAGCTAAGTGGTGTGAAATATTTTACAAAGCTGGATCTTCGATCGGGGTATCATCAGGTAAGAGTGGCCGAGGGAGATGAACCGAAGACAACTTGTGTTACTCGGTATGGGGCGTTTGAGATTCTTGTGATGCCATTTGGACTAACCAATGCGTCGACAACCTTTTGCACCTTGATGAACCAGGTGTTCCATGATTTTCTTGACAAGTTTGTGGTGATGTACTTGAACGATATAACGGTATATAGTTCCTGTTTGACAGATCATGAAAACCATTTGCGGTTAGTGTTGCAGAGGCTTAGAGATAATCAACTATTTGTTAAAAAAGAGAAATATGATTTTGCCCAAACTTAAATCAAGTTCCTGAGACACCTCGTTGGGCAAGGACATGTTCGAATGGATGAGGAAAAAGTGAAGGCGATCCAAGAATGGCCGACTCTAAAGAGTGTCAGTGGGCTCAGATCATTCTTGGGATTAGCTAACTATTATAAACGGTTTGTCGAAGGCTACTCTCGGAGGACGACAATACTTACCGATTTGTTAAAGAAATGTGAGAAATGGGTCTGGTCCAAAGAGTGTCAAGATGCTTTTGAGGGACTAAAAACTGTTGTGATGAACGACCCTGTCCTAGCATTACCTGACATTGAGAAACCCATGGAAGTTGAAACTGATGCATCTGACTTTGCCATAGGGGGAGTACTCATGCAGGGTGGTCATCATGTGGCCTTTGAGAGTCGAAAGTTGAGTGGTGCTAAGACGATATATGTAACTCATGAAAAAAGAACTTCTAGCCGTGATCCATTGTCTCAGGGCTTGGAGGCATTATTTGTTGGGCTTGAAGTTTGTTGTTAAAACCGACAACACAGCTGCTAGTCATATCCTAAAGCAATGAAAACTGTCGGCAAGGTAAGCAAGATGGCAAGAGCGCCTAGCGGAGTTTGATTTCAGTTTTGAGCATAAAGCTGGGAAGAAGAATCAGGTAGCTGATACGTTGAGTCGAAGGGCCGATCTGGCGACCCTTAGATTGATTGCTCCTATGTCAGCTAGTAGGGTGACGAATGACATCCGATAACTCATAATGGAGAATATGAGAAAGGATCCGCAGATGATGGCAATACAGAGAATGATGGAAAGTGGCCAATTGAAGACCTTTTGGGTAGAGAATGGGGTCCTAATGACGAAAGGTCCGCGTATATATGTCCCGAGAGCGGGAGAACTTAGACATAAACTACTGCGTGAATGCCATGACACTCCCTGGGCAGGTCACCAGAGTTGGTGGCGTACTCTGGCCCTGCTGGAACAAGGATATTATTGGCCGCACATGCGACATGATATTATGGACTATACCAAGACTTGCCTTATTTTCCAGCAAGATAAGGTGGATCGACAAAAGACTGCGGGATTGTTGGAGCCGTTGTCAGTGCCAGCACGGCCTTGGGAGAGCATTTCACTTGACTTCATAGTGAGCTTACCTCAGGTGGGGGATCTTGGAGCTGTCATTGTGGTGGTGGATCGGTTCTCAAAATATGCTACATTTATCCCTGCCCCCAAATATTGTTCGATGGAAGAGACAGCTCGGTTAATTTTTAAACATGTGGTGAAGTATTGGGGTGTCCTACAGGATATTGTTAGTGACAGGGATGGTCGGTTCACTGGAAATTTCTGGAGAAAGTTATTCAAGATGTTGGGATCTAAACTGAATTTGTCATCAAGTTGTCATCCCCAGACGGATGGGCAGACTGAGCGTTTTAATGGGTTGTTAGAAGAGTACTTAAGGCATTTTATCCAGGCCATCCAGAAAAATTGGCATTCGTTGTTGGATGTGACACAAGTTTGTTTTAATTCACAAAAGAGTTATGCTACTAATAAAAGCCCCTTTGAAATTGTGACAGGTCAGCAGACGCGGCTTCCACACACCACTCTAGAGTCATACAAAGGAAAATGTCCCCGAGCTTTTAATTTCTCCAAGGAGTGGCGTCAAAATACAGAGATTGCTCGGGCTTGTCTAGTGAAAGCTGCAAAACATATGAAGAAGTGGGCGGATCGTGGCCGAAGGGACCAACAATTCAAAGTTGGCGATCTAGTGCTTGTCAAGCTAATGGCAGAACAGTTGCAGTTCTTACGGAATAGAGATCGGCGGTTTGTGCGAAAGTATGAATGACCAGTATCGATTGTGGCCAAAGTTAGGAATAACTCATACAAGATCAAGCCGTCCTCATGGATGAAAGTTCACCATGTGTTCCATGTGAGCAACTTGAAGCTTTTCATGCGAACCTCTCAGATGTTAGCCGAGGACAGAGTGATCGGGGCCCCATCTGTACCAAACCCCCATCAGAACATCGAGTTGAGGAGATCCTTGCTGATAGGTTTGTTACGGTGTCCAAGAAGAATCCTGTTCGTGAGTACCTGGTCAAGTGGGAAGGTCTCGGAGCCAAAGAGACAAGTTGGGAGAGAGATCATGACCTAAAGGCGTTCAAGCAGAAAGTCGATGAGTTCCTTGCAGCCCAGTGGACGAGGGCGTCGACAAGTTAGGTGAGGAAGGATGTTGTGGCCATCCCCTCGCATGGTGTCACAACCGAGTCCCGGGGCCACAACCGAGTCACTTTCACCATGCCCCATTTTCAAGCACATCAATGTTTTAGGAAGAAGTGTCTTTGTTTTCAATTATTTCTTTGGTTGGGAAAAAATGTCCTCATTTCAAACAATAGAATGTTTACTCGGGTCATTTCTATAATGTTTTTTTCGCATATATGTAGGGGGTGGACAGTCGGCGGAGTTTGGGCTGATCCACTGGTAAATGTATGTATCCTACACACCATCGAGGCAGCCCCTACCGCCCAAGTCGATGGTGTGGGTGAGTTTTTCTAATGTAACCCGGTTTCGACCATGGTTTGAATAATGGTTTTGTGGCGCGAGACTAATATGTTGCTTGCTTATTTTGAGCAGATCTATCGAGAGAAAATGCTGACTTGATCGGGAAGAGTCTTTTTCAAGTGTCGCACGGCTTAGCGACCGAGTGAACTAAAGGCTAAGGTCGTGACACTTAGCACACAACAGCAACAACCATTGTAAGACTAACCCCCAGCCCCTACGAATGCCTTAAAACAACCAGGTACTTTATCGATACAGAAGTTAGATGAAGAGCCTATAAAAATTGGAATAGATAATTACATTAGCTTGTCATTTCCTCTAAAATCATCAAAGTGCACAAACTAATCACTAAATAATAAAATATAATCAACAAGTAAATAGTGACATTTAACCAAATAATTTGTGAATATGATAAATACAAACAAACATCATTATCGTCGAGCAAATATAAATATCATCAACAATAACATAATAAAGCCTATAACAGTGTTGACACGTAGACAAGCTAATCTTATCACAATTTAACTGTGTTCTACTTTTGATGATTGTTTACACCTATTTATATGAGATAACCAATCCAAGGGTTCAAATCAAGAGTTGATCAATAGTATAACAAAATATATACCAATTAAAGAGATAACATGAAATTAACCCAAAATAGAAAAAAATGTTATAAGAACATAAAAAATTCATCATTTTTATTAAAAAATATTAATCAATATAACAAAAAACTCAAATATATATAAATAAAAATTAAAAAAAAAACAGAATACGACAATGATCATAACAAAACATAAAAGATAAACTTGGTCAAATGTTGAAACAATCTCAGCCGAAAATTAGGAAGGCTTAAATGAAAAATAAGTGTTTTAAAGTATTTTTTTAATTTTAGGTACTTAAAGTATTTTTTTGTAAAAATAGGTGACTTAAGTTTTAAAAGTTATAATTTTAGGTGTCTGACAGTTGATGGGTGTTAAAAATTTTTTAACCAATCAATGCTTGACATGTGACACTAATTTGATTTTTTTATTAAAAAAACACCCAAAACTTTTAGTTTTTCATAAAATCCCGAAATTTTGAAAATTATACAAAATAGTCCCCAAATTCCTAAAATTACCCAAACCTACCCCCAAATTGACGCTGCTTTCGCCGTCAATCGCCGCCCCTGAGCACACCCCTTTGGTCGCCAGACCAAGACGATCATTTCCCCAACACGGCATCGCCGAAAATACTGAACGGCGTGCTAGTCGAACGTCGATTTCGCTTTCGACGTTTGGTTGTACGTTGTTCACCGTTTTCGGCAACACCGTGTTGGGGGAAATGACCTCCTTGGTCCGGTGACCAAAGGGGTGTGCTCAGGGGTGGCGGAAGCGACAACGATTTGGAGGTTTAGGTTTGGGTAATTTTAAAATTTTGGGGACTGTTTTGTAAAATTTTCAAAATTTTGGGATTTTAAGAAAAAATAAAAGTTTTTTGTTTTTAATTTTTAATTTTGGAAAAAATAAATTAAATATGTCACGTGTCAAGAATTGATTGGTTAACAATATTTTTAACACCCTTTAATGATCAGACACCTAAAATTATAACTGTTAAAACTTCAAGCACCTAAAATTATAACTGTTGAAATTTTAAGCACTCATTTTTACAAAAAAATATATTTTAAGCACTTAAAATTTTAAAAATGTATACTTTTAAAACTTAATAGTCAAAAAGGTGCCTAACCTATACCTTTTTTCCAGTTTGGTGCTTAACGTTTTTTCGGGCCACTTTGGTGCCTAACGTTTCATTCCGTAACTTAAATTGGGTTTTTCCGTGACGGACGTTAAAAATTTTCCGTTTTCTAATAAAAACACAACACATGGCATATTATGGTATTTTCTTTCATTTTTATTTAAAAAAATAGAAAATCTTTAATTTTATAAAAAAAAACCCAAAACTTTAATTTTTCTAAAACCCCCAAACCCAAACCCTAGATCCCTAAATTCCTACACTCCCCCACTACCGATTCAACCACCACTGTCCACCTTTGCCTTCTTCGAGCCCCCACGACTGAAAGCCCCATGATTCCGTCGTCGAAAATCAATGAATGAATCGTCGATTGTTTCGTCGACGAACATCCAAAAATGAAGAAAAAATATACCGTTTTGTGCTTCTAAACAACGATTAGAGGGTGGGGGATGTTGAACGGTGAGGTACTCGATGCTTGGGCGGTGAACCGCCGACGTGTGGGGGAGGTCGGACAGTGAGGGAGATGTGATTTGAGGATTTGTTTGAAAGAAATTAAAACTTTGAGATTTTTTAAGAAATACATAATTTTAAAGTATTAAGCTTACTTTTAACATCTATTTTAACTATTAGGCACCAAAGTGGCACCAAAGTGAGTTATGAAACCCAATGTGAGTTATGAAATGAAACGTTAGGCACCAAAGTGGCCCGAAAGAACATTAGGCACCAATCTGAAAAGAAAAAAAGTATAGGTTAGACACTTTTTTAACTATTAAGCTTACTTTTAACATCTATTTTTTATTTAAGCCAATTAAGAAAAGGAAGGAAAAACTCGGACAACGTTAGAAAAAATACTTTATTTATTAATATTAGATAAACATTATTTAATTAAGCGAATTAAAAACAAATTTGAATCAGAAAATAATTTATAATTCTGACCCAATCAGTTACAGCCTACAGGTCTTTATAGCTAAAAGATTCTCTCCTAATAGGCTATAAGCTACTAAATGCAATTGCCAGTTACTACGGCTGGCAAGTAGCACCCATTGGCCTCGCTTTTCTTCCCCGAGGAAAAGAAAAAAACCAATTTTATAAGGTTGAAATATAATATATCTTGGGCGGAAACTTTACCAACATATGGTATTTAATTTTTTTCCCAAAAATACGGTACCCTCAAATTATTTTCAAAAATATTATACTTTCAACTATAAAAGTAAAGTCCGTAGGAAAAGAATCTAACTCCATTGTTCATCCACTATTCAATTTATTTTTTTAAATTAAAAAATATTGAACACGGTAAAAGAGAATTTTGATTTCAGTGTAAAACACTGCTCAAAGTTAGATTGTAATCTCTCTTACTTCAATTTTTTAATCAAAGTTAGATTGTAATTTCAGTGTAAAACACTGCTCAAAGTTAGATTGTAATCCATCCGACTTCACCTTTATTGTAGAAACAACAATATTTTAAGAAATAATATGAGTGGTATCATACTGTAAATTAAAAAAAAACAATATTAGTGTCTTTTCTCGTATATTGGGTACTCCTTATATATATTTCAATTTTTTACTTTAGATTTAAATTTAAGTCCAACTATTAATATTGTTAAAACTTTTCTTTAATTTAAGGAAATATTCTGAAAAATAAAAAAATAGAGAAATAGGAATGCAAAAAAGTTATTTAAGGTAATATGTTAAAATTTACAATGTTTGTCAAAGCATCCTCATATGAATAAGACTTTGGTCAAGTCGTCCTCCTATGTTGGAATTAGAAAAAAAAAAAGCTTTTAAGGGGTAATTTTTTCTTGTAATAATCTTAAATTAGTAATGATATTTTTTTTAATTGCATCAATTTAGTCTTTGTAGTCTTCTAAAAGTAATAATGTTTCTCATTCTTTTTAATTTCATCGATTTAGCCCTTGAACTCATGAATTGTATCAATCTTGCCATTTGACTGTCGTTGACTAATAGAGTCGTTAAATTATATGCATGTGACCGCTATTTTTTTCTACATCAGCCGTTTATCATCAATTGTCTCGGCATGTCAATGATGACAGGTCAATTTTGATGGTGTGATAGCACGAATGGAAAGTTCTAAAATTAATTATTTTAGATTACAATTTTTTAGAAGAAAAAAATTACGTCAACTATATTACCACATCATCAAAATTGACATGTCATCATATTATCGGAGGACATTAATTTTTTATAAAAAAATCTACGTTAACCTTAATATAATCAAGTTGAGTCATGAAGACGTACACATAAGGGTCTGGACTCCAATCACCCAATAAAAAAAGTTAAAAAAGTTATACTTAAAAGCTTGAAAAAAAAATCAATATCCAACAAATATAAAAGTAGCAAAGAAGCAATATCTCGCATTGGTCAGATATTAAGTTTGTTAAGTGTCTAAATATAACCTTTTTAACTTACTCTCATTTAGTAATTAGGACGAAGACCCTCACGTGTACTTTGCTGTCACCGCTTGAATTCCTCTCTAAACTATCCTTCCCTAAAATATATTTACATATGTATTTAGACTTTTTTTAGAAGGTTATTAGTACAATTTTTTGAACAATTCTTACCTAAAATAGGGAAAAGTGAAATTTGTTCCTAATAAATTTAAATTTTATAATTTCGAGGAAGAAGAAGATGTTAATTAAGAGCTTTTAACCATTTATTTTAGCGATTATTGACAGAAAATTACTAGTACAATTATACTGATTAAAAAGTATAAAAAATGCTTTTTTTAAGTTACAAGTACAATCATATTGGTTAATAAGTGTAAAAACAATACTTTTGAATCATAACAAGTGAAATTGACGATATTTAAGTTAAGATAAATATAGACAACGTTAACGTATAATTTACATATAATAAAACTCGTACATAAGCTTTTAAAATCATAACGTCTTAATCTAGTCGTTCCAGCTAAGGCTTCATCCCTAGAAGATTTGTACAAATAATTATGAAAATGATAAAAAAAAAGCTTTCGAATAAAAAAAAGGTTAATATAACTTTTACTACCTAAATTTAACACTGTTGTGCAATGTGGTATCCAATTTTTTTTTATGCAATTAGATACCTACAATTTTTAATGGTGTACTTAGGTATCTAACTTTTTTAAATGGTGCAATTAGATACTCAACTTTTATTTTTTGATGCAATTAGATACCTACTTTTATTTTTTAAATTTTACTTCGTCTGTAAGATTTTTTTTCTTTCTTAAGTGTTGCTCCTCCCTCTTTGAGCCGCTTGTTTTCTTTTTTCATCTTGGTTGCCCGATGGTGGCACCAGCATCAATGTCACTCACAGCCGGTATTTCATTTTTTATTTTTATATATTAAGTTATCGTCTTCTTTGATGTTTTTGATTTTCTTCTAGTTGTTTATCTACCTGTGTGACACGCTTTCTTTTATCTTGTGGCACTATTTTTCTTTATCTTGTGTCACGCTCTTGCCTTATGGTACATTATTGTCTACAATTGTGGTAGATCTGCGTTCGTTGATATTTTTTTCATGATATTCGGCTCTAATTTGTGTTTTATTGATGATCTTCAGTAGTTTGATCCCCTTTTGTAGTTCGTTTGCCGATGCAATCATGTCCATTTTGAGATACAACCTCCAATATTGTTGGTTTTGCTCACCACTCCTACTTTAATCCTGAAGTGTGTATGTGGATAAAGACAATAAGTGTTGTTCTCTGTTTTTATTTCTCCAGTGTTTCATCTTTATTTATATTTTCCAACCCACTGAAAATATTTTGATGGTCTGATATTTTATTTTTTAATTTTTTCTATTTAGATTTAGTGTTTATTATTTTTTGTTACAATTTTATTTTTTTGGATTATTTCTCTATTGTGATTTTTAATAAAATTCAATCGACATATTTTTAAAAAAAATATATGTGTTCATAGTTAAAAATTTAATGTCTTAAATATGCAACACATATTATCCCTATAATTAAAAAAATATTAGGTGCCTAAATAAAAAAAGGTTAGGTACACGTTACACAACAATACCAAAGTTAGGTCCTAAAAGTTATATTAACCCTACAAAAAGAAATAAAAATACAATGTTATTTTTAATATAAAATTATTAATTAATGACCACACACAAGCTTCAAAGAATGGTCCTTTTCCTTTTGTTTGATTTTTTCATAGAACATGATAATTATAAAATTTTATTTGAGTGGAGCAAATAATAGCATGATATAAATATATTTTAATTTTTCTATGAACTATGTTAACCACAATTATCGACCTTCTCACTAGTTTGTACATTTTGGAATCAAACCATCTTTTTCTAATATTGATTTATAATTTTTAAAAGGATATTTTATTTATTTTTAATTATATATAATAGATATAATTCTATGAGTTAGAAGAATGCAGAATTTTGTTTATTTGTTTTGTAATTTTTAAAGTGCTATAAGTATAATTACATATACAATTTATATAATTTAAATAATTATCACTAAAATTAATTATTATAATTAATAATTAAGATATACTAACTCAAATCAAAATAGATCTGAACAAATCAATACGGAATAAGAATTTAATCCTAATAAAGTAAAAAAGACGTTATTATTAATTTTCATGAAAATATTAAAAAAATTAATATTAAATAGAAAGGCGGAAAAGAGCAAAAAGATGAAAGTACATGATCGGCTGGATAAATTTATCGGACTTTTATACTTAAAACGAGAACACTGAAGGGCAATAAAGTAATTGTAAGTACTAAAGATTGGCCTGTCAATCTTTGTCTTATATAGTAGTTGCATTTCAGTTTTGGTAAACAGACAGAAGAAAAAAAAAGTGAAAAAAAAGGAGCGTATGAAATCAATAGCTTTTTTTTTTCTTCTTTAAAGAAGAGTTGTACTATTCTCATCACTCCAAAATAAAAGAAAAAAATATTTAAAAAGATGGATTCTCTTGCACTCCGTTAATGGGAATCAAAGGATCAAAGCATCATCTAATATCCATTGCAGTTGTTTGATTCTCTGTTTGGCAAGGAATTTTTGAGATAAAAAAGAGGGAAAATGGCTGGTTCGCAGAGCGGAGACTTGAAAATGGAAGGATGGCTATATATAATACGTTCGAATCGGATTGGATTACAGTACTCGCGGAAACGTTACTTTGTTCTTGAAGATCATCTTCTTAATTGCTTCAAATCCATGCCCGTTTCAAATCTCCAGGTCACTTCTCTCTCTTTTTTTTTCCTTTTAAGTAATGTTTAATTTCTTTATTTTTTTGTTCGTTGAGAAGCTTATCTTGCTACTTTTATTGCTCGATGACCGGCTATTAGAAGGAAATAATGGCATTGAATTGATTATGTTTTGTATTTGTTTACTTGATAACTATTTTAGTTACTAATTTTGGATTAGTTGAATATATTTTAATAAAATTTATTGCAAAGACGTTTTCTGGTAGAGTATGACTACTTTTATAAGAATAGGAAACTAGAGAGAGCTTCTTAAGAATATGTGTTATATTTTTATTTATTTATCTATATTTTTAGCTGACTTTCTTTGCTCATTATACTCTTTTTAGTAGTTTTTCTTTCAATTGAGCAGTTCAAATTGTGTTGGCACTTTTTATATTTTGGATTAGAGATATAACTGTTTATAGGCAAATTGAAGCGGGAGAAAATGTACGGACTACAGTCAACTCTGTGTCAGGAATATTTTACTTTAGGCATTCATATGTCATAGTCTTTGTAGTTTAATCTTTTGTTATCATAGAAAATTGAGCTGATTTAACGATAATCATAAGCAAAGCAAATATTAGCTTATTATTATTATTATGACCTTACTCTAGAGATACCAAAGGGAGAAGCAGATATTTAAATCTTGGACATGTTGGATGCCACCATTTTAGGGTGGCTGAATGAACCAACTTAGCAAGATCTTCGTCCAACGTTAGCTTTAATTTGAGCATAATTTGTGATGTGGTGAGTCTTTGCTTTAGGTGGCTTAACTTCCTTGAAAGAATAACCAATGATGAATGATCCAGCTATGGAGTACTCCTTTTCTTGTTGTTGCAATTCTTGTTTACCTTCGGGAAAGTATATATAATGAATGAATACTTAGCGATGTTAAGAAGTTTTTAGGTTCACACTCATTTTGAGTTAATGGTCTTTTGTCAGGCTGTTTTTTTTACTAGTTTGACGATTTTATTGGGTGAAAGAGCTAAACCTTGTTTTTTCTTTTCAGGAACCAGGTAGAAGCGCAATAATTGATTCCAGCATTCGAGTTACAGATAATGGGAGGGAGAGCATTCACAGAAAAGTATGTGAATAATTTGTCATTTCCTTGGGTGGTGGTAAATTTTCTGGTTTATATGTCAATTTAGGCCAGTGGACCCTTTGTAATGACAATTATTTGTTTGACGTTGTAGGTATTCTTTATATTCACCCTTTATAATAGTTCTAATCACAATGATCAACTTAAGGTGAGGCAAATATTTCACAAAAAGATTGTTAGTCATTATCTAGCATGCTTTCACCTTAATGTATGAGATGGAATCTAAATTTATAGCTAGGAGCCAGTAGTCCTGAAGAAGCAGCAAGATGGATTCATTCTTTCAAGGAAGCAGCCTTAAAGGTGCTGAACTGCCTCCTCTTGTTATTGGACATCATAGGTTTTGGATATAAGATGGGATGAGACTGAGACTTGATTGTATGTATGCAGGGTGGTTCATACCCTGGAAATGATGTAGCTTGTTCAAAGAGTAGATGGCAGTCCTTCAGGTATAATAATGAGTTAACTTTCCAGCATTGATTTTCAACAATAAGACAAAAAAGAAGAAGATATTCAACAAATATTTTACTTCTGCTTTTTTGATGTCTGTTCATCCATATGCTTGTATGGGATTTGATTTCTATTGAGATTGCTTGAATAACTTGAGTTAGATTTGTTTGGAATATTTTATAGTAATGATTGTCAGAGTACATGATGTTCGTTCTTTTTGAGTATTGTTTTAAATTTATATCCCATTACTATATATCAATTTCTTAGAAAGATTCCGTGCATGCAGATTTAGTCCCAGTAATGCAAACCACGATAACTCTATTGACTGGACTCTTTATTCGTCTACAAAGACGGACAGGGTGACATCTGATGTTGTAGCACCATCACCTTGGACAATCTTTGGCTGTCAAAATGGTGAGTACAAAAAAACATATCTGGGACTTTTGAGATTGCAATAGTTTTTTGTCTAAGTCTGTGAGTGCAATGCAGGTCTTAGACTGTTTAAAGAAGCTAAAGATAGGGATTCTCATGGAAAGGTTAGTAGCTTTGGTTCACAGGTCAATTGTTTCATGGAATAGCATTTTGACTTTGTGTTTACTCCTCTCTCTCCATTTGCAGTGGGACGACCATCCTGCAATCATGGCTGTGGGAGTCGTAGATGGAACTTCGGAAGCCATTTTCCAGACACTCATGTCTCTTGGATCCTCAAGATCGGAGTAAGCTGCCAAGTACTTTGTATTTTTCTTGGCTCTTATACCCTTTTTCAAGAGTCATGGTTTGATTTCAACCCCAAGGGGTACTTCAATTCTGCGCATATTTGCAATTGTAGTAAATCTAGCATTGCGATTCATTGGAACAGATTGCATTGTTATTGTTGTTTTCACAGGGGACAACTTTTTATGTGCCATTAGAGCTTATGACTCATTAAATTTGTAATGGAGTGGAAATGTGAACTTAAGTTTGATGCATGATAGAAACTGAAACCATGTAATCTTAACCTTTTTTATGTGAACTTCCTCTCTTTCTAGAAACTCCTAATACACTAAGTTTAATAGCTACACAAAAACCATAAGAAAAAATCTACATTATGAAGACAACATGATGCATAGATTTGGCATCTGTATTTGGTGCTCCTTTGCAATTCATCTATTTGAATTATTATTACTGCTTTGATGCTCTCTTGTGCATCCTAAAGGTGTTCAAAATCACAATTTTGTTCATCTAGCAGTGTATTTTGCATTTTCTGAAATGTTTCTAGAACCAAGAGTAACTTTGCACATTGTCTTGCAGATGGGACTTCTGTTTCTACAAGGGTAGTGTGGTCGAACATCTTGATGGTCATACTGATATTGTTCACAAGCAGCTATGTAGTGATTGGTTACCTTGGTCAGATCCAAATTTCCGATTTAGACAAAATGTTTTGCAAGACAGAGGTTTCTGTTTATATATTTTCACTGTGTAATTATACTTGCAGGGGAATGAAAAGAAGGGATCTCTTGTTGCGGCGCTATTGGAGAAGAGAAGAAGATGGAACATACGGTAGTAATTACTTTTAGGAATTCTCAAAAATTCTATTCAGAAGTCGGAACCCAGTTTAGTTAAAAACTCACTTCTTTTGGTTGGCATTGTCACAGTTATTCTCTACCACTCGGTGTTTCACAAGAAGTGCTCCCCACAGAAAAGCTATGTCCGTGCCAGCCTTAAAAGTAATGTATGCCTAACATATATGAATAAAAGAGATCTTTCTGAATTCTCTAAATCTGGTGTTATACCTTAAATCCTTAATAAGAGTATTTAAGATGCATGAACTGTTTTCAGTTTTATTTATCGTGCAAGAGTTTTTTTTTTCTTAGTATCCCTTGTGTCCATGAACATGTGCACATTTACTGGTGTTTTTGTGTGTTTGAATGTGGAAACATCCTTTGACTTCTCATTTGAATACTGCTGATAAATGCTTATTCGGTTAATTTATTTTGATTTGATCAGCTTAATCATTGCCCTCATATACTGCACTGCAAAACTTGTGGGATGTGGAATATGATGCACACTTAATTTCTTTTTAAAGAAAAGTGAAGAATATTGATATTTAAAAAAATTAGATGTTAATCTACCAGGTTAATGTTTGGTATTTGCAGGTGGTGGATACGTCATATCTCCAGTTACTGAAGGAAAACACTCAGTTGTTAAGCACATGCTTGCAATTGATTGGAAATTCTGGAAATCTTATCTTCAACCATCTGCAGCCAGATCTATTACCATTCGGATGCTTGAGAGAGTTGCTGGTAATCATATATCCTGTTATCAATTGTGTGATCTATCACCCTAAAATTGAACTGTTGATATAATCTTATTTATCAGTTCATGTATTGTGTGTACTCGTGTGTATATGTCTGTTTTACAAATTTGTGTCATCATTTAAAGTTTTTAACTTTCTAGGAAACTATATCATCTACTTGCAGCATTAAGAGAACTATTCAAAGCAAAACAAGGAAAATATCCTTCTGCTGATCTTTCATCTGGATTGTTGATACGGAATGTTAGATTGCATCAGAGTGAAGAGGACGGCATGGTCGATGTGTGTACACAGATAGAGGCTGGAAAAACCAAGGAAAACATGAGTATAGCAATGGAAAGGGCACCTTCAGAACACTCAAGTCTGGTAGGCCTTAATGATGCCGCCGATGAATTCTTTGATGTTCCAGAACCAACAGACTATGATCAAACAGAAGATGGATGGGCTTCTGACTTTGGTCCTGAGGTATACTCTCAGGTACAACTTACTAGTCAAAATTGTTATCGTTGACTTTTGCATGCAAATGGATTTTTGGTTAATGTTGCGTCATATCTAGTGGCAACATTACTGTTACCCTTGCATTAAATGAGGCCACTACAAGTATAGTGTATTGTCCAACTGATTTTCTCACTTATATGTGACTGAAAAACTTTCAGGATATGCGCCAACCAAAGTTATCAACAGCTGCTAGTTTTGTCAAAAAGATACATGATCTTGCAGGTGGTTTATATTTGGATTTATTCATTTCTAAAGATTTTTCTTTTCCATAGGTAGTTATGGAAAGATAAATTGTTGATTGCATACAATTCTTCTATTTCGCAGTCCAGAAGAGGGGCTACATGGACTTGCAAGACATCACAAGGGAAGATGGTCTATGTTGCTCCTATGGAAACACTCTTTCTAAGGATCCAACTTGTACATTGCCTTGCAGTTGGACAGAATCAGAACCCTCCACATTTTTAATTCGTGGGAAGAATTACCTAGAAGATCGTAAGAAGGTATGAAGAATGATGTTTCAGTGTGTGGTTTGAGGTCAAAGCTGAAGTGTATAGCAAGAGTTCTGCTGGTGTGTTCTATGATGGTCTATTGTATGGCTTACTACATTATCTTCCAGTGAAACCACGTTTTGTCTCTGATGATCTCTAAATTATTCATTTCCTTCCATGTGTTTTTACCTCATGGCATTTAGATACAATCAGTTGTAAGGTTTTATAGTTGTAGGTATCATATGTTGATCAGCTTCTAGTTGTATGATACTAGAATCTCTATTGAATTCACTTTGGATTTCCTTTTGGATAGCTCCATTTTTAGTTTTCCCACATAAAATTTTAACTTCCCGTTTAACCTTTACTCTTGTTTTCTGCCAGTTTAAGGCAAAGGGCACATTGATGCAAATGGTCGCGGCAGATTGGTTAAGATCTGACAAACGAGAAGATGATCTTGGAGGGAGACCTGGGGGCATTGTCCAGGTTTTCCTTTAATATGTGTCATTATCTTTTTTGTTATTTGAGATTTTGTGGTCATTGCTCATGAGTCACCTATAAACTCAAGCTGTACTTGTTGCATTTTGCAATATGTTGCTTGTGAATTGAAAAATGAAAATAAATTGCAAGTGTTTATTTTCAGAAATATGCTGCTCGGGGAGGGCCAGAGTTTTTCTTCATTGTAAACATACAGGTACTTTCGTCTTTCACTTAATTCTGTTAATTGGTGTGTATTTCTATCTTCATTCTCGTCGGTTCTTGAGCATTTAAAATAATCAAATCTTTTAACATGACACAGGTGCCAGGTTCAACTACATATAGCCTGGCGCTATATTATATGATGAGTACTCCTGTGGAAGAATCACCCTTGCTGCAGAACTTCGTCAATGGGGATGATGCATATAGAAATTCGAGGTTTAAGCTCATTCCATACATATCAAAGGTTGGTGCATGCAGTATTTTGTAGTGGCGTTTGAGAATCTGGTTATTCTTGTGTGGAAGTGAACTCACCAAGGGTTTCATCAATAATAATAACCATAAATAGCTTGTGTTTAAATCCAATTTAAGCATAGGAGGAACATTTATATTTCTACTCGGCATTTCTAAAGGACCGAGGTCTTAAAACGAAACCACTCAAGATTATGACTTTTTACTACTTAGAAGGTTTGCTTTGGAAGAAATCCATGTACTAAAGGTCTCTAAGCCAAGTCTATCCATGTCATGTGATTACGAAGAAATGAATAATAGCATGCATTCTTTACCACGAGGACTAGCTGATTCTGTGGCATATACAACTCTATTTCACATCGCAGAAGGCAATGTTCTGACGGTGGACTTTTTTTGGTTAGGGGTCATGGATAGTCAAGCAGAGTGTTGGAAAGAAAGCTTGTCTAATTGGCCAAGCTCTGGAAATTAATTATTTCCATGGGAAGAACTACTTGGAGGTAATCTTTTTTTTGTACTACTCTACACCTTCTGTCCCTGTCTATATATGTATATGTGTGTGTATATATGTATATTTAAGCATTTCCTCATTTCGGCAGAATCTGTGTGCTTGAATAGAAAAGAAATAAGTTACTAATTTGTACAAAGCGTATGACATGGCAAACTAAAATTTTGCAATCATCATTTCAGCTTGGGATTGACATTGGGTCATCGACAGTGGCAAGAGGCGTGGTCAACCTTGTGCTTGGCTACCTCAATAATCTGGTTATCGAAATGGCATTCTTGGTACAGGTAGAATCAACCCTATGCAAAACAATGATAGACATAAACAAAAAATGCAAGTAAATTTAAGTGGCTAGAAGATCATTTAATAAGATACCTTAACCTCTCTCCTTTATCTATGATCTGAGAGAGAATTCATTAAATCTTCTTATGTGCAGGCCAATACCGAAGATGAGCTCCCGGAATACCTTCTTGGGACATGCCGGCTGAACCACCTGGATGCTGCAAAATCTATTTCGGTAAAAGTATGATTAATTCTCTCAATCTGATGTTTACTCACTAGGCTTAAGAAGCTTGGATTTGATGAAGAACAGCAATAAATCATACCATTGCATATTAGTTGCTGCAACAAAAAGTTTCATTCATATATTCAGTCAAATGAGCAATAAATCATATTTTTCCTGCAAAATCAAATGAGCATATTGAAATGAAACACAAGCTTGTGTACAGATAACTCAGATTAACCAGTCTAATCAAATTTTCCATTCCAGTTCCATCCTTTCAAATTTTACACGAATCATATCAAATTTTTGATACAGGTCTAATAAAATATATTGTACATATTTATATAGACTTATCAATTGAACGGATTCAAGTCAAACTGGGTTAATTTAAGTTGGGTTTCAAAATAGAGGTGCGAACTGAAAGCTCCGTGGTGGGTGTGTGGTGGTGGGGTCCTTAAGCACCACCGGAGTGGGTGGTTTGGGCACCATTTTGGCACTTTGGAGCCTACTAAAGGAACAGCCAAAAAGTCCCAAATTTCTATTGTTTAACCACGTGTCCCACTACCCATGGCGACAGCTTGATACATGCAACTATGGATTAGAGTAATCACATTCCAACTCCAAACCCACTATGCCCCTATTGCACTGTTTTCTAATTCCTCCAATCCAACCCATATTGAACAACTAAAGAATTTATTTTCTATTATTTTGTCAGTAACATTTAAAATAAATTATTTTTTCTTATACCACATCAAAAGCATCAAACATAAACAAGAAAGCAGCACAACTTCGACGCATATTTTGCCGGCCTATGAGGTAAACAATGTAAAGGATGTCTTGTTCGTAGTTGGTAAAATTCGACTCGAAAAATTAAATTATTTAATTTGATATAAAATTATTCGTTTTAACTTGACTCGGCTCAAAATTATTTTAAAAAAAGTTTGAGTTATAAAATAAAAATTTAAGTAACTCGAAATTTCTAGTAATTAGTGAATCAGTTTTCAAGTTCGAGTTAAGTCTTTCAATTTTGCCACATATATATAGTTATGATCTACTTACACTGTGTAAAACTTAATTATTTTTACACTTTTTTGAACCATTGGATGGGGTAAATAAATGGCTAAGATTATTTTATTTTTTTTCATGTGATAATATTCTCTTTTTTTACGGTAAATCTCAATCATCCATTTACCTTCATCCAACATTCCAAAAAAATGTAAAACTTTCAATTTATACATGGGGTAAGAGGATCGTGTGTATATATATATATATCGCTTATAAAAAATATGAAGAAATATATAAGTGTATTGTCTATGGTTATAGAAAATTGTTTAAATTGGAACTTATTAATATCATAACATTATAAATCTTTACAATTAAATTTGAATAGAAACTCGAACAATTCAACTTGATTCGACTCGAACTTTATAAAATTGACTCGAAAAAATTCAAATAAAATTTAATTTATAAAACAAGACTCTTTAATTCGACCAACTCAAAATCTTTTGACTCGACCGAATGTCCATCTCTACTTGTTCGTAGGGGTGTGCATTATTCGATTTTAACCGACCGAATCGAATATTTTTTGGTTGATTCGGTTGGTTAATTTTAGTTAGGATCGGTTAACGATTAATATTTTTTTCTTCCAAATTTTGGTTATCTGTTAATTCGGTCCGAAACCAGTTAATTAACCAAAATTATTATATGTTAAATATTACATATATTTATTTTTGGTCACTGAACTTTTAAAAGTTATATAATGATCATTAATTTTTTTTGATATATTATAAAATGGTCATTAAACTTTATTAAATTAGTACAAAACGATCATTAAATTTATTGATTGATTACAAAATGGCCATTAAACTTTTCAAAATTTATCAATAATTTACAACGTGCAATGAGTCAATAACCATTTTGTAATAGTTCGATAAATTTAATGATTCTTTTGTAACTTTTGAAAGTTTAATGACTAAAAAATCATTTTAGAATAGTTTAGTGACTATTTCTGTAATTTAACCAAAACTTTACATAACAAATTTCGGTTAATTCAAAAATCGGCCGTATTAACCGAACTTTTTTCGATTCGTTAAATTTTTTTAAAAAAAAATAGTTCGATTAACAGTTAAAATAAAAAAATCAATTAATAAATTTTGAGTAATTTAGTTCGGTCAATTAACTGAATCCGGACTTCCTTAATGTGTGCCATACGGTACACGTCAAATTGTAAAGGTTTTGGTTTTCAATGAATTATTGCATTCGGAGGTGAGAATTCGACTCTATTTACCGAACATATCCCAAAAAAAAATGCCGCCCCATGCTTTAAAGCGTTTGGATTTGGAGAACATTTATTCCCATCAAAAGGAAAATTATTTTTCTTTTTGGTCATGCCTTTTGTTTTGAAAGTTTGCATCTATTATTTATTTAATATTTAAAATCAACACATATTTTTATTAACAAATATATATTTAATAATTAAATTTAAACATTTCTAATTAATAAATTGTGTTTTTGACTGATTTGGCCTAATCCAAATTCCAAACTCAAAATTTATTTGTTCATTTTGAATTATAATTTCCTAAGGATTTATTTCTTTTTTTCTAACAAACTTTTAGCTTAGTAACGTAATATCTTTGTGAGATCAAAGTTATTGTTTACATGAGCTACAATCTTTTTATGTTGTTATGACTTTTAAACGTTTTAATTTATCTCATAAATATTTTTTTAAACATTAGTTTTTCAAGCGAATAAAATGTTAACATATAATATTATTGTTGAGATATTTATTTTGATATAAAAAAGTAAAAAATGTTTTTGGACTTGAACAAATATTGCAAAATCAAAGTCCATTTAATTTGCAAAACATGTTTGAAAAACTTTTAAAAGTATTTTTGACTCAAACAAATATTTTCAAGTAATTTAAAATTCCCTAAAAGCTAGTTTTCTAAGGCTAGTTTTTAACGGCTAGTTTTTCATTACACGCTATAAATACAAGCCAAAAACACTTGAAGAAGAAGATGATGGACATTCAAGCTTAAAGATCAAGAGAGTTGAGTTCTTCATTGTCTATTTTGTAATCTCTTGTAATTTAGTTTAATCCTAATGAGCCAAAATGTGTAAACACCCACCTAGAGAGGTAATTAGTTTACAATGTCAATACCTCATTGTCGAGGGATGGGTTCTAGTTGTTCCTTATAAAAACTAGGGAGATAGTTCTATCTCAGCATGTGAAAAGATAGGGATGTAAGATTACCCTTGAACTCAAAAAGGGGAATAATTCATTATTAGTGAATTGGGAAATCCTTAGTGTGGATGCTAAGGTAGTGGATGTAGACCTTGGTTAGAAGGTCGAACCACTCTAAAATCGAATATGTCAAATTTTATTTTTTTTTCAGTTTTTGTTTTCCCAATTTCAAAATAAACCTCTACACCCTTTATCGGCGCTAATTTCGGTTGAAAAGATTGAACATTTCAATTGGTATTAGAGCGGGACTCAAATTGACGGTCTAACAACCATTGAGAAGATCCTAAAAGTGCTCGATCCATCTCTACATTCAACCGACCTTGAAGAGCTAATTTGTTCGACATCAAGCTCAAGGGTTCAAAGATGAACCATCAATCCTCCTCTCAATTGCAATCAAGGATGGAGCCCCCTAAAAATTTGAAATTCCTATATGGTTTAGAAATTTTTTTAGAATTTTTCTATATATTTATATTGAAAATATATTTTTGCCCCATTGATTTTTATAAGTTTGCCCCCTAAAAATTTATAGGTTCGCCCCCTCTAACCTAAAGTCTTGCGTCGTCCATGATTGCAATGGTGGCATGCTCATACATTAAAGATGTGTAATCTAAAAGCTTAATCTATTTGATTATATAATTTGGTTACTTATTTTTAAAGATTTTTTTGAATGTTTATGTAATTTTGAGTGTTAAAATCTTTTTAGTGCATAATATTCTTTGAGATTTTGTGCATATGAGTTCTAAATATGTATTATTTATTTTAATGCATAAAATTTCTAAAAAGTATTGGATAAATTGAATTTTATGAATTTTTAAAACTTATCATTTTTATTAAAATTCAATGATTCTCTTAAAAGTGTGAAAGTATTTTGAGGTTTTGTGCATATAAGTTCTAAATATGTTTTATTTATTTTAATGCATAAAGTTTCCAAAAAGTATTGGATAAATTGAATTTTATGAATTTTTAAAACTTATCATTTTTATTAAAATTTAATGACTCTCTTAAGTGTCAAAGTATTTTGAGCTAAAATTTTAAATGGAATGCATTTATCAAGGGGAAGCTTTTGATTTCAAAAAATTTACTTACTCTCCGTTATTTTGAACCTTAGATATTTTGAATTATTTTTGGTATAGCAAAAAGTGTGAGAGATAAGTTTAAAAAAAAAACAATTTCAAAAAGAAAAAAGGAAAACTTAAATATTTTTCTAAAATATTTTTTAAATTATTTTTTTAAGGGGAAACATTTTCAAAAATAATTTTTCAAGTAGTTTTGTTATATCAAAAAGGAGAAATTTTTAAGATATTTATTTTAATATAATAAAATAAAAATATTTTTGAATTTAAACAAATATTATAAAAATAATTCAAAGTCTATTTAATTTGAAAATATGTTTAAAAACTTTTAAAAATATTTTTGATTGAAACAAATATTTTCAAACATTAATAAAGATATATATTTACTACTCTGCCCTCTGAAAGACGTTTGTAAAATTGTTGAAAATAAAATGTTCGCACCGTCTTATTTTTCAACATGGTGTAGATCATATCATTATTCCTAGTTTATTTCTTCTCAGGCTGGTTCTGTGTTCTTCTTCGAACACAGATCACAACCTTAATCCCCCCTTTTCATTCTTTTTTCTCCTTTATCTTCCAAGTAAAATTTTCCCAAAACCTGTTTGGCTGCCGAGAAAACTACTTTTTCTTTTTTCTCAAAAGAAGAAGAAGAAATAATTTAAGTGTTGTGGGGCCAAATCGATTCAAGAGTTAATTGTGTAGTCCCGACACAGCTTCGAGGGGATATAATTTATGAGCACGAGATCCCGTTTTTCGATACAGGTAGCGCATTGTTTCTGAATTATTGTTTTTCAAAAAAAAAAAAATTGCGGAATTAAACTCTCTTCTCCCAGCCTCCTGTTTTCCTTCGTCTCTGTTTTTTTATTAGGGTTTTATTGTGATTTGTGACCCTGCCCCGTCTCTTTCTGGTTCGCTTTCATTTTCACCTTTTTGTTTTGTTATTTCTTTGATTTCGTATAATTATTGTTACTTTTTTCTTGGCAGTGATTGGGATAGGAACTGAATGAATGGATCCTACTGTAAAATGCACAATTTTGTTAATTATTCTTGGATTAGGTATTCACTGAACAAATTCTTTCCTTTTTTTCATTGATTTTGATATTTTGAATTGTTCATTATTTTGAGTTTTTCCCCATTTTCTTTTCTATTTATGTTTTAGTGCTGAATGCCTTTTCCATAAATGATTACGAACATTGCGAAAATGTGGTTAAAAAATGGGCAACTACTTCGCTTAAACATGAACGCACAGAGGATAAACACACGCTGAAGGATTTACTTTTCTTCCTTCATGTTCCTAGAACCGGAGGGCGAACCTATTTTCACTGGTAATTTTCAGTAATATATATGTTCTATGAATGAAATATAAGCATTCAACCATTTTGCTAATTGCATTTAGTTCTGCTTTTTTCATGCTGGCAGTTTTTTGAAGAAGTTGTATTCTAGTTCTCTAGAATGCCCTCGTTCTTATGACAAGCTACGGTTTGACCCTAGGTACCTTGGAATTTCGGTTGTATTCGAAGTTGAAGGACAAGTTCACCTTGTTATGTGTACTTCTTTCTTTCAAGGTTGTTTAATTGAACCTTTCCACTTGAATGCAGCAAAGAAAAATGCAGGTTATTGGTTACTCATGATGACTATAGCATAACCTCTAAACTTCCCAGGGACAGGACATCGGTGGCGACGATACTTAGGAATCCAATTGACCGTGTCTTTAGCACTTACGAATTTTCAGTGGAGGTGGCAGCTAGGTTTCTAGTGCATCCCAACTTAACATCTGCCACACAAATGACTCTTCGTTTGCGATCTAAAAGTAAAGGAGTAAGTACTTTGGATATATGGCCTTGGAAGTATCTGGTTCCATGGATGAGAGAAGACCTGTTTGCTCGTGTACGTTTTCTCTAATCCTGTGAGTTATTATTCTATAGTCATCTTAAACCTTTGCCTTCTATTTGTTCAACGCATTAACACCTTTTTAGGGATTAGAGTTTTTTCTTTCTCATATGTATTTTGGTGCTGTAGGTAATTGTTAGTTTCATTTGTTTTTGATTTACCTTTTAAGATAGCATTACTTTGACCAACGTGAGAACATCTCCACCTTTTTTTCTCAGTTACTATGATCAAAACCTACCAGATCTGCATTTATTTATGTGATCTGAAGTGATCAAGAGGGTGAAGTTGTCTTTTAAATTCTACTGTGACTTCTACATGGTTGTTAATGAACCTGTTTTTGTCAATGATATAATTAGTTATTCAATGTTTACCTCTATCCTTGCAAGCAGAGAGATGCTAGGAAATCAAGGGGCACTAATGATATTACTAGCAGTGATCCATACAACATAGAAGACATTGCAATGCCATTACTCAATTACATCAATGAACCTATAGCTCATGAAATTGTCCATAATGGAGCAACCTTTCAGGTACCAATCTGCATTTTGTTATTTCTATCCATGTTCTCGTCCGAAACGAGGGTTTACCATATTTAATTTACAGATTGCAGGATTGACGAACAACTCTTATTTACCTGAATCACACGAGGTGCGCCATTGTGTAGACAAGTACCATAATCTTGGTAACTATGTGCTTCAAGTTGCAAAGGTAATTAAAATAAGTTTTAATATCTTAAGAACTGCTCATATAGCTTTTTCTGATTTCCCCCTGTTTTCTGGTATATTGTTGTAATTATGGTAAATACTTGTAAATCTTGCAGAAGAGGTTGGACAATATGTTATATGTTGGTCTAACTGAGGACCATAGGGAATCTGCAACAATGTTTGCCAATGTTGTTGGACAACAAGTGATTTCTCAGCTGGCAAACTCCAAAACTATTGGTGAGGGAGCCACTGTTAACAGATCGGCTTAGTATGGAATTTTATTAAAATATCCTCCTGAAATTTGTCTAATGCAGAAAGCCTCATAAAACCTTGTTAAATGTATTTGATTGTATTACATTGAAGTGCTGATTTTGCCACATTGTTATTTTGTATCTTTCTCCAAACTGGTTGAAATCAAGATACTTTTAGCTCACTTAAATCACTTGTGCTGCAGAACCGAGCAGTTCGTTTTCAGATTCAGAGCTGGATCAGGTGCTTATTATATAGCAAATGGATGCTTAATGATACCATCTTTAGTAATACACTTGACGGATTTCTTTTTTCTGGCATTACAGAATACCAACTCAGACGAGAAGGGGAATGAAACCACATCATTGTCAGATGATAATGATGTAAAGCAAGAGAGTGTAAGCCCTTTTTGTGTACTGTAATATCCAACTTCTTTTCTGAACTTAATGTGATTTGTTTCCTTATTAAACAAATATACCTTTATTTTATTTTTACCATTACAGATGACTGTGGGAAAACTTATGGACACTTATGAGGTTTGCATTTCCAGTTTGCGAAAGACCCAAACACGTCGGCGTATAGCTTCTTTGAAGAGAATCTCACCAGCAAATTTCACAAAGGAGGTACTGTAAAATACTGAACATTTAAATACATGTAATCTATTTCTAGAACATGGTTGGTTTAACTATACAACTATTAGTTGAGCACTTTTGCCGGAGCAAACCATGCCTAAATAGACGTGCTATATCTTCTCATCCTTACGTTAGTCCATCCTTTTGTCAAGAGAATTAGGTTTCCAGTGCCTTGTTTGTCGGTTACATGTTTGGGGTTGTCATTTGTAGATTTATTATGTGTACAAGTAGGGAAAATTCAAGGTTTCAAAATTAACTGGCAAAAAAAGTATTTGTAATCAATAGCTGTGCTCTTTAACATCAGTATCCAGTAGTGTTTTGTGGAAAAGTGAGGGAGAAGTAAAAGAAAAATATAAAAGAAGAACAAGATCAAGTGGTCGTGTCAATCTTGGAATGAAAGTTCGGCCATAGCTTTGTCAATGTTTGGAATCTTCTGTTTATTATTGACATCTGGATTTACAGGCACGTCTCCGAGTTCCTCAGATGGTCCTCCAGCGGATACAATCACTTAACAACCTTGATTTAGAGCTCTATGAGTACGCTCAAGGCATCTTTGCAAAGCAGCACAAGCAAGCAGCAGAGAGTTTGTTTGATACGGTGAGTTCGGTACACATCCAAGGCTTACAAATATGATTTTTACAAGCTGCTTTGCAGGCATTGCTACTTTTCCAACGGAAACGTAATACCATACGATTGTAACTTTTTTAATGATACGGTGAAAATGAACTTTTTATAATGATGCATATCATTGATATGCTTGCTTGATATGTATGCGCTTGTTTTAGGTGCAAGC
This sequence comes from Hibiscus mutabilis, assembly GCA_019671005.1. Classification (NCBI taxonomy): domain Eukaryota; kingdom Viridiplantae; phylum Streptophyta; class Magnoliopsida; order Malvales; family Malvaceae; genus Hibiscus; species Hibiscus mutabilis. The sequence continues at coordinate 6,047,674 of CM033729.1, read as the reverse complement.
AGAAATAGTTTTAATTGTTTCAATAAAAGTTTCATCCATATCATGCTGCGTAATTTTGCAGGAAACACTGGGAAACATCTTTGTTTATTCGGGTGGCATCAAGCTTTGGGATGCCTGTTTGTGGACCATGCCGTTTGTGTTGCTGTTTATCTTCTTGTTTGTAAATGCAAAGCGAAGAACATCTAAAGTAAAGATATGAATGCTGTTGACTATTGGTTATATGGTTCACAGCCAAAGGAAAACAGTTGTATAAAACGGATTAAAGAATTGGGGGATTAGCTTATATTATTCATCACGCTGGAGTGCTTAAATGTGGAACACAACCATTGGCTACTAGGTTTTTGGTAGAGATGGGTTTAGTATGATATTATATAAAAGAAAAGGAATCTTTATGATTTGCCTTTGCATTACATGATGACAAAAACTCATGCAGTTGTGTAGTTCCTTTCAGGTGCTTTTGATTGGTAGGATGTTTCTTAACAAACAAACTTCGCACCAAATTGGCTGATGATGAGAGGTAAGCTTGTCTCCAAGGGTCCTCTTTTAGCTTCTTTCTGGTAGTTAAAATTTTTGAGACTCGTGATTTAAAATTTCCAGCTTTAGAAAGGGTGTGTTTTTTTTTTAATATAACTGGAAGGCTGCCCTTTGCTTATAAGTCTATGATTTTGACCATTAACTTTGTGATTGAGACCCACACCACACCAATCACAATTGGGTGGTTGGTTTCCTTGGATGGATGATATTATATACCGGATAGATCTAGTCTAAGACCAAAACTATACAACATGGGGTATTTTTAAGGTCTAACTCTGGTTTGATCCATTTACTATGTTGAAATCCAAGATTCAAGCCCTCTACTTTAATTTAGCATGATTTTGTTTAGGAGGTCCAGGTTAATAACACCGTTCGTTAAAGTGATGAAGTGGAATTTTTAAAAAGCACAAGTTGAAGCACTCGGCTTGACTATGCCGATTGAGTAGCTAAGAAGATACGAGTTCTTTTTTTTTTTTATATATACATAGATGTGTAAAATCTATACGCAACCTGTCCTTTTTATATCTAAATCATAAAATCTAAAATTATGAACTTTAAATTACATGTTTATATAAATTAAAGTATATAGTTTATATAATTTATGTATCAAAATATTTTTCCTACATTTACATGTCATCACTTTAAGAATAACATTATAAAAGGAAATGATTAGAGTTGAGTGATTAATATCAAATTTGAACATAATAAATGGGTTAAAACCATAATTAGACCCATTATTAGTGCTAAACTTAGGCTATAAGGGTACTCAAAGTTAAAGTTGGGGAATTCATCTACTAAACTTAGGCTATAATTAGACCCAGTGGTAAGTAATTTGGAATTGTTTAAGCAAATTTCGAGTTTGAAGCCTTACGTATGTAGAAAATCTCTGTTGAGGGATTCATCTATTAAACTTAGGTGTGCGTGTGAGTCGATCTGGATTAGTCAGGGCAAAGTCAACCTGAAGGACAATAGAAAAAAGGGTAAAGTTTACAAATGGTCACTAAACTTTGATAAATTATTTAATTTGGTAATCAAACTTCCAATTGCTTCAATGTTACCATTAAACTTTTAGTTTTGCTCCAATTTGGTTACTGACCCATTAACAGTTGTTAAAATGGTGACGTGCAGTTAAAATATTTTGTATAATAACATATTTAGTCTTTCACGTTTGCACATTTAAATTACTTAGTCTTAATTCGAAAAAATGATAAATTTAACCCTCACTATTTACACATTATTTTAATTTGACCATATTTTTAATTAAAAATAATTTAACCATGAAATCAAAACCCTAAACCCTTAAAAATCTCATCACAAACCAATCTTCATTTCTTGCACCTGTAAGATTTTTTTTAGTTCTACACGAGCTTTGGCTGGTTATTTTTTTATTCCATCTCATTATTTTCTGTTCTCGTAGTTTTAATGATCTATAGAATATTCAAAGATTTAAATTTGTACTTTTGACGTGATTATTTAGATGTTTTTACTAGGTTTTGGTCAGTGTTAGAAGAACGCTGCTTTAATTTTAGGAGCAGCATTTAGGTGCTTGATATTAGCTTATGAAATTATTAAACTTGTTTCGATGATTGTTCGTGGTTAGGTTTGGCTTATTGAAGACGAAGCTATAAACTATTTATTTTGCAAACTGAAGAAGGATTTTCCTGATCCTATGTTCTATGCTTATTGCTATAGTCTTTTCTAATCTGGTTTACAGGGAAGTGTTTTCAAGGGTTTTGGGTTTGGGTTTTGAGTTTAGGATTAAATTATTTTTAATTAAAAATATGGTCAAATTGAAATAATGTGTAAATAATGAGGGTTAAATTTATTATTTTTTCGATTTAAGACTAAATTGTTTGAATGTGCAAACATGAAGGACTAAATATGTTATTATACAAAATATTTTAATTGCCACATTACTATTTTAACAGCTGTTAACGGGTCAATGGTAAAATTGAAACAAACTTAAAAGTTTAATCGTAACATTGAAGCAATTGAAAGTTTGATTATCAAATTAAATAATTAATCAAAGTTTAGTGACTATTTATAAATTTTACCTAAAAAAAATTAAAGTTGGATTTGGATCACTTAATAGAAACGCTACATTCTTGATTTTACCCATTTTCCCATGATGGAAGTTGATCAGATCAGCATGCAACCCATCTAGGGATATGGTAAAGAGAATATTCAATATTAATATATTGTTTTAGAAAAATAAAATTGTGGACTCCGATATTATCGGCTTGGAATAGGATAGAAAGCACCCACCATTGGATATTGGATTTTTTTCCCCAATATCAACTGTCAATGCTCTTTGTACCATAAATTAGGCTCTTTACAAAAAAAGAACATGCTTTTCTTTGTATTTATACAAACAAGTCAAAAGGCAATACTTGATTTTTTTTTTCTTTTTGAATTAGTTTTACATACTTGCAAATTATGTATCTGATTTATTGAGCGACTAATTTAGATTAATTTTTTAATTCAATTTAGAATTCGAACATCAAATGCCTAACATCCATTCGAATCAAACTAAACTTTGTAAGAGAAAAGCAGATTCTAAAAATGAAAAATAAAAATGAAAGAAAGTAATACAAAAACTGAAAAAGATGGTGTTAAAAATTAAAACAAGGAGGGAAAAAATCAAAGTAGAAATCATTTAACAGAAGATAAAAAAGAATGAAAGGAAAGAAAGGGACCACAACATGTGAATGGGAAGCTCCAACCAACAAGAATTGGGACCCAAATTGGACAACTCAATCATATTTTTTTTCCTACAATCCAAATTCGTCGGTGATCTCTCGGTGATCTCTCTTGTTAGATTAGATCTACGCTTAACCCTATTTCTTTTAGCTTTCCTTTTTCAAATCCACTTCCCCAGATTTTTATTATTTTCGTTTCCTTTTTGGTATAAAATGTTTCCATTAAAAAAACCTTTTTTTCATTAATCAACCCATCTATGAAAAAAAAAGATTTAAAATTGATGACAGATGAGCGGTGATTGAAAGGGAAACGCACAACAAACCCCCCACTTTCTCACATTAACTTATTCCCCTCTTTCTCAATAATCCCTAAACCCCTTTTCTCTTCTTATTGTCCACCCCCATTTTCCTTCCATCCAAACAATGCCTCTGCTTCAGTCTTGAAACCAGGTTCTCTCTCTCTCTCTCTCTTTGCATTTTGCTTTTATTTTGTTCTTTCTTTTTTTTAAAAAAAATGAAGTGTTGGAATACATTTCGGATTTTCAATTTCCCTTCTGCATTTTGGGTTTTGCTTTCTGTATGGTTTCTCAGAAAATGAGAAAAGGGTACCCATTTCCTAGTACTAACTCTGTTCTTTGTAATTCATTAGTAATTGTTGACTTTCTTTTTTACTACATTCTTATTTTCCATGTATCCAAACAGGCTCTTTGGGGAAAAATCTAGCTTTTTAGCTTCTTTTTTTTATATTTTTTGTAGTATTTTTGCTTGGTCAATTTACATGCTAAAATGACAACTTAACTGATTCTTCAAACTTAGAAAGGGACAACTTTTTCCATTTATAAAATTCAGCTCAATTGGAAACTTCATGATTGACAGGATTAATATTGCCTAATATGTTGCTGTAGAGTTTTTAATTCCTTCATTTTTTATTTTTATATGATAAAGAAATTTGACTGCTTTGTTAAAATAATGATTAAAAAATAGTAATTTTAGCTGCACAAGGTAATTTCCAAAATGGGATTTTAAGTCTTTGCTAACCCATTTTATAGCCGTTTTAATTATTTTTTCGTTTGGGTTTAATCTTATAAATACTTAAATCAAACGCCTTTTATATATTTTTTATTTTATGACAGTAGTTATTTTTTTCTCTTCTATTTTTGTGAACAGAAAAACTAAGACTTAATCAGAAAATAAGTTATGAATAATTCATGGTTTGACAAAGGCCTTGATGGGGTCAACGATGATTTCTTTGATGATGTAATCAAGTACTTGGATTTCCCATTGGAAGATGATGAAGTTGGAGAAGGTGTTATAGAGGATTTCCATTTGCCTATTGATGACGAGGAACCGAACAATGGTGGCGGCGGCGGCGAAGAGTGGGATTGTAACTTTCAAAACTTAGAGCCGCCGCCAGCTAATGTTCTGGCCGGCATGTCTAATGGCTTTTGTGCCGATTTTTTCACGGATGGTTCAGCGAAAAGCCATTCCATTTCAGTGAGTTATCCTTGTTTTCCTCACTCTAGTGATGACTAATGTACGTGTTTATGAATTTAGTAGTTCACTCTAGTGATCACTGATATATGTATTTTTGAATTGAGTGGTGGTACTTCGAAGTGAGTGATTACCGTGCTTACTATGAGGCGTTTACATGGAATTAGTGGCACGGGACTAAACTCGTTCCTTGCCTAACGAGAACTGTCAAATGGATTAGTTTTCCAAGGGTCTGATAAGTTTCAGCTGTAGCATACATTCTACCCTTTCCATGTTGACATGCTAAGTGCTTTGTTGAATAAATGACTGCATGCGCACTTTCACAGTTTGCTTTTTGGAAACTGGAAAACAACCGTATAGCAATGCGGGGATCTTTCAACTTTGTTTCGAAGATATGCAGTGTTTCTCCATCCCCTGAAAGCACTTGCACAAATCGGTCATTGATTGAAATGTAGGGTGCTCTTGACCGAGTATTTGCGACAGCAGGTTATTTAGCATGCACAATGTACTGCATTGTATTTTGTGATGCGGTATAATAAGAACATGGTTCATATTATGATAAGTTTATAAGTGATCTATTCCATTGTTGTAGCTTATAAATTATTCTGAATTTGATAGTCTCTTCTCTGTTAACTTTTTCAATTCAATCCTCGTACAACTATTATTAATATAAAATGAATAACTATTCCTTTAGGTGGTTTGCTTTTGGTTTCTTTTCGTTTATATTTTATTTTTATAAGAAAATAAGATTAAAATCTTCCTTAGCCTTGTATCTTTTAGCTAAATTTGTCTTCTGTTTTGTATCTAGTGTAATGGATCTTCTCAGCTAAACCACCAGTCAAGCACTACGGAGGCATCCTCGAGCAGAAGTGCTACCCCGAACAGTGAGTCAGCCGATGTCAAAGGTTCAATCAGGTTCCAAACCTCCAGTCCCGTATCTGTACTTGAAAGTAGCAGCACTTGCTCTGCTGCAAAGCCAGCATTTATCAACCCTAAGCCCTGTTTCCTGGTGAAACGTGGTCGAAGCAAGCGCAGAAGAGCATCTTCCTTTAACCTGCACTTCACATTGCCTTTTACATCCTCCACCTCCTCTACCGCGAGAGGATCTAATTCTTCGGTTGGTTCTGAATCCGAATCAGAAAGCCATCTTACTGAGGAACTTGCCAAAAGGAGACTGAAGAAGAAAAAGAACCTGATATGGCTTTCGGGCTTCGATGATATGAAGAAATCCCCTTCCGAACAACCTACCGGAGTTAGGAAATGCTTGCACTGTGAAGTTACGAAAACTCCACAATGGAGAGAAGGACCAATGGGGCCAAAAACTCTTTGTAATGCATGCGGTGTTCGTTTCAGGTCCGGCCGTCTCCTTCCCGAGTATCGTCCTGCTGCAAGTCCTACATTCGTCCCAGCATTGCACTCCAATTCTCATAAGAAGGTGGTGGAGATGAGGAAAAAAGCCAACTTGCCGACGACCATGTTTGTTGGCCCACCAGAATTGATTAGTATGTAGATTAAGCTTCACATAGGGAGGAGCTTCATTGTTATGCGTCTTATATTTTTGCTTTTTGGTTGTCAGTGTGTACATTGATGGAATAAGTAGGAACTTTAGAATGATGGGATGTTTTGCAAATGAGGAATATTAGTAGGTAGGAAAGAAATCTCAGTGAAAGTAGGGAGTCAATGAAGGGTGGATTTTCAAATTAGGTTTTAATTTTAGTGATGTACCAGTTTTCACCCTATTCATTTATTCTTCTTAATTTCAATTTCTATCTCATTTTATTTTTTCATTTCGATTGAATATATTTAATAATATTCGACACGATACGAAACGATGACATGAACAATGCCACTGGTTAAAATGATTAAACTGCTGTTACATATAGAGGGAGGACACCAAACCCAGACTGCCCGACACTAAAGCAATGGGGCATCATTGTTTGCGTGGAGTTAAAGGAGAGGCATTATTCATCAAAGTTTAAGCTACTTGTTCTCTATTTTGCTTTTTATTAAAAAGAAGAAGAAGATGCTCCTTGGCATATTGGATTTGATTGAATTTCAAGGCATGTTTTAACCAATCATTGAAAAGGCAAGATTACAATCAACCCTTTTATCTTTTCTTTCTTCTCTTTGTTTTGTTTATTAACGGTGGAGGTGAGCATTCGATCAAGTCGAATAAAAAAAAATTGAGTTAGTTGAATCTATGAGTTCTATTTTATAATTCAATCTTTATTTCAATTTTTTCAAGTTGTTTGAGTTTCTGTTCAAATTTAATTGTATATATTTATAATGTTATGGTAATAATTGGTGCTTTCTATAACCATATGTGATATACATATATATTTGTTCATATGTGATATACATATACAAGGAAAGTTGTGAAACTCGACTTAAACTTGAAAACTAATCCACTAATTACTAAAATTTAGAGTTACTCGAATTCTCATTTTATAACTCAAACTTTATTTAATTTTTTTAGTCGAGTTAATGAAATCTCGATTCGAGTTAAGTCGAGTCAAGTTTTTTAGTGTCAAACTGAATCGAAAAATAGTTTTTTCGAGTCGAGTCAAATTTTACTCGACCCTAAAACAAAGAATTTCTTTGAATCCCAACCCATCATTACAAATAATTTATACTTAAAATGCAAGTCAAATTCAACTTTCCACCATACCATCCCACACACCCAAATATGTATGTAGAAAGAAACATTGGAAGCAACCATAACCATAATGTCCAAATGCATCCGGGTAGGGTAGCAATAGCATGGCATTTCCTTTCTTATTTCATTGATGAGCTCCTGTTTACTTTCTGAAAATACAACTGAAATTGGAAGGAAAATATGGAGTGGGTACTTGTTCTTTTCCTTTTTTTACTCAACACAAGGGATGGACATAGAGGTTCGCCCCCTAACATAAAATTTTACGTCTGTATCTGCTTAACACAATGCATGTAACTCTAACCCACTTAAAAAATGACATTTGAGTTTGAAGTTAAGTATGGGGGATCTTTTGATCCAATTCTCATATTGTCTTATTATAATATAGACAGTTGAGTTAAGAGATTGAATTAGGATATAACATTAAAAAGTTAAATTCTCTAATTTAGAAATTTGTAGGGATTTAAATCAAAATATTAAGGGTTAATTTGACTATATGTAAACTAATAGGATTTAAAAGTTAACTAAACTCAAAAAGTTAAGGACTGGTATGACAAATTATGTCCTTGGTTGACTTGTAAATTAGGTGAGTTATCTTTTTTGAAAAGAGAAATTCAATTTACATAAAAAAAATGTTTTCTGTTGACGTATAAGTTATTTTTCGACTAAGCTATTTTCAATAAAACAAATATAAGAAAAGACTGTTATAAGTTACGGAACATATTTTTAATATATAGTCTGTATAAATTAAAATTTATACGAGTTTATTGATTTTAGGATTTAAGGATCTTATTTAGACTTTAAAATTTTAAATTATAGAATTTAAGATTTAGAATATATGATTTAGTTCTAAGATTAATGAGCTAGGACTTAAAATTTTAGATTTTAAGTAGTTTTTACATCGTATGTATATTAAAATATAATTCATTAATGATTGTATAAAGATTTAGGCTTAAGGGTACCATAAGCCCTTGAACTTAAAAAGAAATTAATTAAGCCCTAGAATTTTTTTGGCACTCAATTAAGCACGTATACTCCAAAATTTCATCAATTCACCTATTTGACCAACGTTGATTGTTAAATCTAATTTTTTTAAATCAGTTAGTGCAATGCGTCATGTTACAGTGTTGTCACTTTTCATTTCCAGACTTTTTTATTCTATTTAAAAAAATCTTTTAAAGTTCTAAAAATTCTAAAAAAACTTATAAAAATTATAAAAATAGTTTTTTTTTTTAAATTGTAAGTCTCGCATGAAAGAATTGTACTGGGTCACGTGACAGTCATATCTCAAGAAAAAAATCATCAAAAATTAATGGCCAAGATTGATCAAAGAACTTAATTGATTCAACTTATTAGTTCGAAAGTTTAACTGGGTGCAAAGAAAAAGTCAGAGACTTTATTAATTTTTTTTAAAATTGGCTTAACAGTCAAATAAGTGCCCAAACTATACATTTTTACCAAAGAAGTGCCTGAACTATATTTTAATAGGTGTCTAACGTTTTCTTCCATGACCCAAATATGTGTCTCACCGTGACAGACATTATTTTTTCTGTTATCCAATAAAATACGAACACGTTGCATGGTTTATCATTTTTTGAAGTTAAAATTCTAAAATGAGAGAAATGAAAAAATATTAATTAACGCAACAATCTTCAATTCTTCTAAAAGCCCTAAACCCTAACTTTAAATTCCTTCACTTCGACCATTGATTCAACCATCACCCTTGTCTTCATCGGACTCCCACTACTAAAAACCTCATCATCTCATTGTAAAAAATCGACGAATGAACTGTCAATTGTACCGTCGACGAACACCCAACAATAAGGGAAAAAAGAGGCAGATTGGGTTCTCACCGACGAGTAGAGGATGACGAATGTCGAACTGTGAGGTGTACGACGCTTTGGGCGGTGAACGGTGAACCATCGACTTGTGGGGATGTCGGACGATGAGGGAGATGTAATTTGGGGGTTTGATTGAAAAAAAAATTAAAATTTTGAGATTTTTAAAGAGATTCAAATTTTCAAAAAAAATCTGAAATTAAAAAATATATAAAAAGGCCACATGTCATATTGTGATTGGATGACGGAATTTTTTTAATGTCCATCACGGTTAGGTACCTATTTGGGTCACAGAAGAAAACGCTAGGCACCTATTTAACTCAAAATATAGTTCAAATATATATCTAAAAAATTATAATTTGAATACTTATTTAACTATTAAGCCTTTAAAGTTCAAAAGTTTTTAAAGCACCCTTAAACCAAAGATTTATTACGGTAAGAATTCTACTAATGATAATGGAGAAAAGCTTATCGATTTCCTCATTCTTCCTCTCGTACATAGTTTAATGTGAACTTTATTGTAAATGAATGTATAAAGGTTTATTATTGTAAGAGCTTAAAGTTTGTAAACGTCTACTTTAGAGAGGTCTTTCATTGTTTATACAAATCTTCGAATTTGTATTTGTGTAGGTTTTAGTTTAACTTTAAAAATTATAGTGGTTTTAATTGAGCCTTAAAATTAGTGAAAGAGAATTATAAAAGTAGTATCGATTTTCATCCATCAAAACATCTAATTTTAACTCAGGTTTGTAAAATATTGATGTCGTATAAATATATTTCGATACCAAAACTCAGAAAAGTGCTATTTAGGCTCAAATTTCACTTCTAATTCCCCTCTAAAATTTGTAACATAACCCTACTTGATTTCTAAAGTTTTATGAAGGCATATAATATCATTTTACACCATTTTTAATAACTTAAAGTACATGCATATTTCAAAGCATGCTAGCACTCAACACTCATTCATGCACTAACTAACATTACAAAGCATCATAATTAGAATAGTCAATCCTTTTTTTTATCAATGGACAAATTGCCCTCTAGGTCCCTTCTTTTCAATTCTTTTATAAAAGCACTAATTTTAGCCCAATAAACCTAACAAGGCTCAAAACTTGCCCCAAGGGATCCCAACATCTTAGTAATACACCAAATCAAGTCTCGAGTCAACATTCCTTCGTTGACTCAAAAATCTGGATTGTTACAAAATGTAAGCAGTTAAGGCTAAATCACAATAAAATCGTCGTAGCCATATATCTATTCTTTCATCTTTAGTGAAATAAAATTCTAAAGTACCTATTCACTCCTTCTTTGTAAAATCTAATCCGCCAAGCCTGACAAGTTGGTTTTGGATTGAGTCAATTTGGTTGAAGTTATTACATGGTCGAGTCATCAGAAGCTATCGATTAGGTTTGTTGGTTGGGTCATTTTTGGTTTAACACTCAAGTTTGGGTCATTTTAAGTTTTTCGTGCAACTATTTCAAGTCATGAAATTTGGGTTTATATCGTTTTACGTTCAAATCATTTTGAATATAATATCATTTGATGTATTTCATTTTTAAGTTCAAGTTAGACAACTTCAAGTTATTAACTTTTATGATCAATTCATATTTGAATTTGAGCTAATCGGATTAAATTTTCGAGTTCAGATCAAGATCGAGTAGTGTAATATATAACATGTATTGCATTTTAGGAGATGGCTTAACCAAACTTGTAATCCCGGCTAAGCTGGCTCTTAGGAAAGCTCAATCTTTCAAGTCCCCCAATAAATGAAGGCCCAATTCCAAAAAAAAAAAGAGTCAGAAATTGGAACAAAAATTTCCAATGGCTCATCATTGGATCCATCGAATTAAGCGTACTTCGAATTCCATTCATTCATCAAAATTCTTGATTCATATCATTTTGCGCGTTGATTAAATATTCAATTACTTTATACTTTCGAGCAAGCACATTTGGCCGGTTGACTAAATTGCTCATCTTTGTTCTTTCATATTCTTTTAGGACATAAGTTCTAGACTCACTAGGAGTACCCTCTTCTTTTTCCTTAGAGTCTTCATTCTCTTCTCCTCTAGATAATATTAAGATTAGAATTAAGATTTGTCAAAAAAAATTACGTTATACTTCCGCGACATACATGAATTACCTTATGGAACATGCCATTTCGGTTTTTATTTTTAAAAACCTTGAAAATTAAATTGAAAACATCAATACTCAAAAGTATGATATACAAGAAACGAATTTTTTTGAGACCATGTTTGAAATTTTACATTTTGAGATTTTTTTTTTGAATAATGAGAACTAGATTTTATTAAAAATAATGAAAGACGTCACAAATACAATGCACCCAAAAAATAAAAATGGGGACTAAATTTACCAAAAACTTTATATAAAAAAATATGAAGCCCAAAGGTGCAAATAAAAGCAACTCTTCCTTTATCGATGTACATCATAAAGAATCCAAAAACCTTCACGAACCTCCTTGTATCTATCCAATCAAGACGCTTTACGAAATAAAAAATGAGTAGCGAGTGAATCAAACGATCAGGCAGAGTGTTCCACTACGCAACTCAGGGAATCAAATTTTCTATGACCATCGGCAAACCCAAATAAAAAAGAAGCGTCGTGTGGATCTTTGAGCGAGCACCAAACGACCATTACGAGATACGAAAAACGTGTCAAATGGAAAAGGAAACGTACCACGAAAGCAAAGAAAACGTGCTACAAAGGCAGAGGAAAAACGTACCACAAGAACGAATATTTTTATTAAAAAATAAAAAAATCAAGAAAAAATAAAAAAAATCAAGAAAAAACAAAAACAAAAACTAAATTTATAAAAAAACAAGTGAAATAATGAACACTGACGATCGACAACCAATACAAAGTTTAGTGTCGTCGCCAGTTAAAAAATAAAACTTGTTAAAAGCCTTGCGTCGTTAAGAGACAATGGAAAGAAAAGCAAGTTAATACCAACAAGTATTTGGTGCATTGGTAAGACACATTGCACTCCCAAGGTGAGGACGCGAGTTCAAACATTTGAGACGATATTGTTGGGAGGGGCAGTCTCGCACCCCGAACATGAATCATAAAATGAACATACATATTACCAAAAAAAGTTAAAAACTCGCATAGAATTTTCTCAATTTTATTATTTTTTATATTTTTGAACAATGACATATGAATTTTATTAAACACTATAAAAGATATTACAAATATAATACATCAAAAAAGAGGAAAAAAAGGGATGGTCCATTAAAATTCTCATAAAAAGGTGCAAAGAAAAGCAAATACTTACATATAGATTAATATACTATCAAAAACCCAAAAACTTTCATGATTCTCTTTGTTTCTAACCAAACAAGACAATTTACGGGATAAAAAATGAGTGGTGAGCGAAGGAATCCCACATTCCTAGTGTAAATCGCTTCGTTTTAGTTTATATACACTAACTTGTTACTTTATTTTCAAGAGCGAAGTAGGTAGTCCCATATACATAAATTTTGTGCATGATTCATTTTTAATCGGTGAGAATTCAATTAAGTCGACTTAAAAAATTTTAAGTTGATAAATTTTATTTTATGATTTAAATTTTTATAATTTGAGTCGAGATTATGAAATTCGAGTTGAGTTGAGTTGTCGAGTTTCTATAAAAATTGGATTGTAATTATTTATAATGTTATAGTAAATATTGATTCTAATTTAAACGATTTTTTTAATCATATAAGATATACATATATATTTCTTTATATTTTTTCACATGTTTGAGTAAGATTTATAATGTTATTTAATAAAAAATATTTCATCTAAAATTCTAAAATATTTTTTATAATTTACAAAAAAATACAATTGAACGACCAAATTGAATAAAATGTAAAGTTAAGGGATAAAATTTCAAAATGAATAAATTTTGTTAAAAATATGAATTGAAGTTACATAGATATTATACAGTGGTAGTGGAGCATGTGGTTTAGATTTGGTCAAAATAGACTTAAAACGGAGGATGAATTATGAAGAAACCATACAAAGTTGAGGGGTTAAATTGAAAAAAGAAGAAATTTATTTTCAAAAATATGAATTTAAGCTAAATATGTATTATACAATATTTATGAGCATTTGGTTCAAATTTGGTCCAAATGAACTTAAAACGAACGATGAAATGAAGAAATGAGGAAATCATACAAAGTTGAGGGATTAAATTGCAAAAAAAAATATTTTCAGAATGTTTATCGTTAGTTGACTAACAATTTTCATGAAAATGTGTCATTTTAACCTATAATAAAACGTTGAGAGTTAAAGTACTTTAAAAAAATATGAACTAAAGTGACTATCTTATCAAAAGTTGAGAGCATTTTTGATATTATTCCTTTCCTTGAAAAGCAAAAACAAAACACCATCTTTGTCACACTTGTACTTTGAACCAAAGTTTAAATGAAAATACAAATCGCGAGAAAGATAATTCATTCATATAATAATGCCTTTCTGCTCTGCTTTTCCTTTTTTTTTTCATTATTAATAACCGTAGAAATTTTAGTTAAGTTGACATTGATATAATTAAAGACTAATGAAGATTGCAAATTCTAGAAAATCTAAATGTGCAATCTCCTCAACTCAATTAGTTGACAGTTTAACAAGATTGTTAAATGGTAATTTAGTTGGTCGGGATTAATTAGGATAAAACCTTAAAAAATCGAGAGGATAATTAAAAAATTAATAGTAATAGCTCGAAGGGTAAAGTACATCTTTTATCACTTTAATTTTTAGTGTGCTTTTGTTGTGGTCATCCAACTACAAAAGTTTTCAATTTGATCGCTAAGCTTTCAAATTTTATTTGTTTAAGTATAATGTCGTGATGCTACAACCCCTAAACATTGTGTTTTATTTTTTTATTTGTGAAATTTCCTAATATTTTTAACTTTCTTTTTTTTCTTGGTTGACATCTTTCTTTATTGACGTTTAACTGTCATTGGTCATCATCTGCAACGTAATTGGCACCAAGTGTTTTCATTTCTTTTCTTCTTCTTCTTCTTCTTCTCAGTTTGGATTTCATTGAAATCAACTCAACTCAAACAAAAGTTTGGAACTTATCTTGGTCCGAAATACAATGTTTACCGCTTGATCAACGTGGAATCATTATATCTGTATTAGGATCCACTTACATTAAGTAAAACTCAATTAGCTCTATACTAATTTATGATCATTGAATGTGTAAATATATATGTTAGGATCCACTTATACTAAATAAAGCTCAATTAGTTTTATAATAATTTATGATCATTGGAGGAGTGAAATGTACGAATCAGATTAAACACTCTTATTTTCCCCTTAAAATCTTCACATTTTCAACTTTTAATTGCATTCATCCATTTCACTCGTCTAATGATAATAAATTAGTGTAAACTAATAGAGTATATATTTATATATACTTTGCACCAATAAAACAAAGAGATGTCGAGATTTAATGTTCGAGACCTTAAGGTGAGAAGGTTTTAGGAGTTTTTTTTATAAATTTACCAAAGATTTTCAAGATTTTTTTTGTAATTTATAAAATTAACAATCAATAGGGTTGTATGCGACGAGAAGACACGCTACTCTTTTAAAAGAGAATTTAAATTCGAATATTAAAAATGACTTTGTTAAAAGAGAATTACAAATTTTAAACATAAACCATGATATATAAATATAAGAAAATTAACAATTATCCCATTATGTTATGTAGAGGTGTTAAAATTTCACCCACCCAAATGTCAAAGTAAAATCACCAGCATGTCAAAATACTGTTACCGCTAGTTTCAGTTGGTTGGTTTGGTTGAGTTGAAAGAACATAAGGACAGAGATTCCTGGGTTGTCTGCCTCGTCTCATCTTTAGCCTCGTTGGGTTGGGTCCCACTGCTTGTGATGCATGTCCCCACGTCATCTTCTCACGGTCCTCGAGAAGCCCAATGTCCTCTTATCACCCATGGGTCCGAACCGTGCTTTCCACGCCACGTGTACGTTATCAGGCTTCCTTTCGTCACCCGTGGGTCAAGTTTGCCCAACCCATGGTTGGTCTTTAGCTGTCAGAACTCAGAATAACAAAAATACAAAAAAAGTTGGCTTGACGCTAAAATGCGCAGACGGCACAGTATAGAATATACCGAAATTATTTTTGATTTAGATCCGTGAGTTTTTGAATTTTTTTAGATAATAAAGAGCATATAATATTCAAATAATTGTTAGGATATTGTTGTCCAATTTTTTTTATTTCAAGGACTAGCGTGTTTTTATTTTTATTTTATGATTTATGGTAATTTCTATTACATCAATGGGACGATTAATGATTTTTGTTGAAGTTACGTTAGAAGTCGACATGTAATTTGGTCGATTTTCTCTTTATTTGCCTAAAGTCGGCATATAGTTTAACCGACTCTATTTTTCTCTATAAAGAGTGCAATAGATTCGAAAATAAAAATGAGAGTGCTATGGATTCAAAAATGCTTTTTAATAACAATATCAAAAAATTGCGGATAAAGTTTTATGAGAAAAAAGTTTAAAAGCTTTAAAAGTAATTGATGGATGATTAATATGATTATTATAAAATAATTTAAATTTTATAGATTAAAATGTATTTATATATGTAATGTTCGTTAGTTTAATTAGTTTAAAATTAAAAGAGTTTATTTATTCAAAAAGAATTAAAAGAGTTTATGAATAATTTAGTATGAACATAATGTCAAAAAAATCTTAATGTTTGACTGAATAATCATTTTGATCCTTATTTTTTTAAGTGTTTTAATCTTCATCTTTACATTATGGGTCAAAATGACCACTCCATAGATGAAAACTGTTAGTCAACTAACAATAAACAGTTTGAAATGACTTGTCAGCAGAAAAATAATTTTATATTTTATAAAATTATTTTTTAACTGATGCGTCATTCTATCAAGTCAGTATATTTGTCACTTCATTTCAAGTCATTTACCGTTAGTTAACTAACAGTTTTCATTCACATATGGGTCATTTTGACCTAAAATAAAACGTTAAGATTAAAATGCTTCAAAAGAAGAATAAGGGTCAGACTGATTATCTAGTCAAACGTTAAGAGTATTTTTTGACATTATACCTTTAATATATATATATATATATATATAAGTTTTTAAAGAAAATTGGGATGTTTTAGCCAATTTGAGAGCCTTGCTTTGGTCTTAAGATTTTTTTCCATGCAACTTTTTTTAGGGTTAGGCCATGAAAATGGTTGGCCTAACCATGGTTATGGCCACCAAGTTTGCCTTTTTAAGATACAAAACAATTAGGCAATACACCTTTGTAATGCGTTGTACAATCACATTTTTTAAAACATATGAGAAATTATAAGATTCGTTGTAAGATCACATTTTTAAAATATATATGAGAAATTATAAGATTCGTTGTAAGTTTTAAATTTAAAAACAATATTCATAAGATAACATGCATTTTTGTTGCATTAGAAAATGGGTCATGCCACAAATACAAATATTTTGATCCAAAATAAATATACTCTATTCAAAAAAATATACTATATATTAAATAATTTATTGGGTTAGTGTCACGGATTAATCAGATATCAATTCTGTTGAAGTATTACTTAAAAATATATAAGCACGAGAAAAAGATTATCACATGTTGATGCATGGAAATTTTTTGTTTATCATAAACTAGACATCTTCTTTAAAGTTGATGCATGAAAATTTTTTGTTTATCATGTTGGTACCCAAACTTTGCCGCATTGTCCAATGTTTTGATATTTTTATTAACGATGTTAATTTTTAGCGACGTGATAATAAAAAGATTATATCACATGTTGATGATGTCGTCATCAAATTTATTTTTAAAAATCTTTAAATTATTAAAATTTATAAATAATAATAAAATATTCAAAACAAAAGATATATTGAAATGAATCGAGTAGCCTTACAAAATTCTGTCTAATCGATTAGTTTTGTTTCTCATTTGTTTATTTTTATTTGAACATTCAATTCATTATTCATTTTACCACGAGAAAAATATTTGTTTTTAATGTAAAATCTTGGAATTTCACTCTCATTCACCTTTTCAATTATTTTCTTATTTTTTTTTACGAGTGAATTTTTTTAATTATTGAAATAAATGTCCATATATTTTTCATTGAAACATACTTTTCAATTGATACGTCGATGGTGACTTTGATTTATTACAGCAATCTTTAAATGCGAAACTTCAACTTTAAATAGTATTAAATGCAATTATATGGCCAAGAAAATAGTTTTTTTCTTAAAAAAAAACTATCTGAAGGAAAAATAAATGGTCTATTTTGAAAAAGATCACTTGATAAGGCAAAGAAAATAGAAACCAACATCTTAACCTTAAGAGGTTTAGTTGGGAACCGACAGTTAGGCAAGTGGGACATGTGACTAAGATGCTGTGTTTAAGCATAATATGAGCATAGCTTTAAAAACAATCCGAGCACATTAGTGTATGGTCATACAAACCAATTTAATTGTATGAAGTTGATATATATGGACATGATCTAATTAGGCAATGTAAAATTTACTCACTGAAGTTTAGACGTTAAACATTTTTTGTTATCGAAGTTTAGACATTGTACTTTTTTGTCACTTTATTGTTCACCGTCGCCATCGTTCGGTATCAAATTTCACCATTTGTTTTTTCTTATTCCCTAAGTTAGAATCCAACCTTCATTTCATCAAAAGTGCCCTGAAGTCCACAAATCGGGCAAAAAAACTTTTAGTTTTCTCTCTTCGATCTCACTCTTCCGTCGTCGGATAGAGCTCGTTTCTCAGTATATTGCTTCCCTCATGCCGATAAAGAGTTCCACCGTTCGAATCTTGGAAAAATTCTTTTATTCTTTGGTAAATAAACGTCGTCAAAAAGTAAACGAAAGAGTGACAGAAGACGTTCGTTGTCTAAACTTTAGTGAGTAAATTGAACATTTTGAAAGTTTGGTGACCAAAATAGGTTTGAGAATAAAATTTAGTGATGATTTACGTAATTTACCCAAAAATTAAAAATAAGGAGATTTTGAATGATAAAAAGAAGAGAAATGAATAAATTTACTCTCATGTTAACGTTAATATTTAAATTTCATATACTTGTTTAATATCATTTATGCTTGAAGTTCACCCTCGTATTAATGTTGATTCTTCACCAACTACAAAGACCATGTTTTCTTCTTGCTTTCTAACATGTTAATGTGGTTAAGATTGGTCCATATACGCTTTGATATGATCCATGCCCCACTGTCGGTTTTTTATGCTGTTTCCTCGCCAAAAGCTTTCAATGTGTTGTTTTTCTTGTGGGGTTTTCTCATTTGTTTGAAATGCATGGTTTTTAGGGCATTTCCTTCCTTTCTTTTCAGTCTTTTGTCTGGTTTAGGTTAAAGATTCTGCCAACCATTTCGAGTTATTCTTGGATAATGGTGACAAAAATAAAATTGTTTGAGCACCTGGCAAGCATTTCCCCAATTTTTGTTGTGTTGTATTTCCAAGGTTGTAACCAAAACTTTAGCTTTCGATTGAAGCCTTGTGGAATTGGAAGTAGTGATCTTAAAGCAATGAAAAAAAAGGTTATTATCTTATAAGGAATTCAAAAAATACCGTCAAATACTGCATTTCAAAGTTTTCTATATCTGAAATTTTACTTTTTCTTAAGTCGATAAATATAATTCTGCATTTCAGACTTTCAGTCATTTATTTGCATTCCAATTGTCGTAACTAATGAAGTGTTTCACTTATATATATATTATTTTTATTTAACTTATATATATAATTATAATCTTACAATTAATCGATCACAATAATAATTAAGGTGGTACTTGAACGTCACTTAACATATATAATAGTCTTAAGGTGATTACAAGGTAGTATCTGTTCATACATATTTTTAACACGAGTCTCTTAGGATGAACATCATCATCTTTTCCACTATGACCACTGTTACAAGTATAACAATCCGAGACGAAGGAAAAATAAAAAGAACTTTTATTAACTGAACAAAAGAAATACAGTATAGAAAAAATACTTGAAATTGGACAAAACTCGACTGGAATCGGTTGAGGCCTGTAATTACGCAGTTTTCTTAAGACAGATTTTCGACCACTCAGAGGTGCTTGATATCTTTGGTCGTCAGTCTCCCAGGATACAACAACGAGATGATCAGCTATAGTTGCATTGCAGCAAAGATCACGAACTATACCCTTGTTTTTTTCTATCACTGAAAATTTGAGGAGAACAAAAAGTTTTTCCAAGTTGTGTTTAACATAAGAGAATATTGGAAACAATATATTTCGAATATAATGGTCATTAATATTGTATTCGAAAAGGCAATCATTAATACCATAAATATCGAATATATTTTCGTGAATCTCAAGCAATATCAGAATAACATTCGAATTAAAGGATACAATATCTTTCCATATATTTATCCTCTTAGTTCTAAATATTCAAAAAGATATGCCACATTTAAGGAAAAATTTAATTCACAATGGGTAAAATATCTGCATGCCCACGAAGAGCTCAACCGGTTCTGACATTCATGTCGCCTACACAGTGCGGGTGCGCCCCTAACCCGAATGAGCTCAATGAGCTTCGATTTGCACCCCCTGTGCCTACGCGAGACACAATTTCAACTCAAGTCATTCAATGACAAGCAAGTGGGTTAGTGTATATAAACTCATCCCATACTTGATATTCTACTAGTGTAGGATATGAGTTCTTCATTTTTCCTTACACAAATTCATAAGTACCCTACTTTGAGCATTAATTTCTCATTTATCACTCAACCATTTTGAGCATATGAGATACCGTTGTAAAGATCTCACATAGTAGAATATGAGTCCATAGATTCATCATTCGAATATCCATCTTTACCCATAGAAAATATGCCTCAAAGTTTCCAATTTATCATGTTTTTCCAATAATCCCTCATATGAATGAAATTGATGATTTTATCAAAAACATTTTGACTCGATGTGGTGATAGATTCTGGATTAATAGAAGTATAGAATAGGCAGGTGTCCACCTTTGAACCTTTTTTTGTGAAAGTATATTTACTTTACTGGCTGACCAATAGACGTGATATCCTTGAACTGTTCTGCCATTTGTGTAAACGATGATATACCTCACACAACTATTATTATAACAAGGATTTTCGTTCTCATGGTTATGCCCCTAAGCCATGGACATCGCCTGGTTCTACAAGAGTTTGAGAGAACTTTGTCCAATAGTCTCCTTGAAGCGGCCCCACTTCACTCTTACAGAGGTGACTTATGTTGCTCGGCTCGCTAAATCACACAATGGTCATTAAAAGCTTTGCTTAGCCTAAACCACTTGATCACTGTTTACATCATAAGAACGAACTTGGGGATAATAACCCCTACAGTGACCGCATAGGTCTATGTAATTAAGTTGTCCCTTTGAACCTAGATTTTGGGATCTCCAGTCAATTAGGTAGGGTTTTTGTTCACAGCGCTGCAAATTTTCATGGGCGTTAGTCTCATTCCTTTTGATGTTTTCTCAACTGCATCTCGATTTAACTATTTGGTTAGCAAGTCTGCCATGTTATCCTTTGATCTAACAAAGTCAATAGAGATAACTTCGTTTGAGATCAATTGTTTAACGGTATTATGCCGACGACACATATGTCTCGACTTACCATTATACATGAAGTTCTATGCTCTAGAATTGTTGCTTGATTGTCACATTATACGCATACTATTGGCACAGGCTTCAGCCATTTAAGAATATCCTCTAAGAAATTTTGAAGCCATTCTACTTCTTCTCTAGACTTGTCTAGAGCTACAAACTTATATTCTATTTTGGATTTAGTTATAATCGTTTGTCTTAAGGATTTCCATGACACAGCTCATTCTTCCAAAGTGAAAACATATCCATTTGTGCCTTTGGCATCTTGAATGTCAGATATCCAACTAGCCTTATAGTATCCTTCTAGGACAGCAGGATCTCTAGAATAATGCAATCCATAATTTTGAGTATATCGAAGATATCTCAGTACACTCACAATCGCTTTTAGTGATTTTCACCTGGATTGCTTGTGAATCTACTTAAATTGTTTACAGTAAAAGTAATATCTGGTCTAATGCAGCTCATGAGTTATATTATACTGCCTACGACCTTTGCATATTCCACTTGGTGAACATTTTCACCTTGATTTTTAAACAGATGTAAACAATAATCTATTGGAGTCATGTCTATACTAGAATCATTATTGTTAAATTTCTCAAGAATTTTTTCCACAGAGTGTGACTAATTCAATATAAGACCATTAGGTGACCTTTTGATTTGTATACCCAAAATCGTATCGGCCAATCCTATATTTTTCATGTCAAATCTTAAATTTAACACGTCTTTGGTACGTTTTACCATTTTATTGTTACTTCTAACAATGAGTATGTCAACAACATACAAACATAGAATAGTATATCCAGTGTTAGTAGTTTTAACATATACACATTTGTCACACTCGTTAATCTTGAAGCCATTGGTCATCATGACATTATCAAACTTCTCGTGCCATTGCTTTGGTGCTTGTTTAAGTCTATACAAAGACTTCACCAATCTACACACTTTCCTCTCTTGACTGAAAACTACATGACCCTTAGGTTATTCCATGTATATTTATTTATCAAGATCTCTATTTAGGAAAGCAATTTTAATATCCATTTGATGTACTTCTAGATTCCGTAAGATGACACTTGCAAGTATCATTCTTATGGATGTTATTCTTGATACAAGAGAAAATGTATCAAAATAATCAAGGCATTCCTTTTTTCGGTAACCTTTTATAACCAATTTAGCCTTATATTTATCAATTGTTCCATCTACTTTCATTTTTCGTTTGAAAAATCCATTTAGAATTTAGTGGTTTAATTATCGGAGGAAGATCCACTAATTCCCATGTATGATTTTTCATGATAGAATCAATCTCACTCTTAATGGCTTCCTTCCACAAGGTGACTTTAGAGGAATGCAGAGCATCACTATACGTTTGAGGTTTAACCTATGGCATAAAGGTTAAGAAATCTGATCCAAATGATTTTTTTCACCCTTTTTCGTTTACTCATTATTGGCTCTATTTTATTTTCAGCCTCTTGTTGATCATTTAGACTATCTTCATCGTTAATCTCTAAAATTTTCTTGTTAAACTTTGATCAACCTCCTTAGATTTATGAGGGAATATATTTTCAAAGAATAATGCATTTTTTGATTCCATTATCGCGTTCTTATGAATCTTAGGATTCCTTGATTCATACTCAAGAAATCGATATGTATTGCTATGTTCTGCATAACCAATAAAAATACAATCCACAGTTTTAGGACCTACTTTTATTCGCTTTGGCAATTGGGTCATTACCTTGGCAAGACACCCTCATATTTTTAAGTGGTTGTATGAAGGTTTTTGACCTTTCCATAAATCATATGGTGTCTTGTTCTTTTTTTTTTGGGAACCTTATTCAAAAGGTAATTAGCTGTAAGGATAGCTTTCCCCCACATGTTCTGTGATAACCCAGAGCTTTCTAACAAAACATTCATTATTTTTTTAGAGTTTAATTTTTTTCAGCTACTCTTTTTGATTGGGGAGAATATGGTGGTGTCACTTCAAGCATAACTTTATGTTGTGAACAAAATTCACCAAATGGTTTAACATATTCACCACCACGATCACTTTTTACCATCTTAATCTTTTTATTAAGTTAGATTTCAACTTTCATCTTATAGAGTTTAAACTTTTCTATAGCTTCGTCTTTACTCTTAAGCAAATATACAAAACAATACTTAGTGCAATTGTCACGACCCTGGTTTAGAACTCAGGTATCGGGTTAACCCGAGGCAAAAGCCTCGTGTATAGGCCATGCTATTAGGCCTTATAAACCTTTTTAGGCTTGGATTATTAGTTTGGGTGTCGGCTTGAGAAGATGGCATGAGGGTACTTTTGGCAAATGCCAAAATAGGATGAAAAAGAGGGAGAAAGCTTTAATTTTCTGTATTTTAGCAGAAATTGGTGATATCACTATCTTTATGTCTTCTTACTCTTTCCTAAACACATTCTTCCTCTTCAAACACCATCACCAAAGGTAAAATTTTGAAGTTTAGCCTCTTGAATCACATTTGGCTTGTAGAGGGAAGTTTTATCAGCATTCAAAGATCTATAAAACAAGGTATGAATGGTTTAAAATGGTGGGGATTGAGGTTTTAGTTGGGCTCTTGATGAAGAACGAGAATGTGTTTTGAGGAGCTCTATCTATGGTTAAATATGAGTTTTCAGATTTCTAAAACTTCTCCAATGGTGTAGTAATCTTCTGGCAATCTTTATTGTAATGGAAAAGGTGGGAGAACCTTTCAAAAGCTTTGGAAATGAGAAGGCTTAAAGGAGTGCCAAGAGCTTCATTCCAACCTATAATTCGAGGTTAGTATACTTCTAACTTATGTGTGTTCATGTGCATCATCATTTTGGTATGTGTTGCTTGAAATATGATATTTTGGTAAAGTTAGGGCTTGGTTGATCGTCAATGGTAGATTCTATAATTGGTGTTGTTTGAGGGTAAAAATTGATAGAAACATACCTAAATGACTCCTCATAACTTGTAAGAAAGGGTTGGGACTCAATGGTTGAGAGTATGGGGCAAAATTAAGGGATTTTCGAGCTCCAGAGTTTGAAATCTAGGCTCGAGTATTAGTATGGTTCATGTCGTACCGTTACGCTCTTATTAAAGATGAACTTTGTAAGCAAAATATGCAAAGGGTATCAGTACGCGTGGGAGCGTACTGATACCAATGTTCTATTGCAATTTCCATTGACCAATTTGGGTATCGATACACCTAAGGGAGTATCGGTACGGGCTGGGATCGGTACGCAATATATGCGTACCAAAGTTGGGTATCAATATGCCATATATGTGTATCGGTACAGGGGGTGATTAAATTTTTTCGAGTCTATTTTGGGTATCGATACTCGATAAAGGGTATCAATACCCAGTGATGGTACCGATACCCATAGAGGTGCATCGGTACGGCTAGAGCAATTTGTTCAATAATTTATATTTTGAGTTTGGGGGTTCCATAATTTGTGATTAAAGTGTCAGCGGGTCTCTTATGACATAAAATGAATAATAAAGCTAAAAAGAGTGTTTTTAACTTATTTCATGGATTATTTGGCCAATAATGTGTTTGAATAAAAGCGAATTGCTTGTAATAGCAACCTAGGGGTCCTTGGTAGATCATGCATGGTTGTGCAATGTGTGCGCACTTGTTTGGTTATATGTTTTTGTTTAGTGGGATCCGGATACCCAGTGAGTGAGTGTTGCAACACATGAAGGTCACTCGATGTGAGATTCTAAGTGATAAAATGAAGGTCATTCGATGTGAGATTTTGGGTGATAATATTTGCTTTATGTGATATTCTGAGCCCCGCTCAATGTGAGATTTCGAGCAAGACTCGATGTGAGATTTCGAGTATATCAGCTCGATATGAGATTCTAAGCAACTCGATATGAGATTTTGAGTATGGGTAGGTTTTCCAGTGTCGGGTGACATTCGGTCTCACTTCTGGTTTGTCTATTGATGTGCTTATGCTATTTGAGAGGTTGTTTTGTGCCTACATGTGCTTAGGCGGTTATAGTAGCATCATTGATTTATCTAACCTTGATATCATAATATCTAGCATGCTCTTAATTATGATTCACCTGAAGCATGGTCGAGTGGTTGTATCCACTGAGCTTTGTTAGCTCAACGTTCAAAATTGTTGTTTCCGTTCGCAGGTAAGTAGTTCGTTCGTGTGTAGTAGAGCACCGCCAAAGCAAATAATTCAACATTGGCCATTGTGGTAGAGTACATGTACTTAGATGTAAATGGCTATGTATTCGTAGGATCCTTGTAATTATAACTCTATTTTGAATTAAATTTGTATCAGTCAAATATTTTAAATGTTGATAATTTGGAGCTCCTATGAATGTTTAAATATTTTTAATACTGTTAAACTTAATATTTTGGTAATGTCATGGTTTGGACTTGATGAATTGGGTTCATTGGTTTTGCAAATAAAAAATTTAATATTAGTGGTTTTTGGCTTGTAGCCCAAATGTAGCATCCAGGTTTTGGGTGTTACAACAATCATCGATGAAGGTAATAAAATACTTATTTATTACTTTTGTGTGGACAAATTTTAAGTCACAAACGTCGCTATGTATTAGATCAAGCAGTTCGATATTTCTTTCAACATTTTGAAATGAAGACCTTATTAATTTTGCCTCAACTCATGTTTTACATTTATGATTATAATTAATATGAAACGAGGGAATGTGTTCTAAGTTAATTAGCCTTCGTAAAGTGTCATAATTAACAGGTCTGAGTCTATTATGCCATGAATTAAGTGACTCAAGCATATAAACGGAAGAAGAAGCAACATTCTTATTCATGTTCTTAGCTTTTACATAGATAACACTGAGTTTCCACATATCATTCAATACATATCCTATACCCATAAATATTCCCCCTTATACAAAATTAGCTTTTGGGGTTCAAGCACCATTTTAAACCCATAAACACTTAAGAGTGTCCCAGAAACAAGGTTTTTACAAATGTCAGGCACATATAACACATACTGCAGCTTGAGTTCTTTGTCTTAAGTCATCTTCAAGACCACAAAATTATTCCCCTTGATCTTAGAAGTTGTAGCATTGCCCATGTAGAGCTTCTCCCCATTGTCGCAAGGTATCAACTAGGAAAATGAGTTCTTATCACATCATATGTGACGGGTGGCTCTAGTATCTAGCCACCATTCTCTTGGGATAGAGTTAACCAGACTGACTTTAGATATTAATGCACATAAGTCCAAACCTTCTACGTTTATGGCAATTTCCTCCACGGTATTGGCCTCTTAAGCTTTGGCTTTTTTTGGTTGTCTGCATTTAGAAGACTTGTGCCTCACCTTGCCACAGTTGTAGCATGTTCTTTGAAATTTCTCTCTTAGAAATTCCACCTCTAGGTCTTACCTTCGACCTACTTTGAGGCTGTTTTTCCCTCTTAAAGTCCCTGACTTCTGCCACATTTACCTTAACATCATTGAAGGTAGCTTTGTTGAGCTTTTTGGCATTACCTATATTGTCTTCTTTTATTCAAAGTTTGACAATTAGTTCCTCTACTATTATTTTCTTTTATTTGTGCTTCAGGTAATTTTTGAAGTCACTCCACCCAAGGGGTAGTTTCTCAGTGATGGCAGCCACTTGAAAGGATTCACTAATGATAATTCCTTCAGCAAGGATTCCATAAACAATCAGTTGGAGTTCCTTTACTTGACCCACAACAAGATTGGAGTCAACCATAGCATAGTGCAAGAATTTGGCAACTAAAAACTTTTTAGCTCCAACATCTTCGAATTTGTATTTGAGGTCCAATGCCTTTCACAGCTTTTTAGCCGTTTCATGAACTGAGTATACCATATAGAATAAATTCGCTAATCCATTCAGGATATAGTTTCGACACAGATAGTTGGAGTTGTTCCAAGGCTCGACAATATTAAAGACAGTAACATAGTCTATCTCTCCTTCACCCTCTCCTTATTTTGAAAACGGGCGATCTTCATTCAAGAACTTGACTAAGTTCAGTGTGGTCAAATAGAAGAGCATCTTTTGCAATCATGTCTTGAAATTTTGTCCATAGAATTTCGCGGGCATCTCGTTGTAGTTAGCTACCACACCCGTCAGATTCAAAACTTGATTCAAATTCTGATTTGGGATCAACACTCTAGTATTCAAGTTGGTTGCATCGATGATATTTTCCATAGTCATTGTTCTGTTCAAAACAAAGAAGCATAATCAATAATAATAAATAGAAAATTAATTCTCTTTTATTTATAACAGAATCTAAATTTTGAAATTTGTAATCAATGTTACTTTTAATTTTTTTCAACTAGATTTTTTTTACTTGAAAAATAGATCTAGCAAACCTGTTAAAACAACAAGATAAATCCTAAAAATGGATTTATTTGCTATCTTAAGAAAGTTAGAAGAATAAAATATGTCTTAAGATTATTACAAGTATAACAATCCGAGACGAAGGAAAAATAAAAAGAACTTTTATTAAATGAAAAAAAATACTTGAAATTAGACAGAAATCGACTGGAATCGGTTGAGGCATACAATTATGCAGTTTTCTTAAGACAGATTTTTAGCCACTCCGGGGTACTTTAGATCTTTGGTTGTCTGTCTCCTAGTATACAACAATGAAATGATCAGCTAAAGTTGCACTGCTGCATAGATCACGTACTATACCCTTGCCTTTTTTTTATCACCGAAAATTTGAGGAGAACAAAATTTTTTCCCAAGTTATGTTTAACCTAGTAAGTTAACTCGGTATTTATAGGAGTTTCACATAAGAGAATATTGGAAATAATATATTCTGGATATAATAGTCATTAATACTGTATCCGAAAAAGCAGTGATTAATACCATGAATATGGAATATATTTTCGTGAATATCATAATAGTATTCGAATTAAAGGATACAATATCTCCCACAAAAGGCTTGATCGGTCTAAAAACTCACGCCCCTCACATCGTGTTGGCACGTCTCCAACCAGAATAGGTTGGATGAGCTTCTATTTGCAACCCCATACACCTACGCACGATGCACAATTTCAACTCAAGTCATTCATTGACAAGCAAGTGGGTTAATGTATATAAACACATCCCATACTTGATATTCTATCAATGTGGGATATGAGTTCTTCATTTTTCCTTACATAAATTCAAAGTACCCTACTTTGAGCGTCAATTTCTCATTCATCACTCAACCATTTTGAGCATATGAGATACCATCTCACGAATAAAATATGAGTCCATAGATTCATCATTCGAATCTCTATCTTTACCCATAGAAAATATGCATCAAAGTTTCCAATTTATCATGTTTTTCTAACGTTATTGGGTATAGGCAACAATTATATATATGTTTAAGCGACAAAGTATAATTATATGCAATTTAATTTTAAATTCATTAAGTGGTTTCATTGGAAAATGGAGCGTTGTTATTTTTTTAATAATTATATGTAATTTTATTTAATTATGAACACATCTTACAATTACATTAATCAAACTTTATCTTATAATGTTTGGTTGCCCTTTTGATTTCTTAAAGTTTTGCCCTGATTAATTTGGATCGACCTGATTTTGGTGGATGAGTATCTCGGCGAGAATTTTCTGCACATACAAAACCTCGAACTCGAAATTTACTTAAATAATACAAAATTACTTACTACTTGGACCGGTCCTATTAGTAACTTTATCTTATACTTTAAGCAATGATTACAATATACAATGAGATTATGGCAGATATATTGATTATTCTTATAATGATAGTAATACATTTAAAAAGTTTTATCATTACGATATATTTTATAATTACCAATTTTGGATTAATTATAAATGATATAATGTACGGAACTAAAATTGAAACCAAAGTCAAAATTATTATTATTAGTTAAATAGCTAAACTCAATCAACCCATTTGTTGCTCGTTCACGATTCTATGAATAACTGCCGTCTCAACAGTATTCCTTAATCTTATGCATAAAAACAAAAGAGACAGGCTTTCTCAATAAATCAAAATTTCGAATTATCCCTTTATTATATTCAAATTTTGAAATCTAATCATATTTAAATTTGACATTATTTGTTCTCAATATAATTATAACATTATTACCGGGCTTAAACTAATAACACTGTTAATGATTGTAATTTGTTCCGTGAAAATCCAGTTCATTAAATAATAAATTTGGATATAAAAATAGAATGATGAAACTATACTAAATTGAAGTGAAGAGGTAAAATTTAGAGTTTCAGCATAACTGAGAGACTAAAACCATAATTAGACCTTATTTTATATAACTCGACCCCTTAACTGCTCAACTTAACACTGGTAGTCTCAGAGTGAAGAAAGGAGGATATCCCTTTCTATCTTTACTGCTGCATATTCTGTCGCGATATTTTACTCCCCTTTTATATCGCCACATGAGATTTTAACGTCATAATCATATTTTAATTAAAAAATAAAAAGGAAATATAAAACCATGTTTATTATTATTATCAAAAACAAAAACTTTAACTCTTTTGTTTGATGTGGGATCTCTTTGTTTGTTGTGTTCTTGTTCTATAGACTCGATAGAGAGAGAGAGACTTCAGTTTTAACTTTTTAAGATCTTAAAAAGGTAGAAGCTATGGTGGTCGTTTCCCTACCTGATTCCTCATCAAGGGATTCATGTTCTTGTTTTTCTGTCTAAATTAAAACCAAACCCAGTTCCAAAAACCTGCAAACATTTCAAAGCTTTCATCTTTTACGGTTCTGTCTTTGTTTCTTTAGAGTAAATCGGTGGGGTTGTCTGTGTTTCTTTTTCCCCCTTAATTTGAAAACTGTTTTCTGTCTCATTTGTCAGTCTCTTTTTTCTTCAACTGTTTAATCGTCACGCGAGAGAAGGAGAGAAAAACAAAGATAAGGGAAAGGAAAGGGAAGCCTTGCATTAAAAGGGGTGTTGTTTTGGAAAGACAGAAAAGTGTGTGAACAAAAGGTAAGGAATTTAATGAACTGGGTTTCACTTTTCTCTCTTCTTAGTATTTCATTTCTCAGACTAAGATTTATAGCCAATTCTTGGGGTTTTTTTTGTTTTGTTTTCACAGTTTTAAGGCAAAGAAAATGAAGGAATCGGAGAAGAGCTTAGACCCACAGCTATGGCATGCATGTGCTGGATCCATGGTTCAAATCCCACCTTTGAACTCCAAAGTTTTCTACTTTCCTCAAGGCCACGCCGAGCACTCACTCTCCACCGTTGATTTCCCATCGTCTCCTCGAATCTCGGCCCTAGTTCTTTGCCGAGTGGCTTCCCTCAAATTCATGGCCGATACTGAAACAGACGAGGTGTACGCCAAGATCCTCCTCATACCATTGCCCAACACCGAGCTCGACCTCGATGACGGTGCCGTTTTGGGCTTTGGCTCCAACGGGTCCGGTAACACGGAAAAGCCTGCTTCTTTCGCTAAGACACTGACCCAATCCGATGCCAACAATGGCGGTGGTTTCTCAGTCCCGAGATACTGCGCCGAAACCATTTTTCCGCCGTTGGATTACACCGCGGACCCTCCGGTTCAAACCCTGATAGCCAAGGATGTCCATGGCGAGACGTGGAAGTTTAGGCATATTTATAGAGGGACTCCGAGGAGACATCTATTGACCACCGGGTGGAGCACTTTCGTGAACCACAAAAAACTCGTGGCCGGCGACTCGATCGTGTTTTTAAGATCCGAAAACTGCGAACTCTGTGTCGGGATTAGGCGAGCGAAGCGACCCGAGAACGGGAACTGTGCAGGCCCTTACGGAGGGTTTTCGGATTTTACCCGGAATGCGAACTTGGGTTGCGGTGGGAAGGGAAAGCTGAGGGCGGAGGCTGTCGCGGAGGCGGTGGCTCTTGCTATCAGTGGTCAGCCGTTTGAGGTTGTTTATTACCCGAGAGCAAGCACGCCGGAGTTCTGCGTTAAGGCGTTTTCGGTGAAGACGGCAATGAGGGTTCCTTGGTGTAGTGGCATGAGGTTCAAGATGCCTTTTGAGACGGAGGATTCTTCGAGGATTAGTTGGTTCATGGGAACTGTATCTTCGGTTCAAGTTGCGGATCCCATTCGATGGCCGAATTCGCCATGGCGGCTTCTTCAGGTTCTTTGTTTTTAGCACTTACTTAGCAATGTTTATTTGGTACCTAACCTCTCTGTGCCTATAACCATGGTGTCTTTTGGTATAAATTAGGATTAGTTGTGATTTTAAGAGTAACGTTGTACCTATTTAGCATTGGTTTTGCTGTGAAAATAGCTTTCGACCTCAAATGATATGCCAACAGCAATGCTAAACAGAGTTTCATTCGATTTCTCTAAAACCGGCTTTGTTCGTAATTAATCAAGCGATTCAATTGCCTCATTGTCGGTTCTCCTTTTAGTAGCCCGACTCTAATAATCATTGTTGTAGGTAACTTGGGATGAACCGGATTTGCTGCAAAATGTTAAACGTGTGAGCCCCTGGTTGGTTGAATTGGTATTGAATGTGCCTGCCGTCAATTTGTCACCGTTCTCGCCACCGAGAAAGAAGTCTAGGCTTCCTCAACCCCTTGGCTTTCCCCTCGACAGACAATTTCCAATGTCGGGATTTTCAAGCAGTTTCAATTCCCTTGGGACTGGCAGTCCTTTAGTTTTATCTGATAATGCTCCTGCAGGCATACAGGGAGCCAGGCATGCTCAATTCGGATTATCTTTATCCGATCCCCATCTTAATAGTAAGCTGCAGTCTGGACTGTTTCTGTCCAGTTTCCCACGGTTCGATCCGCGCTCTAGAATTTCTGATGGCATTGTGATGGCAAGGCGCCCTAATAGTAACGATAATGTCTCTTGCTTGTTAACAATGGGGAATTCTAATCCGAAGGAGAAATCTGGTAATGCCAAAAAACACCAGTTTTTACTTTTTGGTCAGCCGATACTTACCGAACAGCAGCTCTCTCCTAGCTGTTCTAGTGAAGCTGTCTCGCAAGTTATTAACGGAAAGAGTTCATTAGACGGAAATGGCAAGAAAACAAAAGATTATTCCGATGGTTCTCGACCTTCTCTCGAGAACCAGTTGTCTCCTGAGAAGTCATCTACTGCTGAATTTTTGTGGCACCAGGATTATAGAAGCATGGAAAATGGCCTCGAAATCGGCCATTGCAAGGTTTTCTTGGATTCGGAGGATGTCGGACGAACTCTTGACCTCTCGGTTCTTGGCTCTTACGAAGAGCTATATGGGAGATTGGCTAACATGTTTGGAATAGAAAGATCAGATATTTTGGGCCATGTGATGTACCGAGATGCGACGGGTGCTGTCAAACAAACCGGAGTCGAACCATTCAGGTATCAAATCAAAAAATTCTCCATGCATCTTTTTTATTTGTTTGTCTGATCTTGGTTTGGGTTTATATTTACACAATCTTCCCTTGTCTTTGGTATATTGTAGTACATTTATGAAAACAGCCAAAAGATTAACAATTAGGATGAATTCAAGCAATGAAGCTGTTGGAAGGTCAGTCACAATTTCTTCATTTTTCAACCCCCTCAATGAGCTTTAAACTAATTCCAACTAGCAAAAACAATGTTCTAAACTTGTTGGATTGTGAACAACCGATTAATACAAACTCAGTTACGGTTTTTCAGGTCTTGGCTTCCTGGGATTCGAACTGCCGATAATGGGATAGAAGGGCCGAACAAAAGAGGTCCCTTGAGCATATTTGCATGATCTGATCCGGGATCGATGTTGGAACGCGAGGATGGATGGATCATTGGAGAATTTGTAGAACAATATAAAAGACTTGTTTAGCTCCTCTTTATGGATGTCTAAGTATTTGTGTTCAGAAAGAACATTGATGTTGATGTGTTTTAAAACTCCACTTGTAAGGAATTCTGTTATTGTGCTTTCTTAATAATGTAGCTGAAACTTTTCACTCTAGGAGAGATTTCATGTCGGTTTGGATATTGGCTTAAAAAAACATTGGTCAAAATTTGGTTTCCATCCTTTTAACATGCACAAATGCGGGATCTAGTCCCTGGACTTTAATTTAAAATAATTTTGTTATGCTCAAGTGTGGGATTTAGTCATGTCTTTAATTTGAAATAATTTCATCGTTTAATTTTATAGTATCATTAGTTCAAATTCTTTACTTTTTAAAATGTTGGCAATGTTTTTTTAAAAATAAAAAATAAAACCCATCTCTGTCGATTCATTATATTGAGATGGATTTTTTATGTAGAGAAATGTGTGTGTTTTTTTTAAATTGCATTAACATTTTATCCAGAATTCTTAATACCATTAGCTATTTTGATTAATTAATGACATTATAAACAAAATTATGCAAAAGTAAAACGTGAGGGAAAAAAATCTGAAATCACTTGGCATTTCCAGAATTGTTAACATCCTCAACTATTTGGACTAATTCATACTATAAACTAAATTATGTATAATTATAAAGTTTGGATTAGATCTCAAATTTTAATATATTAGAGGGGCTAAAACAATAATTTGACCAATAAAAACAAAATCAATAAATTTGCATGTGGTTATCCATTATGATTCAAAAAGCAAAACTTTGGGATCTTAATAAAAAAATTAAAATAATGGAAATGGGAGATGTTGGGATCAAAAACACAGAAAACATGAAAGACTTGCTGTTCCAACAGTTTGACGGACAAGCTGGTCCGGTCTGGTTTAGGTTTGAAAACTCACTGAATTTTGTGAACACTAGACCAAATTAAACTATTATTTAAAACCCCATAATTAAAAACTCATAAAAAAACTATAAAGGGGGAGATTTTAATGTTCGAGGGGTCCGAGTCAAATCCAAAAATATGAAGGTAAATATTTTAAATATGTAAGAGTTTTTTTTTTGTATTTAATGCAGTAATTTTACTTAATTCAATGAAAAGTATGTATTTATTATTATT
The DNA here is from genome assembly GCA_019671005.1 of Hibiscus mutabilis. NCBI lineage: Eukaryota > Viridiplantae > Streptophyta > Magnoliopsida > Malvales > Malvaceae > Hibiscus > Hibiscus mutabilis. The sequence goes on along the minus strand of CM033729.1, from coordinate 6,013,939 downwards.
ATTAAGTTAAGCTACACTAATGGTCCCTAAACTTTTAAGATACTTGCATTTTAGTCATTAAGTTTTTAAAATTCGTACTACAATTACTGAACTTATAATTCGCTTCAATTACAATCAATGTCGTCAACTGTCGTTAAAAAAAATTGACATGACATGTTAAACTTTTCTTTCCAAAAAAAACCCAAAGCCTTTTCATATTGGCGGTTGTCAACCTCCTTTTGCCTACTTCGTCCGTCTAACATTTTTTCGATCATCATCATTAAATACAACGCTCACAATGCTCAAGAGCTTCACCATCTTTTCACGACGGTTGGACCATTCATCACTAAATATCTAACACGTTGCCATTCAAAGAAACTGTAAACTGTTAATGTAGTTTAGGAATACCTGGAAAAAGACACTAAGTGGAGAACTTGAAATGGGACAATGAACCCCTCAAATTCAGTAAAGGTACTTCTACGCTCATGCATATGTGTATCAGGGCTGATCCCGAGTATTTTTTGGCCCGGGGCAAAATTAGAGAAATAGGCCCCTAATGCAAAAGAAATTTAAGAGATAAAAAGACCTTCTGTCAAAGAATGTATATACTAAATTCGCAAGACTGCAATCACTGAAATCTAAAACTAAATATATCATTTCTTTCATCTTCTTGATTGTCACCTGAGCGGAACATATAAAAATTAAAAGAAAAAAATTTGGAAACATAATCCTACCTAGAATTTTAAGAATAATGTTCAATATGATTCAATCACCGCTATTGATGATAAGTAATTGTGACTTTGTATCATGTTCATCAAATTTGCCGTTAATATGAAAAATTTGGAAAAGAGAGAATTAATGATGGTGGGAATTTGAAAGAACCTAAACTAAAGAGATTTGATTGTATTTTTTATTGAATTTTGGGAAGGAAATGTTTAATTAGAGTTTCATGGGAATTGAGAAGTGGAATAGTTTATTACCATTGCTCATCGCTTGACAACTTTTAAAAAATAATTTATTATAAGAAAATAATAGTTTATTACTGGTGGACTATAACTAAAAATTAAACAAAGTATTTTTTATATTTATGGGCCTTGGGCGGGCGTCTCTCCTGTCTAAGCCCAGGACAATGGGTCATGATTTTGGTGTTTGTGACATGGATGAAATGACAGTGATGAGTGGTTCGATGGCCATGAAAAGATGATGAAGCACTTGAGTATGATTGGTGTTGCATTTAGTGACGACGATGTTTGGAAGAATGTTGACGGCGAGGCGAAAAGAGAACGAAAACTATTGATTTGAAATAAGACTTTAGAGTTTTTTTTTGAAAAAGAAGATGTTAACGTGTCATATTCACTTTTTTAACGACAGTTGACCATAATTATTATAAGTAAATTAAAAGTTTAGTGATTAAAATGTAAATGTCCTAAAAGTATAGGGATTCACAATGTAATTTACCCTTATTATTATTGTTATTGTTAATATTCCATCCCCAACAAATGATGTTAAAAAATCAAAATAAAAACGAATTAAAGAATGGTGAATTAATAAAATGAGTTTTCAATGACATTTAAAAAATAAAACCAAACTCGATGTTGGGATTGAAGCCAAAATTAAGCATAGAATGCTGAATCCAAGAAAATATTTTTAATGATGTTTTAAATGTTATAAGACTGGAGTTTGAGCTTGCATCCACTTTGAACAATTAATATATTTTATGAGAATAATTAATATAATTAAAGTCTAATTTGCTTTTAGTCCTTATACATTATTAAAATTTGGGATTTCAGCCTTCTACTTTAATTTGATCCTTCTACCCATAGTGTTATTTTTGTAATGTTATTAGTAGACCTAAATTAATAATATCATTAATTGCTACGGTTAAAGTGATGACATGAAACAAATCCAACAAGTGTCCCAGTGAAAAAGTGAATAATATTCATCTTAAGAGACACGGGTCCAAATCGCTTTAGACCATTCAAAAAAAAGTGATGACATAAAACATTTTGTAATACAAGGATATGTGGTCGGCTTACATGTAAACTTATTATTGGTTGAATATGATTGATTGGTTTTTTAAGGTGACTGAATAATAATAATGAAATTAATATCATCGTTTTAATTGTAATTGTAACAACTAAACGTGCTATTAATCTGGACTTACTAATGACATACGTAAAAGGATAAAATTATGTCAAATTAAAATAAAAGAGATCCAATTCCAAATTCAAGTGTAATAAAGGGACTAAAACCATAACTAGACCTAACAATAATAACAATTCATTAATTTTGGTGACAAACTTAAATTAAAAAAATATAGACATCTCTATTAGGGTTGGGCGTTCGATTGAGTTAAGTCGAGTCAAAATTTTTTGAGTTATTTGAGTTTGTAAGTTCTATTTTACGATTTAAACTTTATTTAAAAAATTTTAATCGAGTTGAGCTTATGAAATTCGAGTCGAGTCGAGTCGAGTTTCTGTATATATATATACATACACGTGCACACACACGTAGCAGGGCACATATATATTTCTATATAGAATTGGGCAATCGAACGAGTCGAGTTGAGTCAAAAAATTTCCATATAGGATTTAAACTTTATTTTAAGTTTTTAAACGAGTCGAGTTTATGAAATTTGAGTCGAATCGAGTCGAGTTTTCGAGTTTCTGTACAAATTTAATTGTACATATATATATTTTTTCATATATATTTCTATATGCATATATGTAGCAGTGCACATATATATTTCTATATGCATATATTTAGGGCTGGGCGGTGCATATATTGATTTCAACTTTAACGACTTTCTATATGCATATATGATATACATATACATTTCTTCATATTTTCACATGTGATATACATAATATATCATGCAGAATTGACAGACTCTACTCGAATATGAAAATTGATCAACTAGTTACTAAAAATTTCTAGTTATTCGAGTTATTCGAATTTCCATTTCATAACTCAAACTTTATTTGAAATTTTTTCGAGTCGAGTTTATGAAATTACGAATTGAGTCAAAACGAGTCAGTTTTTTGCCTCAAATCGAATCGAATAATTCATTTTTTTCGAGTCGAGTTTTGTCCACCCCTATTTCTATATGCATATTCTTAGGGTTGGGCAGTGCACATATTAATTCCAATTTTAACGATTTTCTATATGCATAGACGATATACATATATATTTCTTATCATTTTCACATGTGATAAATATTCCATGCAGAATTGATAGACTCGACTAGAATATGGAAACTGATAAACTAATTACTAAAAAATTCGAGTTATTCGAATTTCCATTTCATAATTCAAACTTTATTTGATTTTTTTCGAGTCGAGTCGAGTTTATGACATTACGAGTCGAGTCAAAACAAGATGGTTTTTTCACCTCGAGTCGAGTCGAATAATTCAGTTTTTTCAAGTAGAGTTTTGCCCACCCCTAATCTCTATTAATATTAGATCATGATTGAGTTTAGTGGTTCTTATCGAGCGAGTCGAGTAGTGCTTGACTCGATTCGAGAATTGGGTGACTCGTGTTCAACTCGGTACTTGATAAGCTCAATAAAATTTGTTTGCCTCGTGTTTGTTAAAAGAATCGTTGCTCGTTAAACTTGGTAAATACAAAAAGTTTTGGAAATTTGAACCCAAAGATTTTATGTATAAATTACTTAGCAAGCCAATAACTTTTTTAGAGTTTTCAACTAACATTTAAACTTCTCGTAACATAATTTTTTAAGATAACCACAAAAAAATAATAAAAGTTATATAAAATAAATTAGCAAACTACTTGCGAACTTATCGAGTCGAGCTGAACCTTGCTCGACTTGACTCGTTAAGATCTTGAGTCGAGCTCGAGTTCAAATTGAGCATTGACTGAGTTTTGACTGAGTCGAGCTTGAGCTGTCTGAGAGCTGCTCAACTCAATTAGCACCCTAATTTAGTTGTTGTCACTGATTAATTGAGTACCAATTCAGTTGGAAAAAGACTAAAAGGAATTTTTTAATGGTAATAAATATTAGAATTAAATGCAACACGTGTCTCTAAACTATGACATTCATTCTAAAATGATCATCAACCTTTTGAATATTCTAATTTCATCTTCAAACTATGATTCTCGTTTTAAATTGGCCCAACTTTTGAACATTTCAAGTTCAACTCCAAACTATGAATCTCATTCTAACTTGGTCTCAAAAATTTTGAATGTTCTAATTTCATCCACAAATGATCAAAATATGCTAATCATATCCTATGTTAGTAAAATCATTATAAAACTTGTTTATTGTCATATAAACATTGATGTATATTATGTAATAATATGACGTGTCATAAATGATAATTTGAGGATAAAATTGGAATGCTCAAAAGTTTGGGGACTAAATTAGAATGTGAGTCATTGTTTGGTAATAAATTTGAAACATTCAAAAGTTTAATAACCAATTTGTCATAGTTTAAGGGCGTGTGATGCAATTAACTCTAAAATATTATTATAATGGTGTTTATTATTTTTGTTATACTATTAGTCTATCTCCATTGATATTAAATCCCTTTATTGAATTGGTGTCACTGATTAACCGGATATCAACTGGTTGGAAAAGACTAATTTTTTTAATGATAATATCAAAGATAATAATAGTTTTTATATTGATTATCAGTTGGTTTAGCATAATGAACAACTAGATCCTTTAAGCAATAATATGAATTCGAATTTTGATGCTATGAATGAAGCAAATTAGGTTGGGAGGGTCGTCTCACAATGAAGTATGTATTATTCGATTCAAATTGATCGATGAGTTAAATATCGATAAATATACCAAAAAGATGATGATGATGAGATGATGATGATAATAATAATAATGATAATTTATATTGTCATATTTTGAAATATTCAAATAAAACAAAAAAAAAAATCACCCGTTAAGAAATTAAGTTCCAATGATCGAACATTTTATTGCTAAAAAGTTATTCAAATTGCTTACCTTTACTTATTATCATTCATTGATATTTTTTAATATAAAGATTTAATATCACTCTTACCCTAAACTTTAGCATAATCCTCAGTTGGCCACGTACTATTTGTTTTTCAATTGATCTCATACATTATTATTTTGTGTAATACTTAAAAAAAACATGTTGTCCAATAAGAACATGTTATATGTAATAAAAAATTAAAAAAACATAAAATTAAAATAAACTAAAACAATATTTGATTTTCAAAATCTACGATTTGAATATATATTTTTCTGAAATTATAATTATGTTTAAATTATTTTAAAAATTGCGGGGCTTCTAAAAGAAATTTAGTTTTTCCGATGGTTAAAGATTTATGTTTTACGTTTCTATTTTAATTTTTTTATTGTATACAGTAGTCAGGGACGGAGCTAGGATTTGAGATTGAGGGAAAAACCATAAATGTTTGAAAATGGGGGGAATTCATAAATAAACTAATTTTTAATAAAATTTAAATAGGGGGACAAATGTGAAAAAAAATCCTTCGGGGGTGGGAATCGCCCCCTACCCCCACTTAGTTCCGTCACTGACAGTAGTGTTTAATTGGACCATATCATCTTTTTAACAGTGATGATAATAAAATAAAATAATAGACAAAATAATAAGAGAAAAACTTCAATACACAGTATGTGTAAACTAAAGTTTACACAGACATTTTAGTTTTAGGGGTTAAGGGTTTAGTTTAGGGGTTTAGGTTGTATGGTTTAGAAACTAAGGTTAGTGTTTAGCATTTAGGGTTTGGGTTTAGGGTTTGAGGTTTAGTTTTTTAGGGTTTAGGCTTAATTTTGATTTATAGTAGAAATATGCATGCTTGTGTAAAATTTATTTTACACATCCTGTGTATCAAATTTAAACCCAAATAATAATGCATAAAACAAACTAACAAGAAATAGTATAAAAGCAAATATTAAACATTGAGAGAGGCCGACATATTGAATTTAAAAAATACAACGGCTTATTAAATATTTAAACTCAAATTCATTAGACAAAGCTTAATTTGTTTAATATTTAAACTTATAAGGACCTAAATTGTTATTAGACCAAAAAAATGAGAACACGAGCCTATCATCCTTTAGTTCAACCCTACTTGATTAAGTATTTAATAAATTATTGTGTTTTTTTAAATTTAAATACTTTTTTTGTTAGGGCTAAAATAGACCAAAATTTATCAAATATATAAAAATTTAAAGTTTAAAGGTTAAGGTTCGTTTTTAGGGTAATATGGTTAGAATTTAAGGTTTAGATGTTAATGTTCGTTTTTAGGGTAATATGGTTAGGGATTCAAGTTTTAACTTATAAACCCTAAATGTTAACATTAAGCCCTAAATTTTAACCACAATCCATAAATTCAAAACTTGTACACTAAAACCCCTAAACACTTAACCCTAAACAAAATCTTTAGACCTTATAACTAAGACGCTTATATAAACAAAATTTTTACAAACGTTTATGCATGAAATAATTACCTCGGGGAAAAAAAGTCCTGTATACGATAAAAAAAGGTTTTGTATTGAAGTGTAAACGACAGAGTATGATGACGTGGCGTGCAGGGCGCGTTCGTGCGGTGGACCCCAGTGGGGAATTCTTTTTTTAATGTTTCTTGTTGTTTTTAAGGTGAAAGATCAAAGACTTTGGTTTTGACTTTGTCAATTTCCACAACGTTTACGGTTGAAATTAGTTTGTGATGTACGCTCCAGATTTAAGCCGTTTTTACCGCTGTAGTTCGAAGGACGATATAATAACACAATCTCCTCTCATTTTACTTGCACGCCATACGCAAAATATCGTTCTTTTGACTTATCATGATATTTTAAACTTTCAATCAAGTTTCGACTTTGAACCTATAACATTTGGAGTTGTTCTAAAGGTTTCGTTGGATATACATGTCAAATTAAAGTTAATATTTAGATTATAGGGAATGTTGAAAGATATATAAAAATATAGCCCAGTTTCTATAGTGCTTTATTTTTTAATATTTTTTTAAAGAGGCTATTTACAAGTGGCGTCTTTGAGAAAAAAATAGAGAACGTCACCTGCAAGTGACGTCTTCTCCTTGTACTGTAAAAAATGACTTATATCCCTAAATATTTTTCAATATCCTCTATATTCTAAATATTAGATATGTCAAAGAAAATTAATGACGTGTCATTTTGATTAATTTTGTTTTTTAATACTTCTTCCTTCCTACTAAATATGATCAATAATGATTTTTTTAGGGTCAAATTTTATAAATTTTGACTTCTTATTACTTTAAATTTATTATTAATAAAAATATAAAATCTTTTTTAAAAACCTTCAATCAAGTGGTTTAAAAATATATTTTTATATAAATTTTAATTAATTAAAATAATTACAGTCAAAGTTTAAAAAAAATTGACTTTTAAAATGTCAATACTGGACAAATTTAGTGAGACGGAAAGAGTATTAGATAACAACACCTTAATCCTTACATGTGGGTTCAAAAACTCCATGGATAATAAAGAAAATAATAATTCAAAAATATCCATATTATTATGAAATAGAAATTTCCTGCCTCTTTTTGGTATTCCTTTCTATGCTTTATACTAAAAATAAATAAATTTATGGTTTAGTATTAATATTTAAGGTTAGAGTTTATAGGATTAGAGGTAGGGTGTATTTTTAGGTTTTATGGTTTAAGATTTAGAATTTAGGGTTAACACTTAAAATTTATTTTTTTAATATTAAGACAACAAAATCGAAAAGGCAACCGATTTTTGTCCACAATTATTGTCTAATCTAAAAAAATCTATTCATAATATAAAAACATCTACTTTATTATTATTGAATTTCTGATTTAATTAATGTCACCGATTAATCTTGTGACAAATTAATTGCAAAATTATTGAAATGTTATTTTATTTAACTAATAATTGATATTATTGTAAAGATGTTTTTTTTATTTTTTTGTATTTTTATACAATTTTTAAATACAATAATTTAAAATTATTTATTGAGATAACTGATACATAATTTCTTTACCACTATGTTTATAGCTATTACTAAATAAATTTCTATTTTTTAAACACAAAATGTTTTGTTTCAGTCACAACATACGTGTGACAAAATCTAAAATACAATTAAGTAATTCTTTGATACATTAATAGTGTAGTTTTCCTCTATTCGCAAACGGTATTAATTTATCTTTGTGTCTTTAATTACGATCTATGACAACAATGATGGGTCAGCAAGAAAGAATTTACGGTCTCTGCTTCTGGCTATAAAACAGTATATTGCTTCTTCCCCTTGAATCATTGGGGGGATTTTAACATCTTCCTTCAAGCTTCTGAGAGCTCTGACCATGATAGACTGGGGCACTACATCATCTCAGATATGAAGCAGTTTCAAGAATGTATTGAAGGCTTTTAATTGTGTAATCATTAATTTTATTCGAGCTTTAAACTTAGTTTTATTTTTTTAATTTGTTTGTTTTTATTATAACCAGTATTATTATTAGTATTAGTATTATATTCTATTAGTGTTGTTATTATTTATTATGTTGCATTAACCCAAAATATTACACATATATTAATATTACCCTAACTCTATCTCTTGATTTTGCGCAGCCAAAGTCTAACAGTTGAATTAAGATTAGATCTAACGGTCTAGATAAAATCGAGAGAGACAAGCTAACTCCTCCACGCGCGCGTGCAGTTTCTCTTCATCTTCCAACACAAACCCACGCGCCATTCGAGCCCGTTCAGAAACTCCATGTCGTCTGGAGAACCACTGCCGAGAGCCACGTCGGTGTACGGTTGTCGACTCTCTCTGGTCCCCTCCTTCATTATCCGACCATATCACAAATAAGGGGACACAAATTGAAGAATGCCAGACGGTGCATACAAATGAAAAAGAATTCAGAGAAAATGATAGATTAATACATGAATACTTCCAAATCAAAAGGGGCAACCAATGAACGATTTCCTTTTGATTTTTCATTTTATGTAAATCAATGTAATACTCGCATATATAAATCGAAACTAAACAGTTGTAACCGGATTCGGGGGATTTCAGAAAGTAATAAAATAAAAAAGAGTTTCCAGGTAATTTTCTCTCTTATTTTCAGTGCATCAATCATAAAAAGTATTTGGTTTTAGGGTTTATCTTCGTCGTTTTGGCCTTTCTTCGTTCGATGACAAGCTCTCCGATTCTCTCTGAGAATATGAGGAGTGAATCAGTTTAAAGAGGGATAAGTTTTTTTTTTTAAAAAAAAACACAAAAAAGGAAGTTTCGGTCCTATTTTATAAAAAAGAGAGGTTTCATTTTAATTTCTGAAAATTAGGCTTCGATTTTGGGTTTAGAATAGAAAAAGAGTTCGAAAAGTAGTTTTTTAGGGTTTCGGAGGCGGTTAATGATGGCCGATACGACGGTCAACCGCAAAATTCTGGGTCTGGACGGAGACCGTTGGTGGTTTGGGCATGTTCATGTTCGCGATGAACATGAAGAACATGGCCCCTGTTCTTGTGTTTTTTGAGGTTTGATTCAAAAATGGATAGAAAAAGAGGTGTTTTGGTGTTTGTGTTTAGAGAAAGTAAAGGTTTTTTTTTTATGCAAAATTTTCTACTTTCGGCAAAAAAATAAATTTTATACTCGATTTAAACATTAAAATGGTTTAATCCTATTTCAAATTCCTCTGTCCCACTTTAATGGCAACCCCAGCCCTTCCGTTTTTCAAAACCACTACCATGGTCGCTCAAATTTTTAAATTTCTTTTAATTTCGTCCCATTTACGATTTGAGCGGTTTTCCAATAGATTAATATCCTTTTTGGTCCCCAAGAGTCTGTTTTGTTTTTAATTTAGACCTGTTTCCAGTGGTTTAATTTCTCCTTTACCCCCTGCTGTCATGCATGTTTAGTTTCTGCCTTGTTTATTTAATTTCTTTTTTCAGTCTTTTTGCTTATATGTTTATATTCATGTGATATATATGTTTATAGTATATACGTGTATATTTTTACTATATACTATACTGTTTGTTATGTATATATATTATTACTATATTCTTTTATATGTTTTGTGTTATATATGTTATTATACATATACACTGCTTGCGATATATATTATATCTTTATATGTTTAATATACGTTGCATATTGTATATATATATTATTATATCCTGCTTATATATGTATTTGGTCGTTCTTTATTTATTCTCACCATTTGTTTATGTTGGCATTTCTTAATTTGTTCATGCATTTTTAAAACTGCCATATTTGTTTGTCGCACTAGTTTAGTTTAGTTCTCAAGGCCTCGGTACCCTATTGGGAGTGTCGTCCCGAGTCTTTGGACGTCATCTCCTTTGGCTATTGTAGGTTGCGAGTTATTTTTATCTTCGAATCGTATGACCATGCATTCATGCTTTTTTAAGGATTAAAAATTAAATTAGATCAAATTTCTATTTTCCTTAGTAAATGTGATACGAACTCTTAGGTACCGATTTCCAAGCGTGGTGGGGGGTGCGAACCCTTCCCCACACGTAACCGACTTCCAAACCCGTTGAATCTCTGGTTTGCTTCCCGGTGTCCGGTCTACCTTATCCAAGTAATCGATGACGCTCCCAAGTTTTATTTTAAAATACGAGATTTATTTAAATTCCCCTTTAAATATTTTTTTAAAGCAAGAGAAAACTTAGTAAATTTTCAATTAGTCGCTACAGCATAACGAATATGCTAGGGACCAACTTTTGTTTTCAAAAACGAAAAAGAGAGTCAAGTCTTAGTTCGGGTTCGTATCATATTTATTAAGAAAAGTTTAAATTTGATTTAATTTAATTTTTAATCCCTAACTTTGTTTGTTTACCGCTTTATTTTGCATGGTGTTTGATATAAATTATCATCATACATTAATTTTAGCACCGTTAAGTGGGAGTGGTCACTTTCTCTCGTGGGGTATTCACCTCCGTATGGGATTGTGATCCTCTTCCGGGATTCGATCCTTATATTTCATGGGATCCTCACCTCCGTATGATAATAAAGACTTCGATGTTTTATTATCTTACTAGGTGATAACGACAATTCGGGTACCCTTAGTACTCTAGAACCTAACCGCATATAATGGCCCGTAAGAGTCCACCTTCTAAAGCCATGCCAGAACTCTGTTCGTTTAGCGGTAATCATGTTAGGCCTTGTTTGGTTTATTTATGCCTTTGTTTGCTTTGCATGCCATGTATATATTTTCATTGCTTTAATTTTTTGCCTTTATTGTTATTTAATTTATTCATTCGATTATTTCACTATACTGACTTTATTTTTTTGTGTTTTTTCTTTCCTTTTGTATTCATTATTTGTGCATATCATGCCATATCATTAGGGATGGCAATAGATCTTGGACCCGACCCGAATCTGTAGATCCAGATTCGTTTTACAAGGTCTGGATCTTAAAATTTTATTTTGGACCCGACGGATCTGGGTCGGATCTGGATCCTCTGATTAAAGTACGGATCTGGGTCCCGATCTGACACTAAGATCCAGACCTGGACACGTTTACCCGTTTATAGAAAAACCCGTCTTTGGTTTTAAAATATTATTTCCCTTTCTTTGCTTTAATTTTATATTTCACATTATTCTCTAATGTAATTTTTATTTATTTATGACAGACACTTTTGAAGGAACACATGCTTGTTCCATTATTAATGAAGATTGTGATGATGATGCGGAAGTGGTGGATATCATTGACATGGTAAAGAAGAAAGTTATTATATATTACATAACCTTAATATTAATGTTTAAATTTCACAGATATTATTTTCACTAAACAAAATTTTCTCTTTGGTTGGTTGTTTCTTGTTTGTTTTAGGGTGTTGATGACTTAAGTAGTGATGAAGACTAGCACTCTGAGGAGGTAGAAGTGCGGTACCCGGCTTGCGACAATGGAATGTTTCATGATCTATATTTTTTAATATTTGTGTTATTCAAAAGACATTTGTGTAATTGTGTTGGAGTTTTTTTGAGACTTTAGTTTATCGTTTTTTATTTTGTTACTAGTTGTATTGAAATTAATCTTTCTTCCATTGGAAATGTGATGTGAAATTAGTCAATGACAGTTTTATTACGTTAAAAAATAGGTTGAATGGTCTTTTCTTAACAGACCTATTTTGGACCCGTTTTGAACCCGGATCGGTAAGATCCGTTGGATTTGGATTCGGGTCCCAATTTTTCAAGAATTGTTCCATATTAGGAGACCGTCATAATGGAAGAGATGTTCTGTTCTACCAAGAATGATAATGCTACGGTCTATGGTTAGTCTGAAAGGAAGCAGTCAAAAAGAGGAGACAATTCGACAAGGGGGCATGTGTCAAAGACAACTGGACATACTAAGATTGTTTCCAAACCAAATAATTCACACGAGTCAGTCTAGAAACAGAATTGGGGCACCGAGTTCGCACTCTGCTTCACGAAGTCAAGATACTAAGAAGGATGGCTAGTCGATACTTGTAGAATCATTTGTCAATCTTTTGTAACCAAACGTCTTCTCTTAATGAAAGTTTTTATAAAGGACTATTTGCGAATCAACACCTTATTTACATTCATTCTTGTATTTTATATATTAATTGTTTGCCTTTAAATTATCTCATTGTCATACATATGATATATTGCATACATTAATAAATTACTAAAATTAATTACGATAAGTTTTATGGCAGAAAATAAAAGTTTAATCTGTAATCATTTCGCACTCTTACGGTACCCATTTGCAAGCCTAAGCAATGGAAGATAGGATGGCCAAGGTGGAGCAAGGTCAGAAGGACCTTGAGATTCGCTTGGATGAGATTAAACAAAATAATAGAGATCAGATCACGCAGTCGCAAGCTTCTATTATTGCTTATATGATTGCTTTGCTAGCAAAGAGGTATGGCAAGGAAGGAGTTTCTGTTGACAGCTCGAACATCAGAAAACAATAAGGGGCTGCATCTCATGTTAGCGTTCAACCAGAAATGTCGAATCCAGAAAAGAAGGTGTACATCAACCTTGCAGGGGCATCCACCAATCACCCTATAGGGGCATCTGCTAGCCACCATGTGGGAGCTTCTTCAAGTTAACATATTGATTTAGGGGTGAGCTACGAGAATGAGGTACTAGATCTAAGTATGATGAATAAGGTAAAGAAGATGATTAAGGACGATGTGGGAAAAATGTATAAAGATAAGTTCTGCTTTTTTGAAGAAAAGTTCAAGGCCATGCAAGGGATGGATGAACAAGGAAATGACGCTAGTGATTTAAGCCTTGTGGATGATCTAGTTCTACTGTCGAAATTTAAAGTATCTGACTTTGAAAAGTATGACAGAACTACCTGCCTGCTCATATCACCATGTATTATTGTAAGATGGCAACCTTTGTGAAGGATGAGAAGCTGCTCATCCACTACTTTTAAGACAGTTTGGCCGGGTTAACAACCCGAAGGTATAACCAACTTAGTCGAGTCAACATCAAATCATGGAAGGACTTTTCAAAAGCTTTCATGGATCAGTACAAGCATGTAACTAATATGACTCCAAATCGGCTCATGCTACAAGGTTTGGAACAGAAGCAAAATGACAGTTTCTGTGAGTATGTCCAACGTTGGAGGGACATGGCAGCCCAGGTACAACCCCTACTTTGAGAAGTTAAAATTACTCTCATGTTTATGGACACTCTAAGAAGAGTATTGTATGATCGCATGATAAACAATCCTACTAATAGCTTTACGGATATGGTCATGTTCGGGGAGCCCATTGAAGATGCCATCAAGAAAGGGAATATAAGAGATCCTTACAACACAACTGCCCAGAAGAGACATGATTCTCAGGTTCATAGGTGGGTTCTTACCCAACCAATCAGCCTCAAGGTTGTTCCCGTAATCAATCATCTTGGTCTGCAAAGCATTCAAAAGTTCTTCATCCGGTTCTAATATCGTACACATATTTGCTCTCAATACTTGTTGAAAGGAAGCTTCTGACCCCTATTTAGTCCAAACCAAAAGATCATGCATATCCTGAAGGTTATGATGTTAATGTTGTATGTAACAATCACGTAGGAAGTACAAGCCATACTACGGAGGATTGTGGAGCCCTGAAAAACAATGTTCAAATTCTGATAGAGACCGACCTTTTAAAGTTTTGAGAAGAAATAATGGTGAACATGAATTTTGGGAGGTGATAATTTCTTAGCTTTCCTTCATAGGAGTTCATTTGTTTAAATTTCCTTGCATTTTGCATTTTCTCTTAAAGTAATGCGTGGAATCAATTTTGCTACTCTTTGCCCGAAAGTAGCAAAGATCTTTTTGTAAGGGCATATGTCATGTCTGCAGATTTTCATTCTAATGAAAGATGCATTTTGCTTAGCATACATTGACCTTGAAACCATATATATGTATATCCCCTATTAACCTTGTAGGTCCTTGGATGTTAATTGCATCATGTGACATTGATTCTGATGCAAAAAATAGTCAAATGTTATAAAAACGATGAAATGTGATTTCTTACTCAGCCTACTCTGGTCGGCAACGAACGGAAGGCAAGACTACTACTCCTTTGACGATGTCTGACAATGAGAAAATCTCCTAAGAAAGTTTAACCTAGTGGAGTTGCTTGAAATTGATGTTATAAGCTTAGTCTTCTATGCCCTAATAAGAATACATTGATTGTAACCAGCGGCCAAAAAAATAAATTTAAAAGTTTTAAAATAAAGAAAAAAATAAAAAAATGAACGAATGAATGAACAATTGAATAAATCTCGGAGCACTCTGATGGAGTCATAGGGTTGACAAACCTAATAAGGAGCTATGCTCCACCTGTTCAATGCCATGGCGTCAAAGATGAATTCTTGAAGATAAGAGCATAATAATAATACAATAATGGCTAGTTGCAATCAGAAGCACACACATGCACGTGAATTTTTATTTTTAGAATGATATTTTTGCACTCCATTGGTTAAACAAGTCCGAAAAGCTTGAACACATTTATGAATGAAGAAAAATAATGAGAACTAAAACGAGTAGTTTTCAAATGGATCAAGCAATACGATAATCATGAGGATGAACCGAGCGATTTGGGAGAAATTTTACAATTTCAAATATCGCAACAACATTCAAAGTCTTCATAGACACAAGCTATGCTTGAAATGATCACCAGAGGGTTGAATTTGAGACGCTCTTGCACTCGATATCCATGGCATCCTATTCTATTTTTTTTCTTTCTATTAAGATTTTGGTTTCAAGGTTTTGTATGCTAATCCAAAAAGGCATCATTCATTGAAATGTTGATCAGCAAACTAACATATTTAAAACAAAGAGATTTCTTTGTATTGCTTTGGAGGTAAATTTCAAAATACAACGTCGTTGGTAAGACCCAAAGATAAGGGGCACTACATGACATGAGATGATGAAGAGCCTTGGTGGCAAATTTATAATGGTGGGGCATCTTTGTCCGTAGAGTAGACAAGATATGATATCGACCGAGGTCACTCGACTTGAAGATTTGAATAGAGAATGAGCAATAAAGGTTTGGGGGCAAATTTTGTTGGGTCATGAAAATGATGAGTGTTTGTAGTCCAAAGATGAAGAATACATTACTCCATAGGAAGAAGACATGAGCCAGTTTGAAGATCTTAACAGGAAGTTTTGAGATAATTTTCTCTCTTATTTTTAGTGAATCAATCATAAAAAATATTTGGTGTTAGGGTTTACCTTTGTCGTTTTGGCCTTCATCCGTCCGATGACAAGCTCTCCAATTCCCTCTGAGAATATGAGGAGTGAATCGGTTTAAAGAGTGATAGGTTTATTTTAAAAAAATATATAAAAAGGGAAGTTTCGGTTCTGTTTTGTAAAAAAAAGGGAGTTTTGTTTTGATTTTTGAAAATCAGGCTTCGATTTTGGGTTTAGGATAGAAAAAGGGTTCGAAAAGTGGTTTTTTTCTAGGGTTTTAACGCCGATCAATGGTGACCGATACGACGATCGACTGCCATTTTCTGAGTCTGGGCGGAGGTCGTTGGTGGTTTCTGTGCTTGTTCTTCATGTTCGCGATGAACATGAAGAACATGGCCCTATTCTTGTGTTTTTTTTTAGGTTTGATCCAAAAATGAAGAAAAAATGAGGTGTTTTGGTTTTTGCATTTAGAGAAATAAAAGGTTTTTTTGTGTGAAAATGGGCAAAAATTTCTACTTTCGGCAAAAAAAATGAGTTTTATACTCAATTTAAAACATTAAAAATGGTTTAATTCCATTTTAAATCCCTTCGTCCCACTTTAATGGCAACCCTAGCCCTTCCGCGTTTCAAAACCACTACCACGGTCTCTAAGTTTTTTAAAAACTTTTAATTTTGTCCAAATTTGTGATTTGAGCGGTTTTCCGATGGATTAATATCCTTTTTGGTCCCCAACAGTCTGTTTTGTTTTTAATTTAGACATGTTTTCAGTGGTTTAATTTCCCCTTTACCCCTTGCTGTCATGAATGTTTAGTTTCTGCCTTGTTTATTTAATTTCTTTTTTCAGTCCTTTTGCTTTTAAGTTTATATTCATGTGATATATATGTTTATAATATATACGTGTATATTTTTACTATATACTATACTGTTTGTTATGTATATATATTATTACTATATTATTTTATATGTTTTGCGTTATATATATGTTATTATACATATACGCTGCTTGCTTATATTTTAATATATGTTACATATTCTATATATATATTATTATATCCTGCTTATATATGTATTTGGTTGTTCTTCATTTATGCTCACCATTTGTTTATGTTGGCATTTCTTAATTTGTTCATGCATTTTTAAAACTGCCATAATTGTTTGTCGCACTAGTTTAGTTTAGTTCTCAAGGCCTCGGTATCCTCTTGGGAGTGTCATCCCGAGTCTTCGGGCGTCATCTCCTTTGGCTATTGTAGGTTGCGAGTTAGTTTTAACTTCAAATCGTATGATCATGCATTCATGCATTTTTAGGGATTAAAAATTAAATTAGAACAAATTTCTATTTTCCTTAGTAAATGTGATACGAACCCTTAGGTACCGATTTCCGGGCGTGGTGGGGGTATGAACTCTTCCCCACACGTAATCGACTCCCGAACTTATTGAATCTCTGGTTTGCTTTCCAGTGTTCGGTCTACCTTATCCAAGTGACCAGTGGCGACTCCCAAGTTTTATTTTAAAATACGAACTTTATTTAAA
Organism: Hibiscus mutabilis; assembly: GCA_019671005.1. Taxonomy (NCBI): domain Eukaryota; kingdom Viridiplantae; phylum Streptophyta; class Magnoliopsida; order Malvales; family Malvaceae; genus Hibiscus; species Hibiscus mutabilis. The sequence continues at coordinate 5,996,785 of CM033729.1, read as the reverse complement.
TTCCCCTTTAAATAATTTTTAAAGCTAGGGAACACTTGGTAATTTTTCAATTAGTCGCTATAAATTGACCATCCCTACTATGGTCCTTTGTACACTTGGACCAACATGATTCAACTTACTTGGCTCGGAAACTAGATAGGGTGATGATTAACGCTACCTGGGCACATGAATTGGCAGAACCATTTGTAGAGTTTCTAGTTCCTGGCACATCAGACCACTATTCTGCCCTGCTTACTACTAGTATGACCATTCCAGCTGATAAACCCAAATCTTTTTAGTTCAATATTGAACACAGAGTGCTAAATTCTCTGAAATGGTGAGAAACTGTTGGAGTGAAGATGTCACTGGAAGTCCCATGAATGTCATGTTTACCAAGTTAAAGAGACTGAAGTCGGTCCATAGTAATTTTAACCAGGTCCAATTTCGTAATATTTCTCAAAAGGTGGCTGATAAGAGGAAATTGCTTGAAAATCAGCAGCTCTTCAATTTACATAACCCCTCCAGCAAGGACACTAATGCTGAAAACCAGATTCAAAAAGAGCTGTGGGAGTTAAAAAAGCTGAAGTTGAATTTTACAGACAAAAATCCAGAATCCAATGGATCCAAGAGAGGGACCGAGGCTCTAAATTCTTTCACTCAGCTGTTAATGTGAAGAAAAAACAAAATATCATCCGTCTGCTGCTTAATGATGATGGAGAAAGATTGAAAACTTTCGAAGAAATGTCAGAAGAGATGATTGCCTACTTTACTAAATTGCTAGGAGCTCCTGATGATAATGTCCATAGCTGCTCTATAAAAACACTGAAAGATCTCTTACAATTTTTTCTGCCTTCTGAGAGAGTTGCAGAACTGAGTAAAGAAGTAACAACAACAAAAATCAAAGAAGCCTTATTCAGTTTGGGGAAAGATAAAAGTCCAGGTCCTGATGGGTTCACAACATGGCTCTTTCAATTCTCATGGGACATTGTTGGTGAGGAATTTTTGAAGGCTATTAAGTTTTTCTTTACCACTAGTAAACTCCTCCCTGGGTTTAATGCCACTACACTAACCCTAATTCCTAAGTTGCCTAATTCCTGCCATCCCAAAGATTTCAGCCCAATTTCATGCTGCACTGTGGCGCACAAAACAATTATCAAGATACTAGTTAAGAGGCTTTCTAATTTTTTCTGAGATACTGGTGAAGGGGTATAGTAGTAATTCCTTATCCCTTAGATGCTTACTAAAGATAGATACAAAAAGCTTTCGATTTCATAGATTGGGGCTTTCTTCTCAATATCCTAACCGCTATGGCAATCCCTAATGTGTTCATAAGTTGGATAGAAGCCTGTATTACTTCCTCTCGGTTTCCAGTTTTGATCATCAACAGTTTAATGGGATTCTTCAAGGGAGAAACGGTGTTAGACAAGGTGATCACTTATCACCCTATCTGTTCATTATGGCCATGAATGTCTTATCAGCTCTTTTTGGACAAAGCAGCAGCTCTGGGAATATTTAATTATCATCCTAAGTGTAAGAAAATATCAATTATCCACTTGAGTTTTGCAGATGATCTTCTGATATTCTGCAAGGCCCCCCTGGAGTTAGTGATTGGAAAAACTCTCAGAAAAATTGTATATCATTGTTAGATAAGATCAAAGTAAAACTGAATCAATGATCTCATGCAAAACTTAGCTATGGAGGGAGACTCCAACTGATCAAAGCAGTTATTTACAGCATGGTAAACTTTTGGACCAGACAACTCATCCTTCCCAAGTCAGTTATCTCTAAAATTGAGTAACTCTGTACTCGTTTCTTCTGGAAAGGAAGCAACACCCCAGCTAGAGGAGCTCGTGTCCAATGAGACCAAGTTTGCTTGAACTAATCTGAAGGAAGCCTGAGACTCAAGAATCTGGTTAGTTAGAATAAAACAAGTCTTTTTTATTTTCTTACAAACTGGTAAGGGGTCATTATGGGTAGCCTGGATTAATCATTATGATTGTAAAGGGACTGACTTTTGGCAGTTAGAGATTAAATCACACTTTATTTTTTGCTTGCTCTTTCTCAAAACAGATCTAGAAAACCATCTTAATCTTGCAGAATCTTCAAACACGTTCAAAGTTGAGATGATGAACTTAGTTGGGCTATCTCCAGTCTCAAAGGGAAATCTTTGCTTAAAACTGTCTTGCGTATTGCTTGGATTGCATGTTTGTACAACATTTGAATAGAGAGGAACCATATACACTTTAAAAAAGTTAGAAGAGACATTAACTTGTTGCATACGAGAAACAATTAGAATTCGTTTGTTAGGGAAAAACATTACTTGAGTAGAAGAAGCAAATAATTGGTTTTGTATAGAATGAGGACTCATTTGATCCTCTAAGTTTGTAAACGTTCTTTTGTAACTTTACTGCTCCTTGGGTAATAACATCACAATTATCAAAAAAAGGACAAAAACTACTTATGAAGAATAAATCGATCATCGATATATTAAATAATTATCTATATTTCATAATATACCAAAATATTTTTTTAAGTCAAAATATCATATAAATTCAAAATCTAAGTAAGTTTTGTGTAATTTGATTTGCTCTTCGGTAGGTGGAAATGACAATTAAATTAGCATTTTATTTTATTATGATTTTACTGAAGCGGCTAAATGATCATTTTATGTACAAAATAATAATAATAATAATAAATTTAAATAAATTGTTAAAGTTGAATTCTCAATTGTGATTTTTTTTAATATATAGTGTAATTATATGATAGTATATGTTATTTTTTAATCTTTTGAAAACGCACATAGACATTGCACATACAATGCTCAAACACAGGTCTTCTAAGATAAACAACATTTTTTTTCTACTAGAGTCACTAGTTGAATATTTAATTGTGAAAGTTTTAGTATTAGCAAAAGAGAAAATTGGGTTAAGGAAGTTTAAGGAACCATTTATATATATAGTTTAGTTAAAATGTAGATAAGATAGAATAGAGCATCAAATTACATTCACATATTTGTGTTGCAAAGGGGTTAGGTATTATGTTAGGTAACAATAGCTTTGTCAAAATAATTATGGTTGGAGATCATGATGACATGTTTGTCTATTTTTTTAAAAAAATAAAATTATATGTATTTATACTAGTTTATTTATATATACAAATATTTCTTATATAAAAACGTGTTAGTTATGGATTGGTTCAATTATAGAAAAACAATACTAATATATACGCTAATGTATGTGTACATATTCTCTTAACATTGACTAAATGGTAAAAAAATGTATATTAAGTATAGAAAAAATATTTATGGGTTTGTTTTGATGTATTTTTTAAGGGTAATCTTCACTCGTGCCCCTTTTGTTTAGGTTTTGTTATATTTTGGTCACCCAAATTTAAAAAAAAAAGACTATTCTTGTCACTTACGTTTGAAAATGTTTCTGTTTTGGTCACTGGACCGTTAGTCTCCGTTACTTTTGCTTTTCGGTCTGTTTTGTTTTGGTCACTGATTTTAAATTTTTTTTGTTTAAGTCACTTACATTATCTTTTTGTTCTATTTTGGTCACTGGACCATTAATCCCCGTTAATTTGATGATGTGTCAAGTTAATAAAAATGAGTAATTTCTAATTTAATCTTTAATCTTTTATTTTTTCACCATCTTCAAACAAAAAAACCCTAAAAAATTTTCCTCTCCAACTTTAACCTTCATTTTTACTGATGTCACTGCCGTCAACCGGTGCTACTGTCTTAGCTACCGTCAACTACAAACGTCTACTGAAATAGTAAAACGTAGCTGATGTTAACTCTAATACAGAACTAACCAAAGAAGACAGTTAGAATAATTCTGTTATTCTCATTCGCTTATGTGATGGCTCCTTTTTAGGTATGTGTATTATTCAGTTTTAACCAAATTAACTGAACGAACCGAAATTTTTTCGGTTACTCGGTCGGTTAATTTTAGGTAAAATCGTTAACGGTTAAGAGTTTTTCCAAACTTCAGTTATCAGTTAATTCGGTTCAAAACCGGTTAATTAACCAAAATTATTATATATTAAATATTATATATATTACATATATTTATTTTTTGTCATTGAACTTTTAAAAATTATGAAATGATCATTAAATTTTTTGATATATTATAAAATGGTCATTAAACTTTTATCAAATTAGCATAAAATAAAAGTTCAATGACTAAAAAGATCATTTTAGCATAATTTAGTGACCAATTGTGTAATTTACCCAAAATTTTATAACAAATTTTGGTTAATTCGAAAACTGACCGAATTAACCAAATTTTTTTTGTTCGGTAAAAAATTTTCGAAAAAATTTCAGTTCGGTTAACGGTTAAAAGAAAAAAATTGATTAATGAATTTTGGGTAATTCGGTTCGGTCGGTTAACAAAATTAACCGAATGCACACCCCTACTCCTTTCAAGAAATCGAAGTAAACAAAAAAACCATTCAAAATATTGAAGACAAACAAAGCGTTTGCATGGTTCCAGTAGAACCCAAAGTTAACAAACCTGGTCGGTGGAAGAGGATAAATTTTGGGAGACAAGAAGATTATAATTTTTTTTTGTTTGAAGATGGTGAAAAAATAAAATTTTAAAAGTGTATGGATTAAATTAGAAATTGTTCATTTTTATTAATGTGACACATCATCAAATTAAAGGAAATTAATGGCCCAATGACCAAAATAGAACGAAACACTAACGTCAGTAACTTAAACAAAAAAAATTAAAACCAATGACCAAAATGAAACAGACTGAAAAGCAAAAGTAACGGAGACTAACGGTCCAATGACCAAAACAGAAAAGTTTTCAAACGTAAAATGGCAAGAATGATCTTTTTTAAATTTAAATGACCAAAATAGAACAAAACCTAAAGACCACGGGTGAAGATTACTCTTTTTTAATGTATAAGTTATCCATCACTTCATAATTTTTTTACTTCATTAGTAAGCAAATGTTAAATTTTAAAATCGTCCCACTTTTTTCTCTCTCGGAAGATTAATATAATCCTCTCTGAAGAAATGCAAAGTAGTTCATGTACTTTCCAAACGTATCAAATTAATTTTTTGACAAATTAATTTTTTTGATTGTTGTGATCGTTAAGCTTGCTGACGTAGGAATTCACATGTACATAATGATACAAATAGATAAGTTTAATTAATTTTTATATTATAGTTATATATACACATGCTCACAATAACTTTGAGCTCATACATTGAGAAGCGGATAAACACACTTGGTGACTTGATCAATTAATGAGTCTCAAGTTTGAGAGGTTATTTAATCATCAAGCAAAAAAAATTATTTTTAAAATATATAAAAATAAAAATTACATTTAAAATATTAAAAATTAAGAATTATAAAACTAAATTAATTAGTTAATTAAAAATATTTGAAAAATCATTTAAAATATTAGGAATAAAAATAATTCAAAACCAAAAAATATTAAAAATTATAAAGCAACTAAAATTCACAAATTCAAAATATTAAAAATATTAAAAACTATAGAAATAAAAATTATAGAAAGAATTGAACAGCTCCGACAGCTAGCTTAAGTCTACTATCACTCATTGAATACATTTTCAATGGAAACAACATTTCATTAGAATAATAATGACTTTTGGGATTCCTTTAAAAATGATGAGACAAATAATGATAAGCCGAGAAAACCCTAGCCCCATTAATTCCCTACGCCGCTTACTCCTAAAACCTTAGCCCTTTTTTCATTCTCTTTCAAACGTAGCCTTTATTTTTTTTGTTTAACTGTCGGCGACATCAGTTTTTGTACTAACTGTTGATCGCTAGTAATTGGTGTTTTATTTATTTATTATTTTTTGTATATTTTATTGTGCTTTCTTATGTATGTTTATTTTTTCATTTTAGTTTTTTATTGTTTTTTACGTGTTCTAAAATCTCTTATATTCTAATTTTATTTTATTTATGAATAAAATTGTGGTTAATGTGTCAAAAAAATGATACGATATACGTAACCAACTCTATGTTTCAAATTTTGAATAGTCTAAATTTGATTACATGGTAGTATTTGTTCGTATATATTCTTAATCCTTTGACAATAAACACACCTTGTAGATAGAGCGGTTGAACTCGAGTCTCCTAGGGCAAACATTATCTACTTTTCCACTGAGACCATTTGTAGGGTTCTTCAAATGTCACTTTGTTACTTAATATTTCCTTGTTTTAAGTGGGAATTTTTGTTTAAGTTCTTTTTAATTAGTCATGGTTAGATATTTATCAAGCTCAATTATGTATATAAATATGTTAATCGTCAATAGAATGAAAGTATAAAATTTTTACAGTCACCTCTCCATTCCTTATTCTATATGGTATCAATTAGTATATCTCATACGAGTTTAGATTTCGATCCGGTTGACCACTAAAAATAATCTCCAAAAAACTTATGAGAAACGATTCTGTAACCTTGGTTACTATCCACATTATCAAACTCACTTCCACCAATTCTCTCATGAAAAATTTAAATTAAATCTATTCTCATCGGTTATGATCTTTACAAATTCATTGATGGCTCACATACTTCTCCACGTGTTACCATTATTGTCAATTGTTGGAGTTTTGTAGCATAAATTAAGTAATTTTTTATAATTACTGAATAATTTAAACTGAAATAAAATAAATAAAATATCTATGTGTTATTTATATACTATTAAGTTATGTACATTACCCTCAAACTTAGTATTATATGTAAAACGACAAAGTGGTGAGCAAATATCGGCTCATTGATTACATCTGGTTTAACTCAATATAAGTGATACTTTAAGATTGATTGTAATATGGAAAATGACTTATATTAATTGATAATCTAAATATGCATGCAGTTCATAGAATTATTCGAGAAAATAATTCGAAAGAACTATTACGTTGTCTAAAGTCTAAATGAGCAGATAATTTATCTTGGCCGTAGAGACGCATACATGTTTGTCTGGAATGTTATATTACTTTTCTGGTATAATAAAAGTTTAACAATAACATGTTGTTTTATCGTAGAATGCGGTTGTCCAATTGTTTCTTTGATCCTATAGACTCGCGTTTTTTAACGATATAATATTTTTTTACTAAATTGATGTAATTTTTAAATATGAATGGTTAAATTTATTGAATTGTTTTGCATTACGATTAAATTGATAAAATGTGTAAGTTTTGAGGACTAAAATTGTTAATAAAAATACCAAAACAATGAATGAAATTAAAGTTTGGGTACCAATTTGAGAGCAAAAATTCTTTAGGTACTAACTTGAGAAAAAATGTCTAGTGCAGGTACTAATTTGGGAGTAAAATTTTTTTATGTAACAATTTAAAAGAAATGTCTAGTTCAAGTACCAAATATATATTTAAGCCAATAAAAAATAATAATGCTAACACTTGAATGATGTGTACACTCACTAAATATTGTTAATTAACATGTTGCAACATTATGAAGAACAATCCGAGAGTAAGGTTACAATATTTCTTGATTGTTTGAGTTAATTTGTACGTGGCTTATTGGTGGATTCGAATTTGAACAATTTATAAATGTAAATGTAAATGATTCACCAAATTACATAAACATTCGTGATGTATTTTAAAGTTACGTCGTTTCAAATAGTTGCAACATCTCTTGTAACATTGGTTAGGGTGAGTTTGGGTTGCGACAGGTTTAAGGTACGATTAAAAAACGATAAATTTTAAAATTTATTTAAAATTTTAAAATGCTTATGTTGTCTTTTCGTAATTTTTGATAAATTTAAAAATTTGTCAAAAATCACGAAAAAATAATATAAAATATTATTAAAAAATCTAATATTTTAAGTTTGATAAAAACGAAAATATATAAATGTATAAAATAACAAAGTATAAATGGGGATAGTCAAAGTACAAGATGATGGCGATGAAGAGAGAAGTCGATAAACAAAGTATAAAATATATTGAGTTCTTGTCCTATTTTAAGATTATAAATTTAATCTCTATAATTTTACAGTAACGAGTTTTTAAATTATTTTTTATTTAAAATTTTGATATTTAATTAATTTTTGTTTAATTTTTTCGTTAACTATTGACTGAATTAGTAAGAAAAATAAAAATATTTTTTCAAATAATGATAAAAAATTATATTGTTCAAATAATGATATTTTTTTAAAAGAATAAGAGTTAAAGTGATAAAAATTGTAAATATATGAACTAAAAAACTTATTTTATATTTCTTATAGCTGTCAACTTAGCGATTAATGGTTAAATATAATTGAAATTAAGTGGTGAACCAATAAATAAATAAAAATAGTATTTAAACTAATTGTCGCAAAAATAATTTAGAGACAAAATATGTATTGACCCTAATTTAATTTTCAAAATTTTAATCTTTATTTTTTTATTACCTTTGGGTTGTATCTACCTTATGCTATATTAGTATTGGGTTTGAATATATGAAAGCTTTGATTATTAAAATTAATGGGTTTCGATATTATTGGGCTTTGGGCTTAGCGATATATATTTAATATTTAATAATTAATCGGTTTCGACTTAAATTAATCAATAATTAAAATGTTTAAAAATTTATTTCAGTGTAGGACTGGTCAACCGAATTAATTTGGTTTGGTCGGTTATTAAAGTAAAATATGCACACCCCTATTTATATAGGAAAATACTTTGATACACAAGCTTGTGTAAACTAAAGTTTATACAATTCTTTCAACTAAAGTTTATACAATTCTTTCAATTTTAGGATTTAGGAGTTATATTGGATTTTAGGGTTTATGAGTGTAGGTTATAGGGTTTAAGGTTAAAATTTAAAGTTTATGGTTTAGAGTTTAGTGTTTAAGATTTTGGATGTTAGGAATATAGATTTAGGTTTTAAATTATTAAGCGTTGCTTAGGTCCTTAGTGTCCGCTTTGAACTCTAGAAAACCGTATCTTTTATGCATATTTAATTTAGAAAGCAAAACTTGTAAGGATGTGTTTGGTTCATGAAATATAAGGCTATCTTCGAGAATGAGATTTTTGTTGAAATGTTCGGGAATGAGATTTCTAGAATATAGCATTACTTGATATTACCGGGAATGTTACATTACCTTATTTGGTTTGTTTGGCAGGAATGTAAGATAACAATATTTGGTTTGAGAATATACGATTATTTTAATGCATATTTTTACCAAATTATCCTTTTATTTTCAACAAGTTGAACTTTCATTATTAAGTTGTAAATATTTACATAAAAATTCATAAAATTATTTTCAGATTTCTATTTTATTATTATATTAAATTTTAAAATTTTAATTACAATCTAATTATATTCATTTAGATAGATTTATACGTATAAAATAAAATAAATGCTATTATTCAATTTTAATTAATCAAAAATCACCTCATAAATATTTTAATTAAATAAAATATAGAAATATTTAAACAATCATACCATAAAAAATGCAACTAATTTTTTTTTAAAAGTCAAATAAAAATTCTAAATTAAGATTTGATTTAAATATAATGCAAACAACTGCATCATGCACTAAATTGAAAAGATGTGAAACTATGAAGATCTTAGATCACTATTTATCCAATTTTTAAAAATGAAAAATGTTTGTCCAGGCACCTTCAGCTTTTGGATTCATTTGAAAAGAAAAAATCAATTCATTTAGGGGTAAATTGGTCCAAAATAGTGTGAATTGTTTAATATCTAAGGTTAAACATTCTCACCATTTATCCCAAAAAAAACTCTACCATAGGGAAAAGGATATTTTCCCTCCCCGAATAAGTTCAATCCAAACATACTAATTAGAATTCCGAAAAAATATTATCCTAATAATATTCTTTTTCGCGAACTAAATCTACTAATATTTTTTTCTTCTTTCCCCGGCGTTTCTTCCCTTACTCTGACTTCCATAAAGCATTTGCAGTCTTTTCCTATTCCTATTTTCTAAAAAAAAAAATATTCATGAGTTAAATTATGATTACCCAAAAAAATCAATGTCCAATTTAACTAAAATTATTAATTTCAAGAGCCTATTTAACCTTTAATTAATTCAAATTCATATTTAATAATAATAATTAAATTTAGTACATGCGAAGATATTAAAGTAAGTTCTTGAATATGATCATTTTTAACTTGGTTCTTTAATCTTTTTGTCCATATTAATTTTAAAATTTATAAACTTTCGGTTTAGTTTACAAATTTAAATTTATAATTTTTTTAATGACGTGATAATCTAAGATTATGTTATATGATCATAAAAAATTTGTTTTTCCATGTTACTCTTAGAATTTGACACTATTTCTCCACTGAAATTAGAACTTTAACTTTTTATCCTTTAAATATTATAACACATTAACTTTATGTCAAGTCATTGTAAAAAAACATTTATTAAAATTTTTAGATGATGACTGACAAAAAATCAAATTTATGAACTGAATTTAAAAGAATGTCGAATTCTTAGGGGCTAGTTTGAAAAGAAAAATTCAGAAACTAAATTGGAAAATAAAAGAAGTGGATGGAAAATATTAGGGAAAGGGTCAAAAATAAATAAAAGCCAAACCATCCGAAGGTAGGTTTTGAGTTCCCGTTAAACTGTATCCCAAACACACCCTTATCTCCGAACTGGTTCTCCACCAATTCCATCGCGAGTACCTTCCCAACCTAAACTCCGAGTTACCGTTCTGCAACTCAAAGGAAAAGCTCCTTTCAAATAGTTAAAGACACTTCTTTTTAATTCCAGAATTTTCTTCTTCAGAATTCCTACTTTCAGGTAACCGATTTTTCGTTTGTTTTAGGGAACTGTGAAAATTTGTTGTTATTTCTTTTTCCTCGATCCATTGCTAGCTAATAAGATTTGACTAGTTTTTTTTAAAGGATTTTGGAGAATAGTTTGGTTAATTTTTTAACTATTTTGTTGGTGAGTTAGGTGAGCTGATGTTTCAATTGATGGAAATATTGCGATAGTTTAGCTGATATACTTTTGAGAGGAAAAAATAATTCGGCTTAATTCTGTTTGGTTGTAGTGAAAATTGGAGGAATATAGGAGAATTTTGGTTATCTGATAAGTTTCTGGAGTTGTGAGTATGAATTGAAGGGGATTTAGTGGAAGAGATGAATGTGAGCATTGCCTCGGTTCACCCAGTGGAAGAAGATCCACCTACCACCGGCGGAGGTGGAGGAGCCGGGGGCGATGGAGGCAACAACGAGGTGCCAACAGTGAGGATGAAGGATCTTCAGGGAATGCCTGGTACGCTAGGAGGGCTTGTGTTACGGATATGTCAGTTTGCTTTTGCAGTTGTGGGACTTTGTATTATGGCTACCACTAGTGATTTTCCATCGGTTACCGCCTTTTGGTAATACCTTCGATTATGGGGTTTTTTTTATCTGCTTAAAAGTTGGTTTGGATTTGCTAGTGATGATGAAAAATTGTGGATCAACATTTGATTCGTTTCATATGATCTTTTTTATTTGCAAGCTCTAAATATGAAAATGGTGCTATAAATCAAATGTCAGAGCCTTGTTTGTTTACATGCCAATATGATTTTAGAATTTGAGAATTGAATGTAGGAAGGCTGCTTGATTGGTTGCTGCATGCATTGCTCTATCTAAGCATTGTGGTTTATCTTTGGTTGCATATATATTAGTTCGTCAATGTACATCTAGTTGAGGCATTGTATGTTTTGTAAAATCATGAATATCTATCTTTCATCTATCAACTCAAAACGGTAACTATCTAGTGTATTTAGTGAAGAGAAGGTTAATCTTAGGGTGTTAAAGGTTAAAAACCCACTTCGAACAACAAATCAAAGTAGAACACTTAAGGGCTCTACATTTTTTTTTTGGGGGGGGGGGGGGTAAGAAACAGAAAGAAACCGGTTTTATGCATCTTTAAGACTTTACATCTTTTAGATAAGTGATGTCTTATATCAAACTCTGTAAGAGATGTAAAAAAATAGTTTGGTTGCTTAGAGAATGGCAAATGCCAATAGCATGATGTTAGATCAAACTCTCTATGTGCTCCATTATCTGGATTCTGGGCATTTGATGATCATAAAAGGGGGGATGCAAGAGAGAAATTTTCATCCTCGTGGCTCTTCGAGGAGCATGTACTTTTGTTTAGACCTCTATTTTTCTTTGAAAGGAGTTATATAACATTTGGAATCTCACGTTTTGATTTTTCTTAATAGATTCTTTACGCAAATTCAACATCTTTTATATGCAATCTTTCTGCTGACTTTGGAATTCACTCATGATTAACATAGTGAAGCAACTAGTTGTGTTTCTATATTCTGCATTTGATGTTATCATGATTCTTTCGTAACATGGAATTTTGTATTTGCTACATCAGCTACCTTGTTGCTGCCACTGGCTTGCAGAGTTTGTGGAGCTTATCGCTTGCTATTATTGACATTTATGCCCTTTTAGTGAGGCGTTCCCTGCAGAATTCCCGTGTTGTTACTTTGTTTACTATTGGTGATGCGGTAAGATGTTTACTTCCACTGTTACAAGTGAAGCTAAATGGTTGGAGCATGTGATATGCTATTTGCTTCTGTTGAACCTCATAAAAATCTATATTTTGTGTTTGGCTTTCTCATAAACTTATCCTAACATGTATTACTTGTTAACTTTGTGACGTCTGCTATGGCTTCAAGCCTTCAACTATTGGCTTTGAGACATTCAGAGCTGCTTGGTCTACCTTGTGACACTTTTTGCACAAAAGCTTCGTTCTTCTGTTTGAAAATTACAGTTAATCATCACTCAGTTCGAATATTTTTCAACTTTCTTTTTTTGTTGACATTTGGTATTTAAAGGCTGAAATTGTATTAATAGTCTTCAATATGATTTTCCAATCAAAATCATTGACTTGCCATTCGTTCTGATGTATGATGCCATTGATATTGGTGTTTGTATTGGCCAACAACTAGTAGTCACTCATAACTCAGAGTTGGTGATACTGCATTTGAGCTTTTGATAGCACTTTGCTATATATGGTTTTACTTGAACTAGAAAAAATGTTCCTATCTTTTACTAGTCTCTGTTCGAAGAAACCTCCAGTTTCCCATGATTTCTTGCACTACTTGTATAGCAATTCCAAGGGAACATGTAGAACTAATTGCTAGTTACCCTTAGAACTCAGAAGACTAAACTTTCCATTAAATTGTATTTTTTACTAAGTGCAAGCTAATTATCTGGACAGAAGACTAAACCATTCACCATGGTTTCCAGACTTGTATTAGTTAAGATCTCAAACAGTTTTAGTTTTTTTTTCCACCTCCTCGTTTTACCTTTCCGTTGTCTTGCACATAATATTTGTTGACTACATAACTCCTCGGATTTTGGAATTTTTTTTATTGTCTTGATCGTATGTACTTTTTACGTTGCAGATCACATCCACTCTCACATTCGCTGCAGCTTGTGCTTCTGCGGGCATCACCGTTCTTATCGACAACGATCTTAATGGCTGTGCTCAGAACCATTGCGCCCAGTTTGAAACTTCCACTGCAATGACCTTCATTTGCTGGTTTACTGCAGTACCTTCATTTCTCTTGAACTTTTGGTCACTCGCGTCTCGATGAAAGGGGAATGCCAAAAAATCAAAGTAGGAAGGAGTAACCAAGGCTGCTATAGAAAGTATTTTGTTATGCCAAGTATCTTTCCCTTGTAGCATTATCGATTGCCACAGAGTCATCTCGGATGTGTTGTTTTTTCAAGTTTGTAAAGGCGTCATGAACATCAGTAGCAATGTCGATCGCCTCAGAGTCATCTCGGATGTGTTGTTTTTCCAAGTTTGTATAGGCGTTATGAACATCAGTAGCATTGAGCTTCTCGTCTCGTCGTTTAGTGTGTGTGTGCTTTTATTAATTGCAGTATACGTTGTAAAATTCTCGATTATATAAATTGGTTTTAAATTTCAAGCCAAAATATCATCTCAATCTGGTAAAGTGATTATCTTTTTTAATCTCCAAAATCATTAGACTTGAAAGAACTTTTAACAAAATTTTGATACGACTCAAACACACGGCATGGAACCAATCGATTATAAACAACCATCTAAATTTGTCCGAATTCGGACAAAGCTTTTGTTTTCCATCAAATAAGAAATAAATCTTAGGGGCGAAATGCTGTGATTAAAGGTTTTGTTAAAGAGTGTTTTAAAAAATACTTTTATATGGAATATAAATGGGATAATTAATAGCTTTGGGTGGGGGAGTGGGAGGAACCTTATCCCATCCTTAAATGGTCGCCGCAGTCCACATGCCCCACTGACTTCTGCTATAGTAAAAGTGGCATGGGCAGGACGGAATTTCTTGGAGGCTCCATTTTTTTTGTTTAATCACTGCTTAGGTCCCTATTAGTTTTAAACTAGGTAAATTAAACCTTAATTTCTTCAAAATTTTTGGGCTCATGAGGGGACAAGTTACTTAATTTTATAAATATAAGAATTACTAAGAATTTAAACTCAAAATTAAGGAACAATGCTTAATTTATCTAATATTTAAATTTATAATAACTTAAATTGTCATTAGACCAAAAAAATTAAAGGACTAAAATAAAATTTTAAAAAATTTAATCAATAGTATTAAAAATATAAATTTTTAATATAAATTTTTAAAAATTTAAAGGCGACAAATTAAAATTTTCAAAAAATAAAGGATTAATTATAAATTTTTTAAATCTTCGAAGGGCCAAGGGCCTGCCTAAACTCCACCCCTGAAACTAGGTCCATTTTTTCAATTTAAATAAAAATATCTTGTCCTTTTTTTAAGTTTTAAATATTTTTTATTTCGTCAATTTTAAAATTAGATAAACTAAACTTTAACCTTATTTTTAAAAAATTCTAAAACTAAAAATTTAACATGTTAAAAAATGACTTAACAATTAAACTTGACACCTTTATTTTATTACTATTCATATTTATAAAAAAATAATGATTTAACAATAAACTTGACATCTTTATTTTATTACCATTCATTTTTGCCACCAAAGTTCTATATTGATTCAGTCCCTCTAGTAAAAGTACATAATAAACCATTAACTATATTTTAGATTTTTTTTTATTAATTTACTTTTTTTACATAAAAAATGGATTCATTCATAATAAAGCAATTAATTAGAGTTAATACAAGTAATAAGCAACTTGATATCACTTTAAACAGATTTTAACTTTGAAGCGTTGTGTATATAAAAAATTTTCGCCGAATGACTTATCCACCAAAATTAAGTGTTCAACACGAGTTAAAAAGAGCAACCAAAAATTATCATAGCAAGCAGGAGGAAACAAACGTCCTCAGCACGAATGAAACAAACATGGAAGCCAAGAACAAAGGCAATATAATGCCCGGACAAAGAGACCCGCAAAGGCATCCCACCAAATCAGCACCGAAACAACAGGAGAACCACAAACAGAAGATGCAAAGCATTGCCCATTGCCCCATTTGGTATTACGAAACTCATCATTTTCACATGTTCTTAAGCTAAAACAAAATTTGGGTTCACTACAAATAAAAACTAAATTAAATTAATAAAACGCATAGCCGAGCTAGGTTCTTCAATATTACAAAACCTATCTTGTGTTCATTTCATTTTACATTCCCGTTTTCCTCATTTGTTCATATTTTCCAGTCAGCCATGGGAAAAACTGGGTGTTGAACAAATATATTATATAGTAAAATGTTTCACAGAAAAGACCAGTTCACAAAACGGAAGGCCAAGCAATGGACGGTGCTCTCATCAGCTTCAACTACTTTCCAAGCAACAGCTTGTTCGTAGGAAATATGGCGTCCCATCGTCGACATGCAGATTCCGGCAGGAAAGTAAGCATATCCCTGTGTCCATAAAATAGGAACCACCTTTAGCCAATTATGAATTGAAAAAGAAATTACAGCATCCCTTTTAACTCGGGTTTGACTAGTATGACGAGTGACTTATCTTATTAAAGACTTGCTTTAGAACGCTTACCTGCTGCATCAACTTGGCAAAATCGGAGCACAATGCCTTGCGTCCGGACTCGTCAAATATTTTATCCAGTGTGATGTCTTGTAGGGACACTAGAGTCGTCTCGAGCATGTCGAGACCGGCTTGATTTGCAAAATTGAAAACTGGTACAACAACGCATCATTAAATCCTCTACAAGTGAATGATAGATGCATTACTTCGATAAAACAACGCAGTACAACAGATTTCTAAATTCTCAAGTAAAACAGGTTATGGCCATAGTCATGCATGTTTATTCGCACAAAGTCGTTATGTAAATAAAGAGGAAGATTCAATATAATTTTGCAGCTACCTGCTTAATCTTTGGCTAAAAGTGCGTAAGAGAGCAGGCTGCCTGCCCATACTGTAAACCACCTCACCACTCGTCTCCTGAGCAATTTGCTTGACGTAGCGCAGTGCCTTCGCAGAGATAAATTATTCAGTACCTTGAGAAATTTCTTTTAAAGGAAAACCAAAGAAACTTTCCCCTTTTAATTTGATTTATCAGACTATTCAAGTGACTCTTGTCTTATAAGTTGTACTAATATATGATCACTTCTCACTAATGAATTTACTTACAGTGATCGTCATTTTCTGAGCAATTACTTTTGATGATTCATAAAGTGGGCGCAGCACCTCTGGCACACTCCACACCTGTAATGGGGATCTCGAGAGATTTAGTCTTGCGACAAGAGATATGTGAAGATGTCTAGAAGTACCTAACAATCAGAAGTCCTACCTCAAAATTCAGGTGGTCAACAATATGGATTATTGACCCTCCGCCTTCACTAGGCCTAATTAAATAGCCACTAGGAAGCATTTCGGCTCTCACAAATTGAGCTGCAGCAACTGCACTCGGACCAGCACCAGAGCCGGAAAGGGACCTCTCACAGACCTTGTAAAACCGAACAAAAAAGGAAAAGCCTGTCGATATCTATAATCATGCATAGAAATGATCTACATTGTGTAATAAATAATAAGTGCAAGACGTGTACCACGAGACTGCCATTCTCTAATGTTGTAGTGTATCTTATAGTCCAAAAGTCCCTTGCAGGAGCCAGGGTGGTTGGAGCAAACATCTAGAAAAGTTTATGTTTTAGTCATTACTCGTGAGAAAGGAGGAAGCATTCATCCATAAATAAGGATCACTCTTCACCTGTGTGTATACAAGCTCAATTGTTCCACCATTGCCAGCCGGAAACATGGTGAAAACTTCAAGGTTTCGGCACTCACGGGACCAAGATGGACGATCTTTAAGGATCTCCGCAATCTATTTAACAATAATTCAAAATTTTCGTTTAGACAAAAACACACGTGATGATATATGTCTCAATATTTTAGTAAGGGAATTAAAATTCATACCTTTGTAGGTTCTAAACTTACAAGACCGCAGGCTCGAGCTGCCACTCCACTACAACTTTGGGAAATGGCAAAAATCCCAACAGAATCCGGACCAGGCTGACAACAAATTAAAACAAATACACTCAGAGACACTTCTGATTTTTTACACAAGAAAGATAATATAATTACATTCATACACAACATCAATCAACGACGAAATAATGGGCAATAAAAGCTGTGTAAAACAAACCTTCATCCCAGGCATCTGGACCCAATCAACAACAGTTCCTGTAGCCTTGGAAAGGAAATCTGCCAAGGTCTCCTCTGCAATGGAGAGGAGGCTGCCAAGAACATAACAAAATTGAAAGCATTTATCAGCAAGAAAAGGAATTATGCATACCCGCATACGCACACAGACATGCGTGCACACAAGTAATATGGAGAGAGCTGATCCATTGTAGTTAAAAATTGAACTGACCCAGCAGGGTTATTGGCATCTCTGAGTGAATGCTGAGTGGTTGCCACAGAATCACAGCTTGCATCAGTTGCTGATGCCTGAAGCAAATCCAAAACAAAAAAAGCAATAATGTCAAAACGCCAACAAGTGAAACACAGTAAATGCACATCATTGCATAAAGCAATTAACCAAAAATAAATCTTACAACACAAAATAGCAAGTGGCATAATTGCAAAAGAAATGTGATAAGGTGGAACTGTGTGCATATATAGAAAGAACAGATAACAAAAATGGCACAATTTGAGGCAAATTAAGACAATTCAATTCTAAGAAATTGGCATGCCACAGAGATCTATCCAACACCTAATGTTCAACTTAAAATGCAAATAAAAGGCATAAATTTCCACATTAAACATTTTGGTAAAGTTTCATAGTGGGAATTGGAGAAGATCAAAGAGTGAGAGACTAAAAGAAGATGCATTTACAGTATGCAGTTGCTGCTTCATATAACCATTCTCGCAAACCAGCTGAGAAACTTGTTTTTGCAACCGATCATTCTCCTCCATCAACAGCTTGTTCATTGCTGATAATTTTCTATTTACAGTTTGCAGCCTTGAAGACTCTTTCCTTTGCTTCTCTCTACACCTGCAAACTCCAATGGCAACCCCAAATTAAAAACACAGCAGAAACTACTCATCTCAAAAAGACCCATGTTTTGTTTATAACAACTATAATCAAAGAAGAATAACAAAAACCAAGACCAAGTTTCCATACCTGCGATTTTGAAACCAAACTTTTATCTGTTTAGACTCAATGTTGGAAAGAATGAGGCACTCCCTTATCAACTGCTGCCTACGCAAGGAACTTGGCTTGGGGCACTCAGCATAGACTCGTTCCAAGGCTTCGATTTGCTCAGCTGTGTACCTAACATACTTGCCTGCAGCATCAAGATGCTTGTTGATGCTGCTACCGCTGCTGCTCACCATGTGTTGGGCCGCCGCCATAGCCATTTTTGTTAAAAAAAGCAGCTTCCAAGAACCAATCTTTCTCTGTATATGAAAAAGTGCGAGACAGAAAGAAGCTGCGTGTAGAGAGAGTAAGCTGAAATGAGGACTTTTGAATTGAAATAGCCTCAAGTAAAGGCCAAATGGATGGTATTTGAGTGGGTTTTGAGGATTTTCTTTCTCCAGCTAATGATGATCAAGCTGGGGAAGTTAAAAACAGTAAAGGGTCACGAAATCTTCCCCAAAGATCCAACTTTCAAAACGTTTTCCACGACCCCTAGAAACCTTGAACCAAAAACCAAACAAAAGAAGAAAAAAGGAACACGCAGCTAACAAGCAAGCTCGATATCACTGAAATGGCTTCTCAAGCGAGCTTCAATACTGCTTAGTAATACTCTTTAAGCCTTAACTATCCAGCACCAAATAAAGAACAGAACTTTGAAAGACTCTATCTAAGAAAAGAGAGCCCAAAAGGTTAAACATCACAAAGAAGCAGGTTTTCAGCAATAACCCACCGCATAAATGTGAAGAGAAACTGAAACCTTAACCATTTTGAAGGGTTAAGCGCAAAGGGGTTTTAAAGAAGAATGCATAAAAAATGAAAAAAAAAATCCCAACAAATTACAACAAATTTAAAAAAAGAAATTGTCAAAAGAGACGTGAAGAGAGAGAAAGGGGAAGGAAAAAAGTTGTGACAGTGAGTGATCTAAATTCTGAGCTTGAACCTGTAGGGGGCATAAAAGAGATCTCATTTGCACGCAAACCGACAAACTTACCGGAGATGTTTTTCTTTTATATTTATAATGGATGAAATGCTATAAAGGCCCTTGAACTTTTGTTAATATAAATAAGTCCTTGGTTATTTATACATTTAACTTGTATCTAAATGAGTCTCTAATTTTTAGTTTATATCTCAAGAAACACATAACAAAATTAATATATCGTTTTGAAAGATGGCTTATTGAAGTAAAATATATTAATAGATGAGAGTTTATTTGAGTATAATAAAAGTTTAGGGATTTATTTTAAAAAGTAAAATAGTTTAAGGGCCTTCTCAATATTCTATAACCAGTTTATATTTGACCAGCTAACCTCACTTACTTTACTGTCTCCTATTACCTATAACCTTCTGACAATGAATAATCTTAGTTCCTTTTTTTATTTTTTTAACATAAAAAAATTCAATATATCAATTTATTACAAAACCGAGGAATCATATTATCCAAGTTAAAATCTAAAAAATAAGTATATTATTAAAAGTTAAGTCATGAATTAAAAATGGTGTAACTACAAATTCTGAATAAAGATAATAAAATCAATATAAAAGATTAGAAATTAAAATTGCATTATTGAGTAATAAAGCTATAACCAATTTGTATTATATATATAATAATGGATTTGTCCGATTATTGTTTTGTTTTGTTAGGTGTTTGATTATAAACTTATTACAAACAGGGGGTTAGTTGAAATACATCTGTTTTCTTGATCTGATTAGTAATTATCTTTTTGTAATAACTTTCTATTTGTTGACATAACATTTCTTTAAGTTCAATAATTGTTGTTCTTGCATCATTCTAATCTTTTTTAGGTTTGGATTTTAATACAAGAAAAGAACAATATCAAAGCTCCTCTCTTTTTCATTTTAAGTTTATCCGATCCACGTTGGCTGAATCTTGTCTTAATTAAAAATAAACATAGCTGCTTAAATATATATATATATTTAAAAGATGAACTTGTTTTTTTAATAAATAATACACATATATTTGTTATTACACCAAATTAAATTTTATGACTATTTTATCTAATTCATTGTGAGATTATTTACTTTGGTTAGAATAATGGGATCATGAATATTAATTGAACTAATTCATGTTTGATTAATACTAAATGATATGTGCATTACAAATATCACCTCTCTTTTTTTCTCAAGCTTTTCTTTATATGTGCTTATCTTCAACAATACTTCATGTTTTCAATTGGTTCTTATTTTTTTTCTCCTTTGGGTTTTTTTTTGAATTAATTCTTATTTACATCCAAACCTAAGTTTCAAAAACTTTATTTATATATAGAGAGAGAAAACAAAACTTTATTATAAAACGAGTATAAAGTGTACTTTATTTTTTTTCTAGCTTTTACGCCTCCTGTGATAGTTTTGGTGTTGTTGTTTGGATTTTTCTTTTATTTGTTTATTTTTTATTTTTAGTCTCGAACAGGGCTGTTTCGGATATTTTTAAGATCTTGAGCGAAAATTTAAAAATAAACCTCTATAAAATAAAAATATATTCCATCTATTTAAACTATTAATTTAAAATATATTCAATGGATAGAGATTAAATAGAAATGAGATGTCTTAAAATTTAAAACTTTTCTAAAGTCATTACTCAATTATAATACTGCTGGTTTACATTTTTAAGATAATTATTTTTTCTCATTTTCAATAAATTAGCAGGATGAGAAGTCCTGGAATTTAAAAAGTTTTTCAATTTAGCATGAAATTTTTTAAAAGTTGCATTTTACCCCACTAAACTTTTAGACATTCAAAACTTTTATGGGGTCACATAAAAGTGGGGCCGTGAGCACCTGCTATAAGCGGCGCTTGTCTCGAATAACAATCCTCTTTGCTTTAGATTTATTTTTTTATACATTTTGTTGTGTTTATTTTTCTGTCTCTGTGATATGATTTTTTGTCTATTTTATGGTTGTCTACCGTCATGATTAGATCCAATTTTTGGTAGTTTGTCGATGTAGTCAGAACCGTTAGGGAGCAATCTTCAGGATTGATTTTCTCGATCATCACGTGTGCATCAATATTGTATATAGTTGGAAGAGATACGGAGATTTTCATGATTATTGATGTGTTTTCTATAAAAGATAAATGACGTATTAAAGGGGATGTTCAATCTTTTTTCTTCACGCCCTTCGTTTACATGTTTTAATTTTCTTTCTTTAAGAAATTTCTTGGTATATTTGGTCTCAAAAGATTTCTTTATGATTTGAGTGTATTGTATTTGTTGTAATTTTTATTTTAATAAAACCCAGTTTCTTGTTAAGATTGAGTGTGATATTTTTCTTTTTTTATGCATTCATTTGATCTTGTTTTGGTTGACATTTTTATATTTAATAGTGTAATTTTACAATTTTATCAGAGTTTCCTATATACTTTTGGGTACAAGTCGAGTAAATGTTAGGGGCAATGTTAAGAGTTTAATGGAAGGGAAGAATAAAGATCTGAATGTTTGTTTATTTATGGGATAGCATTTTTCACCTTCTTTTTGCATGCAAAAAAAAGTAAGCTTAGAATCATGTGCTACCACCACATGCTATCAAATTAAAATATTTTGATTTTTATAAATATATATTAATTATTAGTAAGTATTATTATTGTTTCTTCATGAGAAATTATAATCAATTTGAACTTTGATGAATTATTATGTTTCTATGTATAATTTTATTATTATTATTATTATTATTATTATTATTATTATTATTATTAAAGGGCTAAAGGCCTAAAAAGCTAAAATTGTATCACAAGCAACAAAGGTGGAAAGGAAAAGAGTTCTATTTTTTAAAAAATATTGCTTTCAAATGGGATTAAAATTTATCTTTTTGATTCAATGATTGTGTATTTCAGTAGGATTTTTAAAAGATATCAATAGTTGCGATGAACAAATTAATACAATGTGAGATCTTTGATCTCATTTCAAGCTGATTATGCATGAATTCTTAAAATTTCTAGATAATTTGTATTAAGAAGAAAAACGTATCTTGCCCACACTATAATTTTTTTAAGTAGGAAAGCACTCTGATACACAAGCTTGTGTAAATTAAAGTTTACACAAGTCTTTCAGTTTTAGGGTTTAGTGTTTTAAGTTAGGATTTAGTGATTTAATGTATAGGGTGTAGAATTTAAGTTTATAGTTAGAATTTAGAGTTTAAGGCTTAAGGTTTAGGTGTTATGGCTAGGGTTTTAGGTTTTAGATTTTAATGAAGAGTTGTATAAATTTTTTACACAGTTTGTGTATCAAAATATAACTCATAGAATAAACTAATAAAATGATATATTTTCAAACATGTCATATTTTTTTGAATTAGAATTTAAAATTTTCGAAAACAATGCACATCAATTTAAAAGTATATCTAAATTACTTTATTGACTACAAATAAGTGATTAATACGAGTATATACAATATTTCATCCTTTTATATATTTAAAGGAACAATGAAGTTTAAATCAAACTAAAATTATAAATGATTAAGGGCTTGATTTATTATTGTTTTTGAAAAATGCATTGAAAAAGTATTTTTAAAAAAGTTGGTTTATGATTTATGTGTTTAATATTGTTGATACGAATATAGGAGAGGTACAATAATTTATTTTGGACAAATCATTGAAGTTGTTTTTCAATAATGAAACATCGGTTGACTTCCAATGAGTTTTTGGATGGGATTCGAGCATTTTTTAGTCGAGATGTTTTCTTATGGATCGACCGACTGTCAGTTAATTTTTCAACGCATCTTGAAACACTTTAATCGAACATTGAAAATTCAAGATACATCTATTTTAGAGAAACATTGCGTGTAGAAAATTGTATACGAGCCTAGTATATAGTTTTATTTATTACAATTTTTTGCTAGTTTATTGATTATTTGTAATTAAACTTTGTATTGTTTAATTTATGCAATTTATGGTCATGTTTATTACTTAGTTTTATATTATGATTTATTTTCTTAATCGAAATTAGGTTTATTTTGTGTTCAATCAAAGTTGTTTGTGTCCAAGTAAAGACGTTACTTTCTCTTTAAACATATCTAGCATTAATGCAAAAAATATTAGATTTTTATTTTTTTAGAATTTTGAAGTCTAGAAATAGACACTCTTTTTACTTAAACTATGAATTCTCAAATCAATAAGAGTTTTCTTTATCCAAAATCTTTTGATAGAGTTTATTTTTCAAGATTTTTATCTTGTTCTTGCTTCAGAGTGCGAAAATCCAATTACATTGCGACGTGTTGGGTTTTTATTCGTGACCGTCTTGCTAAAGACTAATTATCCTTAGAAAATTAGACTTTAATCTTTTCTGACTTGAAGCCCCCTTCTAGGTTGCTAAGGTGAAACATCCGAGGGTTAGATATTCTATCTATTTAGGTGAATGTCCCTCAAAAAATGTGTTATCATATGCAAATTTTTTCCATTATTTTTCTTTATTTGAGTTTAAATTTTGTATATTTATTTCATGACAATTCGTTCAAGCTAAATTGAACAAACAAGTTTCAACATCCTTCTCTTTTGTTTGTTTTTTTTTTTCTTTCATTATGTGCCTTTTTTTCATAGACTTGTTTGAGAATTTTGAATTTTAACTGTTAGTTCTTTAAATTCATATTCTACAAGGATTTAATTGATTCAAGCTTCTGTTTCTTTATCAATTGTTGTCAAAATATACTTTTTCAAGAGATAAATGATCATTTTAGACAAATTGTGAATTTTATGGGCTGATTTATTAATTAATTACATGAAATCTAATTAAACGAAATCTAAACTTAATGACAAAATTAAAAATTACTCCAATCCAAATTAGGACTAAATTGAATTAAATTAGATCTAAAAATGAAACTTAGGACCAAAATGCTAGACACCTAAATGCGGAACGACCTAAAGCACAATTTCTCCTTCCATTTATAAACACAGTCTGTTATGAATCTTCTATTTTTAATAACATCTATTTTAAAAAAATATATTATTTTATTAAAAATTAATATTTTGTGGAACTCATCTTGTGTGTCAAACTAATTCTATATAGCCCATTAAAAAATATAAATCTAATAACTTGTCATATCAACTAGACGAATTCTATAAAAAAAACTATTAAAAAATAAAAATCCTGTAAACTTGTGTTCTTACTACACTACATTAAATGTGTAAATCTCAAAATAATTTTAAAATTGGCTAAGATCCCTAATTATTAATTTTTTTGGGTGCATTATGTACCTAAAAGTTACTCCAGCCCAACGTTTTGTCCTTCACTTGTGGCATAAATGAAACGATCTAAAGCAGCTTAACGGGAGCAAAACAAGAGCTTTAAATCTTTTGAAATCAATTCCTGAGCTATTCATATGCTTGAAAAATACAAGTGGGAAGAATAGGGGTAAATCGGTCAGATGAACAAAGGAGAAAAGGGTAGGATTAAGTTGAAAAAAACATATAATTTTAAGGATAAAATAATCCAAAATAACAAGAATGTTGCATTTCCAAAGAAATAGCTGAGAATAATATTCCCACCAATATTTCCAAATAGATGTCACGATTGGTAATGTTACATTATTGCCCTCCAGGAATTTTATCAAATATGGGGATGTGATTCCATAATGTTATATTATCCCCGCTAATGTAAAATTTCATCAACTAAACGCTCTCTAAATGTGTTCTTTTTTCTTGAAAATTTAATTTGAGCGAAAATTTAATTGGCATAAATTATTGTTTAGATTTGATTTATAATAAATATGAGTGCAAATTTACTTCATAAAAATATGACATATAAAAAAATAAAATGAGTAACTTTTTAGGCTTAAGGGTTTAATAAACTCTTAAATTTTTACAAAAAAATCAATTAAGCCCTTAAAATTTTTTTGTACCCAATTAGGCCCTCAAACTCAAGAAAAAAAATCAATTAAGCCCCTAAACTTTTTTTGCACCCAATTAAGCCCTCAAACTCAAGAAAAAAAATCAATTTGGCCCTTTGACCAACGTTGACCGTTAAATTTAACAGTTTTTTTTAAATCTTCTCGGCATGTGTCACAAGAGGATAATGAAACTTGACATTTCTAAAAAATTTTAAACTTTAATTTTTAAAAAATATATAAAATCTAAAAAAAATCTAAAAATTTTAAATATATAAAAATCCGAAAAAATCTAAAAAATATATATTTTTCAGATTTTTATATATTTTTTATTTTTATTTTTTATAATTGTATAATAATATTTAATATTTTAAAATTTTAAAGTATTTTAATATTTTGAAAAATATTTATTTATTATTTTTAAATAAATTTCAGAATTAAAAATATTTTTTTTATATTTTAAAAATAAATTTCCAAAATTTTTAGATTTGTTTTTTCAAATTTTTATATATTTTTTAAAAATTTAACTGTCAAAATGCCAAATTAATTTTTTTTCTCGAGTTTGAGAGCTTAATTGGGTGCAAAAAAAGTTTAGGGGCTTAATTGATTTTTTTGCAAAAGTTTAAGGGTTTATATAACGGTCAACGTTGGTCAAAAGGCAATTTATTTTATTTTAACTTTTAAATAATCACCACTTTTTATTGCAATATAAAAAGAAGATGAAAATTTATCTTGAAAAAATAAGATAGAATAATTTTATTAACTGAGATAGCAGATAATGTGATAAACTAGATCTATTTAATAATTTTTCCAAAGGAAAGAAAGTGCATGAAATGAAAGCATGCCAAAGGGTTTAAAACACGTGTACAAATTTTATACGACAAAAAAATAAAAAGAAAAAAATGCAGAAAACAAAAGCAAACGAAATTGACTTTGAAAAAAAAATTAAAACCCTAATCCCCGTCCCTTTCTAATTCCATTTGTCTTTGGTGGTGGTGTCGGTATTAATTATTATGTCACTTCTCCTACATTTCTATGTTAATGTGCGATAAAAATGATGGGTCGTGTCTACACCAAAACATTCTTATTGCCACATTCACATACATGCATCACTTCATTTTCTTTACATTTGTCCTTGTTTTTATGATATGAAATAAGGAAAATATTTGATATATATGGCGCATAAACTTTAATTTATACAAATTTTAAATTTTAAAAGTTATAAATTTTATTTAAGGTTTATTTTAAAATTTAAAATTTAAAATTTAAACATATTTTAAATTTTAATATTTAGACTTAAAATAAATAAATTATATAAAATAAATTTTACATAGCAACACATTAAATGAACCACTCATATATATTTAAATAATTATGTTTTTCCCCTGGGAAAACATAAGCTTCACGATTCTTACCCAATGATCGTCCACTCTCCTTTGTCTAAAACACTTTGTTTTCTTTTTCCAAGATTTCGGCTGCTAAGGAATATATCTTTAGTGATGTTTGTAGCGATGTCATCTGTAGCGATGTCTTTTTTTCTTATCGCTAAAATAAAAACGATTGATTTTTGGAAGGTGTTTTTGAAAGGCGTTCGAGATTTTTTTATATAAAATATTTATTCCATGGGGGTTTTAAAGAAACCGTATTTTTGAAAAATGGAGTCGCCACCGGCCACTTAGGTAGACCGGACACCATAAAACCAGAGATTCAAAAAGACAGGGTTCGGGAGTCGATTACGGATGGGGAAGGATTAGCACCCCCACACCGCCCAAAAATTGGTACTTTAATAATTACCGCTTTATTAATATTGGATTTTCCGGATTAGAGTGACGATTATTTTAAAATTCGGTCCTAATTGCGAATAAATTTTAAGGGCCCCGTTATCCGAGAGTAAACGCCAACCACTATCACTACGCCGATCTCGGCCCCGTTTACGCTTGGATAAAAGAGCACCGCATTAACAATTTATATATCATATGCAACCTTAGTGACAAAAATATAAAACATGGCAAAATATTTAAATGCAATAAGTATTGACATAATGTAATACTAATCTAACATAAATAAGATACTAAACTAAAACATACATATACATGTAAACTTAAAATACGAGGCACGTATGAGGATATATAATAGGGCAAAAGACTACATCAACATACACGATTATAATACGAACATAAATATTTACATGAAAACAGATCAAATGAAAAGAAATAAACATCAATGATGAAATTAAAGGATAATAATATGCAATTTAAGGACGAAAATGCAATCATGATCAAACTTGAAAGGACTGAAATCATAATTAAACCAAGGGCAGACCCAAAATGAAAAATTCAAAAACGCGGATGGTTAAGGGGTAATTTTACCATTTAAAATCTGAATTCGCTAATTTAGTGATCAAATCGAAATAAAATGGAAAAGAAAAAGGACCGAATTGTGATTAACCCACGCGGCAAACTCAAAACGAAAATATAGGGGACAAGGGAGGATTTATGATGTAATTAGACCATTTTTATTTTATTTTAGGTCTATAAGACCCGATAATCGACCCCCACTTTCATTTTTCCTTTCATTTTTTTTTTAAGAGCAAAAGCTCTCGTTTTCTCTCTATTATACCGAAAAACCCAAGCCCCAAACCCTTCAAATTACCATGGTTCTCGAGGCGGTGATGGTCCGGCTACTCCGGCCACCACCCTCTACGCTCTATCGGTTCTAAGACCTAACCTCGACCCCTCTTCGAGAACAAAAACTCCATCTTTGAAACGACCGAACCCCAAAACCCTCACAAAAACCGTCACCCTTTTATTTTGAGACCACCAAAACCCTAGATCTATGGTATTTCGAAGCTAAAGAACAAAGAATAACCCCTTTTTTGTGGCTCACTCCTCAGAGCTTATCGCCGGCAAAGGAAAGTTTTTTTTTTCTTATGTAAACTCTCCATTTTTTTTTGTGCATGTAAGTAAGAAAGAAAGACAAGAAGTTTTTTTTTTACCACTGAGCTTGCGTTGCTTTCTTTGTATTTCTGAAAACTTTGGTGATAATACAATTTTTTTTTGGATCTTCTCTGCCTTCTCCTTTTCTTAGCGTCTATTACATGAAATATATATCAGATCTGATTTTTTGGTACTGACAATCCATCTTTTTGGTGCTTTTGCACGTTCTCTGAGCGCGGTGGTTGAACTGGCAGTACGACGGAGTGGTGTCGGCATGGAGAGGTCATGGTGGTGGTGTCTTCTGCCAGATCCACTCACGGCCGTTGGATCAGATCTGATCCAACGGCTGTGATTACATGGGGGATGAGCGGCCTAGATCGAGCCTTGAAATGCGTGGTGCTTGCTAGAGATGACGACACGTGGCAGAGGGGTAATGAACGGTCTCGCGCGTGCGAGCGGTCTGGAGAGTGACATCACATGCGCCAGCTGGATTATCTTGGACTGATCTGGACCGTTGGATCAAGACTTGATCCAACGGTCCAAATGACGGCGGCTGCAAGATAAAAGAGGGGTATCAGACTTAGTTTTTAGGGTTTTTAATATACTGGGTCAGGCCAATATGGGCCTTGTAATATATTTTTGGGTTTTTGTAATAAATTGGATTGGACTGTTAATTAATATTTGGGTTTTATATTTTAGATTTTATTTTATATTAGTCCAATAATAATAATAATAATAATAATAATAATAATAATAATAATAATAATAATACAACGTTACATATATACGTACACGTGCACACCCATATAAGTGTAACATACGAATACACATGCAAATATTAATGTAACATACTAACATAACATCTACACACATTAAACAAATACGCTCGTACTCTATAGATACATACGCGACACACATATACCATTAGTACGTATACATACATAGCTTATAATATACACACACACCACACCTTATATATATACTAGTAACACTCATGCAAATAATAAACATATAATATAGTAAGTATACATGCAATACTAATATGTATTAGTGAAAATGAGTGATTACAGTTGCCCCTCTTTGCTTGTTCTCATGGAATGAGAAACAAAGCAAAGATTCATAAGCACTCATTTTATCAGACTTCCCTGTTTGGTTTGCAGCCTTGGAAAAGCGAATTTTTTTGGACATCTCCGCTCTTCCTTGGTTGAATCTTCAGGCTCGTAAGTTCTTCCTATATAGAGCTTTCGTCACCTTCCGATCTTGGAGCTACAGGCTCTTTCGACATTGAACCCTTCGCTCTGATTTTTATCGACTTCCCGCTTTGTAGCTTTGGAAAAACGAATTCTTTTGGACATCTCCGCTCTTCCTTGGCTGAATCTTCAGGCTCGTAAGTTCTTCCTATATAGAGCTTCGTCACCTTCCGATCTTGGAGCTACAGGCTCTTTCGACATTGAACCCTTCGCTCTGACATCCCGAATTATGAGTCATTCCTTTCACTTTGAGACAATAAAGCTTAGAGTTCTTCCTATATAGAACTCTTTGCTTTCGACGCTGGTTTCTCCTATATAAAACCTTTCGCGCCACTGATGGATTCTTCTGACTTGGGAGTTCCTCCTATATAGAACTGCTAGTCTTCGAATCCTGAGAGCCGCTGCACCCTTCCTATATAGAACTTTTTATGCGTCTGAAATCTTAGAGCTACAGTTCTTCCTATATAGAACCTTTCACCCTAAGACAATGAAGCTCGAGCCTTTCCTATATAAGACTCTTTGCTATCGACACAACAGGTTTCCTATATAACCCCATGTCATAGGTGAATTTCTTTGACAGAGTTTTTCCTATATAGAATCATGAGTCTTCACCTTGGAGCCGTCGGTCCTTCCTATATAGAACTTTTCGGCGTCTTGAAATCTTAGAGTTACGGATTCTTTCTATATAGAATCTTTCACTCTAAGATATTGAAGCTAGGAGCCCTTCCTATATAGAACTCTTTGCTTTCGACACAAAGAGATTTCCTATATAATCTTGCGTCATGAGTGAATTCCTTCGACCGAGTCCTTCCTATATAGAACTGCTAGTCTTCACCCCGAACTGCAGTCCTTCCTATATAGAATTTTCAGCTTCTGAAGCCTCGGAGAGGAGGATTCTTCCTATATAGAACCTCTCTCTAGAGCTTGAAAACATGTGCCTTTATGTAAAAACATTGTCTTCTCATTTGGGATTCACATCGTGATGACCCTCAATGTCTCTTTGGATCTGCAGATACCTGTCCGAGATGAAAACAAAATGCTATGACAAATGAATGAATTGACATGCTCCTAATCCTAGCGATGTCTAACTATTCATGATGCATGAGATTCAATATCTTGGTGGGCTTGTTTTGGTCCTTATTTGGTCTTGACGTTCGCTTTATCCTTTCTTACGGGCATCGATACTCCGCCTCACTGTCAGGTTCAACCATCTCAACCTTTCTTTTTCTCCAATCATGATTTGGAATTTTAAAGCGCCCTTTCGGGTTTTCACTTTAGAGAGATTTTTTTTCTTTTTTTTGAGAGGGGTGCCCTTCTGGTTTTCACCCAGGAGATTTCTTTTGTTATCTCGTATGCCTTTCCTGAATAGATATGACATGTGCCATTGGTTATTCTACCAGGTTGTTGTGAAGCTTCCCGCCTTCTCTATCGATCGACCATTATGTAGGGAACTAAAGGACGGAGTTAACATCGCTTTCTTTGATCACCTGCATTTCCAAGGTCAAATCATAGTAATGCTCAAAAATCTCTTGTTTCATTATAAGCCTATGTTATATTATTTGACTGAATTGACAAGAAGGCCAGAATGGATGCTCAAAAACACGGTTTTATTATGATTAAGGGTTTGGGACATCTTAAAAAAAAGAAAGGTATGACACGTATAAGTTAAATACAAGATCTCTCATTATCTTTGATATGAATGATACATGATCCTCGCTAACTGGTGTAGAATTTTTTGCCTGAAGCTTCCTCTTCATGATGCTCATGGGGATACCCTTCTCCTCAGATATTCAAATTTTCAATTTACCCAAGCCGCCCTTTACGAGTTTTCAACTTGGGTCCTTCCTTTGCTTCAAGACGCCCGATTTCGGGTTTTTCGCCTCCAATTCTCCATTTTTTTTAGAGATAGTATTTCTTGACGGTATCAGAATTTACTGGATTTTTCAGGTCGTCCCCGTCCATTTCTGTTAGGATCAGGGCTCCTCCTGAGAAGGCCTTCTTTACGACGTATGGTCCTTCCCAATTGGGCATCCATTTTCCTCGAGAATCTTTCTGGATAGGGAGGATTCTTTTGAGTACCAGATCCCCTTCTTTGAATTCTCTTGGGTGCACCTTTTTGTTGTAAGCCTGCACCATCCGCTTTTGGTACATCTGACCATGACAAATGGCCTTTAGTCTTTTTTCGTCAATGAGATTTAGCTGGTCGAATCTGGCCTGCACCCATTCAGCTTCTTCCAGTTTTACTTCGTTTAAGACCCGGAGGGACGGAATCTCCACCTCAATTGGGAGTACTGCCTCGGTACCATACACCAAGGAGTAGGGTGTTGCCCCCGTTGATGTGCGAATGGACGTCCTATAGGCGAAAAGGGCAAAAGGCAACTTCTCATGCCAATCCTTGTAGGTATCCGTAGTCTTTGCTATGATCTTCTTTATATTCTTGTTTGCCGCTTCCACTGCTCCATTCATTTTAGGACGATAGACTGTGGAATTATGGTGTGTTATCTTGAATTGAGTGCACACGTCCTTCATCATCTTGTTGTTCAGATTGGAAGCGTTGTCGGTGATGATCCCCTCTGGAAATCCATATCGACAAATAATTTCCTTCTTTAAGAACTTACAAACTGTAGTCCTAGTGATATTGGCGTAAGACGCTGCCTCTACCCATTTAGTGAAGTAGTCTATGGCGACCAAAATGAAACGGTGCCCATTGGAGGCTTTCGGATGGATCTCGCCTGATGACGTCCATGCCCCATGTCTGCGAAAGGCCACGGAGAATTCATGGTGTGTAGAGGTGATGGGGGTGCATGAATCTTGTCAGCGTAAATTTGGCATTTGTGACATTTCCTGGCGTAATCGATGCAATCTCCCTCCATGGTCAACCAAAATAACCGTACCTCATAATTTTTTCGGGCTATAGATAGCCCGTTGGCGTCGTTCCACGATCCCGTCATGTACTTCAGCTAAGATTTCCTTCGCCTCCCGTGCATCCACACATCTCAAAGAATGTTTGATCATGACTTCTCCTATATAGGATTGCCCCATCTAGGATATATTTTGTTGCCATTTTTCTCGAGTGCTTTTACATCATTGTCGTTTGCCCTTCTCGGATACTTTTGAAGCTTGACATATTGCAGGATGTCATAGTACCATGGATTTCCGTCAATCTCTTCCTCAGTATATTACAACAATGAGCAGGTTTTTTCAAACGTCGCATCATCTTAATGGGCTTCATTTCGCCTAGTGTTTGTTTTAAACATGGATGCCAAGGTTGCCAATGCATCCGCCATCCGATTTTTTCTTCTCGGGGTAGGTAATTGAAGCTGACCTTTTCGAACTCTTTGACGAGCTCTTGGATCCATTCGTGATATTTGACCAACTTCGGGTCTCGGTTTCCCACTCCCGCGAATTGGTAAATGACTAGGGACGAATCTCCGAACACTCGAAGTTCCTTAACCTTTCTTTCGATGGCTGAGTTCACTCCCATGATGCAAGCTTCGTATTCAGCTATATTGTTTGTGCAGAAGAATTCCAATCTGCTGGTGAAAGGGTAATGGACGTCCTCAGGTGAAATTAGCACTGCCCCTATCCCATGTCCGAGGGCGTTGGAGGCTCCATCGAAGTAAAGTTTCCATGACATATCATCTGAAATCTCTTCTTCGGTTGTAATGCACATCAAGTCTTCATCTGGGAAACTAAAGTTCAATGTCTCATAGTCATCCGAAGCACGACTAGCCAGGAAATCCGCTACGGCGCTCCCCTTACAGCTTTCGATTAACATATACGATGTCGAATTCGGATAAGAGCATCCGCCATCGAGCCATCCTTCCCGTTAGTCTTTGGCGCTTCCATTAAGAACTTTAATGGGTCTAGCTTGGATATCAACCAGTAGTATGGTACAACATGTACTTATCGAGCCGCTTGGTAGCCCAAACTAGAGCACAACACGCCTTCTTTGATCAAGGGTACCGTGTTTCGCAATCATTGAATTTCCTGCTTAGGTAATAGATGGCTTGCTCTTTTTTTCTTGACTCATCGTGTTGCCCCAGTACACATCCCATTGAATTCTTGAAGACTGTTAAGTAGAGAATTAGTGGTCGACCTGTGCATCTTGGTGCGACTAAAATTGAGCGTTTGTCGTACTTTTTTGATCTTTTCTAGGGCTTTTTGACATTCTTCATCCCATACGCCAGGATTATTTTTTCTAAGAAGTTTGAAAACCGGGTCGCATTGATTGGTTAATTGGGAAATGAAACGAGAGATATAATTCAGCCTTCCCAGGAAACCGCGGACTTCCTTCTGCGTGCGGGGTGGTGAAAGGTCCTGGATGGCTTTCACTTTATTAGGATCAATCTCAATCCTCCTTCTGCTTACTACGAACCCCAAGAGTTTTCCAGAAGTAACGGCGAAGGTACACTTGGCAGGATTGAGCCTCAGTTGGTACTTCCGTAGTCTTTGGAATAGTTTTCTCAAGTTCTCAGGTGTGCTCTTCCTCCTGCTCGGGATTTGGCAATCATATCATCCACGTATACTTCTATTTCTTTGTGCATCATGTCATGGAAAAGAGTCACCATTGCCCTTTGGTATGTTGCCCCTGCGTTCTTTAGCCCAAACGGCATTACTTGATAACAAAAAGTGCCCCACATGGTTATGAATGTGGTTTTCTCCATGTCGCTAGGATCCATCTTTATCTGGTTGTACCCTGAGAAGCCGTCCATGAAGGAAAACCATGAATGTCCTGCGGTGTTGTCAACCAGTGTGTCAATATGTGGCAAAGAGAAGTTGTCTTTAGGGCTAGCTCGGTTCAGATCCCTATAATCTACACACATACGAACTTTCCCGTCTTTCTTTGGTACTGGTACAATGTTTGCAACCCACTCGGGATATTTGGCTACCTCCAAGAATCCAGCATCAAATTGCTTCTTCACCTCTTCTCGGATCTTTAACAACATATCTGGCCTCATTCTCCGAAGTTTTTGCTGTACTGGTTTGCATTCCGATTTTGTTGGCAATTTGTGCACCACTATGTCGGTATTCAATCCTGGCATATCTTGATAAGTCCAGGCGAAGACATCCTTGAATTCCTGAAGCAGGGCTATCAGTTCATGCTTGGTTTTTGAGGAAATAGTCGTTCCTATTTTTATTTCTTTTCTCGCTTCTTCAGTCCCCAAGTTGACAATTTCTGTTTCTTCTTGGTGGGGCATAATCTGTCTTTCTTCGTCGTCCACCATTCTCTTTAACTCTTCCGGGACCTCAATTTCTATTTCATCATATCCTTCCTCAATTTCCTCCGAGACCTCAGGGCATTCGAAATTTACTCCAGGATTGGATCCGGTATCATTCATATCGTCAATCATGAGCGACCTGCATTAAACGAGAATGAATTGTATTGGGAAAAAGACGGCTTTACATGAAGGGAATGAATATGAAGAATGCATGAATGGAATAAATGAGACTTTGGTCATTTTTAAGAAAGTGGGGATATTTTCATTTCAATCAAAAAGTTAACATAGGTGCCCCATACAAGAGATCCCCATTGTTTATGGGCAAAAACAAAAGGTTGATTCGGAGCATTACTCTGATCTATTCCTAAAAACTACAGGTAGATCAATGCAGCTCCAGTTATCGAGTGTTTCCCCGGGATGGCAAGGGCGGATGTTGGTCAACATTTTGCTGCCGCAGTCCTTTTCAACTATCATGTTGATGTACATCCCTTCAAATGATTCTCTGAATACTTCCTCCTGGTTACGTTCATCATTTTTCTTCATTGCCTCTCCAATATCTTGACCTGGCTGGTAGAACCCTCCGGAGACAAAAGTGGCTTTCAAACTAGGAAAGGATATCGGTCTCCATGGAATGTCTTCTTCTTTAGATCTGACTTTTCTTTGTTCTTCCTTCCTCTTATATTCCTCTTTCTTCTGTTGGACACTTGGTTGGTAACCCAGCCCGAAACGATCCTTCTTGGTTGTCATATTCTTGGGTCTCAGGTTTCCTTGTAATTTCTTCCCCAACCCTTTTCCTATTTTGGCTCCTCGCCCAGAGTTTCATGACGGTCATCTTGGTACAATTAGATAACCTGGGGTAGGGGATCCGCTTCCTCTCAAAAACGAATGTGGCATTTACTAGTTCTAATGCTCGGAACGAGCATTCTGCAAAGATCTTCATCATTTTGAATGTAGGGGTGTCCGATGTCACGGAAGCAACAAATTTATGCTCTGCCTCTCACTGTGACCAATTTGCCTTCAACTACAAATTTTAATTTCGATGCAATGATGATGGGACAACTCTGCGGAGTGGATCCACGGTCTTCCCAACAAGCAAATTGTAAGATGGTTTTATGTCCATCACCACAAAATCGATCACATATTCAGTTGGTCCGATCAATAGGGGTATCTCAATTTTCCCCATTGTTCCTTTTTGCGTACCATCAAAGGCTCTTACCGAGTTGTGGCAAGGCTTTAGGTGCGAACCATCTATTGGCAATTTTTGTAGGGTTACCATAGGCAAGACATTCAATGCTGACCCGTTGTCGATCAGTACGCCTGGTAATACATACCCTTTGCAGTGGGTAGTGATGTTAAGGGCTTTGGTAGACCCCATTCCTCCCTCCGGGATCTCATCGTCACTGAACGTGAAATGATTATAGGCAGTAATATGCCCCACTATCATGTCCAGGTTTGATACAGAAATGTCCTGGGGCACAAAAGTTTGATTCAGCACTTTCAATAGCGTCTCCCGATGCTTCTCTGAACTCAAGAGTAATTCCAGCACTGTGATTCTGGCCGGTTGTTTCCGTAGTTGTTCCACTACGCTGTATTCGCTATGTCTCAAGAACTTTAGAAATTCTTTGGCCTGGGTCTCGATTCTACGGTTCATTTATCTTTTGGGAGGTTCTTCTCCAAATATCTCAAGCGTAGGGCTAATCAATGCTGTACTCTTCCCCTATCTTTTTCACCGCTTTCAAAGCCTCGGATGAATAACATCGGCCACTCCTTGTGAAATGACCTGCCTCACCAACGTTCACATCGTTCTGGCTTTGTTGGTCTTCCAGTGTAGGCTCTTTTACCTGTTCATGTTCTGATTTTTCGGGCGTGGTCACATTTACAAAGATAATTCCAGGAATTTGTCGATATCTTTGAAACGGGAATGGAGATGGTGCTGAAATGATAATCTTGGGACTTATTTTGCTGGTTTCTCCTCGGGAGACTCCTGCATTCCCTGTCCTGGGAGAGATGATAAAAGGTCTATCTTTCCCGTATTTAGTTTTAGGGCTATCCGTCATGTGTACGTCTGACCCCTTCTCCATGGGGTCCTCAAAGAATTCAATTTGTTTTTCATTCATCAACTTCTGCACCAATTTCTTGAACTCGTCACATTCTTGGATATCATGCCCTTCAGTCTGATGGAATTCGCAATACTTTCCACATTCCTTCGTCTTTATTATCATGCCTTTGTTGATCACACGAGCCATGCACAATCATGTTGAAATACCCACCGTAAAGGAGACTTGATTTCTGACACGTCATCCTTTATCCTCCTGGTAAAGCATTCTTCTATGACATTTACCCCTCTGCTCCCATGATTGGGCAGCGGGTTGTTGGCTACGCTTGGCTCTTCAAACTTCAATATCCCGTAATCGATTAAATTCTGCATGCTTTTTTTGAAGGCAAGACAGGTTCTCGGTGGGATGTCCCGGGGTACCGCCGTGATAGTCGCAATGTGCGCTTGGATTATACCAAGGCGGGAAGGGTGGATTGACAAGATTAACGATGTATGGTCGGACCAAGTCTGCTTCATACAATTGGGAATAAAGCTCTGAGTATGAAACAGGTAGGGGAGTGAAAGTTCTCATCTCTTTATCCTTTCTGGTGACCCTCTCCTCTCTTTGATTCGAATTTTGTGTTTTTCCCACAGGTGCTTGTGGCTGTGAAACTGTGAAGTTCTTCGAGGCGGTATAGGTGCTGGTGGTGTTTACTTCATTTCTCTTGTTATACTTTCGAGACCCTTCCCCACCATCAATTCTCCCGCTCTTAATTGCCAGTTCGAGAGACTCCCCAGTCCTGATCAAGTCGGCAAAACACTGTGTTGTATTATTAATGAGGCGATCGAAGAGTGCCCCTTTCAGAGTGTTGACAAATAATGGCGTGATTTCATGCTCCGGGATAGGTGGCTGGATTTGGGCGGCCACTTCTCTCCACCTTTGGGCATATTGTCGCAAGCTTTCATTGGACTTCTGCCCCATATTTTCTAGCATAATTCTGCTAGGGATCATGTCTGTTACATGTTTGTATTACTCGGAAAATGCTTTAGACAAATCTTTCCATGTCTTGACATTCGCTTTGCTTAACTGAGTATACCAACGTAACGCCGCTCCAGTTAGACTATCCCGAAACAAAGGGATCGAAGAGCTTTTCATCTTTATGGTAAGCCGCCATTTTTCTGCAATACATCGTTATGTGTGTAGAAGGACATGTGGTTCCGTCATATTTATCGAACTCTGGCGTTTTGAATTTTGGTGGCAAGACAAGATCGGACACCAGACTTAGATCACTAGCGTCGTTTCCTGATTCTTCATTTGATTGTAACGCTTTAAATTTTTCTTCCATGAGGCGAAATCTTTCTTCCCACTTTCTTTCTACCTCATTCCTGATCCTTTCGACCATGTTTAGGTCCGGCACTTCTTCTTCATAAAGTGCTTCGGTATCAAGGGGTTGAGTCTCAGGTGCCCCTACTTGAAAGCTGGAAGACATTCCTGTAGGGTCAATATACACCTTCCTAGCCTGGTTTGGTGCAGTTGGTTGAACCTTGTAGTGAGCCGGGGTACCTTCTGGCTCTGGGATATTTTCTCATTCTACTCGTTTTCCAAGACTTTTTGCCAAAGAATGCCGTTATGTCGATATACTATTGATGTTTGTGACTGTGCAATCTGATCACTAAGGCTTCTCTGGGCCTCTTCAAGCCTTGACTCGAGCTCTCTTTGCCCTCTTTCTAGACTGATTATTCTTTCTTCCATGAGCTTTCTTTGTAGCCGGGTAAAGTATAGGTGATGAATGATTGCGGGTTAGCTACATACAATGCCACAATATTCATATTGTTAATATGGTTGTAATAAAAAATAAATGCATGTACAATGATGCAAATGTTATGATGCAAATGCAAGAATGCATGCAGACAAGGTATCGTTCCACTGGTAATCACCCTTTTGAATTACTTTTACGGGAATTAAAGGGTCTTGATTACAACAAAATTCGTGTTACAAAGTAAAGATCCCTAGTACAAAAGATCTAATTATAACACAGAGTCCTATAGATAGATTCTAGCTCTATCTCCTAACTTTCCAATTGCCTTGAGCAGCTTGAGGAACCTAGGAGCTTCTTCCATTCCCGGGGCTATGAAAGGTCGGAGTGTCTCAGCCTCGACAGCTAAATCATTTACGTTTCTGGCGACTCGCTGTATGTTCACCAATAGATTTGCGTAGTACTGGTCTTTGTCATGTACCATTCGAGCAGCGTCGCGTAATCTCTTCTGCCAATAGGTGTCCCCTCCGGCTGCAGCTTCCTCGAACACATTAATTCTTTCCTTGTAATCCTCCACAACCGCTTGAGGATCCGATTCGTGCTTGTAACACACCCATTTCGCGTTCTCTTTCTTGCAGCTCAATAAATTATTCCCTACGGCAGTACATTCGAAGTGAGTGTTCGGCTTCCGCCATCTTTTCTTTTAATTCATCATTTTGATTTTGGCTTTGCCCCAAACTTTGAAGAGTGTCATCGTACAATTTCTGCATTTCTAACAGTCTGTTTCGGCTATTCATGGATTTTCTTTTCCATACGGCGACACTTCCTCTCTCATGATGAACAGCCTGTTTTCCTTTGCTGATTTCTTGTCTAAACCTTTCTCTCTCTTGATCAATGGCCTTCTTGGTGGACCGTTTTTCTTCCTCCATAGCCAAACGGCAGCTTTCAATCTCTTTCTCGATCGCTCTTTTGTTAACTTCTCGTTCTTCTTCCACCAAACGGATGCCGTTCATTCTTTCTCTTTCCACCGCTATGAACTGACTCCGGCCGGCCTTTTGTATTTTTGCCTGTAATAGGAGGGCATCTTTTTGATAAAGAGTATTTTTGTCACTTAAATCTGCATTCAATTTCTTCAATTGCCTGATGATCCCGTCCCGCTCATCAACTTCTAAGCTTGCCTTATAGAGTTCGCTCGCATGTTGGGTCCGTTGAATGTCCATTTTCCTTTTAACTTCTTCGAGTTCACTCCTTAAGATGTCGGCTTGACGGTACCACCCCCTTGTAAGCTCTTGAGTGACACTGTTGGTCCTTGATCGATTCAGAATCACATTATTAACCCTCAAACGCCTCCAAAGATCGTAATCTGGGGTAGTCATGTGCTCGGTATCTCCTTCCACCCCGATCCGATAACAATGATCCCGTGCCCTCATGATGGTCTGAATTTTTCCTTTGAACTCTCCTTTGAAAAGAAATTCAGTTTGGCTTAATCCGGCGGTATTGGGAATGAACTGCCGTGATCCGAACTGCCAAGACACTAAAAGTGGAGCACAAGCGATCCCTCAATGTAATCCTAACATCATCAGCCAGTTGAAGTCACCACAACTGTATAGAAAATAACTAACTTTATCGAGCCATGGGACCCTCCATGCTATGTCTTCATCTTGAATGTTCCTGAAGAAACTGGTCCACATTTTTGTTTTTAAATCTTCTCGCCATTCCTTTGCTAAGTATTCTCGTAAAGGCAAAAAACCTTGGAAGGATATCCCCGGCAGGACCCGCGTCGGTGTCTTCCACATGTGACTCTGGATCCATACTTGTAATAGCTGTGCGCATCCTCGAAAACGTCATTCTTCATGCTTCCGGCTAGCGTTTAAAGAAATGAAGGTCTCGACCAAGATTACTGGTACCGGGTTTGCTCTCCGTTTCACCCGCTCAAACAAATCCAGAATGGCTATGTCAATGTTCCCGAGTACTCTGGGAAAGATCACCAAGCCATATATTCCTAAAGCGAATAAGTCCATTTTCTTTGCCTCATCTGGATGTGTCGATATGATGTCCCGAATACTTTCCCATGCAAATACTGTATTATCTCCTCGGATTTGAAGGAGGCCACTAACCCAATCGTCACTCATTCCTGCAAAGGTCTTGAGTTTAGCAGTGTAATTCTGATTCCTTGGTGGCTTCGCGTAGATCCAATCTTCCTGAATATTTTTCTGGTTAAGTAAAGCAGTGTACTCTTTCTACCGTAGGCATCATGTCCTGCCCATTGAAGGTGAAGCGAAGAAAAGCCGGATTCCAAAATCGACTATAGCTCGAGTAGGGGCTGGTTAATCCGAACATATAATAGCTGCGTGATGTCGCCATAACTATCGCTAAATAAGTCTTGTAGCCTTCGGTCCCATCTTTCCCAAATGCTTTGAAGATCCCACAAGTCGCTCGTTGGAGACTCACATAGGTGTATCCAGCTATTACGCGTTCGTTAGGCGATCGTCCCTTGGATTTTCTCGTTGACCTCGACCAATGTCCGATGACAAATTAAGCTCTTCTTTCCTAAGACACCTTTTTTTCCATAGTGAAAGACTTTCTGATCAGGCAAACCACTTGATCCAA
The DNA here is from genome assembly GCA_019671005.1 of Hibiscus mutabilis. Taxonomy (NCBI): domain Eukaryota; kingdom Viridiplantae; phylum Streptophyta; class Magnoliopsida; order Malvales; family Malvaceae; genus Hibiscus; species Hibiscus mutabilis. The sequence continues at coordinate 5,955,620 of CM033729.1, read as the reverse complement.
GACCTTTATGCGATGCAAATGCAATGATGTATGAGAAAAAGAACAAAAAGCGAAAAAGAAAACAAGTCAATGCCTCGATAAAAATTGATAAATATATAAATAAAATGACAAAATTAAATGTAATAAACACACAAAACAACCCTATTTATCCCGTCTAAAACCTAAGGTTATCCGCATGGCTCTAACAGTAGGGTTTCTATGTTCTCTACATGCGGTGTTGGTGCTAGGAGGTACCCGAATTGTCCTTGCTGTCCCCTACTAAGGGTAGCAAGGCCCCGATCATCACCCATTATAGGCTCCTTTCAACCGGGTTCAATTGGGGGGACCCATTCGCTTATGCCCGCATTTAAGGAACGATATCCTTACGAAAGCATAAGGTACTCGAGCCCCGAAGGTACTTGCTAGGCCCATACGGGAGAACGATATCTCCACGAAAGCATTAACGTTTTCCCCCCACTTAAAAAAAGACGGGTTTATATGCCATATTTTAAATGCGTTAAAATAAACGCGCAATTATGACCGAATGTTAATTTAATAGCCACTTTAATCCGGAACTTCCAATATTAGTAAAGTGGTAATTATTTTAAAAGCTTGACTCTCATTTGTTTTTGAAAAACAAAAAATTTTCCCCAGCGGAGTCGCCATCTGTAGCGATGTCATCTGTAGCGATGTCTTTTTTTCTCATCGCTAAAATAAAAACGATTGATTTTTGGAAGGTGTTTTTGAAAGGCGTTTGAGATTTTTTTATATAAAATATTTATTCCATGGGGGTTTTAAAGAAACCGTATTTTTGAAAAATGGAGTCGCCACCGGCCACTTAGGTAGACCGGACACCATAAAACCGAGATTCAAAAAGATTGGGGTTCGGGAGTCGGTTACGGATGGGGAATGATTAGCACCCCCACACCGCCCAAAAATTGGTACTTTAATAATTACCGCTTTATTAATATTGGATTTTTCGGATTAGAGTGACGATTATTTTAAAATTCGGTCCTAATTGCGAATAAATTTTAAGGGCCCCGTTATCCGAGAGTAAACGCCCAACCACTATCACTACGCCTGATACTGGCCCCGTTTACGCTCGGATAAAAGAGCACCGCATTAACAATTTATATATCATATGCAACCTTAGTGACAAAAATATAAAACATGGCAAAATATTTAAATGCAATAAGTATTGACATAACAGAATACTAATCTAACATAAATAAGATACTAAACTAAAACATACATATACATGTAAACTTAAAATACGAGGCACGTATGAGGGATATATAATAGGGCAAAAGATACATCAACATACACGATTATAATACGAACATAAATATTTACATGAAAACAGGACTGAAATGAAAAGAAATAAACATCAATGATGAAAATTAAAGGATAATAATATGCAATTTAAGGACGAAAATGCAATCATGATCAAACTTGAAAGGACTGGAACTGTAATTAGACCAAGGGGCAGACCCAAAATGAAAAATTCAAAAACGCGGGATGGTTAAGGGGGTAATTTTACCATTTAAAATCTGAATTCGGCTAATTTAGTGATCAAATCGAAATAAAATGGAAAAGAAAAAGGACCGGAATCGTGATTAACCCATGCGGCAAACTCAAAACGAAAATATAGGGGACAAGGGAGGATTTATGATGTAATTAGACCATTTTTATTTTATTTTAGGTCTATAAGACCCGATAATCGACCCCACTTCATTTTTCCTTTCATTTTTTTAAGAGCAAAAGCTCTCGTTTTCTCTCTATTATACCAGAAAAACCCAAGCCCCAAACCCTTCAAATTAATTTGGTTCTCGAGGCGGTGATGGTCCGGCTACTCCGCCACCACCCTCTACGCCTATCGGTTCTAAGACCTAACCTCGACCCTCTCTCGAGAACAAAAACTCCATCTTTGAAACGACCGAACCCCAAAACCCTCACAAAAACCGTCACCCTTTTATTTTGAGACCACCAAAACCCTAGATCTATGGTATTTCGAAGCTAAAGAACAAAGAAGAACCCCCTTTTTGTGGCTCACTCCTCAGAGCTTATCGCCGGCAAAGGAAAGGTTTTTTTTTCTTATGTAAACTCTCCATTTTTTTTTGTGCATGTAAGTAAGAAAGAAAGACAAGAAGTTTTTTTTTTACCACTGAGCTTGCGTTGCTTTCTTTGTATTTCTGAAAACTTTGGTGATAATACAATTTTTTTTGGATCTTCTCTGCCTTCTCCTTTTCTTAGCGTCTATTACATGAAATATATATCAGATCTGATTTTTTGGTACTGACAATCCATCTTTTTGGTGCTTTTGCACGCGTTCTCGCCAGCGCGTGGTTGAACCGGCAAGACGCGGCGGAGTGATGTCGGCATGGGGAGGTCATGGTGGTGGTGTCTTCGCGGATCCACTCACGGCCGTTGGATCGATCCGATCCAACGGCCGTGATTACATGGGGATGAGCGGCCTAGATCGAGCCTTGAAATGCGTGGTGCTTGCTGGAGATGACGACACGTGGCGGCGGGGGGTAATGAACGGTCTCGCGGCGTGCGGCGGTCCGAGAGTGACATCACACGTGCCACCGGATTATCTTGATCGATCCGGACCGTTGGATCAAGACTTGATCCAACGGTCCAAAATGACGGCGGCCAAGATAAAAGAGGGGTATCAAACTTAGTTTTTAGGGTTTTTAATATATTGGGTCAGCCAATATGGGCCTTGTAATATATTTTTGGGTTTTTGTAATAAATTGGATTGGATTTGTTAATTAATATTTGGGTTTTATATTTTAGATTTTATTTTATATTAGTCCAATAATAATAATAATAATAATAATAATAATAATAATAATAATAATAATAATACAACGTTACATATATACGTACACGTGCACACCCATATAAGTGTAACATACGAATACACATGCAAATATTAATGTAACATACTAACATAACATCTACACACATTAAACAAATACGCTCGTACTCTATAGATACATACGCGACACACATACACCATTAGTACGTATACATACATAGCTTATAATATACACACACACCATACCTTATATATATACTAGTAACACTCATGCAAATAATAAACATATAATATAGTAAGTATACATGCAATACTAATATGTATTAGTGAAAATGAGTGATTACATTGGTATTAGTGAATGCTAATGTTCATTTAATACACCTAAGATGATTTCAGTGAACAAAAGTTACTAAAAAAATAGGATCTCTCTCTATATAATTTTCTTCTACATGTCTCATGAATATCCAAACCTTTTTTCTTTTGTTGCATTTTTCATTGTTGATGTGCAACTCCGTGGGAGGTTATAGTTTAAGCGATACTCTCTCTGTCCTGCTAAAACGGTCATACTAAACATAACTTTTTAATTATCATGAGTGGATGAAATTTTCCGATTATGAATTTATTTTAAACTCTCAACAAAATCAAATAAGCATGGAATATTATAGGCTTAAGTGGCAAATAAGTGTTCAAACTATACCCTTTTACTAGATATGTATTGGATTAAAATTCGTAATAGTGGGCATGTATAAAGTATGACACAAAATTAAGTGACCAATTATGTTAGGCGTGTTATGGGTATTAAAATGTCATGGAAATAAAAGTGTAGATACCATAAGATGTATTTATAATTCGATGAGGGGCAGAGTTATAAATACTTAATAGTTGATTATTAAATCAACTATATAAAGAGGTAGTGGTCCCCAAGAAATATGTTGACTTGTTTTTCTCTCCTTCCCCGTCAGAGAGTTTTACATCAAGATAAAACCTATCTTCTTGGAAGATCAATACCAAAGATTTGGGATTTCAACATCAAGATTCAAGGTTTTCAGTCTATCGATTAATTCAAGTACGCTTCCGCATTCAGTTTATTCAGTTTATTCTTCTTAATGATTTGACGTGATAGATCATGGGTATTAGATTCTATATTAATTTATGATTTGGTTCTAACAAGTGGTATCAGAGCCTCGTTATGTTAAATCATTGAGAACGAATTTATTTTCTGTTATTTTGGATTGATTCGTTCATATGGTTTTATAAATTTAATATTTTAATTTGGTGTTGGGATTAATTTGATTTTCAAAACTTTAAGTAATTACGGATCAAAGTCTATATTTTTAGTATATTTGGGTTATTATAAGACATTAATGTCGTCCATGCTTGTAGCACAATTCATTATGGGTTATTAATTTCTTTAAGAAACGTTAAAAGTTTCGATGCTTATTGATATCATTGTTAATGCCCTGTAACACCCTTGACCCGGATGCCACATTGGGCCTTAAGCTCAAAATCCATACCGTTAAAAAATTTTCTTTTTCAAGCCCAATATATATAAGTCCCATAAAAACATAAGTCCATACATTGAAAACATAGTTAAATCCCGATGTTTAAAACAATATTCACGGAGCTCCATTTACAAATATTACAGTATTCGACTTTTGACCAAATAATACAAAATAAGAGTTACAAAATACATATAGGGTCCTACGAATTACATAGGCCATTACATCTAGTATTTGTACTCAACCATAAGAGTCGATGCTGAAATCCAAGCCTTGATGGTGCTCTTTCAACCCTCACAACAATCTACTAACTTGCGAACGGAAACAACGATTCCAAACACTGAGCTAACAAGCTCAGTGGATACACCGCCACTCAATCATGCTTTATGCAAATCATAAATAAAGCAATGCAACATGAATGATATCATGACAAGATAACAATGGCGCTACCATAACCGCCTAAACACATAACATTATGAAAGTACGATCACGCACACAGCTTATACAAGTACCTCATACGTTTACCTAGTATCACACAGATAACACCAACAACATTAAGTGAGGTCCGCGTCCACAAAGCATCAGAATCCTACACTTGAGTGAGGCCCACGTCCACATAGCATCGGGATCCCACACTACGAGTAAGGCCCGCGTCCACATAGCATCGGGATCCTATACTCAAGGGGATGAGGCCCGCGTCCATATTCGGGATCCAATATTCGGGAATCTTCAAGGTGTTGCAACACACTTAGGGTATCCAAATCCTAACAACAAGGGATGACTCGACTACTTATGCGTCCCCTTAGCACACAGCAAGGACCCTATCTACCACACAGCGTCGATTAATCTACCTAGGATCCCTCTGGGTTACGACCTCAAACGATTTACCCAATATTTACCAAGTCATTAGGCAATTATTTTTCACACGGGGCTAAAATCTCTATTACTCAGTTTTAGTATTCATATTACACCTTAAAAGACCCTCAGGACCCTTTGCCTCGAATTATAGAACCCCCGAATGAAAACCCACATTTCTTAGGCAGAATGCCCAGCGAGTACCGATACCCATATAGGAGTATCGGTACTCCCCTCTAGGTACCGATAGTCAGCCATGAGTATCGACACTCATTTTAGGTTTGAAAGAATTGCTCAAGTCGTACCAATACGCCCTAACCTGTATCGGTACTCCATATCGGTACTAGGATCGCCCCGTACTAATCCATAACCGTACTGGTACTCCTATCTACACGTACCGATACACAAAGCCTCTCTAGACGATGTAATAGTACGTACCGATATGCCCCAAGTGTACTGCTACGTAAAGACGCTACTAGAATCCTTAATAATCAAGGGGCACCGATACACTGGGAGGCGTACCGGTACTCCCCTCACAATCCTCTCCTTTTTATACTAATGCGTACCGATACGCTAGCCCAAATACTGGCACGCGAGCCCGATTTTTGAACTATGGGTGCGGGTTTCACCTAGAAGCCCTGTTTAACCCCTAAGGTTAAACCCCAAATTATTCCTACAAGTTATGGTGATAGCATTAGGTGGATTACTACCGATTTTAAACCATTACAACAACAATTCTATAATTTGCCATTAACAACCACTCAAGCTATACCAAGGCCAAAAACACCAAATCATGCTTCAAAGCCTAACTTTATGATTTATAGGAAACTATGGGAGTTAGTAGTGTACTAACCTTAGCTTAGCTGATAACACAAGGCATTCCTTCAAAGCTTCAAGCTTTCCTCCCTTATTGAGCCTTGGATGAGCTCCCAACCTCTTTCACTACATGGGGAGATTACAAAATGCATTACAACATTGCTGGAGGATGAAAGAGGCCAAAAACATATTTTTAAACCCAAAATTAAAGCTCCCAAACTCTAAATCTCGTTCAACACTCCCAACCCCCAACAACTCGTCCTTCCTTCTACCTTGAAATATAGATCATTGAAAGCTGATAATACTTCCCTCAACAAGCTAAACGTGATTCACAATACAAGCACTCAAAATCCTACCTTTGATAGTGGTGTTTTGGGTGAGAGATGGGGTGGAAAAGGAATATGAAGACATAAAATTTGGGTGATCTCACCACTCTGCATAATGCAGAGAAATAAGCCTTTCTCTCTCTCACTCTTCAAAATAGGCATTTACCACATTACCCTTCTACCTCCCATCTCCACCCAATCCAACCACATGAGCCCAACACACAAGCTAGCCCAAAATGCCCCTGTGAACCCAATAACACGACCCAAAAACAAGGCTCATGCCTCGATCAAACTCGACCCTCGAATTTTTGAAATCTGGGTCGTTACATGCCCGATTGTAATTTTTTTTGAACCATAAAGATTATCATGTTTTCTTTATCAATGTCTTAGGATTCTAATTGATGATTGATTGTATAATTGCAATTAATTCTTACGTTTGTTTTACAGTATAATCCTGATATTGATCGTGGGTTTCTTGTGGTTCTGAAACTTTTTGGTTCGGATTAGAGCATATTCGTGTTTAAGAATTAGGATTTTGTATGTGCTACCTTTATTGTTTGCTATTAGTTCATTATTAAATATATATTCAATTCGTTTTAATCCAAAATTTTATTTTTGGTCGTTAGTAATTAAAAAAAAGTTTAACTTCGGCATTGTCATGGTAAATTTATCGCGACTTAGAAACTTTATAATCAAGTTAGCTCTCGAAGTTATATATTCGGTTTATGTCTAATAAATTAGGAATCATTCGAATATTTATGGTTTATTATTTTGGTAGGCGAAGTTTTAGATTATGAATTCGGTTACATGACCTGTGAAATTAATTTGGTGACTTTGGGATTTCAATTTTTTGGATTTAGCTTCTTTTTTTTGTATATATCGGAGATAATCTTATTTGGCTGCTTTGGTATAATGACATAAATTATAATAAAGTTTTGGTTATGTATATGATATTATTATCAATAATAATTTTATTAAAAGCATATGTCATTATTATTATGAAATATATTTTGTTTGGTTTTAAATCGGATTATAATATTCGATTGGTTTAGCTTATGATTATACATATCCGGTTTAAGATTTTGGTATTCATATCCTATTCAGTTTGATTAAAATTTCAATTATGATCATTAGGTTATTATGGATATTTTAAGGTATCACTATATGAATAATTCATTTACATGATATTTCTGATTTTTGACTTTTAGTTAAAGATTGATTATTTTGAATTCGACTTTAATTTCGGTTTTTTCTATTTCTGATAGCTCCATTCAGGCAATATTATGTTAGGTTATTTCAGAAACTTAAGTGTTATAAAATTTTTTCAGTTTTGACTGTTACATAATTTTAAATTTGGATATCAGTATATTTATATTATATATTTTAAGATAAACTAATTGAAGCATTAAGTCACCAAAGTGACCTCTATTGTAGAAATTATTTTATTTTAATATATAGAAGATTTTGTGCATGTAAGTCAGATTATGTTAGTATTAATCGGCCCAAATGAAGGTTAATAATTAACATTATTACATGTGCAACTGTAGTCATAAACATGTGATAATTATTTAGTTTTATATGTAAGCAATAAATTGGCCCAAAGGAAGATTTCTGTTTGACATGTTCTTATTATCAATATTTGATTACTGTACCAAGATATCACTTGCAAGTTAATATTTTGTCCAAAGATGAAATATTAATAGAGTGTCCGGTATCTTGATATGAGGTTTACCTTTATTCAAATTGATTATTATTTTGGTTATCTTTTAATTTGATTGAAAGATAAAATTAAGACAAATATTTTGAAACAATTAAATTCATATTTTGGCTTTGGATGTCTAATATTTTAATGGATTAATTAAAACATAATGTCTCCAAAGTGACCGCTTTTGTGTAGATTAGTTTATTTAAAATATTAAGATAATTATGGGTTTTTGCAATTCATGCGTTTATTAATTGGCCTAAAGGAAAGTTAATATTTGGCAGAACTACAACGACAACTGTGGCGATAAATGTGGACAATTATAAGGTATTTTATGTAAGCAATACGTTAGTCCAAAGATTAATATATTGTTTGACATAGTTTATTGTTAATGTTTGATTGCTACAACAAGAGTACCGCTTACAGTTAATATTACTGTCTAAAGACTTGATATTAATGTTGTGATTGGTATCTTGAGGGGAGCTAGCCATTATTTTGAATTTATTTGTTTACTTATGAATATTTATGTGAGCTTGTTTTTATTTAATTTGTTTATTTTTGTTCTATATTTAGGTAATTTATCTTTGTTGTCACAATATTTGTTAAATACATTATACACTCATGCTTAGTGAAACTAGTTTTAATAAATAGAAAAGACACTTACATATAGTATTTGGTTGTATGAACGTAGACCTTGCACTAAGGGAAGAATAACTTGCACCTCTCACCGCGGTAAGCATCCATAAAAAGGGATTTTGAGAGGAGAAATTGTTCAAATTGTATGAGTCTAATGATCATAAATAACAACATTCTATAAGTCGTTAGGAGCACAAATCTAACGAGATTACTCATCTAAGGTTTTCCTTGATGAAATTAAGAAATATTTTACCCATAACATTAAGGTTAATATGACATCACTTATGCCTTCTTTGATGTCTATGAAGTATAAGGGTCAAGGAAATGTGAGGGAGTACATTATAAAAATGTTTAATATTGCTTCAAAATTTAAGTCACATAAGATCGAACTTTTCTAACAATTGTTTGTTCTTATGATTTTGGTATTGCTTCCTATACAATTTAACCAATTCAAAATTAGTTACAACTGTCGAAATGAGAAATAGACTTTAAATGAGCTTATTTCTCATTGTGTTAAAGAGGAAGAACAGTTGAAGCATTATAAGTGTAAAAGTACCCATTCGGTTAGTGCTCGTTTAGTTAGTGTCTCTAAGAATAAGGGTAATAAAAAATATTAGAATAAAGTTGATAAGGGTCCTAATCAAAAGAAACAACAATAAGTTACAAAGTATTGATTCTTTTGTATAAATTAGAACACATATGAAGAAATTAAACTTCAAAAGTGAGCAATTACTTCGGTTATTTTGAGTGATCCATGAGCTATAAATTTTATGATCCTACAATAAGGATTATTTGAAGGAGAGATTTATAACATTTTTAGGATATTGGGTTTGGAGGGAGAAATAAGGTTAGATACATTGCAATTAAGGAGGAGTTGGATTATGATTTAATTCATACTATCATTTTTGATGATGTTTAGGTTTTCACACCTATCATTAATCAAGAATTGAATCAAGTACCTCAACAAAACAATGTTGAACAACTCTCATTCAAGATAAGGTAATTGTTTCAGAAGAACAAACTCAACAACCTTAAAAAAAATAATAAGTGTCATTAAAGATATCCACGAGAGGAAGGAGAAATGCTATTCTAGATTATTACTTTGTATTTCTTCAAGAAAATAAGGATAATAGTAGAATGATAGAAAATGATTCAATCATTTTTATCAGATCGTAAAGGTTTTGACTCTCAAAAGTGGATTGATGCCATTCAAGAAGAGTATAATTTTATGCAAGACAATAAAGTTTAGGAACTTGTCTCATTACACGAAGGAGCAAACCAATTGGTTGTAAATGGATATTTAAAACAAAGAGGGATGTAAATGATAATGCGGACAAGTATAAGGAATGTCTTGTATCTAAGGGATATACTATAAAAGAAAACATTGATTTTGTGGAGACTTTCTCTCAAGTTTCATTGAAAGACTCTTTCAAGATAATCATGACGCTTGTTGCTTATTTTAATCTTGAACTACATAAGATTGTTGTTAAGCTTGTGTTTTCAATGGCGACATTGAAGAAATGAACTATATGGTACAATCATAGATTTGTGTCTAATGATACAAAATCAATGATATGTAAATTAAATAAATTCATCTATGAGCTTAAGTAGGGCTCTCATTAATGAAATTATAAATTTCATATTGATTATCTCATTCGACTTTGAGATAAATTTGGTTGACAATTGTATATACTACAAGTTCAGTTGGAGTAAACCAAGTGATACTCATATTGCTAAAGAAGTTAAATTTAGTCTTACACAATGCCCTCAAAGTAACCTTGAAATTTAGAAAATACAAAAGATTCCATATGCATAAGCTATTGAGAATCTAATTCATGCTCAAGTATGTATGCGTTCGGATATTGCGTACATTGTTCGAATGTTAGACAGATATTTAAGCAATCATATTATGGACCATTGAATAGCAGCCAACAGGGTTATGAAATATCTTTAGAGAACAAAAAATTACATGCCCAAAGTATTTTTCGGTCAAACATGTGCTTAACGTTTTCAAAGTTTTCATTTAGGTGCCTCGGCGTTACTGCCCGTTAATTTTCACCGTTAACTTCTGTTATCTAACACGTATCAGCTTCTTAAAATTTTGAAATTATATTTATAAATAAATAAAAATTAATAACCCCAAAATTTACAAAATAGCCCCAAATTTTGAAATCCCTACCACCCAAAATTCCAAATCCCAATTTGACCTAATTTTGCCACTGATTGTCATGCTGCAGCCATCACATCCGTCGTCGGGCCATCACGACCATTTACCCCACCACCTAATCGCCGAAAATCGATCGACGTCATGCGAAACGCCAAAATATCGAATGGTTCATTCGAATGATTCACAGTGAACTGCTGCATAACGGACGATGAACAGTGTGTGGGTCGTTCGACAAGGGGAGGACGCTTCATTTCGTCACCGGAAACGCAACCAAAGCCGGTGGGAATGGCCGAATTTGGGGGTTTGGGGACTATTTAAAAAAATTTAGGATATTTAAAAAATTATGATTTATTTTTTAAAAATAAAATTTTAAAAATGTTTAATATTGTCACGTGTCATATTTTTATTGGCTAACGAAATTTTTTAACGGTTGTTAACGGCGAGGCACCTAAATGGAAACTTTGAAAATGTTAGGCACTTGTTTGGCCCGAAAAAGCTTTAGGCACCTATATGAAAAAAAGGTATAGTTTGGGCACTCATTTGCCACTTAAATGATATATTATGAGAAATGTTAAATTGATAATATTATTTTGCTTTTCTCAAACCTTTAGCTATATGATGGATTAACCCACACAAACACGAGTGTATATATATGGGTAAGATCTATTTTTACGGTGTAAAACACTATAGTTATACATTCATTTAGGATCAGTAGATCAATATAAATGAATGGTTGTGATTAACCTTTTGTGCATCACATTATTCGTTTCTTTTTCTACTTCTGAAAATTTTCTCATTTTTTTACTTTTAATTTCAACCATCCATCTATATTTATGCAATAATCGTAAATAAGGATCTTAATCCTACCTCATGTGATAAATATATATGGATGTTCTTTTTATCTTTATATTGTTTAATTTGTTTAGTTTTTTCAAATTTTGTTGGCTATGGAGCAATGGGTGGAGGGTTCCTATCTCCTTTTGCAGCGAGCCATTGTTTTATCATAGGGAAGGAATAATGGCAGTGCTTCCTTTACCCTCTATGGACCCCATTCCAGTCCAATTTTCTGCCCCCCATAAAAACAAAAACACAACCTCACAAAAAAATGTCTAAAATAAAATTCAGGAAAAAAGGGTTAAAATTCCTCATCTACAACCATGTTTACGTAAATCAATAGAATGCCAAGGTGGTGTTGCTTTGAAGGATTGTTGTCGTTCAAGTGGAGACTTGGCCCCCCACTCAAAGCTCACCCACTTTCTCACCCTCTCAGTCCTCCCCATTTTCCTATTATAGTCTTTAGGTCTAAATATATAATTTTAGCTATGGACGGTTATCAATCTAACACCGTACCATATATTCGATACTTTTTCGTATCGAAGATATATTGTGTACAGTTTAAGTATCCGTAAATATTTTATTTCTCTATTTCTTCTTCTTCTTCTTTTCTCTCACTTTTTTCTTTTTTTTCGACTTTTTTTACTTACATAATTTAACTATACGTTTTATGACCTTTTAGTTTTACATTTTTTATGACTTTTTCATTTTACATATTTTTATGACTTTTTAGTTTTACATTTTTTAAGAATATAAAATTTATTTTATATTTGCATTTGTCGTACGTTGACTGTATTCGTACCATCTAATTTTAGAAATTATCGTTTCCCGTCCTATTTTCGTATTTGTCCCCGTATCCATATTCATATCCGTACAACATATGATTTTTAGTCCCTCTACAATACTATAATTTTAGATTTAATAGATTTTTCATAATTTAAACTTACGGTTTAAACCGATAATATCGTTAGTAGCTTTTTGTTAGATTGATAACGGTCAAGGTCATGTAAAAAATTTAGTTTGACATCAATGGCAGAGTTAAAAATTAAAATTAAGAGACAAAATATAATCAAACATTGAAATAAAGGGATGTAATTCAAATAAATTAAAAATTAAAGGTCTAAATAAGTTTCACTACAAATGTAGAAAAAAATGACATTATTGAAAGTATTGCTCAAGAAAAAAAACCCTTTTTACATAGTGGTGATTTCTTTGTTAAAATTATCTTTCTTGAAGATATTTAATTTCATAATTTTGACCTTATTAATATCTACATACTATTATTAATCCCTTGACTAAGTTGATATCACCATTAACCGGGTGTTAAGTCGGTTGAGATATTATTGAAGTGTAATTTTCTTTAAATAATAATTAATATTATTATAATCACACTTTTACTTTTTTATACTTTTATATATTTTTTAAATAAAACAACAACAAACCACTTATCTATGAGTCAAATTCATATTTAATAAGATTTATTTATAATCTTTTTACACTCAATCTATGATCAATGTAGATTATGGGTAGTTTTGAATAGTTTTAATATAAGATTAAATATAATGAATATTTTAATTTTTTTACAAAGTTATTGGGATATTTTTTCAAAATAATAAGTTTTTAAAATCAGATCAACTTAGTATTTTCAACATTAAGTGACAAGTGACTCTACTTATAATATTCATTATTCTTTTAATCTTTAAGGATAAAATTAATATAGATATCCTATTCAAAAAAATTAATATAGATATCAAACACAATTAAAATTTTTAATACCGAAAATTTTTATTTTTCAATAAAAATAATTTTCAATAATTTATCAAACACATCCTACATAATTCTTACATAAAAATACAATTATACTCTTATTATTATTTATCATTTATTTTTTTCTTATTTTTTTATATTTTTAATCAAAGAATAAAACAATTAATAACTTATATTTCCCCTACTTTTTAAATTTCTTGATATATGAAAATAAATTTTAATTGGTGACTTAGATACATACATTCTATCACAAAAATATGTAAACCTCAGTTGTTGGTGGACTGTAAAAATGCGAAAGGCAATTGGTATATTCACATGAAATAATGAAGAAATACAATGGGAAGTGGACCACGAAGCCAATCAACAAATAATGTGTACAGATTTTAAGACCTATATTTGGCCAAAAAAGAATCAGAGGATTTTGGATTTTGGACCGTTGCTAATTAAATTTTATTGTGTCACGTAAATGTTCAGGTAGACCCAATATTCTTGTCCACTGATTGAATGTCCTCTTGCCCTTTTCTAATGAAAATGCATGGCTTCAAAACAAAGCTTTGAAATAAGCTCCTCATGTCTTCTCATCATTTGACATGATCCAAAATTCTAAATCTTAAACTCTAAATTTTAAACCCTAAAAAATACATTACACCCAATTCCCTAAATCATAAACTCTAAATCCAAATTTTTAGTGTAAAGACATAAATAGGAGCATCAAAAAAGGGTCGAAGGATTTTTATTTGTCTTAAAGGTAACTAAAAAACAATTAGATTAACCACAGGGCTTAGGTGAGATGGTACGAGTCTCTTCTACCTTATCCAATGGTCGAGGGTTTGATCATCGCTTTGGGCATGAAACATTTTTAAAAGCCATCATCTATCCCCAATATGAGCTAATAGAACGTGAAGAATTAGTCATTGGACTCGCTCTAATAGATACCGGTGTTTCCAAAACTCTCCCATCAAGTATTTATCATTGTTGGATTCCCTAAGTTTTGAATTCGAGACATAATTAAGATAGAACATCCACGTGCTAGTTGATCCAAACACTTGATGCGGTTAGATATCGATTTCATAAACATTTTTTGTTGGTAAGCAATAAGTTCTTATAATCTAGAACCATGCAATGAAGAAATGAATGCCAAAGAGGATGCCTAGCTATCAACGGGAAATACAACATGGGGAAATTCTATTGAATAAAAGGATAATCGTCAAAAATAGGGTATTCACAAGGGCATTAAGTGAAGGCAACAATAACAACGACAACATGAATGTAAAGGCATCGGCCGGGCTCAGTGATGCTATTCACCTTCAATGGCTGCTTCCTCTATTTGTAGAAAATAAGGATTTGTGCTTTCATCATTAGCTTTCTAAATTCTCATCCTCCTCTACATCTTGTCATCCATTCAAAACTTGTGTAAAACAAGCTTTAATATTCTTCAATGTAGCCGCACCATTAATAGTAATACGTGGTCCTCAATAGCACATGCAAAACTCTTGTGCTAGGCCAACCCTACCTATATTAAATATAAACAACGGAAACTAACATTGTGAATAGAGAAGACTGGATTGAGAGGATCGTCTTCAAATTAGGCGTATGCAAAATTCGGTTCAGATTAATCGGTGAATGAGTTGGATATTGTTGGTTAAAAAAATAATGGAAACAAAATGAGTATTCATGTTTAGAATAGATCATTAATGGTTCAAATGGGTTGTTAAAAGCAAACCCTTTGTCTATTTCCATTTACTTTTCTCACAAAATTAACAAAGCTTTGTAGAATTATAAGATGGATTTATGTATGATATATTATTAGTGTATAAATCTATGAATTGATAGCGAATCACTTTGACATCCTCTAAAATAAAATATAAATGTTGTGTGTTGTTAGTGTATTAAACATAAATCTTTATAAGATATTATTAGCTTTTTATATTCGTAGAATCATATATCACAGTCAATATTTATTGTCAACAAAGATTTTTCTCATCTATCACCAAAAAATGTCAGTAAACATATATGTGTTATATTTTGGTACACAAGCTGTGTAAAAAAATTACACAACCTTTCATATTTAATTTATAAAATCTAAAACCTGAATTTCTATCCCTAACACCCAAAAACCTAAACCTTAAACCCTAATCTCTAAACTTTAACCATAAACCTTAAATTCTACACCCTACAGCCTAAACCCCTAACCCTAAATCACAACCTATATCTATAAACCCTAAAACTAAAAGGCTTAGTTTACACAAGCTTGTGTATCAAAGTATTTTCCAACATACATATTGTTATATGAATTAGGTTTAAGGTGCAAATCGGTAGTTAAGCTTTTTATTGGTCCAATTATGTATTTAAACTTGACTTGAAGGTTCAATTTGGTGTCTAAAGATTTTTGTGGTTTAATTAGGTACATGGACTTAACTTATTTGTTCAAATTTGTAACTAAATTTCATTTTTTGGTCCAAATTGATACTTATGACAAATGATTTATTTAGACCTAAAAGCCAAGTCCATGTATCTAATTGGACAAAAAAATAAGTATCAAATTACATTTCGAGTACAAAGACCAAATTTAAATATCAAAATATATCTTTACAAAAAAGGAAGGCGTTGTTTAAGGGTCAGTCTGATATTAGGACCAACAAACCTAAAGTCTCATGGCATAAGCTGGTATGATTCTTATTGTATGTTCGAAAGCATGCTATTATTGTCTTGCATCTATTTCATTTGGGAAGAAAAGAATAGAAGAAATTTCAAAAGGCAATCGAGGAATGAGATTTTTTTTAATATAATTAGAAAATCTGTGAATATTAAGATTAATAATAGGTGTTTTGATAGTCTTGATTGTGTTAATAGGTAACTTTGTGATAAGTGAAATATTATTGCATTGAAGTAGAATGATGAGGCTACAAAATTTGACCAACTAAACCAAAGAAACTTGACATTATAATAAGAAAAGATCATTAAAATATTAATACTTCAATGGCTGATCCAAAAATATTTTTGAGGGTGAGCACACATAAAATCTCAAAATCACAGGGTGGACATAATTTATAAAGATTAGAAATTTAAGGATTAACTCATAAAAATTTAAAAAAAATAAAAAAAAATGTGAGAAATTTAGAAAGTTTATGGTGGCCACATGTCAACCCTGTACTACATTTACATACACCATTGTTCAACCCCATTATCAAAGTTTGTTTTGGTTAATGGTTAAAAAACAAGCTAGCTACCTACTTAATGGGATCATTACCTTCAAATTCCCCACCCAATAATCCACTACTTTAGTTATGACGTGGGTGTTGAAATAAGCATTACTTCACACCACCACTTGACACCCACCATTTTCTGGTGGGACTAAATTGTTACTGACCCAATAATATAGGGGCCTTCTGGGTATTTATACCATTCTGTAACCTATTAACAACAAGTTCCGAAATGGCTTTTGGTTTGCGGAGTACTAGAAGATGTTCCTTTCAGAAGAATGAAAACAACCAAAGTTTGTTTTGGTTAGAACTTGGTGGTCTAAAATGCGGTGCTGTCATTCTCAAAGAGAACAGTGCTTCAGGGACATGTATTATCCCATGCTTTAACAAGACCACTCTCAATTGATTGATTTATACTGTCCTACCAAGGGGACACTTTGGTCATTTCCTTCTTTTTCTGGGAATTAAGAAATTTCAAGGTCCAATAGGGAATTTGGGTCATGTTATCTACAGTGTTACCAATTTGTCATTTAGTAGTGAAAACTGAAAAGAAGTGGATTTTGTAGCTTTAGAAACCAATTAAGATTCAATTGTGACAGCCTCAAAGACAAGGTTAAATGTTGTAATGAACTATGTTTACGCATGGGAGCCTATGGCAGGGGGTAAATATAAATAAACTGATACTAACTTAATCTGCATAAACTGTAGCTTCTAAGATAACAAAAAGAGAAGAAGATGGTCAAAAAGGGGGAAAAAAGATAAGAACACTCATATATGAGATTACAAAAAGTCACAAAACAAACTTGATACCAACACAAAACCATAGCTCCTGCTCTCTAGCCTCAAACTTGGAATTCGATCCTTCGTTGCCATCAGATTCTGAGTTGTTCTAAACTCTGTACTGTCTCCGGTTCTAGCAGGTTTTTTGGTGTTGTGCTTGAAGCTTCCTCTGCTTGAGCAGGTGATTTGTTCGGCAGGGCAGAAGCAGTAACAGTAACAGTATCTTTGTTTCTAACAGGAATGGATTGTTTATCTTCTTTACGTACCAGAGGAGCGGCAAATACGGGAACTGCTTGCCTAATGGTGACAGTTGGAGCAATTTGTACAGGAGCTCGCAGCACTTGGGTGGGGAGTGGAGATGGTGATTGATGAGGAGGAACTACAGACTGTGCTGGATGAGTAGGAACTGCTGGTGCTGGTGGTTGAGGGGATACTACAGATGGTGCTGGGCGTGGTGGTGCAGAGAAAACAGGCACTGCGGTTCTTATTGTCACTGGTGGAGCGATGCCATGGCAAGGTGCCCTTAATTGTCGGATGGGAACGTAAGGAGCTGCTCCAGCTGCAGGGAATTTCTGGGGACGAGAACCTCGGCTTTCAGCTACAGATGTTTGGGATGATGTCAGTATGAGCTTGTCATTAGCTGCTGCTGACATCGACCTGTTTCGAGGGACCACCTTTGGGCAGATTAAAGGAAGGATTTTTGAGGTGGTAGCAGGAGGCTGTGAACTTGTTGGTCTAGGATTCTGACTAGGAAACTTCTTTGTAAATAGTATCGGTCCATTGGAGGAGTTTTCCATGGCCATCTTTTCCTTTATTCGGTAATTCAACAGCGCCCGAGCTATTGTTATCTGTTCAAGCTCATCGTTGTTCTCAGTCTCCGAAGAACTTGCAGTTTCTTTCGCCACTGGAAATAAAATATAGTATTCAATTTCAGCACAAAGATTACTATAATCTAGATGAAAAATGAAACATTAAACTATTTTACCATCCCAACACTAATCCATAGGAAAAATGAAACCTCGACTCACATAGTTTTAGAGATGTCCAAGCTGCCATGGCTGCATTCTTTTCTGCTTGTTTCTTGTTCTTAGCAGGCTCCCCAGTGAATTTGATTCCAGCCAACTCTACTGTCCCTGTAAAAATAGGTAGGTGTCCAAGGCCTGATCTAAATGTCATATACCGTGGCAATGGAGCTCCGACTCTTTGTGAAATCTCCTGCAAGAGGTTTTTATAAACCCCTGTCTCATCCTAACATCGAAGCCAGATCAGTATCAATCCCGGTGAAGCTTGAGACAACCAAGGCATATTCGAGAAAATTCAGATATAAACATAACAAAATTCATCCAGAACTAGACAATTCATTACAAAGGTGTTAACATTGATGAACTAGATGGGACGAACACAGTTACCGAAGGTGCATATATTTCATGTAATAGCATGCACAAGTTTGTCCAAAGAATACACAGCAAAGATGCGCACGATGAACACAGGCATAAGTTTACAAACTACTTCTATAAGGATGTCAAAAATCAAAGAATCAACGTTGCGAACTAAAAAAGAAGCAACAAGAATCGAATACGCAACCAGACACGATACATGTCAACGGCTATCATGAATATGCATGAAAGTATTTACTAAAATGTCTCCCATACTTATAGTTCCACATAATTGAAACGAAATCCGAGTTCCCATTTCAACCAGCTTCATCATATTTACATGCTTTTCACTATGCCAAGCTAAGCATACATTATGAGAATTCAAATACAAATGCTCATAGACCTACTTGAATTGAATCTAATTAGTTTGCAAGAGATTCAGACACCAAAATTAAATTTTGATTTCTCTGCCGTTTGATTCTCAGACATTCAAATGAGACGGCCTGAAAGGAAACATTTTTCTATGACTGAAACACCCGAGATTAAGCCACTAATCACATCTACAAAACCAAAATTATCGAACAACAGCTGTTTCCCAGAATATGATAAGAGAAAAAGAAAAATAATATATTTAATTAAGGCATTAAATGTCATAACATGGATTCTCCACTCCCCCATTGTTATTTCCCTAAAAAATTAATTAAATTTTCGCTTTCGCCACCGGCTAAAAAGTCAAGAAAATCCTACTGCCTTCAGCTAATTCATTAACTATCGAAGGGCATTCTAGTAATTTAACTGTCATTTAGACAACCAGCTGAACTGAACCTCCGGCGACCAAGACGACGCCGATCACTCCCCATGGCTGAACTTAGAAAAAAATAAAAGGGAGATTTCAAAAGAAAGTAAGGCGTACATTATCAGAAGCTTTGAATAAAAACTTACTAGGATTCTAGCGGCGAGGGAGTGAGAAGGTCCACGATTCGAGAGGGATTGGAGTGCGACTTCGGCGGCGGAGTGTTCGGCTTGACGGAGAGTAGAACAGTAGTGAGGACTCTCGAAGGTTTCGCCGTTGAAGTTAACGTTGGCCTTGAACCTCGGCGCGTGGTCTGGACCTTCCCTAATGCACGTATAGGAAGGAAGATTAAAGCAGCTCCTCTGCGCCAGCTCTTGTAGCTGGTTCTTATACATTTCTCCCTTCTCTTTCTCTCCCTCAAATGAAACCCAGAAAAGAAAAGAAAAAATCACTCCTTTTTTTTCTCCTAATTTTTGCTTGAATACTTGATCTGTCTTCTCATTTTTTTTTTCATGGCTGAAGAGGGGGAAAATGGTTTCGGACCCAGATCGGGTCGGGGTGAGATGGAAAATGGGTCGGGGAAGATCAAGGTTTTAGGGTTTCTCAGGGTACTGTAGAAAACGAAAAAGAAGAAAGATGGAAGAAAGAAAAGGTGAGTTCTTTCTGGTGAAACGGGAAGGGAAAAGGAAGAGCTTTGCTTTGCCTGGTGTGTATTTTAATGTAAATTTATTTATTTATTATATTGCTTTTTTTATATTGCTAGGAGTCAACTGAACGTTAGGCTGCATGGTCGTGGGTGTATTTTCTTCTTCTTCTTTAATTATAAAATTAATTTATTGAAAATCAGGAAGAAATCTATTTATTGAGAATTTGATTAATCATTTTATAAAAAAAATTGAAAGGTTAATTCCATCGTTAATAAACATATAATTTTTTTGAACAGTCTAAAATAATTATAATATGATATATATTTATAGATATTTTTAACCCTTTAATTTGCGCACACATCTTACAGAGATTGCGATTAACCTATAAGTTAATAATTTAATGGTAAGAATTGAGAGTTTTATTCAATTAAATTGATTTCACATTTTTTATAAATTAACTATAAATGGAGATGACAAATTTTCAAATTTTAAAAAGTGAAGGGATGAAATTTAAAATTAAATCAATCTATTTTCCCCTAGATTTTTTTGACAAGATTAAAGTTTTTGGATCGTTAATGTCCTAAGTTCGAGTCACATACGCAATATAAACTATACTAATATTTGTGACATCTTTAGTTAATTTGACTCAAATTTGTTGTTGGGTTAATTATATAATTTTGTATTTGTATTTAGGGGTGTTCAAACTGTTAATTTGATTCGTTAACCAATTGAATTTGTCCAACAATTATTAACTGAACCGGTCAAATCCAATTAATTCGGTCTATTTTTAAATTAACTGAAGTTTATTATAAGTTTTAGGTTTGTGCTTTTAGTTAAATTATATTAACTTGAATATTTTTTTTTCCATTTTGGGTTTAGAAGTGGTTGGTTCTTGAAATCTTAATAAGCTTGGGATTAAAAAATGGATTGTTCTCTTGATATCTTAATGAGCGTAATATATAACATGGGCGATGATCAAGTTACATGATATAAAACTCATTTAGTTTTACATTAATATATGATCATTGGATGAATATAATGGATGAATGAGATTAAAAGTTAAAAATAAGGAGATCTTTCATGAGAGAAAAAAATATGAGTGTTTAATCTTATCCATCCATTATATTCATCTAATGGTCGTGGATTAATGTAAAACTAAATGAGTTTTACATCATGTAACTTGATCCTATCCCATATAATATATTTAACATTTTATAGTTAAGTTGGTTAATTAATTGATTTTGGTCCGAATTAATCAATAACCGAACTTTGAAAAAAATCAACAGTTAACCGACTGAACACCTAATTAATCAGTCAATCAATCTAACTAAATTTCAATTCGATCAGTTATTTTAGTTTCAATTCAACAGTTAACACCTCTATTTGTATTGATTGATTATGGTATATATTAATTGTAATTGTTACTCCTATTATATTTGACGATATTATAACTACAAAAATAAACTTATTATTATTATTAAAGATAATATATGAGTTAATTTTAAAGAGTATCCAATGGTTGGTAAAATCTCTTTATTCCTTTATTAGTGAACAAGTTATGTTTGTTTAATGCTGTTGAGTAAATTTCGGTGAAATCATTCAACGGAAGATTATAAGAATTTTTACTTTGTTGTTAATACCAATTAACTTAAATTTGGGTTCAACCAAACAAGTGGTTCGGGTGAAAAAACAGACGCGGTTCATTCTAGTAGACTCGAGTTTAATTATTTTGTATGCAAGGTACGTTTGATTTGTCAAAGGTTGGAGACACGGCTCATGGCTCGAGCTCGGTTTGGCTAAGCTTGTGACTCCTCTAAGAGGATCCAATAGTCAAAAAAATATGTAAAAGAGTTAAGAATATATTTGAACAGATACTACTTTTTAATTATCTTAAGCCAATGATAATTCAAATAAAATACCCACAAACTCTAAGAATAAACTCTAAGCCCCGTTAGCTTTCTCTCCTTAGCACAATTTTCTTCTCTCTTTGTTTTTAGTCGGCGACAACATTAGTTTTAGTACTAGTCGTTGATCGCAGATACTTATTTTTTATTATTTTTGTATCTTTCATCTCTGCTTATTTTTACTATTATATTTTTGAATAAGAATAATATTGTCTTTATGACATGTTTTCCTTTGCCTTTATATATATTTGCAGTATTCTTCATCAATCGTTTGGCCTTTTTTTGTTTTTGTTTTAGTTAGATTTGATATCGCCTCGACTGATCAAAATGACGCTTATTTGTTATCGTGCTGAACGTCACTGCTTTGGACTCTCATATTGAATTTAGATATGTGGCTTGCATTCATGGATGTTTTTTCACGACGTTCGACTCTGATTTGCGTTTTATCAGTGATCTTTCAATAGTTTGATTTACTTTTGTGGTTTGTTTGCCGATGCAGTCAGATCTATTTGTATCTATCGTTTGGTTGAGGATTTTTTTCTTTTCATGTATGATCCTTGTATTATCTCAAGTGACAAGTTTCTTGTGTCAAGGGTTATAAGGCAATGTCCGAATCATGCATTAAATTTATGTTTTATAGTTGAAAACTCTCATTGTAATTTTAGATATTTCATGTTTTTAATAAAACTAGTAGCTTCTATGAAAATACTCACAAAATCTAAACATAAAGGATGAGTCTAGATTAGACTTCATTTATCGATATGTACCACTAATCATATATACCGATATACATTATTAACTATTTTAATAATTTTTAAAATCATGGAAACCTAAAGTGTAATTATTTTTTTTTGAGAACAATAAAAAAATTATAAAAGAATTTAATTAAGATTTGGATTAGGAATTATTTTTTTAATAAAACTTTATTGTTTTAAAATAAAAAATAAAAAAAATCTGAAAAAGGTGACAAAAAGTTTTTTACGTTTTTTATTTTAGAAAAGGAATAATCACATTTTAATTCTCATAATTTTAAAAGTTATTAAAATAATTAATGATATATATTAGTATATATAATTAATAGTACACGACGTTTACTCTATAATTTTCCAAACCTAAAATAATGTTATTCGTATCGTAAAGTTTTAAAATCAATTTATTGATTAAATGTGAATTTTTCAATAATAGAAATTATTTGAAAATAAAATAATATAAAAACAAAGTGCCTGGGGAGTTTGAATGTGTGAAAGGCACAGCTGAAGAGGCTATTTAAAACTTGGGAGGGTATGGGTGGGCAGTCCAAAGCCAATTAATCAGGGTAGGGACATCATTAATCCAACACCGCATTGGGTCAACAAATATTTATTAGTAGTTCAACAAAAATACGAAGAGATGTGAAATTAAAGTTGGTTTCCCCCACAAATAAAGAAAAAGCATTCATTTAATGTTGTATTTATGAGATTTGTAAATTTGTGGGAAATTATTTTATTTTATTTTATTTTATTAGTGTGGGAATTGTGGTGTGAAAAAGCAAATTGGTGGTGGGTACTAACTATGTCATAATCCATTAATTGGTGCCTTAAAGTGGCCATTAATTGAGTTTAACGAATAGAATTATTCCACATTCAATTACTTTATTAAAATGAGAGCCCTGTTATTTACTGTTGTTGGTTCATTTTTATGAAACAGTTAATATATTGTTTATAAGTAGTTAATTTCATTATCATTTAGTATACATTGAATGAAATTATTACTATATATAATAACTTCAATATATATATATATATATTTAGTAGGATAAAGATAGAAAATTGTCTAAATTCGAAATCTGTATATCAATGGGGTTGTCTAAGTGGTAAGCAAATTGACATCGCTTAAGCAGGTCTCGAGTTTGAGACTTGTGTATGTAAAAAATTAGGTATACGACGTGGACTAATTCGAATTAAACAAGATAAAGTCCTGAAAAATTAAGAAGACAATAAAAATTTGAAATCTGTAATAAAATGATCATAACTTTACTAAAGGATGCATTTTTAGGGAGAAATCTAAAATATAAGTTTACAGTCATTAAAAGTAACATAAAATTGGATTTCCCAATAATAAATAAGAACCGGAATGTCCAATGAATGAAAGTTTTAACAGTTTATGAAAAATTGATGAGAGATGATCATAAACCGGGTTGAGTGAGAATCTGCGTTGTCGAGGATACAATTACACATATGCCCCCTCGTGTTCATTTGATTTTTAGATACGTTGGGGAGTGGGGTTATGAATTTATGATGGTGTTATGGTCATTTCCACCATCAAATATTCTATATGGAGGTATATTTTATCATCATGGACAACAAGGTAAGTGGGGGACAAAATGTAATAATAACGATAGTAATAATAATCTCCGAGATTTATGAAGTTTGACTTATTTGAAATGACGAAAGTGCCACCAAAATATATTACATTTAACGAACAACTCATATGAACGTTAGAATAATTTTAGAGTTTAGGATTAAAATCAGGATAAACTACACAAAATGTCACTAAACTTTAATATTTGTATCGGAAATATCACTGACCTATAAAATGATACTATTATATCATTGAACTTCGTTTTTCGGTTTCAATCCAAATACTCGTGTAAGACCCCAATACTTGTTTAGTGACTAAAATGTAAAGAGTTAAAGATTGGTGGTTTTAGTTCAGTGACCAAAATGAAAATTTTAAAAGTTTAGTGGTCAAAGTATAAACTTTGAAAAAGTCTAGGGACTAAATTGTAATTTCTAAAAGTTATGTAAGTTAACCCTGTAAATGTAGTTCACCCCAAGAGTGACCCTTTCGTGTTACTCGGATTTTTTGGACAGAGTGTGTATTAGTGGCTATAAAGCTTTAAAGTTCGTAGGAAGAAATTTTGGAAATCGTATTGAGTGAAATCCAAATATTTGGATCGAATAAATGCCATAAATAAAAATCGAAGATATTTTGGGACATGGACGGTTGGATTGGAACTAATTTGGTTCAATTTTAATGGAATGACAATTTTTAAGTCTTGTTGTAAATAAAGTCTAGTTTGAGGGCAAATTGGACATTTGCCATGGATGGCATTTTTGAAATATTTTGAAACTTTGAGGGCAATCTTGGAAGTTCAAAATACACATGGATGAGATATTGGCCATTGATTTTTGATAAGATTGAATTTTGGCCATTGGATGAAAAGGGTAAAGTAGTAAGTTCACTATGTAAAATGAATTAAAAATCATTTTATTTTAAACATGTGGATTTATATTAAAAAGATGAGCAAAATACTATCATCTTTTATTTTGGCATTTCGAAACCAAGAAAGAAAGGGGGGGAACTAGGGTTTTTCATTTTTCAAGTCCAAAATTCAAGGATCAAAGTTAGTTTTCAAGCAAAATTGATTGAGGTAAATTATTCTACACCTGATTCTCTTCATTTTGATAGTATTTTTGCATGATAAAGTCAAGTATGAGTTATGTTCATGGATGAGGTTGGTTATGGAAATTGATAGTAGATGATGAAATCAAAGTTGTTTTGTGTAGAATTAATGTTATAAACATGGAATCAAGTTTGAAATTGAATTAATTCCATGTTTGAAGTTATAAACCCTAACCCTAAGATTTGAGGGTTTTGATTAGGAAGTTAATTTGAGGATGATATTGACTGAATTATGATGTTGGAAGTTAATTTTGATGTTAGATTAAATAATTTTCCCAATTGAAATTATAGGGACCATTTCGAAAATTTAGAGAAAATTAGGGGGAAATTATTGAAAATTTATTTTAGCACTTGAATTGATGAATTGTGATTGAAATAGCATGAATTGATGTTTAAGGATCAAAATGAAATTTTTTGGAAGTACAAGGACTAATTCGGCAATTTGAAGAAAATTAGGGATTAGTCCTGAATTTATGAAAAGATTAAAGATTTGATGTTGAGATTGTATTTGAGGTATATTATGTTGGAAAATTTAAGTATAGTGATTAAAATGTTGATTTTGAAGTTTAAATCAACATTTTGGGTTAAATTGAATATTCGGCTACTTTAGGGGCCAAAGTGCAAATTTTTAAAAGTTTAGGTCCTAAAGTGTAAAGGATGAGAAATGTAAGGTTTAGACATGAAAATTTTGGCTGGAAGTTTAAAAGAATCCTTAGGGACTAAAATAGAATTTTTGGGAAAATTGGAGATTTAAAGAAAAGTATGAGAAATTGTGATTCGAATATAGAAAATTTTATCGGATCAATTTTCTATATAATGGATAGTTATTTTATTTACTTTCCAATATTGTATATGGTAAGATTCCGTGCTAACATATACTTGAAATGATATATGTTATTTTAATGTAGGTTCCGATTTAAATCAAGACCGTTTCAGTGGAAAAGGAAAAGAAAAGGAAGTGAAAACAAGTAGCAAGGTTAATTATCGAGCCTAAGGTGAGTGCATACATATTTTTAAATGTATGTTTATTAACATACAATAGGGAGACTTGTGATAACTTACCCAAAAAGGTAAATAATTTTTATAAATAGCATGATATATATATATATATATATATGAAAAAGTTATTTGATACATTTTTTATCTATGGCAGTATACCATAAAAGTTATAAAACATATTAGAGTATTGACTGCTTTAATATGATATGTTTTACATAATATGAATTGTACATGGGTTGCTTGCCATTTTGCAGGAATTGATTTTAAAGTTGCCTTTGGTAGTATAATATTGAGTCAGACAATATAGTGGTATACCATAAGAGTCACACTGTAGCTGACACTTCATTGTGTCGACAGTATGCGACGTCGATAGTTGCAACACTTTATTGTGTTGATATGACAACACTTTATTGTGATGATAGTTTACAACACTTTAATGTGTTGATATGTTCCCGATACTTTATTGTGTCGATAGAAAGGATAGTACTAAAATATACATGACTCGTATATTAGTAAAGTGATATTTACCTTGGGCTATATGATTTTACCGGATAATTATATGTGTTCTTATATAGATATTCTTGCATTACAGATTACGTGATTATAAGATTATCATGCTTTTGAAAAGTATCATGCATTATAAGATATTTTATATATGTTACTCATCTTACGCCTCACTGAGTTATACTCAGCGTGTATTTCTGTTGGTAAACGAGTTTAGGAGCGGACGACTTTTACATCTCTATCTCTTTTGGGAGTACGGATATGACAGGCTAATTTCAGTACTTATGACATCCATATTTTGTGTTTAGTAGTGGCATGTAATAGCTAAACTTGTCTTTCTGATAAAATATTTAAATCAGGTATATAATAGTTTTATAAACCTTTCATGGTTGATAAACATATTTACTGCTTATTATTATATATTTTAAATGTGACTATGACATTTATGTAAAAAGTTTCATTATCGGGAGTTAAATTATTATTTTATTTATAAATTAGATAAAGTTAAGCGTGTTTGAATTAGAGAAATTTTTAAGATGGGTGACCTCCTGGGAAGTTATTTTTAAATTTTTTTAAAATTTCCCCAATTTTTAAGTTAAAAGATGTTTTTAAAAGCCTTAGGCATCTCCGACTCGTGTTCAATGTACGGATATGAGAAGGGGTTGTTACATTTGTTGGTATCAGAGCTACATGTTTAGTTGGTTCCGAGTTAAATTTGAACTCGGTAAAAGTGTTAAAGTGTATACATGCCACTAGGATGTCGTATTTACTTGAAAATGATACTGGTTGATTGATGCAATTGCTTATTAGTTTAAGTATATGTTATGAGTACATATGTCAGAGGGAGTTGGATCCCGACATGCTACTCGACAAGTGGGACTTGAGAATGCTCCAGAAGTAGGGAAGGAAGTACAACAGCCTGTTCAATAAGAGGCTGGTGCACCTGCACATGAAATATCAGTGCAAGACCGGGGTACATTTCTGCAAGCTCTGGACGCTATACTTAATAGACCTCCTCGAATTTCTGTTCCGAATAAGTTAAAGAAGCTGCAGGCTCCTGATTTTAAAAGCGACGTCGATGGGGATCCTATGTTGGCAGATTTTTGGTTGAATGATATATAGACCATGTTGTCTTGGATTGGGTGTGATGATCGAGGAAAACTGGAATGAGTTGTCTCCTTGTTGAGAGAGCAACCACTGGTATGGTGGAACAATGTCACTGCTCGCGTTCAAGAAGAGGTGAACTGGCAGTTTTTCCTCCGTGAGTTTAGGAGGAAATATATTGGAGATGCCTTTATTCGGGAAATAAGGCAGCGGTTCTTGGATCTTAAGCATGGAGATCGCTCGGTGTATGAATATGAATGCGAGTTTAATAGATTGAGCAGGTTTGCCTCTGATTTACTACCGGGCGAGAGAGCCATCACTGATAGTTTCATAAGTGGATTAGATGCCAGATATCAAGAAGTATTGGTGGCAATTATGCCTAAGGACTTTCAAGAAGCAATTAATAGAGCAAAAGCAATGGAGATTGTCAGAGAAAAGCCAAAAAAGAATCACAGAGTCAGAAAAGGAGTTCTGAAATATCTTTTGCTTCGCGATCATCTAAGCGAGGCAAAGGATATTCGCAGCAGTGGAGATCTGGATTTTCAGCACCTCGAGGACAATCAAATCATGCTGGAAAGTCCAAAAACATTTCATCATCAGTAAAGAATTCTGGGAATAAACAAGGACTTCCTCGATGTAAACATTGTAATTGGATTCATCGTGAAGAGTGCTGGATGATCACGGGAGCCTGTTTCCAATGTGGAGAAACTAGACATTTTATGCGTGACTGTCCAAGTCGAGATGACAAATCGGTATAGATTGAAAGATCTATTGGAATGCAAAGAGGCAGAGGCCGTGGATCTGTAAAATCATCTATAGTGGGTTCTCGAAAAGAGACTGAAGCTGCTGTGGGTCGAGATGATAGAGCTTCAGAAAGGATATATCACATCCGGGCACAGGATGATAAAGAAGAACCTGACATTGTTACAGGTACTTTCCAACTATATGGTCAACATGTATTTATTCTGATAGATACTGGATCTACACACTCATACGTTAGTTCTAGATTAGTTCGGGAAATAGGAATTCCTTTAGAACTAACTCAGAGTGATGTGATAGCCATAAACCCTCTAGGCCACAGTGCTCGGGTAACTAAAGTAAGTAGGAAATGTCCGCTTAAAGTTCAAAGAGTTGAATTCCCAGCTGACTTGTTAGAACACTACACCATACTTGTTATATAGCGGCGTTTGAAAGATAATCGCCACAAAATGGCAAACTTCGCGGCGCTTGGAAGACAAACGCCACTGTAGAAAACAATTAGTGGCGTTTTTAATAAAACGCTGCAATAAGTCTCATATTAGTGGCGTTTGTTTTCATAAACGCTGCAATAAGTGTCGTGTTAGCTGCGATTGTTGGAAAACGCTGCAATAAGTTTCGTGTTAGCGGCGTTTGTTGTCAAAAATGCCGCAATAAGTTTGTTGTTAGTGGCGTTTTATATCAAAAACGTCGCAACGCTGCAATAGGTAAAAGATTAAACGAGCCATTTTAAAATGATTATATCCTCTCAGTCTATGACTTCATATCCCCAAATTTGTCGTGCAAAAATCCCCAAATCTATCGTTCAAATATATCCTCGCCGTGCTGCTCATTGCTATCGATCTTGGCCGTGCTCCTCACCGCTCGCTTCGCCGTCGACCGTCCCTCAGGCCGCTCGGTCGCACCAGCAAGTAAGAATTGCCGTCGTTCCTAGCCGTGCTCCTCGTCGACCCTGGGCGTGTTCATCACCTCCAGCAAGGTAGTTTAGATTTCGTTCTTGAAGATTATGTTTAATATTTTTAATATTACTTTTGTTATCCCTTCATTTAAATTGTATGATCGTTGTAAAGTTGGATTTGTGCTATATTTGAAATTTATTTGGTTAGATTAGTTTAAGTTTCGTGTTGGATTTTTTGTTCAAAATTATTGGCCAACAGTGCACCCTCTCAGATTTTCATGCTTCTAGATTTTTATTCAAGTAATAAAATTGGTATTGAACTTTGATATCTGCCGGGTACTTTGTGATCTGCAGGGTACTGGAATTTGAATGATCTTCTTGAGATGAAAAACTCAGATTCAAGTAATACAAACTCAGATTTTTTGGTTCGAAACTTTGTGATCTGCCGGGTACTTCTAGATTTTTATTCAAGAAATATACTTCTTGCGTTTTGGCGGATCAAATATCAAAATGGAAGGATCTTCTTGAGATGAAAAACTCAGATTTTGCAGTTTGGTTGTTAGGAGGAGATTTAAAACTGTAACAAAAAGAAGTGAGAGGTTGGGATGTGTGGGTATGCTGGTTGGTAGCAATGAATCTAATCCTTTATTTTAGATGGTAACCTGATATATTTACCAATGATAGGGTAAGAATATGCGTGGTTTAGCCCCTACAATTGGAGAAGCAGATTAGACAGATTTCTTCCAGACGAGAAGTGGGTATCTTCCTGTTGAGATTTTACTCAAACTTGTGTATGTAGCATTGCTTTAGTAACTAGTGATATTTGGAGTTTGGTAAACTAAGTGATGGGTTGGAGAATTCTTGCCGTGTTATATGGGTAGAAGTTAGAAGGATTTGCTTGAAAATTGAAACGTTCACTGTTTTGTATCTTCATCTTTGGCGTTCTGTATATCCACGGATTATGTGTACTATTTTCCTCCATCTAAGATTAGAGAGGTTTTTAATGAGGCACATAATTTCGGTTATTTAATAAAAATCATTTGCCGAGCAAAAGAAAATATAATTTTTTTGAAGTTTTCTCTTTGTAAAGCTCTGCCATAATTTAATTTTGTCATATAATCTTAAATCTTGAGAATAGAATACAGTGGATGTTAAATCTGACATTTGGGACATTCAAATAACCAGAAAATTTGTTTCTGTTACTCTTTTTTGCTCAATATTTGTTGAGTTTGCATTGTCTTTTTTTTTTCTTTTAACTATTTGCTTGATTAAGTCAAATTAATGCCATGTATAGTTTCAATATATGTATATTAATTAGAAGTCGACTCTTGTTTTTTATTTTCTGCAGTTTCTAGCATTTGGTGTTATTTGTGAAGCTTGCTGGATTTCAGCTTATAGACCAGACTTTATTATTTAGGTACTTTATTATCTGCTCTTGTTTTTTCTTTTCAATATAAATGGACATCGTATTTGATTATAAATGTGAATGGCCAAATGTATTAAGTGTTACGTTTAATAGTGAAAAGAATTTGAAGCGTGCATTTTGTTATTTGCAATAGTTAGATTCAAAATTCTTGTTCTTTTCAATTTTTCTTTTGCTCTGGGCAAGCAAAAACTTAGTAAAAGCACTATGGATAACAGCTTTAGTTAATTAACTTGTTAATTTTACTTCTCTATCATTATACTTTCCGAATGGGATAGGACTATTTTGCTCAAGGTCTCACTGAGCCAATCTTCTCAGGCAGAAGTTAATCGTTTAAAACAACAGTTAAGTCAATTTCAAGCTGAGGTAGAAGCGAGAAAAGCTGAGAGAGCAGCGAGAGAAGCTGAGAGGAAAGCAGCATATCAGATTCTCCAAAAATAATTTCAAGAAATGATGGCGATGTTAAAGCAGAACCAAACAAAGAATCTGCCATCTTAATTTATTTTAGGTACGTTCATATTGTAGACTTTAATTAATTTCACTTTACCGTTGAACTTATATTTCACTCGAATGTTGTAGACTTGAATTTATTTCACTTTAACGTTGAACTATATTTCACTTTAACGTTCTAGACTTGAATTTTTGTAATTATTGTTTAAATTTGTTGTTATTTGATATTGTTACAGGTTGAATTTGGGTAGTATATAATTTAAAAATGATTCTTGGCAAATCAGTAAGTTTAGTGGCGTTTACGGAGAAAACGCCACTAAAATCAAATAAATTAAATACATATTGCGGCATTTTTAATAAAAACACCATTAAAGAAAAGGTAATAGCAGCGTTTATAATACAAAACGTTGCTAAAGAACGCGATCTATTGTGGCGTTTTTAGGTGAAAACGTCACAGAAAATCTGTGACATTTTGCGGCGTTTGTACAGAAAACGCCACAAAAATTTGACATTAGCGGCGTTTGAAATTTAAAATGCCACTATAGAACATTATCTTTAGCGGCGTTTTTAAAACATAAACGCCACGAACTTCTGCGGTGTAGCTTTCACCGACGCTTTTTGTGGCATTTTTCTTTACGCCGCGAGGGTTTTTTGTGGCGCTAAAAAACATAAACATGTTTTCTTTAAAACATAAACTCGTTTTCCTGTAGTGGAACTGCCATTTAGTGATATTGAGATCATTTTAGGCATGGATTGGCTTTATGCCTATGATGCCGCAGTAAGGTGTCGCCAACAGCAGTTGATTTTAAAGACTGTAGATGGCTCAGAGATTATAGTATTGGGCGAAGGGTCCCAATGTATAAAGAATATAATTTCGGCTTTTAAAGCCTAGAAACTATTAGAGCGGGGTTGTGAGGCTTTTTCTAGCCCATGTAGTGTATACTAAGAAGATTGATAACGACCTCAGTGCGATTCCGACAGTTCGGGATTTTTCTGAGGTATTTCCGGAAGAGTTACCAGGATTACCTTTAGAGAGAGAGGTACAGTTTGGAATTGAAGTTATTCCTGATACTGAGCCAGTATCCATAACTCCCTATAGAATGGCACCTATAGAATTAAGGGAGTTAAAATCACAGTTGCAGGAGTTATTAGATAGAGGATTTATACGTCCTAGTACGTCACCATAGGGAGCTCCGGTGTTATTTGTTAAAAAGAAAGATAGTTCACTGCAATTGTGCATTGATTACCGACAATTGAATAAGGTGACTGTAAAGAACAAGTATCCACTACCAAGAATAGAGGATTTGTTTGACCAATTGAAAGGAGCAGCCGCATTCTCTAAGATTGATCTTCGGTCTGGTTATTATCAACTGAGGGTCAAGGAGAATGATATTCCAAAAATAGTATTTCGGACGAGGTACGGGCATTATGATTTTTAGTGATGCCATTTGGCCTTACAAATGCTCCAGCAACATTCATGGATTTAATGAACCTAGTATTTCAGCCGTATCTCGATCGGTTTGTCATAGTTTTTATTGATGATATATTGGTGTACTCGAAGACTAAAGAGGATCATGATACACATTTAAGAATAATGTTACAGATTTTGAGAGAAAAGAATCTATATGCTAAGCTCTCAAAATGTGTGTTTTGGTTGTCTGAAGTGGCTTTCTTGGGACATATTACTTCAGTTGAAGGAATTCAAGTGGATCCTAAAAAGATACAGTCTATTCTGGAGTGGAAGGTTCCCAAGAATATTATTGAAGTTCGTAGTTTCTTGGAACTTGCTAGATATTATCGAAGGTTTGTGAAAAACTTTTCGATGATAGCTGCTCCACTTACAAAGTTATTGAGGAAAAATGTTCCATTTGTTTGGACTGAAAATTGTCAAGAAAGCTTTGATCAGTTAAAGAAAATTTTGACAGAAGCTCAAGTTTTAGTACAGCCAGAATAGGGAAAGGAGTTTGCATTGTACAATGATGCATCTCATAATGGATTGGGATGCGTATTGATGCAGGATGGAAAGGTGATTGCTTATGCTTCTCGACAGTTAAAGCCACATAAAAGGAATTATCCGACCCATGATTTAGAGCTGGTTTTTGCTCTAAAAGTGTGGCGACATTATCTCTATGGTGAATGTTAACATGTATATACTGATCGTAAAAGTTTAAAATATTTGATTACACAGAAAGAATTGAATCTACGACAATGAAGGTGGTTGGAACTGATAAAGGATTATGATCTGATCATTGATTACCATCCAGGCCGGGCAAATGTTGTAGCATATGCTTTGAGTCGAAAAACATTTGCTGCATTGAGAACTTTAAATGCTCAGTTAAAAGGGAAATCAGATGGTTCATTATTGGTAGAGTTGCAATTGAGATCGTCATTGCTAGATCGAATGAGAGAAAGTCAACAACGGGATTAGAAGTGTATAGCAAAGATGAGACAAGTGGAATCTGGTGAAATTAAGGATTTCGAGATTAAACCTGATGGGTGTCTCTATTACAAATATAGAGTGTATATTATTGAAGATGTTGAGTTAAAGCGATATCTACTTTTTGAAGCACACTATAGTCCTTTGACTATGCATCCTGGGGGAAACAAGATGTATCAAGATTTGAAGAATCGGTATTGGTGGCCTGGTATGAAAAGAATGATATCAGGGTTCGTTGCCAAGTGTTTGACTTGCCAACATGTGAAAGCTGAACATCAAGTGCCATCAGGAAAGTTACAACCTATTTCTATTCCGCAATGGAAGTGGGATAGAATTACTATGGATTTTGTGACAGGATTACCATTGACTCCCAGCAAGAAAATTTCTATTTGGGTAATTTTGGACATGTTAACTAAATATGCTCACTTTATACCAGTTAGAACAGATTATCAAATGAGCAAGTATGCTGAGCTATATATCAAGGAAATAGTTTGATTGCATGGAGTGCCGATATCTATGTGAGTTATCCGAGAGAAATTTCAGCTTTTGTAAATAATGTAGTAATTATTCTACTTAAAGTTTATCTCCCTAATAGATTAGATTTTATCCTTAGTAGGACTCCTTATTGTAGTTAGAGTCTATCAACTTAGTAGATTAGAACTAAAAGTTATCTTGAGAAGGTCTTCTTAATGTACTAAAAGACCTAGAGCCTATATAAGTGTGTATCGAGAGATGTAAATTTCATTGAGCAATAACAGAATACAGAATATAAAATTCTGTTTCTTCCTGTTCTGTCAACTTACAATCTATAGTGTCAGATTGAGATCCAAAGTTCACATTAAGATTTTGGAAAGCAATGCACAGAGCTTTGGGGACAAGATCGAACTTCAGTACTGCGTTCCATCCTCAAATAGTTGGTCAGTCAGAAAGGACAATTCAAATATTGGAAGATATGTTAAGAGCTTGCATAATTGAATTTGAAGGACATTGGGAAAAGTACTTGCCATTAGCAGAATTTGCTTACAATAATAGTTATTAGGCAAGTATCCAAATGGCACCTTATGAAGCTCTTTATGGTCGGAAGTGCAGATCACCATTGAACTGGTTTGAGTTGCATGATCACAAGTTGATTAAGCCAGATATGTTGCAAGAAATGAAGGAAAAGGTTAACATTGTGCAAGACAATCTTAAAAAGGCTGCTGATCGACAAAAGTCTTATGTAGACTTAAAAAGGAAAGACATTCAATTTGAGGTTGGAGAAGAAGTATTTTTGAAAGTTTCTCCTTGGAAGAAAATAATGAGATTTGGCCGCAAAGGTAAATTAAGTCCCAGATATATTGCACCATATAAAATATTGAAGAAGGTTGGTCCTATTGCATATCAGTTAGCTCTTCCACCAGAGATGAGCAAAATTCATGATGTTTTCCATGTTTTGATGCTCCAGAGATATTGACCAGATCCATCATATGTGATTGTACCGGAGGAAATTGAGTTGCAATCAAATTTGACGTATGAAGAAGAACCAATAAAGATACTAGCGTACGGTGTCAAAGAATTAAGTAACAAGAAAATTCCATTGGTGAAAGTCCCTTGGAGCAATCACAAAGTGGAAGAAACAACGTGGGAAACAAAAGATGCAATGGAAAAGCAGTATCCGCACTTGTTTAAAATCGGTACGTCTTGAAAATTTGAGGACAAATTTTCTTAAGGGGGAAAATAGTAATACCCCAATATTTGCTTAGTGACTAAAATGTAAAGATTTAAAGATTGGTGGTTTTAGTTCAGTGACTAAAATGAAAATTTTGAAAGTTTGGTGGTCAAAGTATAAACTTTGAAAAAGTTTAGGGACTAAATTGTAATTTCTAAAAGTTATGTAAGTTAACCCCGTAAATTAATAGTTCACCCCCAAGAGTGACACTTTCGTGTTACTCGGATTTTTTGTACGGTGTGTGTATTGGTGGCTATAAAGCTTTAAAGTTCGTAGGAAGAAAATTTGGAAATCGTATTGAGTGAAATCTGAATATTTGCATTGAATAAATGCCATAAATAAAAATCTAAGATATTTTGGGACATGGACGGTTGGATTGGAAACAATTTGGTTTAATTTTAATGGAATGACAATTTTTAAGTTTTGTTGTAAATAAAGTCTAGTTGGAGGGCAAATTGGACATTTGCCATGGATGACATTTTTGAAATATTTTGAAACTTTGAGGGCAATATTGGAAGGTCAAAATACACATGGATGAGATCTTGGCCATTGATTTTTGATAAGATTGAATCTTGGCCATTGGATGAAAAGGGTAAAGTAGTAATTTAGCAAAATACTCTCATCTTTTATTTTGGCATTTCGAAACCAAGAAAGAAAGAGGGAACTAGGGTTTTTCATTTTTCAAGTCCAAAATTCAAGGATCAAAGTTAGTTTCAAGCAAAATTGATTGAGGTAAATTATTCAACACTTGATTCTCTTCATTTTGTAGTATTTTTGCATGATAAAGTCAAGTATGATTTATGTTCATGGATGAGGTTGGTTATGGAAATTGATAGTAGATGATGAAATCAAAGTTGTTTTTTGTAGAATTAATGTTATAAACATGGAATCAAGTTTGAAATTGAATTAATTCCATGTTTGAAGTTATAAACCCTAACCCTAAGATTTGGGGATTTTGATTAGGAAGTTAATTTGAGGATGATGTTGAATGAATTATGATGTTTGAAGTTAATTTTGATGTTAGATTAAATAATTTCCCCAATTGAAGTTATAGGAACCATTTCGAAAATTTTGATAAAATTAGGGGGAAATTATTGAAAATTATTTTAGCACTTGAATTGATGAATTGCGATTGAAATAGCATGAATTGATGTTTAAGGATCAAAATGAAAATTTTTAGAAGTACAAGGACTAATTCGACAATTTGAAGAAAATTAGGGATTAGCCTTGAATTTATGAAAAGTTTAGGGATTTGATGTTGAGCTTGTATTTGAGGTATATTATGTTGGAAAAATTAAGTATAGTGATTAAAATGTTGATTTTTAAGTTTAAATCAACATTTTAAGTTAAATTGAATATTCGACTATTTTAGGGACCAAAGTGCAAATTTTTAAAAGTTTAGGTTCTAAAGTGTAAAGGATGAGAAATATAAGGTTTAGACTTGAAAATTTTGGTTGGAAGTTTAAAAGATACCTTAGGGACTAAAATAGAATTTTTGGGAAAAATTGGAGATTTAAAGAAAAGTATGAGAAATTGTTATTCGAATATAGAAAGCTTTATCAGATCAATTTTCTATATAATGGATAGTTATTTTATTTACTTTCCATTATTGTATATGGTAAGATTTTGTGCTAGCATATACTTGAAATGGTATATGTTATTTTAATGTAGGTTCCGATATAAATCAAGACCGTTTTAGTAGAAAAGGAAAAGAAAAGGAAGTGAAAACAAGTAGCAAGGTTAATTATCGAGGCTAAGGTGAGTGCATACATATTTTTAAATGTATGTTTATTAACATACAATAGGGAGACTTGTGATAAGTTACCCAAAAAGGTAAAGAATTTTTATAAATAGCATGATATATATATATATATATGAAAAAGTTATTTGATACAGTTTTTATCTTTGGCAGTATACCATGAAAGTTATAAAGCATATTAGAGTATTGACTGCTTTAATATGATATGTTTTACATAATATGAATTGTACATGGGTTGCTTGCCATTTTGCAGGAATTGATTTTAAAGTTGCCCTTGGTAGTATAATATTGAGTCAGACAATATAGTGGTATACCATAAGTGTCACACTGTAGCTGACACTTCATTGTGTCGACAGTATGCGACGTCGATAGTTGCAACACTTCATTGTATTGATATGGCAACACTTTATTGTGTTGATAGTTTACAACACTTCATTGTGTTGATATGTTCCCGATACTTCATTGTGTCGATAGAAAGGATAGTACTAAAATGTACACTACTCGTATATTAGTCACTTGATATTTACCTTGGGCTATATGATTTCACCGGATAATTATATGTGTTCTTATATAGATATTCCTGCATTACAGATTACGTGATTATAAGATTATCATGCTTTTGAAAAGTATCATGCATTATAAGATATTTTATATATGTTACTTATCTTACGTCTCACTGAGTTATACTCAGCGTGTATTTTTGTTATACACGTAGGTAAACGAGTTTAGGAGCGGACGACTTTTGCATCTCTATCTCTTTTGGGAGTACGGATAGGACATGTTAATTTCAGTACTTATGACATCCATATTTTGTGTTTAGTAGTGGCATGTAATAGTTAAATCTGTCTGTCTGATAAAATATTTAAATCGAGTATATAATAGTTTTATAAACCTTTCATAGTTGATAAACATATTTACTGCTTATTATTATATGTTTTAAATGTGACTATGACATTTATGTAAAAAGTTTCATTATCGGAAATTAAATTATTATTTTATTTATAAATTAAATAAAGTTAAGCGTGTTTAAATTAGGAAAATTTTTAAGATGGGTGACCTCCTGGGAAGTTATTTTTAATTTTTTTTTAATTTCCCCGATTTTGCTGTGCCGTGAGTTAAGATCTCTAATTTTTAAGTTAAAAGATATTTTTAAAAGCTTGAGACATCTCCGACTCGTGTTCAATGTACGGATACGGGAAGGGGGTGTTACAACTCGTTTTGGTATAGTTATTTTGATGGCTAAGATAGGCCAAAACGACATCGTTTTGTTAGAGAAAAACAAGAAAATATTGCATTTGAGGAGGCTCAAACCAAGAACTTTTAGGATAAAAGATTTTCACTAAACCACTAAGCCAACTTAAAGATTTAATATAATCCTAACGCAAATAATATATAAGTAAAACTGCAGTTGAACTTAATTTCATTTATCTCATAATATAATTTTATAAATATATTAACTTTATAAATAAATATTACATATAATTTATATTACAAAACTAAAATATTATTTATAATATATATAACTAAACCCCAAACACAAAACCATATATATAACTAAACTCTAAATCTCAAACCCTAAATATATATAACTAAATCCTAAATCTCAAACCCCAAACCCTAAAAATAAAATATTATTTATAATATATATTAGGATTTGTAATATAAATTATAAATAATATTTTAGTTTTAGGGGTTGAGGTTTAGGATTTATGTTTTAGGATTTAGTTACATATATAGGGTTTAGGGTTTAGGATTGGGGTTTAGTTACATATATTATTTAGGATTTATGTTTTAGGATTTAGTTATATATATATGGTTTAGGGTTTAGGATTGGGGTTTAGTTACATATATTATTTAGGGTTTATGATTTAGGATTTAGTTATATATATATGGTTTAGCAAGGGCGAAGCCAAGATTTTTATATAGTGGGGTCAAAGTAGAGTATGAGCTATGGAGGATTCTATACTACTACAATAACTATTGTTGACCTCATAACTCAACAAATTAAGTGTGGTCAATTATAATATTTTTTAAAAAATCTATATTAGCTCCTTGAAAACCATATACCCTACAATTCAAGTGGGGTCAATTGACCACTCGAATATTATTTAAGGTAGGTCCGCCCATGTGGTTTAGGGTTTGGGCTTAGTTATATATATTATAAATAATATTTTAGTTTTGTAATATAAATCCTAAGTAATATATGTTTATAAAATTATATTATAAATATTTTTAAATTATATCATGAGATAAATGAAACAAAGTTCAACTGCAGTTTTATTTATATACTATTTACGTTAGAATTATATCAAGTCTTTAAGTTGGCCTAGTGATTTGGTGTAAATCTTTCCTCTTAAAGGTTCTTGGTTTAAGCCTCCTTAAATGCAATGTTTTCTTATTTTTTCCTCTAACAAAACGATACCGTTTTGGCCTATATTAGGCATCAAAGCAACTATACCAAAACGACGTCGTTTTACATTTAATAGGTCGTTACAGTTTAACGACATAGTGCTTGGATTGAAGCAAAAAATAAAGTTCAGTGGTATAATAGTATCATTTTATAGTTCAGTGGTATTTTCGATACAAAAGTTAAAATTCAGTGGCATTTTGTGTAATTTACCCTTAAAATTATAAAAGCTAAAGGAGTTAAAATGAAAAGGTAAGTAATTAATATTAAAGATTAACAGAATATAAAATTATTTAAAAATACATATATTAAACTATGCTCGTAAATGAAAATAAAAAAGATATTTAACTATGTCAAGATTGAACATTGACTAATAAATAATTAATATTAAAAATCACTTATAATAAGTAATAAAAAATCAAGAGAGTGCGGAACCCAATAAATGGTTCATTCTAAAAAGATTTAGATTCAAATTATTTTGTAAAACATGTGTATATTGAAAGGGTTAAGAATAGATAGGAAAAATTAATATTTTGCATAACACCGTGAATTCGACCGAAACATCTGGCGGGCCACGAGTGCTCCGTGAGGGCCAATGCAACTACCCATAACTTTTAAAACTTCAATTTCATTCATTTAAACCCCAATAAGTCAACTAAACCAAGA
This sequence comes from Hibiscus mutabilis, assembly GCA_019671005.1. Lineage (NCBI taxonomy): Eukaryota > Viridiplantae > Streptophyta > Magnoliopsida > Malvales > Malvaceae > Hibiscus > Hibiscus mutabilis. The sequence continues at coordinate 5,914,957 of CM033729.1, read as the reverse complement.
TTGGTTATAATATAACATGTACGGAAAACATTTTAGACAAGATTGGAGTCCAAGTTAAATAATGTATAAAATAAATAGGATACATAACTAAGAGTTTACCTACTGAAACAAATGGTAAGGGTCATAAGAAATTACATGCTCACTAGAGAGAATAAGATTTGTATTCCAACTCAAATGCTATTCGAGCTCCCCTAACGATTTGTTGTTGATGCACAACGAATGATGAATCACTTCCATCCGAAACGTAATTCAAATACGAAGCATTTAACTTCAACTAGTCAGAGCAAGCATTCAGACATTGAACATAGTTCATACACAATTTTTTCATACATTTTGTTTACTATTAGTTTATTTGAATACAAATGAAAAGTCAATGCCTTATTTTGGTACATATTTACGTATAACAAAAGTAAATGAGGTAATTTAGAAAAATTAATTCACTACTATCTTATGACTTATTATGGTACCACTGAGAAGATTAAAAAGGGGCAAACATTTAGAAACTGAATCATACAAATTGGGCAGCTACTTATGGGTATCATCAAAATTCTAACATATCATGTGTTACCATGAAAAGGGGCTTGCTCCCTGCAAAAATATCTCATTTTCTACATCTTTTACCCATTCACAAACCCTGTTGCATGTCTTTATGGCTTCTGCCTGCACATTACATAAATGATTCTTTAAAACCAGCTTCTTCCACAGAACAGAAAGAAAAGTGCACTCAGTATGTATTTAATACCATCTGATTTCAAGTTTGAACACGCTAAATGATTTTATAGGTCTAGTCCTACAATGTTGAACTTTGTGATTTAACCCCTCTACTTTAATTCAGCATGTATTTAGTACTCATCAGCAAGTCTACATTGATGCTACTCTTGCCGATTAACAAACATGGAAATCCATGTCATTATTTTAACAACAGTAGTAAATAAGGTTATTAATTTGGACCTACTAATAATATTATTATAAGAGTAAAATACCAAATTATGCCAAAATTAAAGTAGAGGGATTAAATACCAAGTCCAACAATTAGACTGATTATACATATGCATGTATATATGCAGAAGCAAAAGGCAAACCTTGGCTGCAAGGGGATCAAATGCCGCATAGAGTTCAAAATCTTGTGTGACCCAGCAGAGTAAAACTGACACCACAAAGTTTAACATTTACTTCATGGCCGTAAAATAAAAACTTGTAAGCAACTATTTCCCATTAACCATACATATAACGTTAAGAAAGGGGAAGTGTTGATTGCTGAAAACAATCAAATAAATAAACCCCCCCAAAAAAAAACTGTAACAAAGTTGCTTTCTGCTAATGTCAGCAAAGTTAATGTCGAAGAAAGAGACTTACCATAGTTTTCATCTCTTCTAAACTGAGTTTTATGAGGTCCAATTCCTTTATCATGCATGGAATCATACAGCCTCTGGTAAGCTCTATATAACCTGCACAACGAAAACCAGTACCAACCCGGTGAAACGAAATATAGGATTCAATTATCATGAAAGAAGTTCCAATTGAACCAGTACAAGATTCAAAACTCTTACCTTTTCTGTTGTTGGGGGCTGTTAATTGGTGGTGAAAACTCAGACGATGCATATTGCTCCAGAAATATACTACGATACATGAAATGCCAGAGTCCAGCAGGACCACCAAGGCCAATAAATGGTTCTCTAGGCCTCTTAGGAGAATCTGTTGGAAGTCTATCAGGAGAATCAGTTGGACGTCTTTGCTGGCCTAGATGAGGTGATGATCCCGATCGAGGCAATGGATCAAGCAGCAAATCCTCAACACGCATTCCACCATCTATCATTGACCTCTGAACCTCACTAAGAACATTGGACTTCAAGAGGACCCTTTCTATGCGAATCCTATAAAATTTCAGTCAAATTTCTTAATTGTCTAGCAAGGAAGAAAATAAATGTTTTACATTCTACAAAAGAGCTAAAAGTGCTTTTACAAGTAAGCTATTGAGACAACTAAATCTGGGTACACTTCCATGTAGTCAGATGGCCAAAGGTGAGACTCAAGATATGCAGTCAACTGATGAAGAAATTGGTAAGGTTATAACCGAAGTTCACTAGCATCACGATCAATTAAGGAAAATACAATTTACCTGCAATCTTTAAGGTGATAGAAGGCATCTGAGCTGGTAGTAAGCAGTATCAAGTATGTATCAACCTGCCACAAGAAAGTAGATTTGTTATCATGAGCTGTTCGCAATGATCAATGTCGGGGTGGAAATATGACAGAATTGCATCTAGTAGAAGTTGCATCAAATTAAACTATTATGAACCAAGTGCACTCACATCAAGAAAATGCACGTAGGCATACAAAAATGCCATAGGATTATATCTTGGTAAGCAAATGGGTGAGAATGATTCTGATGTCCTGCATAAAGCATAAGATCTCATATGAACAAACAGCCCATGAAATCGTCAGCGCAAAAATACATATTAAGTCTGCCACATCTCCAAAAAAGAAGAAAAACAAAGAAAACAAGAGAAAGAAAAGAAGAGAAGACCACACAAAAACCAGGATTCGATTATTTAGGTTCTGGATTATCAAGATATTGATTTCTTCCAATGAATTGTAACATTATGCTGATAATAAAAACTGTAAGTTATCCAAGAAGTGTTAGAGCTTGAGGAGGAGTGTAAGTTGAAGTGTTAGAGTTTAATTTAATGTGTAATTAGAGTTTATTTCTAAGTCAGTAGTTTAGATTTATTAGAAGTCTTATTTAAATTATAGATAAAAGTATAATTTTAGCTATATTAAAACTCTGTATCAGCCTATTTAAAGGCTTATCTTATACACATTTGATTAAGAAGAATAAGAGAAAATATAGAGAAACACATTGTTCTCTGTTGAAAATATTATTTTTGTTCTATCGTTAAACTGTAGCTTTTCATATTTTACTGTTCATTGTTCATCGGCGTTCATCTTCTCCGGCCACCATGGTCCCTTTCTCACATGGTATCAGAGCCAACAATGGTCCTGATGTCGTCACCACTGCTGCCATTTCTGATCTGAATCAAATTGGCGATCTGATTTTTTTAGATGCATATCATTTTTTTCCGCTGTTGTCATTAGGCCACGCTCGTTCCTTGGCTTCTCTCTCGTTGGAATCTTACATCTATGGTGAAATTTCTACTCGTTTAATTTTGTTATTTTGTTCTCTATTTAATGGTTCTATCTTAGCCAATCAAAAAGAAATATGAAAAGGTTATAGTTTAGCCTTAAAAACTATTTGGTTCTATCTTAGCCATCCATTGTAAAAGATAGGGAAATGTTATAGTTTAGCCTTAAAAACTATCTGGTTCTATTTCAGCCATCAATTATAAAAGATAGGAGAAAAGGTTTTAGTTTAGCCTTAAAAACTATATAATATTTTTTAAGGGATTCTACATCAAAGATCCAAGATGGAATTCTAGTTTGTGCAACTACCAGCTTGAGGGAGTGTAGATTCCTGTGATCATTGTTGAATGGAATCAGCTACTTAGTCCGTGAATGACAGAAAAAGCTGGAAGACATCTCAGAAGATGCAAAAACCTGAAAAAGATCATCACTGACAGAGAAAAGCTGGAAGACATCTAAGGAGGGTGCAAAAACCAATAACAACAGTAAAGTTAGTAGACATCTCAAGAAGGATGTAAAAACCAGCAACATCGTTTGCAAATTTTCAACAATGGTCGTTCAAAGAACAACATGATTATATCCTAGCTGTTCAACACAATGGCTCCCAAAAAAAAGGAGATTTTTTCTCTAAGAAACAACAGAAGAAATATGAGTAGGGCATCACATCCAAGATCCAAGCTGGTGCTCTACTACGTTTGCTCACCAGCTTGAGGGGGAGTGTAAGTTATCCAAGAAGTATTAGAGCTTGAGGAGTGTAAGTTGACGAGAAGTGTTAGAGTTTAATTTAATGTGTAATTAGAGTTTATTTCTAAGTCAGTAGTTTAGATTTATTAGAAGTCTTATTTAAATTATAGATAAATATTATTTAAATTATAGATAAAAGTATAATTTTAGTTATATTAAAACTCTGTATCAGCCTATTTAAAGGCTTATCTCATACACATTTGATTAAGAAGAATAAGAGAAAATATAGAGAAACACATTGTTCTCTGTTGAAAATATTATTTTTGTTCTATCGTTAAACTGTAGCTTTTCATATTTTATTGTTCATTGTTCATCGGCGTTCATCTTCTCCGGCCACCATGGCCCCTTTCTCACAAAAACCACTCATAAACCGGCTGCAGAAACAACAAAAGAGCTAGTAAATGTGCCAGTTGTCAACAGTGTGCAACAATTTTCTTAAATGACAATTCGATTTGGAGTTATGTAGGTACAGGAGACCCTTAAGATACAATAGGATTGTGGTTCTTCATTTTCCAAAGCGATGTTAGCTAGAAACCGACATAAAACCAACCGACTATCCAAGCCAAAAGACACACCAGTAATCCCATGTATTCTGAAGGCATATGCATTCAAATGCTCTAAAGTTGAAAAATACGTGAGGATTAAAGGTCGATTAACATTGATTATACTAACCTAAATGACTCTGATGACATCACAAAGTTCGAAAGTAGCAACATATCATCAGGATGAAGAGAGGCTTTTTGAGCACCGACAAGACTGATAACCTGTAAATGAGCTTGAGGTAATTAAAATTCTTTAAACAGTAAACTTTGAGTTAAACTGGAAAGTAGAATGACAAAAACACTGATGTCCTTACTTTCAGGCCAAAAGAAGAAAAATAGAAAGCATGAGGGAATTTTACCTTGTGTTTACACATTAGTATTGCAAATAGCACCCCAGAATCAGCAACATCTTGCAGTATAGTAGCAGCAGCTAATCTTGTTGCATAAGCAAGGGGAAGACAAGTGTATGCATGAATAAATGTAGCCGGGTTCCTGAAAAAAAAGTTTAGAAGGTACCATTCAGGTAAAATATCAAAGAAAAAGAATATTGTAACTCGCATCTCATCGATAACATAAGGAACATAAATCTAAAATCATAAACATGTATTATCCTGTTCTGAATGCTGAAGCAATAATTTCAACCAGGGATAGAATGTGATTAATTGTTAAACAAACCAAAAATTCTTGCAATTGACTAAAAATAAGTCAAAACTGAAGTGGGAGTGAGGAGAGGAGAGATCCAACAGCATTATACATGCAAGAAAAACCTAGTGAAACACACCTTACACCACCTGGAGGATTGCATGAGGGAAGAAAGAACAAGGGCAGGTTGAGTAGAGAAGAGATCTAACATTATTATTTATCAACGTACCAACTGAAGGAGTGGATGAGGGAAGAGAAAACAACGTCTGTTCCTCTAAGCAACGGTGTCATGTCAAACTTAGGATTCTTCTCGAAGCATCTATTTATGGACTTCGTTAATATAAGTATCATCTGGATCCATTTCATAACCAATCAACGTGAGTCAGTAGAAAAATACTTTCAGGTGACTTTATAAACAAATAAGAAAGGTGACCAAATATTTTGATCAAGGGAAATTAGAAAGCATTGAATATGCAGTGGCAGCAAAATTATCATCTGTCCAGAAGAAGAAATCTGCGAGGTCGGCTATAAGGGCTACCTGACCGTAAATAAGCTCCAGTTGTGCTTTTAATGATTCAAAGGGCTCCTCTGTGCAGCTGATGCAAACTAAATAAATTGGCCCCTTCACAAGAAAGACCACCTGAACAAACAAATACGTTTTCCCATACGTTACTCATCAAAAAGTAAGGCTTGACTCTGGAAGGTTAAAGTAGGATCTTCTATGTTCAGGCATTCTAAACCAAAAGAATACTAAAAATTAAGTGTTTTAAGCAAGTTGTGCTCTACTAATGAGGCCAACAGCAAAACTTTTCACGTAAACATGCCTATTTCTAATAATATCAAACAATCTGCTATTGCATCATTCAAAATTAATTGACACGTCTTGCCAAATATAAAAAAACTATTTTGAGGATTAAGGTTCCACTGCGTTTAATGAAACTAAGCTAATTAGACTAATGTGAAACAGAAATTAAATTGCAGTTCCCCAGCGCTTATTTCTAAAGCATGCAATTTCAATAAGTGAAAAGAAACTTCAAAGAAATACTCAGAAGATTAATCATTAAATGGATGAGAATTGAGAAAGTATTTCAAATGCAAGTAATCTAATAACAACTGATTGCAGAGCTGGAAAATTAGAAAGTGCATAAATTTCAAATCTAGAAATAGCAAGTGTAGCAATACCTGGTGTTTCCCAGCCTTGACCAATTTGATACGATCTCCCCTGAAAAGCAATTAACGAAATGTTAAAAATCTTTCAAGAAACTGACACAAAAGGGATAAAGTAGCCCAAATAATCGCACTGATTAAGCACGGGAATTATTACTAAAAACCAAGTAAGCTATGTCCAGCCAAGTACCCGTTCTCCACGAAGGAAATGATGGCTTGTAATGTAGCTGAAAAACCAGCTAGCTTGTATTCATCTCCATATCTGGAAGTCATATGTACAAAAGAATTAAAATAGGATTCTTCAGCAAGCCGTTCATTTTAATTGTGCAAATTTTGCACCTTCCAGTGTTGGCATTTCTAAGAACTACTGACACACCTGGAATATATCGGTTTACCAGAATTACTCAAAATAAAGAAGTGCTTCTTCCTCTTTCTCCATGATATCGAACCATCATCCTGCACTTCATTTATAAATTAAACATGATACAATATAGCAAATATTGTTTAAAATTGCTTCTTTCTTTTTGTTTCCAAATCAGTGCTGGCCACGAAAGGCTAATAGCACTTACATTCAAGCAATAAAATCCTTATCGACTAATCCAAATCCCAAAATCTCGTAAACATTCCCAATTTTAAAATTTGCAGAATTCAGCGAAGAACAAGCTAAACCGATTTTTTTTCGTCCTCCATGTTAACAATGAAAAGGAACTGAAATGACTAACCTCATCAACATGGCGTTTACCCGGAACCCAATGGGAGGCCTGAGTATCGGAGAATTCTTCGAGGAAACCATCGTTCCTTACTTCCTGAATCTCATTACCGTCAATTTCACTCGCTTCATCGATCCTAGACCCGCTCGTGGCACTGCTACTCCCTCTCTCACCGGCATACCCACTACTGCTAGGACTAGAGTGCTTTTCGTCGCCAAATATTTCCCTATTCTCCACAATTAATCGGTCGTCTTCTTCATCACCGTCGTTTCTCTCCTGATTCTCCGATTCATTGACAATTTCATCGCCATTTCCAAGAAAAGGCGCCAGTTCGACAGGTTCAGTCAGTGTTAACAAACCGAATCGTTCGCCAACCGGATTGAGATCAGAATTACGGTTTAAGTCGGAGGAATCATCAACAGAAGATGATGAAGATGAGATAGAATCCAACGACATTTACTTTTCCCCTATCGGAAAATCAAACCCAGGATTTAGAATTGGGGGAAACGAATTTGAGAAAAGGAATTTTGTATTACCGATACCAACAAGGCTACCGCTTTCATCTACCAGTCCAGTCGTTGTGTTGCTGTTAGTTGGCTTCGCTGCAGAGCAGGCAATTGAAGGCAAAATATTTTTGTAGGGTAATTTCTATTTTAAGTCCCTTAGTTTTCCATTAATTTTCACGTGTATCATAACCCTTTAAATTCATCGATTGATTCGATTTACATCTCTAAACTTATATTATTAATAAAGGGTAAACTACAAAATTGGTCACTTATCTTTCATAAGTTTCTACTTTACTCATCAAATTCAAAAAAGTAATGTTGTGGTAATTTGCGCTATTGATTTATAAAGTTTTGGTCTTTTAAAAAAATATATAAAGTTTTGATAAGACTGTTAGTTTAATGATTTGACACATTAGTAAAAGAGGTTAAGTTTTAATTTGACTTCTGAATTTTATATAGAATATTAATTTAACCCATTAACTTTAGATGCAATATCATTTTGACCTTTAAAATTGAAGTAAAATATCAATTTAACCTCTTAATCCGACCCGTCCGATGCCGGTAAGCGCCACTTACTATCATCGCCGGTTACCGTTGTCGACGATCATTAGACCCTACAATTTTTAATTCTATCTTTCTTGGCGTTTTGAACGAGAATATAATGATCAGTTTACTGAAATATGTCTTGAACTCAACAAATCTTCGACACATTGGAAAAAATAAGTGAAAAAATACACTCTATATTTTTAATATATGTTAATTAGTTAATTATAATTCTACAATGTAATAACTAGTATGCTATTTTAGTTCAATAAATACATGTTAAATTTAGCATTATGTCGTCATATGATTATCATTAGTATAGAGTGTATTATAAAAAGTTGTTTTTAAATAAATAAAAAAATCCAATTGCAGATGAAGTCTGAAGAGTTGTTTAAATTTAAGTTAAATTTGATTAAAAAAATAACTTATATTTTGAATGGAGTTTAAACAAAAGGCTAAATGAGTATTTTTGCTTTTGATTTCGACCTAAATTAGCAATGTTGCTCTTTGCGCTAAAATGCGTTCAATTAGGTCTTTCAATTCACACATTGCAGCAAATTAATCCCTTAACTAAAGTTGACCGATGAAAATCGTAACTTCTTAACTCCTTTCAAGTCAACTGCTTTACTTAACTGTTTTACTCAACTAAATGCTGACTGACATACAATGAATTTTGTTAATCTCCCACCATTTCTTCTTCTTCTATTGTCGTCTTTAATACCAGATCTTTTAACCTTTTAATCTCCTATCATAATTATTTTTCTTTTTCTTTTTATAAATAAAACTCCTTTTCCTGGTAACCCATTATTTCTTCTTCTTTCATTACCATCTTCATCACCATGGCATTCAAAGCAAAAGTGAGAAAACAGAACACCTTATTACTAACCAGCTTATCAACACATTGTCCATGCTCGAAATAAGAAAAGATTGGCTTTAACAATCAATAATGAAAACCAAAACAGTCTCAACACAATCACATGCTCCACTGATGATGCAAATGAATATATACCCCATTCAAATGGGATCAGAGTCCAGCAAACGACTCCACCTAACAAACTCACCATGCCTCGACGAACACCTGCATCGTCAATTTTAAGACTGTAAATGAATCAAAAGATGAACGGGTCATCCTGACAACATACTTGCACACCCTTGATGCGACTAATTCGTTTCGCAGATCGATTTGATCCATTATCGCACTCCCAGATGCAACCAACTACCTAGAAATTTCGAACTTCTTCCATCTTTAGCATCAGTTTTTTCAGCTCATACTGTAGCACCAATTCGACCTTCTGATTCCTTCACCATTTTTGGAAAGCTGAAAACTTTGCATCTGCCCCCATAACTCACACAATCCATTAACTCCTTCCTTTCTGCATGCTCTCCACCATCCCCTGAAAACCACATTTCAAGTTTTGTGTTTGGTTTGAATGGAGATTAACGAGATGAGAAATGTGTGGTAGCTTATGAGAAAGGTGTGGTAGCTTATGATTTAGTTCAAATGATGAACCACCCACAACGATTTCAAGTTTTGTGTTTGGTTTGAATGGAGATTAGAGAGAGAGAGAAATTAGGGGAGAGAATTTTGTGTTTGATTTTTTATTTAAAATTTAATTTTTAAGATTTTTTATTTTATGCTACGTCAGCACGTATGCCACATCAGCATTCGTTGGGTCAAACGTTTGACTTGAACGAAGTTAACAGTGACTCACAAAGAAATTACAATTTTCGTCGGTCAATGTTGGTCAATGAGCTAATTTGCTGCAATGTGCGAACTAGAGGACCTAATTGAACGCGTTTTCGCGCGAGGGTAGACATTGCTAACTTGGATCGAATTCGGGGGCAAAAATACTCCTTTAACCTTAACAAAAATATAATACATCTTAAAAACATAACTTTTGTTATAGTTTTCAAGATATTCTGCTTTAGTCGGTCCGTGAAGGAAAATCAAAAAAATAAAATTTAAATCCTATTATAATTTTATTATTTGAATTAATATCCAAACGTAATACAAACTAACATAGATGAACTCTATTTGAAGAAGACGACCCATGAAGTAGTCATCAAGAGCTTTCCTAGTTTGGAGCAAAGATGCATGTTGAAGTGGTTATAAATGATTAAAATGAAAGCGCATCATTATGGGTGACTCGGGTTGACTTATATGCTCTTAAAGGTGTGCAGTAGGTTGAAGTGGTTATAACTGGTCTCTGGTCATGGTGGACGTGAAGGGATCCCTGTCTTTTCCTCTATGTTTCTTTCCCCTTTCTTTCGGTTTTGTTGTTGTCGATATCTTACGTTGGTCTTTCCTTGCTTGTGATCGGCTCTTGTTGGTGGTAGGTCTGGTTCACCTTCTTTCCTATCCTCAGCCTTCGACGAACTGACTGTCCCGACGCGTTGACCCGAGTTTGGCTCTCCCCCTACATTACCTGAAGAGCTATCATCCTTTTGCGTCACAGAAGCGACATGCAGTCGCAGGTTTTGAATTTGTTGGCGTTACTTTCGTCTCAGCTTCCCTCCTCTCGTGGGCTTTGGTGCTCCGACTACTTCTTTGACTGTTTCTCTAGTTCTTCTTTACTCTGTTTCTGATGTTTTAATTATAAATCGATAACGTAAGTAACCACAACATTACTTTTTTGAATTTGATGAGCAAAAACAAACACTTACGAAAGATAAAAGAGAAATGTTGTCGTTACTCATTAGTAAATTAACATCTCTATGATTCTATTATTAATAAGTTAATTTACGTATGTTAACTATGTTAAGTGATTTTTATATAAAAAATCTAACTCAAAATTCTTACATGATATGAATCTTAAACTTAATTTTGTTTAGAAAATAGGCAAATTAGTGAAATAATGCAGTTGGAAAAAAATTAAGGAAATGTGGTAGTTCGAAATTATTTAGGGATTTGTTGTTGTTTTTATAGTACCAAGAGGAGTTATGTGTTCCAGACTAGATTGGAGAAGTCCTCATACCTTACTGACAACTACCGTAGCTTTTTTTTTCTTCTTAAACTCTTGTCAAGAAAGCATGGCAAGCTTTGCTTTGATTTTGGGGCAAAAATGGAAGGAAATCAAACATGGAAAGCTGGAGTGAGAAACTAGGGAAGTTGGGACAATTTTTAATTTTGGGACGAAAATGAATGGAAGGAAAACTTCGGAGGTTGGAATGAGAAACTGGAGAAGTTAGAGGACTGGATTTGAAAAATGATACGAACTTTTCGTAAAAGAAAAGTTATTTTTATTAATTTCAGTCCTCCAACTTCTCTAATTTCTCACTTCAGCCTCCCAAGTTTACTTTCCTTTCATTTTAGTCCCAAAATAAAAACAAAGTTGTCATGTTTTATTGACAGCTTTAGTGTGTTTTAAGAAAAATAAAGAAAGGCTTAAGGGTGTAAGAAGCCCTTAAATTTTTGAAAAAAATAATTAAGCCCTTAATTTTTTTCGCACTCAATTAAGCTCTTGAGCGAATAAATTGAATCAATTAAGCCATTGGATCAGTTATGACCGTTAAATCTTGACAATATTTTTTTCTTTAGAATTTTTAGAAATTTTAAAGAATTTTGTAAATAAAATGAAAAATTCTGAAAATGTCAAGTGACAACACTGTGACACAAAGCGATGTACCAATTGATCCAAATAACCCATTAGATTCAACAGTTAATGTTGGTTAAAGGGTTTAATTGATTCAATTTATTAGTTACAGGGCTTAATTGAAAAAATTACGTTCTGATCATTTACGTTTTCGGGTTATAACATTTTGGTCACTTAGACATTAACCTCCGTTATATTGATGACCTGGCACATTAGCCCCTGAACTTTTAAAACTTTATATTTTTACATCTTCATACAAAAAACTAAAAATTCTTTTTTCGCCCAATTATTTTATCTTCTAACACTAACCCTCATCCTTGATGCCGCTGCGGTCACCGCCGTCAACAACCGCATGTCGCACTTTTGCTTTGACATTGAACTCAATATGTTGATGTGCATTTGGTATGCTTCTTTCATCATAACTAATCAACCAGTATTTTTTTGCTCACTCTAAGATCAAGGCACTGCAGATGATTGTGGAACCAGAGCAGTGAGTTTCGGATTTTATCGAGGCTGGAGTAGACATTGTTAGTGTCCATTGTGAGCAATCGTCAACCATCCCATCTGCAAAGTACACTTAATCAAGTAAGATTTTTTCTTTCTCCAAGGTGTTCTTACTTGCTTTCCATGATAAACTAGCACTTTACGTACGATATCAGAAGGGAATTTTCAGAATTCGTAGGAGCCTATACAATTCTGCAGATTCCTCCTGTTCGAGCTAGCTTTGTGTTTTTAGCTTTAGTGGGCAGAGCTTTATCGAGAGTCAAGTGAAGAAAATCTCCGACTTGAGACGATTGTGCTCGGAGAAGGCATAAATTACTTAGATCTATATGTACATCTTTTATATATTTAAGTTGTAGAATCTTGTGACATTTTCTTCATGTATATTGCTTGCAGGGTGTTAATCCATGGATTGAAGTTGATTCAAAAAATGCATACCCCATTAGAATCATGTGCTTATTTCAAACAACACTCACCTATATACTCCATGCATAACATGTGTTGTAGAATTCTACATGTTACCATTAGTTAATAGGATGTGCAGCGGTATCACTTTTATACTTTAAGACCTTCCTTTTTTCTTTGTGACGTGGGATTAATGTCCTTGCCATAGTGCAATTATATGCCGATGCGTTTAATTTTACCTTAGACTGCCTCCATGAAGTGGAAAACAGTTTATTTGTTAGTACTAGTGAGCAAGGCACTCGTCTTATGCATGATTTTCTCTTGCAATTTTTTCAAGCCTATGGAGCCTGAGACCCTTATGCACCTCAATGCCAATTTTCTGTCATTTTTATGATTAATTATACATTATCCTCTAAATTCTTGGCTATGTCCCTGCTTGTCTTGTCTTGATCCTGCTCGCAGAGAGGCGTTTTCTTAATGCTGAATTATCATGAATTGATTGGGTAAGTATTTTATTTTTGTTGTTGGCATTAGTAAATGCCAGTTGTGCGCTAAACCCTGTTTGCTTTCGGTGCCAGTTGGTGGTTTGATGTTCAATATGTAGTTGTTAAGCTTGGAATGAATGGAGGTTTGGTGTTTTACCTTGAGGGAACAAGGCTTTTATTTTATTTCAGTAGTTGTTCCAAATTCCGTCGTCAAAAGTGTTTTTCATTTATAATTTTACACAAAGATGGATCTAATTACAGTAATGCAAAATTAAATTAATTTGATAAGTTTCATGTCTCTTTTATGGGTAATTACACCTTAATTTCAGGGTTTAAGGATTTTGTTTAGGGTCTAGTATTTAGGGTTTTTAGTGGATGAGTTTGAATTTAAGGTTTAGGGTTAGAATTTAAGGTTTATAGGTTAAAACCTAAATCCCTAACTATATTACTCTAAAAACTAAACCTAACCTCTAAACTATAAATTCTAACTATAATCACTAAATTCTAAACTCATATACCTAAACCCTAAACCCTAAAACGGGTCCATAAACCCTAAAAGTAAGACGCTTGTAGAAAATTTTCGTTTCCACCGCTAGTGCACAAGATATTTCCCCTTCTTTTATTATGACTTATGTCCATATTTTTATACATTTAATCTATATCAAATTTTAAGTAATTTTAAAACGTCTAAATATTTATTTGATGTAAAAAAATTAAATAGTTAAATATATATTTTAAAAATATTTTTGATTGACAAAATATAAATATAATTAATTGATTCGAAAATTTACATAGACGACAATACAATTATAATTCTAACGGTTAATTTATAAAAAAGAGTAGTCAAAAATGTTATGCATAATTCACTTATTTCTTTATTGTCTGAACTTATAATCTGATTAAACTTAAACCAATTTTTAACATCGTTTTAAAAATAAAGTCCTAATATGAGATATAATTTACTTACACTTTGTAAAACTATTTAGTTTTATACTATTTTTAGACCGATGGATATGATAAATGAATGACTAAGATTAACCTCTTCTTTCTTCTCATAAAAATCTTCTCATTTTCTATTGTTAATTTGAGTCATTCATCTACTTTCATATAACGATCCAAGAAAAATCGAAGAGAATTCTACCCCTCTCTCTCTATATATATATATGAAGATTATGGAGATTATATATTTATACTAAAATAATATTTTGATTAAGTTGATGTCACAAGTTAATTCAACACCAATTTAATTACAAAATTACAAAAATAATTTTACTTTAAAGAACAATTAAGATTAGAATAGGGTATATTTAATTTCTTTTCATACATTTATATATTTTTTAAGTAAATCAACTTTAAAATATTTCTTGAGTTCCAAACCTAAGATCAATAATCTAAATATTTTATTACTCTACCAATGACCAATTATTAATTTGACTTTTTCTAAATATATATTTTGTACATAAAACACTTTAGTTCATCATTTTGGTATTAATTATATTATTGTGTTCTAAATATAATAATAATAATGATTTAATCACCATTTTTTAGTATTTTTAACGTGATTTTATTGTAATATTTATTCAATTTCAACTCTAATTAAAACGAACATACATTTTACAGATAAAACTGCTCATACTGAAATACAATAATTAAAAAATCCCATCACTTTTCAGGCTTTTTTTGGGGAATAATCCATCCCCAATTGATGTAAGGTGCGCTAGGTGATAATTGAGGATCTACGGCAAAAACTACAATAACGGGGCAAGACGCCACCTGATTTTAATTGTTTATTATTAAAAATTTAAATTGCCACAGGTGGCGTCTTTATTAAAGAGTGGCTATTGAGCCGATCATCCAGCCAATTACTGCAGCATTGACTTGGGTAGCGGTAAAGGCGCGATAGTTACGCCTATTTAAGAAAGGACGCCACCTGCAGGTTGTTATTGCTAGAAATGTGCCATAAATAAAAATCTAAAATATTTTGGGACATGGCCGGTTGGATTGGAACCAATTTGGTTCAATTTGAATGGAATGGCAATTTTCAAGACTTGTTGTAAATAAAGACTAGTTGGAGGGCAAATTGGACATGTGCCATGGATGGCATTTTTGAAATATTTTGAAACTTTAAGGGAAATTTTGAAAGGCCAATTACACATGGATTTGATCTTGGCCATTTGATGAAAAGGGCATTTTAGTAATTTCACTATTTAAATGAATTTAAAATTCATTTATACAAGACAAGTGGCCAAATTGGATGAAAATAAAAATATGAAGACTATTCTTCATCTTCAAATTTCGAAATATGAAGGGGAGAAAGAAAGAAAAATGGAGAAAAATTTTCCAAGTACGATTCAAGCCTCGAAACTCGATTTTCAGGTAATCTTTCGAACTACAAAGTTGTTCTACTCATCAAGCTCTATCTTTTGTTGTAAATAATTTGTGGAAAACATGCTTGATTGATGATAATTTTGTATGAGAAGAAATTAGGGTTTATGGACTCAATTGGAGGTTTTGAGATTTTATAATTCTATGTTGAAATTCAAGTTGAAATTAAGCTTTTGTGATGTTAAAATCATGTTATTGAGTTGGGATTTAAACTCTACATGTTTTGATTATTATGAAGATGATTAGGGTTTATGGATTCAAGTTTGATTTAGGGTTTGTGATGTTGGATAAATGATCTAGTAAGCTTGATTTGTTGTTTAGAAGCAAAACCCTAATTTAAATGTTTAGGGACCAATTCAGCAAGTTTAAAAGTTGAAGGACTAAATATGATTTTTATGAAATTGGTGTGTATTTATGTTATTAGGGATGTTGAAGATATGAAATTGAAGTTAGAATGCAAAACCGATGTTAAATCGAGTTAGTGACTATTTTGACAAATTGTCAAAGTTAAGTGACCAGTTCGGAAATGAGGTTTTAGAGAAGGATTAAATCTGATTTTTAGTTATAATGATGGAATTAAGATAGTAATGTTGATTTGAGAACTAAATTGCAAAGTTAAGAAGCTAGAATCCTTATCTTTGCATTTTAGTGGCTATTTCGGTTAAGAAGGAAAATTAAGGGAAACTATTGTGAATAATTATTTGATGAATAAGGTGATAAATTGATGATTTAAAGTAAATAATGAGACTAAATTGACAAATAGCAAAGTTTTAAGTTATTTATGGAAGTTGTGTAAGAAAACTAGATTTGGTAGTAAGTTTGAAAATTCACCATAAATTCTACAAAAAAAAATTAGATGGTGAATTTTATACCGATGTAAAGATTTGTTTGTCTAGTTTCGCCTCCAATAAACGGAAACTGATTTTGAGTTCCGAGTAAAAAGATATGAGTTTTTAAGTGGTGAAAGGTCATAAAATAATATGACAGTCTGTGAAATCAGCACTGGAAATTGACTTTGAAAATTCGCCATAAATTGTACAAGTTGAATTTGGAATATTAATTTATATGGGTGAAAAGCTTATCGAATCTAGTTTATTTCAGAATAAACGGAATCGAATTCCAAGTTTTAGATTATTTTATAAAAATATTTATTTGAAGGTAGTGCAAGCTGCCAGAAAATGGGAACTAAGATATTTTGTATCTAATGTTAATTAGCAAGCTTGGAAGAATTATTTGAAGTTCAAAATGGTAATTAGGGAGCAAAAATGAATTTAGAACAGTATATGGAAGGAAGGGAAATTTTTTGGAAATTTTTGTAAATTCGAATGATTAGTTTTGATAGCATGAAGAAAGTATTGATAGATTTGAATCTAACAAGTGTTATTTATATTTATGTGGTTAATGAAGCCGAACACGAAACAAATAGGATTCAAGATACTATAAAGGAAAAGATCGAGTAGAATTTAGTGAGGCATACTATTACATGGCCCAGGTGAGTGCATTCTACTTACTATATTTATGAAATGAGAAAGACTGGTAATAAGTCATTCTCGATTATTAAAAGAAAAGGATTTGAATTTTATTAAATGATTTTGAAATCCTCTATGAATGATTTTTGGGTATGAATTGCCCAATGCATATTTTTACATATTGAAGTGATTATCTTGATCCATTGATATTATCGAAAATGAATGAAATGTTCATAGTAGTAAATTATTTGAAAGCCCATTGTATAATTATGAGAGTCTTGGTATATTGGCATGCCAAAGAGGTGGAGTATATTAATATGATATTACTGTCAAGTACAGTAATGAGACAGTGAGCTCTGTTCTACGGCTATGACCTATTGGTTAATACTGTTGTTAAGTTACGGGAGTGATATAGTGAGTTGTGTTCTATAACAATGACCTATTATTATTATTGATGTCGTTAAGTTACGGTAGTGTTTACAGTGTTACACTGACATTAATACATTGGTATTGATACATTGATATCAATACATCGATACATTGTTTTATTAATGGCACAACTAAATAGTTGTTGTCGGACACATGTGCATACTCATCATTGACTCGCATACCATGTATTCTCATCCATAGTACATTGGGCTATATTGAAATTGAAAGTACAATGGATCGTATTGATATAACATGTATTGTATATATATGAATATATGATATGTTGATTTTTACAGGTTACATGACAGGGGAACGACTTCGATAAGTCATTATATACGATTTTAAATTCTTATATGTTATATTCAATATTTTATTTATTATGAAATTTTTATTAAAATTAAAGTGTTTTACTTTGATTTATAAGTTTTGCCTCACTAAGTTCGTACTTAGCGTGTGTTTGTTTCACACGTAGATTAAGATGGAGTATTTGAAGAGGAGTCAAGCGTGTTGATCAAGCTTCAATCTGCAAAACATCAGTAAGATATTCTAGCTTATGATAATCTCTAGTGGGCATGTAATTATTTAATTGCTAGTAGAGTATGATGCATTAAATTAGACTAAATGATCGATAAGTAATTAGTTTTAATGATGAATCGTATATGGATAAAGCAAAATAAGGCATTAGCATTGTAACAGAATAAAGCTAAGGTAGAAAGGATAATTATTTTGCTAATAAGAATAATCGGTAATCGCGTAAAGATTTTAAAGTCAAGAAAGGGCCTAGATAGCGAATCTAGTTTTCACCCTGAATTAAACTATTGTTTTTAATAATTGTCAAATATATTTTAAAATAATTAGTTCAGGGTTGAAACTAGCTAACTACACATAGGTTGTGTTTTTAAGAAAACCGAGAAAGGTTTAGATTTACAAACTAAAATTTGTAAATACTTGTACAAATAAATTTATAAGTTGAGATTTCTTTAAACGACTCTGTAACATCTTTAATGTATATTCGATTTACGAGTATACGTTAAGGGTGTTACACATAATGCCTAATTTGAACTTCCTCTTTATCCCTCGGATCATCCATACTAGTATAAATGCGGGAAGAAGTCGGTCTACCCTTTAGCTTTCTTCGAAGACTGGGATTTGGTAACCATTCTTCGTATATTGGATCTGTTGGCCAATATTCCAGATTTAGAATCGTCCTAAACATAGGCCTGTAGATATTTGACATAGTTTGCAGCCTAAAACAATCGTCCACCAATGTATATGGGTCTATACAGACATGCATGCATGCAGCGATTACGTGAGAGTACATGTATCTATATGCCTAAAAACAGCAGCAGTAACGCCATCTCACATGCATGTTTACTCGAAACAATTTGTGCTCGTTCTGGCGTACTTGTGCTTGGACATTAAATTCAACATCGTTGGGGCCGAAGGGACCCACTCTCATACAATTTGCTTTCTCTTGAAGTTTCTCCATACTCTTTTGGAGAGTTTCAGACCACTGTTGTCCCCTGTTTATTTGATATTTGACCTCCTTCCCTTTGTCGCACCATACCTTGCCCAGTCTAAAGTACGTCCCCCTAATAATACTGGCAATTGGGAGATGGCGTGTCCCTTTCAACACAGAGTTGATAGCCTTTGCAAGGTTAGTGGTCATATGCCCGTAACGTCTGTTGCGTGTAATAAGTGCTACGCAATTGTGCAAGTATACACGTCGCAAGTAATAAAGTGATATGAGTATCGAGTATCGTCTCCACAGGGATTGGTTTGGGCCACTTTGCTTAAGTTACTGCACTGTGAAAAGTAAAAACACAATTAATAATAGAGGTTTTAATTAACGAGAAAAGTAAAAGCAATAAACTAAAAGAATAGATGAAAGAAAAGAGAGAATAGGCCAGGTTATCGTGAGTTGAGGTGTGATAGTCGATTGGATCGTCTTGGTAAAAGAGTGCAAGGGCAACTCAGTTGCCGTGGCAACTTGCACAGCGGGGTTGCCTTGGCAACTAATCGATGGTTGTCTGGGCAACTAGTTGGGCAACTACTTGGGCGTCTGGGCAGCAACTTCAAGGTTCGGCAGAGCGTTCTTCAATGGTTTTTCTTATCCCTAAGTCGAAACTCTAGCTACTTGTGCATGCCTTGATAATACATCCTGCGTGAATCAAGGGTGAACAACAACCAATCTTGCGCTCCTCTTAGCCGTTGAAATCCTTAACTTATTCCTAAGCCGGATTAATCTTCACCATCAATAGATTGAATAAAGACCATACTCATTCGTTTCTTGAATCTAACTCTCCCGATATTAGATAAATAGATGAAGTTACGAGATCCTCTCCCAATTCACTCGCAAACAAGAATAAAAACCAAGAATGAGTAAACCTTGAATAGAAAAGTGCAAACTCTTATTACCTAAACAAAATCCAATTGTTTCTCACAACAACAAAACACAATAACCCCAACCGATCAAGTTAGTTCATGGTTGGGTTCAAAAGATATACAAAGAATAATCCCCAAACCATGAATCTAATGGAAGCAAAGAAGAAGAAGAAGTCGAAATTTCCCCTAATGCTTTCTTGTCGAAATTTCTCTCTTTTTTCTCCCCCTGGATTGTCGAAATCTCCTTGCTATTTATAGGGCTAGGCCAAAGTCCTTCTTTGAGGAGGAGTTTGAGTTGGAATTAAATTATCTTTAAAGAATATAATTCTTTATTATAATTTTATTCCTATTAGAACTTCTCCTATCTTCTTGGAATTTAATTCTTCTTTAATCTCTGCATGGCAATCAAATTCCTTTGGGTTTGGGCTTTGCTCCACGTCATCTTGGGCTTGTCTAGTCATTAATTTCGACATCCCTATTGCATCTTCTCTTTGTCGACAATTGCCATGGCAACTGGCTCGGCGTCTCCTTCATGCATTGCCCTGGCAACTAGCTCGACATATTCTTCATGCATTGCCCTGGCAACTAACTCGGCATTGCTTTGGCAAGTGATCCTGCACATACACACACAAAAACACACCAAAGCAGCATCTTTTTCCACAAAAATCACCAAGTTATGTAATCAAGCTCAACGGTGGAAAGAAACATGAATTAATGCATGAATGACTAATTATGCAACTATTATGAGCTTAAGTCTAACAATAATATGAGTAAAAAGGGTAATAAAAATAGTACTTTTGAACACTTATCACGCCCCCAAACTCGAACTATTGCTTGTCCTCAAGCAATGCAAACTAACAATTACACCCAAGACTTTAATCATCAAAGACATGCTTTAAACTTGAATTCAAACCTCGGAACCGTGGCACAAAGTATGATCACCTTTTAAATTTTTCGGATAGCACAAAAATTTCCCGGAACAAAACTATAATGCTCGTGACAATGTGTGTGCGTAGTTGTGTACAAGTTGATTTTCAAGATTCTATGTGAATAGTAGGCTTTTATCAATTTAATTACTGGGGCATTTATTTTAATTTTCACTAGAGCCAATTTCGGGCACCTCTAGTAAAGTAAGCAATTTCTCATTTTATTTTAGTCGACTAGAGCCAATTTCGGGCACCTCTAGCGATTCTTTAATGTGCATTAACTACTAGAGCCAGTTTCGGGCACCTCTAGCAAGAAATTAACTTTTAATTTTCAATTTTAAATTTACCCAAATTTTAAGCAACCTAAGTTTACTAAGTTTCTTTCAATCAACAACCCACAACCGTGTAAAAAAATTCAGCATCATAGTAAAATTCTAAGTTCTTTTCATGTAATCCTAAAATTAAAAGTTCTTTCAATTAAGTGCAGTGGCAAAAATTCATCATTGGATATTCAACAAGTCTTAAGCAATTAAATCAAATTAAAGGCATGACAAGTAACATATGCAACCTATATGTGATTGCTAAAGATGAATGCAACTAAACATGAAACTAACTAGAAACCAACACCCCCCCAAACTCGAGAGAAGCATTGTCCTCAATGCACGTAAAAGTGAAACAAAAATTTAAAAGAAACTAAATGAAATGAGTTAGTCGAAGAGGTCGTCACCTCGAGTGATAAGTTTCTTTCGTGTCGTTTGCTTGATTCATTTTTCAGTCGGTGGTTGAATGCTGGTGCCGCGTGAATAGCATTGCTTTGATTTGATCCATGTTTGCCGATGCAGGTTCACTTGCATGGGCATCAGTAGTTGCCGAAGCCATTGTTGTTGCCTGGGCATCACCAGTTTCTGTTGTGGTTGCTGTGGCAAGTAGTCGGCAGTGAATTTCCTTAGCATAGTAGTTGTGAGTCTTGTTGTGAAAAAGAAAACCTGGAAACTAAAGATAATGAAGAAAAATAAAATATATCCTAATATAAAGAGAAAAAATAACCAAAAATAATAGAACAAAATAGTTCAAAAAAATAAAAATAAATGTATCAGTAGTTGCCGTGGCGTCGAGGGTTGCCGAGGCATGCACATCCATGGTTGCCGAGGTGTCAGGGGTTGCCGAGGCGTGCGCGTCCATGGTTGCAGAGGCGTGCGTATCAGGAGTTATTGCGGTGTTGAAGGTTGCCGTTTTCGATACTTCTTATAGTCCATCCGCACCCTCCATCGGGTGATAATATTGCCCAAAAAGAGTTTGGCCAATGTGCTTGCCACTACTCCCTTTTGCGTTACCATGGTGGAGGTGTCTTTCTTCTTTGTTCGCTTGTAGTCCATGTATACTCTCCACCTTGCTACTATTCCTGAAGGCACAAATATATTAATAGGAAAAATTATATCCATTCTCAACCATTCAATTACCTCATTCTTGTCGACTTCTATCATGGTTGGATGTAGCCTTTGTTGTCGTGGCAATTGCTGCTCAAACCAATTGCCGTGGCAATCAGTTGCCAAATTTTGCTTTAAGTCAAGGGAAGAATCAATTTTCTGAAGAGCTTTATGAATCCAAACACCTTTTTCTTTTGGCCTCTCAAACATCTCCATCAGTACAGATTTTGATGGCTTCAAATCTACCAACCTCGGTTCCTCAAGACATACTTGCAATGGACGAGGTGAGTTTTTAAAGAATTCAAAAGGTTCAACTATTACCTGCTCATATTCCATTGGCAAAGTATTATCATCTCGTTGATCTTGCATGTGGTCGTGTAATTTCCGTGGCAATTGTAGATGAGAGCAATCTCTGATTCCTCGCTTCAACATCAACGTTGTAACTTTCGGGCATCGTGTTCCTCGTAATTTGCTGTAGTATTGTTGTTCTCAGCTTTACCGAGTGTTGTCGCGGCATTGCTCGCTCAGGCTCCTCAATCATTGCCGAGGCAATTTGTTGTTCAAGCTCATCATGTGTTGGGCGCCTCTCTCATTGGCGTCCTCTTGACTTTGAGGTTCTAGTTGTTCCTCACACATCGTAGAGATTTCTTTGTATTGCTCCTTATCCTCTTGCCTTGGGACGTCAGTATCCCTAGGAATGAATTGTTGGTGCATGTTATCCATGACATATGTGGATCTCCCCAATTGATCTTCTGAATCCCCTAAGGTTGCATCCCACTGAGCTATCCTCGTATCCATAGATTTTGATAGTTCTCGAATCTCTTCAATTGATCCGTCAAGTCTAGCCAAGGAAGCTAGTAACGTTTCCTCCAAGGAATTGGAATGCTCTTGAAAAGGAATACATTGCCATGGCATATCTGTTGCTGCGGCAAAAGTGTTATGGTAAAAAAAATTTTGAGCTTTTTGACCATACCATGAAGAATTTTGCTGCTGGTTCCCTATATGGTCCTCCATGTAGTTATATGCACCGAAAATGTGAGGGCAATTTTCAAACACATGATGTTCTCCACACATAGCACAAGATTTTTCCACGGTATAAGTTCTTTGGGCTTTTCTCGGTTGGTATAGGTAATCATCAAAGGGTGCAAGAAAATCTTGATTGGATTGATTCATATCTTCCAACATCATCTCTCGAATAGATTGGCTTTTATTTCCTGACATGTGGATGTCCCTTAACTTGTAGCGCACCTAAATTTTTGTTTTTTTATATAAAACAAACAAAAAGAAAAGTTAGTAAAACTAAGAGAAAAAAAATGCAATAACAAAAACAACTAACACCAATTGCCAATCCCCGGCAACGGCGCCAAAAACTTGTTGCGTGTAATAAGTGCTACGCAATTGTGCAAGTATACACGTCGCAAGTAATAAAGTGATATAAGTATCGAGTATCGTCTCCACAGGGATTAGTTTGGGCCACTTTGCTTAAGTTACTGCACTGTGAAAAGTAAAAACACAATTAATAATAGAGGTTTTAATTAACGAGAAAAGTAAAAGCAATAAACTAAAAGAATAGATGAAAGAAAAGAGAGATTAGGCCAGGTTATCGTGAGTTGAGGTGTGATAGTCGATTGGATCGTCTTGGTAAAAGAGTGCAAGGGCAACTCAGTTGCCGTGGCAACTTGCACAGCGGGGTTGCCTTGGCAACTAATCGATGGTTGTCTGGGCAACTACTTGGGCGTCTGGGCAGCAACTTCAAGGTTCGGCAGAGCGTTCTTCAATGGTTTCTTCTTATCCCTAAGTCGAAACTCTAGCTACTTGTGCATGCCTTGATAATACATCCCTGCGTGAATCAAGGGTGAACAACAACCAATCTTGCGCTCCTCTTAGCCGTTGAAATCCTTAACTTATTCCTAAGCCGGGTTAATCTTCACCATCAATAGATTGAATAAAGACCATACTCATTCGTTTCTTGAATCTAACTCTCCCGATATTAGATAAATAGATGAAGTTACGAGATCATCTCCCAATTCACTCGCAAACAAGAATAAAAACCAAGAATGAGTAAACCTTGAATAGAAAAGTGCAAACTCTTATTACCTAAACAAAATCCAATTGTTTCTCACAACAACAAAACACAATAACCCCAACCGATCAAGTTAGTTCATGGTTGGGTTCAAAAGATATACAAAGAATAATCCCCAAACCATGAATCTAATGGAAGCAAAGAAGAAGAAGAAGTCGAAATTTCCCCTAATGCTTTCTTGTCGAAATTTCTCTCTTTTTTCTCCCCCTGGATTGTCGAAATCTCCTTGCTATTTATAGGGCTAGGCCAAAGTCCTTCTTTGAGGAGGAGTTTGAGTTGGAATTAAATTATCTTTAAAGAATATAATTCTTTATTATAATTTTATTCCTATTAGAACTTCTCCTATCTTCTTGGAATTTAATTCTTCTTTAATCTTTGCATGGCAATCAAATTCCTTTGGGTTTGGGCTTTGCTCCACGTCATCTTGGGCTTGTCTAGTCATTAATTTCGACATCCCTATTGCATCTTCTCTTTGTCGACAATTGCCATGGCAACTGGCTCGGCGTCTCCTTCATGCATTGCCCTGGCAACTAGCTCGACATATTCTTCATGCATTGCCCTGGCAACTAACTCGGCATTGCTTTGGCAAGTGATCCTGCACATACACACACAAAAACACACCAAAGCAGCATCTTTTTCCACAAAAATCACCAAGTTATGTAATCAAGCTCAACGGTGGAAAGAAACATGAATTAATGCATGAATGACTAATTATGCAACTATTATGAGCTTAAGTCTAACAATAATATGAGTAAAAAGGGTAATAAAAATAGTACTTTTGAACACTTATCAACGTCGACCTTCATCATGGGCCTGTGACCATCGTTCTCTAGGAATTTTAGCGACAAAATTATGTACATGTTGTCTGTGCCTCATAAAACGTCTAAACATGTAATTAATGATATTTCAAAATAAGATTAGAAGAAATTGTTCCATGAACTATCCTTACAATCCCATATAAGGTCCTACCCAATTAAATAAAGGCACACCATCTCTATTTTCTATATAATATTTTCTTCTAAATTAAAATTTACAAATTATCATCTTCTTCCTCATACCTAATATGTTAATAAATGAAATCATTAAAAAACACCCAAAAAAACTTAACACACGAATAAAAAAAGATAAAAATAAAATTATTATTAGTAAAATTATTGTATTACAATTTCAACCCAATCTTTTATGAAATCACTAATTAACCCCATTATTTTTTGAACTTCCTACAGTTGATACATAAGAGAGTGCAGAAGGTCATCTCGTGAAAAAGCGACTAGAGAAGAAAATTATGTGATGATGCGCAACTGGTTCAAGAATGATGGAGGGGGATTGATTTGTTTGCTACAAACACTAGGCAGGCGGATGCTGTTAATTATAAAGGAACAAATAATGTTTGAATCAGACGATTGGGATGAATGCAAATGATTTTATCGAAGATTGGTTGAAATTGAAATACAGTAATTTCATTCATAATAAATTTATTTTTATCTCTTTAATTCGTATGTTAATTTTTTTTAGGTGCTTTTTTTATTTTAACGATTTCATATATTAATATATTAGAATAAATATATGAGGTATGAGGAAGAAGATGATAATTTGTAAATTTTAATTTATAAGAAAATATTATGTGAAAAATAAAGATTACGTTCCTTTATTTAATTGTGTAAGACCTTGGATGAGATTGTGAGAATGGTTCATGAAATATTTTTTTCTAATTTATTTTAAAATATAATTAATTACCTATCGAGCCATTGCGATTTTTAATAATTATTTAAAAATCATTAAAAAATTAATAGTGTTCAGCAGTAACTTGGTATCGCTTAAGGAGGTTTTGAGTTCGATGAGGTTTTGAGTTCAACGGTGTGCGTCGCCCGTTGTAGACTCATCCTAAAAACTATCAACGGGATTGGTCTAAGTGGTAAGTAACTTGGTATCGCTTAAGGAGGTTTTGAGTTCGAGGCCTTATATACACAGAAAATCTCCACTGAGAGACTCGCCCGTCAAGGTCAAGTGTGCAACTCATGTCGGTCTGGATCAGTCAGGACAAAACCCTTAAACAGGGAGGGCAACCAAAAAAATGTATTAAAAACAAACTAATATATAACTAACAGCTAGTTATCTGGTGGAAAGATACATTAGATTCTTTAAATAAGGTTAGAGTTCAAACTCTATCGTTATGAATGAAACAAATTGAGTTGTAAAGATTGTCTCCATAACAAGCTTTTATGATATCGAATTTAAATAGTCGGTCAATAAATTAAACACTAATAATTATAAAAAACACTAATGAATATATAAAAATATATCGTATCCACTTAATCACAAATAAATGACACAGCACTTATATCATCTTTGGGTTCCACTCTTAAATACCCACTCCCTTTCTTAAAAAATATAGTAAATAAATAATATATCTTAGTAGTAACGTAAAACGAAAATCAAATTGAACTTTTTGGTTAAAATTTTTCATTTATATTGACCGACTATTTAAATTTTTGGTTAAAATTTAAAAAATTAAAATGAAACAAAATAAATATAATGAAATATTCATGAAATAAAATATTATTTCCTAAAATACTTTAAACCCCAAATCCTTTCCCAACCGTCACCCCAACTGACCCATCCTCCCTCAAGTATCGGCTGCCACCTCAACTTTCACCACCGAAATCCGAAGACCCACCACCCATGACAACATCCACCCCAATCGAACATTTCTTACCAAATTAGGTTTTCGGTCCACACTCAGAAACTCCATCAAATCATTTTTTTTCTTCTTTTCCATCAAATTGTCTATTTTCTTTCATAGTTTGGCCTCGTTTAAGCCTCTTTTATGCGCCACAAAATCTCTGCATTTTCTCTCATAATTCTGTGTTTTTTAGTACCCAGCAATGACGGCCTTCAACCATCTTTTCTCCAACAGGGATTAGAAAAAAGTCTTAAATTCGTTACAATCAAAGCAAAATTTAAAATTTTTGTGGAATTTCAACATTGAATTATCTCTGTTTTGTTGGGGTGACCCTAATTTCAATTCCAATTCTGTAGTATTCTCAGAGGTTTTATCAGGTCCATATATGAATGTGTGTCTGTGTGATTCATTGCCAGGTTTCGGCTTGCTTTGCAGCAATGATGGGAAAGGGTATTTAAAAAATATGAACGTTAATTTTATTCTAAACTATGAGAAGAAGGTAAGTGGGTATGAAAATAAATAGGGAAATAGAAGGGATGTGGGGATGGGGTTTACTTTTATTTTTACTTTGCTTGATTTTTTGTTTGCTTTGCAGGTTAGTACCAGTCAAAGATGAATGCAGGGATGGGAGAAAGGGTATTTTAGGAAATTAAATTAAATTAATAAATATTTTAGTATTTCATTTTATTTTTATTTATGTTATTTTACTTGAAAATTAAAAAATAAGCGGGAACGATGTGGCACGATTTTATTGGTTAAGGGGAAAAAATTTAACGGCATTAAATTTTTGGATTAATTTAGTTAACGGCTCAAAGTACAAAAACTTAAAAAATACGTGAAGTACCAAATTGAAAAAAACGGTAAATATTGGAGTAATACGGCATTAAGCCTAAAATAAAACCTAAGGTAAGCCAATACACCGTCCATAAACTTTAGCTACATTTCATCATTATAGTAAGAAAAGACTGTCACATTGTTGGTGACAATATCAGTGATAAAGCCTACAAAAGGAGAACAGTTTCGTATTCCCATGTCGCCATTAAAGAGAGAAAAAATAAAGCACGACGAAAACGATGGCCGGAGCGTAATCAAAACGCCACTAATTTTTTACACTATAAAAACGGTCAAACAATCGTCACTATTTTTCGTCCCCACTATGAAAGTTCAATCTAACGGCTCACAATTTCCCAATCGACCAAAATAACAAAAACCGTCGCTTGATCTTTAACTTCTTTTCTCGACAAAGACCGGCATTACTCCTTTCTTTCTTTATTTCTTTATGTCTAATTATCATAAAAGAATTATTGGTTTTTAGTGGCTTGGAATGTCCGTTGGCCAAAGTTAAAAGTATCACGTGATGACCAAAATTGTCCAAGCAAGTTTTCGTCGGTAAAGATTGGTGAATGTGGCATGTTTCTTATTTCATCCTAAATTGTCTGTTTTTTAGGCTTTTCTGCTTAAAAAGAAAAGAAGAATAAAAAGTGAATTTCGATGGAACCAATTATGTTACCCTATTAAGCAATAGGATTTGGCCCCTCTCAATTTGTCTATATATGTTTTCGTCACCTTTAACTACTTTGTTGAATTCCCATTTTGAATCATTCAAAAACACATAATTTGCTTTTATGAACATGGTCAAATAAGTTATTATCACCTTTCAACCTAACTCATTTTCTTTTTCGTGACAATTTTAAAAGCGCGTTATGATATGTTTAGTTTTTTAAAGCGTATGAGTATAATTAAACGGATTGAAAATTATGAAAGTTTAAAAAGGATGAAATTCAGATTATATATAAATTTAAACTAAGATCACACATGAAATATATTTAATGAAACTCGAATCCAGTCTACTTTATCAAATCTTCGTTGGTATTAGTTTATTAGATTTAAGGTTTTATTCTCAAAAATACTTCTTACAATAATATAACATCACCTAATAAGCGAGGTATGATGCTTTAGACCGTGTTCAGTGCGTTAGAGAATCAAAACAGATAAACAATGTTGAATATGTACATTTCCACCGACTTTAACGTTCAAACGAGCGTTTGTCCTCAACAAGTGTTCAAGAATTATTCCTGAACGAGCCCTTAATTGTTAAATGTTCAATTAGATCGTTTAAAAGAAAATTGCTAGAGTCCATGTATAATTTTATACAACTTAAAATGGATGAGTGTTGAATAAGTTACAAAACCTGAAGAGACTTGCATAATTGGACTTATAACTAATGAAGTTTAGGCAAAGTCTTGAATGTGAAAGTCTTCTAAATTGATGAGAATAATGATTGTTTTTGTAAATAATTTTATAAGAATTCCAAGTTATAACTAATATTCAATTACCTTAATGGACTCTCCTCTACAATCTACATTGGTAATGGGATTTATAGTGTAGAAATTAATTTTTTTTTTATTATTATAGTACTATATATAATGAAACTCTCATCGATGATGGGACGAATAATAGTATTAAAAATAAATAAATAAACAGTTTTTCTATATTTAACGCAACAATTCTAAATGTATTAACAAGATAGAATTAATTAAAGATGTTGAATTAATTGAAGGGTAGATTGGACAATAGTTCAGCAAACAATAATTATCTTTTTTTATCGTAATCAGACAATAATTATCAATTATGATGGGATCGGCCGTCTGTATTTGCATCCTCTTATTTTTTTTCTCCAACAACCCCCCTCCAATTATTTAATTTCATTTTCCCTTTCTTACCAAAAATGCCCTCAATGCCTTGGAACCACGCAATCTTTCAATTTCTAATATTAAAATTGAAAGAGCAAACTAATGGCTGTTCGACTTTTAAAGGGGGTCTGTACTTTGGTCACTGTAGTTTTCTTTACTGAATTTATAATATATTTCTACTAGAACCAAATCAATTACTCAACAGTAACTAAAGTATAAATGAATTGAAAATTATTAAATTCAATACGAAGTTCGGTGACCATAAGTTGAATTTACCCAAATGAAAGGAGAGAAAAGAACGACCTGAAAAATATGAATTTCGAAAATTTCTCTGGAAAATTTTCATAAAAATCTCCAAGTTAGAATTACATGATTGGAAATGACCCTGTCGATCATATATCACGGGCAAAAAGGAAAAAGAAGGAAAACTTATAGGAAAATATATAAAAAAGGAGCATATTTTTTCTAAGAAATAAAAATATGATGATTCTAAAATTTCTCACTCATCTGTTATATAATTTAATCCTGGAACCCGGTTTTCTCAAAAATTGCGTTTCTGACCCTCCTCAGATCTCTTCCTTTCAAGGTCCTCCCTATCCCTTCGTGAACCGAGAACGACGCGATCCTCGTCCTCGCCATTTGCTTCGCCAAAAACTCGTGAGGCGGAATCCGAACCCCTCCTTCCGACCAATCATCGCCTTCCACGTCATCATCTTCGCTCTCTGATCTCCTCCGATTATCAATGTACTCTTCCTTCAAAATCTTCGACCAGTCCGGTATGTTGACCGGCAGAGACGCCGGCGCCCCTCTGACGACGGGATCCCCTCCACCGCGCTTAGTCGAAGACTTCTTCGTTACTCGAGTGGTGGACCGGAACTCAGGCGAGACGGAGCGAGTGGAGACACCGTTGTTGTAAATATCTGACTCGTCTAACTCGAATGCCGCCGAGTCATGACTCAGCGCTGCTTGCAGTTGTTGATCGCTCGACAGGAATCGGTAGTTAGGTCTCGAGTAATAGCTTTTGCTGCTCGCCATAAAAAAATTAGAAAAGAAAATCTTTCAATTCCCTCTCTCTCTCTCTCTCTTTCAACTCTTTGGTTTTTTTGTTTTTTTTTTTTGGGGTTGAGTTTCCTTTTGGTTTCCTGATCATTTCGACCTGCTTTTATATAAGTTGGCTTCCATAATGGATAAGGCTGGGTTGCTAAATTTAAAATTAAAAAATAAATTAATATACAGCTCATAAAATTACAGAAACACCCCGTAATTTTCAAGGAAATGCCACGTAGGATTCCTCGTTACTAATCTAATCTCACAAATGAAAAATTGAAACTAAAACCGACTCTCCAGATTTCGCGTTTAAGCATTAAGGTTTTGATGTATAAATTAATGTTAGTGATGTACTTTGATTCGTCAGTTCAGTTAATTATTTTTTAATATATGAATGTAATTATTAGTCATAATTATAAAAAATATATAATTATAATTTTAAAATCACATGTTGGAATTTCTTCTTATTGTTTCTTTAATTTCGTACAATTATTGATCTTTTTAATATTTTATATCAAAATTGCTTATTATTAATTATGAATACTGAACTTATAATGATTTATTTTATGAGTATATTACTGAAAATTTTGATGAAAAATAATTGTGTCGACGATCGTATTCAATTTTTTAATTTAGAAATATAATTTTTTACAAATACGGATACATAAAACACAGTTGGGAATGGGAAGGTTTTGATCGGGTGTTTCGACTTCCACGTATTCTCAAATATCTTTTCCCAATGGACCGTCGAAAGTGGATAAACTCTGCATGATTCGTTGAAGTATTCGACTTTTTTTTAACCAAATCAACTGTAACACTAGATTATTTCCTTAACAAGCGGAGTTTTAACCCGAGGAGTATCGATAAGGACACGTGGATCCACGACGACCATAATGATCGCCACGTGGAATGGTAACTTGTCCACACAACTGAACAAAAGAACGGTAAGGGGTAAAATCGGGAAAAACAAGTTTTCGTCTCTCACTTTTTTGTTTTTTGTCGTGACGTGAAAATTGTCTAATAGTGGGTTCACCTGACCTGGTTCTAGGAAGGAGTACAAAAAAAAAAGAAGAGTGGTCCCCCTTTTAGATGATCGAGGATTTCGACTCGTGTAGAGGAGCGGCTCACAATTTACACGTGCCTTCCAGCCGTTTAGCGTAAGGTAACGAGCGTGATCGCACGTGAAGTGGGGCCCCCACCCAAAATTTTTAATATCTCTCTCTGGCGCTTGGATCTAACGCGCTTTGGGTTGCCAGCTGGCTGGATCACTAGACATTTCTGGACTTGAAGAAATTATATAATGGGTCATTTCCGTCACATTATTTATGAGATTAACTAATAAAATTCATTTATTTCTTTATTTTTTTATATTATATTTTTACCAAGTAAATTTTTACTTGGTAAAAACTGTTTTTAACAATAAATATGAGTGAAGATTTACTTGATAAAAATATTACATAAAAAAATAATAAAATGGGTAATTTTTATTGGTTGGTCCTATAGATAACGTGACGATAATGACCTATAATATAATTTCTCGTAAACAATAAAATTTTGGATGAAGCTTTTACTCAAATATTATTTTAAGGTTTTTTTTTAAATATGGTATTTTTTATTTTAATTTCTAAAATATTATATTTATTACAATATTTTAAAAGTTCAATTTAACAGAATTTAATTATGAACAGTATTTTTTTAATAAAAAACTCTTAAAATTACTTGAAGTTAAATTCTCCTAAACTAGTCTTTAAAGTTTTTTCTAAAATTTACTGTTTAAAGTTATATTTTGTTAAATTTAACATTTAAAATACCGTAACAAATATAATATTTTAAGAATTAAAATTTAATAAACTACATTTAAAAAAAATTAAAATAACATTTATGGAATTCCTCCATTTTAGATGGGAGAATGGATTGTAAAGATGGCTTTTGTTTTTGGCCGCTGCGTGGAGAGGTTATGATGGCTTCATTTTTGAACTGAATACAACCTCACGTTTTGCTTGTGAAAAATCCAATTTCTTATTTATTACATAATTCAAATGTCTTTTTTCAGATTATTAGTATTTCATTCAAATGTGAATGTGATTAGGTTTAAGAACTGAATCCAATTTCTTATTACATAATTAAAATATTTGTGTTGTGTTTATACATGTACGAACACACGATTTTATGCCATAAGTATAAAATTTTAAGATGTTTTATTAAAAAATTAAGGGTACAAAATATTAAACTTTCAAAATTATGAAACTAAATCATCAACGTGAGACTGTCCAACACCCCTATGCTTATCTCTGAGTGCATATATTTCAAAAATAACCCAATGAATAATTACCGTGAAAAATTATAATATTTTTAAGAGATTTAAAATCGAGGAGCTTTATCAACCGTTGACCTTATTCCCATTCCCATTCCCATTTCTACAAAGAAATATTCTTGGATTATTCTGATTACAATTCCATTACTCCTTCCAACGCAGTGGAGTGTCGCTCATGTCGTGCCACATTTTGTAAAAGATGTAAACGGATTTCACATTTTAATTGGCATGTTGTTATCTTAACAAGCGATCACCCTAAACGTTATTCACACTTCAAACTCTGACATGACACCATCATTGTTTTTGGTTATTTCTAATAACTTAAAAGTACTTTTTTAAATGGTCTCAAAATAAATTAGGTATTTTTGATTGCTTTTAAAAGTAACTTTTTACCTAAACCAAAAGCTAGATTTTATACCTTTTTGCGGTGGATAAGTTAGTTTAGAAAGTAAAATTATTTTTTTATCATCTATTATTTAATTATAATTTATTGTTAAACTAAATTTATTCATAATTATGAATAATATATATGTTATAGTATTTATATTGAGACTAATTTTTTTATTATAGTTTATATTTTCAAATTAAATTTTTGTATTATAATTTAAGTTGATTTTTTTTCATACATCATAACATTAACGAATTTGAACATCACCTAAGTTCACTTATTTTACTTTACAATACTATGTCTAAAATAGACTTGTTGCCTTCTCAAAATCACTTTTTGACATCAATGACAAACACTAACCCAACTTTTTAAAGCTACTTTTCTACCACACTTTTAAAATTACTTTTTTCACCGCACTTTTTAAAAGCAATGTCAAACTAAGCCTAAATATATCACCCAATGATGCTTCAAACCAATTACGACTTTAAAATTTTGTATTTAAATTTCATTTCTTTAGTAAATGATAAAAATTATTTATTTTAAGAGTTAAGAAATTAACATTAATTTTCACGTAGATCACAATAAAATAATAATATTTTATAAAAAAATTATATAAGTTTGATGATTCAATTTAATAAAATTAAAGGTTTGTGATCTAAATAAAAATTATACAAATTAAATGATTCATAATTACCTAAAATAATAAGAATAAATGTATATATTATGAATAAATACTTAAAATTTAATATAATACATGGATGAAAGTTTAAAAATATGATTTTATCAAATCCAAAAACAAACTAGAAATTTTAAAATCGCCATCATATATTCATTTAACAAATTCATTGATTTGATAAATAATAATAAATGTTGTATTTTTAAATAATTTATTACTGTCCTTATAAATATTTTATAACTCGACTTACATCATCTTTAAAATTCAAATTCTCAAACGCAAATTAGATTTTTAATTTTAGGTTCATAAAATGAAAACATAAAAATGAAGGGCAAATAATTGTTATGTTAGTGATTTTTTTCGAATAGAATCGTGACATGTGTATTTATAATAAATTTGAAAATAAAAATTAAAAAAATTTAAACACTTATCATCATTTTAAACTCACTTATTAAAAAAAATCAATATCAATACACCTAATAATATCCCAAGTTAAAGATATTCATATCATTCTATCTTGTATAAATTCAAATTTCGATATAAGAATGTAGTACTTATTTATTTATTTAAATAATAACAATAATTTCCCAAAGCAAGGTACACTACTTTCATAACGTCACTTTCAAGGGCAAGCTAAGGGTAATACTTAGGCCTTACATTTGTTTCAGCAATGTCATCAGTGATCAATGCAAATCCGAGATCAAAGATATTTTGAGCATGAGAGAAGAAATAATCATGGGGCAATACTCAGGCCTTCCTTTTATCGTGGGTAAAAACAAAACAGAGGCATTAAGTTACTTGGACGAGAAAGTTGACAAGCGAGTTTGCAATTGGACCAAGAATCTTCTTTCATATGGTGGAAGAGAAGTGCTCATAAAATTTGTGGTTCAAGCAATCCCTACCTATGCCATGACATGTTTTCTACTCCTGGATTGCATTATTGACCCCATGGTATCTACTACTCGAAGCTTCTGGTGGTCCGAAAAGATCAATGAGAGAGGATGACCTCATGTGGTGTGGCAAAATACTTGTAAATCGAAAGGAAAGGGTCTTAGATTCCATGATTTGAAGGTTTTCAACCTTGCCATACTAGCTAAGCAAGTGTGAAGGCTTATTTGCAACAAAGACTCCTTGTGCTTCAAGGTACTATCGGCCAAGTACTTTTCTCATAATGATGTTCTCGAAGCCAAACAAGAGGATAAACCCTCATTCATTTGGAGCAACACCTTCAAGGCCAAAGAAACTATCAAAGAGAGATTCCATTAGAGACTTGGGACCAATAGTTCGGTGTAAATTTTTAAAGACAAATGGGGAGGAGCCAAGCCAATCCCTCTCGAAGGTAATCACTTAGACATGCGATCAGTCGATGCTCTATTGCATCCTACTCGGGTGATGCATTCATATGGGGTCACCACTCGTCCGGGAGCTGCACCACTCGTTCCGACTATAATTAGCTTTTTCTCCAAAGAAACAAGGTAAGTGACCCCTCCTTTATTTGGAAGGTTATGGCTAGATTTCCAACACTACCCAAAATTCGTTTATTTGGATGAAGGTTTTGCCATGATGCTTTCCTTACGGGCCACAAGTTAGCAACTGCGGGCCTTGACCTCAGCACTTATAAAATATGCAACATTGGGCTCGAAACTTGCCTTCATGCCCTACGAGACTGCTCGACCATCAAGGAAGCTTTCAACCTATGTACCATCTCGGCCTTTGCCCAATGGTCTATTCCCGAGCTGCAAAGCATGGTTGGAAGTGTTACTTAAGACATTGGATATGGACAAATTCACACTTCTCATCGTTCTGCTATGGAACCTTTGGAACTGGAGGAACATGGTCGTCTACGAGAACAAGACCCTTTCGACTCGAACAATGGTGGATTATGCCCAGCTTCTAGCCTCAAATTATGCAGCCGCCTACGAGCCCACAAACAGCCCCATCCCATATATTCGAGCCAAATGATGGTCATGTCCACCCAATGACACCATCAAGGTGAATGTTGACGCAGCCTTCTTGACCAGCACCAGTTGGAGTGGTTGCTTGCAATTCCCATGGTCTGGTTATTGACACTCGAGCTAACAAGCTTCAAGGGGTTCACACAGCCGAGACAACCGAGGCATGTACGTATCGTTAGGTCTTCAAATCGCAATGGAGAACAATTGGCCAAAAGCTAGCATTAAGGTGACTCTATGGCCGTTGTGAACAAGCTAAACGTCGAGAAGCTAGATAGATCGATCGCTACCTCACACCTATTCGAAGCATATGCTACCCTTATCGATCATGCTGGCCTCAAGGTATCCCACATAGGCCGAGAAGCTAATAGGGTGGTGCACTTTCTTGGACATTGGATTATGAACTACAATGAGCCCTTTATTTTCTCTTATGATGTTCCAAATTGTATCTCAGACTTTGTAATCGATGAAGCCATTTTATGACTAATGCAATACAATCCATCTTTCAACAAAAATAAATAAGGGTAATACTAGTAGGTAGTAGCTTTGGCCCTTTTTGTTAAACGGTACAATTGCACTATTAGACCTCCAATAACTTTTTCAGACTTTTTAGTTTCTGAATAAATGGGAAATTTGTATTTTTGGCTCCTATAAGGAATTTATAATCAAATTTAATCACTTTTAACAAAATAAATTTTAATGTTAATCTCCTAAAATTTTGTACTCTTATCTCAACTTCAGCATAAAATACTGAATTCGTCCCTAATCAGTAGTCACATTCATTGAAAATGCAAATTGCTCGCGAGAAATTATGAAGTCCGATGTTGGTTAATAAAAAGAATATATCTTTCATATTGTTTTAAGGAAAATAAAAGAATAAAGAAAGTGTTGATTGTTGTGAATAAAATAACAAAGAACAACGAACAAGAATAAAAGAACAAAGAGATGAGAGAAAAATGGAGATTTGTATTATTCTTAATATTGACTTGTGTACAATGCCTTCATCAAATCATCTATTTATAGGCATAAGAAGTACATAATACATTAAAATCTAATTAATGAAGATATTATTCACAATGATAAAGTAAAACAAATCTCCTTGATAAAGTTCTTATCATGATAGACATCCACATAGATAAATATTCATAACACTCCCCCTTGGATGTCCTAAACTATGTGCCTCGTTAAAACCTTACTAGGAAAAACCCAGTGGGACAAAAAACCCAGTGAAGGAAAAATAGTACACTATCTTTTGATACGCATAATAGGTTGCCTCATTAAAAAACCTTACCAGGAAAACCCATTGGGATAAAACCTTGGTTAAGGGA
Organism: Hibiscus mutabilis; assembly: GCA_019671005.1. Classification (NCBI taxonomy): domain Eukaryota; kingdom Viridiplantae; phylum Streptophyta; class Magnoliopsida; order Malvales; family Malvaceae; genus Hibiscus; species Hibiscus mutabilis. The sequence goes on along the minus strand of CM033729.1, from coordinate 5,877,793 downwards.
AAAAGAGTGCAACACGTATTTACTCCCCTTTATGAAAACATCACTTAAGATCTTTGAATCTTCATAATTCAATCTTGAATATAATCTTTAAATGTTGAAGTAGATTATGCACTGGTGAATAGATCTTTCAAATTACTGCTTGAAAGGATTCATCGAATACTATTCTTCTAAAGATCATGAGGGACGAAACTTTGAAGAAATATGTTTCGTTTTTGTCACTGTTGATGTATTCACTTTTCGACTGAGATATAAATTGTATATTATATCCGCACAAAATAGCTTGCACCTTATCTTGTAAAAGCAATTCAAATATCTTCTAGATTTGTTTAGCCAAAAACATTTTTTGGCTTTGCCTCGTGCATAGCAATTATTTACATGATTTGAAAATGCATCAAATTTTGGAAGATCTAGAGGTAATGGTCTCGTAGCACCTAGATAGTCTGATGCTTCTAGATCAATGTATATATGGTGCTTTTGGGCCAAGAATGTCATCACCCTTTTCACGAGAGAGGAATGGATCTTTCTTTACATTAAGCGACCTAGCAACCATAGGATGTGCGTTATGCGTGTAAAGTCTCTTTAAACATTTTTTATGTATATGTAAATAGATGCACAAGGATTCCATTATTAATGAGATCTCTTCATAAGTCTCAATGATATTTAAATCATCAACATACACAACAACAACGACAAATCCAAAGCTAAACCTCTTAATAAAAATGCTCAGGAAAATTGAATCATTCTTATAGCCTTCCGCTAATAAGTATTCATTGAGGCAGTTGTATAACATGCTCCCAAATTGTTTTAATCCATAAATAGATACGTTCAATTTGATTGAATAATATTCTTGAGAACTTGAATTAACTGCTTCCACAGTCTAAATCCTTTCAGAAGTTTCATGTAAATGTTATTATGAAGAGGCTTATACAAATAGGATGTAACAACATCCATTAGGTGGAAACTAAGTCATTTCATTTATTGCCAGACTACTCAAAATCTAAAAGTAGTTGCATCAACCACCGAGGAATATGTTTCCTCATAATCAATTTCATGTCTTTGTGAGAATCCTTATGCAACCAAACGAGCTTATATCTCATGATTTCCCATTTTGATTTCTCTTTCTCACAAAGACCCATTTATATCTCATAAATATTTCTCTCTTGAAAGAGATTTTAGTTTCGCCTCAATTGCCTCTTTCTATTTTGGTCAATCATTTCTTTGTTTACATTGTCAAATTGACAACGGTTCATGATCCACATCAAAATCCAAAATTTCTAGTGCTATATTGCATGCAAATTATTATCGACGTCGATTTGATTTCGATTCTACTTATTTCCAGACATAACATAATTTATTGAGTTCTCTTTATTATCAGGTACCTGAGTCATGTATAATGTCTTTGTTAGAGACATTTTAATATTTTCTAGAGATTTTCATAATTCGTTGATTCCTCGATCGTACCATCATAAGATATAGCTCGTTTTTTCTCTTTCGAGGATTTTTATCTTTGGAACCTACTTGTCTACCACGCTTTAGGTGTGAGTTAGACTCATTAGCAACTAGAGTTTGTCCTTCCGGAACATCAATTTTTAATTGGAGCATTCATAGCTGGTATATGCAACTTAGTCACTCTTTTAGAGTCAGTAAAAGCATCTGGCAATTTTTTTGCTAAGTTTTGTAAATAAATTATCCTTTAAACTTATAGTTCACACTGTTGGGTACGTGGATCAAAATGATAATTCATTACAACTTATTTCTTTACCCAGTTGTTTATTCTCTCCCCCTAATGTTGGGAAAATTGACTCATTAAAATGACAGTCAGCAAATCGAGCAGTAAATAAATTTCTCGTTAAAGGCTCAAGATATTTAATTATTGAAGGAGATTCAAATCCAATATATATTTCTAACCTCCTTTAAGGACCCATCTTTGTGCGTTTTGGTGGAGCAATCGAAACTTATATCGCACACCCAAAAATTCTAAGATGGGAAATATTTGATTCCTGACCAAAAACCATTTGTAATGGGGAGAACTTATGATAACTTGTTGGTCTGATGTGAATTAGTGATGCTGCATGTAATATGACATGTCCCCAAGCAGAAATTGGAAGTTTTGACTTCATCAATAACGGTCTTGCAATTAATTGAAGACGTTTAATAAATGACTCTGCAAGACCATTTTGTGCATAAACATGAGCTACATGATGTTCAACACTTATTCCAATTGACGTACAAAAATCATCAAAAGCCTGAGAAGTAAATTCACCAGCATTATCAAGACGAATTGTCTTTATAGGAGAATCTAAAAAAATGTGCTCGTAATTTAATCAACTGAGCAAGTAACCTCGCAAACGTCAGGTTGCGAGTTGATAATAATGATACATGTGACCATCTAGTTGATGCATTAATTAAAACTGTAAAAATATCTAGATGATATGTAATAAGGGTGTATAGGCCCACATATATCACCTTGTATCCATTCTAGAAAATTAATAGATTCACAATCTATCTTAGCTGGCGATGGTTGAATAATCAATTTACTTTGAGAGCAAGCATCACATGAAAAATTACTTTGAAGAATATGCCAGTTATTCAATGACTGACCACATGAAAGTGTCAATAATTTTTCGCATCATAATTGAACCGGGATGGCCTAACCGGTCATGCCAAATAATAAAGTTATCAATAAACTTCCGGTTTACAATAGCACGAACTTCAATTTTGTACTAATTCTTGTGTAGTACAATCTGGATGACAGTGCATGTAATTTTTTTTAAGATTTTCTTATTGCCTTGAGTTATACTCGTAATATGGAGATAGTCAGCATCCTCTTGATTAATAATCTCAATATGATATATATTTATTTAAAATTCAATAAGCCTCTTGCGACTTTGACGAGTATATTGCATTGCGAATATGGAATTGACCATTTGGCAATAGCATATTTGCTCTTTCGGAGCCTTTTATGATATTAGTACTCCCGGATATAGTAATCGCATTATTCATTTGCATTTTAAATGGGAAAAATATGTACTTTGTACCATCCACTTCGGGGAATGAAAATATTAAATATAGCACATTATCAAATCATTTATCTATCAAAGATAATCTCTCAAGAACTTATTGCTCTTCCGGAGCATTGATATTTTAGTACTTTGAGATATAGTACTCATATTTTTCCCTTGCAATTTAAATGTAAAAATATTTATTATGCTTTTGTATAGTATGGGTGCTTGCACTGTTTGCTAAGCATAAATTGTCACAATTTATTGCATATTTTATTTAGGAAGTAATCATATTCTTCAGAGGATAATAAATTAACATAAAGCGTAAATAAATAATATGTAAAACAAATTAACATAAAGCTAATTAACATAAATAAATAATAAGTAAAACAAACTAACACAAAGCAAAATCAATAAAATATTAATTATTCCATTTAGGGATTATAAGGAAATAAAATAAATTGTGAATTATTCCCTTCAAGGGTTTTGAGTAAATCAACAATATCCAATTGAGATAGACCAATAATGCCATAACTATCTTCGCCATTTTCGTAAAGAAAATTTGTTTATATTTTCTTTCCTTTATCATTCATGATTGTGGATAAAGATCCATAATTCTTCGGCGTATGACAAGTACGAGATTAATGGTTTGTACCATTGCATAAAAAATTCACTTTTCTTAATTTATTCCTATCGTCTTTATAAAACCACTTCTGGTGGTTATATGCATTCTTAAAATAATCATCTTGCCAATGTATGTTCATGGCCTCAATTGCGACCATAATTGCTAATGTGGCATTTATTCTTTCCGCTTAAAATGTCACATTCACTTTAGGGAATGGAGCGGAGCCAATAAGTCTTTAAAACCTTTTCACGATATTGTGTCTACATGACAACATTAATTGTGTGAAAAGTGGAGTATGTTTTTTTTTCTAACATATCCTAATCAATAATATTTTGACCACATAACTTCAAATGTGAAGTAATTCGAAACATAGCAGAGTTACACTCGCTTACTGATTTAAAATCATGCAATCTCAGATGCAACCAATCATATCAAGCTTTAGGGAGGATAACCGTTTTCTGGTGGTCATACATTTCCTTTAGACTATTCCAAAGAATAAGAGGATCTTTCACCATTAATTATTTAGATTTTAACCTCTCATGGAGGTGAGGCGAAGAAGTATCATGGCTTTGGCCTTATTTTAAGCAGATTCTGCATTCCCTTCCTTTGAGACCAAAGATTTAATCCTCGTACGCGGCATTGTTAAACCAGTTCACTCGGTCCTTTAGAAACCTCTTTTGAGACCAATAGCCTCGCTGAACGGGATGTCCAGCCAATATACTTGGATTAAACCAATAGAATAAAGAACTGAATACTGATTTATCACGTTTGCATTCACTTCAAGGAATGCCTCCCACAAAAAATCTTAGATCAAGACGAATTTTCGTAAATTAAACTTGGGAGAAGTCTATAGTTGAGTTTTTTTGACGTAGAAGAAATATTGGCAAATATAGACTTTATAACAACTCTTCCATTCACTTCAGGGAATGAAACAAATCTAATCGAACAAACATATTAAGAACATTGAAACGCTGAAACAACCTTGCTTTCGTTGTAAAAACACTGAAAACAACAACTAATATAAACATCAAATCTCATTAGTAATCAATATAAACATGTAGCATTGAATAATCTCATAATTAAATTTATAGAAGTATGTAAAAACTCAACTGAAAAGAAATAAATATGAAACATATCTTTCTTAGATCTTTTAATAAAGAATCCACGGTTATAATAATTTCTCTTATAAAAAAAACTCAATTATTCTTTGTTGGTGTATCGATTAATCATATCCTCCATGATTAAGTAGCAAGTGTTTTCAATATAGCATATGAAATAAATGACTAATAATAAACGAAGTTGATTAACGGGTACTAAAACCAATTCATCAAGCACTAAAAGTTAATGTCAGTTTCTATAAGAACAATTTTATGAGTAAAAATAAAGGTTATTTTACCATGCGCCCTACCATAAAACATAGATGGCTTGAGTCAAGATTGTGCTTTAGTACGGTGATCGGTTGGTGTAGCTTGATAAGGCTAGGGGAAATAATTCAAGAAAACTTTTCAAGAACCACCAACAAAAATCATGATAATTGAGCGAAATCGTGTTGATAACGTGTTGTGAATAAAATAACGAAGAACAACGAACAAGAATAAAAGAACAAATAGATGAGAGAAAAATGAAGATTTGAATTATTCTTAATATTGACTTGTGTACAATGCCTTCATCAAATCATCTATTTATAGGTATAAGAAGTACATAATACATTAAACTCTAATTAATAAAGATAATATTCATAATGATAAAGTAAATCAAATCTCCTTGATAAAGTTCTTATCATGATAGACATCCACACAAATAAATATTCATAACATTTATTTATTTATTTATTTATTAAGGTGTGGTCGATTAATATAGAATATTCTTAGAAGTGAGTGCATGATTCTAAAATTCGGATGAAAATGGAATTTTGTCAGGCTGGATAAGCATAAACGAATAGAAATGTCTGGAAAACTGTAGGGCAAAATTATTACAAATTATAAGGAACGGCGTCTTATTATTGCATCCAATATCTGTTAATATAATAAATATATCTTAAAAAATAAAGGTTTAAACATAAAATTACATCCAAAATTCTACACATTCTTTTTTGTTTTAAGTACATTTTAAATATTTTACGTTCTCCAAAATCAAAAGGCTGGGTAGAAATTCCTTGGATTATAAAATATATATTTAAATAAAAAACAGCTTTTAAAGTGAGTGATGATGAGATTAGAATAAGTTTTTTGATAATAAAAATAAAGGGTATGGTCCATGTTATGTCAATTCGACAATTTTAGAGGATTGCATTTTCATGCTGGTCAGTCCATTTCAGAAGTATGGCCTCGAAAACGATTTCTAAATTAATCAGTGTCAAAAAGGAATATAAAAATGGATGATTTCATGTACAAAACTGACGTGCTTTATTTATATATATATATATATATATATATATATATATATATATATATATATATATATATATATATAAGGACATGGTATCTAATTTGCCTTTTAAATTTGTATATTTGTTTTGTTAATAAACAAAATAATCATAGATTCACTAATTAATTAAATGATTAAAGATATTCGCATTATTTTATCTTGTGTAACTATAAATCTTGGTTTAAAAATATAATTTTTTTATTTAACCGAAATAAACAAAATAATCAGTTACATTATATATAACTGAAATTTATTTGTAATTAATAATATTTGAATAATTAATGTTTTAATTTTATACTCGCAAACTTACCAAGTCCACATCAATGACATTATTTACGGCCTAGTGCCAATTAATTTTTTTTTAATTTTACATTTACGATTCTACAATAATATTTAGTTTTAATGTCAAAATAAGTATCTAAATTATCATATTTTTTAGGTGTCTAAATTATCGTGTTTTTTTTAGGTGTCTAAAACTTTTTTTGCTCTTTTTAAGTGCCCAATCTTTTTTTTTTGGTCAAAATAAATGCACAAACTATTATTTATTTTTGTCAAAGTAAATATTTCAGTTTGACATTAAAAAAGTAAAATAATAATAATTTAAACACTTAAAAAGAAATAAAAAATAATTTAAACATATAAAAACGTGATAATTTAAGTACATATTAAACCTAATATTTATCATTTAACTAAATAAAAAAATCAACAATAATCACGTGATCTGTAGCGGATGGATAATGGGTAATGGCTGCTAGCTGATCCCCAAAAGCTATGAATGTCGACATTATGGAGTAATCATACCTATGCCTCCTTTAAATAATAATAATAAGAATTAAATAAAAAATAACCCTTAAACTATATATTTTTTTAGCTCATAAAGTATTTTTTGTTAAATACTTAAATTATTATTTTAAGTATTTAAATTATTTTTTTATCAAAATAAATATATAAATTATATTATTTTTCTTTTAATCCATAAATCATTTATTGGTTATAAAAATCTGTGACGTGCTAATATTTTATTGTCTGAAATATTTTTATTAATTTAAATAATTATTAAATTTAAAGTGACTAAAAATAATAATTTGGATGCTTGTTTATATAAAAATATAGTTTAAGAAGTAAAAACAAAAATAATACCACCTTGTTTGGATGTGAGTCTAGCTAGGAAACAAAACCCTGTTTTCTTCTTCAATAATATGATCTTAATAAACCTATTTTAATGGCTAGGCTACTTCTTTTCTTTAAATCTATTCATATCTGTACAATCTAAATTATTACCTCAAACGTGTAAATTATAATCAAAATATATAAATTGAATGGATTTAAGTTTTTTTAGATTTTTGGTTGAACGACATTTTAAATCTTTATTAATTTAATTTTTTAAATAAAATAAGTTTTTATATCTCTTGATATTTAAATATTTAATAAATGTTCATATTTTAGAGTTAGACAAATTAACTTATATCAATATTTAATTATAATTTCGCCGATGATAGCTGGTGGGATGTTCAGCGATACTTTGGTCCATATGACTGGCCCGAAATAAATTGTTGTTCAATGAGAAGAATCTCCAGGTTGATGAATTGTTCTTTCTAATAAAGTTGCAATCCTTGTATTGGATACGGGCTGCTCCATCACTAGTGGTGATTGAGGAAGCAGTTTGGTGGGATTGCCCGTGGCTTTGTGCGGACAGGCCATGCTCGAATTGCGTGCGAGTTAGTGTGCGTTGGTGCCCGCCACCGGTTGGTGTGCTGAAAATCAACGTTGATGGAGCGGCAAGGGAAGAACCGGAGCCGACGAGATGCGGTGGTGTCTTGCGCAATGATAAAAAGACGGTGTTAGCTTTGTTAAATAAACTAATCTAATCAGGCATATAAACGCAGTGAAAAAATATATTATGAAAAATTTTCAGGATCTCATACAATCATATTAATGTACGAAAGAGGAAATAAAAAATTACCTTGATTTCTGATTCAAGAATCCAGTTCAGCTGAGACGTTGTCTTTCTGAAAGACAACCGCCCTCTACAAGTATCCATACGCGAATAGACGGCGAACGGCTATCAGAATGCTAGTTCCAATCAAGATTTCGAAAATCTAATATTTGTGATTTTGGTGGCTATTTTTCGAAAAACTTAGATACATCACAAAACCCTTGGCATACATACATATACACTTGAGTAGGGTTATGTTGAGTTCACTATTATAATTTAATTAAAACTCTTTTAAATAAATTATAATATAAAATGAATTCTTTTATCTCATAAATAATTCAAATCCAACCAAATCTAAATAAAGTGATTTATTTAATAATATTATTTATTTTTAAATAAATAATATATTCTAAAATAGATTCTTTATCTGATAAAGAATTTAAATCCAATCAAATCTAGATAATGAGATTATTTGATAATATTATTTATTTATATTATTTTCAAAAAATAATAGAATAAATAAGATATTCTATTACAAATTTAACCTTTTAAATTCGAATAAATAATCTCTAATGATATAATTTAAAATAATTGCATTATCTTAAATTTATTATTGAGAGTAATAACCACAGCTAGTCTTATCCATTCTTAGTGTGCGACCCTATAGGATCATTTAACGTTAGTAGTAGATAAAATCATATTTTATTCTATAGGTCATAAGTGGCTTCTAGCAAGACATTATGACTAACAAAGTTAAATGAAAAGCTCGTAATCCGAGACAACTTTAATTCAGTTTATGTCATAATCATTTTATCTCACGATATCTTGATAGAATATAAGGCATGTAAAATGTTAACCTTATATCGTTCTATCTTTAGTTTCTCGATGCTCAATTGAACTGATTAAACAAATGGCATTGATCTCTATCAACTCATTTAAGCACGACCATGCATTTCCCAGCCTCAATCATCGAGGGGCTCAAAGATATCTCTCTTATGTTAAGAGGGATAAATTCCATCTTAATGACTCATATCTCACTGCATGATTCCTTATTATGTTCAAGCATAACCTGTATGATCGTCCGATTAAAACCGATATTTGACTATGTCAAAACATAATAGTTATCATGTTGAGAACTGTAGCAATTTCAGGTCTAAGGATTTAATGTCATAACTTTTCGAAGATTAATATATAACTTTAATTCATGTATTAATTTTAAGACGAGTCGATATTAATATTTGTTCACAACAAATACATATATGAATTTGATTTGAATCTCATTCACATATTAATCTTATGAATATCTATCAAACTCCATACTAAACTTATCTTATTATTGTCCCCACAATAATAACTGATTAGAGATATTTAGAATAATAATATTTAATGATACAAAAGCATGTAAATTTATCATAATAATAAATTTAATAATTAAAATATTATGTCCATACAATAGGCCTTAGGGCACTATCGCTAACAGCCTTGATGCTGCTTCGGGCCTCTACGTGGCGTGACGTCTCGGTTATTGTGAAACCGGACTCTACTATGGCTATCTCGTGGGTTCTACACTTGGATCGTTGACCATGGAGGTTCTATTCTTGTTTTCGCCAAATTGATACTGCTTGTGCTGAGTTGAAGTATGTGTTTCACAACGTGTTTCGAGAAGCGAATAGCTTGACTGATGCCTTGGTTAAAGGTGGGATGGATCGCTCCTCATGGTTTAGGGTGTTCGAATAGTGGCTGGGGTATTGCTTGGTCGTCCTTGCGTTAACATATGAATGTTTGGGTTGTTTTTTTGGAGCTGGTGCGGACTCTGGGTGTAGAATTTGGCTGTGTATAGGGAGTTGTGTTGGGCAGTGGAGGGTGTGCGGGACACTAGTTTGGAGTTGGTCCTTTTGTTGGCTTTGAGTGCTGTTTTGTTCGATACATTACCACGGTACTCTTTTCCTCCATTTAAGTTTAGGGAGATTTTTAATGAGGCATATGATAATGTTAGCTTGTATGATTTTTCACGTTAATAAAATCATACTTTTGCCGATAAAAAAAATTATAATTTCGTCCTCATGTATAGTTAAATCAAAACAAATATGAACATGACCTGAATATATAAGACTTCAACATAAAATTAGATTCAAAATCATACACAAATTTACAAATGATAAAAAACTTGAACTAACAATAATATTTGATCATTTCTTAACATATGATCCTACATAAATTTAGAATATTATTTTAGAGATATATTATTTTCAATTATTTTAATTTGAAGTACTAAGATTCTCAACTTGTAAAATTTTTACGAGCATGGTTAATATTTTTTATGTCATAATAAATTGTTTATTAAATTGTCCCTTTTTAGTTAGTGGACCGTAAAGGGAAAAAAAAAAAAACAAAGAATCACAACTCAAAAGTCAAATAAAATAAAGTCACATATAATAACAGCATACGTAATGATTTATAATTAGTGGGTTTAGTTTTGCTTTACAAAAGTGGTACAATATGCAAGTTTTTTTATACCGTAAATTTGTTAAAGTGGATTCTTTTAGATAACCCACCACTTCCTTTTCTTTTTAATTTTCTCCTTTTTTTCATATTTAAAATAATTGTAAGAATTACTTTTCAAGAAAAAAAAACTGTAAGAATCTATAATAATATTGTCGGGGGCATATTTTCACATAATTAATAGAATTCTATAATTGAATTGGTAACTAAATTCAATGACATTGCTTTCTTATGCACGTCACCATGTAACATCAATCAACACATATTTGAACATAAAATATTGTATTTTGATATTTATACGTATAAGAAATATAGATTTTATACAAAATTCCCTCTTACAAGTCTTGGTCCGATTTTGAACAAAGAAAAAAAAATGAGGTTTAGTAGAGTTTTAAAAAATCTAGGTCATTTTTTTTTATTTTCTTAAAAAACATTAAAGAAAATATATTTGATTAAAATTTTTGAAATAATTTTTAGAAAATAGAAATAAAAATATGTGAAAATTAGAAAACAATACAAGTTGAGATTTACTAATATGAGTCCGAATTTCATCTTATATAGGTTCGAATCCCGACATATGAATGTAATATCTTTTTACTTAATAAAAAATAATACAAGTTGTTTTTTTAGTAAAAATCTTTATAAATTAAAAAAAAGTTGAAAACAATGTTTTTTTAACTTAATGGATTGACTCCGTTCAAATATATGTAAACACAAAATTATCATTTTTATTTAATAATTAATATATATTAAGTATTTCTTTATTTTATTCATCATATGAATATAAGATTTTTCTTTATTTCGTTTTATTTATCATATATTAAACATGGATCCATTACTGATATGATAAATATTTATCTATTTCTTCATTTTATTTATTTCATTTTTCATAACCTAAGATGTAACTAAACCTATTTTTTTTGGAGGGACATGTTCCCTTCCACAGTAAGTAAATGTGGATCCATTATTGATTGTCATAACCCGTTTTGACCCCCAAACCCGAAAACCCGTTACAACAAATAACCCAAAGCCCATTTACACCCAAACCAAACCCAGATTACAACTTATTTACCCAAATCCAGATTCAGGCCCAATACCCGACCCGGATCCGACCCATTAACCAAAAACCCTAAAATTGACCTTTACCCTAATCCTAATATCTCTACAGTCGCCACCACTACCGGCGCCACCACTACCGCCGTCGCCGCCGTCCATCTCCGGTAACCCCTTTCGAAACCCCTAAATCTACAAACAAATCCACCATCCCTCAAAACCATAAATTTATCCAAACCAAATCAATCAAAAATAAAATAACCATAATCTGACAACTTAAACCAAAACCTAAAACCAACTTTAACCCTATCCCAACCACCCGATCTGTTGAACCATACCCTGCTACCCTCAAATCCGGCCATCCCCTATCAGTCAAAGCTGCAGTCAATCAAGAGAGAGAGAGTTATAATTTTTTTTATGTAAAAAAATTTTGGTTATAAGAACAAAATTGGAATGAAACAAAGGAGGGGCTGAGTTCAAAAAAAGGAGAGTAGAGGGGAATTTCGGGGTTCTTTTAGTTCGAAAAAATAGAGAAATTAAGGGAGCTTGTGAGATCAAAACTCTTGTAATAAAAAAAAATTGTAAGTCTTTAAATCGAAATAAAAAATCACTTCTTTAGTTTCAAAAATCAAGGTCTTTTTTTTTATTTTCGTTTCGAATCAAAACAGAAAGGGGGAAATCAAAGCTTACCGGCTTCGAGGTTGATGTTGTTCCTCTTTCTCCGCCGTAAGGTCTTGGCGCCGGTGACCGATGTTTGACAGTGGTGAGAGCGACGGCCTGATATGTTTGAGAGGAAAGAATAAAACAAAGTTTTAGGGTTTATTATCTCTGTTTCGAATGAAAAATGAAACAACACCCTTTATTTTGAATCAGCTCACGAAAACGGTGTCGTTTCAGACGCTCCGACCCGCGGTGACCCGGTAACCCGGGGAGGATCCGCGTTTTTCTTCAATGGATTAATTGCGACAGTGGTCCTTGGTTTCTTTCCCACTTTAACTTTTGTTCGTGGTTTAATCTCAATTTCGGCCCCTATGCTTTATTCCCGCATCCATTTTTGTCTCTTTTTTATTTTAATCTTGCATCTCTAATTTACATTTTTTTAGTTCGGTCACTTTTGTTATTGTTACTATGTTTTAATTTTCATCCCTTTAACTATGGGTTGTTTGTATTTGCACCCCTTCATTTAACATGTTTTCACATTTATGCTCATGCATTTAACATTTAATTGCATTTTAGTCCTATTTTATGTTTGTTTTTTTGCCATGTCATTTAATGATCGTGCATTATAGTCTTTGAATTTAATTTTAGGTTGTTTCATGCATTTCACGTTTTTGCCCATGTATTTTGTATTTTGCATTATTTTAGTCCTTAACTTGCTATTTCCATGTTGTTTTTATGTATATTAGTATGAATCATGCATTATTATCACATCATGCATTTTAATTACTAGTTCTATTTTTCATTTGGTTCACATATTTTAGCATGATTACTATTAGTATTACTATTATTATTATTATTATTTAAGTTAGATTAATATTTATGAATATTTCATATTAGCGTTTTATTTATATTAGATTAATATTTTATTATGTTAGTATTTCTATGTTTATCACATTGTATTTATATTTGTCATTTTTAAAGGTCGCATATCGAGATATATTAATTGTCAATGCGGTGCCCTTTTATCCGAGCGTAAACGGGGCCAGTATCAGTCGTAGTGATGGTGGTTGGGCGTTTACTCTCGGATAACGAGGCCTTTAAAACCTACTCGCGTTTATAACCAAATTTTAATTTAATCCGAAAAGTCTAATATTAATAAAGCGGTAATTATTAAAGTACCAATTTTGGGCGGTGTGAGGGTGCTAATCCTTCCCTATTCGTAACAGACTCCCGAACCCATCAATTTTAAATTTCTAGTTTTTACGGTGTCCGGCCTACCTAAGTGGCCGGTGGCGACTCCGTTTTTAAATAAAACACGAGTTTTATAAAACTTCACGCAAAAGACATTATTTTTAAAATAAAGTAAAATAAAATAAGAACACATTTTTTAGTGAGAGGGACATCGCTACACTGATATGATAGTGTGCTTGGTGCGGTAATCACTTGAGTTATATAGCACATGTTACCCCATATAGGATATGGGTTCAAATCCTATTTAGCGTAAAATTTCTATTTTCACTTCCTTAATCGACTTACGTGTAGAGTTGTGCCCCTAAATATTTTCATCCAATGGGCAATGTCATTTTGAATTTTTTAAATTTAAACACGTAAAACAATTTAACATCTTTCAATATTTTATCTTAACTCCATTACTGCTTATGTGATTTGACCCTCGAAACGTTCGTGCTTGACAATAGACAAGGATAGACTTAGAGGAGATTAGAGAGGACGGTCGACTCCTAAAAATTTGAAATTCACAATTTATAATTTTTTTAGAAATTTTTTATGTATTTTCTATTGAAAATCTTTTTTCGCCCCTTAAAATTTTATAAGCCGATCCCTTTTTAAGGGTGGCAATGGGACGGGTCAGGATAGTTTTCCATTCCCTACTCCGTCCCTAACACTTGCAAGTACAGTTTTGGGGAATCCCCATTAAATATTTCGAGGATTTTTTCGTCCCCATACTCATCTCTTACGAATCTCCACAGTTTTTGGTTAATCCCCATACTCATAACAAAATTTAATACATTAAAACAAATACTCAACATTAAATCTCCAAAATTACAAACACAAATGATAAATTTAATTTTGTCAACAACAAACAAACCATTTCAAAACTATAAAACATGACTAAAATATTAACTATTGAAACATGGCAGTCTGTACTACCTTTAAAAGAATGTAACTAATAATATACAGTACCAAATCATGATCTGTTTGTTCTAAAAGGAATTGGATCCGATAATCTTTCCAACCATATAAACTAACTCTTCTAATTTTACTCATACGATTTATAGCGAATTTCTAAAGTCACTGTCATTGTTGTTTTTAAAAACAGTCTTTTCTTTTGACCTTTGCTCACTAAAAAATTAATAACTCCTAATATATAAATCGAAATTAAGAACTGTTTGTTTTAAATGAATCTAGACTTCCATATGGTTATAGAAATATAAGGCTCACTTCATGGTTTATCTTGTAAAATTTTTGGTGATTTTTCAAAATCACTTTCAAAACTATTTTCTAATAAATCTATTTTCAAATTTTTATGACATTTTAACATTCAGATATCCATATGGTTATAGAAAATTATTTTAAACGAATCTAGACTTTCATGTGGATATATAAATATAAGACTCACTTCCTGATTTATCGATCACTGTGTATTTTAAACAAAACCAGACTGAATCACTTTTACAACGATGTATATATCACTTTCTAATTATTTTATGAAATTTAGGGAGAATTTTTAACTTACTCCAGACGGCCATACTCAGGTTATGTGAGATTATATTTTTGTTGAAATGGATAAATAACCCTTATGACCATCCAATTTTGTAAAATATTGGGGATCCCTGTCGATATTTTCGGGGACCCCCAAGGTGATTTATAAGAGTACGGTTCAGTTATCCTTGCGGTTCAGATATAATAATCTCCGTCCCCATCCCCATTTGAGCTTCAGTGATAAAATTTATTTCGTCCCGATGAGTGAAGATTTCAGTTATTCTCTATACCAGTTGGTTCGAAACCCTTCAATTTTTGATTATTTCCCATATGATTGCCACCCGTATTCCTCTTAAAATATTATAAATTTACTCATTTAATATAAAATTCTGTGTTCGTCCCGATAAATCATAAGTTAACAAAGGGTTTACCGGTTTTGACACCAATGTTGCAACCGGATTAATGTGGACGGTATATATGATATTTTCTTTCTTCTGTTGGATTAAAATTCAATAATAGTGGGCACATATGTATAATGTACGTTGCTATTATAAAGTTTAACACGTAATTAAGTGACCAATTATGTTACACGTGTTATAGGTACTGAATTGTCATGGAATTAAAAGTGTAGATACCATAAGTTAGATTTATAACTCAATGAGGGGCAGAGTTGTAAATATTAATAAACTGTTTTAATTCAGTTTATATAAAGGGTAGTGGTCCCTGAGATCTAGGTTAACTTGCATATCTCTTTTCCCCGTCTGAGAGTTGTGTGCTAAGAGGTAATCTATCATCTTGGAAGATCAAACCCTCTGAAAAATCTCCATCAATGGATTCAGGTACGCTTCCGCAAATCTAGTATTTATTCTTAATGATTTGACATACATATCGATCTAGGGTTTATATTCGTATCGAATATATATTTTGGTTTCTAACAAGTGGCATCAGTGCCAGGTTTATCGAATCATTAAGAATTGATTATGAATTCAAGGTTTGATATTTAGAGAGTTTTTTTTCTATTGTGCGCTAACCTTTTTGTTTGTTGCGTTAATAATGGGGATTTACATCACAATTGGATTCAGAATTGAAATTGGGTTATGGTGAATTGAAAGTTATTTGTTGCGCTAACCTTGATTGTCTGGTGAATTGGAAATTAGTTTTTCCATTGATTGCATCACCAATCGGCAGATTGAAAATTGAAAATTTTGTTTTCATGTTTATGTTTACTCTGCAGCAAACTTTATCTCCAATAACTCTAATTTTATATACAATTAATTTCGATTGTATTTAGGGTTTGTGCGTTTTTAGATTTCCGATTGATATTTGTATTCATACGCTGGTTTTTCAATCGCGATATCTTTGCAAAGATATTATGTTTTAGTTATGGGATTCAATAGCAGAGAAACTATTTTTAGAATATGAATCGCACTTAATATTTGTATTGCCTTTTCTTCTTGAATGATGCCATATTTAGTTTATCATTATGATATATATTTGATTTACAATATATATTTAAGTCGGTTGGATCAAAAAAATTTAGTTTTGATCATTAGGTATTAAGATAAATATTGGAAACAGATAAAAATTCATGTTTTGGCTATGTCTAATATTTTAGTCGGTTAATTGAAACACAATGTCACCAAAGTGGCCGCTTCACAGAGATTAACTTATTTAAAATATTAAGATGTTTGTGTTTTTGTAATTCATGCGTTTATTAATTGGCCCAAAGGAAAATTAATATTTGGCCGAATTTCAAATAACACCTGTGGTGATAAATGTGTGACAATTATAAGGTAATTTATGTGTGAAATATGTTAGTCCAAAGATTAACCTGTTGTTTGACATAGTTTATTGTCAATGTTTGATTACTACAACAAGAGTACCGCTTACAGTTAATATTACTGTCCAAAGACTTGATATTAATGTTGTGTTTGGTATCTTGAGGGGAATTAGTCATTATTTTGAATTTATATGTTTACTTATGAATTATTGGTGTGAGCATATTTATTTATTTATTATTCTTTTGTTCTATATTCAGCTAGTTCTTCTGCGCTGCCACAATATTCTGCTAATGTCAATTCTATACCCATGCTTAATGGGACGAATTTCAAGGAATGGAAAAGGCACTTATTGATAGTGCTTGGTCAGTATGGACATAGACCTTGCGTTAAGGGAAGAACAACCTGCACCTCTCATCGCGGTAAGCACCCCGATGCAAAAAGGGATTTTGAGAGGTGGGAACGTTCTAATCGCATGAGTCCGATGATCAAACATTCCGGAAACCTTTAGGGGTGCAGAATCAGAGAAATTATTCAAAGCTAAGGATTTCCTTGACAATATTGAGCAACGCTTTGTTAAAAACGATAAGGTTGAGATGACATCACTTCAATTTTTTGATGTCTATGAAGTACAAGGGTCAAGAAAATATAAGGGAGTACATTATGGAAATGTCTCATATTGCTTCAAAACTTAAGGCACTTAAGATCGAAGTTTTCGATGATTTACTCGCCCTTATGGTTTTGGTATCGCTTCCTCGCATGTTTAACCAATTTAAAATTAGTTATAATCACAAAGGGAGAAGTGGACTCTAAATGAGCTCATTTCTCATTGTGTTCAAGAGGAAGAAAGGTTGAAGCGTGAGAAAACTGAAAGTGCTCATTTGTCTAGTGCCTCTAAAGACAAGGGCAAGAAAAGGAAATATCGAATGAAGTCGCTAAGGTCCAAAATTTCAAAAGAAACAAGAGAATGTTCCAAATAATTGTTTCTTTTGTGACAAGCCCGACACATGAAGAAAGATTGTACCAAATATCACGCATGGCGTGCAAAGAAAGGTATGAATATTACTTTGGTCTGTTTCGAGGTTAATTTAGCTTCAGATGCCTAGAAACACTTGGTGGTTAGATTCTGTGCTACTACTCACATAAGTGTTTCTATGCAGGGTTGTCCGAGCTACCGAAAGCCAAGTGATGGTGAAAGAAACATCTTTGTGGGAGATGGAAAATCGTGGAAGTGGAAGCAATTGGGCATTTTAGGTTGTTATTAGGAACTGGTTTTTATTTGGATTTGAAAGACACTTTTGTTGTTCCGCCTTTTAGGCGGAATTTAGTTTCGCTTTCCTTGTTGGACAAATTTGGTTATTATTGTTCATTTGGAAACAATCAGTTTACTTTGTCTTTAAATTCAAGTATTGTTGGAACTGGTTATTTAAATGCTTATGACAACCTTTATTTGTTAGATACAATTGCATCCTATAATGAAACCTTGCATGTGGAATCACGTGATACTAAGCGAAAATTAAATAAAGAAAATTCAGCATCATTATGGCATAAACGCTTAGGTCATATATCAAAGTGTAGAATTGAGCGTCTTGTGTCTAATGGTATTTTAGAGTCCCTTGACTTCACAGACTTTAATGTTTGTGTTGATTGCATCAAGGGAAAGCAGACCAAAACTAAGAGATTAGGTGCCAATCGTTCTACGTGACGCCTTAGAATTAATTCATACCGATATTTGTGGGCCATTCCCTACGACGTCTTGGAATGGTCAACAATATTTCATAACATTCATAGACGATTACTCACGTTATGGGTACCTATATCTCATTCATGAAAAATCTCAGTCTTTGGACGTGTTCAAATCCTATAAAGCTGAAGTTGAGAATCAACTCAACAAAAAGATTAAAAATGTTCGATCTGATCGTGGTGGTGAGTACTACTGTAGATATGATGGATCGGTGAACAACGCTTCGGACCATTTGCAAAGTTCCTAGAGGAATGTGGTATTGTCCCACAGTACACCATGCCATGATCACCTAGTATGAATGGTGTTGCTAAGAGATGTAATAGGACTCTTAAAGATATGGTAAGAAGTATGATTGCTCATTCTACCTTACCTGAGTCACTCTGGGGAGAAGCATTAAAGACAAAGAATACACATTCCTATATAGTACCCACTAAAGCAAATGAAAAGATACCTTATGAGCTTTGGGTGGGTAGAAAGCCCACTCTAAAGCATTTTCACATTTGGGGATGTCCAATGAGGCAAGGCCTTATAGGCCACTTGAAAAGAAATTGGACTCCAAAACAAAGAAGTTAGCCTACTTTATTGGTTATTCTGAGAGCGATCTAGGGGCTATAAATTTTATGATCCCATAATTAAGAATATTTTTGAGACGGAATTGCAATATTTTTGAGGATGTTGAGTTTGGAGGAGAAATAAGGTAAGAGACATTGTCTTTGAGGAGGAATTGAGTTTTAACTCGGTTCCTACTATCACTTTTGATGATGTTCAAGTTTCTATACCGATCATCAATCAAGAAGTGAATCCAAACCTCAACAAGACAATGTCGAACAACTCCTCTTATTCAGGATGAGGTAATTGTTCCGTAAGAGCAAACTCAAGAACAAGTGCCATTAAAGAGATCCACGAGAGAAAGGAGAAATGCTATTCCTGATGATTATATTGTATTTCTCAAGAAAATGAGGATGATAATGGAATGATGGAAGATGATCCGATCAACTTTCATCAAAGCCATGCAAAGTATTAACTCTCAAAAGTGGATTGATGCCATGCAAGAAGAGTATAAATCCATGCAAGACAATAAAGTTTGAAACTTATTCCATTACCTGAAGGTGCAAAACCAATTGGTTGTAAATGGATTTTTAAAACCAAGAGGATGCAAATGGTAATGTGGAGAGGTATAAGGCACGCCTTGTAGCTAAAGGTTATACTCAAAAAGAAGGCATTGACTTTTCGTAGACTTTCTCTCCAGCCATCGAAAGACTCATTTAGGACAATCATGGCACTTGTAGCTCATTTTGATCTTGAGTTACATCGATGGATGTTAAGATCAAGGCGTTTCTCAATGGAGAAATTGAAGAAACAATTTATATGGTGCAACCAGAAAAACTTTGAGTCGGGAGACCCAAAGAATATAGTTTGCAAATTAACAAAATCCATCTATGGACTCAAACAAGCTTCACAATGGTATCACAAATTTCATCAAGTAATTGTCTCGCTCGATTTTGAGATGAATATTGTTGATGATTGCGTGTATCACAAGTTTAGTGGGAGTAAGTACATATTTTTGGTTTTATATGTCGATGACATTTTGCTTGCCACGAATGATATAGGCTTTATCGCACGAAACCAAGAGATTTCTATCTAAGCATTTTGAAATGAAAGATCTTGGGGACGCTTTGTTTTAGGGATTCGATACATCGAGATCGATCTCGGGTATTCTTGGATTGTCACAAAAGAACTATATCGATAAAGTACTTAAAAGGTTTGGCATGCAAAATAGTAAACCAATAGACACCCTCACACTAAAGGAGACAAGTTTTGTCTTGCCCAATGCCCTAAAAGTAATCTTGAAATTCAAGAAATGCATAAGATTCCTTATAAATCAGCTATTGGGAGTCTAATGTATGCTCGTATGTACGCGTCCGGATATTGCGTACATTGTTGGGATGTTAGGTAGATACTCAAGCAACCCCGGTATGGACCATTGGAAAGCAAACAAGAGGGTTATGAGGTATCTTCAGAGAACAAAAGATTATATGCTCACATACAGAAATCGATCATTTGGAGGTCGTAGGGTATACGGATTCTGATTTTGTTGGGTGCCAAGATAGCGTAAAATCTACATCGTGATATATTTATCTCATTAGCCGGTGGAGCTATATCCCGGAAAAGTGCCAAACATACACTTGTAGCTTCTTCCACTATGGCAAAGAGTTTTGTAGCATGCTACGAGGCATCTAATCATGGAATATGGTCACAAATTTTGTCACTCAGGCTGTGTATTTTGGAGAATATAGAAAGACCACTTAAATTATTTTGTGACAATAAATCAAGAAAGTGTTGTATTCCAACAACAATAGAGCTCGTCTAAGTCAAAGCACATTGACATAAAGTTCCTAGTTGTGAAAGAAAGAGTGCAAAGTGGACAAATATCCATAGAACACATTGGGACAAACTCTATGATAGCGGATCCGCTCACAAAAGGTTTACCACCCAAGGTCTTTCATGAGCACACCGCTTCATATATGGTGTTACATCATTTAAGGATATTATTGTTTGAGTGGGAGTTTGTTATTTGTTCACTTTATGTTTATGTTTATTTTCGACATTTATGTATTTGGTTATTTTCTGATCGTAAATAAAGTATTCATTAATTCACTCTTTTCTTATTTGGATAAGGACCTCACTTATGTTTAAAGAGGACCACCATTGAAAATAGGCATGTTCGGTTCACATTTACATGTAATTTCCATGCTACGATCCATGATTGATCTATGTCATTTGATTATGTTTGTATACGTGACCATTGATGGGTCCACCATGATTGATATGGCAAAGACCGCTTTGATCCTATATGGATCAATAATAGTGGGCACATATGTATAATGTACGTTGCTATTATAAAGTTTAACACGTAATTAAGTGACCAATTATGTTACACGTGTTATAGGTACTGAATTGTCATGGAATTAAAAGTGTAGATACCATAAGTTAGATTTATAACTCAATGAGGGGCAGAGTTGTAAATATTAATAAACTGTTTTAATTCAGTTTATATAAAGGGTAGTGGTCCCTGAGATCTAGGTTAACTTGCATATCTCTTTTCCCCGTCTGAGAGTTGTGTGCTAAGAGGTAATCTATCATCTTGGAAGATCAAACCCTCTGAAAAATCTCCATCAATGGATTCAGTGCGCGCTCGCAAATCTAGTATTTATTCTTAATGATTTGACATACATATCGATCTAGGGTTTATATTCGTATCGAATATATATTTTGGTTTCTAACAAGTGGCATCAGTGCCAGGTTTATCGAATCATTAAGAATTGATTATGAATTCAAGGTTTGATATTTAGAGAGTTTTTTTTCTATTGTGCGCTAACCTTTTTGTTTGTTGCGTTAATAATGGGGATTTACATCACAATTGGATTCAGAATTGAAATTGGGTTATGGTGAATTGAAAGTTATTTGTTGCGCTTTGATTGTCGCTAATTGGAAATTAGTTTTTCCATTGATTGCATCACTGAATTGAAAATTGAAAATTTTGTTTTCATGTTTATGTTTACTCTGCGGCAAACTTTATCTCCAATAACTCTAATTTTATATACAGTTAATTTCGATTGTATTTAGGGTTTGTGCGTTTTTAGATTTCCGATTGATATATGTATTCATACGTTGGTTTTTCAATCGGCGATATCTTTGCAGTATATTATGTTTTAGTTATGGGGTTCAATAGCAGTAAACTATTTTTAGAATATGAATCTGCACTTAATAATTGTATTGCCTTTTCTTCTTGAATGATGCCATATTTAGTTTACTGTTATGATATATAATTGATTTACAATATATATTTAAGTCGGTTGGATAAAAAAATAGTTTTGATCATTAGGTATTAAGATAAATATTGGAAACAGATAAATTCATGTTTTGGCTATGTCTAATATTTTAGTCGGTTAATTGAAACACAATGTCACCAAAGTGACCGCTTCTGCGTAGATTAACTTATTTAAAATATCAAGATGTTTGTGTTTTTGTAATTCATGCGTTTATTAATTGGCCCAAAGGAAAATTAATATTTGGCCGAATTTCAAATAACACCTGTGGTGATAAATGTGTGACAATTATAAGGTAATTTATGTGTGAAATATGTTAGTCCAAAGATTAACCTGTTGTTTGACATAGTTTATTGTCAATGTTTGATTACTACAACAAGAGTACCGCTTACAGTTAATATTATTGTCCAAAGACTTGATATTAATGTTGTGTTTGGTATCTTGAGGGGAATTAGTCATTATTTTGAATTTATTTGTTTACTTATGAATTATTGGTGTGAGCATATTTATTTATTTATTATTCTTTTGTTTTATATTCAGCTAGTTCTTCTGCTGCCACAATATCTGCTAATGTCAATTCTATACCCATGCTTAATGGGACGAATTTCAAGGAATGGAAAAGGCACTTACTGATAGTGCTTGGCTGTATGGACATAGACCTTGCGTTAAGGGAAGAACAACCTGCACCTCTCACTGCGGTAAGCACCCCTGATGCAAAAAGGGATTTTGAGAGGTGGGAACGTTCTAATCGCATGAGTCTGATGATCATGAAACACATCATTCCGGAAACCTTTAGGGGTGCAGAATCTGAAGAAATTATTCATGCTAAGGATTTCCTTGACAATATTGAGCAACGTTTTGTTAAAAACGATAAGGTTGAGATGACATCACTTCTGAATTCTTTGATGTCTATGAAGTACAAGGGTCAAGGAAATATAAGGGAGTACATTATGGAAATGTCTCATATTGCTTCAAAACTTAAGGCACTTAAGATCGAAGTTTCTGATGATTTACTCGTCCTTATGGTTTTGGTATCGCTTCTGCACGCTTTAACCAATTTAAAATTAGTTATAATCACAAAGGGAGAAGTGGACTCTAAATGAGCTCATTTCTCATTGTCTTCAAGAGGAAGAAAGGTTGAAGCGTGAGAAAACTGAAAGTGCTCATTTGTCTAGTGCCTCTAAAGACAAGGGCAAGAAAAGGAAATATCGAATGAATGAAGGTCACTAAGGGTCCAACTCAAAAGAAACAAGAGAATGTTCCAAATAATTGTTTCTTTTATGACAAGCCTGGACACATGAAGAAAGATTGTACCAAATATCACGCATGGCGTGCAAAGAAAGGTATGAATCTTACTTTGGTGCATTACGAGGTTAATTTAGCTTCAGATACCTAGAAACACTTGGTGGTTAGATTCTGTGCTACTACTCACATAAGTGTTTCTATGCAGGGTTGTCTGAGCTACCGAAAGCCAAGTGATGGTGAAAGAAACATCTTTGTGGGAGATGGAAAATCGGTGGAAGTGGAAGCAATTGGGCATTTTAGGTTGTTATTAGGAACTGGTTTTTATTTGGATTTGAAAGACACTTTTGTTGTTCCGTCTTTTAGCGGGCGGAATTTAGTTTCGATTTCCTTGTTGGACAAATTTGGTTATTATTGTTCATTTGGAAACAATCAGTTTACTTTGTCTTTAAATTCAAGTATTGTTGGAACTGGTTATTTAAATGCTTATGACAACCTTTATTTGTTAGATACAATTGCATCCTATAATGAAACCTTGCATGTGGAATCACGTGATACTAAGCGAAAATTAAATAAAGAAAATTCAGCATCATTATGGCATAAACGCTTAGGTCATATATCAAAGTGTAGAATTGAGCGTCTTGTGTCTAATGGTATTTTAGAGTCCCTTGACTTCACAGACTTTAATGTTTGTGTTGATTGCATCAAGGGAAAGCAGACCAAAACTAAGAGATTAGGTGCCAATCGTTCTACAGACGTCTTAGAATTAATTCATACTGATATTTGTGGGCCATTCCCTACGACGTCTTGGAATGGTCAACAATATTTCATAACATTCATAGACGATTACTCACGTTATGGGTACCTATATCTCATTCATGAAAAATCTCAGTCTTTGGACGTGTTCAAATCCTATAAAGCTGAAGTTGAGAATCAACTCAACAAAAAGATTAAAAATGTTCGATCTGATCGTGGTGGTGAGTACTACGGTAGATATGATGGATCAGGTGAACAACGTTCAGGACCATTTGCAAAGTTCCTAGAGGAATGTGGTATTGTCCCACAGTACACCATGCCATGATCACCTAGTATGAATGGTGTTGCTAAGAGATGTAATAGGACTCTTAAAGATATGGTAAGAAGTATGATTGCTCATTCTACCTTACCTGAGTCACTCTGGGGAGAAGCATTAAAGACAGCAGCGTACATTCTGAATATAGTACCCACTAAAGCAGCTGAAAAGATACCTTATGAGCTTTGGGTGGGTAGAAAGCCCACTCTAAAGCATTTTCACATTTGGGGATGTCCAGCTGAGGCAAGGCCTTATAGGCCACTTGAAAAGAAATTGGACTCCAAAACAGTAAGCAGCTACTTTATTGGTTATTCTGAGCGATCTAGGGGCTATAAATTTTATGATCCCATAATTAAGAATATTTTTGAGACGGGAATTGCAATATTTTTGAGGATGTTGAGTTTGGAGGGAGAAATAAGGTAAGAGACATTGTCTTTGAGGAGGAATTGAGTTTTAACTCAGTTCCTACTATCACTTTTGATGATGTTCAAGTTTCTATACCGATCATCAATCAAGAAGTGAATCCAGAACCTCAACAAGACAATGTCGAACAACTCCCTCTTATTCAGGATGAGGTAATTGTTCCAGAAGAGCAAACTCAAGAACAAGTGCCATTAAAGAGATCCACGAGAGAAAGGAGAAATGCTATTCCGGATGATTATATTGTATTTCTCCAAGAAAATGAGGATGATAATGGAATGATGGAAGATGATCCGATCAACTTTCATCAGGCCATGCAAAGTATTAACTCTCAAAAGTGGATTGATGCCATGCAAGAAGAGTATAAATCCATGCAAGACAATAAAGTTTGGAAACTTATTCCATTACCTGAAGGTGCAAAACCAATTGGTTGTAAATGGATTTTTAAAACCAAGAGGGATGCAAATGGTAATGTGGAGAGGTATAAGGCACGTCTTGTAGCTAAAGGTTATACTCAAAAAGAAGGCATTGACTTTTCGAGACTTTCTCTCGGTTTCATCGAAAGACTCATTTAGGACAATCATGGCACTTGTAGCTCATTTTGATCTTGAGTTACATCGATGGATGTTAAGACTGCGTTTCTCAATGGAGAAATTGAAGAAACAATTTATATGGTGCAACCAGAAAAACTTTGAGTCGGGAGACCCAAAGAATATAGTTTGCAAATTAACAAAATCCATCTATGGACTCAAACAAGCTTCTCACAATGGTATCACAAATTTCATCAAGTAATTGTCTCGTTCGATTTTGAGATGAATATTGTTGATGATTGCGTGTATCACAAGTTTAGTGGGAGTAAGTACATATTTTTGGTTTTATATGTCGATGACATTTTGCTTGCCACGAATGATATAGGCTTACTGCACGAAACCAAGAGATTTCTATCTAAGCATTTTGAAATGAAAGATCTTGGGGACGCTTTTTTTTTTTTAGGAATTCAGATACATCGAGATCGATCTCGGGGTATTCTTGGATTGTCACAAAAGAACTATATCGATAAAGTACTTAAAAGGTTTGGCATGCAAAATAGTAAACCAATAGACACCCCTGTCACTAAAGGAGACAAGTTTTGTCTTGCCCAATGCCCTAAAAAGTAATCTTGAAATTCAAGAAATGCATAAGATTCCTTATAAATCAGCTATTGGGAGTCTAATGTATGCTCGTATATGTACGCGTCCGGATATTGCGTACATTGTTGGGATGTTAGGTAGATACTCAAGCAACCTGGTATGGACCATTGGAAAGCAGCCAAGAGGGTTATGAGGTATCTTCAGAGAACAAAAGATTATATGCTCACATACAGAAATCGATCATTTGGAGGTCGTAGGGTATACGGATTCTGATTTTGTTTGGGTGCCATGATAGCGAAAATCTACATCGGGATATATTTATCATTAGTGGTGGAGCTATATCCTGAAAAGTGCCAAACATACACTTGTAGCTTCTTCCACTATGGCAAAGAGTTTGTAGCATGCTACGAGGCATCTAATCATGGAATATGGTCACAAAATTTTGTCACCTAGGCTGTGTATTTTGGAGAATATAGAAAGACCACTTAAATTATTTTGTGACAATAAATCAGCAAGTGTTGTATTCCAACAACAATAGAAGCTCGTCTAAGTCAAAGCACATTGACATAAAGTTCCTAGTTGTGAAAGAAAGAGTGCAAAGTGGACAAATATCCATAGAACACATTGGGACAAACTCTATGATAAGCGGATCCGCTCACAAAAGGTTTACCACCCAAGGTCTTTCATGAGCACACTTGCTCATATGAGTGTTACATCATTTAAGGATATTATTGTTTGAGTGGGAGTTTGTTATTTGTTCACTTTATGTTTATGTTTATTTTCGACATTTATGTATTTGGTTATTTTCTGATCGTAAATAAAGTATTGATTAATTCACTCTTTTCTTATTTGGATAAGGACCTCACTTATGTTTAAAGAGGACCAGATTGAAAATAGGCATGTTCGGTTCACATTTACATGTAATTTCCATGCTACGCATCCATGATTGATCTATGTCATTTGATTATGTTTGTATACGTGACCATTGATGGGTCCAATCATGATTGATATGGCAAAGACCGCTTTGATCCTATATGGATATAATTAATGGACGAGATTGTTATAGAATACCTATTACATGATAGCAAATTTTTGAGCTCATAAGGTCGTACATTTGTCGTGTAACATATGTTGCCCAAGTGGGAGATTGTTGGATTAAAATTCAATAATAGTGGGCACATATGTATAATGTACGTTGCTATTATAAAGTTTAACACGTAATTAAGTGACCAATTATGTTACACGTGTTATAGGTACTTGAATTGTCATGGAATTAAAAGTGTAGATACCATAAGTTAGATTTATAACTCAATGAGGGGCGAGTTGTAAATATTAATAAACTGCTTTTAATTCAGTTTATATAAAGGGTAGTGGTCCCCGAGATCTAGGTTAACTTGCATATCTCTTTTCCCCGTCGAGAGTTGTGTGCTAAGAGGTAATCTATCATCTTGGAAGATCAAACCCTCTCAAAAAATCTCCATCAATGGATTCAGTGCGCGCTTCCAAAATCTAGTATTTATTCTTAATGATTTGACATACATATCGATCTAGGGTTTATATTCGTATCGAATATATATTTTAGTTTCTAACATCTTCCCATCAAGAAAGGAATATATCTAATATACTATGGGACTGAATAATGTCCATAAAAGGCAATGGAAGCATAGGTTCCGTATAGGATAGGTAGATGTTGAAAAAAAGGTTCCAACCCCAATCAGACAATAAGGCTGATGTGATGTGATGTGATGTGATGCATACATGGCCCACACCACGTCTAATTATGTTGCCAAACTCATCCATACCCGTCTTGAAGTTGAAGTTGAAGTTGAAGTTGAAGTAACTTACAGCAGGGTTATAATACGGTATGGTACTAATTAAAATATTATAAAATATAAAATTAAAATATTACTTTTTAATAATACTAATTTAAAATAATATTAGAAACGATAAATATTAATATTTAATATTAATATTATAATAAAATAATATTTTAAGTTGTTAAATAACGTTCTAAATTGACAGATAACATTCTAAATTGGATTAAATAAAAAAATAAGTGCCTAAATTATATTTCTTTTAAACTTTATGTGTTTAAAGTTTTTTTTTTGTTAAAAGTAAGTGCCTAATGTTTACAATGTTAACCGTTACAATTTTAGGTGTATGACCGTTAAGGGGTGTTTAAAAAAATTATTAACCAATCAATCTTGACATGTGTCAATAATTTAATTTTTATTTAATTTTTGAAGAACCCCCCCAAATTTTCAATTTTCAGAAAATCTTGAAACTTTTCAATTTTTATAAAAAAGTCCTCAAATCCCTAAAATTTCCCAAACCCCCAAATCGTCGCCGCTTTCGCCACCGATTATCGTCGATTCTCGCCCCTGAGCACACACTTTTGGTCGTCGAACCTAGGCGGTTATTTCCCCCAGCACAGCATTGCCGAAAATGTCGAACGACATGCCAGCTGAACGTCGAACGCAAAATCGACGTTTGACTGGCACGTCGTTCGATATTTTCGGCGAAGCCATATTAGCGGAATTGACCGTCTAGGTCCAACAACCAAACGGGTGTGCTCAAGGGCGGCGATCAGCGGCGGATGCATCGATAATTTGGGGGTTTAGTTTGGAAATTTTTAGGGATTTGGGTACTGTTTTGAAAAAATTGAAAAGTTTCAAGATTTTCTGAAAAATCATTTTTCGTGTAAAAAATTGTTTTATGTTTTTAATTTTGAAAAAATAAAATAAACATGACATATGTCATGTTTTGATTAGTTAACAAATTTATTTTAATGACAGTTAACTGCCAAACACATAAAATTTTAATGTTGTAAACTTTAAGCACCTATTTTTAGCAAAAAATACTTTAAGCATGTAAAGTTTAAAAAACGTATACTTTAAGGACTTTTTTTCATTTAACCCTTTTAAATTCTGTGTTTTATAATATTAGGATTGATGCCATACTGTAATCGTACCGTAAATTCACCACCCAAAGCACCAATCCCCAGTTTTTGAACCTCTCAAGTGCTTGTAACTTGCAACTTCGAACCACTTCCTCCTCTGCACTACTTTGACTCCATGAAAATTACGTTTTGGGTTCTTGAAAAATCAACCCAGCATATGCTTATCTAGTCAGGATTATTGTCCATGAACTCCACTACATATTTAAACACCAACAAAATCGTTATTAATTATAATTGTTTACAAGTTAGATTATCTATCTAATTTGATGCTTTGGTTCAAATAGTTTTGCTTTTATATAAAGGGAAATAATTATTTGGGATCGAATTCGAAATTTAATGTCCATTAAGACTAAAACGGTGTCCTTTATCAATACACAATAAACTTGATCGACAACTATTTTTAAGATAAATTAAATCGATGAAGGTTCATCTTATTTGTTATCTGAATATGTTCCGGTCTAACAATTATATTAGGAAAACATAAATTAAATATTGTATATAATCCACACACAAAGTTACAAATAATATATAATAATATTTTGAGTAAACTACACCAGTAGTCACTAAACTATGGTTTCTTTCCTATTTTGGTCATCGAACTATTTTTTTGGCAAAAACATCACTAACGTTATGTTTCCTTCCTATTTTGGTCACCGGCCGTTAAAAACTTAACGGTTTTGCTGACATGGAATTTTATTTTATTTTTTTAATTTTCTATGTCATTTATTCTCTCTCCTCGTAAGTAATATATGTTATTTTATAATATTTTTATTCAAACTAACAGGATGGTGACACGTATCACTGCCTATTAGTGGAATAAAAGGAATGAAAAATTAAGCCCTTTATGCAGCCAGAGAGATGGTGACACGTGTAACTGCCTAATAGGATGGTGACACATGTAACTTCTTGTTAGTCGAATCTCTCTGCTGCATAAGGGGCTTGATTTTTCATTATTTTTATTCCACTAATAGGTAGTGACACGTGTCACTATCATGTTAGTTTGAATAAAAATATTATAAAAATAACATATATTGCTTACGTGAAGAGAGAAAAAATGACATGAAAAATCAAAAAAATAAAATAAAATTCCACGTCAGCAAAACCATTAAGTTTTTAACAGCCGGTGACCAAAATAGGAAGGAAACATAACGTTAGTGATGTTTTTGCCAAAAAAATAGTTCGGTGACCAAAATAGGAAAGAAACCATAATTCGGTGACTACTGATGTAGTTTACCCTAATATTTTTAAAAGAATTTCAAATATTATAAATCATGTTAGTTGTTCTCATATTAAAAAAGTTACTATAATCATTAAAAATATATGTAAGTATCAAAATTTCAACGTCTGAAAAAATTATAATCTAATTAAAATTTGAAAAAAATAGTTGAGATTACAAAAGGAAAAAGTAACGTTCAATGTGTATTAAATATTGTAATAGTTATTTTTTTTGAACAGTCTCTACACAGGGAAGGAAAAGAGAATTTTGCTGGAGAAATGTGTCGACCAATAACTTTTAACTATTTATTTTAGAGACTATTGGCTTATAATATATATTTTAAATTATGAGCATATAATGAAAAGCTAACAAATTGATTAAAATATGTATAATTAAAAGTTTCACCACATTATCGTATCAAACTAGAAATATATAAGAATGGTTAAAAAATGAAAAATTTACAAGGACTATAGTGGACGTTTATGAAGGTTGAATGATCAAATATTCCTATTAAGTCTGACACATGTATCACCCAAGTCTATATTCAACGGTATTAATTTGAAAAGGCTTAATGGTAAAAAAAACTAAATTACGTTTTTAGTAAGTGTTTAAAATATTTTTTAATTTATGGAGTTGTTTAATTTTTATTCCGTAATCATTTTAGACTTTTTCAATAAAAGACATTAAAATTTTTTTGTTAACCAGTAAAAAATTAACACGTATCAAGTTATAAAAATTCCAAAAAGTTTCTTTTTTACAAAAGTAATTTAAAAAATTTATTTTTTTTAAACCCCCTCAAATCCCTAAAATTTATAAAACACCATCAAAATTCTAAATCCCTAATCTCCAAATTTCATTATTGCCTCCTACCACCTCTTATCTTTTCTTCGTCGCCGTCGACTACCAGCCACCCACCCCTTGTCGCACACACTTTTATTGGTCGTCCACCATTCAATGGCGTTCTTTCTACTTATATTAGAAGAGATTATTCGTCAACCTTTTAATATTTTCACGCTTACAATTGTGAGCTTGAAGGTAATATCCTTATGGAAATCGACGATGAGCTACGAGGGATGGGTGGTAGTCGATGATGGCATAGGAGAGATCGGCGGTGGTAGGCGGTAGTAATAGGCTTTGGTGATTTGGGTTTTTTTAAATAAAGTTTAGTTTTTTTTTGAAAATTTTTAATGATATTTTAAACAAAAATAAATAGAAATTTAATAAATAGGTTACATGTCACGCAATAACTGGATGAAGACATTTTTTTAACGATCGTTAACGAAAAAACTCTGAGATGGTTACAAAATCAAACGTTAGGCACCTACTTGAATTGAAAAATACTTTAGGCACCTATCTGAAAAAAAGTATAATTTGAGCACGACTATTAAGCCATTTGAAAACAGTTACAACAATTGTTGGCTGTAATGACGAGGCAAATTGTTCTTTTAAAGGAGAGGTTTCGAGTTCGAGCTTTTGAGAAAAAATTGTTGAGAGAGAGCCACAAATTACGAACATAGACCACAAAATAGACGTGTTGTACCAAAAAATTTGAAAATAATTAGAACATAAAATGATTTGAATATGAAATATTTGGAATTTATAATGACTTAAATATAGTTGGCAAACGTTGGAGCAAGTGATTAAACTTCCAATTGACATTTGCTCCTCTTCTAAAGTCCTTAGTTCAATAGTATTAGGAGCATTTTACCTTTCCACCTCTTCTAGGTTGTATTTGAGTTAAAAAAATGACTTGAACAGGTAACTCGAAATAATTTGAACTCAAAATGATTTAACTTGAAAATACCAACTAGCAAATCTGAATGAGTCGAACTCAAAACAACTTAAATCTAAGATAACTCGAATTTGAAACCACCTAAATTCAAAATGACTATAACCTGACACTAACTCGGATCCGAAATGATTCAATCAAAGATGGATGCAATCTAAAAGTAACCCGATGGATTCAATTAATATATGATTGCTGGAGATGGACCGTATGATTCTTGAAAATGGATATTTTACAATCACACATACTACACAACGTTTAAAATTTGCATTAATCCTTTTGGCCTTTGGTTCACAATCTCCATCGAATCTGGATTTTAGTTACGACCAGTCATACTTTAACACGGAATAAAATGGCGAGTACCCAAAAAACAAGAAGAAAAGAAAGCTGCAAAAACGTATGAAAAAATAGGATAAATGGGTCCTTGGTGTTGACATTTTGGTCCCCTCGCTACCTCCTACGTTAAGTTTTAGTCCATTTCTAGAATTGTTGGACCAGAACTGGAATTGGAATACAGAACAGAATATTACACTCTTGTGAATGCAACATCAAATTTGGAACCACTTCCCAATAAATCATATTCAACAATTCAATATTTTTTATTAAATAAAAAGATGTTACATTCCAGGACCAGGGGTTTAAAGATTTAAAAGATTTTGTCCAATTTATTAAAACGAGGCCTTAAATTATAATATAAAAATTATATAAGTTTTCGTTCCAAATAAAGTTTCTTTAATACAAAAAATGTTAGATTAATCTCTTGAGTAACATAAAAATGACTTACAAACATCTAAAAATCTAACATTTATACTTAAAAATTGTTGTTCTTCTTAAATGTTTTGAAATAAAATTATCTGCAACACTTTCAATATCAATTTTTTTCAAAAGACCACGACCATTTCTTTTTAAGAAAATTGTTATCTATATACTATAGTATTTTTTTTCAATATATATATATATTATAGAATTTATTTTAGGCCTTTTTTTGAGGCCCTGTGCAGTTACACTTATTATATACATGTCCAGAACTACCCTGCCACTAGGCCAATTAGTGAATCTTATTCAACAATTCAATATTAATCCTTTGCTAGTAGATTGGACCATCGGGCCGAATATTTGCAATGTAAATATGGCTACGACGAGCCCATTTTTAAGAGAAGTCCAAATACCAAAACCTCTTGTTAAATTACGAAAACACCCCTAAGGTTAAATCGGGTATTAAACCGGAAAACCCTAGCAGTACTTTCTCTTCTCTTTACTCTCTTCCATTTTGAAAACCCTAGCCCCCCTTATTTCCTCCGTCATAATGCCGCCCAAGTTTGATCCGACCCAAGTCGTCGACGTCTTCGTCCGCGTAACCGGCGGCGAAGTCGGAGCAGCTAGTTCCCTCGCTCCTAAGATCGGTCCACTTGGTCTCTCCCCCAAGAAGATCGGAGAAGATATCGCCAAAGAAACCGCCAAGGACTGGAAAGGTCTTCGCGTTACCGTCAAGCTTACCGTCCAGAACCGCCAGGCGAAAGTCACGGTGGTACCGTCGGCGGCCGCGCTGGTAATCAAGGCCTTGAAGGAACCGGAGAGGGATAGGAAGAAGACCAAGAACATTAAGCACAACGGGAACATCGGACTTGATGACGTTATCGAGATTGCTAAGGTAATGAGGCCTAGGTCAATGGCTAAGGATTTGAGAGGGACGGTGAAGGAGATTCTGGGCACCTGTGTTTCCGTTGGGTGTACGGTTGATGGGAAAGATCCTAAAGATTTGCAGCAGGAGATCGATGATGGTGATGTTGATGTTCCTTTGGAGTGAGAAAACTTTATTACTTTTAAGATCATATCATGTTTGCCTTTTTTTCTAAATTTTGTTTCATTGCCAGATTTTGGATTATTTTTGAGGTTAATTTAGATAATTTCTGCATTTATGAATCCTTTAATGGTTATATATGTGATGTTTATTTATACCCTGCTTGTCCTAAGTGGAAAATGTTTGTCTTGATCATGCTTCTGCTTGGCAAGTATGAAATGAATGGAGAATGTTGTATTTTAGTCTATGTAATGTTGCATAGTCAGTCTGGAGATTTGTGATAAATGTTGAACCTGTTTGATCCTTTTGCATATTGAATCGAACACATGCAATTAGAAGGTTTCCTTATTGCCTAAGGATCTCTTACTTTGGTAGTTGTCGAATTCAAGCTTAGTTTCTCTCAAAAGTTTGAGTCCCATTTCCCAATGTTTTCGGCTTAGACCTATTAATTCTGACCCAAACTAGAAAATCCGACCAATGAATCTCAACTCAAACTCGACCCAACTTGTTTTAACAATAAAAAGTCAACAATCCGAACTTGGAATGACCTGAATTCATATCCAAACTTGAAATTACCCAAGCTTAAAGTGATCGTTTTATTGACCTGACTTGAAAAACTTGAACCTCAGTCCTGTATGTCCCAAACCCAATGAAAGTTAAACTTGAAACTGACAATCTGAAACTTTTAGAATCCAAATTGATTTGATCCAAGACACCAGATTTTCCCAATTAACAGGTCTTTTGTATGTACATAACATCTGTTATCTGTTTAGCAGGTTTTCCTCTCTATTTTTCAGATGCATCACTGTCACTGCCTTCCTTGATTCTTGATTGACATAGGATTGAATAATGTGCAAGGGAAGGCATTCGCTAGTAGTTTTTTTGTCATTTCCTCTTGATTTTTACCATTATTCTGACATGGGATGGGATATCTGCTGACTTCAAAAGGTATATGCAGCCTCAAACTTTGGTGTAATTAAACTAATAATAACAGTATAACACTTACCGAGTTACTGTTATCCGTTCTAAAGTTATTTGTTCTTCACAGTTTTATGTTTTCCATTGTGTAGCAACATCACTGTTTCAGACTCAGTTTTATACTGCTTGGCTTGCTATTTGAGTTGTATGCTTTGGTGTTGCTTATCTACATGCTTTAAAACAGGAGAATAACAAGTGAATGTGCGTGTCATTGAATAGATATATACACTGACCAAAAAGAGCCACAGTTCACGAAGAATTTCTGTTGATCTTTTACAGTGTTCGTTTGGATTGCGGAAAACCATTTCTTTAAATTATCAAAACTCTCACTAGGTACAAAATTCAATTATGAGCAGTTGCTAGAAACACGAACGTTCATAACAAATACATATCTGAATTAACCAACTCAAGCACAGTGGAAGGCATACCAGACGACCAAGACCCAGAAACATGGAGTCCGAAACTCAGCTAGCTTATGAGCGTTGATGCTTTTTTGGTTCTCTTGACGGATGAATCTCTTCCATTATTTACTGAAATTGGAGGGTAAAGCCCATTTGTGGTCGAAAATGTTGTTGGTCTCCTGTATGAGCTGGACAATGGACGAATTTGCTCCAACTCGGAAATCAACACATTCTTCAGACCAATCAACTCTTTCCTCAAATAAGAGGTAATTCGAAAACGGATGCGAGGGCCAATACTGAAATTTAATTTCCGATTAATCGTGTCGTCAGAAGCTGCGGATTGGGCTACGCAAAAGGAACCATCAACATTGTCAGTTACCGGTGGAATTGGCATTTCTTGAATTTAGGGTTTGGATTGGTTGATTTGAAGGGGACTTTGCCCGTGGATTTAGAAACACTACTTTTCTTCTGCGGTGGCCAATTTGACTCACCTTGATTCGCTATCACGACCGACAACATTAATTTCTCGGGGTGTCGATTTGGTTCAGACGAGGGATTCCCGATTGAAAGACTGAAGCACAACCACCGAGCTGATAGGTATTTGATCAAGTCGAGTAAAAAACTTTCGACTTAAATAGTTTTATTTTATTATAAAAATTTTATTTGAAATTTTTCGAGTCGAATAGAGTTTAAATTTTTGTTTAAATTTAATTGTACATTTATAATGTTATGATATTAATTAGTTTCAATTTAAACATTTTTTATAATCATGTGTAATAGACATACATATATATTTCTTCGTGTTTTTTCATATGTAATATATAATATATATCAAGCAGAATTGAGAGACTCGGCTCGAACTTAAAAATTAATTTACTAATTACTAAAATTTTTAGTTAACTGAATTCTCATTTTATAACTCAAACTTTATTTGAATTTTTTAGTCGAGTTTATGAAATTTTCGCATCGAGTCAAGATGAGAAGTATTTTCGCATCGAGTCAAGACGAATAATTCCAATTTTTTAAGTCGATTCGAATCGAACTTTACTCACCCCTACTAAGCGTGACATGAATGGCCAAGGTGCAATGTAAATGTTTTAGTTGGTTTTGTGCGTGTTTCTATTTTTTTTTTAATTTTTATGTATTTTTAAAATTTGTCCCAAGATGAAATTGACACAATGTATAAAATTTGAGGTTAAAAATTTAAAATTAAAACAAAATCGTTGTAATATGCAATATATGAGAATTAAATGTATTATTTAACTTAAAAAAGGATCACACACAAAATCGCTAAATTGATCCTTTTATAATTATATGATTATTAAAAAAACTTCCTAGTAATCAAATAAACATAAAAAATTACTAATAAACAAATATTATAATATTTAAACAAAATTTTCACAAGTCGGAATGTCCATAGTCAAAACCAACATTTGGGCAAGGAAATAAAAAAAAGCTGAAGAAAGTTTTGGAATTCAATTACTTTTATATTGTAATCTTATTGATAATATATATGTATAATGAACTTATAATTTAATTATAACATCTCTCCAATCTCTTTGGAATTTAGACAAATTTCATTTCAGAAAACAAATATATTATTAATAGGATAAAGGTTTAAACATCACTAAAAGTTAGCTTATACCATTTCATTATAAATAATTTATATATTTTTTTAAAAAAGTTTTGATGAAATAATATTTATATAGATTTTGCTGAAATTTCGTAGCCACCGCCCATCCCATGGGTCACTATTAACCCATAAACCAAAAGAAAGTCGTAATGGGCTTTGAGATTGAGACACGTGGTGTGTTTCCAAACCACAAACTCAAATTCAAAGAAAGCAACATCAAAGTTTGGCCACGAGGAAGACCAAAAGCAGTTTGATTAAGTTTGAAGTATTATAAATATAATACTATTCTAATTGTACTACGATGATGAAGTTATGAGGCTAACGTTTCAGAATATAATGTTTTTTTGAATGTATGTAGAATTGAGGTGGCGTGGTCGGTATATGTCAGCATTTTGAAAAACAAATTTACAAATAATGCCATTCGTCATTATTATTGTTAGTCTAATGGTCGGTCTCGTTAAATCCTTTATTTTTAAATTTTATACAATATTCTTTTATATAAAAAAGAGTATAATACAAGCCTCATTAAAAAATTTCTATATCTAAATGGGAGAAAATAGTACTCATAGAATATCATACCAACAATTCAAACGATCAGCCCCAAGTAAATAACATACAAAAATCAACAAAAAGACATAAAACTATCTCCCTAAACCACCCCCAGGATCAAAATGGACCATATCCTGTCCCGGCAAAACCGTTGCAGGCAACAAATTTACTGCAGATACTTGGCCTTGCACCATCGTTGCAGGCACCGAATGTGCCACACATCCCGAGCTTTGCACTAACGTTGCAACCACCAAATGTGCCGCGAATTCCTCTTCAACCAGCTCAACTAAACCATCTGGGTGCACCAAAAAACTCATATCTCCCGTAGCTATATAGCAACCCCTCGAGGCTAGTTTATCTGCAAGTCGATTGTTCTCACGACCAACATGCTAGACAACCACACGTCACTCTTTTTTCAACAATTCCCAAATCGAAGCAACCAAAGCACTATCATGCATTGCTTCCGACTCGCCATTGGCAATCCTCACGGCTTCTAAACAATCTAAGTGTAACTCTACACATCTATGTCCTAGAGCCCAAGCATGGAGAAGACCATCAAGAATCGTCCACAAATCGACCACCAAGACATGACAACGTCTCACAAAACGAGTAAATTCGAATATCCAACTCCCTTGTGCATCCCGAATCACTTCTCCAATTCCAGCTCTAGCATCCAACGTTGACACTGCCACATCTACATTTATTCGCATCCACCCCATTGATGGGCTAATCCATTGTGGTGTAATTGGCTCCGAGTTCGAATGCCCACCTCAACATGAAAAGCAGCACTCTTCCACCAGTCGGTTACCCCTTGCTATTATACAATATCTTTTTAACATTTATTAATCTAATTATGAAAATCATTGGCTTCTTACCTTCATTTTGAACTATTAAATAAACGTTTTATTTTTTATTAGTAGAGACATTTATATTCCAAACAAACGTTCAGTTTTGAACATATACAAGATAAGACAACATAAACGTTTTTGATCACCCGATCAATTAATGGATCTTAAATGAATATTTTGTTGATGTTCCATTTGTTTTTCAAATTAGTACTATATAGTATTCCATTCCAATAAAAAATCATTATTTTGGCTAATATATCATTATTAATATTTTTAGTCTTTTAATTAAATGAAATTCAATATTTTGTTTTGTTGAAAACCAACCGAGTCGAAACAATAATTCTAACAAGTTTAAGTACATCATATAGTTTTAGATGTATTTTTCTTAAATATGGCATTGTTTGACAATTAGCGGATAACTGATAGCGGATTACATTAGTTGATAGCTGATAGTTGATTGCATTAGTTGATTTGACTAGCGAATTGTATTAGCTGATTATATAAAAGTGTTTGGTAAAATTAACTGATAGCTGCTTGATTATTTAAACAAACAAAATGACATATAAAGATATGATTATAATCGATACTTGTTTGAATAGTTTATTAGTTATCAATATTTTGTATCTATTAATATTAATTAGATTATGATTTTTTTTAATATAACATTACTAAGTATATTTGAAGGATCTATATGTTAATTTATTATTTATATAATTATTTTTAATACAATTTAATTATTAAATTTAAATAGAAATATAAATGTGTGAGAATAAAAAGAAATAAATAAAAAATATTAGTTTACAAATGTCACAATGTAAATACGTGAGTGTGAAGAATTAAAATAAAAAAGTTAAATTTAGGTTATTTGGAGATTTTTTATAATCGTTAAGGGTAAAAAGATCTTTATAACTATTATATCAAAATTTCTAATTTCAAAAAGCTCATATTTACAACTTTTTTAAAATTAGAGGTTTCACCCAATCCTCTACTCACTAAATATTCAAATTAACGGATTTAACCGATCAAATATCTAATTTTAGCTCAACCCGCTATTTATCAAACATTATATATATGGTGACCTCTTCTATATTTGGCCCAAATGATGGATGTTTATCATTTATGGAAATGATAAAGTTGGCTACGTTTGTTTTATTTGAGCAACCAGATCTGTTTGAATATCCTGGATCGAATTATGTCCGGTGTGATGAACAGTGGAACTATAATTTTTATATAGTAAGATCAATTTAAGATTATATTTTGCACTGTAATTATTGTATATTATCTAAGTATTATTGATCTCATACCTAAAAAATTAAACGGGGTAAATCATAATATTTTTTTATGAAAAATTCCAACTTCTTGTACTTTGTAATAGGTTTGACAGAGACGGACGCATGATTTTATTTTAGAGGCACAAACCTATAAAATTCTAGAGAACGGAATTGTAAATTTTAAAAAGAACAAAAATAATTTTTTCAATAAAAAATATATACGAATTTTAAATTTCCAAGGGGTGACAACTCTCCCTTCTCTTAGCCCAATCTTAGTTTAAAAGATATTTTAATAGAATTAATTGTACTCTCAAAATTATATATACGTCCGTCCATGATGATAAAAAACTAATTATTAAGAAAATTATGAAATAAAACAGTGGAAAAGGAAAAAAAAAGAAAAAAAAAGGGGTAGATGAAAATGGATGTAGGTGCTATAACATCACAACCGTGCACATCTCAATGATTAAAAGAATAAGCACAGAACATCCACCACATATATATTTGCAAAAAAAAAAAAATGTTGTTTAGGTACATGTTCAAAGTCTTATGTTTATCTGCAAAGTCATCACCAACCCATCCTACAATACCACTTTGGCCTCATGTTATAATAATTCAATTAATAATTAAGGAATCTGACCTCTTTATATAATATTAAATAAAATTAATGTACTTTTATATTTTTAACTTATTTTACTCAAACATTAAGCACTTCATAATTAGGGTTATAACTTATAAAACATATATATATATATATATACACAATGTAGTACTATTTAACTTTTTTATTTTCAAGTTTGGATTTGACGCCACCTCCTCATTTGGTGCTTATTTGCTTTTCATGTTGATCTATCTTAATTTGAACCCTCGGGCTAGTTTTTTCATATTGATAGACGCCTGCAATCACCAAAGATAATTTGTGGTTGATCTATGGTAAAACCAATTTTGTAAACTGCTATAATTGTTATATACATTTTTATGTTAGTGTTGATGATGTTTATCCTTCACCGACGTCAGCGGTGTTTACTTATCTATTGATTTTATTATGTGTTCTCTCTATTCAATAAAATTAACTACTGTTATATATATATATATTACAAGATGTTATCAAAAAAATTATATAAACTATTTTTTTGTTGCCCTTCCGGTTTCACAAGGCTTTGCCCTGATTAATTCAGACTGACCCGTGTCTCACACTTGATTTTGATGGGTGAGTCTCCTGACGAGAATTC
The DNA here is from genome assembly GCA_019671005.1 of Hibiscus mutabilis. Classification (NCBI taxonomy): domain Eukaryota; kingdom Viridiplantae; phylum Streptophyta; class Magnoliopsida; order Malvales; family Malvaceae; genus Hibiscus; species Hibiscus mutabilis. Next base: position 5,836,977 of record CM033729.1, on the reverse strand, counting down.
TTTCATACACAAGGCCTCGAACTCGAGACTTGCTTAAGCGATACCAAGCTGCTTACCACTTGAACCAACATGTTAGTTATATAAACTCATTTTAAATTTTATTATAATATATCATTAGCCTACATATGAATTTTTTTTGAACAATGGCATCTGGATTTATTAATCACCATGAAAGATATTACAAATACAATGCATCAAAAAGAGAGAAAAAATGGACTAGTCCACTAAAAATCTCTTATAAAGGTGTAAAGAAAAACAAACTCTTCCATGGAGATTAACATACCATCAAAACCCAAAAACCTTCATAAATCTTTTTGTCTCTAGCCAAACAAGACGCTTTACGTGATGAAAAAAGAGTGGTGAGCGAACCAAACTATCAGCCAGATTGTTTCGCTACACAGTTCTGATTACATCGGCTAACAAACCATCAAACCATCAAACGAGTGAGGATCAATATTTTCTAGGACTACCGAATCAGAAAGCTAGCGCCGTGTGGATCTCTATACGAGCACCAAATGACCGCTACGGTATGCTGAAATCGTACCAAACGACAGATGAAACGAACCACAAAGGCAGAAAAAACGCGTGCCACAAAGGCAAAAGAAACGCGTGCCACAAGAGCAGAAATTTTCATTGTGGCAGAAATTTTTATTAAAATTGAGAAAACAAAATATGAGAGAGCAAGAAAAATAATGAATACCAGTCGTCGACAACCAGTACTAAGTGACACCGATTAAATAAAAGGAGATAAGAAAAATTTGTGGCCACTATGGACAAAAAAATTAGGTTTTAGAAAAAAATTAGTTTTTTTTTGTTTTGACATAAGCGACGACTAATTAAGTGTGCTTACATATGAAGTTATACATCATTAAACCTCAAATTAATATAAATTTGATATAAAATGGTTTATAATTGTTACACTCATAAAAATAAAAACAGCCGTTGTATATAGCTAAGGGTGGGACCCAGCAAAAGAAGAAAATCTGAAATCAGAGTTGGATTGGACGGTTAAGAAAAAATGTTAAAATAATCACATTAACACATAATCAACCTCCTTAATCATCATCATCTCTCTTCCTCTCTATTTTCCACTTTATATGTACTTCTCCTTCCACTCACCTCTCTTCATCCACACCTTAAATCTCTCCTTTTCTTACCAAAACCTTAGCTTTAGCAAAGAAAAAAAGAGAGAGGATACAAATGGCTAAGGACATCGAGACGACAGCGGAGCAAGGCGGAGGCGAGTTCTCAGCCAAGGACTACCACGAACCACCACCGGCACCATTGATCGACTTCGATGAACTCACCAAATGGTTCATTGCCACCCTTCTTTTCTTGTATGTCACGGTGTTGACCGTGATCGGCCATAAGGTCCAAACCGACCCGAACAAGAACACACTGTGGCAGCGTCGGCATTCTCGGTATCGCTTGGGCCTTCGGTGGCATGATCTTTATCCTTGTTTACTGCACCGCTGGTATCTCAGGTGAGTACATGCAAAATCTATAAAGCGGGTCGGGTTTTGTCGCCGTAACTAAAACAACCGTGAAACTTATAGGTGGGCACATCAACCCGGCGGTGACGCTGGGACTTTTCTTGGGACGCAAGGTTTTGCTGATCCGAGCCATCATGTACATGGTGGCTCAGTGCTTAGGTGCAATCTGCGGCTGTGGGTTGGTCAAGGCTTTCCAGAAGACTTACTACAACACCTACGGCGGTGGGGCCAACGAGCTCCAACCCGGCTTCAACAAGGGCACCGGCTTGGGCGCTGAAATCATCGGCACCTTCGTTCTCGTCTACACCGTCTTCTCCGCCACCGATCCCAAGAGGAGCGCAAGGGATTCCCATGTTCCTGTATGTGAATAATTATTGTAGTAGTTCAGTAGATTGTTAATTTGCCATATTGGTCCCTCTTAATTTCTTTTTTTAAACTTTTCAACTAATGAGAATTAAAAAAAATTCAAGATGTTGGCATTGGGTTCGCCGTGTTCATGGTTCACCTGGCCACAATCCCGATCACCGGCACAGGTATCAACCCGGCAAGGAGCTTTGGAGCTGCTGTGATTTACAACAAAGAAAAGGCCTGGGATGATCAAGTAAATGACTCACTCTCCCTCTATAAATTTTCCATTTCAAAATTTTAAAATAAATAAATAAAGAGTGCTCATATATAATTCGTGTTTTTTTTTGCAGTGGATATTCTGGGTTGGACCCTTCATCGGAGCTGCCGTTGCTGCCTTTTAACACCAATACATACTAAGAGCAGCAGCCATTAAAGCCCTTGGATCTTTCAGGAGCAATGCTTAAAATTCACCTCTATTTCCATACATAATTACATGGTCACCAATTATGGGGATGTAATAGCAGATGAAAATGAGTGAATGTTTGCGTCGGGGGAGGGTTCCCTTCTGCAGTCTATGTCTCTGGTTTGAGGAGGGGGGGGGGGACATTGAACTGTAAATAATAATAAAAAAGTATATGTTTTATGGATAAGGGTGTGTTTTCAATCCCTGTTAATTTGTTGCTTTTTAATGTGTTTTGTAATGAACTTGTGCTGTCATCTTTGTTTTATCCTTATCATCTCCATTTTCATTTTTATTTGCAAATGTTGTGTGTCTCATGCTTTATTTTTATGTTTAGTCTCAGGTCTCAACAACTATCTTTTTAATTAATTATCCCTTTTCTCATCCACCTATTTGTATTGACTTGGAACTCCAGCTAATCATGCTATAAAATATAGCTTAGCTAAATGTTTTTCAAAAGGAAATGAGTTAAACTTCCCTACAAAATAATCTTTTTATTTTCTATACTCATTTTAGGGTTAATGCTTGTGATTAGTAATTCTTTTTTATAATAATATATGGGCGAATATTTGATACGCTGTCAATGTAAAAAAAATTACACAAGCATGCATATTTTCAAGCCAAAATCTAAAACCCTAAAATTCTAACCCCAAAACCTAAATCATAAATCCTAAATTCTAAACCATACCCCTAAACCCTAAAATAAAACCATAAACCCCTAAATAACATCGCTTGTGAAAACTCTGTTCTTCACCACTAGTGTATTAAATAATAATCCATAATATATTCTTCATAGTTTGAACTTCAATTTTCCCGTCAGAAGTATGATATATCTTACCACTGTACTCAACGTTAATGTCAAAAAAACTCAAAATCTCAACTTAACTTGTCAATTATAATTGATATAAAAGAAACACCATCCATTTATGGTCAAAATCCTGTTTTGATCCCTCTGTTGTATTTAAATTTAAGATTTAATCCTTATATTTCACTTCGACATAATTTGATTATCTATTTTAGTAATGTTATTATTTCCAAATAGCTAATAATGTTAGCTATTTAGATTAATTTTTTAAAAAATAATCCCACTAACTCATCATGTTGAGATGATTTTTTTTTAAATTGGCAGAAGTATTTCGACCCCTTTGTGTTTGCTAATGACATTATGAAAGAAAAGAGATCAAATTATACAGATTAAAGTATATAAGATCAATTTTGAAATCCGACCAAAACCAGAATTTAACATCCATTTATTCCTTAACTAAAAAGTTGACTGTGAAGCCTTAATCATCCACTAGGTGCTCAAAACTTCATTTTCAACCCCAACTTTCAAATTTGTCTTTGCGAAATTTTGTGTTATTTTGGGTTTCATTATGGGTATCTACTTTAAATGATACTTTTATTAAGAATATGTCATTTTCCCCCTCTCAACACTTAATCAATGAGATAAAATATTAATATTTGTTCTTAATTAGTAACCCTAAAGCAAATATTAGTACATAAATTACTAATGAGGTTGATTCAAGTAGTAAGCAGCTTGGTATTGCTTAAATAGGTCTTGAATTCGAGGACTTGTGTATGCTTCGCTAGGAGACTCACCTACCAAAGTCAGGTGTGCAACGCAGGTTGGTCCGGATTAATTAAGACAAAACCCTGGAGAACTGAGGGATAACAAAAAAATAGTACATAAATTAGTACTTGACAATGGCATCTTTAAAGAGATCAGATGAGCTGGCTTTTGTGGGAGTGGTTCTTGTAAATGAAATGATGCATTTGATTCTTTAACTATTAAATTAGCATTTAATTATAAGTGTTAGGTCATATGAGATCAGAGTTTGTGAATTAATTAACATTATCTCGTTCTTAATGTCACATATCCATTTGGTCATTTTCAGGGGCAAAGTAGGTGAGTGTTTAGCTGTTTGATGATGAACAATTTGGGTATAAATTACAAATAATTAGATGAGATTTTGCTGTTGAAAGTGAAATAGTATGGGTGGACTTATCATTTGCTTTTGGAGGTAGAAGTCGCAATCGGGTCGGGTTATTTTAGTTCGGGTTGGTTTTTAATTCGAGTTATTTTCAAGTTAGTTCGGGTTAGATTCAAAATTAGTTTGAGTCTATAGTATTTCGTGTCGGGTCAGTTATTCAATTGGATTAATATCATATCAGTTGAATTTCGGGTCGGGTAAAAACCGGTTCGGTTGATTTTCGGTTCGGGTCGATATCAGATCGATTGATTTTCCAGGTCGAGTTAATAATGGATTTGTCGGTTTGAGGTTCGGGTCAATATAAATTGGTCGATTTTCGATTCTAGTCAATCTTTGCATATTTAGGTCAATTCGGGTTGAGTTGGATATGTATCCAGTATAGTATATATAGAATTATTGGTATATTCTTGTAAAAATATATTTTTTGTTTGTCAATCTTATCATTTAGGCTCAATTTCAACTCTTGACCGTTTAATGTTTTGAATTCAACCATCATTAAGGGATGACAATTTGATACAAATTGAACTTGGTTTGTTAAAGTTTATAACTTGAATTTCGTATTGTGGTCTTTTTGAGTTTCAACTTATTGTTTTATTTTTTAAATAAAGTTTTGCATAATTTCTAAAACGATAAATTTGATCTTACAGAACTAGAATTAGACTTTGTAAAATTATTTAATAAAAAATAATTTTATCATATTTATTAATTTATAGATAAAAATTAATTTAGATACGTTTTAATTGTTTGACATTTAATTGGATATTTGAATTTTTGACTTAAATATTTAAATAATACCCTAAATTAAATAAAAGACCAAATCAAATAAACAATTAAAAAATAAAATAAAAAATTATATATATACATATATAAGTTGGCGAGAAAGAGAGTTAATAACTTTATTTTGTAATCATTCATATCAAATAATTTTTTAAATGAAAAATTATCAAATGAGATATTAAGGTGGTATTTTAAAGTAGAAAAAAATATTAAATCATTAAATTTTTGCTAAAGGTGGTTGTTGATAAGTAATATAATATAAAGGGAGAATAAAATATCCATATTTATTTTTTTAAATAAGTAGTAAAAAATAAATTATTCGTTCATTTCGACTCAATTATCGAGTCAAAATGTGTTGATGTTCGGTTCGGATTTGATTTGAGAAAATTAAATTTGGGCTGCTTCTTGTTCATGTTGATTTTCGGTTGAGCTAAAGTTCCAGTCGGTTTTGGTTTGATTCGTTTTTTGTTAAATTTGTGTCAAATTTAGATCATCATATTCAAATTTATATCTAATTCAGGATCAATAAATCGATTTAGATCTCGAATTTTAGGACAAGTTTGCCATGTATATTTGAAGGCATAAGATTGAGATACCAGAGGGACGAAATCCCCACCTTAGAGCCAAAGCCTACATATAACCATTGATTAATGGAAATTTTTGATTTTTTTATAAATGAATTGTATATCTAAAGATAAGTCACTCATTAAATGTTTTTATATTATAAACGAATGAAAACCTAGTTATAAATTAAATAAAAAATAAAATTCAATTTAATTTAATTCGAATAATTGTGATCTTTATTTAATAAAAAACTATATTTAATATTTAAATTGGAATATAAGTAATTAAATCACCATAAGTTTTGCATTAGTTGTCGAGTCTCCAGAGCATTCCACAATAATCAAAGATTGCATAAGAGTAAAATTTCAATCAGTAAAATTGTCAAAGCAAGACAACTTACCTGTCACCACTTGAAATGTCTGGATTATATATGCAGACAAATTTGCTATTGTGATTATATATATATATAATTTTTGGTTGAATTTGATGTAACGTAATTCTTTTATATAAATTTAGTAATAAAACGATAAAAGACATCATTTTTAATATATTTTTAAATAAGAGTAAAGTTATAAATAAGAGTAAAAATGAGTTGAATATGCATGTGGTCTAATTACAAAAACAACACCGTTTTAGTCATGTTTAATATTAAATCTCGGGTTCAATCCCGAACAATCACTCTTTCTCTATCTCACACAAATAAGAGTAAAATGACATTATTATTTAAAAACTATTCATATCGTGTTCAATTCTTAAATAATATATTCTAATTATTTTGTTTAAATTGTATATAAAAATGAGAAGATAAAAATATTCTTATAATGACATTAATCAGGTTTTAAAAAGTTTTTAAGTCATTTTTCATCTGAATTGGTATCCAATAAACCCTAATACCAACCAAATCATGTGTTTTGAATGATAGATAAAAAAATTAATAATCACCTTTCTGATTTTTTAAAATGTATACATTTAATAAAATGTCTTTTAATTTATTTTTATTTTAAAATATAATTATTTTTTAATAAATATTTATTTTGAAATATATATTTCCATTACATGTTAGGCAAAGGACACCTATTGATGAGATGTCATCAGAAATTAACCGGCCAACTATAAAGCAGTGAAGACAAATACAAAACAATTTGCAGAAGTCTTATTGGGAATTAATTTTTTTAATATACTGGTGTGATTATATGATAATATCTATTCATATTTTTTATCAGGAGATCAACTTAAACCACGAAAGAAAGATTCGATGCATTCGCGAAGCTTACTCGGAATCAACATTTACATTTCTTTTTTCATTTTAACCCATCATTCTACTGCTCAACAACTCTTAATCTTGAAGCTAAGCTAAAGCTTTCTTTAAGGGGAATAATGGTAGTCATGAATAGGTAATAAAAGAAACAAGTGAAGAAAATATGTTGTAATTCTTTTCAAGAGACCAAAAATCTGGTTAACATATGGCTATAGGTTTCTTTTTATTTAAATAATAATAACAGTTAATTTTATTAAATACAGGTTAAAGTATAGTAGAAGTTCTTGTACTATGTTCAAAATTTCGTTTTAGTCCTACCATAAAACGCAACATTTTATTCCATGTACTGTAACTAAAAGTTTATTTTAGTCCCTCTACTATAAAATAAAACATTTAAGTCCTTGTACATTTAAAAAGTTAACATTTTTGGTCTTTGTACGTTTTAAAACGCTAAAGTTATTCTTAGTTGACTTAAATATTTTGGTTTAAATACTATTTAGGTCCCTCTTAGTTTTAAACTTGGATAAATTAATCTCTCACAAAATATTTTTGTGAAACTTTACATGATAATTTTAAACACTTATAAAATCTAAATGCAAAATTCATTCATATTTTAACTCCAAACTTTTGTGTGTCCGCTTTCAATAATATTACAATTATAAGCCAAAAAATAAAAAATGTTTAATTCAAAAAATGAACATTGAATTTTCTTAGAATTTTTAGATTTGTAGTAAGAGTAAGGGTTCAATTGAAAAAGATGATACAAAAAGCATAAAAAATTAAAATTTCATTAAAATTCACAAAAGAAAATCAAGATTATGAATTTTTATAAAATAATATATTTTTTGGTTTATTTAATTTAACTTAATTTTCAATTAGAGTTGGACATGTTTCGTGTACTGGCGGAAAATGTCACACTCGCATAGACCGTTCTTAGTTACTTATTTTTAAAATGTCCATCGAATAAATTACTCTACTTTTTCAAGATGGATCAATTTGATTAATTTCAAAATTGAAAAGGACTTAAAGGGTGTTTAAATTTTGAGCCAACTAAATATAACTTAAAAATTTTAGACCAAAATATTCACTTTTCAAATGTACAAGGACTAAATTGTCTCTTTTTTACGGTAAACAAATTAAAATGAACTTTTAAATATAGTATAGGGATTAAAATGTTCTTTTTATAGTAAACGGATTAAAATGAACTTTTAGTATAGTACAAGGACTTATGATAGACTTTAACCTTAAATACATAAAGAGAAAATACAACAAAAGTTTACATTCTCGAAAAATAAGAGTTTAAAATTTTAAAATCACAATGCTCGATCCAGAGATAAAAAAACCTAGCCTTAGAATAATGAAAATATAATACAAGAAAAAAATTAAAAATCCAATCAAACAACTTGATTTTAAATATATATATATATATATAGATAACATTATCAACGGTGAAGGATAAACATCATCAACATTGACATAATAATAGAACATGACAACACGTTGACAACTGATTTTATTACAATTCAAGCACGATATATCTAGAGTGATTGTGAGCAACTATCAATATGAAAGAAAACTAGTCTGAGAGTCTAAAATAAAATAGATCAGCTAAATAACTAAATAATCATCAATCGAAAATATGATCACAAATCAAAGGAGATAAAAAAAAAGAGAAAAAAAATAAGAAGAGAAGATGAAGGAATTAATATGAAAAGATAAAAAAGAATGATGATGAGTCTCGTACTGTTGTCGACTGCAACTAGTTAATTTTAGGGTAAATTATCTGTGATCACTCAATTATTGAATTTGTCCTATTTTGACCACTTAACTAAAAAAAATAAAAATTTGACCACCGAACTACTTAATTGGTCCTAATCAAACCACCAGCCGTTAAAATCTAACGGAGGGGTTACGTGGCTGTTAATAAAAATTTGTATAACTACACATTTGGTCTATGTTAGTTACCCATGACATCAATTTGATCCTAATTTTAATTTAATTAAATAAATTAATGGCTCAATAAGGTGCCGACACGTTCCTCTGGGTATAAGTAACATGACATTGTCATTGAACTAAGTGTCCATTTGTGATATAAAGTACACAATGTAATATATGTTTTAGTTTGTTGTTAGTGCCAGAAAAAAGAAAATAAATATAGATTAAGGGGACTCGGATATGGTAAACTTGGGACACGTAAAAACATTTAAATCACTATAGAAATATAATAATTAAATTAAATCTGACAACAATATATACATATATATATATTAAATAATAGTTAATGCTTGATTTAAAATAAAAAATAAAAAATTATATTAAAAATTTATTTAACGAATTCAAACTCACGAATATAACTCTAATCATAAGATAAATTTAGTTTCGTTAAATGAATTTTTAATATAATTTTAAACTTTTTATGGAATTTAATTTTGTTAAAAATAAGAAATATAATACTTAAATTAAAGTTAATGCCATGAAAAATGAAATAAATAAGATTAACAGTAAAATTAAACTGGACTTGAATATAATTTAACATATATATATAATATTGTCAAATTTAATTTAATTATTATATTTTTACAGTGATTTAAATATTTTTATGCGTCCCAAATTTGTGATGTTCGAGTCCTCTTAATTCATATTTTTTTTCTTGATTAGAAACAAGCTAAGACATATACACATGTTGTGGTTTATATCACAATGGGTTGTTTGTTTTATATCACAAACGTGTCACCACCTGATTGGAGGAAGAAAATAAATTTATTAATTAGAATTAAATAATTAAATTCTTACAATAATGTGATGACACGTGTTGGCACCTAATTGAATGATTAATTTATTAAATTAAATTAAAATTAGGATCAAATTGATATAATAGGTAACTAACAGGAACCAAATGTATAATTATATAAATTTCTATTAACTGCCACATCACCTCTTCGTTAGATTTTTATGGCTTGTGGTTTGATTAGGACCAATTAAATAGTTCGATGGTTAGATTTTCAGTTTTTTTAGTTGGGTGGTCAAAATAAGACGGACCTAATAGTTAAGTGGTCACCCAGGTAGTTTACCCTTAATTTTATTAGATTAAATCAATAATAGAGGTTTGGAGATAGAAAAAACAAGGTTGCTATAGGCCTGATTAAGAATAATATTTTCTTCATGAATATAAGGAGAAAAAACTGGACACATTGGAAGTATTTTTTAATTTCATAAGCAAAGTTAAGAAATTATTATTGTATTCTTAATAATAATAATATGGATTATTTCTAATGCGGGTAGATTAACATCTTGCAAAATATGAACATAGGCCTAAGGGTCCAAAACAGGAACGAAAATCATTTGTCCCGATATTAAAAAAATTAAATTTTAAATCATAATCCTAAATTTTAAATTTTAGACCTTAAATCCTAAAAATTATCAATACTTCAAATTCCTTAAATTTTAATCTCAAATCCTAACCTTTAATCCTAAATTTAAATTTTAAGTGTGAGAGCATAAACAAGGACACGGAGGATTTCTATTCCAAAACAGATGCAAAGTGGTTTAGAATTTTGCCTCTTGACTAAACCAACCCACTTACCTTAGACTGTGAGTTACATAAGGACCATGTTGTCTCCCAATTGTTCATCGAGAGGAATTAGCCCATTGCACCTCTAATTCTGCCCATTCTTCACAAGAAAATTGAGTGATTTCCCCCATGGGAATGAAGTCTTCAAAACATACCATCTCAATTCTCATTGACGTGAGTCTTTCAAAAGGTACATACATCATGTCTTAAACATGTGAAGAGCCCGGAAACTGAAAGCCCATCGCCTCTAAAACATGATTCTTGTGGAGGAGTCACTTGACAGCAACAAACCGACCTTATCAATGATAGAGAGCATGACAAGTTTACATGGTTTACATGTTTTCACGTCAGGATAATGACTGCATTGATTTCAGAATCTTGAGATTAAATGTTGCAAAACCCTTATCACATATGATACGTGCATTAGATAGGTCGAATTAGTCGTGTCGACCGTATTTTCGTTATATTGTCATGTTATCTCTGTACTTATAGGGAAAAAAAGATCATTTTTGTACTATATTTGAAATTACCAAATCATGCATGTTTATTACTTGCATCATATATGTGTTTATAAGTCACTTTGCCAATTCTTCGAGCTAAGTAAAACCCTCCATCAATACTAGGGGTGTACTCGGTTTGGTTCGATTCATTTTTTGACAAAATATGAACTGAACCGTAGTCTACGGTTTTTTTAGAATGAAAATCAAAACCAAATTGTAAAAAAACCAAAATACCAAAAATCGAATTTTGCGGTTCGGTTCGGTTAAAAATCGCGGTTTTAATAGTTTTTTTTTCAAATTCAAAAAAAAGGCAAAACACATAACATATTTTAATTTACCATTGGACACTCAAATATCAATTTAATTTGTTATTAAGAACAAAAAAACATAAGTCTTGAGCCCTTGACAAATCTAAGATTTCAAATAAGAATGAATTAAAAATTAACGATGATTACAAAACATACAACATATCTAAAAATTAAATCACATACAATATACATTCAATTAATATCCACACAACGATTCCACACCACCAACATAAAACACAAATATTCACTCTAACATATTATTTGATTAAAGAAAAACTCAAATATTCAACATCATAAAACAACATCTGAATAGTAAATATTATAAAAACATATTCCAATTTGAAACGCAATATTCAATCAACTTAATATTATAAAAACATATTCAGATATTCCAAGAGACTACCTTAAAAAAATTCAAATATTTCAAGAGACCATCTTTAAAATTTAGTACATTTGATTTGGGTCATAATGTTTTTTTTTATTCGGGTTGATATGGAATAAACGAGTTTCATATGAAAACCCAAAACCGAACCAAATTGAAAATTTTAAATTTTAAACCGAACCGAAAGATGCAAATCCAAACCGAATCGAACCACATAGCCCGCTTCGAATTAGTTTTTCGATTTTCTCGGTTTCGTTGCTCACCCCTAATCAATACCCATTTTTATATAATAAATATATGAAGAGATAAGCATTCAGAACATTATTTTCTATATAAAACAAAGAGAAAATTTATGGTAAGCAACAACCAGTTTAAAAGGACTTATAAAAGCCATTGTAAAGGTATCCAAAGTTTTATGACATGCAAAAGGGTGAAAAACAAACAAACAAACATACATGTCTCCGTTTGCTTCTTTCTTGCTTATCTTATCTTCACTAGCTTTAGCTTCTCTTGCCAGGGCTCAAGAAAGAGCTCCCCATGGCATTGCATACGAGAGTCCCTCGGCTTTCTTGCCCTCGGCATATGACTTTTTCCATCCCAAAGCTCATGACCCGAACGGCGAAAACCCTTGCTCGGCTTCCGACTGCTCACCGTCGTTGCCCGTCGCCGCTCAAGTTGACGATTCTAAAGCACTTGGAGGCAAGGTGGCATCGACACCAGATAAATCAGGCCATGGAGTGGGAGCTGGTGGAGTTGCTGGTATTGTTTTAGGTTTGGCATTTGCAGTCGTTTTGGCAATGGGTGTTTATTATGTGCTGAATAACCGCCGAGCGAATGCTAATGGAGCGAACAATGTTTAATCTGTTGCCTGAACTATTTGCTCTTCAAGCATATCCAATTCTCAATGTACTATATAGGCCAAGGCTTGCTAATGATGGAGTAGCAATTGGAATTAAACTTTTCTTTTACCTTTTTGTTTCTGATCTTTGGTTTTTTCTTCCTTTAGTTCTGCTTTATGATATTGTTTTATGATTGGATTCGATCTGCATGGTTTCAAGATAGTGTTTCTCCTCATCCTTGAATTCGATATGCATAATATCAAGATTGTTTATCGTGTTTATTTCGTATGTCAAGCCATCATGCGAAGAGTCACAATGACTGAATCAATAAAATTGAATAAAGTCTCAAATTAACTTGGGTTAATCACACGAGGTAAGCCATGGTATGCTAGACACGATCTACAGGTCATGCTCTCTTTAGTTGAAACACTTCCAACACCCTCTTGAGAGCCATGAGACTAAATCTCGAGAGTAAAATAAAACATAGATATTACCTAAACGTAATAACTTTTTTGTTTGTTGAAAATTTCGACCAAACTATCGAGAAACCTCTCAACAAAATTTACTACCTTAATATTTCTTTTAGAGATGATTAAACTATACATCATTGTCATGTTAAAAGTATAACATATGGGGGTGTGACAAAACTATTCAATTCACAGTTAAAGCCTATGCCCCATAGTCGTTGTAGCCAACTACTTCTTCATTCATTTGAAAATGAATCGGACAGAGGCACTTGAAGGTTCATTATCATGTTTATATTTATCATTAAAGCTGCTCGGATTGAAATTTAATCACCGAAACCAAAACACTTTATCCCTAAAATGTAATACTCCTATAAGGTGCAGTGTTCCTTAAAAAAAAATTGATGTTCAATTTCCTCTCATGTGATTGTTTCTCTCGGCTGCAATGTGTAACTGTTGAAAATGGTCCCTCTCTAATTGCCTGCCTATCCTCTGAACCCCAGACCATCTTCGTAGCCAGTTTAACTGTAGGCTCTAGTTGCCCTAACAACCGGACAAGTTTTAGTTCCAACTAAACAGAACTAACAGTGTTGTTCTAAATGAAAACCAACCCCCATTTGAAACTCATTGATCAAACAGTGCAAAAAAATACCGTGCTTATGCCTGAAATCTAAGTCATTAAGGCTGTATTCATCAAAGTAAATCCATGTACTCACTTTCTCAAACATAAGTGTCAACGTTTCAAGGGGGAGTTCTGCCGTGCGCACCTACGGTGCTGCTAAATTAAGACGAACTCTTACATTAAGAATTTAAATTATAACATAATTTTTTATTAAGTTGGTAAATATTTATGTTATACACAGTTTTACATAAATTTTTATTAAAATAATAAAAATTTATATAAATTTTATTTTAATCGCACCAAAAGTACCCCACCTTAGCATGACTCCATTTCAAGCCTTCTAGTTTTTTCGGGAAAAAGGAGCTAACTCCAATCTAGCACCTCCAAGGCTCCAACGTCCAATCAACCTAGATTTGAACTGTGTAAGCTTCACCAAAACATCACCATTTGAATTCCTTGGCGGGTGCTCCGATCATCAAAATCCGAGTTTGTAAAAAATATTTACTTAATGCACTTTTTGTCCTCTAACGTTTACCTATTTTCTCAATTTGCTCCTAACGTATTTTTTAGGCTCTTTTGCTTCCTAAGGTTTACGGCGTTATTCATATTACCCTAAAAAACTAACACCGTTAAAAAAAAATTGTCATGGCCAATCAAAACGCACATCACCTATTTTTTTTCTTATTTTCCTGTTTAATATATTAAAATATTTATTAAATTGATTTTATTTTACCAAAACTAGGGGTGTTCATTCTCAATTACCCAGTTCTCCCGAGAACTACATATGTCGGCCCGTGTCCCGGCCCGCTTTAGCCGGGTACCCGTTATTCGCGTATCCATGAAACTCGTGTACCCAAAAAATCGGGTAACAGGTACCCTGTTCACATTTTTATTTATTATTATTTTTTTAAATTTAAAAGTTTTAAAAAATCACATAGTAAACACATAAAATTTAAAAGTTCATAATACATAATCCAAACACAAAAATTAGTGATTTGAAGTTAGTTTTAAGATGAAATATTTGGATATATATTAAAATTTATCATAAAAAATTAAAAGTATTAATCTTTTTTTTTCTTTCGAATCCCAGTACGGGAATGTAATACCTCCCGATTTAATAAAAATATATATATTTAAAATTTTTAAAACTTAAAAGTACATAATACAAAGATAGAAATAATTTAGAGATTTAAATTTAGTTTTAGGTAAATATATTAAGGAACATAAAATAAAAATATAATTTAAAACTAAAAAAATTAATTTATTTAAAGTAATGGGTCGGATACCCGGTTACAAAAAAATTTGGCCCAAACCCGACCCAAACTACCAGGGAAAAATCTCAAGTCAGGTACCCGGCCCAGTCGGGTAATTTTTAGAGAATTACCCGATTTTTTAAAGGTTCGGGTCATCGGATTGCCGGGCCGAATATTTTTAAACGCCCTTAACCAAAACTATTCTCATCCTCTTCCCCCAAACCCAATTTTTTCGAGTTGGATTACCATTGTTGTCACCTTGTTTTTCACCGACGTTGAGCATGGCGGCAAAGGTAACCCGAATTCATCTCCGAAGTAATCAAGAGGTCTTGCACTGCATAACGACCCAATATTCAACATTGTTTACAGTATCAAACGAGCCGGGGAACTATTAAGATTGCTGCAAAGAATTTGGAGAAATCAAAGAGGGTTGATTGATTTGGCTAATAGTAGCAAACTTCCTAATGGTAGTCCAAACCAATCCGAACTTAAAATTTCATCTCCAAATCCCGACCTGTACAAGTCGATACTGTCAGTCTGTCAGGCCGGACGGATATTCTAGCCTGCAGACAAGTCTACGATCATTAAAGCAAATAATGAACAACAAGAAAAAAAAGTGATCAAATTCATAGTTTAACAATTCCAAAACCAATTAATTGCACCCCAATTTATTAGCTCACAGTTCAAACCAGGAAAACCATTCCATTTCAGCGCACAAATCTATCATTTAGCTATTTTGCATTACTCTACTCCACAAAATAGTATTTGTGCAACAAAAGTTTGTTTTTTTATTTGAATAAATTCAAAATAGCAGATGCAATGGAAATGTATGTGTAGTCACCTTCTCGTCCGGGCTTAACTTGGAAACCCGTTTTTCGGATGTGGGAGCTTCATGTTTTAAATAATGAAATGGTAAAAAATAGAGTCGCCACCAGTCATTTAGATAAGGTGGACAGACACCGAAATGTCAATCAGAGATGGGTTCGGGAGTTAGTTACGAGTGGGGAATGATTAACACCCCACTACGCCCAAAATTGGTACCTAAAGGTTCGCATTATTTTTATTAAGGAAAGTGAAAATTCGATTTTAATTTAATAATTAATTTCCATGGTGCATGCACAATAATTTAAACCCGCCTTGATATTCACGACATTCAAAGTAGATGACACATGGAAGCCGAGATGACACTCCTAATAGAAACATCGGAACAAGAAGGCCAAAATACTATATGATATTTATAAAGTTTTGTAATATATATATATATATATATAAATAATATAAAAATAAGATAATAAAATATAAATGAATGAAAATACTATATAGTATATAATATATATATTAATATATATCCGTAAATATTATACATTATATATAAAATATATTATGTACATTAAAATATATATATATATATATATATAACATCGTAATATAAATATTGTGTACATGTTATAAATATACTTATACATAAATATATACATACACATTATAATGTAACGTATATATAAAATAAAATCATAGGAATAATATACCATATATATTAATATATACATAATAGTATACTAAATATATCATATATATATATCTAAATATAATATATATTATAAATAATATTATACATATTAAATATATATCGAATAATATATATATATACATATAAATACATCATAATCATATTATATATAAATATATATTATATATATTATATATACGTATAAATATATCATATACATGTTATATAAATATACATAAATATTATATATATTATACATATTACATGCTAAATAAAAATACAAAATATATATAAAAAAAACTTATCAAATAGAATGAACATACATAATAAAGGACTGAAACGAAAGAAAATAAAATAAAAGGTGCAAATATTGAGTAGAAATGAAATCCAGGGTTGATATTAAAATATTTACAAAAGATCAAGGACTAGACGCGAAATTTTCCCATTTAAAATAATTAAATCCAATTTTAAGGGCCGAATTGCAAAGATTTAAAAACCTTCAAGGACTTCTAAAATAATTTTACCATGCGGAAGACCCTATCTGCAATTATTTTTAGGACAGAATGACTGTTTGTGCAATTTAACCTTTTAAATCCGGATTAAATTAATTTTAGAGACCAATTTGAAAACCATTTTAAACTCACAGGGACCCCTAAAGGAAATAAACCATGCGGAAGGACCAAAAGGGGAATTTTCCCCTTTATTTTTATGCACGGATCCTGAATCCAGGTCGAGTTACAAACCGGTTAACGACCAAAACGACGTCGTTTTGGTTAAAACTCAAACGCCCTAAAACGACGTTGTTTTGTTAGCTTATATATAGGTTTTTAAAGCCCAAAAAAATTCATTTTATTACTCGTTTATAAAAAAAACTTCCAAAGTTTCTTTCAACTCGTCCCAAGCAGGTCTGGATGATGGTCGGTCACCCGCCGTGGACCGCCGCCGTCCGACGGTGGAGCGCCGTCACCGCCGGTGGCCGAATAAGCCAAAAACCCCATAAAGTACGTTTTTTAACCCTGATCTCGTATTTTAAGTTAGTTTCTTTTAAAAATCCTTCTAACCTCCTAGATTTAAGCCAAAACCGAAAGGTTTTTATGTTCTTATTATCTTAAAAGTAAAAAAATAAAACTTTTTACCTTTGATTTCCAAACAAAATATGAAACTTGGCTCGAATATTTCCTGTTTGAACTGTTTTTTTTTATTTCTGAAAATCCTTTGAACCTCTCCCAAATACATTGCATGTTAAGGGTTTTTTATACCCGTTTTGATTGCAACTTGTACATTAAAAAAACTAAAAAACTTGCCCACTTGTTTGACTATTTCAAATCTAATAATTTTTCTTGATTTTTGCAGGTTTGACAATGGCGGCTTGGACGGTGGGCAGGGCGGCATTGCGGCCGGTGTCAGATAGGAGGTGGTGGCTGAACAAGTGGTCGGTTAATTTGGGTTTAGTGTGAGAATGGGTCTGGTGGGTTTTGAGTATGTAAGGGGTATTGGGTAAAAATGGTCCTGATATTATAAAATATTAGGCCCGGACAAAAATGGACTGCAAAAGTATGACAAAAGAAGAAGAAGAAAAAACAATGAAATGTTGTCATAGAGTTTTGGTTTCGGGCCCTGAGATTTCCTGAACCATAAAGGAGGATAAATTCTATATTTTTGGACATGTTCCTCTTCTTTCTTGACTTATTTATCTTCCATGAAGGTTTTAGGAAATGCATCAGGGTTACCTTTGATACAGGTTTGCAAGGCAACAAAAAAATCAATTGAGGTTTGGGGAGGAGGATGAGGGTAGTTTTGGTAAAATAAAATCAATTTAATGAATATTTTAATATATTAAACAGAAAAATAAGAAAAAAATAAGTATGTGATGTGGCACGTTCTGATTGGCCATGACAGATTTTTTTAACGTTGTTAGTTTTTTGGGGCAATATGAGTAACGGCGTAAACTTTAGGGGGCAAAAGAGCCCAAAAATACGTTAGAGGGCAAGTTGGGAAAATAGGTAAACGTTAGGGGGCAAAAAGTACATTAAACCAAAAATATTTATTTTTCCTTGGCCTTTTGAATAAGGGTAAACTACACTAAATGTTAATAAATTGGCTAAGCTATAAAATAATTGCCCAAATTATATCTCCTTTTTTGAAATAGGTGTCTAAAGTATTTTTGGCTGAAATAGATGCCTAAAGTTTCATTTTTGGCTTGTTTTAAAGTCAATTGATGTAACACCCCAAACTCGGATGCTACATTTGGGCCATAAGCCCAAACCAACCCCATAAAAAAATTTGTTTGTAAATCCAATAAACTTAATTTGCCAAGTCCAAACTATACATTTTCCAATTAATAAGTTTAACATTATTTAAAACATTTAAACATCCATAAGGAGCTTCAATAATCAATATTTAAAACATCTGACCGGTACAAATATAATTCAAAATAGAGTTACAAATACAAGGGTCTTACAAATACATAGCCCTTTACATCTAACTACATGTACTCTACCACAATGATCAATGCTGAATTCCTTGCTTCAATGGTGCTCCGCTACAAGTTGCGACCTACTTACCTGCGAACGGAAACAACAATTTCGAATGCTAAGCTAACAAAGCTCAATGAATACACAACCACTCGACCATGCTTTAGGTGAATCATAATTAAGAGCATACTAAATAACATGATATCAAGGTAAGAGAAAACAATGACGCTACCATACCGTCTAAACAAATGTATGCACATTTTGAACTCAATAACACAAACACATCAATAAACAACCCAAAAGTGTATCCCAATGTCACCCGACACTAGAAGATCCACTCATACTCAAAATCTCACATCGAGCTAGTCGGAATCTCACATTGAGCTAATATACTCAGAATCTCACATCGAGTCTTTGCTCAGAATCTCACATCAAGCGGGGCTCGAAATCTCACATCGAGCAAATACATCATCTGAAATCTCACATCGGATGGCCTTCATTTCATCACTCGAAATCTCACTTCGATTGGTCTTCATGTGTTGCAACACTCAAACACTGGGTATCCGGATCCCACCAAACAAAGACTCAAAACCAATCAAGTGCTCTCACATGGCACAACAACATACGATCCACCAAGGATCTCTAAGATTTTCTAACACGAGCAATCCACCTTTGATTAAACACATTATAGGCCAATTAATGCATAAGGAAGCTAAAAACACCATTTTTTAGTTTTACCATTCATTTTACATCATAGGAGACCCCTTAGCCTCTTTGTCTCAAATTATGGAACCCCCAAACACAAACTCAAATTTCTTGGGCAGATTGCCCAGTGAGTACAGATACTCTTATATGGGTATCGGTACACCCCTCTAGGTATCGGTACTCTTCCACGAGTATCGATACTCAATTTAGGTTTGGAAGAAATGGGTCATCAAGCCGTACTGATACGCTTACCCCTGTATCTGTACCCAACATCGATACATAAAACACCCTATACCGATTCCAACTCATACCGATACTCCCACCTTGGCTTACTGGTACAAGAAAGCCCTTCGCAGACAATAGAACAATAGTACCGATATGCCCATTGCGTATTGATACGCGAAAATGCCACTGGAATCCTTATCAAGCATGGGGTACTGATAGGCGGCCTGTTGTACTGGTACGCCCCTCACATAAGCCCCATTTTAAACAAAGGCGTACCGATACGGACCATCCAGTACCGGTACTCGAACCCAGATTTCCAAAGTCTGGTTCAAATTTTGCCCTAAAATTCTACTTAACCTACATAGTTAAGCCCCAAATCAATCCTACAAGTTATGAGGAGTTATTAAGTGTGTTTCTAATCATTTTTACCCTCAAGCAACACCAATAAAAGAATCTACCATTGATGATCAACCAAGCTCTAACTTAACCATAACATCATGTTTCAAGCAACACATACCAAAATGATGATGCACATGAATACATAGAAGTTAGAAGTGTACTAACCTCAAATTTGAAGGACAAAAGGAATTCTCACCAAAGCCCTCAAGCTTTCTCATTCCCAAGAACCTTTGAGGGTTCTCCCTTATCTTTCACTACAAAGAGAGATTACCGAACACATTACTACATTATCAAGAAGATTTTAGGATACCGAAGACTTAGGAAAATCCTTAAATAGAGCTTTCTAAACTTAAACTCGGACTTCTTCATCAACCCCATCAAAACCTCAACTTCCACCATATCTAGCAAAACTTACCTTGGATTAAAGATCTTGGATTGTTGAACAACAATTTCTTAACATTCAAAACGTGATTCACACAAAACAACTCAAATATTATACCTTTTTTATGAGTGGGGAGAAGAATGATGAAGGGAGAAGGGGTGAGGAGACAAAGAGGAGCAAGATGACCTCACCTTCCTCTTTTTTGTAGAACCAAATTAAAGCCCATCCCCTTTCCCTCTTCAACCATTTGGAAATTACCTAAATAATCTCCCCTCATCTCGCCTAACTCAACCCAATACCAAAATTTAAGCCCAAAACCTTAAAACTAGCCCATTAAAGCTCATGAGGCTCATTTACCATGGCCCAAATGTGGGCCCCATGCCTCGAGTGAGATCTGACCCTCAAATCTCGAAACTTGGGTCATTGCAATTGAGACACCTATTTCAACAAAAAAATGAAAGTTTAGGCACCTATTTCAGCCAAAAAATACTTTAGGCACCTATTTCAGCTAAAAATGAAACTTTAGGCACCTATTTCAGCAAAAAATACTTTAGGCACCTATATAAAAGAAGACACAGTTTAGACACTTATTATGTAGTTAAGCCTAATAAATTTTAACATGTGTATTGAAAATATCACTTAACTATAAATCTATACTATTATAACATTAAACTTAGATTTTGGCTTCAATCTTGCACTCCGTCGTTAATCATGTAACTGAGCGTTATACAAAAACGGCGTCGTTTTGGTATAGTTGTTGTGATTCCTAAAATAGCCCAAAACGACGTCGTTTCAATAGAGGAAAAATTAAGAAAACATTGCATTCAAAGAGACTTAAACCAAGGACCTCAATGATGGAAAGTTAGCACCTAACAACCAAACCAACTTAGAATATTATTATGCTTTTAACACTAATAATATAGTATATAAAACTGTAGTCGAACTTAATTTTATTTATCTCATAATATAGTTTTATAATATTTATAATTTATATATAGTATTTATAAGTATTATTTTTATAATATAAATAACTAAACCCTAAATCCCAACCCAAACCCTAAACTTTAAGCCTCAAACCTTTAAGATGTTGTTTGTTTAGAATAAGATATTCTACATTTGTTGTCTTTTACATTGTTCATTACTTTTACTATGCCAACATTTTCTTACCTTCAAAATGCTACGTTCACGATAATATTTAATGGTGTTATCGATTGAATTTGACCTTTTAAATTAGGATAATATAAGGACTAAATTCATAGATTTAAAAAGTAGAGTATTGAATTCCAAATAAGTATAGAGGTTTAGAATGATTTTTTAACTTAAAAATAATAATTTTTGAAAAATTTAAATCAGATTTAACTAGATAACTTATTTTATTGTTTGTAAAGTTTTGAAGTCACATTATAATCCAATCAGACATATGAGTAGGGCTGAGCATACCAAACTAAAAAATAGAAAATCGATCTGACTCGAAGTGTATACTATTTATAGTTCACAAGTTTAAAAATTATGGTTAACAGAATCGAACTGAACCGGATTTAAATTTGTATTAATTTATTATTAATTTTAATTTTTTATAATGTAAAAATAAGTGTTTTATAATTAAAAATAGTGAAATAACTTAAAATTATTATTATATATAAATTATTAATTATTTTTTATTTACTTGAAAAATCATTTTTAAGAATCTCGGCTAGGTGTCGGCTTTTGATTCGCGTCTCTTTTCTACTCGAGGTGGTTTTGTGGTGGGGTGTTAGTGTTGATCGTTATTGTGTGAGCCTATTAGAGGTGATTTTTTATCTCGTGTATCTCCAAGTTGGGTGTACTATTTTCCTCCAAGTAGGTTTAGAGAGATTTTTAATGAGACACTCAATTTGGATCAGGGTCGTAACCATTTTGTGGCATTTTAATTAATATAAAATTTACTTTGCTGAGCCAAAAAAATTATGAAACTTTTAACAAATAATGTTTAAAAGTGATCAAATATTGTTATTTTGTCAAAATAAAATACAGAATCTAAAATTAATATAAAATTGATGACTGAAATTAACCTAGTCGAAAATCGATGGGTTATTACAAATTTTTACTGAACCAAACAGAATCGTTTTACATTGTTTTTAGGAATGCTTTTGAAGTTAAAAGTATTTTTAAAGCCATAAGCAATGCAAAATAAAATAACTTTTGGAGAAAAAAAGTGTGTTTAAAAAACTAAAAATTTCAGTTCTTATGTTTGGAAATTGCTTTTGAGGCTAAAATTACAAATTTAATCTTTATTAGTTATCATCGGGTGTTTGTTGTGTTTATTTTACAATTTATAAACCTATAATTTTTTTTATCAAGATATAACTCTATGATTAATAAATTATTTGTGGTTAGAAAATTTATATCTTGCCATATAATTTTTTTTATAAATTTTTATGGAACACAAGCAATCATTTTATATTTATTTTTAATAAATAATATGTTTTATATTTTTATCCCGGATTAAGTTGATATATTTTATATATTATATTATAAAAGAATTTAAACGAAAAACTCTAACTAAATTTTATTAATCAAAATATCACATCTAAAAGGATCTATTTAGATTTCAAAAAAAAAATCTATTTATCTTTTTTAATAGTGATATTAAACATTTAAATTTTAAATTGATTTTTTAAATTTTTTTTAATACACTTTTAAAAACAAGGGTAAAATACACTTATCATCACTCAACTATCTTCTCACTTCTATTTTGGTCACTCAACTTTTAAACTTTTCAATTTACTAACCGAACTTTCAGATTGCTCTTGTTTTAGTCACTCTCGATTATTTTATTTTTTTGAATTTTTAGAATTTTTATTATTATTTAATATAAAAATAATTTAAAATATAAAATATAAAATATAAAATCAAATCAAACTGTTCGCCGGCCACCATTCGCCATCGTAGATGGTGACCGTTTAGTCTTAAATTTCATCGGTCGCTTCGTCTCGGTACTCTGAGTCCGAATATGACCTCCATTTTGTCAGAAAACACTCCGAAGTCCACAAAAAAGAGATCGAAAGTGAGGAAATTAAAAAGTTTCAAACGAGATTTGCAGGTTTTGGGACATTGTCTGCAACACCCCTGACCTGGATGTCACAATTTGGGCCTCAAGCCTAAACCAAACCATAAAATTCCTCAAACTGGGTTTAGCTCAAACAAGTTATTTTCCAAAACATTTAGATCCAATAGTTGAAATCATAGACGAACAATTAAAATCGTTACAAAGGAGCTCCACTTTAATTTAAAACATTCAACTTAATTCATACAATTTCAAAAATAAGAAATACAGACTCAACTACGTAAGGTCCTATGAATACATAGCCCACTAAACCCAAGTACTGTACTCTAAAAACCATCACATGCTAGAATCTCGAACTGATAGTGCCCTTCGATCCCTCGACCCGACGATCAACCTACGCACGAAAATAATGATTCTGATCGTAGAGCTTACAAGCTCAATGGTACACATCTACTCTACCATACTTTATGCTAATATAAACATAAGCATGTAAGCTAGTACGAGCAATAAGGAGATATAAATAAACCCGTGACGCTACCACTAGTCACCTAAACACATGCTCTCAACATAGTAAATCCACATACATGACCTATAAGGCCCAACCATACTCGAGATCTCACCAGATCATTCAAGCAAAATACACAAGTAATACCACAACCTAGAGTGATGCCCGCGTCCACTAAGCATCAGGATCATACACTCTGAGTGAGGCTCACGACCACAAAATATTGGGATCCTACACTCTATGGGGTGAGGCCTGCATTCACAAAGCATCAGAATCCTACACCCATGCTCGAAATCTCTTATCTAGTCTTCGAATGAGGCTTGGGTCCATAAAGTATCGGGATCCTCCATTCGAAAATCATTAACCATGGTGTTGCAAACACACTATTTCTCCCATTGGGTATCCGGATCCCAACAAATAATGGTAACTCAACCATCTAGGTATCCATATCAGCACATATCAAGGACACGTCTACCACAAAGCATATAACATCACAGATCCACCAAGGATTCCTACGGTTGCTATTACCATCAAGTCACCCAACGTTTACCAAGATATTAATTATTATGGAAGTTTACATTAATCATCTTCATTAACATCTCACGTTAATTTATATCTTTTTATTAATGCTATTATCTCGTTTAGTGGGTACCGGTACTCAAATAAGAGTATTGATACGGCACCCTCGGGTATTAGTACTTATATTCGTACCGATACAGATATTGATCACTAGAAATCCTAGATTTCCACAAGTACTGATATGGGTTGACCCGTACCGATATGGCCTCCAATCGTATACCAGTATGGCTGAAGCTTGTACTGATACCCTATTCACGAGTTTGCACACTTTTCTCGAGTTACAATATTTACTAAACCTTAATCGATCCCTAAAGCTTACAGAAGACTTTAGGGTTTATTTACTAACGCGTTCAATCAATTAATATTAATTACTGGCTTGATAATTATTTAAATCAAGTATTTGTCCCTTAAGCATAATACACATCAATCACATCAATCTATTCGAATAAGCATACAAGGCATCACAATTATCAACAAAACAATTAATCAGACAATTATACAAATATTCAAACGATCCTACATGGTCTCTAAAGCTCATACGAGTCTCGAATATTCCCAAACTCCTCATGCATCTCATACATACAAGTCTCATAATATCAGCCTCAACACAAGCTTATTTATCGTCTATGTATTTTGCAGATACTAACACGCAAGGTGATCACACTCATGAAGCAATAGGAGTTCGAGGTGTACTAACCTTATGCCGATATCTCTAAAACCTTCATTCAAGCTTTCTAAATATTCAACTTGATCCGATGCCTGACCCTGAACAATCCACATAAATATACGAATACAATATGTATTAATTTTCCACATTCACTAAGCGATTCACAAGGTCAAATGCATAAAAATAGCTTACTGAGTTTGAATTTGGTGGAACAGACTGCGCCAACAGACTCAGAACATCAAGAAACCCCCAGGTAGGGTCTATCAGAAAAATCAATGCCAGTCAACGGCGACGACAGAGGTCAACAGTCAACGGCGGCTGGAAGTGCAATCAACGCGGCTTACGGCTCGGCTTGGGTGTGTAATCACTCATTTTTGTCCGAGTTTTAGTATTATTAGTATTATTTCAATAGTAATATTATTAATATAAAATTAATGAAAAAAACAAAATAAAAATATAATATAAAAAAGTAAAAAAATAAAGTAAAGTAAAAAAATAAAAATAAAAAGCAAAAAAAGAAGAAGAAATTTTGCATGGAGGAGGGTGCTCCACGTCACCCCCACCCTCCCTAATTTGCCTATAAAAGGCAAGGGATGGGCGGCACCAAGGGACACAATTGCAAGCCAAATTTTGGCATGAATTCGGCATACCCAAATTATGGGGAGCCATGGCCGGCCAAACAAGGCTGGTCGGGATCGGGGGCAGTGCCCACGGCCCCGGTTGGTTCGATCTAACATTCGATCGGGGTCCTATTTTGGATTCGATCTAGTTATTTTTTGAAGGGATCGTGGTAGATCTCGGTGGGAGTCAGTCGGAGTTCGTTATTCGGGCTCCTAGTGAGGTATATTTTTATTTATGTTGTATGATTTAATAAAATGTTGTTTAATTTTATTCCTATTTTTAGTTGGTATGTTTTATATTAGTATTTTATGCTTTGTATTTATTTATGTTTTAGATTAATGTTTTATTTATTTTAGATTTGTTTTTATTTATGTGTTAGATTAATATTTATTTATGTTTTAGAATAGTATTTTATTTATGTTAGATTTGTTTTTATTTATGTGTTAGATTAATGTATGTATGTTTCAGATCAATATTTTATTTATGTTAGATTAGTATTTTATTATGTTAGTATTTATTTATATTTTATCGCATTGTATTTATTTTTATTTGCCATGTTTTAAGTTGCATTTCAGATATATTATTGTCAATGCGGTACCTTTTTATTCGAGCGTAAACGTGGCCAGTATCAAACACAGTGATGGTGGTCTATCAATTTACTCTCGAATAACAGGGTCCTTAAAATCTATTTGCACTTATAACTAAGTTTTAATTTAATCGTCACTTTAATCCGAAAAGTTTAATATTAATAAAGCGGTAATTATTAAAGTACCAATTTTGGGCGGTGTGGGGGTGTTAATCCTTCCCCATCCATAACCGACTTTCGAACCCAACATTTTTCTAAATCTCTGGTTTTTATGGTGATCGACCTACCTTAATGGCCGATGCCAACTCCTTTTTTAAATAAAATACGGCATTTCTAAAACCCCACGGAATAGATATTTTTAATACCCAAAATACCCCCAAATACGTTGAAACCCATTTTTTAGCGAAAAAAGAAAGATCGCTACAGATGGTGACTCCGCTGGGGACTTTTTTTGGTTTTCAAAAATAAAAGAGAGTCGAGTTTTTTAAATAATTATTTATTTACTAATATTGGAAATTCTGGATTAAAATGACTATTAAATTAACATTTGGTTATAATTGCGCGTTTATTTTAACGCATTTAAAATTTGGCATATAAATATGTCCTTTTAAGTGGGGGGAAAATGCTAGTGCTTTCGTGTGTATATAGTTCCTCCGTATGGGCCTAACAAGTACCTTCGGGGCTCGAGTACCTTATGCTTTCGTGAGGATATCGTTTCTTCGTATGGGTATAAGCAAATGGGTCCCACTAAGTTGAAGGAGCCTATAATGGGTGATGACCGGGGGCCTTGCTACTCTTAGTAGGGGACATCAAGGACAATTCGGGTACCTCTTAGCACTAAAATTGCATGTAGAGAATATAGAAAGCCCACCCTTTTAGAGCCATGCGGATAAACTAGGTGTTTTAGACGGGATGTAAATAGGGTTGTTCTGTTTGTTTATCTTATTTAATTTGCCATTTTTGTTTATGTATTTAATTATTTTATCCGGTACTAACTCATTTCTTTTTTTGTTTTGTTTTATTTTTACTTTACACATACTTTTGTTGCATTAGCGTTGCATGGCATAAAGGTGTTGGTTCAAGTGGTTTGCCCGATCAAAAATCTTTCATCATGGATAAAATGTATCTCAAGAAGGATGATATCAACTCAACTGTCAGACATTATTCAGAAGTCAACCAGTGGGCCTAAGGTAACAGTTTGTCGAGTGAGCACATAATGCCAGGATATATATACAAGAGCCTACAATAGAATGACCTATGGGAGCTTAAAGAGATTTAGGAAGGATGGGAGCGACGACTACAAGACCTATATTCTGATACTTATGGCGACATAGCACATTTAATGTATGTCCGAGTTAATCAGCCTTTGCGTCGAGCCATTTTTCAGTTCTGGAACCTATCTTTTTGCTGCTTCACTTTCAACGGACATGACATGATACCCACGGTAGAAGAGTACATAGCCTTGCTCAACAAGAAGAATTTTCAAAAAGATTGGATCTATACGAAGCCGCCAAGGAACTAGAATTATCCATTAAAGTTCAAAACCTTTGCCAGGATGAGTGACGATTGGGTCAACGGCCTGATTCAAAGTCGAGGAGATAGCCTAGCCTGTGCGTGGGAGTGTATCCGAGACATCATACTCGTACACCCAGATGCGGCGATGAATATGGATATGTTCTCTTTAGAGATATAGGGTTTGATTATTTTCTCGAGGGTTCTTGGAAACATCGACGTAGCCATCTTGGAACTGTCTGAACGCATGAAGCGGAAGACAAGCCTGGTACCAGCGATTTTAACTGAAACTTTTATTTCCTTGAGTGCGACCCAAAAACATGTAGAGGGGCATATCTGTAGAAGTCTTCTTTTTTGGCTCCAAAAGCTGGACCCTTTAATTCCTACGAAAGTCGTTCGAAATGGTGATTACCAGCGAAATCAACGCCTTTATTTGCATTCATTTTGCATATCATGACATGGTGTTGCTTCAATAATGGTTCATTTAAAAGGCTTTCAAAATAGGAAAAAGTCTGCTTTGCCGAAAACGATAATATTACAGTATCAAGTTAGGCCGAGCAAAGACCAACCGAGAAAGAAGACGGTCCGATAGTAAGGCGCGTGCGGCGCAGAGGATCCAGTGGGGACTACAGAACACTAATTTTAAAATCTTCACATTTAACCCTTTGTAAAAATCTCAGATTTTAATTTAACTCCTTCAAAATTTTTTTTGAAAATATTATTATTATGTTTTGAATTCTTTTCCTTCCTAAAACTTTCAAAGAAAAAAAACTCTAAAAGTTTCATTTTAAAGTAAGTTAAAACTTTTTGATAATAAAAGGGGAAATCTTTAAACCAAATGATCTTTGAGAATTTTAATGTAAACCCAAAAGTTTTAAAGACTTTAAGTAGACCGCCTTTGGACCGCTAGGATCCAACCCTATTTAGACGCATTATTCGAAGATCGGTTTGTTTGCACCCAGATCAACCGAAGAAGAAACTCTTGTGTGCATTATACCTACACTCGTCAATGTTTTTTAGAAGCCAAAGCATGAAGATCGTGACGTCACAAGTTTATGAAGTAGCATAAGAGGAGAAGACAAGGTTACCTATCATCTTGAAGACGACGTCGAGATGTGAAGCACGAGATTTGCTTCCCGAAGTTAAGATCTCTAGAAGGAAACTAACTATTACCTGTAATTCATTATTAGTTTCTTGCAACTAGACATTTTTCTATTGAACGAAAGTCTTTTAAGGATTGTTCGAGAATCAACACCGCATTTGCATTCATGCATTGCATTGCATCACATTGTACAGTCATGACATATTTTACATAATATTATCATTACCTTGCATAAAATTTTTGGGGAGTAATCCAAAGACCAATTAGAGTTTTATCGTGAATAAAAGAATTAAACACATTCAAAAATCAAGATTCGAGCAGTTAAAAGATGGGCTTGAGAAAAAAAACAGAGAGAAGAAGTTTGATGCCTTCGATGCAAGAAAACTCTGTTTGAACCCTGATTTGGTCATTCCTCCAAATTTCAAAGATTGCCAGATTTGTGCATAATGACGTAACAAGATGCCTCAAGATTCACCTGACCATGTTCTGCAAAAAGATGGAGGGCTGCATTGAGAATGAAAAATTATTGTTCCACTGCTTCCACGACAGTCTAGTAGGACCCACCGTGGTATGGTATAACTGTTTGAGTAGAGACCAAGTTCAGTCGTGGGGAGACTTAGCCGATGACTTTTTGGGCCAATATAAATATGCTTTGGGCCTAGCACCAAGTCGTTAGTATCTTCAGGGTACGAAGATGAAACCTGATGAAGGCTTCAAGGAATGTGCTTTGAGGTGGCTGTGTTCAGCGACCCAGGGGCAGCCTCCCGTAGACGAAGGGGAAAATGACTTCCATGTTTCATGCCACCTTTCATATTTCTTCTTTGATAAGATGCTCGAGAAAATGAAGGCCAGCTTTGAGGACTTCATGACAGTCGGAGAGAGAATCAAACATGCACTCCGAGACCTAAGTTTAAAGACCATACCCACCTAGGAGTAGAAGAAAAGAAAGAGATAAATAGGTACCACTTTCAAGATTCTCATAACGGTAAGAGAATGAGGTCTGATAATCCCTCCGAATCACCGAGGAAAATTCATCGAGCAAGTCTGAAAATATTTGGGGTACTCATTTTAGACATATTTTCTCATTTGGGCAAAGGTTAGCAGCTCACCCCTAGGCCGATGAATATTACACCTGACACATTTGCCCACAACTTTGACCTGAATAGTGCATATGAGTTTTATGTGGGGGTATCAGAGCATGGCACTGAGAAATCCAGAAGCTGGTTGGCGAGGGAGTCCTAACGCAAGAATTGATCCAGCAAGGAAAAACAAGAGAAATGGCAAGCCTACACTACATTGAAAAGGCCGGAATGAGTGAATACTTGGGAGGTAAGGTCCTTATAGTTTTCCCATCAGTTCAC
This sequence comes from Hibiscus mutabilis, assembly GCA_019671005.1. NCBI lineage: Eukaryota > Viridiplantae > Streptophyta > Magnoliopsida > Malvales > Malvaceae > Hibiscus > Hibiscus mutabilis. Next base: position 5,806,473 of record CM033729.1, on the reverse strand, counting down.
AAAGAAATTCTCAATGTTTTGAAAGAAAAAAACTCTCAAACAGATATTTTTTCACATTTCCACTTGAAAAACATTTTTGCATTCTTTGATTCTTTAAACATTTCATTCATTGTTATGAGGTAGTTTTTGATTTTCCATACACATATACACATTTTTTTGAATGGACATATGTATATATCATATGTATACCAGGTCCTTGAATCTCAAATGTAAGAATACTTGTGGTTCAAATTCGGAAATCAACTCTAAGTTGCTTATATTTAGAAGAAATTAAAAGTTGTGAGGATATTGCAAATGTGAGTATCTGTTAATCCACTTAGGCCAACAGAGGAACAAATGAGTGTTTAGACAATGGACAGTTCCTATTTTAGGAATTTTCCTTCGCAGGCACTTGTCGTTTAAGATCATTGAATCGAGAGTTGACCCTAAACCTTTACCCCTGAAGGCTTTCTCAGGACATCTATGAATGGAAGGACGAATGATATTGTTTCACTTTACTAAGAGAAAGAGATGAAACTAGATAGATTGGACATGAAGGCCATAGAACTACCAAAGGAAAATGGGTGAAGACAAGTTTATGCTCAGAAAGTAAACCAAGCGATATAAGAAATGGCAATCAGAAGGCCGAAGCAATCAAGAGCGAGTACACTAAGTTAAATAGTGTAAGAAGAAGATACATGAAGACTCTACCGTTCGATAGGCACCAGTCTAGAAGAGCTGGGTATAATTAATTACGTTCAAGCGGGAACAAACGATAATGTCCGGTATAGATACAATTTGATTCGAGAATACATCCACAGACTCAAATAAGAGGAAAGAGACTCTAGGCTGAAAAGCCAAAATAGACAGTCTAAAAAAAGAGAAAAAAGAAAGAGAGATTACATTCCACTGTTTGGGTTTACTAAAAGGTATTCCTAATAAGAGTGTTTAAAAAGAGAGAAATGAGTAGAATTTTTTGGGGCACTCCGCTGTAGTGAAAAGCTCAGATGGTGGTTGTATGCTCCATCCATCTTTTAAGTCAAAAGTTGAGTAGCTAAATGAGTGATATATTCAAATCATGACTATACCGAGTAACTCGGGGCTCTGTTGTATGCTTCATCATTATCCTCGAGACAAAGGACTGTGATAAGTTGAATTCCCTTAAAAGAAAAAAGAAAGAAGAAAAAAAGAAGAAGAAGGGAGAAAAAAAGAAAAAGAAAGAGAGAAAAAAGACAAAAGGAATAAAAAGAAAATACTGTACATACTTCACACACAGATCAAACAATACAAGATCAAGACTTCAACTGTAAGAAATGAGCAAGAGATACATAAAGAATCCACAATTTTGAAGATTTGTATAGAAGCTTGAATTAAAGCCAAGTCAAGACAAGTCGGCCTGAAGATAGCCAATTTCGAAAAGGGAAATGACCTTTAGGGTGAAAACTCAAAAAATGGGCAGTCTAGAGCAATCCCGAAAAATGAAGAGGAAAAAGTAGTCTGTCTAAGCATGTTGGCATCAATATCCAACCTAAATACACTGATTTGAAGATACAAAAGAAGAAAGTGAACTCTAGGGTGAAAACCCAAATGTGGGCAGTCTAGAGCAATTAAAAAAAGAAAGAAAGAAAGAGGAACATCTCATTTGGGCATACCTACCACAAGAACTCCAAAAAATGTACATAATCCTTCATTCAAGGAACTTTGGAGGATCCAGCATTTTTTACGGAAAACAAGCATCAATACACAGCCATAATGCAAGATAGACCAAAAGAAAGGGAGTGAGGAAATGAACTCTAGGGTGAAAACCTGAAAACGAGCAGTCTAGAGTGATCTTGAAAAAAAAAGAATACTCCATGTGAGCATATCCAGATCATATGAGCACATAGATATGGCTTCGTCTAACCATGAACCAAAGACCTACATACAAGCCTCCAAAGACCATTCTGATTATCCAGAGATATCCAAGTTGAATGAGAATGTCTTCAGATTTTATTCCGCCTATAAGGGTTAACATTGCTTCAAGGAACGTGAAACTTCGAAGTGCTTGATCGACACCCAAATGAGGGAAGAATGAGATATGGTGAGTTAGTGAGATTAAGAGAACCACCTTAAATAGGTTAGAAATTAGGTATGAGATTGTGCCTCTTGAAAGCCTAATAGACTAGAAGAAACTATACATTTGCATAAATCTTCACAAAAGTCAAGATCTTCTAAATATGTGCTTCATTAGAGTTGATCTCTGGCAATTTGAAACAGATGTGCTATGGTGTTTGATATTTTGGTAGCAAATATGTTTTAAAAGGTTTGACATTTTCTCCCAAAGTTTTGATGTTTACCATTTCCCCCAAACATTAGTTTTTAAAATGTGTGGCAATATACTTCGAATTTTGTTTACCATTCTCCAAACATTAATTTTCAAAAATGTTTAGCTTCAAAAAAAAGAAAAAAAAGAGAAAAAGATGTTTACCATTTATTCCACACAATGTTTTTAAAATGTTTGGTATTCCTTCCAAGTTTTGATTTTCGAAATGATTGTTATCTTTTCAAACAATCATTATTTTTTGTATTGAAATATACACAAGTAAATTGCCTTTTGCATTACTTTAAAAATGAATGATGATGAGATTTAAAGCATAAGGACCGAGAGTTAGTTCCCGTCAAAATGCTATGAGAAGATCAAGGATGAGCTCAGGGGATGGAAGCATTTTTGCTCACCCTAGTGATTAGAAATAGATTAAGGCTCTGTATGATGGGTCAGGAAAAACAGTGGAGCCCGTAATTGAATGGGGCAACGCCAAGCGAAGAAGATGACAAGGGTTCTTATAAGAATAATATAAGGACCAGAAGATCATTTATGAAGACAGGTGATAACCCTGAAGACAAGAAAGCCTTTCGTACGAAAGATTTGAAAACATGATAATTCAGATTCGAAGTGATTGATCAAATGAAGATTTAAAAGCATACAGTGAAGAAGTAAAGAGATGAAGAAATCTGAGGAACGACCTTTCAGGGTGTAAGACTTTAGAAAGAAAAAGATTGAAAGAAAAATAAAAGGAAAAAGAGAGAGAAGAGAGCGAGAGAAAAAAATAGAAAAGAAAGAAAGAAAAGAGAAAAAAAAGAAAAGAAAAAGAGAAAAAAAGAAGGAGAAGAAGAAAATATTACATTGCATGTATTATATAGATTAAAACATGTCAAATTTTGTTTGTTTTAGACATGTATTTGAAGAATTGTCAAAAAGTTTGAAGAAGTAGATTTTATTAAATAAAGAAAGATGGCGGCAGCCATAGTAGCGTGAGGCCGAATAACAGTAGCCAAAGTAGCGTAAAGTTGGATATTAAGTCCTTCGGGCCATCAGTAAGACATTCGGGCATGATGATAAGACCTTCGGGCCACCATCAAGTCTTTCAAGCATGGTGATAAGTCCTTCGGGCCATCAATAAGTCCTTCGGGCATGGTATGGCAGCCATAGTAGCGCAAGGCCAGATGTCGACATCCATAGTAGCGTGAGGCCAGATGACGGTAGCCAAAGTAGCGTAAAACTGGATATTAAGTCCTTCGGGCCATCAGTAAGACCTTCGGGCATGATAATAAGACCTTTGGGCTACCAGTAAGTCTTTCGAGCATGGTTATAAGTCATTTAGGCCATCAATAAGTTCTTCGGGCATGATGCGGCAGCCATAGTAGCGTGAGGCCAGATGTCAGTAACCTTAGTAGCGTGAGTCCAGAAAGATCTGCAGCCTTAGTAGCGTGAGTCTAGAAAGATCGGCAGCCTTGGTAGCGTGAGTCCAGAAAAATCGGCAGCCTTAGTAGCGTGAGTCTAGAAAGATCGGCAGCCTTAGTAGCGTGAGTCTAGAAAGATCGGTAGCCTTGGTAGCGTGATTCCAGAAAGATCGACAGTCTTGGTAGCGTGAGTCCAGAAAGATTGACAGTCTTGGTAGCGTGAGTCCAAAAAGATCGGCAACCTTAGTAGCGTGAGTCTAGAAAGATCGGCAGCCTTAGTAGTGTGAGTCCAGAAAGATTAGTAGCCTTAGTAGCGCTAGTCCAGAAAGATCGACAGCCTTAGTAGCGTGAGTCTAGAAAGATCGACAGCCTTAGTAGCGTGAGTCTAGAAAGATCAGCAGCCTTAGTAGAGTGAGTCTAGAAAGATCGACAACTTAGTAGCGTGAGTCCAGAAAGTTTGGCAGCAATAGTAGCGTGAGTCCAGAAAGATAGGTGGCCATTTTCGGCATGAATCCCCAAATTTGAAGATTTTGGCAGCCATAGTAGCGTGAGTCCAGAAAGATCGGTGGCCATTTTCAACGTGAATCCCCAAATTTGAAGAAAGATAGGTAGCTATTTTCGGCGTGAATCCCCAAATTTGAAGAAAGATTTTGGCAGCCATAGTAGCGTGAGTCCAGAAAGATCGGTAGCCAGCTTGGCGTGAACCCCTAATTCGAAGATAAAGGTTTTATATAGGAATGGCCTATATTTTCGAGCCCTCGCAGTGAAAGGTTCTATATAGAAAGAAACCGTAACTACAAGATTTTAGAAGCTAAAAGTTCTATATAGGAAGGACTTACAAGCTTGAAGAGTTGGCCGAAGAAGAGCAGAAAGTTACAGAAGAACCTGTGATTCTAAAGCCAATGACAAGGAAGTAGGACAAAATGAGTGCTTTTGATCTTTGCTTTATTCTCGTTTCACAAGAACAAGCAAAGAGAGACAGCTGTAATCACTCATTTTTGTCCGGGTTTTAGTATTATTTCAATAGTAATATTATTAATATAAAATTAATGAAAAAATCAAAATAAAAAATAATAAAAAAAAGAAAATTTTGAATGGAGGAGGGTGCTCCATGTCACCCCCCCAAATTGCCTATAAACGGCAGGGGATGCGGCACCAAGGGACACAATTGCAAGCCAAATTTTGGCATGAATTCGGCATACCCAAATTATGGGGAGCCATGGCTGGCCGGGGTCGGGGGCAGTGCCCCCGGCCCTAGTTGGTTCGATCCAATATTCGAGTGTGGTCTTATTTTGGATCCGATCTAGTTAATTTTTGAAAAGATCATGGTAGATCTCGGTGGGAGTCAGTCGGGGTTCATTATTCGGGCTCCTAGTGAGGTATATTTTTAGTTATGTTATATGATTTAATAAAATGTTGTTTAATTTTATTCCTATTTTTAGTTGGTATGTTTTATATTAGTATTTTATGCTTTGTATTTATTTATGTTTTAGATTAATGTTTTATTTATGTTAGATTTGTTTTTATTTATGTGTTAGATTAATATTTATTTATGTTTTAGATAGTATTTTATTTATGTTAGATTTGTTTTTATTTGTGTTAGATTAATGTACGTATGTTTCAGATTAATATTTTATTTATGTTAGATTAGTATTTTATTATGTTAGTATTTATTTATATTTTTATCGCATTGTATTTATTTTTATTTGCCATGTTTTAAGTTGCATTTCGGATATATTATTGTCAATGCGGTGCCCTTTTATTCGAGCGCAAACGTGGCCAGTATCAAACGCAGTGATGGTGGTCTATCAGTTTACTCTCGAATAACGGGGTCCTTAAAATCTATTCGCACTTATAATCAAATTTTAATTTAATCATCACTTTAATCCAGAAAGTTTAATATTAATAAAGCGGTAATTATTAAAGTACCAATTTTGGGCGGTGTGGGGGTGCTAATCCTTCCCCATCCGTAACCGACTCTCGAACCCAACATTTTTCTAAATCTCTGGTTTTTATGGTGACTGGCCTACCTTAGTGGCCGGTGACGACTCCATTTTTAAATAAAATACGGTATTTCTAAAACACCACGAAATAGATATTTATAATACCTAAAATACCCCAAAATACGTTGAAACTCGTTTTTTAGCGAAAGGGAAAGATCGCTACGGGGTGGTTTAGATGGCTCAACTACCTAGGACAACGTGCACACACGGTGGCGGACGGTGACCAAACTTCACTGGCCGACAGTCCTCGAGCTGGTGATTCCTATGGTGGCCTTCATTCTTCGTTTTGAGCCCTATAACCCTTTCAACTCAACAACCCAAAAATTCTCTTCTCTCACCCCCTCTAACGACAGCTCTGATAACGACGACACTAGTACCGGCGATCTCTTCTCGACGAGATGAATACAATAGTGAATGAGGTATCGGCAACGGATGGCTCAATCTCCGTAGATCAGAGATTAAAACTCTCCCCTTACCTTTTCTCTTTTTTTCTTTTCTTTTTCCCACTATCCATTTTCCTTTTTTTCTCTCTCCTCATAATATCTTCTCATTCTTTTTCTACCAACAACCCTATTTAAAATTCAAACTCTCTTCTTTAAAATAAAGGGCCCAACATAACTACCCTTAAAATAAAGGCCCATAACCCAGGTCCAAGACCTGATTCATTAACCCAAAAATCCTTGTCGTTAGAACTCTCCCCACCTTAAAAGAAATTTTATCATTGAAATTTGTATTCATAAATCAATGAAGATGCTCAAATCCTTTTAACTCTTTGATATTCTCAAAGATTTCCCGTTGCACTACTCTGATCTCTCTCACCACACTTGTCAATTATAACCCTTATCTTCTAACGATACAACATAATCTCAACTGATTTTTTCTCTTAGCAGCAATCCATCTTCGCTCAGTTCTTTACAGACAACAAGCAAAACACAATAGTACCCCAACAAACTGTCACACAAATACGTCATCAAGAAACTTAACTTGTGCTGAAGAACCCAAGAGATTTTTGCACGACAAAATCTTTCCACAACTCCGCATGATCTAAAAGAACATGAGGTTAAACAACCGTTGCATCCAAACAAAATGATTTCTCTCATGGTGACTCCCTGAATGAGACTCTAACTCTGGTGGCATCCCATAACTAGAACGTTGCTTACCTAGTACAAGACATCTAAAAACAACGACGTTTCAAGTCGCTCCAATCGCTTACCTTAAACTTTGCATGATAACACATATGAGTAACTATAACATATCTCATTAACTTAGTTCATGCAAGAATCTTACACTCTCAATTATAATGTGTTTTGAAAAACATGTCATCTGTACCACCACTCGGATCTGTCACAGCATAGAAATCCCACCAAGGGATAAGGTTCCATCACAAACTTTAAATCTCGTGTCAAAAGGTAGCATGTACACACCGCAGTGTCGTACAATCCCAACCCACAAACAAACCAAGCAATTTTCTATCTAGATCTCACATTTGCCGAAAATATCAAACGATACCCACCGTGGACTATATCATTACTCAATATATTCCCTACGAAACTGTGCGCTCATAATTCCTTTACAAGGTCTATGGTCACCTATTTAACTCCGACTGATGAATATCGAAGCATCACAACAACTCTGAGAAATTCACTCAATTATATTCTCACTTCTATTTTGGTTACTTAACTTTTAAACTTTTCAATTTACTAACCGAACTTTCAGATTGCTTTTATTTTGGTCACTTTCGATTATTTTATTTTTTGAATTTTTAGCATTTTTATTATTATTTGATATAAAAATAATTTAAAATATAAAATCAAATCAAATTGTTCGCCGACCATCATTTGCCATCGTCGGATGCCACCGTAGATGGTGGTCGTTCGGTCTTAAATTTCACTGGTTGCTTCGTCTCAGCCCTCTAAGTCTGAATATAACATCTATTTTATCAGAAAATACTCCAAAGTCCACAAAAGAGATCAAAAGTGAGGAAATTAAAAAGTTTCAAACGAGATTTGCGGGTTTTGGGATATTTTCTGTAACACCTCTGACCCGGATGTCACAATTTAGGCCTCAAGCCCAAACCAAGCCATAAAATTCCTCAAACTGGGTTTAGCTCAAACAAGTTATTTTCCAAAGCATTTATATCTAATTGTTGAAATCATAGATGAAAAATTAAAATCGTTACAAAGGAACTCCACTTTAATTTAAAACATTTAAACATTCAACTTAATTCATACAATTTTAAAAATAAGAAATATAGACTCAACTACGCAAGGTCCTATGAATACATAGCCAACTAAACCCAAGTACCGTACTCTAAAAACCATCATATGCTAGAATCTCGAACTGATAGTGCCCATTGATCCCACGATCTGATTATCAACCTACGTACAGAAACAATGATTCTGAGCGTAGAGCTTACAAGTTCAATGGTACACATATACTCTACCATACTTTATGCTAATCATAAACATAAGCATGCAAGCTAGTACGAGCAATAAGGAGATATAAATAAACACGTGGCGCTACCAGTAGTCGCATAAACATATGCTCTCAATATAGCAAATCATTATACATGTCCCATAAGGCCCAACCATACTTGGGATCTCACCAGATCATCTGAGTGAAATACACAAGTAATACCACAACATGTAGTGATGCCCGCGTCTACTAAGCATCGGGATCATACACTCTAAGTGAAGCTAGCGTCCACAAAACATTGGGATCATACACTCTATGGGGTGAGGCCCGCGTCTACAAAGTATTGGGAACCTACACCCATGCTTAGAATCTCTCATCGAGTCCATAAAGTATTGGGATCCTCCATTCGGAAATCTTTAACCATAATGTTGCAATACACTCTTTCTCTCATTGGGTACAACAAATAATGGTAACTCAACCATCTAGGTATCTATATCAGCACATAGCAAGGACACGTCTACCACAAAGCATACAACATCACATGATCCACCAAGGATTCCTACGGTTGCTATTACCATCAAGTCACCCAACGTTTACCAAGTTATTAATTATTATGAAAGTTTACATTAATCATCCTCATTAACTATCTTATTAATATCCCACGTCATTTTTTATCTTTTTATTAGCATTAGAGATTATCTCGTTTAGTGGGTATTGGTACTCAAACACAAGTATCGATACGTACCCTCGGGTATCAGTACTTACATGCGTACCGATACAGATATTGCTCGCTAGAAATCCTAGATTTCTACAAGTACCGATATGGGTCGACCCGTACCGATACAACCCCCAATCATATACCAGTACGGCTAAAGCTCGTATTGATACCCTATTCACGAGTTTGTACATTTTTCTCGAGTTATGATATTTACTAAACCTTAATCAATCCCTAAAGCTTATGGAAGACATTAAGATTTGTTTACTAATGTGTTCAATCAATTAATATTAATCACCAGCTTCATAATCATTTAAATCGAGTATTTGTCCCTTAAGCATAATATACATCAATCACGTCAATCTATTCGAACAAGCATACAAGGCATCACAATTATCAACAAACCAATCAATCAGACAATTATACAAATATTCAAACAATCCCACATGGTCTCTAAAGCTCATATGAGTCTCGAATATTCCCAAACTCCTCATGTATCCCATACATACAAGGCTCATAATACCAGTCTCAACACAAGCTTATTTATCGTCTACATATTTTGCAGATACTAACACGCAAGGCGATCACATTTATGATGCTTATAAAGTAATAAGAGTTTGAGGTGTACTAACCTTAAGCCGATAGATCTAAAATCCTCATTCGAGCTTTCCAAATATTTTACTTGATCCGATGTCCGACGCCGAACAATCCTAATAAATATACAAATACAATATGTATTAATTTCCCATATTCACTAAGCAATTCACATGGCCAAACGCATAAAAATAGCTTGCTGAGTTTGAATTTGGTAAAACAGACTACGCCAACGGACTGAAAACATCGAGAAACCCCTAGGAAAGATCTATAAAAAAACTCAATACCGGTCAACGACGGCGGTAGTGGTCAACAGTCAAAGGCAGTGACAGTCAACGATGACTGGCAGTGCAATCAACGTGGCTCGCGGCTCAGCTTGGGCAATTTAAATGGCTCAACTACCCAAGACAACACACACACGAGGCTGACGATGCGAGCGGTGGTGTTCGACGACGGCCGGTGACCAAACTTTACTAGCCGACTGTCCTAGAGCTGGTGATTCCTATGGCAGCCTTCGTTCTTTATTTTGAGCCCTCTAACCCTCTCAACTCAACAATCCAAAACTTTTCTTCTCTTACCTTATCCGATGAAAGCTCCGGTGACGACAGCGTTGGTACCGGCGAACTCGTCTCGACGAGATGAATACAATAGCGAATGAGGTGTCGACAACAGGCTGCCCAATCTCTGTAGATCATAGACTAAAACTCTCCCCATTACCTTATTTCTTTTATTCTTCTATTTCTTTTACTATTCACTTTTCCCTTTTTTTCTTTATTCTCTATCCTCATAATATCTTCCTCATTCTTTTTCTACCAACAACCCTATTTAAAATTCAAACTCTCTTCTCCAAAATAATGGGCCCAACATAACCACCTTAACTTGGGCTCTTAAAATAAAAGGTCCATAACCTAGGTCTGAGACCCGATTTATTAACCCAAAAATTCGGGTCGTTATAACTCTTCCCTCCATAAAAGAAATTTCATCATTGAAATTTGTATTCATAAATCAATGAAGATGCTCAAATTCCTCAAACTCTTTGATTTTCTCAAAGATTTCCCGCTGCGCTACTCTGATCTCTCTCACCACATTTGTCAATTATAACCCTTGTCTTCTAACGATACAACATGATCTCAACTAATTCTTTCTCTTAGCAGCAATCTATCTCCGCTCGATTCATTATAAACAATAAGTAAAACACAATAGTACCCCAACAAACTGTCACACAAATACGTCATCAAGAAACTTAACTTATGCTGAAGAACCCAAGAGATTTTTATACGACAAAATCTTTCCATAACTTCGCATGATCTAAAAGAATAGGAGGTTAAACAATCGTTGCATCCAAACAAAACTATTTCTCTCGTGGTGACTCTCTGAATGAGACTCTAACTCTGATGGCATCCCATAATTGGAACATTGCTTGCCAGGTACAAGGCTTCTAAAAACAACATCGTCTCACTTGCCTTAATCGCTTACTTTAAACTTGGCATGATAACCCATATCAATAACTAGAATATATCTCATTAACTCATTTCATGTAAGAATCTTACACTCTTAATTATAACGTATTCAGAAAAACATGTCATCTGTACCACCACTCGGATCTGCCATCGCATAAAAATCCCACCAAGCAATTTTCTATCTAGATCTCACATTTGCCGAAAATATCAAACGATACCCATCGAGGACTATATCATTACTCAATATATTTCCAACGAAATTGTGCACTCCTAATTCTTTTACAAGGTCCATGGTCACCTATTTAACTCCCATTGATGAATATCAAAGCATCACAACAGCTCTGAGAAATTCAATGTTTGACTCCCAATCGATGGCAAGTCAAACACTTATCATGATCTCAAACACACGATTCCCCATTATTTTTTGAAACACGTGGCAAAAACTTGGTATAAACTGTCACTCTCAAAATTCACTATATACTGACCACTATACTATATAGTAGGAATTTTCTGCCTTAATACATTTTTGTCTAAGGCACCCATAACAAGATCTCGAAGTCCATCAAAACCATCAGACCTAAACTCAATCACAACACTGTATCCTTTTAATTACAATTAGATGTTACTTCTCACTGCTTCCAAAGTTACCTAATTCTCAACTCAGTGCTTAATTAAAATACGTAGGTACCATGGGCAGCATGATACTATAACCCGAACCAACTCTATACAACTCATCACTTATCAAGTTCACTTTACCTAGATGGTGATCGATCACATGATCAACAACTCTTAATACTTTGACTCACGTTGTTGTCCAAATCTTAAATTCCTTAAAGAACAAGTACCCAAAATTTCTCACTGTTGGGGTAGGCACATTCTTCCCTATTTTAGCACAAAAATACAACCATCACAAAATAACAAAACATCCTCAAATATCTTAAAACCTTAGCAGACTCAAAACGAAATAGCACCATCATCATAACAAAATGGTCTCGCGCAGCTCAGATCTTCATCAATGCTCATTGGCTCATTCTAAGGAGACTGTGATACAAATAAAAAACATTTACGAATTCTCAACCCTTGTCTCCTTAACTGATTACATAAATATTAACATTTCCTATACAAAAGGTCATTAAGGTAATTATCTTGCCAACTCTCGTCTTTCCGTATTTCTTATACATTTACATGTGTCAAGCAAAGTATCAAACTTATATTCGAGAGATAACATGGTGACCCTCACCTTATAGTAGCTAAAACACTCCAAACGTCACTATAGACATCAAATGTTACCACGAAATACCCTAAAGAGAGAAATCCTTATTCTAAAATTCATTTCGAAACTACAAGCCTCCAATACTCTAACTGCAACCATCTTATTCTCGAACCAATCTCAGAAGAATACGCGTTTACTTTACAATCGATTAAACGAGTCATCCACCTTAAGAGACAAGTAATCGCCTTCCATTTCCATTTAACAAACTAGCAACGGTTTAAGCACTACCTCAACTAACTAACTTCTTACTAGCGAACAAGCCCAGTTCTTTCTTGGGCGAAACACTCAAACAAAAGAAACTTCATTCAAATTGCACCTTCGCAACTAAATCTCTGACTTTTTTAACTGGGTCAGTGTCCTCTAACAAAGGCGATGAGCACTGACATCCAACTCGACCTTACCTCAACGTCCACACATACTTTTAACGGGGAAGAAGTCCTAACGACTCCTCTAAGAGGCATAAAAAATACTCTAATAGACTGAAAACTCTTGAGCATCGAACTATACATATTAGCATCTATCGAACAGTCGAACATGTCTCACAGCCCTATTGTGATATTCTCAAAATAATTGCCACAAAAATCACGGTAAAAGGGCAACGGTCCAAACATTCTCATTACCAAAGGTTGGGTCCCTTCAGGTCTCAGAGCCCCGAGCCTACTCTTGACATTATTGGCTAGCATCGTGCTTGATTAACCAAAACAATTTCCAAGGTCTAACAACTCTTCAAAAGATAGTCTATCAAACCTAAAAAACATCTAACTTCGTCCACACTCTAACGAGCTAGTGGATCCCAATTCCACTATCTCCAAAAATACTCTTGAGGAGGTAGTCATACTTCCCAAGTATCAACAAAACTCATTTTTACACGAATAAAGGGTTCTTCACCCAACATGCACCCACTAATTGATCTCAAAAGCGAGTTATCCATACTTGTTTCATAAACGTTATTCATGCATAACGATGAAGATTTTATGCCACAAACTCTTACAATGAATCCGAAGACTTTGAAGCAACTATAACACACAATGAAAACACCATTTAAGCGATGGGATGAGGACATATTCTTGACTCTGATATCATTTAACTAACTAGCATCTCAATAATCTAGGGCAATCTCGCCTTTGGAATCACTCCTATGAGTGGCTCGACACTTAACTTGGCCTTCTCGACCATGATCGTAACCATCTTGACATTGTAACTTTGGACGCACTATCAAGATTCCAGTCTTAAGGAGTACGAACTTAATTTAAAGTCTTGTATTCACTAGACACCTCACTAAAACACCTATACCACCACGAGGTTTCCTAGAACCAGCTAAACCTAAGATCTGATACCACTATTGTAATACCTCTGACCCAAATGTCATAATTTGGGCCTTAAGCCCAAACCAAACCATAAAATTCCTCAAACTAGGTTGAGCCTAAACAAGTTATTTTCCAAAACATTTAGATCTAATAGTTGAAATCATAGATGAACAATTAAAATCTTTACGAATGAGCTATACTTTAATTTAAAACATTTAAACATTCAACTTAATTTATACAATTTCAAAAATAAGAAATACAGACTCAACTACGTAAGGTCGTATGAATACATAGCCCACTAAACACAAGTATTGTACTCTGAAAACCATCACATGCTAGAATCTCGAACTGATAGTGCCCCTCAATCCCACAATCTGATAATCAACCTACGCACAGAAACAATGATTTTGAGGTAGAGCTTACAAGCTTAGTGGTATACATCTATTCTACCAAACTTCATGTTAATCATAAACATAAGTATGCAAGCTAGTACGAGCGAAATCATCATACATGGCCCACAAGGCCCAACTATACTCGGGATCTCACTAGATCATCTGAGCGAAATCACACAAGTAATACCATAACCTGGATGATTCCCATGTCCACTAAGTATTAGGATCATACACTCTGAGTGAGGATCACAGCTATAAAACATTAGGATCCTATATTTTATGGGGTGAGGCCCGCATCCATAAAGTATCAGGATTTTACACCCATGCTCAGAATCTCTCATCGAGCCTTTGAACGAGGTTTGTGTCCATAAAGCATCAAGATCTTCAATTTAGAAATCTTCAACCATGGTGTTGTAACACATTTTTTCTCTCACTGGGTATTCAGATCCCAACGAACAATGGTAACTTAACCATCTAGGTATCCATATTAGCACATAGCAAGGAAACATCTAACACACAATATTACACGATCCACCAAGGATTCCTACAGTTGTTATTACCATCAAGTTACCCAACGTTTACCAAGTTATTAATTATTATAGAATTTTACATTAATCATCATTATTAACAATCTTATTAATATCCCACGTCAATTTTTATCTTTTTATTAACATTAAAGATTATCTCGTTCAATGGGTACCGGTACTCGAATACGAGTATCAATACAATACCCTTGGGTATTAGTACTTACATAAATAGTGATACAAATATTGCTCACTAGAAATACTAGATTTCTACAAGTACCGATACGGGTTGACCCGTACCGATACAACCCCCAATCACGTATCGGTACTGCTAAAGCTCGTACCGATACCATATTCACGGGTTCGTACACTTTTCTCGAGTTACAATATTTATTAAACTTAATCGATCTCTAAAGCTTATGAAAGACATTAAGGTTTGTTTACTAACGCGTTCAATCAATTAATATTAATTACCAGCTTCTTAATCATTTAAATCGAGTATTTGTCCCTTAAGCATAATACACATCAATCACGTTAATCTATTCGAGCAAGCATACAAGGCATCATAATTATCAACCAAACAATCTACCAGACAATTGTACGATTATTCAAATGATCCTACATGGTCTCTAAAGCTCATACGAGTCTTGAATATTCTCAAACTCCCCATGCATCTCATACATACAAGTCTCACAATATTAGTCTCAATACATGCTTATTTATCGTCTATATATTTTTTAGATACTAACACACAAGACGATCATATTTATGATGCTCATAAAGTAATAAGAGTTTGAGGTGTACTAACCTTAAGCCGATATCACTAAAATATTCATTCGAGCTTTCTAAATATTCCACTTGATCTGATATCTGACATTGAACTATTCTCATAAATATACGAATACAATATGTATTAATTTCCCATATTCTCTAAGCGATTCATAAGGACAAACGCGTAAAAATAGCTTATCGGGTTCAAATTTGGCAAAACGAACTACGTCAACAGACTCAAAACGTCGAGAAACCCTCAGGTAATGTCTACCAGAAAAAGTCAACAATCAACAATCAACAGCGACAACGGTTAACGACGTTGACGACGCGATCAACGGCGGCTCACGTCTCGGATGGCTGGTCAATGCGGCTTACAGCTTGGCTTGCGCGTCTTAGATGGCTCAACTGCCCAGAACAACACACAAGGGCAGCCGACGGCGGACGGCGACCAAACTTCACCGGACGACTGTCCTTGAGCTGGTGATTATGATGGTGGCCTGTATTCTTCGTTTTGGGCCCTCTAACCCCCTTAACTCAACAACCCAAAACTTTTCTTCTCCCACCCCATCCGATGACAGCTCTAGTGACGACGATGTTGATACCAGCAAACTCGTCTCGACGAGATGAACACAATGGCAATGGAGGTATCAATAACAGACGACCCAATCTCAGTAGATTAGAGATTAAAAACTCTCCCCTTATTTTCTCTCATTTCTTCTTCTCTCTCCCCCACTATCCACTTCTTTCCCTTTTTTCTTTATTATCTCTCCTCATAATATCCCCCCCTCTTTTTCCACCAACAACCCTATTTAAAATTTCAACTCTCTTCTCTAAAATAATGGGCCCAACATAACCACCTCATCTTGGGCTCTTAAAATAAAAGCTTATAATCTGGGTCCGAGACCCGGTTTATTAACCTAAAAATCTGGGTCGTTACATTTTTGGTGAAACAAAAACCTTATTCGGACTCAGCATGTCAAAATGAGCCTACCGGTGCAATTTAGGATTAAACGATTGTCGATTTTGAGACCAACGGTGGTGGTGATTTTTTTACATTTTTAAATTCAATAATAATAAAATCATTATTTGTTTTAATTATATATATATAATAATACGAAAAAAATTAAAAATAATAATAAAATATTCTAAAGTGACCAAAATAGGATCAATCTAAGAGTTCAGTTAGTAAATTAAAAATTTTAAAAGTTTAGTGACTAAAACTGGAGTGAGAAATAGTTAAATAATGCACTGTGTATTTTACCCTAAAAACAATTCTAACCTGACCTTAATGTTAAGGATTTTATGGATTAAGCGGTTTGAATTTTGAAATAAGGCAAGTTTCTGATTTAGTTAAGAAATCAGTCAGATTTCTGCGAAATTTGCTTAAATGGAATTCATGCGCGCGGGTAACGGGGGATAATCGTGTCGGCAAATAAGGCTAACTGAAAACGACGTCGTTCGTCGACTGGTTGACTTCCTTTTTCCCAGGTTGACTCTCCTCTCCATTTCCTTCCCGCACTATAAACCCTACTCAGATTCAGATCTCTTTCTCATTCTCAGTTTTTCCAAAATCTCCGATCTCTTCTCAAAAACTCATAATCGCGCCACCCAAAATGGCGTCGTTTCGACTCTTTCTAGCAATCTCCCTCTTTTCTCTCCTCCTCTTTGCAACCCTCACTCCATCACTCTCCAAAAACGACGACGTCGAGGACGACGAGGATCTCCGTTTCCTCGAAGAAACGGAGGGAAAAAGCGACACCGGTTCTCATGACTCTCACTTCAACGAGGAATACGATGACGACCAATACGGCGACTTGGAAGACGACGCAGACTTCAGGAACTTCCATGATTTCGAGGACTCCGATTCGAATCCGTACAAGGAACCCGACGTCGACGACAAGGACGTCGTTGTTTTAAAGCAAGGGAATTTCAGTGATTTCATCAAGAATAACAAGTTCGTGATGGTTGAGTTCTACGCGCCTTGGTGTGGGCATTGCCAGTCGTTGGCTCCGGATTACGCTGCGGCGGCGACGGAGTTGAAAGGGGAGGAAGTATCGTTGGCCAAGGTGGATGCCACGGAGGAGAATGAGCTTGCTCAAGAGTACGATGTGCAGGGTTTCCCCACTGTTTATTTCTTTGTCGATGGAGTGCATAAGCCTTACCCCGGTGCTAGAAACAAGTAAGTTTTGAATCCAAAAATAAAAGATCTAGGTTAATGAGTTTTCAATTATCTACTGTAATCGTAATTTGATTTTGTTTAATTATGGGGAAAATGTACAAATCAGAATCTGTTTGTTTTTGTTTAATTGAAGAACTTATTTACTTTTCTTTTAAATGGTTGAGACTAATGATTTAATCATTGATAATTAAGGGAGGCCATAGTCTCCTGGATTAAGAAGAAGACAGGACCTGGTATATACAACGTTACTACCATTGAGGAAGCTGAACGCATCTTGACATCTGAATCTAAAGTTGCCTTGGGTTACTTGAACTCTTTGGTGGTATGCTTTACCCCTCTCTAAGTTATTTTTATGTAGTGAATTATTGTTTTGTAAGATTTGGGTGACTTGATGATCAATCAACATCTTCCGATTTGTAATTCGAGGTTTTGAGTCAAATATTGTTACTGAGTCCTTGTATTATCATAGACTTGATCCACCTCCATATATAAATAAACCCGTTTCTTAGATGATGTAATATAAATTTGGCGTGTTTTAATGACAATAGGGTCCTGAGAGTGAGGAGCTTGCTGCAGCTTTGCGTCTTCAAGATGATGTCAGCTTCTATCAAACTGTGAATCCTGATGTTGCAAAGCTTTTCCACTTAGATCCTCAAGCTAAACGCCCTGCTTTGGTCTTAATTAAAAATGAGGCTGAAAAAATAAGCTACTTTGGTTAGTTTCTAAACATATGCAATATTGGTTGGAATCTTGATCTTACTTCTTAGTGGAAGTTTTACATCCAATTGTTTCATATAGCAGATGGTCAGTTTCTCAAGACTGCAATATCCGATTTTGTATTTTCCAACAAGCTTCCTTTGATTACGATATTTACTAGGGAAAGTGCTCCTGCAATTTTTGAAAGCGATATTAAGAAACAGGTATTTGTGTTAATAGCATTTCCTCTTGTTTCTGAACTTTTGGTCTATTCGTATTGTTGATATATGTTTTCATTAGCATTACTTCTATCATCTTATTGAAACTTCAAAATCATTTTTCTTCAAGGTGTTGCTGTTTGCCTCATCAAACATTTCTGAGAAGTGTATCCCATCATTCCAAGAAGCAGCCAAATTTTTCAAGGGAAAGGTAACAGTAAATCATCTAGCATAACTTAAAGTCCTCTTTATTATTGTACATGCTGATTTAATAAACTATTGAATTGTGTGGTTTCCGAAAGCTTCATCTCTCTAGCACCGTAGATGATGGCTTTGGTAACATATTACTAATACTTGTCGTATATGCCTATTTTCAGCTTATCTTTGTTTATGTGCAAGTGGATAATGAAGATTATGGAAGACCTGTTGCAGAATATTTTGGTGTCACTGGAGATGGTCCCAAAGTATGTCTCCCTCTGTCCTTTTTGAACCTCCCCCCTCCTGAATTATTTTTGGATGGAAGATGTGCGGAAGTGGTTAAGATTGTTGCGCTCTATTTGCAATGAATTTGATGTTCACTATGGTATTATTTGGTTATCATGCAGATCCTTGCGTTCACTGGAAATGAAGATAGTAGGAAGTTTTTCTTTGAAGCAGATGTGACAGTGGACAAAATTAAGGTTCTCCCTCTCTGTGTCTCACTATATTTAGCTTTATCGTACTCTCCTTAACGTGATTGGGAGACACCGAAACAGTATTTACTCTTTCAATCAACTTGTACGAAGTACTAGTTCAACTTAATTTTATGGTTCTACCTTTATGTAGGCTTTTGGGGAAGATTTTTTAGAAGAGAAGCTTAAACCTTTCTATAAGTCGGACCCAATTCCTGAAACTGTAAGTATCTTCCCATTATTGACTATGTCATTGTGGATTGTATTCTAACTTATGTTTCTATTTGTAGGTATTGTTTTTTGAATTTTTTGAACCTTTACCTCTATTTGATGCAGAATGATGGGGATGTGAAAATAGTTGTCGGCAATAACTTTGACGAAATTGTTTTAGATGAGTCAAAGGATGTACTTCTTGAGGTATTGCTGGAACCCAATATGGAAAAACAAAAAGCTTACTTATATCTTTCTTTCATCATGCTTATTTTGTTGAATGCTCTGAATACCAGATCTATGCACCTTGGTGTGGCCACTGCCAATCTCTCGAGCCCACATACAACAAGCTTGCCAAACATCTACGTGGCATTGACTCTCTGGTTATTGCTAAAATGGATGGGACAACAAACGAACATCCTAGGGCAAAGGTAAAATTAACATAAATCTGCACATCCACTTTCTTGTTAAGCCTGTAAAATCCTCCATTTCAGTTCCTATTTTGCACTTGAGCTTGAATGGAAATCCATATAATTTGGCAGTCTGATGGGTTCCCGACGATTCTATTCTTCCCAGCAGGAAACAAGAGTTTTGATCCCGTAAGTACTATACATATTATGTTCTGCTTACATCAACTCACCTATGAAATATTCTCTTTACAAACTGAATGAAAATGGCTGGGTAACACCGGGGCATTGCCAGATTACGGTGGACACTGATAGAACCGTGGTGGCTTTCTATAAATTCCTGAAGAAGCATGCTTCCATCCCTTTCAAGCTCCAAAACCCAGTTGCAGCACCCAAAGGGGAGCCAGCAGCAGCAGAAACCAAGACTGATGAATCAAAGGAGAGCGTTAAGAGCAGCAATGCCGCTGATTTGAAGGATGAGTTGTAAGTTGTAACATGATCAGGGGAGAGAGACCACAACGAGGAAATTACTTTTTTAATGACATCTTTAAGTTTGTCTTTTATGTGGTTAATTATCAATAGATAGATCAACGAGATAGGGACTGGAAAAAGAGGGATCCGAAAGTTGTCATGGTTTAAGTGTCCCTGTTCCGAGGATTACAATCGGCGTTTTTAGACGAAGAATAAAGCTCTAATTTCTATTCTTTCTTTATTGTTTTAGAACTCTAAATTTGACAATTTGGTCAGATTTATTTGAATTTAAAATTGATCCAGCCAATTTGATAATAACCTAAATTCAAACTAAAAATGGTTTCAATCTAAAGTTATTCACACTTGTAATAATGTAAACCGAAATCTAGAAGGATTTAACCTACAATAATCTAGATTTGAAATGCATTGTTAGACTTAAATTTCTAAAACCATGTACGATAAACTTGAATTAAAAATAATCTGTTTTTAAATAAATATAAATCTAAAATAATTTAAACTTAGTTATACATTTTTTTTTACTTTCGGAGCATTCTTTTTTTTGTCAAAATAAATGTCTAAAACTTATTTCATTATCACTCCCATGTAATGATTAAAAACTTACACGTGAAATACAAAAAAAAAACGATATAATTTAAGCACTTTTTATTTTTTTAAAAAAAAAATCAAACACTTGAAGCAAAAATACCTAATTTGAGTACTTAATTATTTTTTTTTACTTTTTTACTGTCGTTATCCAAACATAATAACAAAGTAAATTTTAAACATTTTTTGTCAAAGAAAAAAAGTAGACATCTAAAGTGAAAAAAATATAAAGAAAAAAAGTAGACATCTAAAGTGAAAAAAAATATAACTTACACGTTTATTTTATAATTAAGCCATCATTTTTTTTTGAATATGCTGGTGTGATTACAAAGTAATATCTGTTTATTTTTTTAACATTTTAATAATGCACACACACCGTGTACGCGTGATGCTCAAATTCAGATCATCTGAATAAAATACATCATTTTTTGCTACTAGAACTTCTCCGCCCACTCCACGGGTTCTTAAGCCATCCAATTTATATGCATAAGTTTGCGTTGTTACAAGTAACGAGAAATGCATATTGGGTGGGAATTTAGGAAGGGTGAAGCTGAACATATGAAGTCATGTGCCATGATCCACGAGATTCGGGTCCACCGAGGATCGTGTTTCCCATTACTGCCAACTGTAAATTAATCATCATACATTAAGTTAGCTTCGATGGCTGAAATTTCTATATCTTTCTGTAAATGGGTCCAAATCCAACCAATCTAAGTACATATTTTTTATTGCATAGTTGATTTCTTCTCCTAATTTGCCATTATTTAGTTTTCATCTCCCCAAGAAATTATTGGCCTTTACGATGACGCACATAATGAGCTTCCAAATTCAACAAGATTGCATCTATATTGCCTTGTTTACCTTACTAGAACATTATTATATCTAATATTTTTTGAAATTAACTTTTCTTACTGAAAAAAAAAGTAAATGATGATTGAACTTAACAATTGGATTCAATAAAAAGCGGATAATATTCATTCTAGAAGATCCGAGTTCAATCGCTATGTTTGCAAGGTGTGTGCGTATTGTCAAGGGATTAATAATATATATATGAACATATACTACCTTATAATTACTTTTAGATTATTCAAAAAAAATTATGATTTTGTTATATAAACCGTCAATAGATCATGACAAAATCAACTTAACAACTCTCCTTTTCATATCAATTACATCTCAAGACGAACATAATAAGGATTTTAATAACTAATTATTAAATTTTTTAAAATTTTAGAGACAAGATCCCTCTAACCATTTTGGTCCGTCTCTATCACCTTATATAGTAGGATATCATTCTAAATGAATCCACGTGAAACTATTCTTCCTTTACGTAAATATCATTCATCATTCAAAATACTCCCAAAACTCTCTTTTTTTTTTCTTCTAATAGTCTAAAATTAATTATAAGGTAGTATCTGTTTATAAATATTTTTAATCTTTTGACAATGCACATACACATTGTAAACAAACTGATTTGAACTCGTATCGCTTAGAATGAACATCATCCGCTTTTCCACTGAGACACTTATTAGATTCTCCCAAACTCTATTTTCCTAATGAAACTTTGCTTAGACCTCATCAAAACTAAACTCTTTTAAACTTATCAAAACTAGGGATAACAATGGGGCGGGGCGGGGTGGGGATGGTTTTGCATTCCTAACTCCGTCTCTAACACTTGAGGGTACGGTTTTGGGAATCTCATTAAATGTTTCGGGGAATTTTTTTGTCCCCATACTTATCCCTTACGGATTCCCACGATTTTTGGTTAATTTCCGTACCCAAAAAAATAAACAAAAAAATAATATATTAAAACAAATACTCAACATTTAATCTCTAAAATTACAAACATAAATGATAAATTTAATTTTACCAACAACAAACAAACCATTTCAAAACTATAAAAACATGACTAAAATATTAACTATTAAAACATGACAGCCTGCACTAACTTTAAAAGAAAATATGTAACTAATAATCCACAATTCCAAATTATGATCCAGTTGTTCTAAAATGAACTAGATTCGATAATCTTTCCAACCATATAAATTATATCTTTTAATTTTACTCGTACGATTTATGACAAATTTCTAAAATCACTGCCATTGTTGTTTTTAGAAACAATCTACGGTCCTTTCTTCTGATATTTGCTCACTAAAAATTAATAATTCCTCATATATAACTCGAAATCAAGAACAATTTGTTTTAAACAAATCTGGACTTCCATATTGTTATAGAAATATAAGACTCACTTCTTGATTTATCTTGTGAATTTTTTTGATGATTTTTCCAAATCCCTGCTAAATTGTTTTCTAAGAAATATGTTGCCAAATTTCTATATCCTTTCAACATTCAAATATTCATATTTTATAAATATATATCGAAATTGATCATCGCGTATTTTAAACAAAACTAAACTAAATCGCGTTTACAATTATATATATACCACTTTCTAATTATTTTTTATAGAATTTACTGAGAATTTCTAAACTTACTCCAACTGGTCATACTAAGGTTATGAGAGATTAAATTTTTCTTAAAAATAGGTAAATTACCCTTATATCCATCGAACATTGTAAAATATTTTGGATCCCTGTGGATATTTTTCGGGGATCCCCACGGTGATTTATACGGGTACGGTTCGGTTATCCCCACGGTTCGAATATATCAATCTCCGTCCACATCCCCATTTGAGCTTCGGTGATAAAATTTTACCCGTCCCCATCCTCGTGGGTGAGGAGTTCAATTATTTCTCATAATCGTTGGTTCAGATCCCCACAATTTTCGGTTATTCTCCACCTTATTGCCATCCCTAACCAAAACCTTCGATAATGACTCTCGATAGGACAAAAATTCTTTGTCCATTTTCGATACTCATTTCTGTGTCCAACACTAAAAAATATATTTTAAACTCTAACCTTAAATTTTAAATCTTAAACTCTAAAAAAGACATCATATTCCTAAATCCTAACCTTAAACCATAATCCTAAATCTAATTTTTTAGTACGAGTGCTTGAAATTTCTATTCCTCTCGATATCCATGTGAACCGTCTCTAATCTCAAATCTCACCCCTTATATAACACATAGTTTTCATTAAAGAAAAATTATGCATATAATATTCTCCCAATATTTTGTACCTATAACATTTTACATATAAATAAATCGAACCAAATGAAAACAAAAATTAATTGAATTAAATCAACATCTCAAAAGTAGACATCAAATACGACAAATCATTTTCCAATGGCATTGTTAATTAACCACTAACATTTCTTAATAATTACCGATTACAAATTTTGAAATACAATTAAAAAAAAAGAAGAGAAAAAGATGGTTGTTGTTGCCTTGACCTGCTTTTTAAAATCATGGCTTTGTAGCAGAATCAATCACTTTCGTATCCTTTAATCGCTCATTAAATTCCCATATTACTTGATCATTAAGTCCCTTAAATCCCTCACCAAAGCCTCTCTTTAATTCATTGTTTGGCTCCGTTCCGTTCTCACTTTCCTTCCTTCCGACGTCTACTCGAAGTTTTACATTACTATTTCATTTTCACACCTAAATTCCCGTTCCCCGTTTTCTTCCTTTTCCTCCTTAAATTCCTTCCCAAAGCCTACTTCGTATTGAAACTTCCCCTGTATCTTCAATTTTCCCTCATTTTCAACTGCATTTTTTTTTCAATATTCAGATTGGTGAAATGGCGAAGGTCGGGTTTTTTCTTACCGTTGTTTTGTTCTTTGTTGTTAAGCTCACCTTCGCTGCCTATTCGCCTGCGCCTGCGCCGTCTCTCGGTGCAGATTCATCGCCGCATCTCGCTCTTACTCCGGTGTCTGGATCACCTTACTTCGCACCATCAATCTCACCGATGATAGCTGCTTCGCCGCCGGCGCCAATGTATCCATCTCCATCAGATCTGGCGCTAGGAAACTCACCCGCTAGTTCTCATGCTCCTTCGCCGTACGATGCAAGCGACATCGTGCACGGAAACAGCAACGCAGAAGGAAGGGAAGAGAAGGCCGGTGGTGAAGAAGGAATGAGCGGCGGAAAAAAGGCGGGAGTCGTGATTTCTGTGGTGGCTGCAGCGTGTTTGGTTGGCTTCGGTGGATTAGTTTACAAGAAGAGGCAAGAAAACATCAGGAGAGCTCAGTACGGATTCGCCGCCAGAAGGGAAATTCTGTGAAGAAGAAGAAGAAGAAGAATAACAGTACAGATTTAACAAAAAGAGATTACAAAAAGGTTTATATTCAAATTTATTACTTGCATTTGATTATCATTTGCTATTATAGTTCTCCTGCTCTCATCTGCACTATTATTATTATTATTATTATTATTATTATTATTATTATTATTATTATTATTATTATTATTATTATTATTATCTAGTGTAAGTCACTTGAATTAGATTATATGTAAAATCGCAGATCCTATTCCAATCTAAATTCCTTTTGCTTTCATTTTTCTTAAAGCTAAGCCCTAATAGATTTTGATTTGAAAAATACTGATGACACGGGGATATTAACGTCGAGATTTCATTATTTGAATTCACTTATTAAAATATGGGTAAACTACACTCATGACTATTGAACTGTTAAACCGATTCTATTTTGATCATCAAATTAAAAATTTTATCAATCAATCCGCCGACTATTATAGTCCTATTTAATATCGTTAATTTTAAATGGCCGTTAAAAAAATAATATAATTATATATTTAAACTCCTATATTTATACATACAATTTAATTATAATTTTAATATAAAATAATTTTAATCCTACAATATTTCTCTCTTCAAAGAAAACCCATCAAAACTTGCAGATGGGTTTTTCAAAACAATGCCAAATTGCATGTATATATTTCATTACATACCCTTTTCCAAGCACATTACAACGAGCTGCGGATACACCATTGTGCATGGTAGGTTATTTTACCTATCATTAAAATATAGAATAAACTATATTGGTAATCATTATATTTTTAAGATGTTTTTACTTTGGTCATTGAAATCAATTTTTTTATTATAGTTACTAAACTTTTAATTTATTTTCATTATAGTCACTGTCATTAATCCGTTAAGAAATACTGATGTGACACGTTAAAGTATTCTTCTAAAAAAGAATCCTAATTTTCTAAATTTATAAATATTGTCAAGGCCAAAATTTCGATTAACGAAACAGTAGTCGATCAATCCCAAATGTGGGAAAGATTTGTTTTGCCATAAGTTTAACATAGTTTAGTTTCAAGTTGATCTGGCAGTTAACATTGATGAATCAGAACTAAAAATTTAAATTGAAATTAAAAAATTAACTTTTCAATCTATCATTGTTAACCATCAGATCAGCTTGAAACTAAACTATATTAAACTTTTGGCTAAGCGAATCCTTCCCACCATTGGAATTGATTGGTGACGTCTCCATACATCGGAACTTTGGCCTTGGTGGTAGTTGTAAATTTAAAAAATTAAAGTTCTTTTTGGGCAGAAGACGTTCACATGCCACTCCAGCTTTTTCTTAATGTAATGACCATAATAAAATCGAATTAAAAGTTTACTTATTGTAATAAAAGTTTTTCGATTTCAGTAACAAAAGTGAAAGCGTCCTATAAGTTCAGTGACTACTAGTGTAGTTTATCTTAAAAAATATTAAGTATTTTTTGTTTAAATGAAATGCCAACTTTTTTTTGTTTTTTGCTTTGAGCTCCTAAACTATTTTTGGTCAAAACAAATATCTAAACTATCAGCCTATAACTATTGTAAGTATACTTGTTAGTCCTCTTAACAATTTTTGGTTATATACATTGACAATCATGTTAAATAATTTAATTAAAATTTTTTATTTAAATTGTAAAAATAATTATAATTTATTTTTAATAATAAAACTTATAGAATATTTTTTAGTTCTAAAATAAACATGTTTGCCTCCGAAAACATTTTTTAATCATGTAATCATCTTCATTTGGAAAAGCTCTTATGGTTCAAACCATTTTGAAACCTAAATTCCTTTTCAATTTTTTTTTTGTTTCCTATAAATTATAATCATTTGAAACTAAAAACGATTTTGATTTGTAAATTTTTTGAAAAATAATAGAACTCCAAATCAATTTTGAAATATAAAATTTATGCTTTCTTACGCAACAATTGCCACTATCAATACTTAATTTCACTAGAGTAAATTTTTCTATTCTCTAAAACAATATTACACCAGTGCAAGATAGTTATAGTCTCTTAAACATATTTATACGGTATAGATTGGTTTTTCAATGTCAATATGTCTATAACTATAAATCACATTTGCTTGCACTAAAACTACTTTAATCAATACATTATTACATCGGTGTAAATTGATTCTAAATTATTACATTGATCGGTGAACTACCAAGTTTAAATTTTTAAATCCGCCTTTATTATAACCTAATTCATTATAGTGTCTTGCCTTTAGAGACGAACATCAAAGACCCCAACATGATTTGTGGTTATTTAACCAATCCTTTTCATTCGGCCTAAACGATGTCGCAATGTTCGAGAGCCCACCGGATTTACATTAGAGAAGCCTCCATTATTCGGATTTGGATAAATTACATATTAGTGTGAGAACCTGCATGTTCGGCTCCCAGGGAACGAAATCAACTCATCGCCCATCACCAACAGAGCCTGCACTTTGCTGGACCTGGTTTACGTTATTAGGATCCATCCGAGGTGAACTACGCTGTTGCTGCTCTGACCGAGCCTGCTGCCGTCTTCTTCTGCATCGTAGGATCTCGACAACAAAGGAACTCCCACTCATTGTGACACCAAATCCAGAAAACGTCGCGAGGATAATCGATAGAATTGCTTGTATTTTCACCTGCACGGCACAAAACATTAAAAAGAATGGATTTTATTCGACTATGTTTAGAATGTTCCATTTTGATACAAAAATGAAGCAATAGAGCTAAAAAATGCGAGTATCCGCAGTTTGAATCCTAACGTCTCAAACATGAGCAAAGATAGACGCTTACCGTTGAATAAAATATATGGGCAAAGACAACCACCAAAACAAATTGAATTGAGGCGTAAAGCCACACAAATATTCGCGTCACTGAATACAAAAAGTAAAGCAATTTTTAAGTCAGAAAATCTTAAGATAAACAGTTTACCGGAATTTCTTATCGACATTTGTATTCCCTATAGAATTAGGAGTTGCAATTTTCATCGATATACTTTCCCAGCCAAGTCTACTACAGTTTCCGTTATCGACTGCAAGTGTCATCTATGTGTCCAAGCATGCATTCTAACTTAATAGATACGGAGTTTAAAGATGAAACGAGTCTTACAAACAGAAACTTAGACCAATTGGGGGTGACCAATTTCTATTTTTCAGGTGGATGGACACGATGTGTCCCTACTGGCTACCACGTCCAGAAATATATGTGTGTCTGTGCGTTTACCGGACATCGGCAACGGTAATTATGTAGCGGAAGAAATTGTGCGAGCCTACCCATTGTTGACAAAACCAAGGATGAAAGAAGGCCTAGCACACAAGAGAATGGAAGAGATATAGCAATTGCACCGATGCCCATTTCTTCAACCTGCAGGCAAACGAATAATATATGAGGATATAAAGTAGTAAAAACCGGGGAAATATATGAATGAGGAACTGCTTATCCTACCAGAAGCTGCTCAAGAAAACAAAAATACGTAAGCATGCTGATGAAAACAAGAACAGGGACCTCATGCCAAACCCTGCAAACAGCTAATCGAGATTGTTAGTCTCCCTACTTTCATTTATCGGGTTCACAGTATAGAAGATCATGAAAACAGAAATATGTTACGGTGATGGAACAGGTGAGTGTTGAAATGAATTAGATAGAAAGACTCATTAAACTCGTAAAAGACCCTTGTTTCGGATTCAACAATGAAGTGCATAACTTCGAATGAGTGATCCAATACTAGCCGAGACAAATACCTAGAAGTCATGTGTACGATGAGGAGAAAACCCAGCGAATCGGTAACGGATTGATTGTTTACCTGAATCCGGGAACATCAGGCTGAAGTCCTCTGATAGCTGCAGCATTTCGAGCCCGAGTACTTTGGATTCGTAAAAGAGTGACAGGTAGGTTCTGGACCTCTTGCCTACACACATCACAGATCTTGTTCCCTTTGATGGTAAACCATTTTACGGCACAGTCTTTGTGTGCCAAAGCAAGTTCGCCTTTGCAGCTGCACTCCATCTTAAGCGTCTCACCTCCTTCACATAGCTCGACCATACAAATTCGACATACGGCCTCGTCTTCAGGTATGTCCTCACCCTCACTGTCTTCTGTATAATGAGATAATGTTAAGACATCAGCATACGACAGTAAGGAGTAAAAAATGTAAAATGCTAATCAGTGGGGTTCTGGACAAGCGCAATAAGAGCGACCGCACAGGACCCCGACAGAGAGGGATCCAAAATAAAGAATTTAAGTTAAATAGTTATAAAAAATTATAAATTTGTATATATAATTATGTGCATATATATATAACAATTATCTAAAACTTTAAACATGAAAAAAAAAATGACACTTTTTAAGTGAAAATATTTGATTTTTAAATGTTTACAAGTCAATTTTTTGTTGCTCAAGAGGATAATATAATAATATTTTTCTATTACCGATTATAAATTAAGGGTCGTACTTTAAAATTTGCACAAAGCTCCTAAAATCTTTGAACCGCCCCTATGCTAACAGGAATATGGCCTCAGGCAACTTCGCAAACTTGGAACTTATGAATACACATACATAAATGCATAGATAAAGAAAACGAAGTACTAGCATCAGGTCCCGCAGAAGAATTCGAACTTATTTCTCCTTCCTTTACTCGTGGAGTCAAGGGAACTACTCGAAAAAATGAATCCATTCTCCTTAAGTTTCCTTCTTTGCGGTTGACAGGAACCGAAAGCGATCGAGAAATCTGCCGTGTACTGCCTTTTCTCTGCAAATGAACTAACAACTTCAATTAACAAACATTCCAAATCCTTGCTCAATACCATAAAGAATTAAGATCAACACAATAAACTAGTCACAATCATGACACAACATCACAAAAACTTACACTAGAATTTACAGAGCCACTTAGGCTTCCAATGCTTCCGGACTCTGAGTTCGAATGTGTAATACGAGTTACGGGCAACGACGATGTCCTTTTCATCCGAGGACTTCTAAATATCTTTGAAAGTGACAATGTCCTTGCAATGGAGGGTTTCTCCCTTCGTGAAGAGGGAGAAGAATTTGGAGCAAACATTGCAGCCTTTTCAACATCCGAATCAGGATTTCTACTCTTGAAGCTTAATTTTGGTAAGAGACTCTTCAAGGACGATTTGCCTCTCGATGTGGAAGGACCCGAGGATCCCGCAATTCTCGAATCGGATGGACTAGGTGTCAAGAGAAAATTCACTTTCCTGGGAGTCAAACAAGGTGTTGGGGGCATCTTTATGGTGACAGATTCTTGAAAGGGGTCTTCCAAAGTTCTTGAGGGTATCTCTAGAACCAGATTGTTTCGCTTTCGATTATGAGCATGAGTCGTTTCCTCGGTTATTCCTAATGAATCTCCAACCTGAAAAACAGACAACAATGATTAATCATTATGCAAGAAAATATACAAAGAAAACAACACTTGATAGACTACATGATCACCAGCTAGCCATCTTTCTTCAAAATTATCACAAGAAAGAAGCTTTAAACATTTATATACAGATATATATATATATATATATATATATATTTATGTATGTATACATACATGTATGCAAAAGAAGTGCAGATTTTAATGCAAGGGGGGCTGAAAATTACTTTGCAATTGGCACATAAACCAGTTCTTAAGTATGGGCCAGGGGAATAATGTACCAACAGATGTTTATATAAGACCAAAGATGAACAGATCTTAACCGACATAGAAACAGGGAAAAAAACTTGACGAAAAAACACCCAAAATCAAAATTCAAAGGTTGTCTGAAGGGATGCAAGGAACTAGACCAACCCCTTGTTTTTTGCAACAAGAAAATGAATTCAAACATGAGAAACAATCAAATCATAGTTGAAGGTCGCCATAAAAAATACTCTCCAAGGTCTAAACTCAGATACAGCACTGCTCAACCAAATAAAAAAGAAAATTAAATATAAAATTACATGACTCAAAACTGAAACAAAATAAACTGGAAAATACCTGCTGAACATTATGTTCCTCCTCCATAGCTGTCTCTTGGGACCCCAATTCTTTAATCAACAAAATCAAAGAAAACAAGCAAGCACTAAAGAAGAATATATATATATATATATATATATATGTATGTATGTGGATTTCTTTGAACTCTAAAGGATACCAAAAAGAAGAAAAAAAGGAGTAGAGTTGTAGGATTTTTTGGAGGTTCTTTTGAGAAGTGTGGCAGATGAAGAGGTTTTCAAGTAATGAAAGAGTGTCATTTAAGGCAAAAGCTGGTGGGGGAATATGGGTTATGGATATGGCCTACAACTACAGTACACAGCATCAACTGATGTCATAAATTAACACTTGTTTTTATTTGAATTCATAATATTCTCCGGCAGAGTTATTGTAAGGAAACAAACGTAGCCGAGGGTGAAACTTGATGATGATATTCTAATCATGCTACTTTGTTCTTAATGGAAACAAAAGTATTACTCATAAGTGCAGACGTTATATGCACGATATCGAACCATAAATAAAGGGTAAAGCTTAAAGAGCCAATCTTTATCCATGGAAGTGTGTCCAATATTATACTTTTGGGTAGAACAGTAGATAGTACAACATGATTATAGACGGGATGGAAGTAGAATTTTATGTCGGAAGATACGAATTTTTATAAAATCATCCTAGAGATTTAAGAACGTGAAATAACAAAGTTTGAAGCGTATAAAATTAAACTAATAAAAAATATAATGAAAATATCTAAATTATATTCTCTTCAACCCAGTGTAGAAAAAGAAGATAAAAAAGTTGGTCCTGTGTAAGATTCTGGGAATAAAGCCTGTGGTAGGTTTGAGACTCATCACTGAAAGTGGCCTGAAAAATGGAAGTTGGCCATGCCTTACTGCCTTTTGTTTTTGACACAGAAACCACAGCATCTGGTTTTGGACTTTTTGAAAGTAGGAGCTTGTGTTGTGTTGAAATTTTTGTCCAAAGAGAACACTAACCAGTCAACTTGGGCGTCTCTTTGATTACTTCTTTTGTCTCGGCGAATGTGATCCTTCATTTGTCCATTTTCAGTCCACTACTTTACTGTTTCAGTTTTCATGCTCATTCCTAACTTTAAGGCAGTAATAAATTAAATTAAATTAAATTAAATTAAATTAAATTAAATTAAATTAAATTAAATGGTGTAGGAGTTTGCAACTTTTCTGCAGAGCATTAGTGGAACACTGCAATCAAGTAAGGTGGCAAGAAAGACTTCTAAAAAGGACAAAGCAGCAAATATTTAAATTGTGGTTACGATGTAATTGTATTTATCGCGGTTGCAGACTTAACGGATGTTATAAAAATTATTAGATTATTATCGTTATAATTTTTTCAAAGAACATATACTATTGAGGATATAATGATTACGAATATCGTAATTTCGGATGATGCCAAAATCTCTATATAAGAACCGTGCTCGTTATAGCAGTCAACTCGTGAACCGTTATTTAAATTCAAAGTAGCCCTAAATTTAGTAGATTATTTTATTATTAATCTCATGAATTGTTAAACTTTTCTCTATTTAATCCTTGTGAGAATATGCTACTCTTAGATTGTCACATTATTACCTAATAAATTTTTAAAAGAAAAACTATTAACATTTTTATTATATGGTACAAACTTAGATTGTCATATCATAACTTGAAAACTGAATCCAAATCAAGGACTAAATTAAGAAAATTATTAAATTTTAAGACTAATATGAATATAAAAAAGTTGAATAAACAAATTGAACAAAAAAACTCATCAAATTTAATGGTTAAATATTACTTTATTCCCTTCCAAAAATGATGGGAAAATAAATAATTTGGATGAAAAAATTGACGAGGGCAATTAAGATATTGTCAAAATCCAAGGGGGAGAAATGGACAATGGAGGGACCCCAAACAAGAATTTATATTTTAATGGCTGCTAAGTGCTGTAATTATTAAAGACTTGATATCAAAGTCCACTAAGCCAATTAAGGATGTAAAAAGCTTACTCGACTCAAACATTCGACTGAAACCTGCTCGAATTAGAACTTGTTTTGACCTGAGAAAGCGATAATTCGAAACCGTGCTGTAATTGACTATTGTTGACCCGAATCCGAGTTATACCTGATACTATAGTAACTGAACCCGACCTGCATCCGACCGAGAACGACCTAAACACGAATTGAACATGCTACTGTGGAGTCGGAACCTGACCTGCACCCGAATGATACGAACCCGAACCCAAGCTAACCTGGCAAATAACCGATATTATCCGACTGAAACGACATGAGATCCGATTTTACCCGACCTGTTTTGAACTGAACTGATTTGACCTAGCTTGATATTATTATTTACCTGACCTGTAATTGAAGAAGTCTATGATTTGATGATTTTCAAAAAAAATATGAAGTATTTGAGAAATTATGAATTTATTATATTATAATGTGAGAAACTAATTTTTTACCATTTAAATTATTAATTATTAATTTTTTTCTTAAATAATTCAATTATTGATTATTAATTTATTATATTATATAAGAATATATATACATATATAATCAATTTAAAGTGTTGATAAATGTAAACTATATTTATCTCTTTGTTCTAATTTCTAAACAATTAAATAAATTTATCTTGAATAAAAAAATCTAAAAAAGAAAAGAAACAAAAAAATTATATTTTTATATTTTTTTAATCAAATCACACTGCTAAAGTCACTTCTTAAATATAAGATTCAAAGCTCTAAATTGATAGACTCTTTTTGTTGTTTAGTTAGCAAGAAAATGTAAGTTTACATTATAAAAAATTAAAGCTTTAGATGCCAACATTTTCCCTTACGAATAGAAATGTTAGAAGGGTTTGAAACTACTTATTAATTTGATAAAAATCAAATGTTAGAAGATTAACCATTTACAAATTTTTTAAATTCATAGTTATAATTGAAAAAACCGTAATTTTTAATTATCATATGCAAAATTATGTTAACACAAATTAATTAAAACTTTACAATGATAGAAGCCTAGGAGAACCAGAGTTAGAAGCTTAAAACTTTACAATGCTAGAAGCTTAGGAGGTGGTTTGAACTTTGAAAGACTCAGTAATGTTTTTAAATAAAGTTTTAATTAATAACTTATACAATATTAAGTTACAAATGTATAAATTGAAATTAAGAAATAAGATAATATTGAATTTATTACAACTTAGTAAATTTAAAAATTACAAATGAATAAAGTAATTTTTTAACTTTTAAGCTCTTAGATCTTATAGCAAAAGTTTTACAAGATTAAATGCTCGACTTTGCCATCAGAAATTTCTTCATCGAGCTTTCAAAAGATCTAAATGCTACCATCATAGTTAAATTATGGGTAACGTATAAGCTTTGAAGGCCAAAGTGAAACCAACATAATTTAACCAAGTGCAACTACTTAGATAAGAAAAATAACAAAACTAACATAATTTAACCAAGCCAGCAACCAGCAACAGGCAGCAATCATCAAGCAGTTAATCCATTCCATAGGCAGACAACAAGTAGTACAATAACAGTAACCCAAATTAACAAAAAGGTCATACCCTAAAACTGAATAAAACAATAATTTTTATTCATTCAGAACAAACACATAGTGGTAAAGCCAAGGGAATTCGATGGCCAGCAATGCCAAATATTTTCGACTTTACCAAACCTTTACAGTCCATAGAAATAGGATAAAACAGCTTATAACATGAATAGAGTACAAGCTTATACCAAAGTTAAGCAAAAGAAGTATACCATAAGCATTAATGTGCTTGTTGTAAAGGTACTGCAAAAATAGAATCACAAACCATTTTCAAAAATTAATAAACATAAAAATTAGAAAACTAATTTAAATGGTTAACCTTAAACGGGAAGTGAATCTTCACCAAGACTAAAGACTGAAGAATCATTAATCACAGTAAGATAATCTTCATCCTTTTCCTTCGATTCAAAATCATACAACCAATTACGGGTTGTTACAAATATCTCAATATTTTTATGTAAGAGTTTGGCTTTCAACTTGTTCAAAATCCGACCCCATGCTAAATGAAGATCCGGAAGCAACTGAAGTGATTGGAATGGCTAAAATATCTTTCACCATGCGTGAAAGTACTAGAAAAGAAACAGTTTGTGCTTTCCAATACTCTAAAATATCAAACTCAACATCTTCAGTACGAGGGATAAGAGGCAAATTAATATAGGAGTCAACATCAGATTTTTTACTCCTAGAAGCAGCTAAATTGACATCAAAATTCTAACATAAAAAAGATAAAAAGTTAATTAAAATTGTGAAAACAGAAACTTAAGTGAACTTTAAGAAAATAAAAACCGACCTGAAATAGAATGGATTTTTTAAATGTTCGAGGCCGACTAAAACTTGACATACTTTGAGATGAGTTACTTTGGATAGAAGAAAAGAAAAAGAAAAAAAAGGAAGTGCAGATTTTGAATAATATATATATATATATATATATATTAACAAACTCAGTATATACAACACCTACTGTAACACCCTAAAAACCGGTCTATTTAGAATTGGGTTCTGGCGATCGAAAACCCTACACCGAAAAGGTTCAAATATTGCATTGACTTTGACTATGTGGTCAATTACTTTGATTTTGGACTCTAATTGAGTTAATTTATTTTTAAGGACCTTATTGGATACATTAAAAAGCTAGTTAGTGGCTAAATTGTAAAAATTAAAAGTTTTAGGGGTAAAAGTATAAAGTTTAAGAAGTTGAGGGACCACCCTCGTAAGTTTTCCATTATTTGTGATGATTCACCTCTTAGCTTGCCTTCATCCCATGTGAAGGTGACCCAAGATGATAGAAAGGTGATAAATTTATGGCTAATTATTAGCCTCAAAATGTGTAAAATAATGAAAAGATGGAAATTATTAAACAATTGAAATTTCCCTCTTATGAGGGAAATCTTTCGATTGTTTAAGGGAGGAAGTAGGTGTTTTAAAACTCTTTACAAAAACTACCGAACCTATCTTTTTTGATATCACCGCCAATCTTCATCATCATCTTTCTTTAAGCAAGCATCTTCCCACCTTTAAGCTAGCACCTCCATTGTCGAACTTCTCAAGATTCAATTTTGTTTCGATCCATTGATTCCATCATGTAGCCATTGATTTGGTAAGCTAAAACCCTCAAACGATGGATAGATTCCATAGATCATTGAGGTTTAATTTTGAGTGGAAGCTATTGAGCACCTAAGTTAAACCCATGACCATCAAGGCTTTAATCCATGGATATCTAATAGCTAATAGCTATTTCAAGTTTAACTATTAACTTCGATATTGTTGTATTAATTTTAACACTTCCTATTGTTTTACCTAGCTCAAGAGTTAGAGAAAGAAGGGTCACCATCTCCATCAAAAGCTAGGAATAAGGGAGTGGTCATCTTAAGAGCTTCAAAAAGTAATGTGAGTGTAGTCAGGTCTCGAGAATAGGCTAGGTGCCTTTCCCGATTTCATTGATATTGAATATTACATCGCTAACATTGTTTCAAGGTATTATTGCATCGAAACCTCTTTGGAGGCAATATTGGTAAGCATTGGTAAGTTTATTGCATTGAGTATTGTCTATTGAGCCATTGTCATTGCCATTAATGTTATTGAAATATTGATACATAGATATATTGTTCATTGAATATCGATATTGAATTATCGACATTGATATTGTCATTTTTATAATCATTGAACAATGGTATTGTCATTGTTATGGTCATTATTATAGACATCGGTCATTGATATTGTCATTGTCATCGAATTATTGCCATAAACATTGTCATTGTCATCGAACATCGACATTAATATTGTTATTGCCATTGAAGTATTGATATCGACATTGATATTTCTATTGCTATCGACATTGATATTGACACAATTAATGCCATCAATATGGCTATTATCATTGTTATTGCCATCGACATCGTTATTGTTATTAAACCCTAGATTCGAAAGGACTTTGAATACAATTGACATGTCATAGAATTTATGATCTCATTGGTACGGGTGGACTACAGTTCTTGGGCTACGACCTTTATTGTGGCGAGGCGGAGGGATGTTTGGATTATTGGTTAATTGGCAAGGAGGAAGGACTAGACCATTCATTGATTTGGCAAGGCGTAGGAATTCGTGTATCCACTATCTTGTTTTGATCCAAGGGAACACTATTGATATATGTCAAATATGTTATTGAATATAGTCATAGCATTGATATTGACATAGCATTGAAATTACCATAACATTGATATTGTCACAACATTGATATTGCCATAGCATTGATATTGCCATAGTGTTGATATTGCCATAGCGTTGACATTGTCATAGTATGATTTGTTATGCATTTTATTGATATTGCCATTAATTTTGACTACCTCACTAGGCAAAGTATGCCTAATGCATTTCATCTCATGCATTTCAGGTTAAGGAAGACTTTTGCAAGAGATTGGAATGGTTGAAGGTTTTAGCAAGTCACAACGAGCATAGAATAATGTTCATTATCCTTACAAACTCCTAGAATGGTGGAAAAGTAGTTAAACTAACCACTTATAGCCATTTTGTTGTGTATAAGTTGCATATGGTATGTATAATCTTAAAAGGCCTAAAATGTTGTTTTGAAATTGGCTAAAGGTGGTCAAATATGCATATTTGGCCTAAGAAGATAAAAACCCTTCAAATGGATTCATATGACTATGAAATTTGGTATGGAAGTAGAATATGGTTAATTAAACTTGCCTATAAAATTTTATAGGATTTAGACATTGTATGATAGGTCAAA
Source organism: Hibiscus mutabilis (assembly GCA_019671005.1). Taxonomy (NCBI): domain Eukaryota; kingdom Viridiplantae; phylum Streptophyta; class Magnoliopsida; order Malvales; family Malvaceae; genus Hibiscus; species Hibiscus mutabilis. The sequence goes on along the minus strand of CM033729.1, from coordinate 5,768,890 downwards.
ATAGATAAAAACCAGACCTAACATGTTATTACAGACCCTGTCGTACTGATATGGGTGATGACATATTGGTACGAGTATGCATTTTTTGACCAGGTCAATGCTAATCAACAAGGCGTATCGATACTGCCTTAGGCGTATCGGTGCAGATTTTTGACACTGGAAAATTGTTGTATCCGGGTATCAATACGATCCTGTAGGTACCAATACCCTATTTAATCCAATTTGGGAATTTGGGCACCCATACCGGTACAGATATACCCGTATCGATACCAACTTGAGTTTGAAAGAAATAATATTCCTAACATTAAGGGCGTATCGATATTGACCAAAGTGTATCGATACGCAAAATGGCCACTAGAATTCGATAATATGTGAATTATGCATGGCTTACCGATACGTCCCCCCGAGTATCGGTACCAATACAGGTAAGTTGATTAAAACCTGTAAGACAAGTTTTGAAAAATTACATAATGGTCATTGTTTATTAAATGGCTTAATTGACTAGGTAAATGACCTCTGATTGGGATGAAAATTTACATGCCCTCTATTTATAGATTAAATTTCATATTGGTAAGTTTAATTTCTGGAAAAGACCTCTAAATTACTAAAATTATAGAGTAGTCCTTGAGACTTATACAAAAATTTAAAATTAGTCTTAAATTGGTGGTTATAGTCTTGTAGGTATAGTCGTTCCATTGTATTGAATTAGTAATGTTTAAAGACACCAAAATGAATATCGTATTGCCTATGATTCACTAATTTAATGAATAATTATTAAAACATTGTACCGATCACCGTATTAAACTCCAATAACATACTTCGACCCGGTTCTCGACCAGGCCGAGAAGGGGGTGTTACACCTACCATCTTTTCAACCTCATCCTCAACATAAAGGAAAATGTACAAATCTTTCAAAAGTTGTAATTTATGTAGAGGATCAAGTAAAACAGTAAAAGAGAGAATCGTTGAGTGATCAGACCAATATTTCTCATATAATTTAAGCATAGGTTTTGCCATTGCAGAAATGCCCTCACAAGGATCATTGTGAGCATCACTTAACAAATTTTTAATTGCAACAACATTAGCCAAGTACAAGTTAGAAGTGGGATACTTAGATCCTGAAAACAGAGTAGTAATTTCATAAAATGGTTCAAGAAAATCACAAATTATTTGAGCAGTTTCCCACTCATCTTCACTAATTATATCCAAGTCATTTTCCCTATTAACAAACAAGTTAATGGCTAATTTAGCATCAATTGCCCTACAAAAAATCGCGTAAGTAGAGTTCCATCGAGTAGGAAAATCCAACAACAACTTGCCACAAAAAAAGAACCACAATCTTTAACAGTCAATTCAAAGCTACAAAGTCGAGCATCAGGAGAATCAATAAACTCAACTATTTTACGCAATTTAATAACAGAAGAATCAATTACCTTCAAACCTTTTTAAACTATCAAGTTCAAAATATGGGCAAAACACATTTTATGAAAATACTTACCATTGTATGAAAGGGGAGAAATAACATTCAAACCATCTCTGAGTTGCTTAACCATTCTCTCATTTGTAGAAGCATTATCAAGAGTTATGGAAAAAAGCTTTTTTTCAAGACCCCAATCGCATAACATATTTTTCATAAACTTAAAAATTGGCTCACCATCATGAGGTGGGGGAAAATGGCAAAAGTTTAGTATTTTAGACTGAATTTTCCAGTTATTATCGACATAATGTTCAGTAAGAGCAAAATAAGAATGTGAAGTGCGAGCAGACCATCCATCACATGTAAAATAGATACGACTTCAAACAAAATGCATTGAATCAAGTAGCCATTTTTATGTTTCTCAAGCTTTAACATGCAATGCTTAGTGAACGAATGTCGAATCCATCGAAAATAAAATACCTACTTGTTCTTAAGGATTTGTAGTAGTGGCAAGTAGGGTTGATCCTACAGAGAGCGAGAAAAGGGGTATAAGTTTGAAAGACTCGATGTCTTCAACCAAAATAGCACCGATGAAGCATGTAGAGGTTTCTTTGGAAATTAGGAAAACAAAAATCGAAAAAGAAATGACAAATTGACACTATCGATTTTAGAGTGGTTCGAGCTTCTAACCAATGTCTACATCCACTATCGTAGCATCCATACTAAGGATTTCCCAATTCACTAACAATGAATTCTTCTTTTTTTACGGGGTTCAAGGGGTAACCTTACATCCCCATCTTTTCACAGGCTAAGATAAAACCCTCTCTCTAGTTTTTCCTTAGGCTAAACTAGAGACTATCCCTCAACAATGAGGTATTGACATTTGTAAACAAAATATCTCTCTAGGTGGGTGTTTACACATTTTGGCTCACTAGGATTGGACTAAAGAATTTACAGTAGATTAAAAAGAAATAAACACATTAAGACTTTTCTCTCTTTAACTTTAGGCTTGAATGTCCACCCTCTTCTTCTTCAAATGTCTTTGGCTTGTATTTATAGTGTGGAATGAAAAACTAGCCGTTGGAAAACTAGCAGTTAAAAAATAGCTGTTGAGGACTTTTAAATTACTTGAAAATATATATTTGAGTCAAAATACTTTTAAAAGCTTTCAAACATATTTTTCAAATTAAATGGACTTTGAATTGTTTTTACAATATTTGTTCAAGTCCAAAAACAATTTTCACTTTGTTATATCAAAATAAATATCTCAACAAAGTTACCAATCTAAGTTAATTGTGTGAATAAAAAGTAAAAAGGGGTTTGGATTTGAGTTGTTTTCCGAAGAGAAAGCAATAACTAAGGTTGGGTTGTGCGAATTGTTTGTTAATGTCTAGCCAAGTCGTTTGCGGTGTTTCAATCCAAGTATTAGATCACGGACTTCAAAACGCAACCTTCATAATTTTTAAAGTAGCTTGGTTCTTAAGTTAGATGATAATCCACAAATAACCTAAAAGTTATCTTCTTTTATTTAGATAACAACCTAATAATCCATAAGTTGTTTACACATTTTATCTAGGTTAAATCCTTAGATAGTCCACTTTAGATAAAACCTATCAAATAGAATTAAGTGATTAAGAGACCAAAGCACATATATTCAAAACGCGATAACCTATACAAGTTAGATATATGATTTTATACCTTCAAAAACCACAGTCTAGGTTTTCTTACGGCTTGTATCAATAATCCATGATCGATTGATTGTGCACATATAATCCAACACAAATAATTGAATGAGCCCATAAGATATAAAAATACTTTGAATTATGAAGAATATTTAAGAACAAGAAGTCTCACTAATAAATTTATTGAAAACCTAGAAACAAACTTGACAAGAACTAAGGGTTTAGCTACTCATAGAGTAGATGGAAGAAAAAAAGGGTTTTCTACGATAAATCAATGTTCTCCTTTCTTCTCCTATGATCCTATTTATAGATGAGGAATTATACATCAAGTAGGGGAAGGAGTTACAATAAAGTACAAAACCCTAATCCTATATTAAATGTAATTTAATATAAAATGAAAGTCTAATTAATGTAGGATTTCTTTTCTTTCAGGAAACCATGTCACTATAGGATTTGTGCATGTTTTGTCTCCAGCGTCCACATGGCTTATATGTTAGCATCTGCGTTCCAGTGCTCATTCGCATGACTCTCATTAGCGCTCCGAGGTTCACAACTGGTCTTCATTATCTGTTCGCATAGCCTTAGTTAGTATGTTCACACTTGAATGTTCGCATCTCCGTATTACTTCTGGATGTTTGCAGCCCTTGTTCGCAGGTTATTCTCCAAAGTGTAAAAATTATGCTAATATCTTCTTTTTATGCATGAAATATTATTTAGCCGTTAAAACACCCTTAAAGCTAAATAAGAACCAAAACAAGGACTTGTAGATAGATTAGTGTGCTAAAACATAAAGAATTATATAAGAAATACATGCAAATATACGACTTATCATATACCCCCACACTTAGATTTTTGCTTGTTGTAACACCCTTTTCCCCTATCCAACACTAAATACAAGTCAAAGGTATCACAAAACATTCGTAAAACCCTCTACATTTGTAATTCGGTAAAGTTTTTTTTTCTTTAAAAAATATTACAATGTATTTAGTTTTTATTTACAAATCTAGTTATTCGTGTAAAGTTTAAAAATAATATTTTCATCTTCAAATCGAGTTTATCTTCAGGCAGCAACTCATCAATTTAATTTGTCTTGATATAATTAATAAAATTGCCTAAAAACTGCCTGATTTAAAATTCATCCAGATACCAAATAAAATACAAATTCAATCAGAGCAGGTACACCCTTTTAATATACATGGCAACTAGTAAATATCAAACAATATCAAAAGATATCTTACTAATACTGATGTACCTGTTATTGATTGATGATGTTTGTATATGCTCCTTACTCCAACGATTTCTTCTTTCCTACGTGTAAAACAGTTACACGCTAAGTATTTACTTAGTGAGGCAATAATTCAAATTCAAGTGCAATTGTCATAATATCAATATTAATGATTAACAATGCACATGATCACCTTACCATTACATGCCCGTTAACATAAATAAATATGTATATCAAAGTGATAAGATTAGATTTTACCAATATCGTTGCCATTTCCATCTGTAAGCTTTCAGTGCTTACCAATACCTTTTTCCATTTCTATCTGCAAGCTTTCAAGCTTATCTTCCTGTTTCTTTTTTATTCTTTTCATTTTATTTATCCCAAGGTATCGAATTAAGAGATTCTATGTACACGAGTCATCCCCCCATACCCAACCTTTCTTGAGTATGTGTATTATTTACACCGTAGTGCTTAGCACCCTAAGTGCTTCCGTATACCCAAACCTTGCATGAGTATACCCTCATTGAGTATTAATAAAATTGCACCGTAGTGCTTAACACCCTAAGTGTTTTCGTATACCCAAACCTTGCATGAGTATACCATCAATGAGTATTTATGAATATTGCACTGAAGTGCATAGAATATTTATACAGCTATTTATGACCCTATGGATATCCAACTATACCATCGAACCTTTATATCATACATTGGGCTTTATTTTATCATTTATGTCATCAATGACAACATATATCAATCAATATATATATATATATATATCAACATTTGGCAGTTTATACTAGAAAAAATATTTCAATCTCATCAATGTAAGTAATCATATGATCAATGCACTTTATATTTCAATTCTTGACATATTACGATATGTCAATCATATGCTCAATGGCATAAATATCATAGCAACAATAATTTAGGGTAGGCTCATCGCAAGCCATCCCAATCATGTATAAAATATCAGTGTAGTATGACATGTATGCAATTGCACTCACCTGGGCCATGTATTAGTATGCCTCACTATGTCCTCTTTGATCATTTCCTTCATTGTACCTCGAACCTCCCTTGATTCGAACTTAACTTCATAATTCAAATAAGTAAAATATTTGTTAGATCCCAATCTAACAGTATCTTAGACATATTGTCCAATATAATCATTTGAGTACAAAATCTCCAAACATTTTCTTTTCTTCCTTGTATTGTTCAAAAACTCATTATGGTCCTTAGTGACCAATTTGAACTTCCATTAACCCTTTTCAAGCCTACTAATCAACCTTAGATACAAAGTGTATCAATTCTCATTTTCTGTCAGTTTGCAGTACCTCCAAAGAAATATTTCTATAAAATAATCTACAACTCAGAATTTGATTCCATTTGTTCTGATAGAAACTAGATTCAATAAGCTTTTCAACCATATAAATTAATATATCAAATTCAACTTGTACGATTTATGGCGAATTTTCAAAGTCAATTTCTAGTATTGAATTTCGGAACAGCCTGCTATACTGTTTTCTAACCTTTCACCACTTAAAAATTCATATCTTTTTACTCGGAACTCGAAATCAGTTTCTGTTTGTTGGACACAAAACTAAACGAACAAATCTTTACATCGGTATAAAATTCACCTTCTAACCATTTATGGTGAATTTTCAATGTTACTGCCATAAACCAGTTTTTCTACACAGCTTCCATAAACAACTTCAACTTTTATACTAACTTCTCATTATTTTTCTACTTTTCAATTTAGTCCAATCACTAGCTTTAAACCACCAACTCATCACATTCTTCACCAAATAATTATTCACAATAATTCTCCCTAATTTTCCTTATTTACCGAAATAAACACTAAAATGCAAAGATAAGGATTCAAGCTTCCTAACTTTGCAACTTAGTCCTCAATTCAACATTACTACCTTAATTCCATTATCACAACTAAAAATCAGATTTAACCCCCCATACAAAACTTCAATTTCGATTTGGTCTCTTAACTTTGACAATTTGTCAAAATGGTCACTAATTCAATTCAACATCAATTTGGCATTCTAACTTCATTTTCTTATCTCTAACATCATTAATAACATAAATACACTCCAAATTCTAAAAATTCAGATTTGGTCCTTCAACTTTTCAAGTTGCCAAAATGGTCCCTACACAATTTAACTTAGGGTTTTGCTACCAAACAACAATTCAAGCTTACTAGATCATTATTTCAACATCACAAACCCTAAATTAAACTTGAATCCATAAACCCTAATCATCTTCATAATAATCAAAACATGTAAAACTTAAATCCCAACTCAATATCATGATTTTAACATCATACTAGCTTGATTTCAACTTGAATTCAATCATAGAATCATAAAATCTCAAAATCCCCAATTTGATCCATAAACCCTATTTTCTTTCTAATATAAATTCTCATCAATCAAGCATGGATTCCATGAATTATTGACATCAAAAGATAGAGCTTGAAGAGTAGAACAACTTTGTAGTTGAAGAGATTACATGAAAACCGAGTTTCGGGGCTTGAATCGAGCTTGGAAATTTTTTTCTCTTTCTTTCCCTAGACCTCACGTTTGTTGCTGGAAAAGATGAAACCATTACTTTACACATATATCTATTAAATGAATATTAAATTCATTTAATAGTGAAATTATAATTTTGCCCTTTTTATCCAATGGTTGAGATTGATTTTATCATCAATCAAGGGCCAAGATTTAATCTTCCATTTTCTCTTTCCAAAATTGCCCTTATAAATTTTTAAATATTTCAAAATTGCCATTGGGGCCAAATGACCAATTTGCCCTCCAACTAGTCTTTATTTACTAGTTTGTTTCCAAATTGCCATTCCATTACAATCTAACTAAATCTATTTAGAATTCAACCAACCATAATAAAATATTCTTAAAATAACATTTTATGAATTTTCCATAGCTTTTGGATCAGTCTCCAAAATTTCCATTCGATCCAATATACCGATAAATAATCATTTACTCAAAAATAAACTGTAGGATTCATCTTGAATCAAACTAAAAATATTTACAACACTTGGAAATGACTTTTATAACCTTTCTCTATCATATGGCAAAATTTCAAAATTTTCCAGTTCGATCCGGTTATCCGAATTCCACTTAAACTTTAACTGCGATTTTCCTAATAGTCGAAGTATCAGATCGAACCAATAATTCCGCATTCGATTCACACCCTTAGGTGATCTGTTTATTTCCGAAATAAAAACCCTCAACTTTTGGGAAATTACAACTTTAGTCCCCAAACTTTTCCAAAGTTTATACTTTAGCCATAAAATTTTCAAAATTTACATTTTGGTCACTACCTTTTTAAACTTCAATTCTCATTCTATTTTCCTTGGAATTCAACCAAACTTTAATAATACCTTATTCAATTCACTATCTATCACATGAGACCTTTAAACCTTTGAATTTTCTTTCCAAAACCCATAATTAAATAAATCCCAACTTTCGCATTTTTGTCATTTTAGTAACTAAGTTAGCTTTTAAGATATTATCTTAGTACTAAATGACCCTTAATCAACTTAGTAAATTTTGGGGTATTACACTTGTCCTCAAGCAAACTGAAGCTTCGAAACCAGGGTTCATTCGGTAAATAGAAAGGATAAGAATAGTAATAAGTCATGATTACAATTTAGCACAAAGAAATAGTCATCCAATTAATTTCATGAATTCAAGGATGGAACAGAATCTAACACACTCGCATATGATTCACTCTTGTTCGCTCAATGTGTTTAATGGACAACAACACTCAACTCAAAGCATGTAAAAGATTCTTATCATAGGCTTACAAATATATCACGTCTCTGCCATTGTTTGAACCAATTCACAAGATCAAAATGTCTTTGATCAGGTTGTAACGGGGCTTAAGACAAGTATGCTGAGAAATACTTTTAGGCTTTTAGAATTTAAAAAACTTTATACTTTTTTTCTTTTCCTGTGTATCAAGCGTTTGCATAATTGATCTTTAGGAGAACAAGGATTCATCTCTGTTTGCACAACTTCTTTTTTTTTCCATTTTTTAACAAGACAATTTTTTTTATTTTTTTCTCCTTTTTCTTTTTCTCTTTTTGCTTGATCTTTCTTTATTTTCAGGAAGACATATAGTTCTCAAATTCGGGTGTAAATTAGGTGAATTAATAAAAAGAAATTCGGCTTGTAATGTGGTTAATTTCCAAACAAAAGGCTTAGGCTCAAAAGTAGTTTTCTTAGGGTTAAATATACCAGGGTAGGATTTTTGGCTTGTGTTTCATACCTAAGTGCCTTAATCATCTCAAGTAATTCAATCTTGTATGGCCTCAACATGTATAACAATGCAAGTTCTAGAAGAAACTAATCATGCTTAACAAACACTCAATGAAAGAAAACTATGAAGTATAAAAGATGTATGCTTATTAAGACTCAAGTATCACAAAAGGGTTTATGTTGTGTACAATTCTATCCATCTGACTATCAAATCAATTAATCAAACAAAATTTGCAAGGCTAAAAATTCATAAATTATAGTTTACTAACCATATCAGTCTCAATTTTACTTTAGTATCTCAAGTTTCAAAAATTTTAGCATGTTGGTTCAAAACAAGCAAAAATAGGTCTAAGTCAATAATAATCATGGAATTCTCATATTAGACCCTATATCTAGCATTCGTATAATACCTTTCCCACACTTAAATCAAACATTGTCCTCAATGTTCCCTACGCATGTGAACATAAATATGCAATTAAAAGTTTAAGGAATAAGAGTGCACCCTTGTTCGCAAGGTGGCTATATAAGGTGCAAATGGTTTGGGCATGGAGTCCTGTTCTGGATGCCGCTAACGATTCTTGTGCGAAGGGTGAGGCTACCTCCCCCACACTTGGATTCTATCATGGTCTGCGAGGGGAAATGTGCGAACCATTACAGTCTTATATGGCACATCATATGTTGTACGGATAGATTACTTAGGCGAATAGTCTAGGTGCGTCTGTCTGATGATGCAAACATGAGATTACGAATATTCTCTTGCGTGGGTCTGGTTTGCGAAGCCTTTGTTGCTGTGGATGCTCCTGTGTCCGTGATGTAAGGCAACGTCCACGAACACTACCCTCTATTTCTTAAAATAAACAAAGAAAAACATAAATGCTCTTAAAAAATTAAATTATTATTAAACTGTAAATAAACTTAAAATTAAATCATGGGTTACCTCTCATGCATCACATTTTTAACGTCTTTGGCTAGACGTGACTCCCTCATTCATGTTACAACAAAGAGGTGTTCGTCATGAGGTTTGTCCTTGATTGATTTGAATACTTTCTTATGTCATGGTAGTTGCATTGCAAGTTTATAGGGAGGTTCGACATTGATTGGTTGGATCCCTGGATCCTAGTTGATGTTCGCCATTATGGTTGGATCAGCTCCTATCTTCGATATGTATGGGTCATCATATAAGTATGGCTTTGCATTGCGTGTGATCTTATCTTTCTCAATCTGCGATGTGTATGTTAGGAATGTCTTTGTCACAAGATTGTTTACGACATCCGCGTAACATGGTATGATGTATTTGTACACAAGGCGTTGTCCTGATCTGATATCCTATTTGCCAGGTTTCTTGATGATTAGCTCAACCTTGTGAACTGTTTCAAGAATTTTTTATTCTTGTTCATCCTCTTTGGTCTATGCGAACCTTTGAAGAAAATGTGGTTGAACCACAATGGGTGGCACAACACTCTTTGCACCAGCTTTGTTCTTTGCAGGGTCTAGATTTTTGGGGTTGCTATCTTTGTCAGGAAAAGGTACGAGCCAAAAATTGGAAAGTTTGCTGGTCTTTGCACTTTTCTATTCGTCATACGCATTTGGCAGATTCTCATATGCATCGTTCGCAGAAAGCTCATTAACCTTCGTTTGCTCATCATCCGCATCAAGCTGGCTTGCATTCACATTCTAGGTTTCTTCATGTTCAGTGTTCGTATCATCTTCGTCTATATACGGCTTATTCGCCTCAGGCTGACTCTCTTTTGTAGATTTTTGTGTCTCATCCGTAGAGGGCTTATTAGTCTTCATCTTTTTGGTCATCGTCCGTAGTAGGTTTGCTTGCTTTCGCATCCTCTTGTTCTTGTTCTTCTTTCTTTGTTTGTGCGAACTGTTGAGGGAAGGACGGTGGAATCACAATGGCATAAACATTCTTTTGTTTACTGGTTTTACCCTTCGCAAGTTTAGCGTCCGTAAAAGGTTGATTAGTTTTTGCATCATTATGTTCATTGTCTGCAGTAACTTCGGTCGCTCTTTCTCCATTCGCAAGTGGTATGGGAGATGGTGCGTTCGTACTCTTTACTTTCTCTGTTGTATCTGCATTGGGCCTAGGAGGTTCCTACAAGTTCTTGCCACTGCTCAAAGTAATAATACTTAGGTTTTGTATAGAATTTATAATGGTTTGAGAGGGAAACTTACCACTCAACTCGGTCTAGCTAAGAGACAAGGCAATTTAACTTACTTGGGTGTCGAGATTCTTAACACTCAACATTGTCTCTTGTTGAATTTTTTCTAGTTTTTCTTGAGCTTGTATATAATTTCTTCTAATGCAGGCTTTGTTGATGCAGATGATTGAGATTCGCGAGAAATGTCTTGTTCATGAAAGGTATTTTGTGCGGACGGTTGTGGTCTCTATCCATATCTTAAATTAGAGTGATCGAGCCAGCCAAGATTATGAATATTTACATTTAAGTTATACGTCTACTGACTGTACGGTCCTCCAATAATGTTAGCATCCTCTGTTCGTTTGCCTGCTGTCAATCTTTCAACAATAGAGGTTAAATTTGAAATCTTATCCTCGAGAGAATATATATTTACCTCATTCACGCATCTAGAGATAATGTCTTGTAGTGGACCAAATTGTTGCGAGTTCGCGGCAATAATATTGATCAGGTCCTTGGCATGGGTAGGAGTTTTATTCATGATCTCTCCTTCGCTCGCAGCATCCATCATCCTTTGCTCTATATGTGTTAAACCCTCGTAAAAGTACTAGATGAGGAGTTGGTCAAACATTTCATGCTGCAGACAGCTCGCGCATAGTTGCTTGAACTGTTCCCAATATCCATGCAGCGTTTCACGATCTTTTTGTTGAATTCTACAAATTTCCTTGTGAATATGGGTGGCTCTTGAAGCGGGGACGTACTTTTCAAGGAAAATCTTCACTATGTTTGTCTATGTTTTAATCGAGCCAGACAGTATGTAGTACAACTAATCCTTCGTATGGTCTGTTAGCGAGAATAGGAATGCTCGCAACTTTATCTGGTCAATTGTAACATTGGAAATTTTCATGCTTAAGCACACCACATGGAATTCTTTTAATTGCTTGTACGGATTTTCATTCTCAAGGCCTCTAAAAGTAGGAAGAAGATGTATTAGGCCAGATTTTAATGCGAACGGTACCTCAAGGTCTTGGTAATTAATGCATAGGGGTTGTTGAGTAATCTTTAGGGTGGTAAGCTGGCGAAGAGTTAGTTCTACCATGTTACGAGTGTTGATGCGTTCGAAGGGGAATTCGCAAGATCTGCTTGCGTTTGGGCGTTCTCCTGGAAGTGTTCGCAGGCACTATCAGTAGTTTCTGTGTAAGATTATTTTTCACCCTTCTTGGCTTCTTTCCTTAGCCTTCGCAGAGTATGTTCGATTTTAGAATCAATAATAAATATGTATCTACACTCTTGGAAGATCAGAGCATAAAAGAAGAAAAAGAAATAAAATAAACTAAAATAAAATAAACTAAAATTAACTTAATCTCTTTGGCACCACTCCCCAACAACGGCGCCAATTTTTTGAATAGGTGTCGAATTCGTCAAAAATAAAATACTTACTTGTTCTTAAGGATTTATAGTAGTGGCAAGTAGGGTCGATCTCATAAAGAGTGAGCAAATGGGTATAAGTTACTAATCTAGGTTAAGTGTGCAAATGAAAAGTAAAAAAAGGGTTTGGATTTGAGTTGTTTTTTTGAAGAGAAAGCAATAACTAAGGTTGGGTCGTGCGAATAGTTTGGTGATGTCTAGCCAAGTCGTTTGCGGTGTTTCAATCCAATTATTAGATCACAGACTTCAAAAGATAACCTGTATAATTCTTAAAGTAGCTTGGTTCTAAAGTTAGATGATAATCTAAAAAAAAACCTAAGAGTTCTCTTCTTTTATTTAGCTAACAACCTAATAGTCCATAAGTTGTTAACACTATTATGTACGTTAAATCCTTAGATAGTCTACTTTAGATAAAACCTATTAAATAGCATTAAGTGATTAAGAGACCAAAGCACATATACTCAAAAAGCGATAATCCACACAAGTTAAATATACGATTTTAGACCTTTAAATCGTATGCCTTTTAGGGTTAGATGTACCAATATAAGAATCTGTTTTATACATTTTGGTTTTGCAATACTTGCATTGCGCGAAAACACCTTCAAGGAGCTTTTAATGAAGGTATAATGATCCCAAATAGGAGAAGTTCTTATCCCAAAGTCCCTTGAATTTGTAGCCCTCCTCTTGGAGGTATGAACTATTTCGGACAGTTGATCATTTACATCTCGTTCAAACAAACAAACAAACATGTATCAGTAGCAAACAAAAATAATAGAAATATAAATTATAAAATTAAAAAAGAGAGAAGAATATACCTCTTTCAGATTGTTGTTCATTTTGACCTCTTTCAGATTGTTGCTCATTTTAACCTCTTAGTAGGTCTGCTACACAACACAAGACAAAAAAATTATTATTAGTAGAAATTATATAAAAGTATAAACCAAAAAAAGTGAAGTAAATGACTAAATAATTATCCATTTCACCTGGATAGTCCAAGTCATAAGAGAAAACATCCATAGCTGTGCTAAAAACTGAAAACAAAACATTGTTATTTGTTGTTACTTGTTAGAGATTGAAAAGGACAGTGAAGTGAGAAATTATTGTGTGTCAAACCAGTAAGTTTAAGTCACAGTAAAGTTCAAATAATACTAATTTAAAAATGAGAAAACTTCCTTAAGTTTAATCCTCGTACGCGGTATTGTTAAACTAGTTCACAAGGTCCATTAAAAACCTTCTTTGAGACCAATAGCCTCGCAGAACGGGATGTCCAGCCAATATACTTGGATTAAAAAAGAAAGATTTTTTAGGTATGTAATATAAAACACAAACATGAGATATCCCAGAAGTTTAAGTTTAAGTCATAGTAAAGTTTAAGCTTTATAATCTAAAGCACAAACATGAGACAACACAAACAAGTGAGAAATTATTGGATGTTAAACCAGTAAGTTGAAGTCACAGTAAAGTTTAAGTTTAATTCTCGTACGTGGCATTGTTAAACCAGTTCACAAGGTCCTTTAGAAACCTCCTTTGAGACCAATAACCTCGTAGAAAGGGATATCTAGTCAATATACTTGGATTAAGTCATATATTTACAGTCAACCCCTGTAGAAATTGAACAAAAAAATGAGATAACCAGTTCACAAGGTCTTTCAGATTATATGCCTTTGATTATATACAAATCAGTACACAGTAATGTACAAAACAGTAAACAAAAACTAGGGTTAAAAATTAGACAACAGAAAATGAAAAATGAACAAATCAAAGGCATATACTTATAGAATAAATATAATCGAAGGCATATACTTACAGAGTCAGCCCTTATAGAGATAAAACAAATTTGAGATGAGAGAGATAAAACAGTCAACAAAAACGATAACACAAACAAATGAAAAATGAACAAATTGAAGGCATATACTTACCCACTCTAAGAGACTGAGAGAATGGGTTATTTTTGCAAATCATAAATCACAAATGAACAAATTAAAGGCGTATACATACACAAACAAATGAAAAATAAACAGAATGATAACACTAAAACACTGTTATTTTCGTAAATCGCAACCAGAATCCAGATGATAAAATTTCAAAATGATAAAAATAAAAAATTGAGAGATTGGTTATACAACCAGAACACAAAAATGGCCGGAACTTGGAAGATTGAGATTTTGAGAGAGATCAAAGATATATCTGAGAGATAAGAAAGATAAAACAGTCAGAAAAACGATAACACAAACAAATAAAAAATGCACAATCGAAGGCATATACTTATCCAATTTGAGAGATGAGACACATGAGAGACTAAACATTTTTATTTTCGTAAATTGCAACCAGAACCTGGACAATAAAACTTCAAAACGATAAAAATAGAGAGACTGAGAGATTGGGTCATACAACCAGATCACAGAAATGACTGAAACTTGGGAGATTGAGAGCCTGAGAGAGATCAAAGATAAAACTTTAGAGTCGAGAGAGATGAATGAGAGATCAGAGATGAAGCTTTAGATCAGATCGAAAGAGAAGAATGAGTGAATTTGAAAGGTTAAGGTTAGGGGAGAATGAGAGTCTGAGAGAGAAACTGAGAGTGTTTACAATTACGGCACAACCCTAAAAATAAATCTAGGGTTTTAGGATAAATTATAAAGGGGTATTTATAATTAGGGTTTAATTAATATTTGAATTAAATTATATTAAATATTTATAGTTAGGGTTTAATTAATATTTAAATTATAATTTAATTAATAATTATAATATATTTATTAATATTTAAATTAAAAATATATAAAAACCATAATTTAAATTAATATTTAATTAAAACCCATAATTTAAATAAATATTTTAATTAATATCTGAATTAATATTTAATTAAAATAATAATTTTAATACATTTAAATTAATATTTAATTGAAAATAATAATTTTAGTATATTTAAATTAATTTGTAATTTAATTTTTAAATTATTGTAATTTTAATTATAATATATTTAATTAAAATTAAAAATAAAATTTATGGTTTGGGTTATGACTTATGAGATTAGTTTAGGGGTTTTGGGTTTAGAGTTTAGGGTTAGGGGTATATGTTTCAAGTTGAGTAATTGAGTTATGGGTTTAATTTAGGGATTCAAGGTTTAGGGGTATATGTTTCAAGTTGGATGTTTAGGGTTACGACCTATGAATTTAGTTTAGGGATTCGGGGTTTAGGGGATTAGGCTTGCACTTTAATTATTAGTATTTGCAATAATTAGGGTTTGAGGTTTGGGTTTAGGGGTATATGTTTTAAGTTGAATGTTTAGGGTTATGGGTTTAGTTTAGGGGTTTGAGTTTAAGGGATTAGACTTGTACCGTAATTATTGTAAGATTTAGGGGTTGAGGTTTGGGGTTTAGACGTATATGTTTCAAGTTGAAACGTATATGTTTCAAGTTGAATGTTTAAGGTTATGGGTTTATTTTAAGGATTTGAGGTTAGGGGATTGGCTTGCACTTTAATTATTAGTGATTGTAAAATTTAAGGTTTGAGGTTTGAGGTTTCAAATTTAATGTTTGGTGTTATGAGATTAGTTTAGGAATTAGGAGATTAGGCTTGTAATTTAATTATTAGTGATTGTAAGATTTAGGGGTTTAGGTTTGGGGTTAGGGGTATATGTTTCAAATTTCATTTTCAAGTTGAATGTTTGGAGTTATGGCTATGGGATTAGTCTAGTCCCTACAATTTAATTTTTAGTCAAAATTGCCCCGTATTTATTTATATTTTTGGTAATTAAGTCCAATAATATTTTGTTTACTCTAGTACCTAAAATTTAATTTTTAGTCAAAATTGACCTCTATTCATTTTTTTTGTAATTTAGTCCAATATTTTTAATATGATGATATTTTGTAATTTTGCTCATGTCAGTCGCTAAAATTTTATTTTTAACCAAAATTATCCTTTATTTATTTTATATTTTTGTATTTTGGTCCAATATTCTTAATATGTTGTTATTTTTGCTCGCTATATTCTAGTCCCTAATATTTTATTTTTAGCCAAAATTGACCCTTATTTATTTCTAATTTTTGTAATTTAATCCAATATTTTAAATATGATGATATTTTTGTTCAATCTAGTCCCTAATATTTATTTTTAATTTGATTCGTGTTCGTGAAAGGCATTAAATAATTCACTCAAAATGACCCAACCCAAAGTCTGTCGACTATTTGTACCTAACTCGAAATTAATACGAATTAAATTACCCGAATTAACCTGACCTGAAATGAACCCAACCCGTAATGAACCAACCTGAAATGAACCCGACATGAAGTCCACTCGAGCCCGAATTAACCCGCCAATTAACTAATTCAGACCCAAACCGTTTTGACCCGACTTGAAATAAACTTGACCTAAAATAAACCCAACCGAAAATGAACCCGACTGGAAATTGACCCGACCTAAAATTGACTAGCACCCAACCCGAATCGAGTCAACACATCAAATCAACATAAAATGACATGTATCTGATTTGACCGACCTGAAATCCATCAGATTACCTGTTTTTACATCCCTAAAGCCAAACAACAAGTGTTGGATGCATTGGTAAGGCACATTGCAGTCCCAAGGAGAGAACATGAGTTCGAATCTTGGAGACAACATTGTTGGTTGAGGCAACCTCATATCCCGAACATGTACCATAAGACGAACATATGAGATGGACCTCACATTCCACTAAGCCAAGTTTTACACTCACATTTTTATTTTATTCTGAGCTTATTATTTGTCAAGAAAAGAGGCTTGGCCTGTGGACCTCAGACAATCTCACCAAAGATGTGAGATGGGTTAGGCAGGAGGCATGCATGAACACTTTTATGGAATCATAAACCTAACAAGACCTCTCTGTATTTATTTTTTATTTATAATATCACGTCATTATTTAATTTATTATTTACTTAATTCAAAGTCGAATATATAAAGTTGTATTTTCGACTTTGAAGTCTTCCGTTGTTATTCTTTTGCACTCTACTTCTCCACATATAGAGTCCTAAAGTGTCCTACGTTTTTTCATGAGAAACTCCAAAATTCATCTAGAAAAAGCCTCATTATATTTTTCACCTAGCTACAATTTCCTTGATGTGATCATTGATAAGTTTGTTTGGTCCACCAGCTGATTCTATTATCTGACAGTCCAGTCTACTCTTGCCGACCTATTAATATCTATCAACACTAGCTCTGGCACCATCAAGTTTGTTACCAAGGCATAAATACATGCACTAGAGAGACTTGAAGAAAGGACTCTAGACATCCTCTCAAGTTTTTTGGTATATGTAGCGATGTCCCCTCTCGCTAAAAAAATGTGTTGTTTTTGTTTGATTTGTTTTGAAAATATTATCTTCCGCGGGGAGTTTTATAAAACCCATGTTTTATTTAAAAATGGAGTCACCACCGGCCACTCAAGGTGGACCGGACACCGTAAAACCAGAGATTTCAAATTGATGGGTTCGGGAGTCAGTTACGGATGGGGAATGATTAGCACCCCCACACCGCCCAAAATTGGTACTTTAATAATTACCGCTTTATTAATATTAAACTTTTTGGATTAAAGTGACGATTAAATTAAAATTTGGTTATAAGTGTGAGTAGATTTTAAAGGCCCCGTTATTTGGGATTTTATTTGGGGTTTGTTTTGGTTGCCAGTGAAGTGGTGGCCGGAGCGTGACGGCGGTGGCAGTAGAGAAGGGTGGCGGCGGTGGTAGTGGAGGGTATAAGGGTTAGGGTTAGGTTAATTAGGGTAAAGGGTATTTTGGTAATTTCAGATTTAGGTCGGGTTAAGTCATGGATCCGGGTTGGGTTCGAGTCAAAACGGGTTATGACAGTTACCCTTCTTTGCTCATTGTTGTGTAACAGCAATGGAGCAAATATTAAGAATGACTCATTTTGTCTGGTCTGGCAGAGCTTCTCCCCTCTTGACGAATGTCTTCGTTCTTCTGTAGATCTTCTTCCTTTTTGATGTAGGTTTTCTTTCTTGTCTTGGTTGATCTACCTTGTCACTTTTGGGAAGCAAAATCTTCAAAATGGGGGGTTGTTTGTTGGGGAAGCAAAATGAGTCCCACTTGCTACATTATTAATAATAAGATAATACATAAAGAGAGTTTGACCCAGCTGCAACACCGACGAAGAGGCAGGGTCTACAAAATTCGATCCAACTGCAACACTGACGAGGAGGCAAGACCGATGGATGAAAGTTTTGATGTCTGATCCAGCTACAACTCTGACGAAGAGACAAGACTAGAAAGCTGACAACTTCTTCATTTTCTCTTTTTCTTTTTCTCTATTTCTTTTTGTTTTCCTTTTTTCTTTTTTCCTTATTTTTCTTCTTTTTTCTTTTTTCTTTTTTCTTTTTCTTTTTTCCTTTTTTTGATTTTTTTTTGAGTTTTTTCTTACAACATTGATAAAACTTGAAAGTTGGTGAATTTTGACCAAGCTATAACACCGACGAAGAAGCATGGTCTAAAGTTAGTAATGTTGATCCAGCTACAACACCAACGAAGAGGCAGGATCAAGAGTTAGTGAATTTGGTCTAGCTACAACACCGACGAAGAGGCAAGACCGGAAGTTAGTGAATTAGGTTCAGCTACAACACCGGCAAAGAGGCAGAACTGAAAGTTAGATTTGACCAAGCTACAACACCGACGAAGAGGCAAGGTCCGAGGATTTGATCCAGCTACAACTCTGACGAAGAGGCAGGATCGGATAGTTGTTCTTTTTTGTGATCAAGCTACGACTCTGACGAAGAGGCATGATCAGAATTTGGTTGAAAGCTCATTTTTTTTCTTTTTTTTTCTTTTTTTTTCTTTTTTTTAATTTTTTTCCTTCTTTTCTTTTTCTCTTTTTTCTTTCTTCTTTTCTTTTCTTTTTTCTTTTCTCTCTTTTTTTTTAGATTTTTTCTTTTTTCTTTCTTTTTCCCTCTTTTTTGATACAACATTGATACAACTAGAAAGTTAGTAAATTTTGATCAAGCTACAACACTGACGATGAGGCATGATCTAAAGTTAGTAATGTTGATCAAGCTACAACACCGACGAAGAGGCATGATCAAGTTAGTGAATTTGGTCTAGCTACAACACTGACGAAGAGGCAAGACCGGAAGTTAGTGAATTTGATTCAGCTACAACACCGACGAGAAGGCATAACCGACAGCTAAATTTGACCAAGCTACAACACCGACGAAAAGGCAAGGTCTGAAGATTTGATCCAGCTACGACACCGACGAAGAGGCAGGATCGGAGTGTTTTTGACCAAGCTACAACACCGACGAAGAGGCAAGGTCTGAAGATTTGATCCAGCTACGACACCGACGAAGAGGCAGGATCGGATAGTTTTTTTCTTCTTCTTTTTTCTTCATTTTTTTGATTTTTCCTTCATTTTTTCTTTTTTCATTTCATTTCTTTTCTTTTCTTCTTCTTTTTTTCAATTTTTTCAATTTTTCTTTTTTCTTCTTTTTTTCTTTTTTCTTTTTGATTTTTTTCTTCTTTTTCCTTTTTTTGTTTTTTTCTTTACTTTTTTTTTCTTTTTTCTTTTTCTTTTTTGGAATGATTTTTTAGCTACAATTATAATAAAAAGGTAAACTCTGAGTAAAATTTAGGTCTAGCTGCAACACCGTCGAAGAGGCAAGACCTGGAGAGGATTTGATCTGCTACACCACTGCCGGAGAGACTAGATCAGCAAAAAGTGAGACCCGCTACACCACTGACGGAGAGACATGACCGAATGGAAAATCTGATCTGCAACACCACCGACGGAGGCAAGATCTAGTTTGGATTTGATCTGCTTCACCATTGACGGAGAGACTAGATCAGCATAATATGGGATCCATTACACCACCGGCGGAGAGATAGAATCTGGATGGGAAATTTGATCTGCAACACCACCGACGGAGGCAAGATCTTCATTAAGTTGGCGTACCACCACTGACGGAGGCATGATTTGCAAGATGTTGGGTGACTGCACCACTGATAGCGATATAATTTTTTTTGAAAAATTTGCCTGGCTTTTCTATCGATAGAGGGCATGATCTAGAAAGAATTTTTGTTGGCATCCGTCACACCATCGTCGGAGGAATCAAATCCTACAAAAGAAAAAACATTGGTCAGTAATTGTCAAAGATTTTGTCGCTGATACATTTTATTTTGGGTGTTTCAGCATCTTTTTCGTGTTTGGCCTCCTTCAATACTAGGGTTGGCCTTCTTGTCATTGCCCCCATGTTGAGGGTACTCGGTCTTTTTCCTAGACCTGTTATGTACAAATAAGATTGCATGAATGTGTCTAATTTTATGTATAAATGCATATGTCTACCCTAAATGCATGGTGACTTTGGTGTATGCACTTAATCTAAATGTATGATGTATGCAAGATGAATGCAACTACATGCATGAATGTGACATGATTTTTTCGATCCTCAAAGGGATGCCCTTGACTCCTCACTAGTCCCGTCAGAATCTTGGTTTTTTGTATGTGACGGTACCCCAACATCAACTTGGGTTCGATCAGTCATTTGGGTGCATGCCCCAACATTTTATTCATTCATATGCCATCGTTTGAAACTGCTCTTGAATTTGACACTTTGAGTGTAGATTCTGTTGCCCCCTAGGTTGGGTTTATAAATTGTGTTGGTTCATGGTAGCTCATTATTTTTTGGATTGAGTGCAGTTTTACAGACTGTAGTCAGTGTAGACATTTCAGGGGTGCAAGGGTTTGACTCAGCAATGAAGGCTGGACCTTGGCAAAGAATGCCACTGGACTGGGACCTTGTTAGAAGCATAATGTTTGTAAAAGATATGGATGGTGCTTTTGGACATGTCCCAAGATCAGGCTCTTGTAGAGGTTCTATAAGGCGCTAGATCGACCAACTTCGTTGTATTTAATGGAGCAACCCGATGACCAATTTTATTATTCTGAAAATGAATGCATGCAAAATGTGTCCTAAATCGATGCAATGCAAAATTAAGATTGTGATGATGTTGTGCAATGATGCAGGTGAAATCAATGCGATGAGAATAAAATGAAACGAGTTAGTACCAAATAAAATGATTAAATAAAAAATGATAAATATAACAAAATTATAGTAATAAAAAACTGTACATAAACAAGAAATAAGGCACCAGAGCCTAAATAAGGTGACCACTAATCGGACAGAGTTTCACATGACTCTAAAGGGTTGGCTCCTACGGCTCACTATATGCAGTTTTGGTGCTAAGAGGTACCCGAATTGTCCTTGTTGTCCTCTACTGAGAGTAGCAAGGCCCCTGATCATCACCCATTATAGGCTCCTTTCAACCAGGTCAATTCAGGGGGGACCCATTCGCTTATGCCTACACGAAGGAACGATATCCTTACGAAAGCATAAGGTACTCGAGCCCCGAAGGTACTTGCTAGGCCTACACGAGAGAACGATATCTCCACGAAAGCATTAGCGTTTTCCCCTATTTAAA
The DNA here is from genome assembly GCA_019671005.1 of Hibiscus mutabilis. Classification (NCBI taxonomy): domain Eukaryota; kingdom Viridiplantae; phylum Streptophyta; class Magnoliopsida; order Malvales; family Malvaceae; genus Hibiscus; species Hibiscus mutabilis. The sequence continues at coordinate 5,747,259 of CM033729.1, read as the reverse complement.
AAAATAGGTTTATATGCCATATTTTAAATGCATTAAAATAAACGCACAATTATAACCGAATGTTAGTTTAATAGTCACTTTAATCCGAAATTTCTGATATTAATAAAGCGGTAATTATTTGAAAAAAGCTCGACTCTCTTATTTTTTTGAAAAAACAAAAATATCCCCAGTGGAGTCGCCATCTGTAGCGATGTCCCCTCTCGCTAAAAAAATGTGTTGTTTTTGTTTGATTTGTTTTGAAAATATTGTCTTCCGCGGGGAGTTTTATAAAACCCGTGTTTTATTTAAAAATGGAGTCGCCACCGGCCACTCAAGGTGGACCGGACACCGTAAAACTAGAGATTTCAAATTGATGGGTTCGGGAGTCAGTTACGGATGGGGAAGGATTAGCACCCCCACACCGCCCAAAATTGGTACTTTAATAAATACCGCTTTATTAATATTAAACTTTTCGGATTAAAGTGACGATTAAATTAAAATTTGGTTATAAGTGCGAGTAGATTTTAAAGGCCCCGTTATCCGAGAATAAGCGCCCAACCACTATCACTACGCCTGATACTAGCCCCATTTACGCTCGGATAAAAGGGCACTGCATTGACAAAATATATCTCGATATGCGATCTTTAAAAATGACAAACATAAATACAATGTGATAAACATAGAAATACTAACATAATAAAAAACTAATCTACCATAAATAAAATACTGTAGCATTCATACATATTAAACTAAAATAACAGCATAATAACACGTACAAACAACGATATAAATATACATAAAAAGGGAATGCATGAACAAAAATAACATGATATATCATAATAATAAACAAAATATAAATACAACATGCAAAAATAAATACTACAAATTGGTATCTAACATGTGACATAATTTATATGCATGCATAAAAAAACATATCATGATATTAATATGTACAAAAAATGCATGGAATGTTATAAACAACCAATTATGGATTGAAATGCATGATTAAATATTTAAGCGTATTCCTAATGAATATGAACATATATATTGCATAAACATGATAAATATTGCACCTTTAATATATAGCATAATATAAATAATATACATAATAATAATAATAATAATAATAATATTAATAATAATAATGCATAGATTAAATTACTACATGTAAAACATCATAAAGGTAAACATTAAGAGCCAAAATGCATGAACACTAAGTTACGAGACAAGAAACATAAACAAAATAAAAGAAAGGTGCTATAATTAAATTTAAAATAAAAAACAGTGACTAAATTGAAAATAAAGTAAAATAACAGTGCAGAAATGAAAGAAAAGATGAAAAATGAGGCGGCAGTAAACTGAATGGGTTGACATTGTAATTTGACCCGGAACAAAATGAAAACGGTGCACTAAAAAGGGGACTGGATGTGCAATTAGACTGTGGACAAAGACACAAGCGGGGTAAAACTGGAGGACTAGAAGGGTATTTATCCCATTAAAATTGACGCAAATCCTCCCCGGGTTACAGGTCACCGCGAGGATCGGGTCACCAAAACGGTGCCGTTTTGGACACTAGTTCAAAACATAAAGTGAGGGTTTATTTTTCATTCGAATGGTTAAAAAAACCCTAAATGCTATCTTCCTCTCCACTCTTCTTAACCAGACAGCGGCGGCCATGCCTCAGCTCGCGACGGCGCCGATGAAGGCTGATCATCGGCATTAAAGCCTCACAGCACAGAGAGAATGACATCAGCTACCTTGGATCGATGGGTAAGTCTTTTGAAACCCTCTTTTTATTTGATTTTGATTCGAACTAAAACAAAGAAAATCTTGTTTTTCAAACTAAAAAAGATTTTGGTTTGGATTTGTAAAAAAATAAAAAAAAAGAGAGTTCTGAAATCTTTTTTTGATTTCCAAAATTTTTTTACAATCTTTGAACTGCCCTCCTCTTTTCGAACAGTAGTCCCCCCTCTACATTTTCATTTCGGTTTCTTTTATAACCGGTCTAAAAACCATAACCACTCCACTATTTTAATCTTGCAGATCTGATGATGGATGGCCGGATTTCATGGGGTTGTTTTAAGACAAGGTATGGTTGAAGGTATGGCTAAGTTAGGGTGTTGGCAATGGGTAGTTAGGTTTTAGGTTTGTTTATATTTTTCTGGATTTTGTATAGACTTTAGGGATTGGGATTTTATTTGGGGTTTGGTTTGGTTGTCGGTGAAGTGGTGGCCGGAGCGTGACGGCGGCGGCAGTAGAGGAGGGTGGCGGTGGCGGCGGCGGCAGTGGAGGGTATAAGAGTTAGGGTTAGGTTAATTAGGGTAAAGGGCATTTTGGTAATTTCAGATTTGGGTCGGGTTAGGTCATAGATCCGGGTCGGGGTCGGGTTCGGGTTCGGGTCAAAACGGGTTATGACAGTATAATAGTCTTTTAAGTCCCTTTTAGTTTAAACATTAATCAAATAGGTCCTTTGCCACTTCCAATTTTTAGATTTAAAGGCTTAATAGACTCTTACCCTTCTTAATATTTAATCCTAATTTTGTGCCTGATCAAGACACCCATGTCATGATCTGCCACTAGTGGAGACAACAAGTACGTCTTAATTTTTGCTCTTGACGTCCATTAACTCCATTGGTGCGACAAATTAACAAGTGGATCCAACTACCCATTTATAAGAGAGAGAGAGAGGCTTACCAGAGTCAAGGGGTTCCATTCAACTTCAAAGCACGTTTTTTGAGCACTTGCCCGACAAAACTCTTCTTGTGCTCCAACTGATCACCGTGAGGCATGTGAGTAAGTGGAGTGACTTAAATATATAGAGAGCCAGACACATCCTCCAAAGCTGATACTTAATGAATTTTTACTCTTAAGTTAAGACTTAAGCTTTAATGATGTTAACTTTTGATGATGTAGCAACATAAAATTATACGTGTCAATGATTGATGTCATCGTGTGTTTAAAAAACTGTAAAATATTTAAAATTTTGTAAGAAAAAAAATCAAGTATAATTTTTAATTTGAAATTAAAAAAATATCAAATATCGTAAATATAATGCATAAAACACTTAAATTTTTGCTCTTTGCATGAATCCTGACAATTTAAAAAATGGGTCTGAGTTTAAAGTTCAAGTTTCACAATAAAATATTGTTGTAATAAAGTAAAGTCATCATCTGTGTTATATCAATTGGAAAACTTGTTTCAATGCTAAATACAGACATTTATTGTTTTGATAAAAAATATATAGACATTTATTGAGTAGCTTTTTAGGAAAAAAAATCCTACTCTAATTAGGTACAAAGCCGAGGAGAAAACAAATGAAAACATTGGAAGGAAGGTGAATTACATGTTTTGATACTAAAAAAACAAGCGAAATTTTGTCTCGTGGTAAAATGAAGAAGTTATTACAGCCTTAACTTTCTACTCCCTCTATGAAAACCTAATGCTCTCAACTAGTGGAAACCCTAATGTGCTTCCTGGCCCTAACCCGTATTAAAACCCCGGTGGCCGGCCCTGGAGGTTATACTGTCTATTTTTGGTGAGCCGACGAGGGATCGACCGGCGTCCCCCACTCGCTTGGACACGCAGCGCTTGTTGAAGAAGGGTCGAAGCGATGGTACTGATGATGATCAAGTGGACGTAGCAACGATGGAGGCCGATGAGATACAGTCGGTCGAGGAGGGGAAGAACGTGCAACAGCAGCAGGTTGCTGCGAATACTATTTCTGATGGTGCGACGCTGCCGGAAACGGCCAAAGGTTCCTATGCTCATGTGGTGGCTGATGGGAAGAAGCCTATGGACTCGACTGCAGCAACATGCTTTGTGGAAGGAGAGGTCGTGATTATGAATGAAGACATTATTGTGAATCGGGAGGCTACCATTCCTTCCATACAGTTCTCGGATCGGGTGCATGATCAAGTAGATCATAACATACGGAACACGATTATTGTCAGGCTCTTGGGAAGATCAATTGGGTTCAAAGCATTGGAGTCGCAGATTAACGCGCTATGGAAACCGGTGGGTTAACTCTAAATTATTGATCTTGATAATCATTATTATATTATTCATTTATCTGATGAACGAGATTATACAAAAGTTTTTACGCAGGGCCCTTGGACTATTAATGGGAGTTACTTAACAGTGCAATCCTGGAGTCGCGCATTCACTACATCTGAAAAGTACCCTACTCAAGCCATAGTGTGGGTGAGATTGCCTGGTCTACCATATTGATACTATACGAAAGCGTTGTTTCGTCATGTCACCGTGCTTATTGGGAGAGTGGTCAAGATTGATTATAATACTGAGGTGGGTGGCAGAGGTAAATTTGCTCGCATAGCTGCCTTTTTTGATTTAAACAAGTCGTTGCTATCTTGTATCTGTATTGATGGGATGATCCAAAAACTTGAATATGAAGGCTTGCACCAAGTGTGTTACACATGTAGAGTTTATGAGCATGATAAGGAGGCTTGTGTGTTGAATAATGTCGCGGAGGAAGGACTGAAAGATGGTACCGGTGTAACTCCAGTTGAGTCGGTGACTAAAAAGATAGTCTCAAAATCTAACCTATTTGGTCCATGGATGGTGGTTGACACTAGGCGTCGGCGTGGTGGGATGAATAACACGGCAGCAAAGCGAGTAACGCATGGTGGGGAAGGATCCCGATTTGTCGTTCTTGAGAGGAAAGAGGATTCACGCGTTGGGAATCTAGGTTTAGAGGAAGCCATTATGGATAAAACTACTGCGAGTTGCACTATGTAGAGACAAGTACTGGCAGAAGTAATGAAGCAAACTGTGGCTCGTGAGTTCTATCGAACTGCGGCATATCTCGCTTTAAACCCGGATAAAAAATCCAAGGTAACCAAAATGAGCAATAAGGATGCTGATATTGTACCGATGGTGAATGGGCAAGGGGCTCAAGGCATCCCGCATCGTACGACAATTCCAACCAGATCTCATAAGGCTATAACGATTATAGAAGGTGGGGATGAGCGGTCAGTTGCTAAATCTTTACGTAGCTAGCGTGGTAAGGTTCTAACGGGGAAAGGATCGGGTGCGGGTTCATCACGTAGTTTGAAAGTAAGGAAAAGTTTTACTAGTCATACTATATAGCAGATGTCTCCGGAAGACTTGGCGCGTCATTTATCGGTACAGTTGAATGTCGGGGAGCCTTCAGGGGATCTTTATGTTGAATGGAACCATACCTCAGCCATGGTGTAGTCATCGGATGATGATGTTGAATATCTTACCGAGTTCTAACCCGTAGAGTTGTCGGGTAGCATTGGGCATGGTGGCGATATTCTTTTCGAGTCTCAGTAAGTGAGTTCTCTTTTCTATATCTTTATGATAATCAAATTTATGGTATAGAACTATCAGGGCACGGCTAGCCTGACCTTCAGACGGTATTTGAAACTTTTTGTTTAGGAGAATTAGTTAAATATAGTGGCACTATTTGAACCTCGTGTGAGTGGTACAGGTACGGATAAAGTTATTCAGAAACTTGGTTTCTCTAATTCTTATCGTATGGAGTCACATGGTTTTAGTGGTGGTTTGTGGCTTCTGTGGAATGATTCAGTCACGGTTGATGTGGTCTAGATCTCTAATCAATTTATTAATTGCCATGTTTATTATGTGGATTGTGGATTTCAATTTCAGTTAAATGTTGTTTATGCAAGTCCAACGAGCACTAAACGCAAACATTTGTGGCAACTGTTTGAGAGTATCAATCCTGGGGACAATGTTCCATGGATCATAGATGGTGGTTTTAATGTTCTATTATATGCTAATAAGCATGTCGGTGGTGTGGAGCAATATACAGCCGAGAGTTGGCTTTGGCAGATTTTATCGGCAATCTAGGACTTTCGGATTTAGGATTTTGCAGGCCTCCATTCACTTGGAGTCGGGGTACTTTGCATCAAAGGTTGGATTGGTGCTTGGTGAATGCGCAATGGTCTCTATCTTTTAGGGAAGCTTTTGTCACACATCTCGATCGTTTGGGCTCAGATCATCGACCGTTACTTGTTTCGCTGAAGGAGAAAGAGAATGACGGGAGAAATCAGCCATTCCGTTTTATTAACGCATGGCAATCTCATCTTGATTTTCATGGGTTTCTTGAGACGGTATGGGAAGGTACGGGACATTATGCAGAGAATTTTGCTAAATTTACTGATGAAGTTGTGACTTAGAATAAAGATATTTTCGAGCATATTAGTATGAAGAAAAAGCGGTTACGGGCTCGGATAAGGGCTATTGACCGAGCACTTTTGCGACGGCGCTCAAATTCCTTAGAGGCTTTGTTAGAAAAGTTGAAATTAGAACTTGAGGAGGTAATAGCACAGGAAGAAAGCTTATGGTTACAAAAGGCGTGCGCAAATTGGGCGATTTATGGGGATTAAAATTCTCAGTTCTTTTATTCTTCAGTCATGGCTTGTCGTCGGGTAAACAAGATAACGGCACTTCGACGTGGTAATGGAACCTGGTGGAGGGACAGTGAGGAACTATCCCAATCGGCTGTTGAGTTCTATCGGTAACTTTTCACAAGTGACAAGAATACACGTCTATTCTCTTTGGCAAAAGGATTATTTCTGAAACTTTTGCAGGTTGAGATAGATTTTCTGAAATTACCGGTAACGAGGGAGGATATTAGGCGAGCAATTTTTAACATTGGACCTTCAAAATCCCTAGGGGTGGATGGGTTAAATGCGGAATTCTTTCAAAAGAATCGAAATCTAGTTGGTGATTCAGTAAGTGAGTTTGTTCTTTAGATTTTTCGTACTTGCATAATTCCTGCTGATATAAACCATACTCTGTTGGTTTTACCGCCGAAAGTATCTTTACCTGAATTTATAAGTCAGTTTCAGCCTATCAGCTTGTGTACCGTAATTTACAAAGTGGTGTCTAAAATTCATGTGAATCGATTGAAGTCTTTCTTGTCCTCGTAGGTATCAGAAAATTAGACAAGTTTTGTCCCGGATCGATCTATTGCGGATAATATTGTAATAACGTAGGAAATAATCCATTCGATACGTAAAAAGACGGGGAAACGTGGTTGGATGGCTTTGAAAATAGACTTAGAGAAGGCATATGACAAATTGGAGTGGGATTTCATTGCTGATACTTTATTAGATATCTGTGTGTCAGACCCCTTACGTGTTTTGATTATGCAATATGTTACTATGGTATCTACCCAGATATTATGGAATGGTTTAATGATTGATGCTTTCAAACCGACTCGAGGCATTAGACAGGGTGATCCTTTGTTACCTTACCTTTTTGTGCTTTGCATGGAACGGCTAGCTCAAGGGATTTAGTCAACTATTGCTAGGGGTAGTTGGAAACCATTTTGTGTGAAAGTAACTTGTCGGGCTATCTCTCACATTTTCTTAACTGACGATATGATACTTTTTGCGAAAGTACTTTGGATTAGTTGGTTGCGGTGAGATCGGTGCTAAATGTGTTTTGCCAAGCTTCCGGCCATAAGGTAAGTAATTGCTAAGAATAATATTTTTTTCTAAAAATGTATCACCAGATATGTGGTAAGCTATTAGTGAAGGATTTGGTTTTGTTGAGGTTGATGATCATGGGCGGTATCTTGGGGTTCCTTTGATACACCGAAGGGTGACGACTGCATCTTATCAATATTTGGTGACCATGGTTCAGCAGAAATTAAGTGGGTGGAAGGCAAAATGTCTATCTCTGGCTGGGCAAATTACGTTGACTAAATCAGTTCTTGTAGCTATTTCGATATATGCCATGCAAATTGTAGTGCTCCCAAAAGTATTTGTACTGCTTTAGAACGGGTAATACGATGCTTTGTATAGGGTATTACTTTGAACCGAGGTGGTGTCCATCTTGTGAATTGGGAAACTGTTTGTCGACCTATTTCTGACGGTGGATTGGGTTTTCAGAAAATGGATAAACAAAATGAAGCATTCCTTATAAAATTAGCATTCTAACTACTTGCACGATCGGAAGCTCTTTGGGTCCATTTCATTCATGCTAAGTATAAGTGTACGGATGACGTGCTAATGGTTATTCGTAATTCTAATTGTTCTATATTGTGGAAGGGCTTGAGTGTTGTATGGGAGGATGTCCGAAGTAATATTATCTGGTCACTCAGTGCGGGCACTAATGTCAATTTCTGGAGGGATGTGTGGATTACAAACATTAGACCTTTATTAAACTATGTTGATCAGATTATTGCTTCATGTATTGATCATGTCTCGGTCGCTAGCATGGTCGGGTATGATAAGGTGTGGAATTGGAGCTTGCTCGGTCATTTACTTCCTAGGGATATTATTTTGTTCATCGCATCAATCAAGGGGTCGTGGCATGGCTCGATTGCGGATGTGGTCGAATGGCATGGGATGAGTGATCTTCGTTTCACTGTCAAGTCGGAATATATGGCCTGGTGTAGGAAAGGTAGTGGTTCGGAGCATAATGTTTGGAGAGTTTTACATTGTTATAAGGGCTTGCCACGTGTGAAGTATTTTCTATGTTTAGCATGTCGGGGTCGGTTAATGACGAATGAGAAACGAGTACGACAACATCTAGCGGAGGATAGTGGTTGTGTTATGTGTGGCACTAGTGTCGAAACCATTGATCATATAATTCGGCGTTGCCCTCAGGATTTGCTTGCTTGGAATGAGCTAATTATTCCTAGCAAATTTGAGGAGTTTATGCTTATGGATGTACATGACTGGATCGAGGCCAACCTATCGGCCGCTAATCAATTTGCGACTAACAATACATGATTCGAATTGATGTTTGGCAACGTATTATGGAATCTTTGGCTGGTCTGTAACTCGTTGGTTTTTGAAGCACCATTGGAGGATACTCGAGGTGTTATCGTAAGAAGCTGACAGCTTGTAAAACTGACTATTTGAGCGCAGGCGGAGGCTCAGCTTGCGCAAGGAACTACATATATTTCCTCGTGTGGCCTGGCTAGATGGGTGACTCCTGAGGCACCATGGATCAAACTGAATACCGATGGGGCTCGAAGTACAGTTGGTGGCCATGCCTCATGTGGGGTGTGGCGAGGGACTCTTCCGGGCAATGATTTTTTGGGTTCACTAAGTTTCTAGGCATATGCTCGGTATTGGATGCATAAGTTTGGGGAGTTTACTTTGGGCTTGTTTGTGCATGGGAGGCATGTTTCCGACAAGTTATTCTTGAACTCGATAGTTTGAGGCTATTCGACTTATTAGACAAGATTCTACAGGATTGCATAGTTTGCACCGTCATATTCTGGAACTTTGGAGTCGGGCGTGGATGATTAAAATTGGACATATCCGACGTGAGGATAATCGGGTTGCGGATGCATGTGTGAAATTGGCAAATTATGAAAGCTTCAAGGTTGTTTTCTTTGTACACCACCAGACTCGGTTGTTCAATTGGTACAAGCTGAGGGAGTCGTTGGTTCCCAGTGAATAATGTGTACATTTGATTAGCTTTGATCGATTGATTCGGGTTGTTTAATTTCAGTTTTTGTTATTTATGTTAAGTGTCAGAACTTTTGTGTTATTGTGTTATCACTTGTACTCTTTTCTTCCATTTAGGTTTAGAGAGGTTTTTAACGAGGCTTGTGATAACACCCTATGTATGATTCCTCATCAATGAAATCATACTTTTCACCCAAAAAATGAAGATGTTACTGAATGTTCGAATGAATAACAAATGAGTAAAGGTAGACCGGTCGATTAAATTTTTTAGTATATTTTTATTTTATTTAAATTACTAATAACTTTTTTTATAAAAAAAATCATATATCAAATTAGAACAATAATTCTTTAGGTACTAACTTAGGATAAAATGTCTAGTTCAATTACAATATATATATATGGGTAATTATTTCATATACTGGCGGTGGAAACTGAAAGTTTCCACAAGCGCCTTAGTTTTAGGGTTTAGGGTGTAAGATTTAAGGCTTTAGGTGTAGAGATTTAGAATTTAGGGATAGTGGTTACAATTTAAGGTTTAGGGTTATAATTTAATGTTTATAATTTAAAACCTAAATCATAACCATATTACCCTAAAACTAAACCCTAACCTCTAAAGCCTAAATTCTAACCCTAAATTCTAACAATTATCCCTAAATTTTAAACCCATGCACCTAAACCCTAAACTAAGATCCTAAAAGAACTAAAGTGCTTGGGGAAACTTTCAGTTTTCACCCCCAATGCATATATAGGATTATTATCCTATACACTAGCGGTGAAAAACAAAGTTTCCACAAGTGGGGTTATTTAGGGGTTTAGGGTTTTAGTTTAGGGTTTAGAGATTAGGGATTTATGTTGTAGGTTTAGAATTTTGGATTCATGATTAGAGTTTAAGGTTTAGGGTTTGTGGTTAGATTTTTAGGGTTTTAAGGTTAGAAATTTAGATTTTAGATTTAGGCTTGAAAATATGCATGCTTTTGTAAACTTTTTTTACACTGGCAATTTATATTAATCCTATCAGGGGCGAAGCCAGGAATTAAAAGTTAAGGGGGGCGAAAAAAAACATAAGGGTATAAAATACTCTTGTTGAACTTTTGGAAAAAAATCAACTAAGCATCTAAAATTTTTACACTCAATTAAGCCCTTGAACCAAGAAATTGAATCAATTAAGCTCTTGAACCAATTTTGACCATCAAATCTTGATAGTTTTTTTTTTGGATTTGTTGGTGCAGTACGTTGTGTCACAGTGTCTCGACTTGACATTTTCAAAAAAAATATTTTATTTAAATTTTTTTAAAAGTTCTAAAAATTCTAAAAAATATTTAAAATATTTAAAAAAATATTTTTTTGAATAAATCTATAAATGCAATATGATAGAACAATAGTGTATCATGTGCCAGTAATATCTAAAGAAAAAATTATCGAGATTTAATGGACAAAGAGCTTAATTAATTCAATTTCTTACTTCAAGAGCTTAATAAAGATTGAAAAAATCATCAATAGGATTTGATTCACTAGCTTCAAGTAAAACAATTATCCCTAAATTTTAAACCCATGCACGTAAACCCTAACCTCTAAAGCCTAAATTCTAACCCTAAATTCTAACAATTATCCCTAAATTTTAAACCCATACACCTAAACCCCTAAACTTTATACCCTAAACTAAGATCCTAAACCCTAAAGCTAAAGTGCTTGTGGAAACTTTCAGTTTCCACCCCCAGTGTATATGTAGGATTATTATCCTATACACTGGCGGTGAAAAACAAAGTTTCCACAAGTGGGGTTATTTAGGGGGTTTAGTTTAGGGTTTAGAGGTTAGAGATTTAGGTTGTAGGGTTTAGAATTGTGGATTCATGGTTAGAATTTAGGGTTTAGGTTTTGTGGTTAGATTTTTAGGGTTTTAAGGTTAGAATTTTAGATTTTAGATTTAGGCTTGAAAATAGGCATGCTTGTGTAAACTTTTTTTACACTGACAATTTATATTAATCTTATAAGGGGCGAAGCCAGGAATTAAAAGTTAAGGGGACGAAAAAAAAAAAAACATAAGGGTATAAAATACTCTTGTTGAACTTTTGAAGAAAAAAATCAACTAAGCATCTAAACTTTTTTACACCCAATTAAGCCCTTGAACCAAGAAATTGAATCAATTAAGCTCTTGAACCAATTTTGACCATCAAATCTTGATAGTTATTTTTTTTTTGGATTTGTTGGTGCAGTGCGTTGTGTCACAGTGTCTCGACTTAACATTTTAAAAAAATATTTTATTTAAATTTTTTTAAAAGTTCTAAAAATTCTAAAAAAATGTATAAAATATTTAAAAAATATTTTTTGAAGAAATCTATAAATACAACATGATAGAACAGTAGTGTATCATGTGCCAGTAATATCTAAAGAAAAAATTATCGAGATTTAATGGACAAAGGGCTTAATTAATTCAATTTCTTAGTTTAAGAGCTTAATAAAGATTGAAAAAATCATCAATATGATTTGTTTCACTAGCTTCAAGTAAAACAACTTAATTTTCTATACTCACTTTACCACTAAAACAACATTCACTCTATAAAATTAAAACAAGTAAAATAAATTATAATTTAAAATTCTATATGGGCCAGATTAAAAAAATAAAGGTAAACTACGCCAGGTACCACCAAACTATTGAGGGTGATTCGTTTTTACCGCCAACATTTTAATTGGTCCAAATTTGCTACCAAACTTTATTTTTTGACTCGTTTATACCACCACGCCGTTAACTACTTAACGGGACGATGATATGGCGCATGGCGTGATGACTTTGATGCTAGACCAAAACGATAACTCAAAACAGCGTCATTTTGCTGAAGGAAAATATAGAAAAATATGCACTCAATGGGATCTGAACCTAAAACCTTTAAAATGAAAAACAAACTCTTAACCACTAAGTCAACTTAACATCTTTGATTTTTTTCTAACACAAATAATATATATTTCAAACTGCAGTTTATCATATAAATAATATTACTCTATATAAATAATATAAATATATTATTTCTAATATAAATATATTAGAAATGTATTAGTATACATATATTAATATATAAATAATAAATAAAATAAAAATATAAAAAATTATATTATAAATAATAATAAATAGATAAATATATTATTATAAAAACTAAAAGACTAATTTTCAAAACCCAAAATTTCTAAAAAGCCCAAAATCCACCAAAACCTTAAACTCATAAATCCTAACCCTAAACTATAAAATTTAAACCCTAAAATTTTATTCATAAATTAATAATATTAAAATATATAAAAATGATATATTATTATAAAAACTGAAAAAATAATATTAAAAAATCTAAATTTTCCAAAATTTATAAAAAAAAGCCCAAAAATTCACCAAAATCTTAAAGCCTAAACCCCAAATCCATCCATTTTGGCTGCTAATGGGTTTATGGTTTAGAATTTATGATTTAGGGTTTATAGGTTAGAGTTTAATATTTTGGTGGATTTTGAATTTTTTTGTAAATTTTGAAATTTTGGATTTTTTAAATTAGTTTTTATAATAATATATTATTTATTTATATATTTAATATTATTGATAATATAATTTTTTATTTAATATAAATATTTTATTTATTAGTTATATCTATTAATATATTATTATATGTATTATATTATTTATATTGAGTAATATTATTTATATAATAAAATAAATTAATTTAATCTCAACTGCGGTTTGAAATATATATTATTTGTGTTAGAATCAAAATAAAGATGTTAAGTTGGTTTAGTGGTTTGGAGGTTGTCTTTGATTCTACATGTTCTAGTTCCAAGTCCCATTGAGTGAATAATTTTTCATATTTTCCTCTAGCAAAACGACGTCATTTTTAGCCATTTAGTATCAAAATATCGACACCAAAACGACGTTGTTTTAGTTTAGCATCCAAGCTATCACGTCGTGCGCCATGTCATCGTCCCATTAAGGAGCTAACAACATGATAGTATAAACGAGTCAAAAAATAAAATTTTGTGACAAATTTAGACCAATTGAAAGGTTAGTGATAAAAACGAGTCACTCCAACAGTTTAGTGGTATATGGCGTAGTTTACCCAAAAAAATGAATTATAAGGGTGGATCATGGGGCCTAGCCCCACCCTATGTGGCTTCGCCCATGAATCCTATATATATAAGCCTACTAAAAACTAAAAAAAAAAAGTGTAAAATGCCAACTTGAAGATTATTGATTAAAAATAATGTGATATCATCTCAATTATTTTATAAATAATTTTTAAATAAAATAACTAAAAAAATCCTATATAAGAATCTATCACAATTCAAAATTCAAATAGGTTCATATAACTATTCAAAAAAGAAATTCATATAAAATTCTTTTATCACTCAACCAATAATAATTTATTTAAATAACTTTTATTAATATAATTTCACATACAAAATTCTTTCACCTAATGTCGTAGATGTTAGAACATCAAATATTTTATAATATTAAATATAGTATTTTTTGTTTGGGGAGGACAAACATAAAATAAATAAAAACATCTTTTATAAATTTAATTCATATATCATATTCACGTTGTTTTTTATTAAATAAAGATACTATATTTTAATGTTGAGATTCGAACTCGTATAAGATAAGGTAATATGAGTATCCTAAACCACTAGGTCAACTAGTCAATCTCATATCCAAGTTTTTTCATATTATGTTTTAAATAGGGGAGAGAAAAGGGGCTCTAGGAAAAGGAATGGGTACTCCTAGTAGAACTATAACCCACGACCTGAGGAAATATAAGGGAATAAGATGAGCAACTTGGCTAACCGACTAAATATACTTACTCTCATACAGTGTAATTAATCTAAAAACTTTAATATAGAATAAGTAGTTTATTCTATAGATTTATTCATCATAAAAATATTGTATGTCCAATTCCCGGATCAACCTTTTCTTTTAAGTGGATCGAATGACAGTTTAATAAAAGGTTTAAATCAAAAATCAGCTATTAAATTAGTTTTTTTCTTTTATTTCCTAAACTATTTTTTTCATCAAAACAAGTACAAAACTATAGTTTCTGGCCACTTTAAGTACTTAAACTATTTTTTGGTCTAGAAAAGTATCTAAATTATATTATTTTACTTTTAATTCCTAAACTATTTTCTCGATCAAAACAAGTGCCTAAATCTTTGTGACGTACCGTCGTCTCAATGGTCAAAATAATTTATTTTAACTTAGATAACGGCCGTACTTGAAGTAGCCAGAAATAATAATTTAAGTACTTGTTTTGATTAAAAAATAGTTTACGGACTAAAAAGAAAAAATAGTATAGTTTGGGGGCTGATTTTTCATTTAGGCCTTAATAAAACTTCACCTAATTGGTTTTACATATCAATTGAATGCTTGAAAGATAAACAATAAGAGTTGATTAACTTTCAAAGTGCTAGTAATGTGGCAAACATTTTGTGGTAACAAAATGTTAAAGTAGAGCAGCCATAACCAAAGCTTAACCCAGACGATTCACGCAGCCATTTTTAAAATATTATGTATTGAAATTTGAATCTCAACGTCTAAAACCCGATCTTTTATTTTTCGGGCTGAGACTTACTTTGCACCAAAAAGAGTACAACAAAACAAAGGGCATGTTGAAGTGTCAAACCAGATCTATAGAACAGAGGCACCTTTTTTTCACAAGAAGACGTGAAAGTTACTTTGGTTTCTTTACAGATTGAAGCTTGGGAAAAGGACCTGTTACCTTTTGAGAGGCTTGTAGAGTACAACAGTTACGTATTTGGACTCGAACCTGTGGGTCAAACCCAGGGCAACAATGGACTGTGATGCCCATCCTTTCTCGATGAAAAGGTGGTTAAGTACAACATGTTGAGGCTTCGAGGATGATGCTCTGTCTTGGTTATCGGGACCGAGGACCGTTAGATGTAGTTGGGATGGAACTACAGCAGGCTCCTTTGCAAAATCTTCCTCCATTGGAAATGCTTGACCATAACTGGAATTTGGAGATCCTGGAACCTCAAACTCAGTCACACTATCCAGATTTTCGGGCACATAGTCCTGCAAGAAATAGTGAGAAGTAATTATGCAAAGGAAGACGGTAAAAATAGTCACAAGTATCACTGAGATCTTAACTATGGCTAAGGAGAAAAATGGTAAATTCATAAAACCAATTAGCGAGAAGGTTTAAATGTGAGCAGACTATGTGACACATCTTTTGTGTTTATCATTTTGTGCTTGATAAAACCCTCTTTTTAAAGAGAATACACGACAGTATAAGTTAAATTTGTAAATTTCCAGTTTTGCATGCCAACCATTCATACTAAACCAGCTCACGAAATCATCATTACAGGAGGTAAAAAAAAAAAAAAAACAAAGGTTAAAAGATTCAAAAGTGGAGCAGGGGGACATTTAAGAAAATACATACATGAACATCAAGAAGATTACAAATGCGGCCCATTTCATCAGCTGAAAAGGGCAGATCAGGTGCATATCTCCATTCACCATCAACAATAAACTTGTAATGGTATATGCCAGATGGAAGGACTAAAAGAATTGAGTGGTCTTTACCAGATCTCCGCAGTGTCTTCCTGGAAGAGGGCAATAATAGACTCAATATGCCATCCATGCTTGGATTTCAGACAGAAAGAGGAACAGCAGGATTTTGTATGCATGAAAATGTGAGTGTCTACAATACTAAGGAACTGAAGACCTACCTTGATTTCCAATTGTCCCAAGAACCTTCGACGGCCACATTATTACCACCATAATTCCATGTGACAATGACAGGGATTCCTTTCTCAGATGGACTATCAGCAACACCAGGAGAATCATGCCGCCAAATTTGGCTGGAAAAGAAATGGCCATCCATACTTGGTAAGGGAGCTATAGGAACCTGAAAATGCGCCAAAAGCAACCAGACTATCCGTTGAAATGCCACCGCCAATATATACAAAACTATTCGCTTCATATGTAAATCATATCAACACGGGTCTCCTATCTCTCCTTGTTTCTTGGCAATCCCAATAAAAGACCATAAACCAAATAGATGTTGAAACAATATCACTATGGCATTGAAACAACTTTGCTTTTTTAAAACAGAGGCAAATTACTATCGGAGCAAAATTGCTTATTTGTTGATATCCAAAACCAAAGAGATGGGGGATTTGAACAGTAAAGAGATACTGATCCATATTTTCAAGATTTGAACAATTTTGGGGTATTAACCTTTGTTAGTCTTATCAAACACTGTTCTCCCCCCACCCCCCACATGTGTTCAGAGTTTAGTTCTCATCAATCATCAGCTTAAAAGATGATATCAAAGATTAAATATCCAAGCATCCCCTCTTAACAAGTGGAAATACATTAACTTTCTCGAACAATCTTTCAAAAGCAATGAACTGAACCAATCAAAGCATGTTATACTTCTGTATTTAAGGATCCAACAAAAGCATTGATTTTTTAATCAATTCTTTTTCACTTCCTAGTCACATTTCTTCCCAAACTTCTATAAAATATCTCAAAAAGAAAAACCATGCCCTGCTATTACAAAGGAAAAACTTAGTATCAACTTCCCCACTCACCAGTTTTAGCCAAATTTCCCAAATTATTACCAAAATAAATACGCACAAACCATTATCTTCCACGTCTCATTGCATGAAACAGTTCAAAATTCTTATAAAGATTCTTCTTCAGTTAGTTATTCAAATTTGCAATGAAAGCCCAGAATTTTTTCCTGGTCATATGCAATATGAAGCAAAATCTAAGTTTCTATTGCTTGAGTAACTTAGATTATTACTAAAAACACAACAAATTCAAGGTCCTGAAAAGATAATTGAAATGATCACCTGAGGAGCGAACAAAAGAGGGGATCGGGACCGACGCGGGCTCTGCGGCGGAGTATTCTCCATTGAATCAGATGACGGCACGCGAACTGCTGCTGCTGCAGCGGCGGCTCCAGGAATGATCGGCTCGCCGCCGTTAAAGCTTCCGGATAGATCCCCGTTGGCTCCGTCTTCTCTTCCGTTTGCATTTCCCATATTTTCAGTGCTTTTTTTTCTTCTTTTAGAGAGATCCACAGAGAAAAACGAAACACATGAAAAAAAAAATGTTTTAGTAATTGAAATGAACAAAGCAGTGTAATTTAAAGGACACTGGTTTTGGGTTAATTTACCGAGACTGACACTGAAAACGAAATCAACTGCAAGTGCCGGCAAACGGTTGTCTGCTCAAAGAAGCTTCTTTCATTTTGCTCTTCCTGAAGGATAAATAAAATTAAGGGTAAAGTATGCTAAATTTTACCATCAACCTTTTAATTGATTTAAATTTATTATTAAATTTTATTTTTTGATACTAAATTTTAATATTGTTATTTTGATATTAAATTACTTAAAACGGCATCGTTTTACTGAAAGAAAATATAAAAAAAATATGTACTCAATGAGATTTGGACTTGTAATCTTTAGGATTAAAAGCAACTTTTTAATCACTAAGCTAGCTTAGTACCTTTATTTTGTATCTAGCACAAATAATATATATGCCAAAGGCAGTTGAGATTAATTTATTTTATTTTATTATATAAATAATATTACTCTATATAAATATATTATAAATAATATTAATATACATATAATAATATATTAATATATATAACTAAAAATAAAATATTTATATTAAATAAAAATTTATATTATCATTACTATTAAGTATATAAATAAATAATATATTATTATAAAAATAAAAAATAATTAGAAAAACTAAAATTTACAAGAAAATTCCAAAATCCACCAAAACATTAAATTTTAAACTATAAACCCTAGAACCCTAAATCATAAATCCTAAACCCTAAAATTATAAACCCATTAGCAGCCAAAATAGATGAATTTGGGGTTTAATCTTTAAAATTTTAGTAAATTCTTGGGTTTTTTGGTAAATTTTGAAATTTTCAAAATTTTTTAAAATCATCTTTTTCAGTTTTTATAATAATATATTATTTATTTATATATTTTAATATTATTTATTTATGAATAAAATTTTAGAGTTTAATATTTATATTTTAGGGTTAGGGTTTAAAGTTTTTTTGGAATTTGTTTTTTTAGAAATTTTGGGTTTTGAAAATTAGTCTTTAATTTTTATAATAATATGTTTATCTTTTTAATATTATTTTATAATATAAAAAATATTTATATATTTTTATTTTATTTACTATTTATATATTAATATATGTATACTAATATATTTTTAATATATTTATGTTAGAAATAATATATTTATATTATTTATTAGAGTAAAATTATTTATATGATAAACTGTATTTTGGAATATATATTATATATATGTTAGAAACAAATAAAGATGTTAAGTTGGCTTAGTGGTTAACAGTTTGTCTTTGATTCTAAAGGTTTATGGTTTAAATCTTATTAAGTGCATAATTTTTTACATTTCCCTCTAGCAAAATAATGTTGTTTTGGGTCATTTAGTATAAAAATAGCGGCACCAAAACTATGTCGTTTTGGTCTAACATCCAAATCATCACATCGTTAAGAAGTTAACGGTGCGATAGTATAAACGGGTTAAAAATTAAAATTTAGTAGTAAATTTAAACTAATTAAAAGTTTGATAGTAAAAACAAGTCAACTCCAATAATTTGATGGTACCTGGCGTACCCTAAAATTAAAGGGGAATCGTTAAATGTAAAACCGTTCCTAGTTTAATTTCCTGAGACTTTTCTTTTTCTTTTTCTAAGGTGTGGTGATGACTAGTATGATGATTCGATGTGCTATTGTGTGCCACGTGGATGATCAAATGGGCCTCAATGACTTGTTTTTGAAATAAGTATTAGATGAGCTTCATTTATGGTCTCGTCAAATAGTATTTTTTATGTTATTTTTTAAGATAAATTTTTATTTTTTTTATATGTAAAAAAATGAATAATTATTTTAAAATTAAAATAAAATAAATGAGCTTTATTATCTAAAATCATAAATAACGTGATGAGTCGGGTCATCTAATAATTTCTCTGTTTTTTTGGTATTTCAAGCTCAATGTTGTATTACATCTCCATCCCAATAAACTTGTTTTATTTTTTTTTGTTCAATTCTTTTAAATTTTAATTTCTCATTATTTTAAACTATTATTGACAAAAAAATATTTTAAAAATTTAAAAAATTAGAGCTTATGCCTACATTTTTGGTATAAGGATAATTTTCACCCCTAACGTTTATAATTTTTATCATTTTGACCCTCTTCTTTTTTAGGATAAATTTAACCCTGAACTTATGTCTTTTTATCAAATAACTCATTTTTTAACTAGATTATTGATTAAAACGTTAAATAGTTAACGATGATGACATGACACGTACATGTAAAATACACTTTAAATGATATGACATCTAATATATCACATGCTTACACATGCAACATAAATTTATTTTAATTTAATTATAAAAATAATTAAAATTCAAATAAAATACAAAATAATTAAACAAAAAAAGTGGGAAAGAACTCCCTTAATCGTTTAATCCTGATTCCTAAATGATCTGTAACCTTAGTTAAAAGACTCGTGAAATCAACCAGAAAATTTTCAAAGTTAAATTCTTTCTAAAATTCAAGATCACTTTGAATGAAATCTTGTTCCTTTAAAACGATGAGCACTCTCTCGTTTTCACCCTTTTGATTTAAGTTCGTCCACCATACACGATATGTTGGTTACCTTAACTACCGTATCAAACCACCAGGACCCCTAAACTCACTTTCGTTTCCTTCCCTTCTTATTTCAGTTTTATGAACATCATTTTCGTTTGCACATTTCCTGTTTGCATCATATTTATACTCGTCTTTCCCTCTCTCAAACCTAGTATGATTCGAGTCTGAATGCCATCGATTGTTTGCAAGTTAGGGTTAAAAGTGATTCAGATTTAAAAAGAAGATTTGATTCGAAGTGAAAACAAATATCATAGCGTAAATCATATTTGTTTCAAAGTGAATACATATGATCTTGGATTTTAAAAAGAATTTTCTGATTGATTTCATTAAGTTAAACAATTTTGAAATCTTTCTTAAAAAATTAAACAGTTTTAAAATTTGTTTAAAAGATTTGTTCTTAAGCTTTATTTTAAACTTTTAACAAATGGCATATAATGGTGGATTCTGAGTATTGTTACAATCATCAACATTTTGTTAAAAATCCATTCATAAGTTAATTACTTTTTTAAAATTGTAACTTCAACTTAGGGGAGGGAAGAAATACTCTTGCTAGGTATTGAACCGGAATCGGCCAACTTAATGTACTGAGATGCCCGGACATTAGTGTTTATTTGAACAAACAATATGCAGTAACTTGTTTGAGTTGATAGTGTTTAGAATTAGGTTGATGGGGCAGAGAATTTGTTGTTAGACTCGCCCGAATTGCTGGGACCGAACAGCCCAAAATCTTCTACCTGTCCCTGGAATGCAGCTGGTCTTGGTAGTCCCTGGCCTGTCTGAAAATGAACCTCTCTCCCTTTCCTGCCCGCCTCTCTAAATTTGTTGCCCCTACTATTAGTATTAACGCCTTCCTTCTAGACTTGTCAATTTTGATGTGCGGTTTAGGGTGCGTAAAACTTAATTTAATAATTTTATGAAGACTTGAAATTTTTTTAAATAAAATTTAAATTATATAATAAAATTTCGAATAACTCGCAATTTTTAGTAATTAATAAATCGATTTTCAAGTTTGAGTCTAGTTTCTCAACTCTGCCTAATACATGCATGTCACATATGAAAATATATATAAAAAATATATATGTATATCATATATGGTTATAGAAAGTTATTAATATAGTAACATTATAAATGCTTACAATTAAATTTGAATAGAAACTCGAACAACTCGACTCAACTCGAAAAAAATTTAAATTAATTTTGAGTTTTAAAAATGACTCGATAACTCAACTAACTCAAAAACTTTTTACTTGATTTGACTCAACTTGATCGAATGCTCATCTTTAGTGATATTAATTTGATCATAAAATATTAATAATTAAAATTCAAAATTGACAAATAAAAAATCATTCGAATACAAAATGGTATATGATTTTAGTCTTTTAGAATGATATAAGCTTAGAATAATACAAATTCAAAAAGATCCGGGTTCAAAAAGTGACAAAGCACATTCGAATGACATATGGTATTTATTCCGTGCACAAGCGCTTGTGTAGCGCCTTAGTTTTAGGGTTTAGGGACTCTGTTTAGAGTTTAAGGTTTAAGGGTTTAAATGTAGTAGTTTTGAATTTAGAGGTTGTTGACAAAATTTTGAGTTTAGAGTTAAAATTTAGGGTTTATAGGTTAAAACTAAAATCCCTAACCATATTACCCTAAACCCTAAAGCTTAACCCTAAACCCTAAATTTTAACCTTAAAGCCTAAATTATAACCATGAGCCTTAAATTCTAAACTCCTACACTAAAACCCCTAAACTCTAAACCCTAAACTAAAATCTTAAACCCTAGAATTAAGGCGCTTGTGGAAACAAAAAGTTTCTACTCCTATGTATGGGATAATAATTCATAAAGTAATTCGAACTTGAATTATTTAAATATAACATTAACTTAAATTAAAATTTAAAATATTTAAAATAAAAATTGATTCGATCTAAATTGAATCTATATACACAATTTACATTGAAATTGGCAGATAACGTTTGAACATGCAAAAAGAATCTCCTACTTCTAAAATAAAATGGTAGAGGATTTATATCCAATACACTGATGGTAAAAAATTTTAGTTTCCACAAGTGCCTTAATGTTAAGATTTAGGGTGCAGTTTAGGGTGTAGGGTTTAGGCGTTTAGATGTAGGGATTTAGAATTTAGGGGTAATAGTTAGAATTTAGGGTTTATATGTTAGGGTTTAGGGTAATATGTTGAAGATTTAGGTTTTAACATATAAGCCCTAAATTTTAACCTTAAACTCTAAATTCTATTCACAGTCACTAAATTATAAATTACTACACCTAAAACCTTAAATCCTACATCCTAAACTGAATCCCTAAACCTTAAAATTAAGGCATTTGTGGAAACTTTCCACCGCCAGTATATCAAATAATTATCCAATGATAAAATTAAAATTGTCTTTGTAATTTTTTAAAAAGGGCAATTATTTCATCCACTGGCGGTGGAAACTGAAAGTTTCTGCAAGCACCATAGTTTTAGGGTTTATGGTCTTAGTTTGGGATGTAGGGTTTAGGGGTTTAAGTGTAAGGGTTTAGAATTTAGGGATATTTAAGGTTATAATTTAGGGTTTATAAGTTAAAACCTAAATCCTAACCATATTACCCTAAAACTAAACTCCAACTTCAAACCCTAAATTTTAATCCTAAACCCTACATTCTAACAAATATCCCTAAATTCTAAACTCCTACACTTGAACCCTCAAATCCTACACCCTAAACTAAGACCCTAAATCCTAAAACTAAGGCACTCGTAAAAACTTTCAATTTTCACAGCTAGTATATTGAATATAAATCTTTTAAAAATATATAGATAAATTTTTTATTTAATAAAATTTGGGCCATTTCTAAATATATAAGGTCTTATTACAACAAATGGATCCGGCCTGACATTATAAGCTTTTTAGTCTAGGGTTTTTGATGTCACCCATCCTACAAAATCTACCTTTCCAAACCACTCTTTTTGCTACTTCCACTCCAATTATATTTCGTCTCCGAAACTCTTACTCCACCGGCTCAAGTGTGTAAACAGAAAAACCAACCCTGGCAATAGCCCTTTCTCTCTTGATCCTATAAAACAAGCAAAAGCAAAGCAGACATACATGCCTTTGCTGGCTTTTTAAGCTTTTAACCCTCACTGCTCACTTTTGCAAACTTCCTTGGTCTCTTTCTGCAACTGTCAATCTTTCTCAAACTTCCCAAAAAACCCACTTTTAATCCTCATTCTTTCACTGTTAAAACCCCACCCAGAATCTTGATCTTAAATAAAACACTTCCATTTAGTGAATGAAAGGTTACTTTTTTTTGTTATTACGAATTGAATTGATTTTACTGACTTTGGGTTCTTTTTTTTTTCCTTGTGGTTGTTTTGATTTGTTGTTGTCTGGTTGCTGCTGCTGCTGGTGGTGGTGGTAGTGGTAGAGATTATTATGGTAATGGCTGATAATGAGGCAGGAGATGGTCATAACGAGGTCAAGTCACCGTGGAAGACTCCCGTAATTGATGGGGAGAAAGTGGCTGATGCTCCTGTTATGGGTACCCAATCTTGGCCTGACCACAGCAAACACCTGAAAATCCTCAGGCTACTGATGATGAGTGTGCTCCAGCAGCTCCACACCCTTCAGTAGAACAGGTTTGTCATTGCTCTTTTGGTTATGGGTTTTTCTTTAATTGGTTTTTCATGATTGGTCACTTTCATGAGTGTAGAATTTGGGTGCATTTGATAATCTATAGGTGTAATTTGAGTTTGTTTTGGTAAACTTAGTGTGGCATGTGGGATTAGTAGTTGTAAATGTGTTCAGCTAAAAAACCATTTCAAATGGACAATTTGAGAGACCAGGTTTCAGCCTCTTTTATTTATTTGATTTGAATATCAGTTACCTCCGAACCCTTTTGAGAGTACAAATTGGGTAAATTTGATAATCTTGAGGTGTAATTTGAGTTTGTTTTGGTAAAGTGGCGTGGCATGTTGAGAGAACCAATGGTTTATTGCCTATCCAGTTTCTTAAAATTCTTTGATAATTTTATGCCAATTAAATGTTTACTAAGCTATATTGGCTAATGAGTAATGACCACCCCTTTCATGATCCTGATCTTCTTAGAAATGTTATAAGGATGGTTGTTGGGGTTGTTTTCTTATATTAGGAAGAATTGAAATATAATTTCAGATGGGTGTTTTTAATGAACCTTTATGGAATATAACTTCTCTGTGAAGAAATCCCCATATCATTTAGCCATCTCCTACTCTCAGTCAGTCTGGTTCTCTGTGTGCTTCTTCGCATTTGCTCTTACCTTTATGTATGATACTTTTGCAGCTCATCGTATTAAGTGGGGCATGGTTTATTATGTTGCTGCCAGTATACTTTTTTTAGTATCAAGAAGAAAAGTTGTATTCTTGTCTGTGTGTATCTTAATTTTTAGTATTTTCTTTATTTTTTTGGGTCTTTTAGAGAGCAGTTGGGCAGCCGAAATCAAATGGATCTGGAAACACCAATTCTTCGTATAAACATTCATCAGCATGTCATCAGAAGTCAGACTCTAAACGCAACCCTAATGCTGGACCTCGTTTTCCCGCACCATTACCTTATTATCAACAACCGGTGCCAGCTGTTTTCCATCCTATGGCACCTCCACCACACATTGCAGTTCCTGGACCTGTGTATACTTACCACCCTGTCCCTGGACCTTTTCCTGGTATTGAGCCTCAGTTGGTAAAATCCGGATCTGAGACAACAATGCAAGCCTTTGGTCCACCAGTTCAAGGTCTTGATGCCAGCAGAAATACACAGCCTCCTCCCGTGGAGATCCCAATGCTCATCCTGCCAACTTCTCTAATAGAAGACCCCACATGCAAGAACCTGGTGGTCATTTTAATCCTGTCTGGAACCATCAACGAGCGTTTATTCCTAGAGAACCCTTTCCCATGCAGCCGGGTGGTGGACCAAGATCTTTTGCTAGACCTCCATTCTTTGGTCCAGCTCCAGGGTTCATGATTGGTCCCAGTTACCCCGGTAATAACTCAATCTCCATGCCTTCATTTAAAACACTACAACATGTTTTATTACTTCATATTTGTTAAGCTTCGTTACTACTTATATCTGCCAGCAAGGTAAGGCCTGCATTTCAATCTCTCAGGTGATGCTGCCTTTTGTTCTTGTTTGAGCTCTTGCTTTATATTGTGCCTTCCATAGTGTAAAGCCTTTTTAATTTCAACTTCCAGGAGCTGTATGCTATGTGCCTATTGCTCCTCCAGGCTCTATAAGGGGACCCCATCCTCCACGCTTTGTTCCATACCCTATAAATCCAGAGACTAATGTGCTCCCTCTAGAGTTGGTAACTTTGAGAGCTAATATAGTGAAACAAATTGAGTATTATTTCAGGTGAGGAATGCCTCTTTATCTCTTATTTATGCATTTAATATTGTTATTTTGTCTGAATGGTTCATTTTTGTGCTCTTTGTACACCACAGTCTAGAATTGTTACTAAATTCTTCCACTTCAGCATCTATCAATGCATTATCAATGTTGGTATTTGCACCTTTGAGTCTGATTGTGTAAACATGCTATTTATGGGGCCATTTGAAGGACTAAAGTTTTTGTAAAATACTGATGGTGTGGTATCCGCTTTAGAAAATTTCAACCTATGACCTCATATCAATTATCTTTTATATGCCATTGGAGTTTTTGGCATAGCAATCATATTCTTAGATATTTGTCGTTAGTTCCATACACTGTAATTGGCCCGAATTGAGAGGCCAAAAATATGAACTTTGATCATTTTCATTAATGACCGCCATAAATTTAAGTGTTTTTTCAGTGATATATAAAGTGCATTTGTTTGTATTACTTGTTGACTCCTTTATTTTATTTTATTTTATTATTTGTTTCCTTTTTGCAGTGATGAAAATCTACTACATGACAATTACCTAATTTCCTTGATGGATGATGAAGGTTGGGTTCCAATCTCCACAATTTCAGACTTCAAAAGGGTATGTTAACTCACTACTAGGCTTTTATGGCATAGCTTATATGCTACTGCAGTTTTTGTGTTGTTGGAGTTTTCTGTCTTATTCATGGCTGTTACATTATTAACTGATTGAATTAGATTTTCTAATAGTTGTTTTCTTTTCTTCCTAGCGTAAGAACTGTTAGTTTAATGCTTTTGTGTGGTTTTCACTTTCTGAGTCACAGGTTAAGAGAATGAGTACAGACATACAATTTATCCTTGATGTGCTTCAAAGTTCTAGTACTGTAGAAGTGCAGGTTAGACTTTTATTTTCTTCTGGGTTCACTGTTTTGAAATTTTGATTTTTTTACTAATGCTTGCTAGTTGGGATCGAGCCACATGTTTAATTTTGAGCTCTGAATCAATCTGTTTTTATCTTCTCCTCGCGGTTAGCTTTAATTTACCTTAAGGTTTAAAGAGGGGGGGGGGGGGCTATGATTATGAACTGATGGTGGTGGTAGTGCCGGTATTCATACCTTAAGATTTAAAGTGTGTGTTATCTCTTGTGTTTTAAGTAAATTTGAGGGGGCAGACTTGTGTTGACAATTTGTGATTCTTGGTGGGTACATTGGCAAGTGTTTCTGCTTTTTGATGCTATTCTTTGCCTCAATGGCCTTGTCTCTACTTGGTAACTGATATTATAGGGCAACAAGATAAGAAGACGTGATGAATGGTCCAAGTGGATCCGGGCTAGTTCAACAACAACTGTGTCATCAGAACCTCAGGCTACTCAGTACCAACCAAAAGAGAATACTGATTCCTGTGGAAATGGTAATGTGAATGAAGATAATTCAAGGGAAACCTGTGAAGAAAATGTTAGATCTCCTTTGAATAGTGAGAGTTTCGATCATGCATCACCTGAGGAAAATCCTACAGCAGTAATGTATAAAAGTAACAGAAAACATGCAGCCGTGTAAGTGCAAGTAGATGGTGAGAGACGAGCATTTTCTTGTGGAAATGGTAACTTGAACAGGAAATTAACTGTTGATTCCCACATTAAATTCTCAGATAATGATCTGTCGCAAGGAATTGGTCCCGTAAGGTTTAATGACCACAGAACTAAGAGTGTGGATTTTTCATCAGATGTAACAATAGAGAATGTTTCTGACCTGTCAAATGATTTCGCACAAACATTTATGTTGGATGAAGAAATAGAGCTTGAGCAAAAAACAACAAAGACTCTTTCAGCATTTAACAGGTATTACTTTTGTATTTAATTGACATATCTTTTATTGTTGTGCTAGGGAAATTTCTATTTCTGTATGAAGGCATATTTCAATGCTTCTAGATGCTAATAATGATCCCTTGAATATCTCAATGGCATATTTGTTTAGAATGGATGATGAAGAAGATGAGATGGTCAACAATCAGGATGTTCAGAGACTAGTGATTGTTACCCAGGTATTGTGGTACAGCTTTGTGTGAGTTCTTATTCAACCTTATTATTATATTAAATGTTTAAAGATAGATTCATTGGTTCACCCGAGTTTATGTTTTTACTTATAAATTTATAATAGTTGGTCTTATTATCACGACCATTCAATAGTATCATATTAATTGTTTATGTCATGAGAAAAGATAAGAATGCCAGTCTGACTTAACTTTTTTTAGTATCATACTTTGAGCTTGAAAAGAATACTGAGTTCCTCATATAGCATCATACTTTGAGATCTTTGTTGCAAGAAAAAAAATACTGTGGTTTGTGCTTGAGCTCCTCTGGGTGCACTTGTGCTTTCTCAGAGGGTGATGGTGGGATGGAGCTAAAGAGCACTCGTGAAGAAGTTGGCTAACTCAGTTGTTTTTACATTCAGGTACCTAAAGTTTCATAAGCGTTGCCTGAGTGACAACTGTTGCAGTGAGGTCAACTTCATATCTGAACTTAGCTATTAAATAACTGCTCTACCTTAAATGAAAGAACAACTGTTGCCATCTTCCATCGTTTAATTGATTAAAATGTCTAAGTAACTCGAAATATTTACTCAGTCCTCTTGTTGAAATCTCAGTTACAAAGAAAATTGAATCACTGTACCTGAACGAGGAATAAAGCCCTGAATATGTTACTGTTAATGTTGTTTTTATCATCTTATATACATATATGTATAGTCTAATAAACTGAAAGGTATTTGTAATGCTTCATATCTGTTTGCACTTGTTTCTTTCTAATTTCTCTAATTCTTACCATTATAACGGCTGCCAATCTACACTAGCTGAGCATTTGCATGCATTTCTCCAGATTAGAAATATAACTTTTCCAATGGTTTTGCATGCAGGAAATGAATTCACTATACAGGTTTTGGTCATATTTCCTTAGGGATATGTTTGTCCCTTCTATGTATAACGAGTTCCGGAAACTTGCTCTTGAAGATGCGGCTGCTAATTACAATTATGGGATAGAGTGTCTATTCAGATTTTATAGGTAATGCTGCTAATTACATTTCTCGGTTTTTAGTTGTTTTCTTTACTTTGCTTCTTTCTTTTCTACGTGAATACCGATGAAGTTATCCTCTTTTTCAGTTATGGCTTGGAGAAGAAATATCGAGACAATCTTTATAAGGATTTTGAGCAACTTACCCTCGATTTCTATCATAAGGGCAATCTTTATGGCCTCGAAAAATACTGGTAATTTCCTTTTTCCCCGAACACATAATTGGCTATTTCAAAAATATGCGTATATGCATATCTTTGTTACCCTTTTTAATTATTTTCTCTGTAGAATTAACTTAGAAATGTGGAGATAAAAGAATACTAGAATTCTTGCTTACAAATCTAAGGCTGCTTTTTGAACTATCAATATATGGCAGGGCATTCCATCACTTCAGAGACCACAAAGAAGCTATAAAGAAACATCCTGAACTGGATAGGTTGCTGAGGGAAGAATACCAGCGATTGGAGGATTTCCGTGCCAAAGAGAAGCATACTAGCACGAGAGAGGATCCCCATTAACTATGAGTGATGTTCTTGCTCCCTAGTGTCATCGAACCCCAATTTTGATGAATCACCTGATCCGAGAGTAGGAAGCATTCATGTTCTATCAAATATCGTTTGGTTTTTGAATGCTGAGGAAAGATGGATTTTGTCTGTTGTACAATTGGAGGAGGTCGTCGTTTGTGCGGCTGCCGATACTCGAGGCTATCCATTTTTGTGATATTCGTGTAGGCTTTCTGGCTCAAAGGGTATATCTTTTTTTTTTCCGAGTGATGTGTAGAGATGTTATGGCATGCCTGTGCTTCTCTTTGATCATTAACCCCCTTGACATTGTGTTGTACATAAGGGAAGCTGAACAACTTTCAAGTTTTAAGGGGAAAAAAACAACAAGTTGCAGGAACTTTGTGAAAAATGAACAATAAGAGATTTAATTATTGATCTTGCACTGTAATTCATTTTCATTTATATGTTTACCCCCCGAGTTCTGTATTAATTTCGTTTGTTTTTTCTTTCATCAGCTCTAGTGTGAATTATTAATTTCGTTTAAATCTGTTTTTCTATTTGAAATGGATTAATAAACATGCTAAACTAAAATTGACATGTTAAGACTGATGTTTACACTGAAGCGGTGAATTAATTAAAATTTTGATTCGAATCGTTAAGAAAGGTAAAAGTCAGGCAGATCCTTAATGGTTTCCGAAGTTCCATTCACCATTTGATGATTACATACACTTGTCTGCAAAATGATTAAATTTCTCCACAGAAAAAGGTATATGATTTTGTCTCCATTCCATACTATTTGATGATTACATATAAATCAGATGATTGTTGCATTTTTATCACCCAAAATTGAATGTCTCAATTGACTTTTTTATATTTTATAAAACAATTATTTAGAAGATTTTCAAAAGACATCTTTCTTATTCTCTAAAAAAAATTTTGATATTCAGGTCGTGTAAACTTAACTTACACGTGTTTTTTAGTTTTAGTCTTTTAAGAGTTAGCGTTTTAGTTAAGGGGTTTAGGTTGTAAAGTTTAAAATTAAAGATTACTGTTTAGAATTTAAAGTATAAAATTTAAGGTTTAGGGTTTAGTTTTTTAGGGGTTAGACTTCCTTCTTATACTAAAAGAAATATGATTAGTGTGGAGTGGTGGAGTTGGCCAACAGCAAATAACGTTGATATTTGATTCCCATTAAATTACGATAGAACGCATATCCATATTCTCTTTTGTATTTTTTTAAAGTATATGTTTACATCATGATTCATGATCGAGATTCATAACTCTTTTTTTTAACAATGTCATTTTCAAGATTCGAAATTAATTTTTTTTAAAAGAATAATGTGTCTCGCCATTACACTCAATTCTTGTTGATATATTCTCTTTTATAAATATATTTATATTAATTCAAACAATAGGTTTTTTAGTTTTCCATAATATATGAATTTTATTTGAAAAAGAATTTTAACTGACTTATGAATACATGTAATTTAATATTAGTAAAATTATGCCATAAAATCACGTCAGTATATTCAAAAAAATATTGATAAAATTGAAAACTGAATTAAGGCACAATAAAAAGAACTTTTTAAACAATTTTATTTCGGTTTTATATTTGGAATAAGTAAAATTCGACTTGATTTAAAAAATGATTCGGATGATAAAGTAAGACTTGAATAACTAAAATATATACTTAACTTCAATCTCATTTTTAAAATAAAATTTCTTTTTTTACAATTTAATTTCTCAATTTTTTATTTTATTCATGTTAGTCCTCTAACTGCAGTTACTTACAAATTCTCTATTTCCATCAATTTCTTGACTCATTCATATTCTCATCAATAAATTTTCCTTAAAATTCTTTTTTTAAGTATTATAAGTATTATATAATTTTAGATGGTATTTACTTTATTAAATAGCATTACAACTTTTACGCACACTTATAAAAAAATATGAAGGAATATATATATGTGTGTGTCGGGGATCAGAATCAAGGGCGAAGCTAAGAATTAAAAGTTAAGGGGGGCAAAAAAATTTAAGGGTATAAAAAACCCTTGAACTTTTGAAAAAAAAAATTCAATTGAGCCCCTAAACATTTTTGCATCCAATTAAGTCCTTGAACCAAGAAATTGAATCAATTAAGCCTTTAAACCAATTTTGACCATTAAATCTTGTTATTTTTTCTTATATGTTGGTGCAGAGGGTTATGTCACAGTGTCTCGACTTTACATTTTTAAAAACTTATTTTATTTAAAATTTTGTTTAAAAATTCTAAAAAATGTATAAAATATAAAAAAATATTTTTTAAGAAATAAGTGCAACATGATAAACTATTGTGTATCATGTGCCAGTAATACATAAGAAAAAATTGTTAAGATTTAATGGTCAAAATTGGTCAAAGGGCTTAATTAATTCAATTTCTTAGTTCAATAGCTTAATTGAGTGTAAAAAAGTTTAGGGGCTTAATTATTTTTTTTTCAAAAATTCAAGGGTTTCTTACGCCTAAGCCTAAAAAGAATAAAAGATTGAAAAACATCATATCAATATGATTCAATTCACTAACCTCAAGTAAAATAAACTAATTTTATGTACACACTTTACCACTAAGACAACATCCACTCTATAATATTAAAAAAAGTAAAATAAATTATAATTTAAAATTCTACAGGGCCAAATTAAAAAAAAAAGAATGGACTGTAAGGGTGGACCATGGGCGCCTAGCCCCTGCCAGCCCCCCATGTGGCTTCGACCATGGTTAGAATCCACTTGCTTGGTATAAAACTCATTTAGTTTTACACTAATCCATAGCCATTAGATGACTGGAATGGATGGATGAGATGAGAAGTTGAAAGTAAAGAAATTTTTATGAAAAAAAAAAATAGAAGTGTTTTTATCTTATCCATCCATTCCACTCATACAATGGTCATGGATTAATGTAAAACTAAATGAGTTTTACACCATGTAAGTGAATTCTATCTATCTATATATATATATATATATATATGATTATAGAAGACTCTTTAAACTGGAATTAACTTTTTATCGCATCCATCCATTCCACTCATACAATGGACATGGATTGATGTGGAACTAAATGAATTTTATACTATATAAGTGGATTTCATCCATCCATATATATATATATATATATATATATATATATATATATATATATATATATATGATTGTAGAAAACCCTTTAAACTGGAATCAATTATTACTATAACTTTATCAATTTTTACAATTAAGTTTGAACAAAAATTTAAATAACACGACTGAAATTTCATACATATGATTTAACTAAAAATTTTCAAATAAAATAAATAACAAAAATTTTTAACCCGAATTGGTTGAATGCTCAACCTATTTATGAATTATGAGTTATGACCCACCCATTCATGATGTTTCATGAACAGAAAATAAAAAATGGACCGACTGTTTCTTGGCTTGTCTTTGTTGGGTGCACATTTTATACGTATATTGGGTTAGAATATTAAATAAGATTACATTTTGTACGTATATTTGGGGTTAGAATATTAAATAAGATTTTTAATGTTTGATTGAATTTCTAAAATATTATTAAATAATAGAAAACATAAATAATTTTTTAACAAATTGAAATTACTAATAAATAAATTAAAATGGTAGTGTTTAAGCTTACAATTAAATAAATCGCCAGTCAACCCAAAGACCAAACTTAAAGTGTTTTCCTTTCTTTTTTGTCATAAATTCACATGAAATGAAAATTGCATTTTTTTTTCTGCAACATAAAAACCAGCAAAAGCAAAATAGGTCCATGTTTCTCGCTGCCATTTCCAAAGCCGATTCTACTTCAGAAATTTGATCAAAAAAGTAATAGAATCTTTAAGGGAAAAAAAGAAGCTAACTTTACTCTCTTCTTTTCCATAGCATAAAGACCGAATCCCAACACAGCAGCTGCGACAAACATCATCCATGGCGGCACCGATCTGGGCATGGGCTTTTTGTTTAGCCATAACTTCGCTTCCTTCTGTTTGGGAAAATCTGAAGGCGATGCTCTTTATACCTTGAGAAGAAGCCTAACGGATCCCGACAACGTGCTCCAGAGTTGGGATCCCACCCTTGTTAACCCTTTTACTTGGTTCCACATCACTTGCAATCAAGATAATCGAGTCCCTAGAGTGTATGTCAATTCCCTCTTTCTCTCTTTATTTATTATTTTTTTGGGGGGGGGGGGGATCTGGTTGTTTTTTTATTTTATTTTGGGTTCATTTATTTATATGGGTTTTTAGAAAGTTTTTTTTTTTTTTTTTTTTACTTTTTGAGAGAGCTTAGTTTTCATTGTGTGATAATAGTACAAGACGTTGATTAACTTGGGTTTTGTGCTTCTTCCTTTGGAGGGAAGAAATGGTGGTTACAATTTTACTGCGAAACTGTTTAATTACCTGAGATTGTAATTCTTCTTTTGTGGGGTGTGATACTTCCTTGGTTTGAGAACTGGTTTGGGTTCATTTTGATTTTCTTTTTTATGGTTTATTTTGAATAGTCATGGGCTTTTATGACAATGTTTTGGTGGGAAACAAAAAAGTGGATGAATTCACTGTAAAAATGTTGGATAATATGAGCTTTGTGTTTTGCTTATAAACAGTTGCCGAAGGAGGGCAAATATGGCGGTAAAAAGCTGGATTATCATGTCTTTTCCTAATGTTTTAGGTTCTAAATAGTGTTTTAATGCTTGTGTCTTTGCAGGGTTCAATTCTCGGATACGTGAATTATCATGTTTAGGCTGTTATAAGTTTATTTGAATTGAAAAAAGTTGCAGAATTGACTCCGTGAATAAATAATTTATGTTTTAGCTCCGTTTGGAGCATATTTGAGTCTGCTCCTTTGTTGAAGTTCCAGGTTTCTCTAGACGTGCTTATGGTCTGCATCTTCCTTTTGGAAGAACATTTTTAACACTTTTGACATAAAAATGGTACACTTGTGTGCTTGATGGCTTTGAGTGTACAATTTTAGTTGTACTTTCCAAATTGTAAAATGCTATTATGATGATTTTCCGATGTTAATCTCTTGTGGTTTATTTTTCTTCCCTTTTTACAGAGATTTAGGTAATTCAAACCTATCTGGACACTTGGTATCTGAGCTTGGGAGGCTTCAGCATTTGCAATATCTGTATGTTCGACTTTTTTCTCACTCGCCCTCAATACCTACATTCTGGTGTTCTATAGACTTCTTATTAATGTTTACTTGTTGGATACTACTGTTGATGTTCAACAGTTATTTATTTCGGTCTCTTTTCTTTAATGCAGGGAACTTTACAAAAATAACTTCCAAGGAAGCATCCCTACTGAACTTGGGAACTTGAGGAGCCTTATCAGTTTGGACCTATACAACAACAACATCTCCGGCACCATTCCTCCTTCACTTGGAAAACTGTAGTCTCTAGTATTCTTGTGAGTGTTCAAGTCCATTGTTGGTTTCTTCATTCAGGATTAGACTATTGTGATGTTTTTTATTTCCCTTATGAACTTGATTTGAAAAAATGGTAGATAATAGATTATTTGGGACTTTACTAATCTATGAGCATCAGATAATGGTTTTATCTATTTGTGTTCTTAGTTTCTTTTGTGCCACCATGATTGCTCCATTCCTTGTTATCTCATGCCACATACTGGAATACTAGTCAATTTCCACTTCTTATTCTCTACATATTAGTTCATGTATCATTGTAACATCTAATCACTGGTCTTTGAACCTGGGGTTCAGCCCAAATGGTTCACCATCTTCCCTTGGGAGATTCCTGCAAGGCTAGAGTTCGATCCTCGGCACTTATAAATTCTGCTTCCCCGGTTTCCCCTAGGTTTTGGCCTCCTTTGTACCACAAAAAACCCCAATTGCTGACCTCTCTCTCATTATTGTTTCATTTTACAGGCGACTGAATGACAACAGATTAACTGGACCTATCCCCAGGGAACTTGTTGGGGTTTCAAGCCTCAAAGTTGTGTAAGTCTTGCAACTTTTTGAATAGTTTATTTTATAGAATACAGTTCTTCGGTACTGTTTTGCAAAGCATTAAACTTGTGGTTCTCAAAACATATACGTCCTTTCCTCTAGTGATGTCTCAAACAATGATTTGTGCGGAACAATTCCTACCAGTGGACCATTTGAGTTCATTCCTCTGAACAAGTAAGTTCACCCGTCTTTTTCTTTTATTTGCTTTAGAATTTTCGATCAAGTTGCAGACAGTGTTTGAAAAGGCGAGGGAGTGGTGCGCTGAGGCGCAGCGACGCGTTGTTGAAGCGTCTTGCCTGGGTGTAGGCGACGCGATTTTGATGAAGTGGGGGAAGGCGCAGCAAAGCACCCATGTGGCTGAGGCGGTGGGAGGCTCTGAAATCACTGCCTTTTTCAATTTTTTGTCTTTAATATATTTTTTATTGTTTTATTATGTTATTATTTAAATAAAAAATCTAATTAATTGAGAAAAAGAGAGGAATTTGTTGAAGAAGAAAAGGAAGGAAAAGCAAAATGGTGCTGTAACTGTTTCAATGGACGGGTTGTCGAAGAAGAACGTACAGAGTAGAGGAACGGGTGGATGAAAAAGATGATATTTTTTACTCAAAAAGGTGTGGGCTCTACTATTGGGCAAAGTTTTTTCTCTTTCATTTTTTATAAATTTTAATCTTTTATTTTGAAAAAGAAAAAAAACGATTAAGAAAAAAAATCACTTTAAATACATAAATTTTCAACAATAATTTTAATATTTGAATAAAATTAATATTTATTTAATATTTTTATAAGTTAAGTTTTAAAACATTTTCATCCAATATTGAATAATAAATCCAATGTAATAAAAAATTATTACAAAAAATTTTATTTGTACTTGATTAATAAATTTTTAATTTTAGGTGATAATTTTATTTGCACTTAATTAATAATTTTTTAATTATAAAAGATTACGCCTCATTTCGATAAGGCGTGCGCCTTTGCCTTGCACCTAGAACCACCTATCGCCTTGCGCCATTTTTTACATTGGTTGCAGTCATGATGGTTTTTTATTGAAGTTAGAGGTATCTGCATGTTTTGCTGCAATTATGTACCTTTATGGCACCTCTGCTTTCTTCTAGTCTTGATAAATTCTACACCATTTCCTTTGGGTAAACTATACCTTGTTATTGGCATTTCTTCCCACTCGTGCACCTATTTCTATTTTCATCCCTTGCTTGAAGTTCTATTCTTGGGTCTTTCGCTTTGACTTATTTTTGTTCCCCCTTTTAAGTTTCATTTCTTTTGTTTTCCCCGTATACAAAGTCACTGATCTTAATGTTCCAAATCGTATAGTTTCGAGAAAAACCCTCGACTCGAAGGTCCAGAGTTATTGGGGCTTGCTAGTTATTACACAAACTGCTCGTGAAGAACAAAGTGATGCTACAAAGCTTGGAATTAGTTGTGTACTCACTAGATCTGTGAAATGCAATCCTTCATATAATCAGAATTTATTAGCATTTGTATCCGAGACTATCATGCTCTTCCTAAGATGTTCTAGACAAACTAGCATTTGATGTAATAGTAGCGACAAGTTTACTCTTGGCGTGCATTCTTAAAATAGGTTCTCACTTGTTTGCCATACTTGTTCATGCCCGTTTAGAATATCTCAGGTTTAAAGCATGCACCTGCCATCGTTAACTAGTTCTATTAATTGGGCGGGTAGAGCTGGTTTTAATCGGGGTCAATTTGATAAAGTTTTTAGGTGATTTGATTTTGTTGGTTGGTTTTTCGGGTTGTGTCATCTCCTGTTAATGTCATTTGGTCGGGTCATCTCCGGTTATTGTTCCAACCCATTTCAGTCATTCCAGGAAAGCTACCTCCCTATTTTCTTTCTTTTCAATTTTTCACTTATGTTCCCTTTTGTTCCTTTCTACTATATAATCTATAATTTCGCTCATTTAGGCTTTGCTTGATTGGGTGGAAAGTGGAAGGAAAAAAGAAGGGAAAAAAATTAAAAAAATAAATTTAAGAGTTACTTGGTAAAGTGAAAAATTAAAAAAAAAAAAGAAAATAGGAAGGGAGGTAGCTTTCTTTGTTCTTATATAAATAATTTTTCTGTGAAAAATAGGAAAGAAAAGTGAAAGCTATTATACTTTAATAATAAAATTATCAAGTTATATTTTAAAAATTTTAATTTTATTTTCACTATATTTATAATTAATTTTTATAATTTTATTTAATATTTATATTATAATTTTATTTTTTGTTCAGCTCTAAGAATTTTATTTAATATAATATTTACTCTTAATTGTTTCTAATTTTATTGTTAAATTTAATATTATTAATATAATAATATTTTGTTCACTTCAGTCCTTAAAATATTTATTTAATTCAAAATCGACCCCTATTTTCTTCTAATTTTTATAATTTTATCTAATATTTTGACTATGGTTTTATTTTTGTTCAATTTGATCCCTAAAATAATTTGATCACTTTAGTCATTAATTTTATAATTGCAATTAAGGACTCGTTTTAGTTCGGATTAACATGAAACTTGATCTATATGTCAATGATGATATTGATTTCATAAAGGAAAGTTTAACATCACTTTTTGAAAAAAAATAGTCCCTATATTTTATGAATGTTTTCAAAATGGCCCATAAACTACTTAGTTTTGCAATTAACACTCTATTTGAAATTTGATTTCAACACGGATTTATCATTAAGTCTAATTCAAATTAATGAGTCTAAAACAGATCTGAAACTGAGTTTTTAACATAAAACCCAACTAATGAATTAATTACATTTTAGTCCCTAAACCTCGATTCGGTTAAATATGTTTTAAGCCACATAATTTTTAGCAAAACAAAGGTATAAGGTGTTTCTACTTATATTAAACTTGAATCTAAGTTTTTGAATGTTTTTTGGGTTTAAATTTTGTAAAATTACCAAAATGTCTTTTTTGTTAAATTATTTATTTTTCTAAAGTTTTTATAGGTTTATTTTCTTGGTTAAATTTGTTTTAAGCCACATAATTTTTAGCAAAACAAAGGTATAAAATGTTTCTACTTATATTAAACTTGTATCTAAGTTTTTGAATTGTTTTTGGGTTTAAATTTTGTACAATTATCAAAATATCTTTTTGTTAAATTATTTATTTTTCTAAAGTTTTTATAAGTTTATTTTTTTGGTGACTTTAGTTAATTTTTTTCATTTATTTTTATGTTAGTTGTTTACTTTCATGTAATAGAATATGCTTTTTTATATATAAAAA
This sequence comes from Hibiscus mutabilis, assembly GCA_019671005.1. NCBI lineage: Eukaryota > Viridiplantae > Streptophyta > Magnoliopsida > Malvales > Malvaceae > Hibiscus > Hibiscus mutabilis. The sequence goes on along the minus strand of CM033729.1, from coordinate 5,708,980 downwards.
ATATGTTTTAAGCCACAAATAGGTCATTTGTAGCATTTTATATTCGTGTTGGGTTTGTCTGGACCGGATATTAGGTGTTACATTGACAGTCAAACTCTCATGATTAAATTATATAAATATTAGACTAAATCATAAAAATTAGAAATAAATAGAGGTTAATTTCAAATTAAATAAGAATTTTATAGACTACACTGAACAAAAATAAAACCATATTAAAATATTGGACTCAATTATAAAAAAAAATTAGAAATACATATTGGTCAATTCTGAATTAAATAAAAAATTTTAGGGATTAAATTGAACAAAAATTAATTATATTAAAAATACTAGATTCAATTATAAAAATTAGAAATAAATAGGGGTCAACTTTGAATTAAATAAAAAATTAAAGACTAAATTGAATAAAAATAATCGTATTAAATATATTAGACTAAATTATAAATATATTGTAAATTTCAAAGCTTAAATTTCTTTCCTCTCATTTTTTATGGTTTCAAGCGATAGAGAAAAAATAAACTTATTTTCCTTCTAATTTTTTATCCTTTCAACTAAATATACCGATAGAAAGAAAAAATATATTTTCCATCGTTCTATTTTTTTTATCACTTCAATTTTTTATCCTTCCAATTTTCTTTTCTATCTACCAAGTAAAGTCTTAGAGCTTCTCCTTTGTTGAGTAGGTTTAGTTCCGAATTTAGATCTAGATGCAATGGTTGCATGTTTGGTCCGTTGGCATCTAAAATAAATTTGCAGGCTAGACGGAAAGATTCACATTCACCGTACCGATGTTAATGTCTTAGCGTATGCATGGTAGCTCATGAGGTGTTTGATGGGTGGTCGTTGGTCGACGATTCTGATTTGGCGAAAGATCACCAGCTGAGACATATAAACGGGAACGAGATAGCAAATGGACCATGAGACATGTTGCCTACTTTTTTTCTTCTAATTTATGAATTCTTTTAAAAATTTTAAAGTTTTAATTTCTTTCAATCAAACCATTAAACACACCTCTCTCAACCATCTAGCATCCGCACACACACATCGATAGTTTATCATTCACAGCCAAAGCATCGCGTATTTTACCGTTCGACATCTCTCTCTTTAGTCGTCGATCATAATTTAATCAGCCTCTTTTTTTTTCATTGTTGAATGTCTGTTGACGGAGCAATCGGCAGTTCATTTGTCGATTTTTGATGAATGTATGGTAAGATTTTTAGTTGTGGTGGTCCGACAAAGGCAAAAGTGACTGGTGGTTGTTGAACCAGTGGCGGAGTGGAGGGATTTTGAGATTTAAGGTTAGGGTTAGAGTTTTTTTTAGAGAAATTAAAGACATTGAGTTTTTTTATATAAAATTAAATATTTTTAAATTTTTAAAAATAATAAAAATAGATCACGTGTCATATTCTGATTGGGTAATTAAATCTTTTAACGATCGTGACAAATAAAATTTCATTTAAATAATAAAATAAACAATTTTAATTTAAAAAATAATTTAAACACTTAACTAAAGAAATAATTTAAATACTTTTATGACGGTTATTTATTAGAAATACCAAACAAGGGAAGGCGTGGCCGATGAGGACGTTACTTTCAGGTATTGGTTGGTGGGCCATGGTTCCTTGTCATTTTCATAAAAATGGGTAGCCTGCCGAACAAGGAAGGTCCAAATGTAAATCCCGTCATTAATTATCCAATCTCCATTGTGTTTCTTTTTCAACATTTGTGTAAGAAATCAAGAAACAGGTGAGTGGCTGGGGATTAGATTATACGGACTACAGTGGCCAAAACGCGCTTCTTATAAAATTTTAAGACTAATTTGTAGTATTATTTTCTCATAAATTTAATTTAAATTTTGAATATTTGATATTATTGTCATAATATTTTTTAAAAAAGAAAAACAACTATTTTCAAGATTATGTTGTAAATTGAATATATATAAATGATATTTGGATTTTTTAATATTATAATACGTAAATTTTATCAAAACAATATATTAAATTCAAAATATTTTGATCTAAAAATCTCGCAAATAATTTATAAATTTTATTATGATGCCTTGATAGATTTTAAGTTTATAAATCGTAAAATAAATAAATCATAAAATAATAAATAAATATTAAAACTATAATTTTAATCCCACAACACTTCTCAAATGCATAAGTTTGACAATTTCACTTTTATACGTGGATTTTAAAAAGTAAATTTGAAACATACTTCTTTTAATATAAAAACTATATAACCATACTTAAAAATAATGGTGAATGGGTCTTAGACAGCAAGTAAAATAAACATATAAAAGGGTTTTGAATAATTTATCAAACCAACTTATTCATAATTGGTTAAAAACGAATCAAATGTTTTATTGGTATTTGGTTAATTTATTCAATAAAATTTAATTTTTTTTATAAGAGTACTTTTATACATGGATTATGTAAACTAGATATTATAAATCCTATTTATTTTTTAAAAATTTAATTTAGAATATAAAATCCTAAATTCTATGATTTAAATCTTACATATAAAATTTAAATTCTATTTTTTTATGAAAATGGAAAAATTAAGTTCTAAATTTTTAATTACTAAAATAAATAATAAAATAAAGTTTGTATAAAAAAACAAGTGAAGACAAAACGAGGAGGGAAGGGGGGCAGTGCCAACTGTTTACACTCAAATCCCACGCGGAAAAATCCCGAAAAGCAGAGAAAAAGCAAGCGGCCAAGGCAACACACTCTGCGCCTTTTTGGATTTTGAGCTCAATTCCTTCCTATATAAATCTGATTCTTCAGCTCCATTTTATAAAGAAAGAAATATTGTTTTGGTTTCTCTTTGATTCTTCAACAACACTCCTCTCCTTTTTGCAGTTACTGAGTCGACAGCACGATGGCCGAACGAGTCCACCCGCGCGATTCACCACCCTCCTCCGGCGAACACCCGACTCCAAAACCGACAACTCCTTCGGCGGAGAAGCCTATTCCACAACCTACAACTTACGTTATCCAAATTCCCAAGGACCAAGTCTACCGCGTCCCTCCGCCCGAGAACGCCCGCCGTTACGCTCATCTCTCGAAACGAAAGTCCAGCCGCAGCACCTGTTGCCGCTGCTGTTGCTGCTTCTTGACCACAATCCTCTCTCTCCTCCTAGCTGCCGCCATTGCCGCCGCCGTGATCTACTTCGTTTTCAAGCCCGAAGCTCCGAACTACTCCGTGGATAACGTGGCCATCAAGGGATTCAACCTGACATCGTCATCTCCGCTCTCACCAGAATTCGACGTCACCGTCCGAGCACACAATCCCAACGAAAAAATCGGCATTTACTACGAGAAAGGCAGCTCCGTCAGAATCTACTACGAAGACGTTAACCTCTGTAACGGCGTCTTGCCAGCTTTTTACCAGCCGACCAATAACGTAACATTGTTCAAAACTGCATTAAAAGGCTCCGGTCTCGAACTAACCACCGCCGCGCTTAGGTCCCTTTCCAATGATCAGAAGAAAGGAACGGTGCCATTTACTTTGAAGCTGAGAGCGCCGGTTAAGATTAAAGTCGGATCCATCAAGACATGGAAAATCACCGTTAAAGTGACGTGTAAGATAACGGTCGACAAGTTAACGACGGCGTCCAAGATTGTATCGAAGGATTGTGATTATGGAGTAAATCTTTGGTAGTGTTTTAGGAGTACAGTTGGAGTGTTTGGTTGCTGAATTCATTTTTCTGGGGGGATTCTTTTATCTCTATATTATATCATACATGATGGATATTTTACAAATGATATTGTTAATTTAATTGTTTTTTTTTTATAACTTGATTGATTCAATCAAACAAAATAAAAAGGACACCATCAAAGACTTACTTCATAATCTAAATAAATAAATAAAAACTAATTACTGTGAAACTTAGCCTGGTGATGAGATAAGCTACCATGTTTTGTAGACATTGCCCTTAATTATGAACAGCAGTTCAGTTTCTACCAAAATATAGACTACTCATCGTTAAGTTCCCTCATCTACATAAAATCATTTCACCTCAGATGTGCAGAGCTCCTGGTTACCCTTTTTGTATCACCGTCCACCGACAGTATTTGCATCGACATTTCAGCTTAATCTTTGCCTCTTTCTCTTGGATCTTGGAGATGATTGACTTTGGGCGAGCCTGGAAGATGGCTGGCTTTGCATGGGCTCAGTTTCTTCATCCTCAAGTTCTACCGGTTCTGCCTTGGGTGGCTGGTACTGCCAATGAGTATCACAACTTGGACAAACTTCGGTACTTGTGAACGGCATGGAAAGTATCGATGATAGGAAATTAGGACGACAACGCGGTAAAAACTCATACTTTCGGGGAAAATATCTTTTTTAGGCAGTACTGATGGATTCGAACCGTACAACCGTCATTCGGGCACAATTTGGCCTGCCAAAGATAAATGAAGTATTAGTATGTATATAAAAAGCATCATCACTACACCTTCAAAGCTTCAATATATCAACCCTCTACAAAATAATTCCCCATTATTTTATGTTTGTCAGAACATTTGAAGGAAAAAATATGCAATTGTAGAAGTAACCAAACTAGGAAACTGAAAAATAACTGAGATATTAATCAGGCCAAAAAGAATAAAGGCAGCATCCACAAGAAAGAGAAGGCAAACATTGAAAAGAACCTTCAAACCAGCTTCATTGCACACTTCACATGAAGGAACTCCGGCATTATTGAACCAAGCGCGCAGATCAAGAACAGACCTAACACCGACTCTAATATTATCATCTTCAGTGTAACAAAGCCACTTGTCTTTCACGAGTTGATCAAGAGTTTTTTCCTTCTGGGACATTGTGAAGTTCCTAAATGCAGCAGGGATGCCATGTGAACCATCCTGTGATTGTGACTGAACTGTTTAGAACCTAGAAAGCAAGCAAGAAGGTTTTTAATGTTTCAATGTGGAAAATTATTAACATAAACCATCATTCTACCTTAGCAAACGGTTCACAGGTCAAGCATAGTTTCAGACAACGAAAGAGTAGCAAATTGAGAGATATCATACTTGTTTGCATCAATAATCAATTAAACACTCAGAATACACACTATGCAAAATGTCAAAATCTCAACATAGTCAGGGGAGAAGCCAATTAGCCAAAGGATCTAAACACACTAGGTTTTCAGTATATACTCGTACTCGAGAAAAAAGGTACAAATCTATTTTGACCCCTCCCCAGGCCCCAAAAAACTTATAATTTCTCACTCTTTTATTCCAGCACTCCCAACACAAATTCCTGGCTTTCCATCTAAATATAGTCAAACAGTAAAACTCTGATCAAACATCAATAGATATGAATAAAATCAAACAGTAAACAAACTCTGATCGATTATCAATAGATATGAATCCACTCAGTAGTATACGCACTTGTGAGATGTATATTCAAGCTTAAATGAACCTGTGTTGCGATAAAATGTAAAGCCATAAAAAATGTATGCATAAATGTTAGATAAAAATGGTAAAACCTGGTTATCCAATTTAATATTGAGAACATCCATGTTGCAGATGCAGCCCTCGGCTGTAACATCTTGTGCTATGGCTTCAACCTAGATTGACAACCAAAAACGAAGATTTTCAAGACAATGTATAATAACATAGATCCAACTCATGAATATGCATAAAAGAAGTAATCATTTTCAAAGCATAAAGAAAATTCCCACGTTCAATATCAATCGAAAATTGAGGGGGACTTGACTTACAATTGCCTTAAAGAAAGCAACTTGTGGGACAGAATATTTGGTTCCAAGCTTTGATTGTTCATCGGAAACATTATTAACAACTCCATAGTCTCTACAAGCCCTTAAATCCAATTGAACATACGAAAGTTCCCTGTTTATCTTGAGAAGATAATCATTGAATTTTCCTTGATGCGTACCTAAAAGAGGACAATTTTTTCCTTCGAAATAAGTATCGGGAAGATTTTTTTTTTTGGAAACAAAGGGGAAGAAGAAAGAGAACCTGGGTTTAGGTCGGTGATGGCAGTAAAAATTGAGTGGAACTCCTTCTCCGTTAGAGGGCCGCGTTCTACAAGTGATTGAATGAGCGTGTGGTGCTTGCAACTTAGCACCGACATGATCAGATTGGTTTCCCAAGGAATGAAACTGAGCGCTTGGACGCTGAGAAATTTAGAGATTAGCCGGGAAAATCATGGGAGTTAGGGTTCATATGGCGGGAAACAATACGAAGGTTTTCAATTTGGGTATTTATATTTGTCTCGATTGGACCTCCCCTCTCCAAGGGCGGTAGGCTCGGCCCGTTGGATAAGTTCCCTTTAAATAGTGAAACGGGTCAATGATAATGTGGGTCTTAAGTTCAAGCTTAAACACTGCTCCATACTAATAAATGGATAGTGTGGGTCTTTAAATTTGTTGGTACCAAAATTCAATTTAATATTTAATGTGGTCTTAAGTGATGGAGTGGGAAAATTTATTATTAAAATTATAATACTTGCATCAATAAAAAAAAGCTAAAATTGTACGTAAATTTATGTAACGTTATATATGAATTTTGGTTTGTTCACTCATGCATATTGTAAAACCCTATTTTTGCTCGGGCCTTAGCCCAAAACCAAACAAAACCCACCACCCTTACATCACCCAAATCCAACACCCATACCCAATACATAACCCAGATCCGACCTAAAAACCATAAAAAAATCCTAATTTTTAAAACAAACCCTAATGCCGCCACCACCATCTCCTGTTGCCGCCGTTCCAAGCCATCACCAGCCATCCCTTCGAATCCACAAATCAAACCTCATATAAACCCTAAAATAAACCCCAAATCAATAACCTTAAAATCTAATCTCTAAACTACCAAACCCTAAATAAAATAAAACCTAAACCGAACCACCCATGCTTCAGCCGTCATCCATATCCCACAAAATCCGGCTCAAATATCTCAAAATTCAGATATGCAGAATAGAATATGGGTTGTTAATTTTCTATGTAAAAATTCTGGTTATAAAACCGAATCAGAAACACATTGTAAAGGGGGTTGTTCAGATCGAAAAATAGAGAGAAAGAGGGGGCTTTTAGTCTGGAAAATTGTAAAAGGGTTCAAAAATTGTAAGGTTTTTTTTAATGAAATACAAGAAAAATTAAAAAGAATTTCGGAGTAGTTTCATCTTGTTTTTCCGTTCGAATCAAAGCAAAAAAAAAAATTATTCTAAATTGTAATCTGAAAACAAAAAAGGGATTTCGAATCAAAGCTTTATCTTGTTTTTTTTTTCAGTTTCAAACTCCTACTCAAAACAACAGAGGGAAATAGGGTTCGAGAGCTTACCTGATCCGCCATGCGTGTCCGCCGGGAGGCCGAGCGACCGGTGATCGGCGTGAATGATGAAGGGGGAGGCCGCCTCAAATTGAGTCGAGAGAGAAAGTTAGGGCTGAGGGGATATTAAGTTTAGGGTTTTTTTGTTATTATGTTTTGGTTTAAAAAAATATGTTTTAATTAGTTTTAAGCTGGTAACTTGCAAAACGGCGTCGTTTTGAGTCTTCAACCTGTGCGGTGACCCGGTAACCCGGGGAGGATCTGTGTTTCATTTATGGTATAATTACGAAAGTAGTCCCTCCCCTTCTCTCCCGCTTTCACTTTTGTCTAGGGTTAACTTCGAGTTTGGTCCTTCATACTTTAATTCTTTTTGTTTTGCGTCCTTTTTCATGTTTTTTTAGCTTTAGTTTTTTGTTTCATTTCGATTTAGTCACTATGCTTTAGCATTCAATTTTCTGCATTATATTTCCGTTAATTTACATTTATTTCTTTATATTTTACATTTGTTTCGATTTAGTCCTTTACTGTTTGCTATTTTTGCCATGTAATTTAATTCTAATGCATTTTAGTCTTTAATATTTGGTTTTATGTTGTTTTAGTTTAAATCATGCATTGTTGTTGTTGTTATTATTATTATTATTGTTATATGTATATATTATTATTTTATTAAATAAATCATTCTTATGTACTATATATTAATACTACATATTAGGGATGGCAACGGGGCGGAGCGGGTTTTTGGCTGCCGCGAACCCGCCACGATATATTAATCCTAAAACCCGATCCCGCCCCGCCCCGATTTATAAACTCTAAACCCGACCCTGACCCAAAAATGTAAAAAAATATATTAAATTTCGTCGACGATTAATGTTATATTCGATTGAACAACCATTATATTTACAAAATATAAATTTCACAGACTTTAAACTATATAAAAAATAAAATAAAACCAATTAAATTACTCATATGAAGAAAAAAATACATATTTTAAAAAATAAACTCGATCCATTGACTTTTAGAATCAGATATGTTAAAATTCGAACAATATCTAACAAAAATTTACGATAAACACAAACTAAAAAAATAGCTTGAAACCCCTAAAAGTATTTATATATAATGATATTTTTATAAATATAATAAAAATAAATAAAAATAATAAAAAATATCGAGGCGGGGCGGGGAATTTTTATATCATACCCGAACCCGCCCCGACTTTACATTTTTAATACCCGCCCCGTCCCGATCCTCGAAAATCATAAGAAAAACCTGATCGGGGCGGGTCGGGGCACATCGGGTCAGGTCGGGGACGGGTAATTTGCCATCCCTATTACATATATAAGATATACATGTATATATATATATATATTTACCTATGGTTTATATTTTCATGTATGATAATTTTTTTATATATATATATATAATATGCACATATAAGCCTTTACGTATATTTGTGAAAATAAAGTGTATTATTTTATATTACCACATGTATAAAAACAATTAAATACTCATTTTTGTAAAATATACATATAAACTGCTAACTACATAAGTTTTTTCATAAATAATAATATCAAATATATTTCACCTCAAACATTATACTTCTAAGTATATATATAAATAACAATAGATACTTATTTTGTAAAAATAACAAATACATATAAACCACTAACTTAATATATATGTGTAGATATTTTAAATAATAAGTATATATATTTTACTATAAATATCATATTTTTAAGTATGTACATAAAATAAAAAATAAACACTTATTTTTGTAAATATATATATGTATATAAAATTACTAATTCTAAATATATATGGTTTTTGATAAATATAATTATTAGATATATTTTACCATAAATATTATATTTTTAAATATTTATATTTATATGATATATTATAAATGGCATCATAATAATTAGATAAGTTAAAAGATTAAGGTAATATTTTTTATTTAGGGAGTTCGAGATTTAGTGTCCCGGGCGTAAAGGGATGCGACCTTCTCAATATCCCTAAATAAAAAAAATATCCTTACCATTTTAGGATACGATATTTAAGGGAATTTTCTTTTATTTAGAAAATCGATAGTCCATTTCCCGGGCGTAAAGGAAAGTGAATTTCTCGATTGTTCTAAATAACGGAACGTTTTTTAAATATTTAGAACATTTTCATGCATTTAAGAATCGTATTTTAAATTTTAATCGAATTGGAAATTTCTAATACGAAGACATTAAATAATCGGCTAGGTACCAATTTTGGGCGGTGTGGTGTGTTAATCCTTCCCCATCCGTAACTGACTTCCAGGCCCAAATTGTTTAATATTTGGTTTTATTTTGGTGTCCGGTCTACCATTTTTAAATAATCGGTGGCGACTCCACATTTTTAATTCCAAATCGGGTGGGGTTTTTCAAACAAAATTAAAAATAAACCAAAAAGAAATTTTAAAACTTGAATAAAAAGAGCACCAGACGGAGTTCGGTGATTACACATATGAAATTCAATTGCCCAGATGAAAATTTTGATTTTGATTGAATTATATATTTTAAAAATAATTATTATATACATATTGAATAAATATAAGTATTAGTACATACAATATGTAAAAAATAAATTAATATTATTTGATAAACACTTTTATATTTTGTAAAAATTGAACTTAATCAAAACTTCATGTATAAAATTGTACAGATATAAAGTTCATGTATAATATTACTCCCTTAATGAAAAAGATCATGTCTAATTTTAATATGGTAAAAACTTTGATACATAGGCCGTGTAAACTTTAGTTTACACGTGTCTTTTAGTTTTAGGGGTTAGAATTTTAATTTAGAGTTCAAGGTTTAAGGGTTTAGGTTGCAGGGTTTAGAATTTAGAGTTAGTGTTTAAAATTTAGTATATAGGGTTTAAGGTTTAGGGTTTAGTTTTTTAGGGTTGAGGTTAAAATTTTAAGATTTAGGTTTTTATAATGTAAATACACATGCTTGTGTTACACAGCCTGTGTATCAAAATTTTACCCTTTTAATATTTATCCCTAAAAATCAACTTATATGACTTATTCATATTTGTACTCTAACTTCTCTAATATATATACGATACTTCAAAGCAATATTCTAAAGATTAAATTAGTGCTGACCAAGTCTATATTGTAGTGACAAATAACATCGTTTAATTTTAATTAATATTAGATTTTAAATTCAATCACAGACAATTTTTCTTTTGTCTTATAAAAAAATCAAATTAATGGTTAGATAGATCATATTACAAATCCCGATTCATTTAGTTATGTTGATTCAATCAATTGATTTAACAATAATTATCTAAAGCATCAAAAAAATATTAGAAATGGGTTTTTACACGATTCAACTATCTTTAAAGAAATATCTTTTTCATTCAAATTTTTATTCCAACCCAACGGTCTAATTTTTTAGATAGACTCGGCTCACTATGTCATTTATAGTCCATCCAATAACATTTAACTATTTTAATGTAATTTTTAAGTAACTACCCACTCTTTAATTACATGTAAAAAAAGAGGTGAAAATTTACCTTAAAAAAATAACGTGAATATATTATTAGATAAGATCATAGATGACGTAATAAGCCAAACCCATCAAATATTTTTTTTTTCTAATTTTGACAATAATATTTAAAAGATCCGGGTTCAAATGGTCACAATAGAAAAACGGATAATATTCATCCAAAGGGATTTATGTTCAAATCGCTTTGTCTGTAAGGTATGTACATTATCAAAGGGTTAAAAATACATATGAACAGATTCTATTTTGTAATAAACTTAAAAAAATACTTTTTATTTTATATATCATGACAAATGACCTATAAAAGAAAAAATATTGGTATTCCAATTTTAACATTAATTAATCAAACATATAAATGAGTGATATTAATGGATCAAACATTTAATATCACCAGGGACGAAACAATTTAAACTCCGAACATGTCAATATCCTTAGTCCAGTTTTAAATTTGGATAAAATAATTTTTCCATTTTTAACCAAGTAAATTGTCCACTCCAGGCAAGTTCTCTGATTCCTCGTCAACTTCTTCATATCTCTAAAGCTACATTATTTAAGAATCTATTTGAATGTTCGGAAACACTTATGAATGATGGTACCTACTGTGGTAAGAAACAAATTGCCTTTACCAACACAACTGATCAAGTTTATGTCCAGATAGATCCGACAATCGAAACAAAAAACGATAAGAAAATTGATCTAAGAAAGAATCCACTCACAAGTCAATAGCATCACCATTCCACATCAAACATCCGAATCGACCATAAAAAGGTTCTCAATTTCAGAATAATTTCAGAATTCACTCACAAGACAATAGCACCATCCTCAGTGGCTTAATGATCTCCGGGCATACTCTTAATAATATCAGAATCACCTGGAAAAAGAAGAAAAAAACACAAAATATTACAACAATCAGAAGTGCATATCTAGAGTGTATGTAAACTCAATATGTTATCAACTCCTTTATACAAACCTGGGTCAACAATGCTTAGGCAGCACACTCTGAAATATTTGCCACAGGCAGTGCCCAAGTCTACATTGTCTGTAAAAACAGAACCACCACATTTTTAAGATAATAATCCTTAAAACAAAGCAATCCATTACTCAAGTGAACCGATATTATCAAAGATTGCACATGAAAAACTAGAGTCTAGGCATTAGATTGAACCAATATATCACAAATTACACCATAGACCCTAACTATCAATACATTTGAGGCCTTTGACAAGCATATTGGTTCCACAATAGAAAATGCAATTATGCGGGGCTTTTCACAATATCTTCAGCTACAAGATCTGCTATTGAACTAAGGAATCAAAGGGGGTAGGGAAGGGATGAATTAATTTTATCAATAATCGGTGTACCGAACACAATATGGATTTGGTTCGAAAAAATAATCCAGTATGCAAGGTAATGATACAGGTAAAGGTACATACTTCCATTGTAGTGGTGAACTCCAACCTTGCACAACATGGCATAATATTCAATCTCTGACTTCCTAAGAGGAGGGCAGTTGTTGGCAATGATAATCAACTTACCTACAAAAACAATCAATAATGGAAAAATCCAATATCACATAAATAAACCAAAGAAAACCCTAATGTCCTTGTTCAAGTTAAACACTATTTTAACCAAAAGGAAGTTCATTCAACATAATCCACCATCCAAAGCAATGAAATAAAAAAACACATCATTTTTTATAAGATCGAAGTACTAAAAGTGTCAGGAATACTCGAATCAACAATCAGGTAGTTCAGCAATGTTAAGGCAAATAAGCAGACCTAAAAAATATACCTTTGGAGTTTCTGAGAGATTTAAGAACAGTTTTGTAACCCAAAGTGTATTTCCCACTCTTCATAACGAGAGCCAATCTGTTGTTAATGCTCTCATGGGTCTTCTTCTGCATTTCATGAAATACCCAACCAAAAAATATGCTCGTTAATTAGCACATTTTGCAGAAAATTAAGAATATGTGTAAAAATTAAATAAAAATTAAGAAAGGGATATGGAAATTTACGGTCTTCTTGGCGGCAACCATTGTCGTCGGTGGCGGATGAGAGACAAAAGCAGCTACAAACGGTTCTCCAAAAACAAAGAAACCCTAAAACCTAACTAATATATTGATTCCGAGTTTAGGGTTCTTAGTAGCTTCCTTATTGGGTTTGAGTTTTGCGGCCCATTAGCAACACTAAATCAGGCCGACACATGTAGTATTAACGAATGTATCATATTTTTTATATAGTACATATCCATTTTATGACATATGTTCAAGATTCGTAGCTCTTTCTCTTAATAATATTATCTTCAAGTTAAATTTTATGTTATATTCATGTATGTTATGCTATGAGTAAATTAAAAATATTTAATTTTTTATTTTATATAAAAAAATTTAATGTTAAATATGTATTAATAAAGACGATACTTTAGCTCGACATGATAGAAATGTTGAATTGTTTTAAAAATGTACGTACATAACAAGTGCAATTATATTGATAAATTCAGGAGTTGAATTATTCAAACTTTAATTGTGTAAAAACTTAGTATTACACTAGTATAAGTAGTCTCATCCCCCCTAAATGTATGTATAAAAGTGGACGATCCACTTACATCGATATAAAATTAGAGTAATTTTACACAATTTCATAATTTTTTTATATATTTAAAATTTTCATAACTTCAACTATTATATTTCGTGTTCTATGCATGTAGATCGTGCATATCAAGTTATGAATAAGCTAAAAATGTTTGGCAATTTATTTAAGCATAAAGTCAAAAAAATATCTCTAATGTTTGACTGAATAAACATTTTAGCCCTTATTTTTTTGAAACAATTTAACCCAAAGTTTTATTTGGGTCAAAATGGCCCCTATGCAGATGAAAACTGTTAGCTAACTAACGTTAAATGACTTAAAATGGCGTGGAAAACCTACATAGCACTGCACGCTGACATGGCAGTGTCATATAGACAAATATGTTGACTTAAAAAATATCACATGAGTAAAAAAACTTATTTTATAAAATTATTTTTATGTTGGCGTGTCATTTTTTAAGTCATTTCAAGCAGTTAACATTAGTTGACTAGCAATTTTTATTCGCATAATGACTTTTTGTTCCCAAAATAAAATGTTAAGGGTTAAATTAGTTAAAATGAACTAAAATGACTATTTAGTTAAACGTTATGAACATTTTTTTGAGGTTATGTTATTTATGTAACACACTTGACCCGAATGTCACAATTGGACCCTAAGCCCAAAATCCATACCGTTAAATTTTTTCCTTTTTCAAGCCCAATATAAATAAGTACGATAAAAACATAAGTCCATACATTGAAAACATAGTTAAATCCAAAAGTTTGAAACAATATTCATGGAGCTCCATTACAAATATCAAAACATTTGACTCTGACTGAATTAATACAAAATAAGAGTTACAAAATACACATAGGGTCCTATGAATTACATAGCCCACTACATCTAGTATTTGTACTCAACCACTAGAGTCGATGCTAAAATCCAACCTTGATGGTGCTCATTCAAGCCTCATGGTAACCTACTAACCTGCGAACGGAAACAACGATTCCGAACGCTGAGCTAACCAGCTCAGTGGATACACCGCCACTCAACCATGATTCATGCAAATCATAAATAAAGCAATGCAACAAAAATGACATCAATGGCAATATAGCAATGGCGCTACCATAACCGCCTAAACACATGGCATTATGAATGTATGATCACGCACGCAGCTCATACAAGAACCTCATACACTTACATAGCATCACATAGATAACCATAATTATATATAGAATGGGTCTCACATCCACTAAGCATCGGGATCCCATATTCTGAGCAAGGCCTGCGTCCACTAAGCATCATGATCCTATACTCTGAGCAAGGCCCACGTCCACTAAGCATCGAGATACTATACTCAAGGGATGAGGCATGCGTCCACTCAGCATCGGGATTCTACATCCATGCCTGGAATCTCACATCAAGCACCTTCGAATGAGGCCCGCGTCTACATAGCATCGGGATCTAACATTCGGGAATTTTCAAGGTGTTGCAACACACTTAGGGTATCGAATCCCAACAATAAGGGATAACTCGACTACCTAGGCATCCCTCAGCACACAGCAAGGACCCTAATTTACCACACAACTTCGATTGATCCACCTATGATCCCTATGGGTTTTTACCTCACATGGTTTACCCAATTATTTACCAAGTCATTAGCCAAACATTTCTCATACGAGGTTAAAATCTCCACTTCTCAGTTTTAGCATTCATTTTTCACCTTAAGAGACCCCAAGGGCCCTTTGCCTCGAATTATAGAACCCCCGAACGTAAACTCGAATTTCTTGGGCATAATGCCCAGCGAGTATCGATACTCCTATATGGGTATCGGTTCTCCCCTCTAGGTACCGGTACTCAGCCATGAGTACCGATACTTATTTTAGGTTTAAAATTTTTGAACCCTCAAGTCGTACCGATACGCCACAGCACGTATCGACACTCTTTATCGGTACTAGGATCGCCTTGTACCGATCCACAATCGTACCGGCACTCCTATCCACGCGTACTAGTACGCTAAGCTTTTCCCAGCCAATGCAATAGTGCATATCGATACACCCCCTTACGTACCGGTACACGATAGCGTTACTGTAATTATTATTTTACAAGGGGTACCGATACACGGGGAGGAGTACGGTACACCACTCACAACCTTTTCCTTACTTACACTAAGGCGTACCGATACCTTATGCCTAGTACCGGTACGCGAGCCCGATTTTCAAACTCTAGGTAACCCTATTTAACCCCCATAGTTAAACCTCAAACCATTCCTACAAGTTATGCCAATAGTATTTAGTGAATTTCTATTGATTTTAGGCTATTTTAACAACAATTCTATAATTTGTCATTAACAACCACTCAAGCTATACCAAGGACAAAAACACCAAATCATGTTTCAAAGTCTAACTTTATGAGTTCTAGGAAACTATGAGAGTTAGTAGTGTACTAACCTTAGCTTAGCTGATAATATAAGGCATTCCTCCAAAGCTTTAAGCTTTCATTTCTTCATGAGCCTTGGATGAGCTCCCAACCTCTTTCACTACATGAGGGGATTACAAAATGTATTACAACGTTGCTGTAAGATAATATAGGCCAAAAACATAAACTAAACCAAAGATTAGAGCTTCCAAACTCCAATCTCATCTAACCCTCTCAAACCTCCAATAGCCCCCCCTTTTCCACCAAACCATACAAAGCTTACCTTGAAATATAGATCATTAAAAGCTGGTAACACTTCCCTCAAAGAGCCAAACATGATTCACAACACAAACAATCAAAATCCTACCTTTAGATGGGGTGTTTTGGGTGAAAGATGAGATGGAAAAAGGGAAGATGAAGACATAAAAAGAGGGATGATCTCACCACTCTGTATAATGCAGAGAAAATAAGTCTTTCCCCCTTTACTCTTTCATTTAGACATTTACCACATTACCCTTCTACCTCCAATCTCCACCCAATCCAAAAACCACATAAGCCCAACATACAAACTAGCCCAAAAAGCCCTTATGGGCCCAATAACACAACCCAAATACGAGGCTCACGCCTCGATCAAACACGACCCTCGAATTTCTAAAATTCGGGTCGTTACAACTCTCCACTCCTTAAGAAAAATTTCATCCTCAAAATTTACCTGATAGAAACAAATGCTGGTAGAGAATTTTCATGTCGTCCTCGACATCCCATGTTGCCTCTTCAACACTATGGTTCTTCCATAACATTTTCACCAAGGGTATGCACTTGCTGCAAAGCTCTTTAACTCATGTGTCAAGGACTCCAACCGAAACTTTCTCATATGTCAAGTCAACATTTACCTCAATTTCTTCAAACGAAACAAAATACGAAGGGTCAGAACGATAACACTTCAATATAGATACATGAAAAACATCGTAAATACGAGCTAACTCCGGTGGCAAGGCTAACCGATAAGCCACTGGTCCCACTCTCTCAAGTATCTCGTAAGGTCCGATGTACCTTGGGCTTAACTTCTCCTTGCGTCTAAAACGAATAATCTCTTTCTACGGAGATACCCTGAGAAACACTTTTTCACCGATATCATACTCAATATGTTTGCATTTTCGATCCGCATAGGCCTTTTGACGGTCAAAAGCCACTTGTGATTTTTCCTTGATGACCTGGACTTTCTCTTCAGTTTGGCTAACCAGATCGGATCCCACGATCCTCCTCTCATTGAGCTTAGTCTAACACAATGGTGTCTTGAACTTACGCTCATACAACACCTCGAAAGAGGCCATCTTTATGCTCGACTGGTAACTGTTGTTGTAAGTAAATTCTACGAGCGGTAACTGGTCCTCCCAACTCTTTGCAAAATCCACAATGCAACATTGGAGCATATCCTCAAGAATCTGAATGATACGCTCAGACTGACCATCGGTCTGGGGGTGAAAAGCTGTACTGAAATGCAGCTTGGTGTCTAAGGAATTATGGATCTTCTTCCATAACCTAATTGTGAAACACGGGTCTCTATCCGAAATGATCGATGATGGCACACCATTCCACCTTATTATCTCTTTTATATACAGTTGGGCCAACTTTTCCAAGGTGAAATCCATCCACACTGATAAGAAATGAGCAGACTTTGTCAAACGATCTACAATAACCCAAATGGCATAATGTTTCCTTTAGGTCATCGGTAACCCGGTGAAAAAATCCATGGTAATCTGGTCCCACTTCTATTATGGGATCTGAAGAGGCTGCAACAACCCTGATGGAACCTGATGTTCCGCTTTTACTTGCTGACAAGCTAAACACCTTGTCATGAATTCAAAGACATCTCTTTTCATACTTGGCCACCAATAAAAAAATGAAGATCGTGATACATTTTGTTGCCTCTCTTAAGATACGACCTCTCAAATCTTCCAAGGCTGAAACACACAATTGCTCATTGAAGTACAAGTACCCACCATCTCGTACCTCAAAGTTTGAAGCTTCACATTTCTGAACCGCTTCAATCTGTGCCACTAACTATTCATCTAAAGCTTGGGTTCTCTTTATCTCTTGTACTAACGTAGGTTCTACCCGAAGCTCGGCTAGAAGACCTCCATCCTTGGTCATCCTCAAACGAGCAAACATAGATCTCAAATCTGACATAGATTTTCTACTTAGGGCATTAGCCACAATATTCGTCTTACCGGAGTGATACTCTATGATGCAATCATAGTCTTTCAACAACTCAATCCACCGTCGTTGCCTCAAATTCAACTCTTTTTGTGTAAACATGTACTTCAAGCTCTTATGATCCGTATAAATATAACAATTCTCCCTATAGAGATGTGCCTCTAAATTTTTAATGCAAAGATGATTGTAGCGATCTCCAAATCATGGGTAGGGTAATTATGTTCGTGCAGTTTAAGCTGTTTCGAAGCGTAAACAACCACCTTACCCTCTTGCATAAAGACACAACCAAGTCTATTCAAAGACGCGTCACTAAATACAACATACTCCTTTCCGGGCTCGGGTTGGGTTAGAACCGGAGCCTCTGTGAGATAAGTCTTTAGTTGCTCAAAATTTTGTTGTATTTTCTCATTCCATTCAAAATGGATCCCTTTCTGCAACAGCTTGGTCAACGGTGCGGCTATAATGGAGAAACCTCTAATAAACCTCTTATAATACCCGGTAAGCCCTAAAAAACTACAAACTTTTGAAATATTCAGTAGAGGTCTCCACTCTACCATAGCTTGTACCTTATGAGGGTCCACGCTGATCCCGTCCGCAGCAACTATATGACCAAGGAATGCCACTTTCGAAAGCCAAAATTCACACTTGCCGAACTTGGCAAAAAGACGTCTATCTCGAAGAGTCTGTAGAACTACACGCAGATGGTAATCGTGTACCCCTTCTAAACGTGAATACACCAAGATGTCATCAATAAAGACCACCACAAACTGATTTAGGTACGGCTGAAAGATTCGATTCATTAGATCCATAAAAGCTACAGGTGCGTTGGTAAGCCCAAACGGCATTACCAAGAACTCATAGTGCCCATACCGCATCCTAAAAGCGGTCTTCTATACATCATCATCCACCACCTTCAACTGGTAGTACCCTGACCTCAAGTCTATTTTAGAAAACACACGAGCACCTCTCAACTGGTCGAACAAATCGTCAATCCTCAAAAGGGAATAACGATTTTTTATCGTTATTTTATTAAGCTATCGATAATCAATACACATCCTCATAGAACCATCTTTCTTTTTGACGAATAGGACCGGTGTTCCCCAAGGCGAGACATTTGGTCGGATAAAACCTCTCTCTACCAACTCTTAAATTTGTTTTTTCATCTCTTTTATTTTCACAGGTGTCACCCAATATGGTGCGATGGACACTAGTGCTGTACCCGGTATCACATCAATTCGAAACTCTAATTTGCGGTTAAGAGGTAGCCCGGGTAACTCTTCCGAAAATATATCGATGAACTCATTAACTGTCCGAAGATTTTCAAGTATTGGGCCCTCAACCCTTACATCCACCACATGAGCCAAGAAGGCTTCACAACCTTGTTGCAACAACCTCTGAGCTGACAAAGCCGATATGGATTTCTCTTACCTCATACAATCAGCTTGGAACTATCTGCAACACGAAGCTTTAAATTCTTTGCCCTACATCCCAGACTAACATCATGCTCAAAGAGCCAATCCATCCCCAAGATGGCATCGAACTCTTGAAACAGTAAAACCATTAAATCCGCTGGAAACAACGACCCCTAAACCTCAATCAGACATCTTCGATACACCTTGTCCACCACTACATCATATCCTAATAGACTAGTCACACAGACTCCTACCTCTAGATTCTCGGCGGAAATACCCCACTGTTGAGATATTCCACTACGAATATAGGAGTGGGTAGACCCCGAATCTACAAGAGCAATAATAAGAACCGAAAACAAGGTGAACGTACCTGAAATAACATATATAGCTGCGCAATTCTCCTGAGCCCTGACTGCATAATGCCTAAAGGATGCTCTCGCGGTGGATTGAAAAGTACCTCCCGATACGTGGCTTGCTCCTCCCCGAGCAAGGCCTCGACCCCTCTGGGTCGGATATATAGTTCTCTGAACCTGATTTGGAAAGGTCACAACAGCCACTGAACAGTCTATCACAAGATGATCCGGTGACCCACACTGATAACATACTCTTACTGCTCCCCAACATCCGCTTCTGTGTTTGCGTCTACACTGATTGCAAACGGGTGCACTCGTACTCACATGTAAATCTGTTGGGCTCATTATGGACGAAGAAGAAGACGACCTTCTACGACCAGCTGACTCAGATTTTTGGTCTAACCTTGAACTTCGATTTGATGCCCCTCTATTATAGTTCCACCGATTTTTGCTTCTTCCCGAGAAAGCTTGCGAGTTATTGTTTGAGGGATTCTGAGTCCTCATATCCGAACCCCATTGCCCACCAGACGGGCCATATGTTAAACCTTGCACTTGCTCAAGAGACTTGGCACTCGAAGTCAACTCCAAGAACACCTTCGGTGGTGCAACAGTCAGGTAAGTCTGGATTTCCTTCCTCAAGCCCTTCAAGAACCTCTTGTACCTCATCTTTTCAGTGGCAACTAATTCAGGATCATACCTACTCAACTGGAGAAACTCTTGCTCGTATTCGAAAACTGACTGATCTTTTTTGCACAAGATAATTAAATCGATCTCTCAAGGTGTCGATGTGAGCCTCGTCCACATACTTCTTCTCGAACTTCTCAAGGAAATCATCCCAAGAAGGTCGATTGGGGTGTCATCCAAGCTCTACAATTTCTCGCCATTCTATAGCATTTCCCTTCAATAGGGACAAGATACACGATAGCTTATCCTCTGATCTCAACCTCATTTGCATCATAATCCAGCGTATATCTTGCAACCACTATTCCACCTGTACCGGGTTATCACGTCCCGATCCATGGAAATTCGTAGCGTCTTGCCTTCTTATCCTTTCAACAGGTGCCTCACGAGGGGTATGAATGCCCTCGGTATCGCCTTCACAATCCAGTGCAACGCCCGATTCAGATGGGAGAAGTAGTTGACTCCCCGGTCAACTATGTCCTCTGACATATCCTCTGTGCCAGGCACATATTCCTCATTGTAACTCTCTTATCTGGAGCTTAAACTTTTCTCATTGATTCTTGCCCTCCTTGGCATGTTTCTATTATACACGACAACAAATGAGGTCACACCATCGAATTTCAGCTTTAAAACAAGTACGACTTCGACTCATGGGCATGTATTCGCTAGACACCTATACACTCATCTAGGCTCTCTACGGGGACGTCCTAAAACTGACTAAACTTGGGCTCTAATACCACTAAATGTAACACCATTGACCCAGATGTCACAATTGGGCACTAAGCCCAAAATCCATACCGTTAAATATTTTTCTTTTTCAAGCACAATATAAATAAGTCTGATAAAAACATAAGTCCATACATTGAAAACATAGTTAAATCCAAAAGTTTAAAACAATATTCATGGAGCTCCATTACAAATATCAAAACATTCGACTTTGACCAAATTAATACAAAATAAGAGTTACAAAATACATATAGGGCCCTACGAATTATATAGCCCACTACATCTAGTATTTGTACTCAACCACTAGAGTCGATGCTGAAATCCAACATTGATGGTGCTCTTTCAAGCCTCACGATAATCTACTAACCTGCGAACGAAACAATGATTCTGAACGTTGAGCTAACCAACTCAGTGGATCCACCGCCACTCAACCATGCTTCATGCAAATCATAAATAAAACAATGCAACAAAAATGATATCAATGGCAATATAGCAATGACGCTACCATAACCTCCTAAACACATGGTATTATGAATGTATGATCATGCACGCAGCTCATACAGGAACCTCATACACTTATATAACATCACACAGATAACCATAATTATATATAGAATGGGGCCTGTGTCCACTAAGCATCGGGATCCCACATTTTGAGCAAGGCATGCGTCCACTAAGCATCGAGATCCTATACTCTGAGCAAGGCCCGTGTTCACTAAGCATCGAGATCCTACATCCATGCCTAGAATCTCACATCAAACACCTTCGAATGAGGCCCGCGTCCACATAGCATTGAGATCTAATATTCGAGAACCTTCGAGGTGTTGCAACACACTTAGGGTATCCAATCCCAACAACAAGGGATGACTCAATTACCTAGGCATCCCTCAGCATACAACAAGGACCCTAATTTACCACACAGCCTCGATTGATCCACCTAGGATCCCTATGGGTTTCTACCTCACACGGTTTACCTAATTATTTACCAAGTCATTAGCCAAACATTTCTCATACGGGGTTAAAATCTCTATTTATCAGTTTTAGCATTCATTTTTCACCTTAAGAGACCCATATGGCCCTTTGCCTCAAATTATAAAACCCCCGAACATAAACTCAAATTTCTTGGGCAGAATGCCCAGCGAGTACCGATACTCCTATATGGGTATCGGTACTCCCCTCTAGGTACCGTTACTCAGCTATGAGTACCGATACTTATTTTAGGTTTGAAAATTTTAAACCCTCAAGTCGTACCGATACGCTCCAACACGTATCGATACTCCTTATCGGTACTAGGATCGCCCCGTACCGATCCACAATCGTACCAGTACTCCTATCCACGCGTACTGATACGCTAAGCCTTTCCCAGCCAATGTAACAGTGCGTACCGATATGCCCCTTGCGTACCGGTACACGATAGCATTACTGGAATTCTTGTTTTGCAAGGGTTACCGATACACGGAGAGGAGTACCAGTACACCACTCACAACTTTTCCCTCACTTACACTAAGGCGTACCAATACCCTATGCCCAGTACCAGCACGCGAGCCCAATTTTCAAACTTTGGGTGCGGGTTTCACCTAAAAACCCTGTTAACCCCTATAGTTAAACCCCAAACCATTCCTACAAGTTATGACAATAGTATTTAGTGAATTTCTATCAATTTTAGACCATTTTAACAACAACTCTATAATTTGCCATTAACAACCACTCAAGCTATACCAAGGCCAAAAACACCAAATCATGTTTCAAAGCCTAACTTTATGATTTCCAGGAAACTATGGGAGTTAGTAGTGTACTAACCTTAGTTTAGCTGATAACACAAGGTCTTCCTCCAAAGCTTCTAGCTTTCATTTCTTCTTGAGTCTTGGATGAGCTCCCAACCTCTTTCACTACATGAGAGAATTACAAAACGTATTACAACGTTGCTGGAAGATAATAGTGGCCAAAACATAAACTAAACCAAAGATTATAGCTTCCAAACTCTAATCCCGTCCAACCATCTCAAACCTCCAACATCCCTCATTCTTCCACCAAACCATACAAAGCTTACCTTGAAATGTGATCATTGAAAGCTGGTAACACTTCCCTCAAAGAGCCAAATGTGATTCACAACACAAACAATCAAAATCCTACCTTTAGATGGGGTGTTTTGGGTGAGAGATGAGATGGGAAAGGGGAAGATGAAGACATAAAAGAGAGATGATCTCACCACTCTGCATAATACATAGAAAATAAGTCTTTCCCTCCCCCACTCTTCCATTTAGACATTTAACACATTACCCTTCTACTTCCCATCTCCACCCAATCCAAAAACCACACGAGCCCAACACACAAACTAGCCCAAAAAGCCCTTATGAGCCCAATAACATGACCCAAATACGAGGCCCTAGCCTCGATCAAACCCGACCCTCACATTTCTGAAATCCGGGTCGTTACAATTTACTTAATATGAACAATTTCATACCATTAAATATATAGATGAAGACAATATTCTCTATTGATATATAGGGATATAAAAGATCATTTTTATAAATTTACGTACATGACAGACAAGTACAATTATAATAAAAAATATAATTATATCGACAAAATCAATTATGGAATTGTTAAAGTATTAATTGTATACTATGACTCATATGGTATTTTAAGTGGTCAAATTCATTTAATTTAATGTAAAAATCAATAAGATAATGACCTCTTTAAAATTAGCATTACATTTTTAGGCTAAATTTTAAGCGATAATTGCAATTGCCTCATCCTTTTAAAATTTTAAATTATAATTTTTCAAATTCATCATTTTGCTCTTAAACGATAATTTTTAAATTTCAATCCTTTAGAATTTATAATTTATATTTTATTCACGTATTACCCACATAAAAATTTGAATAAAAATAATATTCTGAATCAATAATTAACTTAATCCAAACATTGTGTATAAAAGATAAAATCATATTTTTAAATACAACAGTTAAATTATTAACATATACATTATACAAAAAATCGTGTTATACTAGATTAGGTATTCTTTTGGACTCTCAAATATTTTTTGATTGATATTGACACGATATCTATTATATCGATATTAAAATTCTTTTTGGATTCTCAAATGTCTTACACTAATTAAAAAAGGATAGTCGTTGTTGATTGAGTCTTGATACTAATGTAGCCACTAATGAGGTGGGAGGGGTTGTTGCCCATCCAAAACGTTTTAGTATAATGACATTTTAGGTCATTTTTAATTTAAATATTAGTTAATTAAGACATTTTCTCCTCCTAATTTTTAGATTTAAATACTTAATTCGAAAAATGGTTCTCTTATAGTAACATGAGAATTTGAGAAACATGAACAGGTAATAGATATAAAAAAATTTAAGAAAATAATTAAAGTATATCTTTCATTCGTATACGATAGCAGGTAAACAAAATCAACAAGTTTAACGGGTTGCATTTTCGTAGAAATTGAGGTGAGACAAAGTTTAAACTCATAAGTTTTCATGGTTCATATATAATATTTTATTTTTAATTTGATTGAAAAAAAAATAGTAATCTACTAAGATTTTGGAGGAATTGCATCATGATCGTACCAAATGCTAAAATGTATTTGAGTTAGTTTAGTTTTTCTTCTTATTATATTAAAAACAAAATACCAATATAATACATTTATAGTTTTGAAAATTCTTTATTGGGTAAAGATGCATTAATTATATTTATAATCTTGAAAATTGTTTATTGGTAAAAGATATATTAATTGTATTACATTTATTTTTTGAAAATTATTTATTGAAAAGTATATTGCACTACATTTATTAATTGTCATGTCATGTCATGCAGAGAGCGAGCGGGTGGTCCTTTCCATGTAAAGACATTTCAACCATTCATGATTCAGATATGCATAAGGGTTCAGAATTAACCGAAGTCAGGCTGTCTTCGGTAACATCATTGTTGAGTGCTCAATTGATGTTAAAATTACTGATCCTGAGTGCTCAATTGTATGGAGGCTAATAGGTTTTTATGGGAATTTAGTTGAGAGTGAAAGGGAAATCTCCTACGGTCTCTTAGATCTGACCAATCTCTCCCCTGGTTGACTCTGGGAGACTTCATCGAAATTTTACTTGCTAATGAAAAGACAGGTGGCTGTATCCGTCCTAGAAGACAAATGACAAGCTTCCAAAATGCTCTCCAGGAATGTGATTTATCTGACTTAGGTTTTGAAGGCAATTGGTATACATGGGAGAAAGGTCGTTTCTCAAGCACCAATTTTCGAGAAAGACTTGATCGTGGAGTGGCAAATCAGGCTTGGTGGAATCTTTTTTCAAATTTTTCTATACGCCATTTGTCGCACACATTCTCTGATCATTTCTTTAGATTTGATGCTAATTGGGTTATTGAGGAAGACTTTGAAGAAGTTATCCGATCCTGTTGGTCTTCTGAAGTAGGAGAGATTCCACAAAAATTACATATACTTAGCTTGAAAATTAAGCAATGGTGTCATAAGCTCAAAGCTAGAAGGAAAGTGTGCACGGATTCTTTAAATGCTAAATTATCCGATTTGTCCATGGTTGACCCTGATGATGAAACATTGACTGAATTGCTGGAAGTCAAGCTGACGCTGGATTTGGATGCTGAGAAAGATGAAATGTTTTGGGAGCAACGTGCTCGTATTAATTGGCTCCAAAATGGTGATCGAAATATAGCCTTTTTTCATAATTGGGCATCATACAGGAAAAAATACTATAAGATCCTTAAAAGATAATTTTGGACGCTGGGTTTTGGAAGAAACAAATTTGTCTGCTCTTGCTGATTCTTATTTTAAAAAGATGTTTACCTCCTTTGGTGTGTCGAATCAAACACCACTGCTTGAGAACATTCAGCCGTCTATTTCTTTTGCCATTAATCAGGAATTACTTGTGGCTTTTTCAAAAGAGGAAGTGCTTCGAGCTGTCAAGGACATGGCTCCTTTAAAAGCGTCAGAAATTGATGGTTTTCCTGCTCTTTTCTTCCAAAAGTTTTGGCACATTGTTGGAGATGAAGTTTCCAACTTTTGTATCACTCTTCTTAATGGGGATGGAGATTTTGCAAGCATCAATACTACTAGTATTGTTCTGATTCCGAAGGTTGATAATCCGATTTCCATGGATCAATTTAGACCTATCAGTCTTTGCTCAGTCCTTTGTAAAATCATTGTTAAAGTCCTTACCAATCGACTTCGCATCCACCTTGACTGTTGTATTGATCAGACACAAAGTGCCATTGTTCCCGGTAGGCTAATTAATGATAATGTGCTTATTGCCTATGAATTTTTGCATGCCATGAAGATTAAAAAGTTAGGTGCTAAACGATCTTTTGCTCAAATGTTGTTGAAATTAGGCTTTGATTACCGTTGGGTGGCAATGGTTATGAGATGTGTTCGCATCGTTTCTTACTCGGTTAATTTTAATGGGTCTAATGGGGAATTCTTCATGCCTTCAATTGGCCCCAGACAAGGTGACCCTCTAAGTCCCGATCTCTTCTTGCTATGTGCACAAGGTTTCTCATATTTGTTGAATTCGGCAAAAGATACTAACCTTATTAAAGGGGTTAAGGCAGACAGGTATGGTGTTCTCATCACTCATCTCTTTTTTGTTGATGATAGCATTTTATTTGGTGAAAGTTCAGTGATTGAAGCTTAAAGAATAAAAGATATGATTTTGTTATATGAAGACGTTTCGGGCCAGAGAGTTAATTATGCCAAATGACTCATATTTTTAGTGGCAATGTTTCAAGATCCAATGCTGAGCTTATTGGAAATCTGTTTGGTGTTCGCGTTGCTACTAATCCGGAAAAATATCTTGGCTTTCCAACTATGGTGGGTAGACGAAAACAGAGGCTTTTGCTTAACTCTGTGATAAAATGATCAAGAAAGCTGACTGTTGGAGTTCTAAACACTTATCAATGGGGGCAAGGAGGTTTTTGTTAAATCCATCCTTTAAGCAACTCCAATTTATGCCATGAAATGTTTCTTATTCCCTAGATCGTTGTGTCATGAATTTGAATCTATCATGTGCAAATTTTGGTAGCAGAATAATGGTTCAAAAAGAGGTATTCATTGGGCCTCCTGGAGCAAGCTGTCTTTCAAAGAAATCGGGCGATATGGGGTTTCGTGATTTAGCTAAGTTCAATATTGTATTACTTGATAAGCAGGGATGGCACATTTTAAATGAGCTTAATTGCCTTTTTGCTTGGGTTTTAAAAGGAAGTCATTTTCCTTCTACTGATTTCATTGTCTGCAAGCTTGGGTGCCTACCCATCTTATAAATGGAAAAGCATTTGGTGTGCTAGAGGCCTTTTCAAATAAGGATTGGGTTGGAGGGTTGGCAATAGACTCTCGACTAACATCTGGAATAATTATTAGATTTCTGGCCAGGGAAATGATAGAGTCGAGGTAGAGTCAACCACACATTAGTTGCCGATCTTATTGATGCTTCTCTTTATTCTTGGAAGGAAGATCTTCTACGCTCTTTGTTCACTAATTCTCAGGTTAAACGGATTCTATGTGTTCCCATCTCTTTGGAAGATTTGCCTGATATACGAGTTTGGCGAGGAGATCATTCTAATTTATACTCAGTGAGGAGTGGCTACAGATGGTTAATTAACACTACAGCTGACCATTCAGGAGATCTTAATCTTTTGCAGGAGGATTGGAGCAATTTCTTATATGGTTATGTTTGATCTATCTCTGCTCCCTCTAAGGTGAAAATTTTCTTTTGGAGATTCATTAATAATATGATTTCTACCTTCTCCAATTTGTTGATTCGTAAGATCTCTATTTCTTCGAGATGTATTTTGTGTGAGTCGGGTTCTGAATCTGTTTTGCATTTCGCCCAAGCAAGCCCCTTTGTTATGCAGGTTCTCCTTCATCTTAGAATTAACATTGGAGGAACTCCTGTTGAACAAAATATTTTACTATGGCTGGCAAAGTTTTTTGATTCTCTATCTTCTACCCAAGCTCGTCTTTTTGTGGGTGCTTTATGGGCAATCTGGGGATCTAGAAATAAGAAAGTTCACGATAATATCTCCTAGACTGCTGTTGACATTGCTCATTTTGTGCAAATTTACCTTCAAGAATTTGATGCCTCTAAACAGTTTTCGACCTGGCCTATCCCTGTTGACAGTAACCATTGGACTCCTCCTTTGAATAGTTGTGTTAAAATTAATTTTGATGCTAGTTTTGATCAAGATCAATTGTCTTCTGTTGCAGGCATTGTCATCAAAAATTATGCAGGTTTAATTATGGCTTTAGATACCTTCCAGAATTCTCATATGTTGAACCCAGAAATGGCTGAGGCCAAGGCGTGTGAACAAGCCTTAATTCTTTCTAAGGATTTGGAGTTTCAAAAGATTATTGTTGAAGGAGATGCTTTGATTGTTATTTCCAATATCTCTTCTTACATGAAGATCCATTCCTCGCTTTCTCCTATTTATGCTAATATTTTAAGAAGAGAAGACTTTGATTTCTCTAATTTCTTGCATGTGAGTCGTAGCAGGAATATCGTTGCGCACACTCTTATGAAAGTTGGGAAATCTTATCCCGATAACATGGTTTGGATTTAAGAAACCCCCTTGGAGGTCGAGAAAATGGCTTAAAAAGACAGATGGTGGGTTGATCAACCTATTTGAAGGTTCCTTGTTGTAACACTCTCTTTCCGGTCGTGTAGGAAGCTGGGTCTGAAATATTACTGATGAACAATAACGGTGATCGATACATTAATTTCGACGATCCAAAATTGTTTTGATGATACAATACAATGATTCGATGGTGCATAATCGATGCGATAATGTCAATGAATCAATACATGCAACCATAAATAGTCTAGGGGACTAATTTGTAAATTATGTGATTCTTAAGTCCTTATTTGTAATTAACCTTATCGATAGGTAATTCAATGTTCATATAGGTTACCTGTAAATTTTTAGCAGATTCTAAGTTCATTTGTGACCTCAATTGATACTTACAATATTAGTGACCATTTTGCCATGATTTAAAACTTGTTTTGATCATTCAACTAACTTACCTGTATTGGTATCGATACTCGAGAAGGCCGTACCGATACGCCTTAATTTATTTTTCTTTCAAATTAAACACTCGTATCGATACCAGCTAAGTCGTATCGATACGCCAATATTTTATTTCTTTTCGAACCTAAAATCAGTATTGGTACAGGCTGAACCGTATCGATACGTGTGTCCTAATTCCCAAATTAAGCCAAATAAGGTACCGGTACTAGCCTACCCATATTGATACCCTGCTACAGTAAAATTTTAGTGTCAAAAATTCGTACCGATACGCCTAAGGATGTACTGATACACCTTGTTAACCTAGTTAATTTATGCATACTCGTACCGATACACCATTACCCGAGTCGGTATGACAGAGTCTGTAATGTCAAATTATGTATGACTTTTATCCATTTTAGGTACCTAAACCATGTCCAATGTCCATAAAATTTTACAGACAATATTCTGGTATATATATCTTGTTGTATACCAAATTTTACAGCAGGCCGAATCCATTCACTAGATTTTCCAATATGGGTGCCAAATAAGCCATTTTTACCAAATTTCCAACATGTCCATGAGTTCCTTTTTACCTTAAACTTAAGCATACATATGGTGGTCATTTATACATATCAAAATGGGCCATTTATGCATGTTTAGACCCTATGCCACCATTCTAGGAGTTTATAAACGAAAGGAACGTTACATGAGCTTGTAGTGTGACTTGCAAAACTTGTCCTTTCCCCGATTCTCGTAGCTTATATTCCTTAACCTAAAATACATGAAAATGATATGCATCAGGCTTATTTAGCCTAGTGAGGTAGTCAATAACAATGCAATGAGCAATACAATGAATGTCGATGGTAGCCATGGTAACAAATCAATGTAAATGCATCTCAAATCATGTTTTAACAATAATTTTAATAATCTTAACCCTTGGATCGACATGAGATAGCGGGTACGTGAATTTCCAACCAACATCGCCAAAAATAATGAATGGTCAAATCTCGCCAACATCGCCAAAAGACCAATACCACATACATCCCGCCAACATCGCTAATAAGAGCCTTAGCTCAAGGACCGTAGTCCACTCCATACCAATGAGCTCATGAATTTTATGGCATGCCAATTGTATCCAATTTACATTCGAATCCAAGGTCCGATGAATTAAGCCAATAACAATAACGATGACAATATCAATAACAATGCTTTCAATGATTCAATGTCAATGATCAATATAGCCTTGTAGTGATTCAATGATATCTATGATAATACAATGATTCGATAGTTAATAATTCAATGCAATGAGCTTACCAATGTTTACCAATAATCCTCCTGTGAGGTTTTTGCTATAACTTGACCTTGCAACATATTAGTAATGCAATAAACCTCAATCAATAAAATCGGGAAGACACCTAGCCATTTCCGAGACTCTGGTTACATTCAACAAAACTTTCGAGACTTTCAAGGCTCATGGATAGTGATTTCCTTGTTCCTTAGCTTGTTGGATTTCGGTGGAATAGGCGATTTCTCACCTTGTTGCTCTTGAGCTAACAAACATTATGGAACAAGGATTACAATAATTTCAATAATTCCAATAACCATAACCTTATCCTTAGTTTCATTTAACTATAGAAACAATAGGGATTAAACTAGGGAATCCATGTAAATTTCTTAGGTTTCATGACCCTTGAACATGGAATTGGACATGATTTAACCATGAAATCAATAGATTAATAGATGGCTTTTGCTTACTCGATCGATAAGAATAAGATGAGATCAATAAATTAAAGAAAGCTTAAGCTTTGCGTGAACAACAATATAGATGCTTGCTTAGTTTTGTTAAAGGAAGAAGATGAAGACGGTGTAGCTTGTTTGTAAACATCATCCGGTAAGCTTTCTTTCTTTTCAATCCTTTTCAATTTTAATTCTTAGGCTTTCCTTCATATGAAGGAATTCAATCCCTTTGTCCCACCGGGCGGTGACAAAACTTAGGAGGGGCTAATCGCGAGGTTAGTCCTTCAACTTCTAATACTTTGTACTTTTGGCCTAATAGTTTTAATTTTTACTATTAGGTTACTAAACCAAATTTTAATAGTTTTAATATAGTCCTTAATCAATAACTATGCTTAATTAGGGTTTAATACTTGAACAATTGACCACTTGATCAAAGGCCAATGCAATAATTTAACTTTTTAATATTAAATTTTCGATCACCGAAATCTAATTTCAACTAGGTCGATTTTTAGTGTGTTACACTTGTAACCTTTTGCTTTGGGAGTTTGCTTACTGTTTAAACTCTACTTTTTTCTCAAGGTGTTTCATTTCCACTTGCTTATTGTCCTTTTCGGTCTGGTTGCCGCTTTTCGTGGAAAACTTTGGTTTAGCTGATTGTTTTCTTTTTGGAGATGTTATTCCCTCTTGGGTTTCATTCATCTCTTTTGGTTTTGTATTTTGCTTTTTGGTTCTTATGTTGGTGTTTTTCACCTGTACTGTTGTTCTTTGTTTTGCTATAATAATTATCAACTTTACCTGTTCAAAAAGAAAAGAAAATAGAGTCATAGGAGACTAACCCCCAAAATTAAATAACATCCGACCTTCAAATTTTTTTAAAAAATAAAATTAGTCTCCAATTTTTCTTTAAGTTCCTCATTAAACTTTAATTTTTTTTGAATATTTTTAATTATATTTTGTTTTTTTAAATTTCTCGTTAAGTCTTAAAATTTTAAAAAATTTCCCGTAAACTTCTAAAATATTTTAAAATTTTAAATATGCCTTGAGTTGTTTTGCTAAGAGCAGCTATTGAAGTAAGTTATATTTTTAAATCAAACATTATGCATAAATTATAAATTTAATTAATGTTCACCAATTTAAATCTTCGTAATATATTCAAAATGTCTCAATAATGTTTGGGAGACGAAAAAAATTGAAAATTCAAAAAAGTGTGAAAATTAAAAATGATTTAATTAAAATATAAAGACTAAATTTATAACTTAAATATAATATAAGGACTAATGATAGTATTTGACCTGTTATTATTTTTTATTTTTTACATGGGTGTCCAATGCACAACGAGCAGAAAATTGGTAAAGCGATGGTATTTGATAATAGATTTAGGATTATTATGCATAATTTGAGATTAAAACCAATTAAACTAAAACCTATCAGAGGAGAAAAAAAGGAGCTTGCAAAAATACTCGTCTTTCACCCCCAAGTGTCTATTTTCACCGATTTCAGTATAAATTTCCCAGAAATTCTTGTTTCACAAAAGAAAACCCAGAAGATCAACCACAACCAAAACAATGAAGATTATCCCTCTAATTCTGATGGGTTGTGGAGGTGTGGGACGCCAATTCCTCCAACACATTATTTCCTGCAGATCCCTTCACTCCAACCTCGTACTTGTTTCTTTCCCTTATTCTTTTTTTTTTTCATTATTTAAGTTTGTTCCTTTCTGGGTCTCTTATTTTTACATAAAAGTTGGCATCTTTTCATTTCAAGTTGTATTTTTTTTTCAATGGATGAATTGTTAATCATTTTATTGATGATGACTATATTGATTTGGATATAAATTTGACTGTCGTCTCTTATGTTGCATGGCAGGGAGTTCATTTACGAGTTGTGGGAGTGTCTGATAGTAAATCACTAGTTATTGCATCAGATGTCAAACAAAAAGAGTTGGATGATAACATTTTAGCTGAAGTTTGTAGAGTCAAATCGGATGGTTCTCCTTTGTCAAAACTTACTAGCTTAGGTAAATTCTTTTATATCCTTTTTTTTTACCAGACAAATGTTGCTTCTTTATTGTATTTTAACGATATTACTTGTGCTTCTTTCTTGAATATTAAATGTAGGTGAGTCTCAAGTGTTCTCCAGTCCGGAATCAAGAACAAAAGTGGTAGACATTGCATCAATTCTTGGAAAATCCACAGGTTTGTTTGGTATTTTTTTTCTGTAGACATTTTTGCCCCCTGAATGTAATCATGTACTAGCTTAATTTGATAATCTTCGTTCATTGCCGCCTTTTTTGTGTGTTTTTGTAATTTTGCCACAGTTTTAGCCCTTGTACATTGCTTGGCCAGTTCTGAGACGACATTTTTGCCGCAGAATGTGATCATATATTAGCTTTTTTCGATGTGGATATCTTAGTCCATTGCCACCAAAATGTTTATGTTTTTTGTAATTTTTGCCACAGGTTTAGCCCTTGTAGATTGCACGGCCAGTTCAGAAACTATTGAAGTGCTAAAGGAAGGGGTAGACTTGGGTTGCTGCATTGTTATGGCAAACAAAAAGCCTCTTACATCCACATTGGTAATAAGCTCTTCCGCACATCTTCATTAGTGAACTTGAAACAGTTAGGATGCCTTCTGTACTGTCAAATTATAGTTTTTTAATTCCATTGATGTGAATATTTTCAGTATGAAATTCAAACCATCGATAAAGTAACACACTTTGTAGTAAACAGTTAGGCATTTCATGCTGTTGTCAACATTTTCTCTATACGTTTGTATGATTTTGATAATGATACATTGTTGCTTTTCCAAATCATTATGATGTTTCTTTTCCTTGTTCTGCAGGAGGATTATGACAGATTGGTTTCACATCCTCACACGTACGGCATGAGTCAACTGTAAGCCAAGTTTAAATATTCTCCTTACGGTACCTTTTGCTTCACGTACTGGGCAGATGTAGCTTGACATAACTGCACTGCAATGTCTCAAGCTTTTTCTACTAATTTAGTTTTTATTATTTGTTAGGTTGGTGCTGGTCTTCCTGTCATATCATCAATAAATCGTATAGTTTCATCCGGAGATCCCATCCATCGTATTGTTGGAAGTTTGAGTGGTATAAATTTGTTAATGCATTGAGATGAATCCACAGTATTAGTTTCATTGGTTGACCCTTGGTTTTCTGTAGGGTTATCAACTATATACATCTTCCAATATTGGTTTGCCTTTTATATATATATGAATTTTGTTTTGCCAGGTACATTGGGTTATGTAATGAGCGAGGTTGAAGATGGCAAGCCATTGAGCCAAGTCGTTAAATCTGCTAAAAGCTTGGGATACACTGAACCAGGTAACTTATAAAACTAAAATTGCCGTCTTTTCTCTATGCATGATTGATTTCCACTCTTCTATTTGGCCCATGTTATTTTCACAAGGAATTTGAATCCTACAAGATCTTTTATAGTTAATGTAAATGTAAGGTTTTTGCTTAATCTTGTCATTGCAGATCCAAGAGATGATCTTAGTGGTATGGATGTTGCAAGGAAGGTTCAAACCATGTTCTTGATTAGTACTTTGTCATAAATGAATTGCATGCATTTATCAATATAAACCATTTGGCAAGATATATACCATTATGGCATACGGATGTGCTTTGTCATATTTTTGGACCTCTTATATATAGGGTTTAGGGTTAACATTCAACGTTTAAAATGATATTGGTTTTAGTACCCTTTTTATGTTGCCTTTTATTTATGGTTTTTTCTAGTTTTGTTTATGGTTTACTAGGGTAGGGTTTTTTTATACTGTAGTTCATGCTCACGTACTCTAAATATTTGTAACTTTTGCATTGTAAATTCGAGAATAATTTGGTTGTTTATTGTCTGATAATATAGGCATAAATAGCCACTGTGGTCTTTCCAGTAGGAAAACTACTCTGACCCGCTTTGGCCTAAGTCTAACATATAAATTTTGCTAATGGTTGATATCTTTGATGCATAAATCGATACTTTATAGCTGGATTAGTGACTATCCATCATCATATTTTATTTAGAAGTGATGAAATGGACCTGTCATACTCGCATAGATTTTCCATTGTGAATTTGATTTGTTCCTACTTTAGAAATTTATTATTGCTTCAAGTTCGTGTGATTTAGTTTTATTTTCTCTGAAACAGGCTTTGATCCTTGCCAGACTTCTTGGGAGCCGCATTGACTTGGGTAGCATAAGGGTTAGTACAGAAACTCTCTGTTGCCTCCTATTCTATTGATTGCTTTAAAGGTCATAATGACTATACCTTTTTTCTCTTTGCTGATAACTTTAATCCATTGAAGTTTACAATTTTATGTGGGGTGATATTTTACAAATCTTATAAAAAGGATAGATTAACTTCTTTACTTTGAGTGGTATGGCATATTGTAAAAAATGAATCATAAGGGCTACAACTTTTAAAATTGGTTATTTCATAAAAATTTCTTGAGTTTAAGTGGTGTTTCCCGGTATATGTTAAGTCTTCCTTTTCGTGTGGTTTTATATTCAAGTTGGCTCTACAATATTTGCCAAATGGTTTTAAGTTGGATGCTAAACATGGTAAATTGCAACTGAATCTTGCTTCTTGCTCAATGGATTGAGCTCGGTCGGGATGAAGGCAAATACTTTGGGAAGGCGGAGTTTAAAAATACATTGGTTTTTTTAAGCATTATTAAAATAATCTTAAATTTGTTTTGATGGTTTGATCTTTTTTTGTAGATTGAGAGTTTGTATCCCGAAGAGATGGGACCCAATAAGATGTCTGTTGAAGATTTTTTGAATGGTGGGCTTGTAAAGCTTGATAACAATATCAAAGAGAGAGTTAAAAAAGCTTCACTCAACGGGAATGTCCTCCGTTATGTCTGCATGATAGAAGGCTCAAGGTATTCAAATATTCATGTTAATCTTTTAAAACACGGATAGAAAGGTTGATATGCATGTTCTGGTGCAAACCCAAAAGACTTTCCCGGGTGCGAATTGAAATGTAAAAGTATTTTTATTTACGGTGTTAAAAATGTTTACGAAATCTAACCAGTCTGCTTCCAGTAATTTCTGTATAAGTATCCTTAAATCGGACTTGATTACCGTGATTATCTGTTATTTTTCCACCTTGGAACTTGCTTATGATCTAATGTTTACTCGACTTTATTTCTGCTTTTAGGTGTGACGTCGGAATTCAAGAACTTCCTAAAAATTCTTCTTTGGGAAGATTGAGAGGAAGCGACAATGTGGTAAGCTTTCCCTTTCTCTTATATCTGTTCCTTCTATCACTTCGAAATTCTACTCTGGTAAATAATCTTCAAAATATCGGAAGCCCTGTTTTGCTCATATTTCCAAGTTTTTTAGATATGAAGTTGAAATACATTTCACCCAATGCAATTGCAGCTAGAAATATATAGTCGATGTTATAGCGAACAACCATTAGTTATTCAAGGCGCGGGAGCTGGGAATGATACTACTGCAGCTGGTGTGCTTGCTGGTATCCTTGACATTCAGGATCTATTTACCTGAAAGAAATCGGGTTCGTCAACTCGAGGAGACTTCACGACTCGAGTTGCCAAGCATTTCACCTACAAGAATGAATCTAAAAGGTGTAGAGTTTTCAAATGTCAAATAATTTCGTTCGGGAGCAAGCGTACTGAATGTTTGTTGGGATGTTCCATGGTAAACAATGGGCAAAGCTCTCCTGGCTCTGCTATTGATCGATTCGAGTTGCATCTCCAGTTTGGTTGAAGAACCTGCATAATAATAAAGAAAAAATTTTGATACATAGCCCGTGTAAACTTTAGTTTATACGTGCCTTTTAGTTTTAATGGTTAGAGTTTTAGTTTAGGGTTTAAGGTTTAGGGGTTTAGGTTGTAGAATTTAGAATTTAAGGTTAGTGTTTAGAATTTAAGGTTTAGGGTTTAAAGTGTGAGGTTTAGTTTTTTAGGATTAGGGTTAGAAATTTAGAATTTGAGTTTTTATAGTGTAAATACACAGGCTCGTGTAAAATTTACACAGCCTGTGTATCAAAGTTTTACCCTAATTATAAACCTAGTTTCAGCTTGATTTACTTGAAAACCTGAAGCATTAAAATAAAAGCAATCTTTAATAATTAAGTTGATTAACTCAGAATCTCTAGTTATTTACTATCAAATGCTTTAGTTTCTTTCATTAAAGAAGAAATAATCACGTTTAATTTTTACAATCAGTAGTCGATTAATACTAATTCATTTGCTTCAGCTAAATCCTTGGTATAAATTATAAGGATTATTAGGGAACTTTTGTCTGATACGGAGATTAAGCAAATAAAAAAGGAGCAATATTTATTTACCAAGTTCCAAGGGGAATCCCGCCCTTCGCCATACATGAACAACCATGTGATGTGATGCAATTGATCTAATCTTGGATCTTTCAATTGGACAAGTCGGACTAATTCAAGTTTTAAATCTTCAGATCATTTGGGTTGGAGGCTCATGCTTTTTAGGTATGTCATTATAGGTTTGGATGTTTCGGGTTCAAGTTATTTTAGTTTAGTTTGTGTTAAAATTTAGGGATGTAAATTGAGCGGGGCAAGTATGAAGGATGCTTTCCGCATCTATCGTTGATAAGAATTTTCATCGTGATTCTTGTCACATGATCTGCTGCCAGTACAAAACTTAAACTATTCATGTCTCGCGACTTGTAAACTAAAATCATCCTACTCCATCACTCATGTGAGTCTAGTGACCCACCTAATCTCATCTATTACCTGTCTGGTGACCCACTTTATATAACATATTTATAAGTATGAATTTAAATAAATACAAATCATTTTTAAGAAAAAAAATATTTATTCTTCGAACCCTCACCACATAAGTGACATTATTTGAAATGTTACCATTTAAAATGATACTAATAAGTCATCCCAAACCTTTAATTTGCAAATTAAATTATAATTTCAACGCAAGTTAAAAATAAAAAACGTGAAGGAGTGAATTCTGAGAGTTTATTGAAATTGAGAATTAAAAAACTGTGACTCATTAAGTGCACTCTTTCTCTAAAAAAATAGCAGAGAATGTGAATTGAGTGTTATAAAAAAATTATATTTTAAAAATATTTATTTTTAAATATAATTATTACATATATTGTGCGGGCAGAGATGAGGTGGGCACAAAATTTTACTCACGCCTGCTCCACAGTTTTAATTTTCGTTCTCATCCTCGTCATATCACCTACAAAACTTTTAACTATCTTTGCCTAATTGGGCGCGAAACTCACCCAACGGCACCCTTAAGTTGAATGGTTTGTGTTGATTAAGTCAAGTTTGGTCTATTTTTTCTTAGATTTAGATCAAAATTGACATGTTAATATTACTTGAACTTGAAATCAATATCAGATAAAGGTACGAGTTTTTACAGATTTCTACACATTCAAAGATCCTATATTAATGTAAAAATAAGTCTTATAATAGTTTTTTATAATAATAAATTCAGATTAATTAATTAATATATAAAATATCAGTGATTAAATCGTATTTTTATATTTTCAGTCCAAATAAACGAATACTTCCTCATCGTTGGCATAACAATACAAAATCACATTTAAATTATAAAATGGTTGTTGCAGCTTTTAGTTATTCTCCACTAAGCTCAATAATGGTCAGAATATTTCTAAATGTGATGTCACCAAGATGGCCAACCAAGAGATGCGTCCTTCTTATATGCCTGGATTCATGACATATGCATGTCCATTCGAATTCCAGAGGTCCTATCCTATGTACTGCAAATGTTGTATCAAATTCAATACTAAGGAGTAAAATTATATTTCCTCTGTCTTAGTAACATTAAAGTTGTCACATTTATATTTTAAAATTGTTCCACTTAAAATATCACTTTAAAAAATTTAACAATTTTGGTAAGACACATTTACTTTTTTTTATCTTCTTTTAGTTTCTCAACAAAAATAAAAGTTTACTTTTTAAGAGCAAACTTGTTATTTAAATATTTTACACCACACATCGCATATAAACTTTTTTTCTTAAAATTTCGTGAAAAGTAAATATATAACACAAATAGTGAGACAGAGACGGTACAAAATAATGTCAATCTTATTGATATTTGTTACAACAAGATCTTTTGCCAGGGCAGCAAATTCAAATACAACAGAAAGAGTCGCATGCGATACATGCAAAAGAAATCAAACAAATAACATATAAACGCATATCAGAAACAAGAGAAAAACATAAGATTATAAAGTCTTGAGGCTTAAAAAAGCTTGCAAGGCCGCTAACATAGCAAAGCCGCTTCAAAGCATAATCTATCAGCCACCACTAGGTAATTACGCCAAACATTACTTGAAAGGGCGCATTTTGAAGATAGAACTATATTTTATTACTAAGCATGATCTGGATTTAGGGCTAAGGCCTCCTGGTAAATCATGTCCTTCATCTGTTCTTCTCCCAACGGTTGCTGCTCAAATTCGAAAGAGAACGGCTCAGGGCATACCGGTTCATCAGCTATGTCGTGTAATCGTTCAAGATAAGGATGCGCTAACGCTTCTTCAACTGTCCATAAACGAATTTTAAGAGTCAGGCAAGCAAAATATAATAATTGTGTAATTCATCTCAACTAAAAGACCAGAACACTGGATGGTTTCATTTTCATATTGATTATCAAACAGAGTTCATTTTCTTCTCTCTCTCTCTCTCTCTATAATAGTAGTTAAAGGTTCAATTCATGGACCCATAATGTAGCACTTACCAGTAATTCTTCTGGTCGGATCAAATGTCAACATTTTGTCAATGAGATCAATGGCCAATGGATGAACATGTGGGAAAAGTTTTGCTAGCGATTGACGCGGATGTGCAGGTAGCTGCCTGATATATCTCCTTGCATCCTCATTCCGGAGAAACCCGAGATCGGATTCAGTTGGTGTGCCAAGCAGCTATAAAGCAGAAAAGGCATTGGTAAGTCTTTATACAAACAAAGAACTAAATAACAGAATTACAACACTATTATTAAATCCTCAAACTTAAATCCCATACCACATTAAATTACCAAAATTATAAGACCATATAAGTTACTGAGGTATCTTAAGCTACAAGTATTTAATGAAACCTTAAATTACCTCAGTCAATAAACGCATTTGATGTACATGATCTTTGCCAGGAAACAGAGGCTTCCTATTCATGAGCTCCATGAAAATGCAACCAACAGACCACACATCTATGGCGGCTGTGTAGTCTGAAGAGTTTAGCAATATCTCCGGCGCCCTATACCATCTCGTGACAACATATTCTGTCATAAACTCATTCTCAGCAGTAGGTCGAGCGAGACCAAAGTCGCAAATCTTAAGATCACAGTTAGCATTCAACAAGAGGTTGCTGGGTTTCAAATCTCTATGAATGACATTGGCAGAATGTATGTACTTCAGTCCTCGAAGAATCTGATATAAGAAATACTGCATGCGACACAATAAATGAAATAAAATCAACGTACACATACACATAGATACATGATCTTCGATCATTATATCTTCTGAGACATTAAAACATAGATGAGATTCTTCAAGTTCTCTCCGGTTCTCCGATGTTCTTGAGAAAAGGGATATAAAAAAGCTGTGTACCTGGCAATGCTCCTCCGATAGACCCTGATTAGAGCGAATGATTTGGTGAAGATCTGTATCCATGAGTTCAGTGGCAATGTAAACATCACTAAATTCTCTCCGTAAAGGCGGAGGAATCACATCTCTGATTCCAATAACCTGTTTTTTAAGCATAAAATCTTTACTTAAGAATCAATTTAACTTTAAAGAAAATAGAAGTTCAAATTGCTGAGGAAAATGAGTTGAGTGAATTTCGGTCAACATTTTTAAGTCTTTGAATTAAGGTTTCCATTTCCTTGACCAGTTTGCTCTTTGACTCTTTGCTATCATCTCCTAATAATCATGCAATAAGAACTTCAAAATTTCAGAAAAAGAAAGGAGCTTACGTTTTCGTGATCCAAATGCCGAAGGAGCTTAATCTCACGAAGCGTACGCTTAGCGTCCATGTGATTATCAAAAGCGTTGGCGATTTTCTTCACCGCAACCATCTCATTCGTCTCCGAATTTAACACCGAGCTTCAAAATTCCAAAAACAAAAATCAAACATCAAACCAGAAAACAAAATTATCAGAGAAAAGGAAAATTATATTTCAGTAAAATAGCCTACCAAACGATGCCGTAGGCTCCACGACCGATCGGCATGATCGGAGGCCGATACTTAGACGTCACCTCGAACAAATTTCCAAAAATATTGTACTGAATAAATTGACCTCCGTGTGTATGAATCGCCGGAAAATCACCAAATTGACCGCCGGCGTCAGCCATTTCGCAACCTTTTTTCCTGCTTTGTTTCGACTCTTTTTTTTGCTTTCTCTTTGAGGAAATACAAAGAAGTCCAAAGCTTTATTATATACAGGGAAATATATTTTTGTTAAATCAGTGAGTTTGAGAGTCAAAGAGAGCTTAGCAGCTTCGACTTAGTTAGGACGAAAGAGGAAGGAAAACGCGCGAGGAAACGAGCGACGCGTTTAATGGGTGGCTGCCATTTTAGCCGCCTCTTATCTACAGTTGATATTTGATAGCATTTCGTCAACGGTCTAATTTACATCTTTATTAACATTAAAATAATGGGTAAATAGCCGTTTTCTATTTTATCACCAAATTATTTTTTTTTAAAAACATCACTAATCTTACATATATTTTTTATTTTAATCATTTACTGTTAAATTTTAACAAATATAGTGATGTGATCCGAGATAATAATAATAATAATTTAAATCTCTAAAATTTACATGTTCCATCAATTAAATTTTAATTCAAAATAATTCAATAAATTTATAGATTAATCCTCAATTTTTTCTATTCTCTTTCTTCTTCCTCCAAAACAATGAGATTATACTTTAAAAGGGAAAACGGAAAATTCCTAAAACTATATTGTCCGTTAATATCTCAACATACCGTCACTTGACACTTCATCGACTGCACGTTACATTCCTTTGATAACTGATAGTCTTGATATTTTGATCTTTATTTGTTCTGAATAAAAATGATTTTTATTGTTTTGATTTATTGTTTTATTGAAATTCTGTAGGCTGCTTGCGGAGAGCTACGAAACTACAAAATGTTTTCTTATTTTTTTCTCCTTTTTAAAGTATAATATTCTCATTGTTGTGGAGGAAGATGAAATATAATGAAAATTTTGGGGTTTGTACAAAAAATTGTTGAGTAATTTCAAATTATGACTTAATTGATAGAATGTGAAAATTTTAGGGATTATGATTGTTATTATCTTAGGTCACGTCCTAAAATTTAACAGAAACTTAATAATGAGTGACTAAAATAAAAAATATATATTTACAATATTAGTGATGATTTTACGAAAAAATAATTTGGTGACAAAAATAGAAAACAATAATAATGAGTGACTACTATTGTAATTTACCTTAAAAATAATTTAGATTTTTTATTACTTAAAAAGAAATCTTATTCATTTATAATTAATAAGATCATTTTCATGAATAACACGTATGTTTTAAGATATTCAAAGTTAGGTCCTACTTTATAAATTGATTCTTTTAGTAGTTTGAAAATGTCAATGCTTCATTCTTTAAATTTAGTGAAAAAAAAAACATATATTATTACAATTAATAATATAAATACTAATTGAAACATGATGTTTTAACTATGAGATGTAGTGTGGTATTTGTTTATCTTACCTCTTAATTATGAGATTAGAGATTCAATTTATACCAATAAAAATATAATACATTTTATAATCAATTATTTACCTCTTAATGAAAATACCTGCAACGAAAAAATTAATAACTATTATCGAAAGTGAATATCTTATCTCAAACAAAAAAAATTGTGTTAGTTCAAACTTCCTTGACGATTCTGACCTTTGTTTAGAAAACCATTTCCAAACGCGTTTCAATCTGATAATGCTCCCAAAAAGACGTTTTGTCGTTTTTACGACACTAAACCACCATAAATTTAATTCTAATATTTATATTTCTTTTTTAATTTGACCCAGTGATGGACACTGATTAGATATTTTATTTAAAGATTGACATTTTACCCGACCTGGCTGAATTGGGTCGTTTTATTAAGGGTAAAATCAGGTCCGATTCAAGTTTGGTAGAAAATATCTAACTCGATTCGAAATTGATTGTGTAATTTTTTCTAAATTTTTAAAGATATTTATAATAATACTTCCTCTTTATATTTTTATAATTAGGTCCCTAAAATTAATTTCTATTTATAATTTAGTCCTTAAAATTATTATTTTTACAATTAAGTCTCCTAAAATTATTTTTTCACAATTAGATCTCTAAAATTAATTTTTTTCTATAGGTCGGGTCGAATTCGTGTTTAGGATATTTATTTTTGGGTCGGATTGAGTTTTTTAAAAAATGTGTTCGGGTCTAAGCTATTTATTTTGGAGTCGAGTTCGGGTGGGCTAAAAACCTGACCCGTGCCCATCTATTTTTATCATGTCGATTCCGATTCGAGAATTGAAAGCTACTATCCAGTTCTGACTCGTTCCGGTTTTTTAGTGATATTTCATTTGTCTTAATGTTTGAGTGAAAATTCATCCTAATCTAACCCGAATGAAGTTTTTTTTCATTCATCATGCAATACATAATAGACTCAATACACATTTCTGTATAAAA
This sequence comes from Hibiscus mutabilis, assembly GCA_019671005.1. Taxonomy (NCBI): domain Eukaryota; kingdom Viridiplantae; phylum Streptophyta; class Magnoliopsida; order Malvales; family Malvaceae; genus Hibiscus; species Hibiscus mutabilis. The sequence goes on along the minus strand of CM033729.1, from coordinate 5,665,307 downwards.
TTCGGATCCATCGGTGGGAGTGGAATTAGAATAAAATTATAGAAAATATTAAATTGTTTATCTTTAAAACTAACAAATTTTTGAAAAATAATTAAATCATGAGTTGAGATTAATTTCAATAAAGTGAAATTTCAAAATTAATTTTTTTAAAAATAATTAAACCTGATAAATTTTGGGCAAGACTTAATTTCATTAACTTTAAATTGATAAGGTCTTAAAATCAGGCTAAACTATAACAGATACAACTGAATTTTAGGTATTGTATCATTTATACCACTAAACTTTCAATTACTTCAATTATAGTACTAAACTTTCATTTTGCTTTAATACACAACTGAGTTGTTAGAATCCAAACAATATGATGACATTGGACAAAATGATGTTGTTTTAGGCAATAAACTTTAGTAGTGTATTGGTTGTCGCTAAACTTTAAAATGATTATATTTTAGGCACTAAACATTTCAGTTGCCATTGCCAGTCAATCATTACTCATCATCGGCCGTGATTCACAATAAGATCAGTGTAGAAAATGTTCATATTCCAGTCCTCTTTCTTCTCATTATATTGATTTTTTACGAAACTCGCTCAAAATCAATAAAATTAAACAAATTAAATTTACCATTTTGAGAGTTTGAGGGCTTTTCGAATTAAATGGGTTTTGAGGTGTTTGTTTGAAAATTCAAATGATGAGAAGTATTTTTTGAGAATACGAACAACATACTTCAAAATTAGTTTCATTGGACAGTCATTGAAGGAGATCAGAGTATTAGCACGTTGAACCTTTTGATGGATATTCATTGATTCTGAGTGAGTCTCGTAAAATATAAATCTAAAGAGAAGAAAAAGAAGTGAAATGTGGACGTTCTCAATTCATTTTGCTGCAAATAGAGGCCAGTGAAGGACATTGATTGAAATGTTTTGCGGCAAAAATAAAATTGTATTTGATTAGGCTTTTATTTTTTTATTTAAAATAATTCAGATTTTTTATTTAAAAAGTTATAGAAAAATACATTTAATTCAAGTTTGAATTTCATTATGAACGAGCTTAATTAAGCTCAAGTAATTAAGATTGGATACAAAAATTGGTACTTGAGTTTAATTGAGCTTAAGTAGTCTGATTTATATCTCGAGTTGAACATAAGTTGACCACTGTTTGAGTTCGATTTGATTCAATTATACTCCTAATGTTGACATGACATTTAACACGTACTTGTTTTGCTTTAATTTTGGATAATTTTAAAATTATTTATTAATGTGGCATATAAGACATAGTGTTATGTATGTATGGAATACATGTGAATTGCCACGCAAATTACAATGTTAATATTGATAAAAAATAATATTTCACTAAATGTTTCCATTAAAATCAATTAAAATTTTTGAAAGATTGAGCATTGAATTTGTTATTATGCTGAACAAGTCTATTTTATTTTCGATTTATCTTTCTTTTTGGGGCAAACAATGTAAACACGGTACGGAAAACATTGACTACTAAAGTTGACTAACTTTTCTACGTCACTCCGGACGGCAGCTTAGAATGGCTAAGGGGCGAGGGTAAGCATATATGCACTGATTGTAATTCATCTTTTCTTCGTTCTTATATTTGGCAAAGCTACAACAAGATAGGAAATGGTGATAAAATATTGTTGATTTCTCTTAATGCCTAAAATTAGTAGATATTAAATAAAAGAGTAAGAGATGAAGATTAAAGTCGTTGGTAGCGGTTTATTCCGACTGATTTAGGGTAAAGAATCGCAAACAGTGCAGTGGTCGAAGAGAAGAGGAGAGATAAGAGAGGAGGTAATGTCTCAGATTTTCTTTGCCTACATTCTCTCTGGTACTCAAGGTATTTATAGTCGTTGATACTGTTGATGAAGGGATGGTGTCAGGTCTAATGACGACCTATAGTCAAATTGACAGAAATAAATAAAACTTCTGAATATAAGACTTCATAGTCCGGTTACGTGAGTGAAATGTTGTGACTTCTGACAAAGTCTGCTGTTATGTAGGCCTCCGGTATTCTGTTCTTCGGCGTTGTTTTCGTCTGAAGAAATTATTGTCTTGGAACCACTTTCAAAGTCGCCAAATACGAAGATGTTAGGGTCATTTCCGAAATTGTAGAGGGACAGAGATATCGTCATAACAATTACTTATATAAATTGTTCACGTTAGCAAATTAATTTCAATATATATTTTTAATGCCAATGTTATCACCAGAAATGGGAATGATATCTTAGGAAGGATGGAGGTACGAGGTTTAGAGATTTTGCTAAATTTATTGCTGCTCTCCTAGCTAAACAGGGTTGAGGAATTTGGGTTCCTTAATAACCAGAATTTTACGAGCCAAATATTTTCCGAATTCAAAATTTCTTGATTCTAGACCGGATGGCGGGTACTTGTCTTTCGTTTATTTGGAGAAGTATCTGGTGCACTAAGGGACTGTTGAAATCAAGTCTAGGGTGGCGTATTGGTTCGGGCCTATCAGACCAAGGCCGACTCAAAGGCTAGTTGAATCGAATCGAGCTTATGGGCTAACCGGGTAAACAAATTAATGCTGCCTGAGTCAAATTGTTGGAACTAGACCCTAATTGGTAACATTTTCAACGCATAAGAGGCCGAGGTCATTTTGTGTATCCCTTTACCAGCCTTTACCAGCTTCTAATCAATCCGATATGCTAATCTGGTATGATATGATGAAGTGAACTATCGGGCCAGTATACAGTGCTGCTGAACAATTTCACATGTTTGAATGTCACGCGCGTTGTTCATAAGGATGAACGCAAGATTTTATGTCAGAGGGTATGAACAATATTAGAAATTTAGGAAGTGTAAAATTACAAATTTTAAGGGCTGTGAACTTAGATCATCGATAGAAAATACATAAATTATATGAAAATTTAAAATTTTTAAGGGATGCGACTGCCCCTCAACACCCCTAGGTCTACCCCTTGCTCCCCTACAAATGGGTAAAGCATTTCCGGGGGTTGTAGTTAGAGATGAGTGTAGCGATCTTTCCTTTCTTTTTTCGCTAAAAAATGGGTTTCAAAGTGTTTGGGGTCTTTAGGGTATTTAAAATATGTTTTCCGTGAGGTTTTAGAAAAACTGTATTTTATTAAAAAAGATGGAGTCGTCACCGGCCACTAAGGTAGGCCGGACACCATAAAACCAGAGATTTAAAAAACTGTTGGGTTCGGGAGTCGGTTACAGATAGGGAATGATTAGCACCCCACACCGCCCAAAATTGGTACTTTGATAATTGTCGCTTTATTAATATTAAACTTTTCGGATTAAATTGACGATTAAATTAAAATTTGGTTATAATTGCGAGTATATTTTAAGGGCCCCATTATTCGAGAATAAACCGATAGACCACCATCACTGCGTTTGATACTGACCACGTTTACGCTCGAATAAAACGGCGCCGCATTGACAAAAATATATCCGTTATGCAATCTTAGAAAACATAAAAAACATACATTCACACTGACATGGCATAAACACATGAATATTACAATATTAAATATAAGTAATAAAATACATGAACAAAGAAACATAACATATTATGCTAATGAAAACATAGACATGAACAAAAAAAACATGCTTCCAAAACTAAATTAATTGATCCCAACATGCTTAAACACATTAAAATGAACCACAACATAACACATGCATGGCATGGATAAAATATGATGCCAAACTAACAAGTCATAGCAACACATTAACATATATGTAAAAAACTTAATATTCAACACATGACACAATTGCATGCTTAAATTAAAAACACGACATTAATATGTACCAAATGCCACCCATTTTTAACATATAACCCTAAATGCGAAACAAAAGATAAAACATACTAGAACACATATACATGATAAGTAACTAAACTAAACATGATCACCTAATAAAACACATGTATGCAATATGAACAAAGAAAATAAAAATACATTAGCAATGATAATACGCATGTTATGAAAACATAAATAAATGCATGTAATATGCCAACCAAAACATATAAAAAAGAAGAACCATATGACATGATGTACAAACAAGACTAAAACATGACACCAAAAACCAACGTGCATACCACAATACCAAACAAATCAAAACATAAAATAACACATTAAAAAAGGCATAAATAAACATGAAAAAAACATACACGAGTATAATGAGCAATATAAACATGCTTAAAAGACACATAATAAAAACATAATGGCATAAATATTTAAGCATAAAAAAGGACTGAAATGAAGTGAAAACGAAAGCAGAAGATAGAAACAAAAGAAAAAAAACTTATTTTTTAGACTTAATTGTACCAAGGGGCAAGCCCAATTTGAAAGATTACAAAGGACGGAGGTCCTTAATGGAGAATTATACCATTTTAAATTTTTTTTAGTCTATAAAATACAACAACCAGCCCCTTATTTCTTATTTCTTCATTTTTTTTGAAAAACCCTTAAGAACTCTCTCATTCTCTAAAACCCGAAAAGAAAACCAGCCCACTCGGCCGCCGCACTTAGCCGTGCCTGGCTGGTCTCCGACGAAGCTTGGCCTTGAGGTCGCCTCAAACCATCCTAGACCACGGCCGTTCAACAAAAAACCCCCCCAAAAAACTACAACCCTCATATTTTGAGATCACCGAACCCATATCTCTGTTGTTTTGAAACGAAAAAAAGGAGAAAATACCCCTCAAACGGCTCACCCTTTTGAGGGCTTGTTGTCGGCCAAAAAGGGTGTTTTTAACTCAGGTAAACTCTTTTCTTTTTTTCTTATGTTGTCTTTTTTGTTTACATGCATGCTTGAGAAAAGAGAAGGGAGATTACCAATGGAAACTGGTTTTTTATTTTATTTTTGGAACTGGTATCTGGTAACTTTGTGGTTTTTTTTTTGTATTTCTGGAATATTGGGAAAACTGAATGTTCTTATAGATGTTTTTGGTTGGATACATATATTCTACCTTCTCTAGATCATTTGGTAAAAATAACACATAAAAAATACATATATTTCTTCGATTTGGTACTGACACATATATTTTTTTGGTGTTTTTCTGATGCATCTGAGCACGGTGGTGGAGACGGTATGGTGGAGGCAGCATGGTTGAGGTGTTGTTCGACCAGACTTAATCTCGGCCGTTGGATCAGATTTGATCCAACAGTCGAGATCTCATAATGATGGGCGGCTCTGATTTATTTTGAAAAATGATGTGGCATCATCAGATGCAGTCGCGTGGCACGTGTGAGTTGAATAGCCTGGCGCATGCCCTGCACGCGAGCGTGAGAAGCTGAGTGGTCCGAGCGCGCACCACACGCGGTAGATGGGGAGTCTCTCCCTTTGATCGTGGGCGTTGGATCTGGATCTGATCCAACGGTTCTCCTTTAGCTGCGCAAAGACCAAATAGTTAGGGTTTGATATCTGATAGGTATTAGGGTTCTTTTAGGGTTTTGGGTTTGGGCCGATCGGGCCTTGTAATGTATTTTTGGGTTTTGTAAAAATCTGGACACTTAATTTAATTGGGTTTTTATTTTCAAATTTGTATATATATATATAATAATAATAATAATATATTAATATAATAATAAATGCATACACATACATACTTACGTACACATACATAAAATTGTAATACATTCACACATAAATACACATAATAATAATACATACAATTCATGCAACACTCATTCGTATACATTCAATAATAACAAGGACATTAATAATATATACATGCAAACATATATAAACATACTCATAAATGCACATATACCAACATATATTATATGATACCTATAAAATAAATATAACCATATCACACACATATTAATAGGTACATAATACACAACATAAATATATGCACCATGCATACATTCACACATCACACATATATCATATATGTATATATTAATAACATATACACATACATATATATGTAAACATGTACCAATATATTAATATGATATTTAGATACCAGATAAAAATGAGTGATTATAGTTGCCCTTCTTTACTTGTTCTCGTGGAACGAGAACAAAGCAAAGATTATAAGCACTCATTTTTATCCGACTTATCGATTTGTAGCTTTAGAATCACATGTTCTTCTGGAACTCTTCGCTTTTCCTCGGCGAATCTTCAGGCTCATAAGTTCTTCCTATATAGAACTTCTTTACCTTCTTACCTTGGAGCTACATGCTCTTCTTATATAGAACCTTTCGCTTTGAAGCCTCGAGTTACGAGTCCCTCATATATAGAACTTTTCACTCTGAGACGGTAAAGCTCGGAGTCCTTCTTATATAACACTCTTTGCCTTCAATGTTGCTGGTTTTTCCTATTTACGGATGAATTCTTCCGACTGGGAGTTCTCCTATACAGAACTGCTAGTCTTTAAACCCTGGAGCCGCAAGTCCTTCCTATATAGAATTTTTAGCTTCTAAAATCTTAGAGTTACGAGTTCTTCCTATATAAAACCTTTCACTGCGAGGGCTCGAAAATATAGGCTCTTCCTATATAGAACATTTATCTTCAAATCTGGGGTTCACGCCAAAATGGCTACCGACCTTTCTGGACTCACGCTACTAAGGCTACCGAAATCTTTCTTCAAATTTGGGGATTCACGCCAAAAATAACTACCGAACTTTCTGGACTCACGCTGCTAAGGCTGCTGAAATCTTTCTTCAGATCTGTAAATACCTGTTTAAAATAGACAAAATGCTATGATAAATGAGTTAGCATACTCCTAATCCTTGGGATGCCTAACTATACATGATGCATGAGTGTAAATATCTCAATGCGACTACTTCCGCAGTTAGTCAATCTTGACCCTCTACTTGTTTTCTCTTCCTTTTCTTCTTCTGGTGGCGGTACCTCATCTCATTGTTGGGTTTAACCATTTCAGCCTTTTTTTTCTGTGAATTCCTGGTTTGAAGTTCTAAAGTGCCCTTTCGGGTTTTCGCTTTAGAGTTTTTTTTAGGTGCCCTTACGGGTTTTCACCCGGGAGATCCTTATTGTTGTCTTGAATACTTTCTCAAACAAATGTGAATGGTACATGACAATGGTTATCTTACTCTAATGCTCAGAGTCTTCCCCTCGTCGTGCCTCGACATATATTATGTAGAAAGCTTGAGATAAAAGTTAATTCCGTTTCCTAATCACCTGCATTCTTAGGGTTAGATCATGGTAATGCTCAGAAATCTTTTGTTTATCGTAAGTCTATGTTAATATGTTTGCACGATGCTTATGAAAACAAATGAGAAGACAAGAAAGGGAAGACACAAAAATATGATTTTATTACCATTAAGGACTTGGAACAGTTTTAGAAAAGTTATGGCAAACACGAGGAAAAGGGAAAGCAAAACATGAAATACAAAACCCCAAATATCCCCGCATGAATGATGCGTGGTCTTGTGAACCGAAATAGAATCTTCACCCAAAGCTCGTTCTTCTGGTACATGTGGGGGTAATTCTACTTGCCAAAGGCCCAATCTCAAAATTTATCTGAGCCGCCCATAACGGGTTTTCAACTTAGATCCATCTTTTGCTTCAAGACGCCCTTTTTGGGTTTTCTCCTTGAGCTCTCTTTTTTTATGAAACGCCTTTTCAGGTTTTCGTCTCATTTTTTTATCATTTATTTCTCTTCTTTTTTTTCCACACATAATACTTCTTAACTGAATCAGAATTTACGGGATTTTTCAATTCTTCTCAATCCATTTCAGTTAAAATCAATGCTCCTCCTAAAATGGCCTTCTTGACAACATATGGTCCTTCCCAGTTGGGCATCCACTTTCCTCGAAAATTTTTCTGAATTGGGAGGATCTTCTTAAGCACCAGATCTTCCTTTCGAAATTCTCTTGGGCGCACTTTCGTATCATATGCTTGCATCATTCGTTTTTGGTACATTTAACCATGGCAGATGGCTTTTAGCCTCTTTTCTTCGATAAAATTTAACTGGTCGAGCCTGTCTTGCACCCACTCTGATTCTTCAAATTTTACTTCGTTCAGAACTCGGAGCGACATAATCTCAACCTCAATAGGTAGTACCGCCTCTGTGTCGTACACTAGAGAATAAGGTGTTGCCCCTGTTGATGTGCGAACAGATGTTCAGTAGGTGAACAGAGCAAATGACAGGTTCTCATGCCAATCTTTGTAGGTGTCGGTTGTCTTTGTAATGATTTTTTTATATTTTTGTTTGCCGCTTCTATTGCCTCATTTATTTTAGGACGGTAGGTCATGGAGTTATGGTGTGTTATTTTGAATTGGTTGCACATCTCAGTCATCAATTTGTTATTTAGATTGGAAGCATTGTCGGTGATGATCCTTTCTGACAACCCGTATCGACAAATGATCTCTTTCTTCAGGAACTTGCACACCGTCGTCCTTGTGATATTGGCATAAGATGCTGCCTCCACCCACTTAGTGAAGTAATCAATGGCAACCAAAATAAAACGGTGCCCGTTGAAAGCCTTCGGATGAATCTATCCAATAACATCCATGCCCCATGCTGCGAACGACCAAGGTGAGTTCATGGTGTGTAAAGGTAGATGAGGAGCATGGATCTTGTCGGCATATATTTGGAACTTATGACATTTTATGGCGTAATCAATGCAGTCTTCTTCCATAGTCGACCAGAAATAGCCATATCTCATAATTTTTCGGGCTATTGACAGACCATTGGCATGCGTTCCACACAAACTATTGTGTACTTCTGCCAAAATTTCTTTCGCCTCCCGGGCATCTACACATCTCAACAACGTCTGGTCATGGCTTCTTTTGTACAGAATCTCCCCATCCAGAACATATCCTATCGCCATCCTTCTGAGTGTTTTTCGGTCATTTTCATTTGCCCTTTCGGGATACTTTTGAAGCTTGATATATTGCAAGATATCATAATACCAAGGGTTGCCATCTATTTCTTCTTGCACATTATAACACTGAGCTGGCCTCTCAAAGGTCTGCATCTTTATTGGCTTCATTTATGCTTTCGTGTTTGCTTTAAACATGGAGGCCAGGGTTGCCAATGCGTCCACCATTTGGTTATCTTCTCTAGCTAGGTAGGTGAAACTGATCTTTTCAAATTCATTAATGAGCTCTTGGATCAACTCGTAGTATTTGACTAGCTTCAGATCCCTAATTTCCTATTCCCTTCGTAACTAGTAAATCACCAAGGACGAATCTCTGAATACTCGAAGATCTTTAATCTTTCTTTCAATGGCTGCATTCAGTCCCATGACACAGGCTTCGTATTCAACTATGTTGTTTGTGCAAAATAATTCTAGTCTACTAGTGAAGGGATAGTAGACATCATCTAGAGAAATTAGCACGGCTCTTATTTCGTGGCCAAGGGCATTAGAGGCTTCGTCAAAGTAAAGCTTTCACGAGTCGTCATCTGGAACGTCTTCCCAATTGTATTGCACATCAAGTCCTCATCTGGGAAATTGAAGTTCAACGATTCATAATCATGTGAAGCACGAATAGCTAAGAAATCCGCTATAGCACTTTATTTCACAGCTTTCTGGCTCACATACACAATGTCGAACTCAGATAATAGCATCTGCCATCGGGCCATCCTCCCCGTTAATACCGGTGCTTCCATTAGAAACTTTAAAGGGTCTAATTTGGATATCAACCATGTGGTATGGTATAACATGTATTGTCTAAGCCTTTTGGTAGTCCAAACCAAAGCACAACATAGCCTCTGAATTGGCGGGTACCGTGCTTCGCAATCAGTGAACTTCTTGCTTAAGTAATAGATGGCTCTTTCTTTCTTCCCAGACTTATCATGTTGCCTCAACACGCAACCCATCGAGTTTTCAAAAACTGTCAAATAAAGGATCAAATGCCTGTTTGGTACCGGTGCGACTAAAATTGGAGCATTCGTCAAGTACTTCTTAATCTTCTCTAGAACTTCTTGACATTCTTCGTCCCAGACCCCTGGGTTATTCTTTCTGAGTAATCTGAAGACAGGGTCGTACTTATCTGTCAATTGAGAGATGAAACATGAGATATAGTTTAACCTTCTAGGAAACCTCGAACTTCCTTCTGAGTTTTAGGTGATGAGAGGTCCTGGATAGCTTTTATTTTTTCTGGGTCAATCTCAATCCCTTTCCTGCTTACTACAAACCCCAAGAGTTTTCCAGATGTAACTACGAAGGTACATTTAGCCGGGTTGAGCTTTAGCTGGTACTTTCGTAGTCTTTAGAATAGTTTTCTCAAGTTTCGAAGGTGCTCTTTCTCGGTCTAAAACTTAGCGATCATATCATCCACATATACTTCTATCTCTTTGTGCATCATATCATGGAAAAGAGTCACCATTGCTCTTTGATAAGTCGCCCCTGCGTTCTTGAGTCCGAAAGGCATCATCTTGTAACAAAACGTGCCATACATGGTTACAAATATGGTCTTCTCCATGACTTCTGGGTCCATCTTTATCTGGTTGTATTCTGAGAAACCATCCATGAATGAGAACCATGAGTGTCCCGCGGTATTGTCAACCAATGTGTCAATATGGGGCAAAGGGAAATTGTCTTTAGGGCTTGCTCGATTGAGATCTCTGTAATCTACACATATACGGACCTTCCTATCCTTCTTTGGCACCGGTACGATGTTTGTAACCCATTCAGGGTATTTGGAAACCTCTAGAAAACCAGCATCAAACTACTTTTTCACCTCTTCTCTGATCTTTAGCAGCATGCCAGTCCTCATTCTTCTGAGCTTTTGCTGGACTGGTTTGTATTCTGGCCTTGTTGGCAGCTTGTGCACTACTATGTCTGTATTCAGCCCTGTCATATCTTGATAAGTCCAAGCAAAGACGTCCTTGAACTCTTAGAGCAGGGCTATAAGTTTACGCATGATTTGCCTTTCTTCGTTGGCCATCATCCTTACTAACTCCTCAGGAACCTCGCATTCTACCTCATCGTCCTCCTCCTTTTCAATTTCTGCTGAGACCTCAGGGTATTTGGAATCTACCTCGGGATTAGATTCAGAATCATTCATACAGTTAATTATGGGGACCCTGCATGAAATGAGAACGAATGTATTGGGAAGAGAATGATTTTAAATGAAATGAATGAATATGAACAAGAAATGAATGAATGGAGTAAATGAAATGTTTGCCATTTGAGAAAACAGGGAATATATTCTTTTATTGCAAACAAAAAGTTAACACAGATGCCCTATACAAAAGATCCCCATTGCCTATGGGAAAAAAACAAAGGGTTGGTTCGGAGCATTACTCTGATCTAGACCTAAAGATTACGTGTAGATCAATGTAGCTCCAATTATCGAGAGTTTCCCCGGGACAGCAAGGGCGGATGCTGGTCAACACGTTGCTACCATTGTCATCTTCAGCTACATGTTGATGGACATCTCTTCAAGCGATTCACTGAACATCTCGTTCTGGTTAAGTGTGTCATTTTCTCGAATTGGTTCTTCTACTTTCTGTCCTGTACAGTCAATTCCTCCAAAGACAAAAATATCCTTTACATGAGGGAAAGACATCGGTCTCCATGGAATGTCTTCTCCCTTGAGTCTAGCCCTCCTTTGTTCTTCTTTCCTCCTATACTCCATTCTCCTCTACTGAACACTTGGTTTATAGCCGAGCCTAAAATGATTTTTCTTGGTGATGACACTTCTGGGTCGTAGGCTTCTTTGTAATCTCCTTCCTAGCCCGATTCTTGTTTTGGCTCATTGGCCCAAAGTTTTAGAAACAGTCATCTTGGTACAGTTAGATAACTTGGGGCAAGGGATCCGATTACCTTCCGCAACAAATGTAGCATTTACAAGCTCCAATGCTGGGAAAGAACATTTTGCAGCATCTTCATCGTTCTGGATATAGGGGACATCCGACGTTACCGAGCAACAATTTCCTGCTCAGCCTCTATAGTGACCAGCTTACCTTCGATCACAAATCTCAATTTTTGATGGAGTGACGAGGGGAGGGCTCTAGCGGAGTGAATCTATGGTCTTCCCAGTAAGCAACTGTAGCTCGGCTTTATGCCCATTACCACAAAATCAATACTCTGTCGGCCCGATCAACAAAGGTACCTCAATCTTTTCAAGAACTCCCATTTGGGTACCGTCAAAGGTTCTCATAATGTTATGACAAGGTTTCATGTGAGAGTCATCTACCGGTAGCTTTTGGAAAGTTACCATCGGTAGTACGTTTAGCGCTGACCCATTATCAATCAGTACTCTTGGCAAAACATACCCTTTGCAGTGGGTAGTAATGTTGAGAGCTTTAGTAGACCCTATACCTCCTTCCGGTATCTCGTCATCGCTAAATGTGATGTGGTTGTATGCGATGATATGCCCCACTATTCTGTCTAGCTTAGACACAAAAATGTCACCGGGTACAAATGTTTGATTCAACACCTTTAACAATGCCTCACGATGCTTTTCAGAACTCAAAAGCAGCTTCAACACCGTAATCCTTGCTGGTTGCTTTCACAGCTGCTCCACAACATTGTACTCATTGTGCCTCAGGAACTTCAGAAATTCTAGTTCCTGAGCCTCAGTTACTGGCTCATTAATCCTTGGAGGGGGCTCCTTGCCAAATATCTTTGCAGGATCGGTTGATGTACCTTCTCCCTTACCTTTTACAGCTTCGACAGACTTTAAAGATTCAGAAGAGTAACACCTGCTCCTCCTCGTAAAATGGCCTACCTCATTGACAACTTCATCTTTCTTTGTCTGTTCATCCTTTTGTGTTAGCTCATCTTCTACCGTTTGTTCCTCCTCCTCACTAGGTTTCGACTTCTCTAGTACAGTCATATTAGCGGTATAATTCCAAGGAGTCCGTCGTATGTCTTTGAACGAAAATAGGGCTGGTGTTGATATGATGATTTTAGGGACCACCTTTAAAGCTTCTCCTTGGGATGAACTTGCTTCCTCTGATCTGGAGGAAATGACAAAGGGTCTGTCTTTTCCATATTTGATGCTGGGGCTGTCTGACGCGCATACATCTGACCCCTTCCTTCCTGCAACCTCCTCAAAGAACTTTATCTTCTTACTGTCCATTAGTTGTTGAATCAACCTTCTAAATTCTTCACATTGTTGGATGTCGTGTCCTTCGTCCTGGTGGAACTCGCAATAAGCTTTACATCCCTTCTGTACCACTACCATGCCCCTGTCAATCAAACAAGCCATGCATAATTGTTGGAATATCCACCATAAGGGAGACTTAATCTCTGACACATTCTCTTTAGCCTTCCTAGCAGAGTACTCATCGATAGCGTTTACTCCGCAGTTTCCGTGATTAGGTAATGGGTTAGCGGCCACATTCGGTTTCTCAAATTTTAATACCCCGGAATTGATTAGACTATTTACGAGTTTCTTGAATGTAAGGCAATCTTTTTTGTGGGATGACCAGGGGCACCGCCATGATAATCGCAATGTGCATTAGGATCATACCATGACAGGAACGAAGGTTTGAACGGGGTAACATAGTACGGGCGGACCAAATCAGCTTTGTGCAACTGAGAATAAAGCTCAGAGTACGAAACATGCAACGGAGTAAAGGCTACTTTCTCTTTTTCATTTCTTGAAACTCTCTCTTCTCTCTGGTTTTGAGCCTTCCCTGCTGATGCTTGCGGCTGAGAGACTGCAAAGTTCTTTGGGGCGTTGTAAATGCTCGTGGTGTTTACTTCATTCTTTCTCTTTTTGTTGTACTTCAGCGAGTTATCCCCGCTGTCGATCCTGCCGCTTTTGATTGCCAATTCGAGAGACTCCCTAGTCCTGATGAAGTCGGTAAAGCTCTGATTCGTATTATTAATGAGGCTATCGAATAGTGTTCCTTTTAGAGTATTCACGAACAAGGGCGTAATCTCATGTTCGGGAATTGGTGGCTGGATCTGAGCGGCCACCTCTCGCCATCTCTGGGCGTACTGTCGCAGACTTTTGTTAGACTTCTGTCCCATATTTTCTAACATGATCTTGCTGGGGGTCATATCTGTTACATGTTTGTACTGCTCAATGAACGCCTTCGAAAGGTCATTCCAAGACTTGATACTTGCCCGGCTTAATTGGGTATACCACCAGGTTGTTGCTCCAGTCAAACTATCCTGGAAACAATGGATCAAAAAAATTCCATCCTTGATGTAGGCCTCCATCTTTTGACAATACATGGTCATATGCGCGGAAGGACATGTGGTTCCATCATACTTGTCGAACTCTGGAGTTTTGAATTTTGGTGGTAGGACAAGGTCAGATACCAGGCTTAGGTCACTGGCCTTATTCCCTGGTTCGTCTGTGGCTTGCAGTGCTCTAAACTTTTCTTCCATAAGACATAATCTTTCCTCCCATTTCTTTTCCACTTTCGTTCTGATTTTCTCGATCAAGTTCAGATCTGGCACCTCTTCTTCGTAGAATGCCTCTGCATCAATGGATTGGCTTTTAGATGCGCCTGCCTGAAGACTAGCAGATATCCCGACAGGGTCGATATATACTCTTTTTGCCGGACTTGGCGTCGTTGGTTGAACCTTGATGTGAGATGTGATACATTCCGGCTCCTAGGTGACTTCGTCTTCAACCTTTTCTTTCCCAAGGCTTTTTGCCAGCAATGCAGTTATGTCAGATACTATCGCAGCTTGCGATTGAGCGGTCTGCTCGCTGAGGCTCCGTTTGGCTTCATCAAAACGTGCTTCCAAATCTTTCTGCCTCTTTTCTAAACTGACTATTCTGTCTTTCATCAATTTGCTTTGGAACCGAGTAAAATATGGATGCTGAATGGTTGTGGCTTAACTTTTAGTTTAACTGCCACAACATTTACACTATTAATATTTTGCAAAACAGATGAATGTATGTATAATGATGCAAAAATAATGATGCAAATGTCATGATGCAATGCAAGAATGTATGCAAATAAAGGTATTGATTCCGCTGGTAATCATCCTTTTGAACTACTTTGATAGGAATTAAAGGGTCCGGATTACAAAATATCAAAGTAGAGTTCTACACATAAGCCATAGCTCTATCTCCTAATTTCTCGATGGTCTTAAGCAGCTTGATAAACCTAGATGCTTCTTTTATGTCTGAGGTTATGAAAGGTCGAAGAGCTTCGGCTTCGGCAGCTAAGTCCGTCACATGCCTCGCAACCTATCGTATATCCACCATCAGGGTCGCGTAATACTGGTCTCTGTCTTGAATCATCTAGGGGGCATCACGAGTTCTTCGCCGCCAATAATTGTCTCCACCTGTTGCAGCTTCTTTGAATACCCTAATTCTCCCCCTATAATCCTGAACGGTTGCCTCGAGTGACTCAATGCGAGCTCGTAACATACCAATTTCACGCTCCATTTCTTGTAGTTCGATAAAACCACTCCTCTGACAATAGGCCTGAAAGGACTGCTCTAACTTTGTCAGTCTCCTCTCTAACTCAGTGTTCTGATCTTGGCTCTGATTCAGGCTTTGAACGGTGTCGTTGTACAAGTTTTGCATCTCTAGTAGTCTGTTCATGGTCCCCATGAGCTTTCTCTTCCAAACGACAGTATTCTCTCTTTCGTAGATGATTGCTTGCTTGCCTTTGTCGATCTCTTGCCTAGCTCTTTCTTTCTCTTGGTTAATAGCGTCCTTGAAAGACCGTCTTTCACTCTCGATGGCTAATTTGCAACTTTCTACCTCTTTCTTGATTGCTCACTTGCCTTTCTCTCGTTCTTCTTCGACTAAACGCATGTCGTTCATCATTTCTTTCTTCATGGCTAGGAATTGGCTTCGGCCGGTATTCTACACATTTGCTTGGAGCTAGAGAGTATCTTTCTGATAAAGGGTACTATTCCCACTCAGATCTGCATTCAGCTTCTTCAGTTGCCAGATGGTCTCATCTCATTCGTCGACCTCTAAACTTGCCTTGTAGAGCTGATCCATATGTTGTGTCTGTAAAGCCTCCATCTTCTTCTTAACCTCATTGAGTTCACTTCGCAAAATGTCAGCCTCATACGGTACTATCCTCATATGCTCCTTAAGTGACATGGTTGGTCCTTGGTCGGGTTCTGGAATCTTATCGTTAACCCTCAGACGCCTCCAAAGATCGTAATCTGGGGTGATCATGGGCTCGGTATCTCCTTCTACCCTGATCCAGTAACAGTGATCCCAAACTCTCATGATGGTTTGAATCTTCGTCCTGAACTCGCCCTTGAAGGGAAACTTACTTCGACTTAGACCGGCGATGCCAGAAATGAACTGTCGCTATTCAAATTGTCGGGACACCAAAAGCGGAGCACAAGCAATCCCACCATATAACCCTGACATCATCAGCCAGTCATAATCGCCGCAGCCAAGGAACTCTCCACACTATGCTTTCATCTTGAATGTTCCTAAAGATATGGGACCATTCCTTCCTGTTTAAGTCTTCTCGCCATTTCTTCGCTAAATACTCTCGTAAAGGTGAAAAGTCTCAGAATGATATTCCTGGTAAAACCCTTGTTGGTGTCTTCCACATATGGCTCTAGATCCAAACTTGTAGTAACTGTGCAGACCCTCTAAAACGTCCCTCTTCATGCTTTCGGCTCGCATTCAAAGAAATAAAAGTTTTAGTCAAAATGGCCGGTACTGGATTTGTCTTCCGGTTCATACGCTTAAATAGGTCTAGAATGGCTACGTCGATGTTTCCAAGAACCCTCGGAAAGATAACCAAACCATATATTCCTAAGGCAAATAGGTCCATCTTCTTTACCTCATCTGGGTGCGCGGGTATGATGTCTCAGATACTCTCCCATGCAAAGGCTAGGCTGTCTCCTCAGACCTGGATCAGTCCATTAACCCAATCGTCGCTCGTCCCGATAAAAATTTTGAGCTTCGAAGAGTAATTCTAGTTCCTCGGTGGCTTCGCGTAGATCCAATCTTTCTAGACATTCTTCTGATTAAGTAGGGTTGTGTACTCCTCTACCGTAGACATCATATCTTGACCGTTAAAAGTGAAGCAGCAAAAAACATGATTCTAGAACTAGAAGATGGCTCGAAGTAACGGCTGGTTGACTCGGACATACATCAACTGTGTTATGTCGTCGTAACTATCACTAAACAAGTCTTGTAGTCTTCGATCCCATCCTTCCCAAATTCTTGTAAGATCCCATAGGTCATTCTATTGGAGGCTCACACAAGTATACCCTGGCACTATGCACTCGCTCGGTAAACTGTTACCTTGGGTCCTCTGATTGACTTCTGACCAATGTCTGACAGCTGAGTTGGGTTCGTCATTCTTATGATACATTTTTTCCATGATAAAAGATTTTCTGATCGGGCAAACCACTTGATCCAATACCTTTATGTAATGCGAATGTAATGATATATGCAAAAAGGAAAATAAAAAAGAAAACGAGTCAGTACCGGATAAAATAAATAGATACATAAACAAAAAGGGCAAATTAAATAAGGTAAACACAAAAACAACCATATTTACATCCCCTCTAAAAACACCTAGGTTATCCGCATGGCTCTAAAAGGGTGAGTTTTCTATATTCTCTACATGCAGTGTTGGTGCTAAAAGGTACCCGAATTGTCCTTGCTGTCCCCTACTAAGGGTAGCAAGGCCCCCGATCATCACCCATTATAGGTTCTTTTCAACCGGGTTCAATTCAGGGGGACCCATTTGCTTATGCCCTTACGAAGGAACGATATCCTCACGAAAGCATAAGGTACTCGAGCCCCGAAGGTACTTTGCTAGGCCCATACGAATGAATGATATCCTCACGAAAGCACTAGCGTTTCCCCCACTTAAAAGGACGGGTTTATATGCCAAGTTTTAAATGCTTTAAAATAAATGCGCAATTATGACCGAATGTTAATTTAATAGTCACTTTAATCAGGAACTTTCGATATTAGTAAAGCGGTAATCTAAAAAGCTTGACTCTCATTTGTTTTTGAAAAACAAAAAAGTCCCCAGCGGAGTCGCCATCTGTAGCGATCTTTCCTTTCTTTTTCGCTAAAAAATGGGTTTCAAAGTGTTTGGGGTCTTTCGGGTATTTAAAATATGTTTTCCGTGGGGTTTTAGAAAAACTGTATTTTATTAAAAAAAAATGGAGTCGCCACCGGCCACTAAGGTAGGTCAGACACCGTAAAACCATAGATTTAAAAAACTGTTGGGTTCGGGAGTCGATTATGGATGGGGAAGGATTAGCACCCCCACACCGCCCAAAATTAGTACTTTGATAATTGCCGCTTTATTAATATTAAACTTTTCAGATTAAATTGACAATTAAATTAAAATTCAGTTATAATTGCGAGTATATTTTAAGGGCCCGTTATTCGAGAATAAACTGATAGACCACCATCACTGTGTTTGATACTGACCACGTTTACGCTCGAATAAAAGGGCGGCGCATTGAATAAAATATATCTGTTATGCAATCTTAGAAAACATAAAAAACATACATTCACATTGACATGGCATAAACACATGAATATTACAATATTAAATAAAAGTAATAAAATACATGAACAAAGAAACATAACATATTATGCTAATAAAAACATAGACATGAACAAAAAAAAAACATGATTCCAAAACTAAATTAATTGATCCCAACATGCTTAAACACATTAAAATGAACCACAACATAACACATGCATGACATGGATAAAATATGATGCCAAACTAACAAGTCATAGCAACACATTAACATATATGTAAAAAACTTAATATTCAACACATGACACAATTACATGCTTAAATTAAAAACACGACATTAATATGTACCAAATGCCACCCATTTTTTTTACATATAAACCTAAATGCAAAACAAAAGATAAAACATACTAGAACACATATACATGATAAGTAATTAAACTAAACATGATCACCTAATAAAACACATGTATGCAATATGAACAAACAAAATAAAAAATACATTAGCAATGGTAATACGCATGTTATGAAAACATAAATAAATGCATGTAATATGCCAACCAGAACATATAAAAAAGAAAAACCATATGACATGATGTACAAACAAGACTAAAACATGACACCTAAAACAGATGTGCATACCACAATACCAAATAAATCAAAACATCAAAACATAAAATAACACATATTAAAAAAGGCATAAATAAACATGAAAAAAACATACACGAGTATAATAAGCAATATAAACATGCTTACAAGACACATAATAAAAAACATAATGGCATAAATATTTAAGCATAAAAAGGACTGAAATGAAGTGAAAACGAAATCAAAAGACAGAAACAAAAGAAAAAAAATCATTTTTTGGACTTAATTACAAAACCGAATTAAACTCCAAAGGACTAAAGCTGTAAAAAAAACCCATGCAGCAATCCCAAAATGAAAAGTTTAAAAACGCGGGGGATTTAGGGCTTAATTTCACTATTACAAAATAGATTTGGTTTAATTTGGGGACGAAAATGAAAGATTTTAAAAAGAAAGGGGGACTGGGATTGTAATTGTACCAAGAAGCAAGCACAATTTGAAAGATTACAAAGGACGGAGGTCCTTAATGGAGAATTATACCATTTAAAAAAAATTAGTCTATAAAATACAACAATCGGCCCCTAATTTCTTCTTTCTTCATTTTTTTTGAAAAACCCTTAAGAACTCTCTCATTCTCTGAAACCCAAAAAAAAACCAACCCACTCGGCCATCGCACTCAGTCGTGCTTGGCTGGTCTCTGGCGAAGCTTGGCCTTGAGGCCGCCTCAAACCATCCTAGACCAGGGCCGTTCAACGACAAAAAAACCCCCAAAAAACTACAACCCTCCTATTTTGAGATCACCGAACCCAAATCTCTGTTGTTTCGAAACAAAAAAAGAAGAAAATACCCCTCAAACGGCTCACCCTTTTGAGGGCTTGTTGTCGGCCAAAAAGGGTGTTTTTAACTCAGGTAAACTCTTTTCTTTTTTTCTTATGTTGTCTTTTTTGTTTACATGCATGCTTGAGAAAAGAGAAGGGAGATTACCAATGGAAACAATTTTTTTTATTTATGGAACTGGTATCTGGTAACTTTGTGTTTTTTTTTGTATTTCTGGAATATTGGGAAAACTGAATGTTCTTACAAATGTTTTTGGTTGGATACATATATTCTACCTTCTCTGGATCTTTTGGTAGAAATAACACATAAAAATACATATATTTCTTCAATTTGGTACTGACACATATATATTTTTTGGTGTTTTTCTGATGCATCTGAGCACGGTGGTTGGAGACAGTATGGTGGAGGCAACATGGTGGAGGTGTCGTTCGGCCAGACTTAATCTCAGCCGTTGGATCAGATTTGATCCAATGGTCGAGATCTCATAATGAATGGCGGCCCTGATTGATTCTGGAAAATGATGTGGCATCATCAGATGCAGCCGTGTGGCACATGAGAGTTGAATAGCCTAGCGCGTGCCCTGCACGCGCGCGTGAGAAGCTGAGTGGTCCGAGCGTGCACCACACGCGGTAGATGGGGAGTCTCTCCCTTTGATCGTGGTCGTTGGATCTGGATCTGATCCAACGGCTCTCCTTTAGCTGTGCAAAGACCAAATAATTAGGGTTAGATATCTGATAGGTATTAGGGTTCTTTTAGGGTTTTGGGTTTGGGCCGATCGGACCTTGTAATGTATTTTTGTGTTTTGTAATAATCTGGACACTTAATTTAATTGGGTTTTATTTTCAGATTTGTATATATATATATTAATAATAATATATTAATATAATAATAAATGCATACACATACATACTTACGTACACTTACATACAATTGTAATACATTCACACATAAATACACTTAATAATAATACATACAATTCATGCAACACTCATTCGTATACATTCAATAATAACAAGGACATTAATAATATATACATGCAAACATATATAAACATACTCATAAATGCACATATACCAACATATATTATATGATACCTATAACATAAATATAACCATATCACACACACATTAAATGGTACATAATACACAACATAAATATATGCACCATGCATACATTCACACATCACACATATATCATATATGTATATATTAATAACATATACACATATATATGTAAACATGCACCAATATATTAATATGATATTTAGATACTAGATAAAAATGAGTGATTACAATGATCTGGGTCAAATAATGGGTGCATGCACTAGAAAAACATCACTGTTTTATCTCGATCTGCGTGGCGGAAGCTAGGCAGCTCTTCATGGAATCAAGTTTGCATGGGATTTGGGCGTCCGGTTCATCCTCCTCAAGAGCGATTCGAAGGCTATTATCACTAAATTAAACTTCGATGGTGACGATTATTCTGAGATTAGGTCGGTTACATTGGATATTAAATGTTCCTCCCCCATGCAGTTGGTCGAATAAACAAAAATGTTCATGTAATTTCTCATTTTATATGAGTTCGAATCCTGATATTTATTTTAGAAATGTAAATATTTCTCTACTTAAACGAAAAAAATATTCCTCTACATGGTTTGCCTTCACACCAAGAAATAAAAACAGTTAGATACATTCACGTATACTTGTAAATTAAACTATTCAAACTCGAATTATATAAATAAAAACACACTATCTTTTACTACTAAAACATTCTTTGAGTTTATAAGATTTTTTATTGGTTATCAGTTTAGCTTTAGCAATTTCTAGATTTCGGTTTCCTTTTCCTAATTCGTGTGGTTTCGCATATGTACTGTTTTACTTTTACCCTCTCTTTATTTATAATAAACAAACGGCAATTTTGTCAAAAAAGAATTAATTTACAAAATATGGTACCTGGACTTTGGTGTGCGCACTACCCAAGACTACTAATTTTCATAAAAATGAAGTTGCAGATATGAGTTATTAAATAGGAATAACGATGGATCTATACATAATGGTTTCAAAAACCAGTGCATTTTATAGAGTAGTTCAAAATTCAAACTGGTTGATACAAAAATATGTAAAGTGGTTCTAAACAAGTACAATAATAGTGATTGTACAATGCTTAAAAAAAAAGCTCAAAATGAGTTAAGTTAAATGCTTGTAAGAAAAAAATATAAAAGATTAATTTCTGGACTAATGATAAAGTACATAAAGAAAGCAAAATAATGTTGTATTTCATGTACTATAAGTTTTGTTAGACTCAATTTTTATTCAAAAGTCAATTTACTATATAAACAATTCAACGAACATTTATTTTTTTTAAAATTAATGAATATTTTAATAAATCGCACATGATCCTGTAAATCTTTGAATCGTCTATGTACATAAGTATAATTGAACGAGTGACAAATGCCACATTCTTTTATTTTTAATTTTTGAAATTTTAATATAAAATTTGTCACATGTCTAATATTGTTTGTGAAAAACTTTTCTTTCATTGACCATGTACCAAATAGTAATAATTATATATAAAAACAAAAGATGAAAATAGTTGTCATTGTTAATATGCATAATGCTAAATATCTTGTGCGTTTTTTTTTAAAAAATATTATAATTATGTGCCTCATTAAAAACCTCCTTAAACCTAAATGGGGAAAATAGTATACTATAATAATAATTTAAATTATCTTCCAGAATAAACCAGACAAATAAAACACATAAAATCCACCCCATACTAGAAGAACAGGGAACATGTGACTTCAAAACACCAAACAGTCATCCACTCCTCGTGAGTGCATCATCATGTAGAAAGCCTAAAACCGCAGCAGGCGGTTCAGCAAAGCATTGACAATCAAAACTCGTAGGGCTTGCAAGTTTTGCCATCTTATCCGCCACCTTATTGCTAATCCTTCGAATATGGCGAAACTTAACTGTCCACACTCTTTGTAATAAAGCATTATGTGAGCTAATATAGTCAGCTGCACATTTTTCCCTTTGCTGGGTATAAGCATTTGGATCGCAACATCACTATCCGACTCCAAAACCACTTTCCTCGCTCCTAAGTCCCAAGCATACGAGAGGCCCAAAGCGACTCCCCACAGCTCCGACTCGAGCACTGAACAAATACCTATGAATTTGGAATTTGGAAAAACCAAAGATCCAGTCACCCCTCGTATTGCGGATAACCCCTCCACAAGCGGCATATCCAGTCTCTTTGTGCCTAGCACCATCGGTATTTATTAACATCCAGTCGCAAGGTGGAATATGTCCTGGCAACCCACGCAAAATTGGTCCATTATGTCCCACCGTTACTAAGCGGTTCGTCTGCGGAGCTTTACAAACAATCTCTTGGAGATGCTTGCTACTCATCATAATCGATCGGTTATCATCTAAGGGTGAGTCGAAGGCCACCGAGTTACGGTAAAGCCAAATGTTCCATAGCAGGGCTCCAAATAAGATATCCCAATTTCCAGCACCACCACATATCTCTGAGCATCCTTTAATTCATCCCGATCCGATCCAGTAACTCCATCGAGATATACTCCTCCAGTTTATCAGCTTTAATCACACTTGACCAAACCACCATTGCCGATGGACACAATCTCAACAAGGGGTTCAAGTCCTCCACATGGCTCGAGCAAAGCGGGCAGCTATCATCCTCGAAGAAGTGACGCCGACCTCTTTCTACATTGGTCATGACACGGCCATGACAAATGAGCCAAAGAAATAATTTAATCTTCTGTGGACCACGAAAATCATGGATAATTTTCCAGATTGGTACTGTTGGATTCATGTTCGTCTTCACACGGATAACTTGATCCGTGGCTGGATGATTGTGGCCCTTTGATTAAATTAACCCTATTCTTTTGAGAATTGCTGCGAAAAAAGGGTCCCAGTGCCTGCCGCAGTAACGTGGTTAATCAAAGGGCCACAATCATCCAGCCACGGATCGAACCAAAAGTCAATCTCCGTTCCCCGGCCCACGCACCAGACAATGTTATCCCTCACATCAGACCAAACGCATGCCAAACCTTTCCATAAATTGGAAACATTCCGATTTTTAAATCAATCGGAACCCCCTCTTTGCATTTGTATTT
This sequence comes from Hibiscus mutabilis, assembly GCA_019671005.1. Lineage (NCBI taxonomy): Eukaryota > Viridiplantae > Streptophyta > Magnoliopsida > Malvales > Malvaceae > Hibiscus > Hibiscus mutabilis. The sequence continues at coordinate 5,641,425 of CM033729.1, read as the reverse complement.
ATCCCGAATGAGACGAACCCACAAAACGTCTTTCTTTGTCAAAAGATAGCAATTTTCATTGGTAATGCATCATTTTGCTTATCCATATTTCGAAACCCAAGGCCACCAGTTTCATGCGGTTGACATACGTCCGACCACTTAACTATATTAACACCACCTTTATTTCACTCAATACCCCAAACAAAATGCCTAATGAGACGCTCTAGCTGTTCACAAACTTTCCTAGGTAAATGAGTTGATTGCATTGTGTAAATTGGGATGGCCGCAAGAACCGATTTGGCAAGAGTGACACGCCCCGATAATGATAACGACCGAGCTTTCCATTCACTTAAGCGAGTCCGAACCATTTCAATTAAGTATTGAAAAGAAGCTGTTGTAACCCTCTTATTGAATAAAGGGACACCCAAATATTTGCCCAACTCATCAACATGCACATTTTTTTTAAAAGAATAACATAGACTTTTGAATACTAACCTTATGACCGAAGGCCTTACAGAAGTGTGACAATACTGATTGGATCACATCCACTAAATCAGGAGAAGCTTTGGCAAACAGAATTAAGTCATCAGCAAAGAATAAGTGAAAAATCCCGGGACTAGTAGATGAAATCCGAAACGGTCTCCATGAACCCACACAAATTTCTCTCTGAATTGCCTGTGCTAACCGCTCCATACATAAAACAAATAAATAAGGAGATAGTGGGTCACCTTGTCTAATGCCTTGCGAAGGACTAAAAGCCTCTGTCATTGATCCATTCCACAATATCTGAGTATTAACAGAGGAAACACAATGCATGATGATGTTACGTAATTTATCGGGAATACCATTATCCATCAACCCTTTCTTTTGACGCATCGAATGAATCACCTCTTGAGCCATGATTATATTGTCCACTATCGATCTCCAGGAATAAAGCTAGTTTAGTTCTTAGAAATCCATAGGGGGAGAAGTTGTTTCAATCGGTTAACAGTTACTTTCGTAATTGCCTTATAAATCACGTTACATAAACTAATGGGTCAAAATTGAATTATAGTCTCCGGGCAGCTTACCTTTGGTAACAATACCAATAAGGTGTGATTTAGATCATCATGCCATAAACCCTCTTCAAACACACCCTGAATGAAACGACAAACCGACTCCGCCACAAGATTTCAGTTCGTTTGGTAAAAAGCTGTATGAATACCATCTTTACCCGACGACTTCAAAGAGACCATCTCAAAAAAAAACTCTACGAATTTCTTCAACCATAACTGGACTTGTCAAACCCAACAAAACCTCACGATTCAGGGAAGGGAAACTACCTCGACCATAGTGCACCATGTCCGAATCAACTTCTGTAGTGAATAGAGTACGAAAAAATCAACCGCAATTTCCAGTAGCTCTCCAGAATCTGTACGCCAAGTTCCATCACCCGATTTCAATGCCGAGATTTTATTATTCTGACGGCGAGCCTTGACTGACGCATGAAAAAACTTAATGTTGCGATCACCATTCACAACCTAATTTGCCCCCGCCTTTTGTCGCCATAAGCTTTCCTCTTGATCCATAACAGTTTCCAGTTCTTCACGTAACGACTTATCCAAATTACTAAGGAACTCTGAATGGGATTTTTGCAAAGCCCTATCAATTCCCCAGATCCGAGCAATGAGCTTCATTTTCCGCTTACCAATATGCCCAGAAAATCAAAATTTCATACTTTTACCCATGATCGGAAAGCATCTAGATTATCAACATGTGACCCTCTGGATCCCATGTTGCCCGTAGAAAATCCTGAAAATTTGGATGCCCATTCCAAGCTGCTATGTAACGGAAAGGGCGGTTGTCAGTGGGTCCAAACTCCGTTTTATGTTTAAATAGAATCGAACGATGGTCGGACCCAATACGATCAAGATGTGCTGCCCATGAATCTGAGAATAAATCCATCCTTCCCATGTTATAAGATAGCGATCCAAACTCTGATGTAGATCACCTCGAGACCATGTGAAAGGTAGGCCTTGGAAACCGACATCCAATAACCCAGCCTCAAAAATGAAGTCCGAAAAATCCTTACTACCCCTCACCGAGACATTAGCACCTCCACTTCTCTCATCAGCACTAATAATCGAGTTGAAATCCCCCCGAGAAGCCAAGGACTAGCATCCCCAGGATTAAGAACCTTCAATTTGCTCCATAACTATTTGTGGAGTGCTATCTTCGGACTAGCATACACTGCAGTGAAGAAAACCCATATCTTAAACTCAGAATTAAAGATGCGACCATGTATGTATTGATTCAAAATCCGTAACTCTTCTAAATCTACCCCATCATCCCACAAGATCCAGATGCCCCCACTGAAACCATGAGCTTCCACACGAAACGATCTAGAAAATCTGAGCTTTGAAATCACTATGTTGGCTTTCTTCCCACTAATACGAGGCTCACAAATCATAATCACTTTCGGCTAAAATTCTCCGGCAAAAGAATACAAATGTGGTCTGAACGTTGGGCTAGTCGCACCCTGGCAATTCCAAAACATAAACGACGTCATTATAAAATATGTGGTAAAATAAATAAAACTTACTGGACCAAAGCCAGTCCATCCTCCTCCAAACCCTCCATCTCATCCGAGTCATACAGATCAGCATATCTTCCGATGACAGGATCTCACATTCTGTGGTATTCATGGACATAACCTGCTCATCGACATTTGAAGAGGTTCCAGCAGCGCTTGGGTTACCCAAGCCATCAAGGTCGGTTGAAACAACTTGAACCCACTTCGAACTTCTTATACCACATCTAATATTCTCTTTGAAGTTCTTGTTCACAACACCATGAGGTTTAGATAACTTAACCCCGGTGCTGCTCCTATCTTTCATTGCTTTCTCATTAATTGCCACCGCAGTATGATTACCCTTGACATGCTCAAGGGACCGAGTGGCTAGAGTAACCTCTTGACCCTCCACCGATGGCTGCACCCTGATCCCTGCTGCTCTTTTCGGGCTAAACTTCTTTTTCCTATCCGTGTTCGAGGCTTTGTATGCCTCATTATGGACATAACTCCGTTGTGGTGTTTGAACAGTATTCGCAACCACCGCTACTTTCCCCCGAGCTTGCCTTATATTAAAAACAACCTGTGTCGACACTCTCTCATCAGTAACAACACCTTCCTGACCAGCTCCTTCATCAATAGAATTTAAAACAGCAAACCGAGAACCACCTACAGGCCCATTCGGCTGACCTTCCACCGGTTTTCCTTTATTCTCTACCCTAGGTTTACGTCTCCTATTATCCACACCATCCAAGGGCCATAAAGCTCCGCGCCATGAGATGCTGGGGTCGGGAGTCGAGTCTCTTGTACATCAGCCTTGTTTTTCCCATCATCATCCCCATCCTTTCTACAACTCTCTTTTGAATGTCCATAAATCCCACGGGAAAAACAAATATGTGGGAAAAACAAATACTATGCAACCCTTCATACTCAAGTTTCTTAACAAAGCCATGGATTCCAATACAAGGGATGAGAGGCTTATTAATATCTACCACCATCGTGAGCCGAGCGAACTTCCCACGACCACCAGCTAAAGTATTGTAGTCCACTTTTACTACCTTGCCCATGATGGCCGCTTTGCGTCGAAATAGACTCTTCGTGTAATACCGATAAGGCAAACCTGGCAAGCGAACCCAAACTAAAACTTGAGATGGTTGTTTCTCCGAGGTCGAAAAGGGCCGACTCCAATGTTGTACTGTCAAATAACTCTCATATATAGTCCATGGTCCTGCCCTTAAAGCTTTGACATAATCCTGACCGTTAGCAAATTTCACCAAATAATAGTTATTGTCTAAATCTATCAGTTGAAATTCACCCACCGGATTTCAAAGAACCGTTATTTGTGATAAAAGAGTCTTGTAGCCTATAGAACGACAAAGAAGACGAACTACCAAGTTCTGTTTCATGCTTTGATCGATCTTATCGTGAACACGTTCAGAAAACCTAATAATTGGGAACGAACCAGAGTTCTCCACAATAACATCCTCATCAAGTACTTCAACTTCATCCTGAGTGACCGAACCATCTCTATTTACCTTGTCTCCTTGCGGATTCCCAGCGACCATGTTCGCATAAGACGGACGAGTCAAATCTGCATCAGCTTCCCAACTTGAACCGAGCTTTGTGCATTCACAGGAACGGTTATCCCATCTGCCTCCATATCAGTAACTTCATCCCCACGGAACTCCTCCTGATCAAAGTTCTGAAAACATTTTCTTGGGATCCCTAGTGTCCTCGAGAGGAGAACCAGGTCTCTCCAAAATTGGAAGCGCTGAAGCGTGCGGTACAGAATTCGGTGGCCGTCCAATTCGGCCTTCGTGATAGCCATCATTAGGGTTTGCACTAGGGTTTTGGTGAGCAGCCATTCTTCTTTTTCTTTTGAATTATGTTTAAATTATTATGTGTGCGTTTAATAAATTATTAAAAATTTTATTTTATTCAAAAAGAATTTTTTAAATTTGTTTTCTTAAATGTGTAATAATGATTATAAATTTTAACTTAACAAAAAAAATTCAATAAAAGGTATTGAATAATATAAGTTGGTAAATAACTGTTTTTCACTTAATGTTGAAAACATAAAATTATTTTTAAAATTAAATTTTATTCAAAATCAAATATTCAAGCTATTATATTTAACAATATCCAAAATAATATAGAATATTCTATTAAAAAATACTATAGAATATTACGTTTATAAGATATGGTTGTAGAAGTTGAAGATCTGAGTTAATAATTTTTAGTTTAAGGGTGTAAAAAGTCCTTCAATTTTTTTAAAAAAATTAATTAAGCCCTTAAACTTTTTTTGCACTCAATTAAGCTCTTAAATTAAGAAATTTAATCAATTAAGCCCTTTGACCAATTTTAACCATTAAATCTTGACAATGTTTTGGATATGTTGGTGCAATGCATCGTGTCACAGTGTTCCCACTTTACATTTTTAGAAATTTTTATTTTATTTAAAGAATTCTTTAAAATTTCTAAAAATTATAAAATACTTATAAAATTTATAAAAATATTAAAAGATCTATAAATGCAACATGATAGAAATATAGTGTATCGTGTGCCAATAATATCTAAATAAAAAACTGTTAAGATTTAATGGTCAAAATTAGTCAAAGGGCTTAATTGATTAAAATTTTTGGTTCAAGGGCGTAATTGGGTGAAAAAAAATTAGGGGTTCAATTAATTTATTTTTTAAAATTTTCAAGTGCTTATTACACCCTTAAGCCATAATTTTTCGAGGTTAGATCTGAAGTAACATAGAATACTTTATTTTTCCCACAATGAAGTTGAAATCTCCTTTTGGATTTTATTTATATTAATATTCAGATATAGCTGATGGAGTAAATGAGGGATCACATCTCAAAGTTGAACGTGATCAAATATGCATGTATTACGGGAGAAGGAATAGCTTATTCCACAAAATAAGGTTGGAATGGAATCTCCACCATTTATCCAAAGTACCCTAAACATAGACACAGTTACACAAAGACATTGACTAGCTGTAATCAATTACACCATGTAATCACCCATTTTTATCCGTTATAAATACTGTGTTAACCTACTTTAGTTTAATAATTAATATATATTGTGGCATGTATACATATTATAAGACTATTATATGTGTGATTAATGTGTGTGTAAAGTGTGTGTGACATATGTGAGTGCATGCATATTATACGTATTACGTATGTGTGTGTTAAAATTTATTATAGTATATGTTTATATTTTCTGTGTGCATTGTGTGTATGTGTGGATATTTACGATTAATTATATATATAATTATATACTCGTGTATGTTAGTATGTATATTAATTAATGTTTGCATGTATGTATGTATGTACACGTATGTATGATTGAGTGTATATGTATATGTATTATTACTATTATTATTATTGTTATTACTATTAGTTATAATATACTATAAACAAATATGAAAATAAAGACCCAAACCATGTATTAAATTAAAAGTCCAGTCCATTATTTACAAAACCCACTTAAATATTACATGGTCTAATCGGCCCAAACCCAGATCCAATATCCTAAAAAACCTTAATCCACATCAGATAATAGAACCCTAATTACATCTCTCTTATTGCGCAGCCATCCCTGGGCCGTTGGATCAGATCTTGATCCAACGGCCACAATTGAAGGAGATAGATCATCCAGCTGGCGCGTGTGGTTCACTCCCAGGGCTATTGGACTTCCACGCACGCGTGGCGTGCACGCACTGACTCCTCAGATACCAAGAAGACACGTGGCGCGATCTGGTACTAGCCTCCCCAGTCCAAGATTGCATCCTAGCCGTCTGTCTTTCGTGCAATCCCAGCCGTTGGATCAGATCTGATCTGATCCAACGGCCGGGATTCAGTCTGGCCGAATGACACCTCCACCATGCCTCCACCGTACCAACCACCTCCGCGTTCAGAACGTGCAAAAAGACAGAAAAAGTAGGGCTTGTCAGTATCAAAATCAATCAGGGATATGTATTTTCATATGTTGTTTCTACCTAAAAAATCAGAGACCACAATATATGTACAAAAACCAAAAAATCTCTGTAAGAATCATGATAAAAAAAAGAGAACTTTGCTAGAAAAAAACTCTCATAAGTGGTAATCTCTCCCTTCTCTTTTTTTCTTTATGCATGCAAAGTTAAGAAAAATAAACAAAAGAAAGGGGTGTTTTACCTTCGTTGTTGGTTTGCTTTGCCGGCGATGAACCTGAGGGTGAGCCATGTTTTTGGGTTCAAAATAATAGTGAAGGTCTACGTTTTTTTTATTTCGAAGTTAAAAAAGGGGTTGTATGTTTTAGGTTGCTGCCGTTGAACGGCCGTGGTCTGAGACAGCTTGAGGGGAAGAGCCTTACGGCCGGACCTCGCCGAAAACCAGTCGAGTGCGGTGGCAGAGGGTAATTTTCAAATGGTCTGTGGTTTGGATTTGAGAGAAAAAAAATGGGTGGGGCATTTTATAAAACCGGTTTCAAGCAAAAATGGGGAAAATATTGTTATTTGGCCGGATAAGTGTCATTTATAGGGCCTTGTTTTTTTTAAAATGGTGAAATCACGTAATAAGGACCCCCGCATTCTTCAAATTTTCGCTTAAGCTCGCCCCTTGGTCTATTTCCAGGATAAACCCTTCTTTCTTTTTGAATTCTTTTAAATCGGTCCCCAAATTAAACCGAAGCAAGTTTTAAAAGGCGAAATTACCTTCCTAGCCATCCCGTGTTTTCGAAGTTTACACTTCGGGCTTGCCCCTTGGTAATATTACACACTGGGTCCTTTAAAGTTCATCTCGGTTTTTAATTAAGCCCTTGGGTCATGTTTTTGTCTTCTTCTTTTTTTCTCTTTTCTCTTCTCTGTTTTATTTCGTTTCATTCCAGTCCTTTCTTGTTATTATTTCCTACCATTTGGTTTTTATTTTATGTCCACTTTAGCATATTTATTTTGTTCACATATGTTTTTAATATTATGCTTATTTGCGATTTTGGTTGTATCTTGCTTTTTACATCATTTATTTTGTTTGTTCGTATTGTGTTCGTGTTTTGTCTTAGGTGTTATATTTTAGTTTAATTTATACGTCATGTCTACATATGTTTAACATGTTCTCGTTGTTCTTGATGTTTTTATACATACCTCGTGTTCATCTTGATTATTTCGTATATGTTTCTTTTTGTACATTATCATGCTATGGTACTTTATTATGGTGTTAATGTTATACTTGTGTCTTTCTTTATCATGTCTTTGTATCTAGCATAACTTTCATGTTTTTGTATCTTAGACTACATATTTGTTGCATTTAATACTATGATATTTTAATGTATGTGTGTAATTTGTGTTATGTAATAAGGTTTTAGTGTAAAGTGGCCATAATATTGTTTTGTTATTTTAATATCATACTATGCCATGTGTATATGTCATGCATATTTTACATTGGTGTTTCCTTCATGTGTCTAGGCAAGTTAGATTTAATTAATTAATTAATTCTGAAAGTGTTTTCCCTTTTTTCATGATTATGTGCATACCTTTTTTATTGTGATATATTATGTTCACGCATTTATTTATTTTGTTTAAATTTTGTAATACTCATATTTTATGTTTTTATATATCATGACAATGTAAATTGTATGTTTTATTTTGCTTTCTAATGTTGCATAATGGAATATAAATTGTCAATGCGGTGCCCTTTTATCCGAGCGTAAACGGGGCCAGTATCAGGCGTAGTGATGGTGGTTGGGCGTTTACTCCCGGATAACAGGGCTTTTAAAATTTACTCGCATATATAACTAAATGTTAATTAAATCGTCACTTTAATCCAGAAAGTCTAATATTAACAAAGCGGTAATTATTAAAGTACCAATTTTGGGCGGTGTGGGGGTGTTAATCCTTCCCCATCCGTAACCGACTCCCGAACCCAACAGTTTTCAAATCTCTAGTTTTACGGTGTCCGGCCTACCTAAGTGGCCAGTGGCGACTCCATTTTCAAAATAAAATACGGATTTTACAAAAAAAAAACCCACGCAATAAATATTTTAATACCCGAAAGACTCCAAATACACTCGAAACCTCATTTTTTTAGTGTGAAAGGAAAGATCGCTACAGATGGCGACTCCGCTGGAGACGATTTTTGTCTTTTCAAAAACAAATGAGAGACAAGCTTTTTTAAATAATTACCGCTTTATTAATATTGGAAGTTCCGAATTAAAGTGATTATTAAATTAAAATTTGGTTATAATTGCGTGTTTATTTTAACGCATTTAAAATTTGGCATATAAACCCATCCTTTTTAAGTGGGGGGAAAACGCTAATGCTTACGTGAGGATATCATTCCTCCGTGTAGGCCTAGCAAGTATCTTCGGGGCTCGAGTACCTTATGCTTTCGTAAGGATATCGTTCCTTCGTGCAGGCATAAGCGAATGGGTCCCCTTGAGTTGAACCCGGTTGAAAGGAGCCTATAATGGGTGATGATCGGGGGCCTTGCTACCTTTAGTAGGGGATAGCAAGGACAATTCGGGTACCTTCTATTACCAACACTGCATGTAGAGAACATATAGAAACCCACCCCTTTAGAGCCATGCGAATAACCTAGGTGTTTTAGACGGGATGTAAGTAGGGTTGTTTTGTTTGTTTACCTTATCTAAATTATTCTTTTATTTATGTTTTTATTTATTTTATCTGGTACTGACTCGTTTTCTGTTTGTTTTTTCTCTTTTTTTGCATATATCATTGCATTTTCATTACATAAAGGTACTGGATCAAGTGGTTTGCCCGATCAGAAAATCTTTCATCATGGAAAAAAGGGTATCTTAAGAAAGAAGAACTCCACTCAGCCGTCAGACACTGGTCAAAAGTCAATCAGAGGACCCAAGGTAATAGTTTACCGTGCGAGCGCATAGTGGCAGGATCTACCTATGTGAGTCTCCAACAGAATTATTTATGGGAGCTTAAAGGTATTTGGGAAGGATGGGATTGAAGGCTACAAGACTTATTCTGTGATAGTTACTGTGACATAGCACAGTTGATGTATGTCCGGGTCAACCAACCTTTGCTCCGAGCCATCTTCCGGTTCTGGAATCCTGCTTTTTGCTGCTTCACATTCAACGGGCAAGACATGATGCATACGGTAGAGGAATACACCGCTTTACTTAACCAGAAGAATGTCCAAAAATATTAGATCTATGCGAAGCCGTCAAAGAACCAGAATTACACTTCGAAGCTCAAAACTTTTGCCGAGATGAGTGACGATTGGGTTAATGTGGCCTGATTCGACTTCGAGGAGACAGCTTAGTCTTTGCATGGAAGAGTATCCGAGACATCATACCCGCGCACCCAGATGAGAGGAAGAAGATAGAACTTTTTGCCTTGGGAATATATGGTTTGGTCATCTTTCCGAGAATCCTTGGAAACATTGATATAGTCATCCTAGATCTGTTTGAGCGTATGAAGCGGAAGGTGAATCCCGTGCCAGCAATCTTAACCGAAACCTTCATTTCCTTGAATGCAAGCCGGAAACACGAAGAGGGGCGTTTCCGAGATTGTGCACAGTTACTACAGGTTTGGATTCAGAGCCACATGTGGAAGACACCAACAAGGGTTTTGCCGGGAATATCATTTCAAGGCTTTTCGCCCTTGCGGGAGTAATTAGCAAAAGAATGGCGAGAAAACTTGAAAACAAAGAAATTGTCTCGTTTCTTTGGGAACGTTCAAGACGAAGATATAGTGTGGAGAGTTCATTGGCTCGGCAGGGTTAGTTACTTCCTATATAGCTACGGCAATTACGACTGGCTAATGATGTTAATACTACATGGTGGGATTGCTTGTGCTCCGCTTCTAGTGTCCCGACAGTTCGGATCATGACAATTTGATCAGTTCGGCCCTAATGATGTTTGAGCCAATGTGGGATTCCTTTTAAAGGCAAGTTTAGGGCGAAGGTTGAGACCATCATGAGGGCTTGGGATCACTGTTATCAGATCAGAGTAGAGGGAGATACTGAGTCCATGATCACCCCAGATTATGATCTTTGGAGACGCCATAGGATTAACGACAAGATCCTGGAACCCGACCAAGGGCCAGCCATGTCACTTAAAGAGCTTATGAGGATAGTACTGTCCGAGGCTGACATTTGGCGAAATGAACTCGATGAGGTTAAAAAGAAAATGAAGGATTTACAAACTCAGCATGCGGATGAGCTCTATAAGGTAAGCTTAGATGTCGACGAACGAGACGAGATTATTAGGCAGTTGAAGAAGCTGAACATAGATCTGAGTGAGAAGAATGCTCTTTATCAGATGGATATTCTCCAGCTTCAAGCAAAGGTGTAGAATGCCAGCCGAAGCCAATTTCTAGCCGTGGAGAAGAAAAAGTGAACGGTATGCGTTTAGTTGAAGAAGAACGAGAGATAGGCAAGCGCGCAATTGAGAAGGAGATAGAAAGTTGCAAGTTAGCCATTGAAAGTGAGAGGCGGTCTTTTAGGGACACTATTAACCAAGAGAAAGAAAGAGCTAGACGAGAGATTGACAAAGGCAAGCAAGCGATCATCTACGAGAGGGAAAACACTGTCGTTTGGAAGAGAAAATCCATGGGAAGCAGGAATAGACTGTTAGAGATGCAAAGCCTGTACAATGACACTGTTCAAAGCTTAAGTCAGAGTTAAGATCAAAATACCGAGTTAGAAGGGAGGTTGATATAGTTGGAGCAATCCTTTCAGACTATCGTTAAAAGAATGGCTTCATAGAACTACAGGAAAGGGAACATGAAATTGGTATGCTAAGAGCTCGGATTGAGTCACTCGAAGCAACTGTTCTGGATTACAGAGAGAGAATTAGGGTATTCGAAGAAGCTGCAGCTGGTGGAGACAACTATTGGTGAAGAAGACTTCGTGATGCTGCCCAGATGGTTCAAGACAGAGATCGGTATTAGGCGAACCTAATGGTGGACATACAACGAGTCGCAAGGCAAGCGAATGACTTAGCTGCCGAAGTCGAAGCTCTCCGACCTTTCATAGCCGCAGACATGGAAGAAGTACCTAGGTTTATCAAGTTGCTCACGACTATCGAGAAGCTAGGAGACAGAGCTAGGACTTATGTGTAGAACTTTGTTTTGTAATCATGACCTTTTTGTAATAGGGACCTTTTTGTAATGTGAACCTTTTTGTAATCTGGATCATTTAATTCTCATGAAAGTAGTTTAAAAGGGTGATTACCAGCGGAATCAGTACCTTTATTTGCATATATTCCTACACTGCATCATGACATTTGCATCATTATACATGCATTCATTTTTCTTTGCAATTATATTAATAGTGTAAATATTATGGCAGTGAAATTAAAAGTTAAGCCGCAATCATTCATCATCCATATCTTACCTGGCTCCAAAGCAAATTTATGGAAGACAAAATAATCAGTCTGGAAAATGGGCAGAAAGATCTGTAAGCACGTTTCGATCAAGCCCAGAAGAGCTTTAGCGATCAGATCGCTCAATCCCAAGCTACGATAGTATCCGACATCACTGCATTGCTGGCAAAAAGCCTTGAAAAAGAAAAGGATGAAGACGAAGTCGTCCAAGAGCTGGAAGATACTGCATCTCACAGCAAGGTTCAACCTAAAATGCCTAGTCTGGCCAGAAGAGTATACATTGACCCTGTTGGAATAACCGCCAGTCTTCAGGCAGGGGCATCTGAAAACCAACCCATCGATACAGAGACACTCTATGAGAAGGAGGTGCCAGACCTGAATTTGGTCGAGAAAATCAAAACAGAGGTAGAGAATAAATGGGAAGAAAGATTTCGTCTCATGGAAGAGAAATTCAGAGCATTGCAAACCATAGATGAATCAGGGAATGAGTCCATCGATCTAAGCCTGGTATCTGACCTTGTTCTACCACCAAAATTTAAAACTCCAGAGTTCGACAAGTACTATAAAACTTTATGCCCTTCTGCGCATGTGACCATGTATTTCTGGAAGATGGCAGCCTTTATTAAGGATGAGAAGCTCTTAATCTATTATTTCCAGGATAGCTTGATAGGGGCAGCACTTAGGTGGTATACCCAGTTAAGCTGAGTAAATATCAAGACATGGAGGGATCTTTCAAAGGCATTTATCAAACAGCACAAGCACGTGACAGACATGACCCCCAGCAGAATCATGTTGGAAAATATGGGGCAGAAGTCCAACGAAAGTTTGCGCCAATACGCCCAAAGGTGGCGAGAAGTGGCCGCTCAAATCCAGCCACCAATTTCTGAGTATGAAACCACGCCTTTGTTTGTCAATACTCTGAAAGGAATGTTGTTTGATCGCCTCATCAATAATACAACTCAGAGTTTTGCTGATTTGATTAGGACCAGAGAGTCTCTGGAATTGGTAATCAAGAGCGGCATGATTGACAGCGGTGAGAGTTTTCAGACAACAAGAAGAATGAGGTAAACACCACAAGTACTTACACGGCCCCAAAGAACTTCATGGTCTCTCAGCCACAGGCATCTACGGGTAAGGCTCAAAATTCAAACCAAAGAGATGGGAAAGCTCTGAGAAAAGAACACGAGAAACCAGCCTTTACTTCGTTGCCGGTCTCGTACTCTGAGTTGTACTCTCAATTGCACAAAGTTGATCTGGTCCGTCCGTACTGTGTTACTCCATTCAAACCTCTGTTTCCGTCCTGGTATGATCCAAACGCACATTGCAATTATCATGGTGGTGCCCCTAGTTACCCCACAGAAAATTGCCTTGCGTTCAAGAAGCTTGTGCAAAGTCTAATCAATTCTTGGGTATTAAAGTTTGAAGAGCCAAACGTAGTCGCGAACCCGTTGCCTAACTACTGGAACCGGGTAGTGAATACTATTGAGGAGTATGCTGCCAGAAAGACTAAAGAGGATGTGTCAACAATTAAGTATCACTTATACTGGGTTTTCCAGCAATTATGCATGGTCCGCTTAATCGACAGGGGGCATGATAGTAGTGCGGAAGGGATGTGAAACTTATTGCGAGTTCCACTAGGATGGAGGGCATGACATCCAGCAATGTGAAGAGTTTAGGAGGTTGGTTCAACAACTGATGGACAGAAAGAAGATAGAGTTTTTTGAGGCGATTGCATGAGAGAAAGGGTTAGAGGTATCCACATTTGATAGCCCCAACCTCAAATATGGGAGAGACAGGCCTTTCGTCATCTCTTCCAGGCCAGAGGGAGCAAGTTCATCCCAAGGAGAAGCTGCAAAGTGACTCCCAAAATTATCATCTCAGCACCATCCCTATTCCCGTTCAAGGATATGCGGCGGACCCCTTGGAACTATACAACAAACGTGACCGTACCAAAAAAGTCAGAATCTGACAAGGAGGAGAAACAAAAGGTAGAAAAAAGAGTCTGCCTCAAAAGATGAGCAAACAAAGAAAGATAAAAGTGTCAGCGAAGTGGGCCACTTCACGAGGATCGGCAGATGCTACTCTTCGGAAGCTTTGAAGACTGTTGAAGCTACAAAAGACAAAGGAGAAGGTACACCAATCGGACCTGTTTAGATATTTGGCGAATAACCCCCTCCGAAGATAAATGAACCGGTAACAGAAGATCAGGCAAAGGAATTTCTGAAGTTCCTGAGACACAGTGAGTACAACGTGGTGGAACAACTACGAAAGCAACCAGCAAGAATTACAGTGCTAGAGTTGCTCCTGAGTTTGGAGAAGCACCGTGAGGCATTATTAAAGGTGCTAAACCAGATGTTTATACCTGGTGACATCTCTGTATCAAAGCTAGACAGAATAGTGGGGTATATCACTACATACAACCATATCACGTTTAACGATGATAATATCTCGGAAGGAGGAATGGGGTCCACCAAAGCTCTTAACATCACGACCCACTGCAAAGGGTATGTGTTACCAGGAGTATTGATTGACAATGGGTCGGCATTAAACGTATTACCAATGGTGACCTTGCAAAAACTACCCATAGATGATTCCCACATGAAACCCTGTCACAACTCTATGAGGGCCTTTGATGGTACGCAAATGGGAGCGCTTGGAAAGATCGAGGTGTCTTTGCTAATCGGGCCGACTGAGTACACAATTGACTTTGTAGTGATGGACATAAAACTAACCTACAGCTGTTTATTGGGAAGGCCATGGATTCACTCTGCAGGAGCTGTTCCTTCATCACTTCATCAGAAATTGAAGTTTATGATTGAAGGCAAACTAGTCACTGTAGAGGCCGAGCAAGAAATTATTGCCTCGATAACTTCAGACGCCCCCTACATCCAGAATGACGAAGATGATGTAGAATGTTCTTTTCGAGCAATAGATCTTGTAAACGTTACATTTGTCGCTGAAGGTAATCAGATTCCCTACCCCAGGTTATCTAACTGCACTAAGATGACCGTTTCTGAAACTTTGGGTCGAGAAGCTAAGACTGGAAGAGGGCTAGGAAGAAGATTGCAAGGAAGCCTACGAGCCAGAAGCGTCATCACCAAGAAGGATCGTTTCGGGCTGGGCTACAAACCAAGTATTCAGCAGAGAAGAGAAGAATATAAGAGGAAATAAGAACAAAGAAGAGCTAGACTAAAGGGAGAAGACATTCTATGGAGACCGATGTCTTTCCCCCATGTAAAGAATATTTTTATTTTTGGAGGATTCAATCGTACATGGCAGAAAGTCGAGGAAGCAATCAGAGAAAATGGCATACTTAATGAGAAGGAGATGTTCAGTGAATCTCTTGAAGGGATGTCCATCAACATGATAGCTGAAGATGACAATGGCAGTAGCGTGTTGACCAGCATCCGCCCTTATCGTCCCGGGGAAACTCTTGATAATTAGAGCTACATTGATCTACCTGTAGTCTTTAGGGCCAGATCAGAGTAATGCTCCGAATTAACCCTTTTTGTTTTTGCCCATAAGCAATGAGGATCTTTTGTATAGGGCACCTATGTTAACTTTTTGTTTGCAGTGAAAGAATATCTTCCTCATTTTCTCAAATGGAAAACATCTCATTTACTTCATTCATTCATTTTTTAGTCATGCTCATTCACTTCATTAAAAATCATTCTCTTCCCAATACATTCGTTCTCATTTCATGCAGACCCTCATAATTAACTGTATGAATATTCTGAATCCAACCCTAAGGTAGATTTCGAATGCCCCGAGATCTCGACAGAAATTGAAGAGGAGGATGACGAGATAGAATATGAGGTCCCTGAAGAGTTGGTAAGGATGATGGCCAATGAAGAAAGGCGAATCATGCCACACCAAGAGGAAACATAAATTGTGAACTTGGGAAACAATGATGAGAGAAAAGAAATGAAAATTGGGACTACATTTTCCTCAAAAACCAGACATGAACTGATAGCCCTACTCCAAGAGTTCAAGGACATCTTTTCCCGAACTTATCAAGATATGCCGGGCTTGAATACGGACATAGTAGTGCACAAATTACCAACGAGGCCATAATGCAAACCAATCCAGCAAAAGCTCAGAAGAATACGGCCTGACATGCTATTAAAGATCAGAAAAGAGGTGAAAAAGCAGTTTGATGCTGGTTTTCTGGAAGTTGCCAAATACCCTGAATGGGTTGCAAACATTGTACTGGTACCAAAGAAGGATGGAAAGGTCTGCATGTGTGTAGATTACAGGGATCTCAACCGAGCAAGCCTTAAAGACAATTTCCCTCTGTCACATATTGATACGTTGGTAGATAATACTGCGGGACACTCATGGTTTTCATTCATAAACGGTTTCTCAGGATACAACCAGATAAAGATGGACCCGAATGACATGGAAAATACTACATTTGTAACCATGTAGGGCACGTTTTGTTACAAGGTGATGCCCTTCGGACTCAAGAACGCAGGAGCAACTTATCAGAGGGCGATGGTGACTCTTTTCCACGATATGACGCACAAAGAGATAGAGGTATACGTAGATGATATGATCGCTAAGTCCCGAACTGAGGGAGAGCACCTTCGAAACCTGAGAAAGCTATTTCAAAGACTGCGGAAATACTAGCTGAAGCTTAACCCGACCAAGTGCACATTCGCAATCACATCTAGAAAACTCTTGGGGTTTGTGGTGAGCAGAAGAGGGATAGAGATTGACCTAAAAAAATGAAGGCCATTCAAGACCTACAACTGCCTCATACTCAGAAAGAAGTTTAGGGTTTCCTAGGAAGGTTAAACTATATTTCTCGTTTCATCTCTCAATTGACAGATAAGTGTGACCCTTTCTTCAGACTACTCATGAAGAATAACTCAGGGGTCTGGGACAAAGAATATCAAGAAGCTCTAGAGAAGATCAAGAAGTACTTGACAAATGCTCTATTTTAGTCGCACCGGCGCCAGGCATGCCCTTAATCCTTTACTTAACGGTTTTTGAAAACTCGATGGGTTGCGTGTTGGGGCAACATGATGAGTTTGGGAAGAAAGAAAGAGCCATCTACTATCTGAGTAAGAAGTTCACTGACTGTGAAACACGGTATCCGCCAATTCATAAGCTATGTTGTGCTTTGGTTTGGGCTACCAAAAGGCTTAGGCAGTACATGTTATACCATATTACCTGGTTGATGTCCAAATTAGACCCCTTGAAGTTTCTAATGGAAGCACCGGCATTAACGGGGAGGATGGCCCGCTGGCATATACTATTATTCGAGTTCGACATTGTATATGTGAGCCAGAAAGTTCTGAAAGGAAGCGTCATAGCAGATTTCTTAGCTAGTTTTGCTTCAGAGGATTATGAATCACTGAATTTCAATTTCCCGAATGAGGACCTGATGTGCATTACAATTGAGGAAGACTTTTCAGAGGACAACTCGTGGAAGATTTACTTCGATGGAGCCTCCAATGCCCTTGGCGACGGGATAGGAGTCGTGCTAATTTCTCCAGAAGATGTCTACTATCCTTTCACCAGCAGACTGGAATTCTTCTACACAAACAACATAACTGAGTATGAAGCTTGTGTTATGAGATTAAATGCATCCATTGAAAGAAATATCAAAGAACTTTGAGTGTTCAGAGATTCGTCCCTAGTGATTTATCAGTTGGGAGGAGAATGTGAGACTAGAGATTCGAAGCTATTCAAGTATTATGAGTTAATCCAAGAGCTCGTTAAGGAATTTGAAAAGGTTAGTTTCACTTACCTTCCAAGAGAAGAAAACAAGATGGCGGACGCCTTGGCAACCCTGGCCTCCGTGTTCAAAGCAAACACGAGAGCAAAGATGAAGCTCATTAAGATGCAGACTTTTAAAAAGCCAGCTCGCTGCTATAATGTGCAAGAAGAAATAGATGGCAACCCTTGGTATTACGACATTTTGCAATATATCAAGTTTCAAAAATATCCCGAATGGGCAAATGAAAATGACAGAAAAACACTCAGAAAGATAGCAACGAGATATGTTCTGGACGGGGAGATTCTGTACAAAAGAAGCCATGACCAGACCTTATTGAGATGTGTAGATGATCGGGAAGCGAGAAAAATTTTGGCAGAAGTGCATGATGGTTTGTGTGGAACGCACGCTAACGGTTTGTCAATAGCTCAAAAAATCATGAGATGTAGCTATTTCTGGTCTACCATGGAGGGGGATTGCATCGATTATGCTAGGAAATGCCATAAGTGCCAAATATATGCCGACAAGATCCATGCTCCTCCGTTACCTTTACACACCATGAACTCACCATGGTCGTTCGCAACATGGGGCATGGATGTCATTGGCCAGATTCATCCGAAGGCTTCCAGCAGGCACCGTTTTTTTTGTTGCCATCGATTACTTCACTAAATAGGTAGAGGCAGCATCTTATGCCAACATTACAAGGGTAACGGTGTGCAAATTCCTAAAAAATAAGAACATTTGCTAATATGATTTGCCGGAAAAGATCATCACCGACAATGCTTCCAATTTGAACAACAAATTGATGACTAAGGTGTGCTACCAGTTCAAAATAACACACCATAATTCCACGGCCTACCGCCCTAAGATGAATGGGGCAGTGGAAGCGGCAAACAAGAACATAAAGAAAATTGTTGCGAAGACAACTGACACCAATAAAGATTGGCATGAGAAGTTGCAATTTGCTCTGTTCATCTACAGGACATCTGTTTGCACATCAATAGGGGTAATGCCCTATTCTCTAATGTATGGTACAGAAGCGGTACTCCCCATTGAGGTCGAGATTCCGTCACTTCAGGTTCTGAATGAAGTAAAACTTGAGGAATCAGAATGGGTGCAAGCCAGGTTCGACCAGTTAAATCTCATCGAGGAAAAGAGGCTGAATGCCATTTGTCATGGTCAAATATACCAGAAACGAATGATGCGGGCATATGATAAGAAGGTGCGCCCAAGAGAATTTCGAGAGGGAGATCTGGTGCTTAAGAAGATCCTCCCAATTCAGAAAGATTCTCGAGGGAAGTGGATGCCTAATAGGGTAGGGTCATATGTTGTCAAGAAGGCCTTTTTAGGGGGAACATTGATCTTAACTGAAATGGACGGAGAAGAGTTAAAAAATTCTGTAAATTTCGATGCAGTTAAGAAGTACTATGTTTGAAAAAAAAAGAAGAAAGATGAAGCAAAAACCTAAAAAGGCGTTTCAAAAAAATGTGGAGAGCTCGAGGCGAAAACCCGAAAGAAGGCGTCTCAAAGCAAAGGAAGGATCCGAGTCGAAAACCCGTTAAGGGCGACTCAGATAAATTTTGAGATTAGGCCTTCAGCAAGTAGAGTCAACCCCACAGGTACCAGAAGAATGAGCTTCATGCAAAGTTTCTGCTCCAGTTGACATGATCACGCATCATTCATACCGTGGATACTTGGGGTTTTGCATTGCATATTTTGCTTTCCCTTTTCCTCATGTTTGCCATGACTATCTTAAAACTGTTCCAAATCCTTAATGTTAATAAAATCACATTTTTGAAACTTCTATTCCTTGTCTTCTTATTGTTTTTATAAGCATTGTGCAAACGGGTTAACATAGACTTATGATAAGCAAAAGATTTATGAGCATTACTATGATCTAACCCTGAAAATGCAGGTGATTAGAAAACAGTATTAACTTTGTCCTCCAGCTGTCTACATGATGTATGTTGAGGTATGACGAGCAGAAGGCTTTGAACATCAGAGTAAGATGACCAATGACATATACCATTCATACTTGTCTGATAAAGTATTCGAGACAACAAGAGAGATCTCCCAGGTGAAAACCCGTAAGGGCACCTCTAAAAAAAATTCTAAAGTGAAAACCCGAAAGGGTACTTTAGAACCCCAAGTCAGGAATTCAGAAAGGAAAGGCTGAAAAGGTTAAACCCGATAGTGAGATGGGATACCACCACCAGAAGAAGAAAATGAAGAGAAAGCAAGCAAAAAGTCAAGATTGACTGATTGCAGAAGTAGGCGCATCGAGATATTGACACTAATGCATCATGTATAGTTATGCATCCCTGGGATTAGGGACATGCTAACTCATTTATCATAACATGTTGTCCATTTTAAACAGGTACTTGCAGATTGACATGACTTGTGATCTGCGCCTTCGTGGTGAAGAAGTGATCATTTAGAGAAAGACCGGCAACCTTAGTAGCGTGAGTCCAGAAAGGTCGGTAGCCGTTTTCAGCGTGAATCCCCAAATTTGAAGAAAGATTCAGGCAGCCTCAGTAGCATAAGGCCGAAAAGTTCGGCAGCCTTAGTAGCGTGAGTCCATAAAGATCAGTGGTCATTTTGGCGTGAATCCCAAATGCGAAGATAAATGTTCTATATATGAAGGGCCGATATTTTCGAACACTCGCGGTGAGAGGTTCTATATGGGAAGAACCCATAGCTCTGAGATTTTAGAAGCTAAAAGTTCTATATAGGAAGGACTTACGGCTCCAGGGTTTAAAGACTAGCAGTTCTATATAGGAAGAACTCCTGGTCGAAAGAATCCGACTGTGACGCATAAGGTTTTATATAGTCGAAACCAGCGTTGAAGGCAAAGAGTTCTATATAGGAAGGACTCCAAGCTTGACTGTCTCAGAGTGAAAAGTTATATATAGGAGGGACTCATAACTCAAGATTTCAGAATGAAAGGTTCTATATAGGGAGGACCTGTAGTTCTAAGATCAGAAGGTGAAGAAGTTCTATATAGGAAGAACTTACGAGCCTGAATATTCGGCCAAGGAAAAGCGGAGAGTTCCAGAAGAACACATGATTCCAAAGCTACAGACAGAAAAGTCGGATAAAAATGAGTGCTTATGATCTTTGCTTTATTCCCGTTCCACGAGAACAAGCAAAGAGGGGCAACTGTAATCACCCATTTTTATCCGTTATACATACTATGTTAACCTACTTTAGTTTAATAATTAATATATATTGTGGCATGTATACATATTATAAGACTATTATATGTGTGATTAATGTGTGTGTAAAGTGTGTGTGACATATGTGAGTGCATGCATATTATACGTATTACGTATGTGTATGTGTTAAAATTTATTATAGTATATGTGTTTATATTTTTTGTGTGCATTGTGTGTATGTGTGGATATTTACGATTAATTATATATATAATTATATACGCATGTATGTTAGTATGTATATTAATTAATGTTTGCATGTATGTATGTACACGTATGTATGATTGAGTGTATATGTATTATTACTATTATTATTATTGTTATTACTATTAGTTATAATATACTATAAACAAATCTAAAAATAAAGACCCAAACCATGTATTAAATTAAAAGTCCAGTCCATTATTTACAAAACCCACTTAAATATTACATGGTCTAATCGGCCTAAACCCAGATCCAATATCCTAAAAAACCCTAATCCACATCAAATAATAGAACCATAATTACATCTCTCTTATTGCGCAGCCATCCCTGGGCCGTTGGATCAGATCTTGATCCAACGGCCACGATTGAAGGAGATAGATCATCCAGCTGGCGCGTATGGTTCACTCCCAGGGCTGCTGGACTTCCAAGCGCGCGTGGCGTGCATGCGCTGACTCCTCATATACCATGAAGACACGTGGCGCGATCTGGTACCAGCCTCCCCAGTCCAAGATTGCATCCTAGCCGTCTGTCTTTCGTTCAATCCCAGTCGTTGGATCAGATCTGATCCAACGGCTGGGATTCAGTCTGGCCGAACGTCACCTCCACCATGCCCTCCACCGTACCAACCACCGCCGCGTTCAGAACGTGCAAAAAGACATAAAAAGTAGGGCTTGCTAGTATCAAAATCAATCAGGGATATGTATTTGCATATTTTGTTTCTACCTAAAAAATCAGAGACTACAATATATGCACAAAAACCAAAAAATCTCTGTAAGAATCATAACCAGTTTCGAAATACAAAAAATAGAGAACTTTGCTGGAAAAAAACTCTCATCAGTGGTAATATCTCCCTTCTGTTTCTTTCTTTATGCATGCAAAGTTAAGAAAAATAAACAAAAGAAAGGGGTGTTTTACCTTCGTTGTTGGTTTGCTTCGCCGACGATGAACCTGAGGGTGAGCCATGTTTTTGGGTTCAAAATAATAGTAAAGGTCTACATTTTTTTATTTTGAAGTTAAAAAGGGGGTTGTGGGTTTTAGGTTGCTGCCGTTGAACGGTCGTGGTCCGAGACGGCTTGAGGGGAAGAGCCTTACAGTCGGACCTCGCCGAAAACCAGTCGAGTGCGGTGGCAGAGGGTAATTTTCAAATGGTCTGGGGTTTTGATTTGAGAGAAAACAAAGGGGTGTGGCTATTTATAAAACTGATTTCAGGCAAAAATGGGGAAAATATTGTTATTTGGCCGGATAAGTGTCATTTATAGGGCCTTATTTTTTAAAAAAATGGTGAAATCACGTAATAAGGACCCCCCGCATTCTTCAAATTTTTATTTTAAGCTCGCCCCTTGGTCTATTTCCAGGATAAACCCTTCTTTCTTTTTGAATTCTTTTAAATCGGTCCCCAAATTAAACCAAAGCAAGTTTTAAAAGGCAAAATTACCTCCCTAGTCATCTCGTGTTTTCGAAGTTTACACTTCGGGCTTGCCCCTTGGTAATATTACACCTTGGGTCCTTTAAAGTTCATCTCAGTTTTTAATTAAGCCCTTGGGTCATGTTTTTGTCTTCTTTTTTTTCTCTTTTCTCTTCTCTATTTTATTTCATTTCATTCCAGTCCTTTCTTGTTATTCTTTCCTACCATTTGCTTTTTATTTTATGTCCACTTTAGCATATTTATTTTGTTCACATATGTTTTTAATATTATGCTTATTTGCGTTTTTGGTTGTATCTTGCTTTTTACATCATTTATTTTGTTTGTTCGCATTGTCTTCGTGTTTTGTCTTAGGTGTTATATTTTAGTTTAATTTATACGTCATGTCTACATATGTTAACATGTTCTCGTTGTTCTTGATGTTTTTATACATACCTCGTGTTCATCTTGATTATTTCGTGTATGTTTTCTTTTTGTACATTATCATGCTATGGTACTTTATTATGGTGTTAATGTTATACTTGTGTCTTTCTTTATCATGTCTTTGTGTTTAGCATAACTTTCATGTTTTTGTATCTTAGACTACATATTTGTTGCATTTAATACTATGATATTTTAATGTATGTGTGTAATTTGTGTCATGTAATAAGGTTTTAGTGTAAAGTGGACATAATATTGTTTTGTTATTTTAATATCATACTATGCTATGTGTATATGTCATGCATATTTTGCATTGGTGTTTCCTTCATGTGTTTAGGCATGTTAGATTTGATTAATTAATTCTGAAAGTGTTTTCCCTTTTTTTCATGATTATGTGCATACTTTTTTATTGTGATATATTATGTTCATGCATTTATTTATTTTGTTTAAATTTTGTAATACTCATATTTTATGTTTTTAAATATCTTGACAATGTAAATTGTATGTTTCATTTTGCTTTCTAAGGTTGCATAATGGAATATAAATTGTCAATGCGGTCCCTTTTATCTGAGCGTAAACAAGGCCAATATCAGGCGTAGTGATGGTGGTTGGGCGTTTACTCTCGGATAACGGGGCTTTTAAAATTTACTCGCATATATAACTAAATGTTAATTAAATCGTCACTTTAATCCGGAAAGTCTAATATTAACAAAGCGGTAATTATTAAAGTACTAATTTTGGACGGTGTGGGGGTGCTAATCCTTCCCCATCCGTAACTGACTCCCGAACCCAACAGTTTTCAAATCTCTGGTTTTACGGTGTCCGGCCTACCTAAGTGGCCGGTGGCAACTTCATTTTCAAAATAAAATACGGCTTTTACAAAAAAAACCCACGCAAGAAATATTTTAATACCCAAAAGACTCTAAATACACTTGAAACCTCGTTTTTTTAGCGTGAAAAGAAAGATCGCTACACACCAAGTTATAAATTGATAAATCCTGTGGTGATAAGGAAAAAGATAAAAGAAAAAATATAAAATATGTAGTAAATAACATAAACAATTCATCTAAATTACCCTTAAGTAATAATATAAATATATTGGTTAGTTGTCTATGAAATTGAGCAATAACATTCAAAGGGATTGGTTTTTTTTAATAAAAGTAGCAAGTTTTATTCAAAAATTTAAAATTACAGTGATAGCTTATAACCATAAAAGTAAATTAAACATATAATTAGGACATTTTTATATGTCCATTGAAACGAAAAACTAATCACTCAAGATTATTAAAAGACCATACAAGAAAAATGTTTAAAACACAACTAAAATATTCAAACAAGAGATATATTGTGACTCAATCACAAACAAGAAATGATTATTGTGAATGCGTATTCGATGGTCCAAAGCAGGGAAGACCAGCAAGTTAACCAAATAAGCGTCATCTTGATCAGCCGAGACAACGTCAAATCAAACCCTGAGAAAAAATGAACAAATAAAAGGAACATTCAAACGGCCAAAATAAAGATAAAAAGCGTGTCAAAAGACAAAGAAAACATACCACAAAGATACAGTTATTTTATTACAAACTAAAAAATAGAAGCAAAGATGAGATATAATAAACAAATAAAAAAGAAGAATTATCGGCGATTAACTACCAACACTAAAATTAATGTTGTCACCGATTAAATAAAAATGAGAAAAGAAAAAAGTTACGACGCTTAGCTCAAAGTTTTGGTCTAAGACGAAGATGAATGCATTTTTTTTTAATTTAAGACATAATTATTTTTAAGTATTAAATCATATGTATATATATTACTCATAGCATGAAACTTGTTAAAAATATTTTATTAGAACTTCACTTACCAATATCATATTAACAAAAATGATTGTCAGTATGCATCATGGCTAAATATCTTATTATGGTTGTGTTTAATAAACCACTAAAAAAATTCATTTGATTTAAAAGGGAAAATTTTATTTTAATTTTTAAATGTGTTTATTAATGATTGAAAAATTTTAATTAATAAAAATATTCAACAAAAAGTATTGAATATGATAAGTGGGTGGATGAATAGAGATCTTTTATTTTTTTTGGTGTTTTTATTTATGGTTCACACTAAAAACTAAATTTCGGGTTTGGAGTTAAGGTTTAAGATTAGGGTTTAGAAAATTTAGGGTATGGTATATTTTTATGGTGTAGGGTGTAGATTTTAGGATTAGAGCTTATAATTTTTTTAAGTATTGGGACATAGAAAGTAATACCGAAAAAAACAAAAAAAAATTGTCCGTAGGTAGCTACTTATCATATAATGTTGAATATATTGAATTGATTTTACTTTATTTTTAAAATTTATATTTTATTTTTTTTATATTAAAATCAAATATTCAAACTATTCTATAATATAGAATATTACATTTAGAAGATATTGCAGATCTGGGTTAATAATTGGACAAGTTGCATGCCCCCAATGAACTGTGAATTTTATTTATATAAATATTCAGATCTAATCGATTATCGATGGAGTAAACGAGGGCTCACATTTCAAAGGTTGAAGATGATAAAGTATGTACTGTATATATTACTGGAATCAGGATCTATATATACACATTGTAAGTCTCCATAATCAGTGCTTCAATTTCTAGAGTAACTTAAGTTCAAAAATATTGCCACAGAATTAATTAATGGCAATCTTACCGGAGAGTAGTTTCAAAGTGCTTGAAGATGCAAGCCATGTATCTCCTCCGCCGGGCTCCGTCCCCACAACCACTCTCCTTCTTACCTTCTCCGACAGAGTGTTCCTCTGTTTTCGGGACAGTTGGATGCAGTACTTGTATTTCTATGATTTCCGATACCCCACTTCCCATTTCATGGAATCCACTCTCCCCAAACTCAAAACATCCCTCTCCCTCACTCTGCAACATTTATTTCCTTTCGCCGGCAACCGTGTTCCCTCCACTTCCTCAAATGCCTTACATTCTCTATACCGAGGGCGACTCCGTTTCGTTTGTCGTCTACGAATCATCAGCCGATTTCAACCATCTTATAGCCGATCATGCACGACACGCCCAAGATGTTCAACCTCTTTTCCCCACATCGCTGCCTGCAGTTGAGAGTAGCTCCGGTGGCTGCATGCAAAAGCCCAACATGGCCATTCAAGTCACCGTGTTTCCCGACGTCGGCATTTCCATAGGCGTTGGTTTCTCCCATGTTCTAGGTGACGGAAGGACAGACGCTCATTTTATGAAATCATGGGCATCCATTCATAAATCTCAAGGGGATTCAACTTGTCTTCACAACAGTTTACCCAGTTTCGACAGGGGATTGGTCAACGATCCTTCAGGCCCCGCGTCCGGAATTTTCATGAAGAACGAAAGAGTTCTCCTGGGCACATCTTCATCTTCCAAAGTTTTCTTCAACAACGTCCGAGTCACTTGTAAAATCAAACGCTCCCACGTTGAATCACTGAAAGATTGGGTGAAGAAAAGGAGCATGGAAGTCAACGGTTCGGAGCCAATAAGGATGTCAACATTTGTGGTAACATGTGCTTACACGTGGGTTTGTTTGGTCAAATTACAACATCATCAGAATCCCTCCGGGGAACTTTCTTATTTCCACTTCTCGGTAGATTGCAGAGGCCACTTAAAATTACCCGATACATACTTCGGGAACTGCGTTTTATTACGTATGACAGCGGCCGTGAAGAGTGAGTTATTAGGGGAAAATGGGATTCTGGTGGCTGCGACTGCAATCCAGGGCAATCCCTCGGCAAGGGCAATAGGAGGTCCGCCCAGCCCCATTCTGCTTAGGGCTATGTTGAAGAAAATTAAAAGTATAGTTCTTAATTTTTATGAGTGTATGAAAAAAAAAACAATCCATTAATGAACATATATATATATATATAGTTGGATAAGTTTCGAGGGCCCTATAACAAGTATTAAAAAAATAAATCGCAAGAGTATGTTCATATGAATAAATATTAGGGGAAAATCAGGCCCCTAATAATAAGTATTAAAAATAATTCAATTTTTAAGTGTATGCTCGTAATAACAAATATTAAAATTATTTTTTTAATACTAGGGACCTATTTTTTCCACTATTTATTATTAGGGTAAACTATACGGGAGACCACCGATCTTTAGGGTTGGTGTCGAAATGACCACCGATCTTTTAAATTCTTCTCTGTTAGATTTTAACGGCTGGTGGCTATATTAGAACCATATAAATAGTTGAGTTGTCATTTTGACAAAATTAAAGATCGGTGGTCATTTCGACACCAACCCTAAAGATCGGTGGTCTCCCGTATAGTTTACCCAATGAGCATACTCTTAAAATTTATTTTTTTCAATACTTGATTATTATAGATATGTATTTAAATAGGGGTATGTAACCGCAACATAGATCGTTATATAGCGGTAGAGACATCATCCAAAACCACAATACATGCAACCGTTATATCTACAATAGCAATGTTATTAAAAATTTTCACAACTGCGATACCCGCAGTGATAGAAATAACTTTCGTTATGTCTGCAACCGTAATAAACGCAACATGACCGAATATACGATCGCAATTACAATTTAAATTTCTAATTTAGGGCCTAATTTTTAAGTTCGCTCTAGGGCCACTAAAATCTCGAGAACAGCATGCTGCAATCGGAAGATAATTCATGGAATTCCAGGAACAGCCGTTCAAGGATGCAGAACCGTCGTGGGCAAAAGTGGTTGAAATAATCAAGATGATCAAAGATAGCGTCTTTGTTACCTCATCGCCGAAATTTGGAGTGTATACATCGGATTTTGGGTGGGGAAGGCCCAGAAAAATAGAGTTCGGTAACATTGCATCGTTCGGGTCTGTTTCTTCGTTCTCGATTTCGGAGAGCAGGGAAGAGGAAAGCGGAGTTGAATTGGGGCATCGCGCTTGGTCCCCATGAATCGGATAGCTTCAACACTATTTTCCACGACGGCTTGTTTTTTATGTAACAAAAGCTGTAACCTGCAAGCTTTATTGCTGTTGGGTTAAGGAAAAAAAATTAATGAATTCCATTGGATCTAGAGAGTCAGATTCGTTCTTGGATCTTCGTTTCCTTTTCTTTCCTTGATTTCATTCTTAATCAACGATTAATTTGTTAGAAGGAAGGCACCTGGCCATAACATTTACTTCAATTAATTTTGTTAC
The DNA here is from genome assembly GCA_019671005.1 of Hibiscus mutabilis. Taxonomy (NCBI): domain Eukaryota; kingdom Viridiplantae; phylum Streptophyta; class Magnoliopsida; order Malvales; family Malvaceae; genus Hibiscus; species Hibiscus mutabilis. The sequence goes on along the minus strand of CM033729.1, from coordinate 5,613,394 downwards.
GTTATTCCTTTTAACCACCGATATTTAATTCTCTTACTAATTAATTCGGATAAAATTTTACAAATATTCATTATGAAGACGACCATTTTAATTCATTTTTTTTCTTTTAATCCTTGTATTTCCAAAGAAAAACAATTTCAAAATAATTAATGAATATTTTACCCTTAATTTATTCTATTACCATTCAAAATAATCTAATAGTATCATTTTTCAACCATCAACATAATATCGTTACGAAAAAAATCTCACATTTCACACTAAATTTTCCTTTCAAACGATTTGTTTTTCAAATTGAATTTTTCCAAACAAGTGAAAACGAAAAGTTTCCACAAATGTCTCAGTTTTAGGGTTTAAAGTTTTCATTTAGGTTTTGCTTAGTAAAGAGGAAAAAAATAGAAAGATGAAAAATTAAAGTGATAGAAAAATGAAAGGATAAAAAAAAATTCGGTGTGCTTGGTTGGGAGGATAGAAAATTAGAAAGAAAATATGTTTCTTTTCTTCCTATTGCTTGGTACGATAAAAAAATTGAGAGGAAAAAATTAAGCTTTGAAAATTATAATTTATTTTTAATTTTTATAATTTAATCAAATATTTTTAATATGATTATTTTTATTCAATTTAGTCCTTAAAAAGTTTTCTTTCATCTAAAATTGACCCATATTTGTTTCTAATTTTTATAATTTAATATAATATTTTTAATATAATTTTATTTTTGTTCAATGTAATCTCTAAATTTTTTCTTTAATTCAAAATTGACCTATATGTATTTTTATTTTTTATAATTGAGTCCAATTTTTAATATGGTTTTATTTTTGTTCAGTTTAGTCCATAAATTTTTTATTTAATCCGAAATTGACCTCTATTTATTTCTAATTTTTATAATTTCGTCTAATATTTTATAATTCAATCTCGAGAGTTTCACTATCAATGCAACATATAATACTCGATACAAACAAATTCAACCCGAATATTGAATGCTACAAATGGCCCATTTGTGGCCTAAAAACTTATTTTAAAAAAATAAGCATATTTGATTACATGAAAGTGAACAACCAACATGAACATAAAGAGGAAACAATTAACTAAAGTCACCCAAGAAAATAAACATTTAAAAACTTAAAAAATAAACGATTTAATGAAATGCATTTTGGTAATTTTACAAGATTTAAACCCAAAAAAATTCAAAACTTAAATAAAAGTTTAATATAAGTAGAAACATCTTATTCCTATGTTTTTATAATAAAAACAAGTTCAAATTGAATTAAATTTAATCGAATCTAGGTTTAGGGACTAAAATGTAAATAATTCACAAGTTGAATTTTAAGTTAAAAATTCCGTTTCAAGTCCGTTTTAGACTAATTAAATCTAACTATACTTAATGGTAAATTCTTGTTGAAATCGAATTTGAAATAGAGTGTTAATTGCAAAAATAAGTATTTTTTGGGTCATTTTGAAAATATTCATAAAGTACAGGGCCAGTTTTTCAAAAAGTGAAATTAAACCTCCCTTTATGAAATTAATATCATCATTAACATATAGACTAAGTTTTAGATTAATCCGAGCTAAAATGAGTCCTTAATTGCAATTATAAAATTAGTGACTAAAACGTAAAGTTTGCAATTATAAGGTATTGGATTAAATTATAAAATACAAATAAATAGAGTTTAATTCCAAATTAAATAAAATTTGAGGGATTAAATTGAACAAAAATAAATCATAGTAAAAGTATTAGATAAAATTATAAAAATTAAAAACAAATATGGGTCAATTTTTTATTAAATAAATATTTTATGGACTAAAGTGAACAAAATATTATTATATTAATAATATTGAATTTGATAATAAAAATTTAAAACAAATAAGGTTAAATTTTACATTAAATAAAATTTTTAGGGACTAAATTGAAAAAAATAAAATCATAATAAAAATATTGGATGAAACTATTTTAAATATAATTTGATAATTTTATTATTAAAGTATGATAGCTTTCATTTTTCTTTCCTATTTTCACCCAATTTTGGAAAGAAAACTATTTGTATGGGAATAAGGGAAACTACTTCCCCTCCTATTTTCTTTCCTTCCAATTTTTCACTCTACCAAGCAACCATTAAATTTATTTTCTTTCCAATTTTCTCTTTCCTCCTTCCTCCCTTTCATTTTCACCCAACCAAGCAAAGCTTTAAGGTTTAGGATTTATAGGTTTAAGTGCATGGTTTGAAATTTAAGATTCATGGTTAGAATTTATGGTAGGGTTAGAATAAAGCGTTCATAGTTTAGGATTTAAGTTTTAGGGTAATACGGTTAAAGATTTAGGTTTTAGCCTATAAAACTTAAATTCTAACTCTAAATCCTAAATTTTAATCACACCCCCTAAATTCAAAGTCTTAATGTTAAAACCTAAATAAAATTTCTAAACCCTAAAATTGAGGCAATTGTAAAAACTTTTTGTTTCAACTGTTTGTGCATATAATAATTATCGGTAATAACAAATGCTTAATTAAGCCTAAACCTCGCAATAATAAGCTGAAAATGACAAAAACAAAGTAAAACAAAAAACAGAGCATTAAAAGCTTAAAAATCATATGGTTTGGTCCAACCTCGCTCCACCTAAGGTGAAAGTTTTTGCCTGGAAACTTGTGTATGGCAGGTTGCCAACCAAAGTGGAGCTTTCTAAACGTGGTGGCTGTGGTCAACTCAATAATCCATTTTATGCCTTCTCTGTAAACAAGCTCCAGAATCGGTAAGCCACCTTTTTTGCCACTGTAACATCTCATGAGCTATTTGACAAAAATTGTGTGGTATTTGGGGAACGTATTTGGTTATGCCTAAAGATGCGCGCAGCTTACTACTCTTTTGGGATGCAGCCTTTTCCGATCACAAGTCTAAATCTGTTTGGTTGCTGGTTTTCTTTAACGTTGCATGGACCGTACGGTTATATAGAAACGATGTTGTATTTAGAGGAGCTTGTGTAGACGTAGACCACCTCTTTGATCTCTCTGCTATTATACTATGTTGGTGGTGCAAAACAAAGTGGCCGAGGGCTACTCCCTCTTTTAATGATATAATTTACTGCCCAAAGTTGTAATACAAGCTTATTCGACGTCGAATAAGTGTTACCTTTTCCGAGCATCACGTCGAATTCGACCATTCAATCTTATTATTGAAAGTGACTGTAGTAATGCTGTCCTGAGGTTACAACCCTCCCCCCGCATACTCCTTTAATCTTGTCGTGTTTACAGGAGTGTGCAGGTTTTACTTGGTCTATTCAATTGATCCCTAGAGAGCTTAATTCACTGGCTGATAACCTGGCAAAAAAGGGCATATCTAGACAGTACGACTTGCTGCAGGTTGATCCTGTTTGATCTCACTTCTCCAGCTGGGCAAGATCGCATTGGTTTGAGGAAATGGATCATGGACTGCTGTATCGTGGTTGTTTGTGAAGTGACTTGGTATGCAACTGTTAACATTGTATGCTTATTATGCATGGGTGTTGGCTGGGTTGATTAATTTTTAGATGAATGTTTTCATTCTATTTCATTAAAGCAATCATGCTACAAACTGTACACAATCCAAAATGACTATACAAGAAAAAAAAGGCTATTTCCATTCTAGTTTCCAAGCTATACAAAATGCAGCATTAGCAGCACCTATCTGATGCAAACTCGTTCCAGAAAGTTTAGATCGAACCATCTCCCGTATCTGTTCAACAATTTCCATGACCGAGGCCTCCCGGTTCTGAAAAAGTCTCCGGTTGCGCTCCTTCCAAATAGAGGCGAGGTAACCATTCCAAGCCAGTCTCATCACAGTAGACCACAAAAATTTACCCTTCAACCTTCTCATAGCCCAAGCTAATTCTTGCTCCCAGCACATTACCTGCCTATGTTGTCCACAAAGCTGTAGGATACAATCCCAAATAGCCATCGAAAAATCACATTCAAAATGATCTCGACTTTCGAGCTCCTTCAAACAAAGACTACACATTCCATCAATATGTAAACCAAAAGAGAAAAGTCTATTTTTGGTGGGTAACCTGTCAAGAGTGGCCATCCAAGAGATAGTAGAGTTCTTAGGGATATGCCCGGAATGCCATACTAGTCTCTCCCAAGGAACCTTTGCCTTTTTTGATCTAATCTCCCTCCAAATCATAGAAATAGAAGATAAAGTGAGCAGCCCCTGAATAGAAATAGCTTGGAATCGAAGCTGAACCAGAGTCCTCCATAACCAGCTATAATTTTGCTTATGAGCTAGCTGCCAAAAAGAGTCCTTTATAATGTAGGAGTGCACCCAAGCTACCCAAATTGATCCCTCCCTAAGCAAGATTTTACGAATCAAAAAGAGCAGGCATGCATGATTCCAACATTGTAAGTCTTTCAATCCAAATCCACCCTCGGACTTAGGGAAACAAATAGATGACCAACTAACCCTTGCTCCTTTAACCGGTTTGTCTTCACCCTTCCAAAAGAAACGAGAGCACAATTGATTTATTCTTTTAAGTACCCCTTCAGGGAGAACCAACTGACAGCTCCAATAGCCTTGAATGCTATATAGTACAGAATGAATAAGTTGAAGTCTTCCAGCGAAAGATGGGGTTTTGGCCTTCCAACTTTGTAATTTTGCTGCGATCTTATCAATAAGAGGAGAACAATCTTGTATAGACAGCTTCTTAGTAGTTAAAGGAATTCCCAAATATCTCACAGGAAGCTTTCCAGACTTAATACCTGTCACCTCCATAATCTGCTGCAAAACTTCCTTCTCAATCTCAGAAGAAAAAATTTCAGATTTTGTTGGATTTAACTGAAGCCCTGAGAGGTGATAAAACCTGTAAGACTTCCCAAACACCCATAATAGAATCTAACGTCCCTTTAGTAAAAATTAAGAGATCGTCTGCAAAACACAAATTTGTAAGTTGCACTCGTGAGCATTTAGGATGGAATTTGAACACTCCAAACTTCGCAGCATTGTCTAGGAGTTTAGACAAAATGTTCATAGAGAGAACGAAGAGGTAAGGTGAAAGGGGGTCCCTTTGTCTCAGTCCCTTACCGCCTTTGGGTTGATTGATTTGTTCTTGTATTGCCTAAAGAAATGCTCTGATGATTGGTGCCTTTGAATGTTACAATATGAGTGATCCATCGGTTACTCGTCTTGATGTTAGGCATTGGTGTGTTGCACTCTTTTCTCTCCACTTAGGTTTAAGGCGGTTTTTTTTAATGAGGCTCACGCCTGTCTTGTTTTGTTTCTCTGCCATCAATAAAGCCATACAATCTTTAAAAAAAAAAAAAGCTTATAAATCCACATGATACTAATTATTATTAAAAACGATTATTGTTTGCTATTCCGGCCACCTACCGGTCATTCAGATTCTCTCACTGATTGTAAATGGAAATCCATTTTAAATAAATAAATAAATACATACAGTAGCACCTTCAAAATTGAAGAAAAAGATGCAAAGATTTAGAATTTTATCACTTGTTTCGGTTGACTCCCGTGTTTCCCTAGTGCCTTGTCCAATGCTGTGTGAAAATTGTCAAATGGAACCAACTCCATCCTATGACAAAAGTAAAGTGAACAACGGTTTTACATACGGGAGAATCGAATAACATAACCGCTAGCAATGTCGAGTATGAGATGATAGAACGTACTCGTATTTCAACTTCCCCTCTTGTGCCAGGCATAGAAGGTAATCGACCATATCTCTGCACTCCTTCGCTTTATCAGCACCTAACCATTTCTGTAGCCAGAATCCTCTCAAGGAAAGGTCCTGCAGATGGATGGAGAACATGCGTTATTTCATAGAAGCCACCATTCTTTATTTCTTGTGAAAAATGAGCAGTACTTGGATTGATGATAACTAACAGTGGCACATCGCTGAGCAACGATATAGAGAAAAGGGCTAATCCTTGGTTACCTTGAAAATGAACGGGGAAGTTGGTACGGTGATAGGCTTTTTGGGCATTCCACCATATGTTACCATAGTTCCTGACTGACTGAAAAATTTTCATTCCTAGGGAAGTTAGAATCTTATGACAGGAAAAATGTCCAAGGTCCTCAACACTTTATAAGGGGACTCTATCCGATCTTAAGAACTTGAGAACCAAAGAAGCGGCATTTCCACCGACGCAGTTCAATCCCAGAGCAAGTTCAGGTATATTTGACTACCATGACAATAACAAATCAAATGAAAAGATGGTTGAACAGACAAAAAATCAATATCTAGCAACTTTAATAACATGAAATCCATATGATGAAGATCAAAGATCTCCTCCACAATAAACTATACTATATCCCGTTAATGATAGATAATACCAGAAGGCTCTTAACATTCTTCACTTCCAGTTGGCTCTCAATAAATACTTCATCGGCACCAAGAGCTTTTAATTTTTCTTTTACTTCATCCGATCCAGCCCTAAAGCAAGCAGACGATGGTAAACAAATATGCACTGGAAAAATTGCACAAATCAAATTAAAAAACCCTAACTGACAAAAAAAGTAGAATGAATTAAATAGTTTAACTAAAAAATGTTTGCAGTCGATGACAGCAACTTCCGCATTAATAAAATATCCAAGTGCAATGAGAAAAGGCACTCAGATATCTACAAGAAGCTAAGTACAGCACCTGTCCCGGATAATGTTAATGCAGCTGGATTACGCATTGCCCCACAATGCTGGTGGCCCCATTTTGAACGATGGAATCCCCTGTCCGTACAAGAATAATCAAGAAGAGCATGTGATAGAGGCTTGAACATTGTTAAATACCACATCTACAGTAGTACCTGCGCTTAAAGTTCTGAAATCTTCAAGCATCCTTAAAGCAGTCAAAGGATTAACAGTAATGGTGGCAGCATATTCAATCGGTGAATCTTTACTGATTTTATGCCATGTATCATGGCCTTTGACTACATAAGTTTGCCATGTTCCTGACAATAATTTTCAATTGACCTTTAGCATTCAAGAAGAATGACAATCAGCCTAAAAGTTCATCCTTCCATTATTTGGCATACAAATGAGAAAAACGAAAGGAATTTCAACAAATTTTGTAACATTGAAGATGGGATGTTGAAAAAAATGTAAGAATCTTCAACAAATATAAGTGAGAAAACTGAAAATCCAAGAGCTTGCAAGTTTCAACTACTAAAAAGTAGAAATTGCCTTTCCTAATTATTTTTTAATCCAATAGATTCAACCACATCTCCGGTGTTAAATCTCCTACACTAAGTGCAATAGCACCCACTAGCCATTCTAAACTTCTTTTAACAGAAATTTGTTTCACATTCCAACTTAAAAGTGCTTTGAGCATGAACTTCAGCACTTGAAATTGAAGATACATAACCACCAAAACATGTTGGATTACCAATTACTAAACACAAGGCACTCGAAGTAAAAATAACAATGGCATAGCAGAAGGTGCAAAGAACAAACCAGAGGAGGGTGGAGATGGAATGACCAAATCACCCGGTGAGAGACCCTTAACTGCAGAACCAACGGAATATACTTCCCCAACACCTTCATAGCCTCCAACTGCGGGCACTTGTGGCCTCACAGGGTATACTCCTATACATCAAAAAAATCACTTTTTATTTACAAATGTTCATCAAAAATACATATGAACTTTGATCTTGTGCAACTGCATAAATGAAATTTTGATTCGATTCAATTTTCACATACCACTACAACCATTTTACCTTCACATAGATGTATCTATTCATTTTTAAAAGTGTATAATTGAATTAAAAGCAAAGTTTCATGGTAAAACTAAACCAAAATCAAATTTTCATGCGTATAATTATCCCATATCCATGTTCATGTACGACGTTAACTCAAAGTTGTGTAATTTTGAGATTTATCCTCATTACTACATAAACTAAAATTACCCAATTCAAGTAATCAAAAATCAAGATTTCTTAATCAACAGAACAAAAAACCAAGATGGAAAAGAAAGCACAAACCTTCAATACGATTAATATCAGAGGGATTAATGGGAACAGCCAACATTTTAACGCAAACTTGATTCCCCTTCACTTCTATTGGGGATAGCTCTACCATTCTATATCAACACAACAATAAGCAATAAAAAAAGGGGAAATAATAACTAAATTTGTAAATTTGGACCTGGTGACGGAGTCAGGTGGGCCATGGTGCTCGTAGACGACTGCTTTGGAAGGCGGAGACATGATGGTCGACAACGCCCTCACGGTTTGGGCCTTGGGAAAACTCCCGGAGCGACTCTGGTTTAGACTCCATAGTCCGGCGCTCACTGCTTTTAGGGTTATTGATCTTGCCATTGCAATATCCAAGCTACTAAAGAAAGCTAATTTTGGCTGGAAATGTGTATAGGTATATCATCCAGAAGAGTCCACTCCAAGGTTCCAGGCAGTTGAAAAGGGCGATGCCGGCGAGGAATTCAAAAGCCTGTTGACAATCCAACACGGACCCAATTCTTCACCCTGCTGACAAATGGGCTAACAGGGTAACCCATCTCAAATTCTGAGACCATTCTCTTCACCCTGCTCTCAACTGGGCTCAGCTTAGTTTAGTTGAATTTAATTTTTTTAATAAAAGAAATTTGAATTGAATTGAGTTTGATAAATTAATTTAAATTAAAATAAATTTATGTTATTTGAATTTTTTTTTAAATCACAAATTATTAGGAACATGAGACATGCGATTATACACAAAAACATTTAATAAGAATTCAACAAATGGTTCTAGTAGAAAAGATGATGATGTCTATTCTAAGATATCAGATTCAAATCGTTTTGTCTAATTGTCAATGTATGAATAGATATTACTTTGTAATTAGCTTAAGACTATTTAAAAAAACTACGTGGAAACGGTGAAGGAGTTCTCCTCCCGCTGTATGATTCAGTAAGTAAAATTAGATAAATGCTGAAAAAAAAACATATAACTTGTTGATTTGTTTGAACTGAAAATTACACGTGTGGAGAGACATCATCGAGAGAAAACAGCATGAACATCCACTGCATGATGAGACTCATTTCAATGATTTACTGAATTGTGGGTGACTGACATATTGTTTGCTTTTCTCTGAGCTTGTTGGAGTAATTTCAGATTTTTCCTGCTTACATCCAGAGAGAGTGAGTGTGACTCATTTCATGTGTCCCTTGGGGTAAAAAAACAAATCATTCAAAAGAAATGAGCTATCATGATTCCTTTTTCAGTTGTAACTCACTGATTTCACCCTCTCTGCAATTCCCCACTGATATTATCATTGAGTTATTTCTTTCTGATGGAACTACTCTGCAACAATCCCTCCTTGGTGACTGCAAAATAACAAAAAATGAACATTAGGGTTCATGTTTGTAATTGTAATGCCATTCATACTTTTTCTTTGCTCTAATCCTTGTTTTAGTCCCTCAAAAAAGAACAAATTATTGTACCTTTTGCCATCGTCGATCATCCCGTTTCTTTATGATGATGACGGAATCGAGTTTCTCAGGGGAGGCCATTCGCCAACGGCAGGGACGGCTCCTAATTTTATGACGGTAGTAAATGCTGATCGTTTGCCTCTTAGGACGATCAAACTTAACCTTTCTCATATAGAAAATGAAGGGCTTTTGGCAGGGGTGCCTTTCAACAGGCCTGGTGTTGAATGCGTAAGCAGTGTAATCGGCTCCCTTGTACCAATTGATAAAAGTTCTCGACGGCATCTCGAGTCGACCAATACTGATTCGAGTCATAGCATATCGATTGTTGCATCAAACTGGCCGAGTCCTTTTCAGCAGCTTCGAGCAGGTGCTCGATTGCTTTGGCTCGTTTCATCCTGGGGAAGATAGGTTCCACTACATCTAGGTGGTGAAGTGATACCAATGGAGTCACCGGGTGGGCTCCCAACAGCCCCATCAAATCTCCATACACATCGTACTGTAGAAAACACAAGGTCAAAACAATTTACCTTTCCTTAAAAATTCTTGGATGAGTATCAAGACGAGCTTCAAATCATATGTTTTAGACTTTCAAACTAGGTCTATTCAAGAATGTTTCATATATTTTCATTGGTCAAATTTTGATTTTAGTCTCTTCATTACATTCAATTAGTTATATCAAACTAAAGTACATTGTACTATTGATGTTATATTTTAATCCAATCATAAAAATATCCCATTAGTAAGTTTATGAGACTTTCTTTTAAAATCCCAAAGACCTGAAGTTCTCTTTTAAAATGTGAAATTGAGTTTTCAATATAGTTATTTTCTAAAAATTTAGCCAAGCCTATGTTTTAGACATTTAAAAAAAAAATAATGCACGAAAACTTTCAGGTTAAATTATATTTTATGTCCTTTATTGTATTTAAATTTGAGATTAGTCCCTATACTTAAATTAGGGTGCCTTAAGGGAAAAAATCACATAAGTATTTTAACTGGAATAGTTAATGGTGTTACCTTTTTGGACTAGCTAATAAAGGGAACAAAAATATTAGTTACAATTACTAATTAAAACTTCAACTTAAGTATAGTTACAAGGACTAAATCTTCAAAATTAAGGTGTCAAATTAAGGTATAGAGACTAAGGTCTTGTTTAGAAATTAGCGAATAGCTATTAACGAAAACATTAGTTGATAGTTAATTGCATTAGCTGATTTGACTAACAAATTGTATTAGATGATTGTATAAAATTGTTTGATAAAATTAACTGATAGCTAATAGCTGTTTGATTATTTAAACATGCAAAATGACACATTAGGGCATGATTATATTCGATACTTGTTTGAATAGTTTATTAATTATCAATATTTTGTATCTATTAATATTAATTATATTATAAAAATAATTTTTTAATATAACATTACCAAACATATTTGAATGATCTATATATTAATTTATTATTTATATAATTATTTTTAATACAATTTAATTAATTATTAAATTCAAATGCAAATATAAATGTGTGAGAATTAAAAGAAAAAAATAAAAAGTATTAGTTTACAAATGTCACAATGTAAATACATGAGGGTTTTTTAATTAAAATAAAAAGGTTAAATTTATGTTATTTAGAGATTTTTTATAATTATTAAGGGTAAAAGGGTCTTTGTAACTCTTATGTCAAAATTTCTAATTTCAAAAAGCTCTTATTAGTAGCTTTTTCAAAATTAGAGGTTTTACTCCAATCTGTTATTCACCAAATACTCAAATTAACTGATTTGACCGGTCAAACCTCTAATTTTAACTCAAACTTTTAATTTTAGCTCAAACCGCTATTTACCAAACATGGACTAAATCTCATAATTGATCATAATAAAGGGAACAAAACCATGATTTGACCAAACTGTGTTAGTGATTTAGACTAAGGCATACAAAAAATAATAGTTAAAACTTAAAAGGACTAAAAATTCAAGTTAAGTATAGTATAGGGACCAAAACCATAATTTTACGTGAATCCATTCAAGAAGTAATTTTATTACCTGATGGAAACCAAGTTCCCTGGTGAGTGGCACTCCAAGCTCCGCCATGCAAGCCTGAATCCTATCATCACTGCCATACAATGCCGGATACCGTTGGATGCATTTATCTTGCATCTTCGACAATTCTTTAGCCAACGGATAGCTTATTGCGAACCCACCACCTCCAAATGCCATAGCATACGAAAAGAATATGTTCTGAATATGGCACTCCGACGCACTCCCGATGTAATAAAACTGCGTGTGGTCGTATTTTGAAAGCACCCGCACCACGTTGTCGACGATAAACATCGTGTCGTCGTCCCCCATCACGAACCACCTCACATCCTTCATCCCCAGCTTAAGTGTCTCGGAAACCACACGAGTAATCCTCAATGCCGAACGGGACCCTTGGATGTTCGTGTACTTGAACCTTGAAGTGTCTTGAGAGATCCTAATCTGGGGCAAATTTTCATTTTTATAGGTCTTCACTTTCTTATCCACCCACACTGCACCCCTAGTTTCATTCTGCCTCCACCATGCTTTGATGTACTCTTTCCGAGTTTCCCACAAGTTCGACGACGCCGCTATCCCGAACACGATGTGTTCGAGCTCGGTGTCGAAGCGGTGGTAGTGTCCGGTTGGTTGGACGGTCTCTACCGGTGCTGGCTTTGTTTCTGCCAGTACAATATTGGACGACGATGATGAAGAAGAATTGGTGGTGGAAGAATGGTTTGAGGGTGAATCGAGTTTGGTGGAGAGATTTGCGTAATTATTGTCACGGTCGGTGTTGCTCGACAAGAGGTTTGAGTATAGGATGTAGAAACACATCATGGTGAAGAAGAAGTAAATGAGTGAGCGTTTATAGTTGTGTTGTGGGTACCGCGTTGCTGGAGAGAGCTCATTTGTTCTTACAATTTGTTTATTGGTTTTTGTGATTGTTTTGTTCTTTGCATTTGATGTTGTTGTTGACGGCGGCGGCGGCGGTGGTCTGTGTCACTGTCTGGCGTGGTGTTTATGTTTCCCATGTGTTTCGGTTGAAGGCTTGGTTATAGGAATTAGCTTGGACTGAGGATTGTTCGGATCTGCAGATACGAATTGAACGTGTCAATTTTATAGCAAAAATATAAAAAGTTTTCATTAGTTTCATTGCTTTTTTTTCGAGTATTTAATTTATTATACATTGAAAATGTTATGCTGAACCGCAACCAAAAAGTAGCCAGATTTCCATTTGTTTGATGCCTTGCCTTCCATAACCATTGATATATTATAGGTGCAGAAAGAGAAATTCTTGAGATGTTGGACCACCCTTTTCTTCCAGCATTATATGCAACATTTCAGGTTTGTCAAATGATGGTTTAACATTAGATGCTTTAATGTTCAGTATCAAGAAACTTTTGGACCCACAACCAAAGAAGGTCATGAAGGAAGATGATCTGAATATCTCCATGTATCGTTGATTGCATAGAGATCCGAAAAGCAGATTAGGTTCACATGACAACTAATTTTAAAACTTGATTCAAAACTAACTCAGACTCGTCCAATCCACAGGTATACTAACCTACCACATAGTACAACATAGTGATTACGGGCTTATTTTTCTTTCTTTTTTTATATATTTTGCTTTCCAAACTAATTTTTTCACTTAAAATTTTTTAAAAACAACTAAAAACACTTAATTTTTAAGTGTCAAAACCTTATTTTTACCCTCAACTTTGATTTTCCCACCACAACCAAAAATAAAATGGTAAACTGATGTTACTATTTGTTGAACCCATCCCAAATTGAAAAGGGAGGTAAAGCAGTGGACCTGATTAGTTATTTGGGTAGACGTCCCTAGATTGTTATGCTCCGTAATAATTTGGCATACATTTAATTAAATAATTATTTTAATATTTATTTTTAAAATTAATTTAACTCTTAACGTTTTATTTTGATTCAAAATAGCCCTTATGTGAATAAAAATTATTAGTCAACTGACAATAAAAAACTTGAAATGACTTAACAAAATAACGCGCCAAAAGAAGAAAAAAATATTTTATATTTCGTATAATTTTATAAAAATATTTTTTGACTAATGTGTCATTATGTAAAATTGATATATTTGTCTATATGATACTGCTATTACGACGCGCATTGTCATGTAAGTTTGTCACATTTCAAGCTGTTTATTGTCAGATGATTGACAATTTTCATTCGCATAAAAAAAATTTGACTCAAAATAAAACGTTAAGAATTAAATAAATTTAAAAAAAATAAAGATTAAAATAATTATTTAATAAAAAATTAGGGAGTTTTTTGACTAATAATTTTTCTGAAGCGTACTTCATTTCTCGAACTGTTTTGAACGCATTGTGCCCCCATCTTTGCCATACACCACGGTCCTACATGTCCCTTGTATTGATGACAGTGACATTTATTGTGAAAAAGAATGACAATCTGAACTCTAAAGTCTAAACTAACTCATATATGTGTTAAAATCAATGTTATAACCCACCAAAAAAACTCATACCAGTTTAACAAAAAAAAAAAACAATTTCAATGTTATGATAAATGAAATTTGTCCATGTGATAAATATTTTTGTATCGTTTAAACAGGTTTCGAATTTAAGGTCTTGTGTGAATGTAAAAAAATACGTTGAAAACTTAAGCCACTAAAATAAAAAGTATGACGCAAATCAGTCTAATTTAATTAAAATAAAACCTTAAAAAACCGAGAGTACAACAAGAAAATAGTATTATCATTTTTTACACTTCATATTCCTAAATTTCACCACTTCAATGTATAGTTTGAGGTGGACACTCACCTTAGAATATATGTACCAAGTGAAACAATGGCCGACAAGCTCATTCACCCTCTTTGTTTTTTTTTTTTTTTATCTTTATCAAAAGCGTATAATGGATTTTGAAAATCGGGGGTTCTTTTTAGAATTATTTGTGCTTTTAAGATTTTTTTTGTAAAATGGTTTTTTTTTTTTACTTTTATTGCACATAGCATGTTACGATTAGAAAAAGTGTTTTTTTAACAAAAACAATAAAAGATTAAAATGTTAAACATAATAACAGTACAAGATAAACTAAGAAAAATCTATTTTTGTTTAAAATCTCTTTATATGAAATAAACCACAATGAATCTATATATCTACCGACTACAACATTTAGGAGGAACGCAATTCAGAAGACAAGTGAAATGATTGTAGTATTATAGCAGCTTACTGTTTTTTTTAATAATATACAACATTTTATCAAAAAAACTCCGAAGTACCCAAGGAAAAGTGGCAGAGGGCATGTGCGACCCATTCTCATCAACAGAACCAACAGGACTAGCCAAAGGGAATCATACGTTTGATCCACTGACCACATAAAGATGACATAAAGTTGTAAGGCAAAATAAATTGAATGAAAAAGCCATATGTCACGGTTTCACTGCAACAGTACATATACCTTTCATTAGCCTTGGACCATCTTTGCATTAAAACACCTAATTCTGGACTTATGTAATTGGAATGATGGCAGCCCAACAGCAGACAAGGTTCTATTGAGGCCCAAAATACAAGAGTGAACAGTAAAAAAAATACGAAAAATTATTAAATGAACTCGACTCATCACGTCATTTATGGTCTCAGTCAATAAAGTCCATCTATCTCATTTTTTTCAAAGTAAAGCTTCACCTCTTTCTTATCTGTTAATAAAGAGTGAATAGTTATTGAATGGTTATTTTGAAATGGATAAACTTTATTAGTTAAAACTACAAATAATGTGGTAAATTGAGTTTATTTGATAATTTCTCGGGTGAAAAGGGATATAGATGATATAAATATTAAACAATGAAGATTAAAAAACAAAAAACATAAACAAAATTGAACAAGCAACAACGGTGAAATTGAAGTGAGGCAAAAATATCAGATGAAGACAATGATAGAACGAATCAATTAAGCCAATCAGAGCAATGAAGTTTCATGAAGAAGAAAAAAAAACTGTGTTTTTCAGTTTTTAGGTTAATCAGCGGGTCCCATAATCAATCACACAAGTCCAGTGCTCACATGTGCGGTCAGTACTCAATACTAATCTCTCCCTCCATTTCACTTAAAACACAGAAAAATCGTTTTTCTAATGTTTTATGCAGATGGAATAAAAACATAATTAGCTTAAGCATTTCCCCTTGGTTACATTTACAATACAACACCTCTTTTTGCCATTTGCTTTGCTTTTACAAAGCGCGCGCACACGCTCTCTCTCACTGAAATCTCAGATCCAAAGCCTTGCATTTCTTGGATTCTTTCTCTCTCCCTCTCCATATTTTCCCAAGAAAACTCTGCTTCTATCTCTACTTTCCCAGGAAAAAAGTGCTTACCTCTGCAAGAAAATCCCCACTTCATTCCCAGGGCTGCCTTCTTGGCAATAAATCAATCATCTTTTCTTGATTCTGAGAAAACCCAGTTTTTGTTCTTTGATACTCCTTTCAAAAAGCTTCTTCTTTTATTTTTTTTTAATAATCAATGGAATCAAGATAGTCCCCCTCCCCTCTTGAATCAAAGCTAATCCCAGCTTGTTGACATTATTTATTGAAAAAAAGGGTTTATTTTTCTTCTTATTTCAATGGCTTCAAGAGAAGTATCAGCAATGATTAAACAAGGGTTTATTTCAGACCCGACACTCTCTTTATCTTTCTCTCCATCAAGAACAAATCTCCCGAGGCTCTATTCCCCTTCCTCTTCGCCCCCGCCTCCTCCATCTGAGTCAACTCGGCCGACTCTGAACAACCCCACCCTCTTCGAGATGATGTCTGAGGAAAACCTCCGTGGCTCCAAAACCATGGAGGAATCTCGCAGAAGGACCCAACGCCGAGTTGCCAAATTCCTATCTGAACTCAACGCCTATAGCTTCAAGAACGGGGGGCTTGGACCGAGTGATGTAAGGCTCACGGTAGTCTCTAGAGATGGCCAGAGAGTGTCTATGGATGTGCACAGGAGAGTTTTGTCTGAGAAAAGTAGGTTCTTTGCCGACAACTTGAGTCAAAGGAGAGAAAAAGGAGTCTCTCACACGGTGGAAATCAGTGAATGTGATGATGTCGAGGTTTATGTGGAAACTGTTGTTTTGATGTATTGTGATGATTTGAAGAGGAGATTGATTGGTGAAAATGTTACCAAAGTCTTGGCTTTGCTTCAGGTATAATAATTCTAAATTCTAATGAAATTTTGCTTTTACTATATGTTTTTCACAGTTCATACAATGTTTAGCCAATTAGAAATTCTGGGTATTTCTTTAAGTTTGATTTTATTATAGACTGGTTTGAAATGGACGTCTGTTTATTTTTGCCAATCTTTTCTTTCCATTTGAAGCAAAGCTCAGTAATTTATATATGCCGTGTATCTGTTATGTGTCTGACCACAATTTAGCTATTTATGCCGGATATGTATATTTATATGTATGTATTGTTTTCCATTTTCTTGCATCTATTCTTCTTTCTGCAGAAGTGAGGGAATTTGTAATATTATCAATGTCTGTTGTTTCAGGTATCTGCGGCCATTATGTTTGATGCAGGGATTACTTCTTGTTTGGAATATTTGGAGGCTGTCCCGTGGTCCGAGGATGAAGAGGAAAAGGTTGTATCGCATCTCAGCCAACTCGAGCTTCATGGCTCGATTCCGGAAGTTCTTCAGAGAGTATCATCTGATTCTGAACCATCTACTTCCGCAGGATCGGATGGCATCCTTATGAACCTTCTCGGTGGTGTTCTTCAAGCCAAGGATGATAAAGCGCGTCGAGAAATGAAAATACTTATTTCACGGCTGCTTAGAGAAGATTCGGTGGATGACGACAATCGGTTCGATGTCTCAAAAGATACCCTTTATCATCTCTGTCACAGATGTCTTAGCTCTCTAGTTCTCTGCTTATCTGAAGCTATAGGAACTGACAGTAGTAAGCGAGACCGAGGAGTTTTAATGGCTGAAATAGCTCGAGAAGCCGACAATTTGCAGTGGATTGTTGATATTCTAATTGAAAAGAGAATGGCGAATGACTTTGTGAAACTGTGGGCGGATCAAAGGGAACTTGCAGAGCTTCATTCGAAGATCCCTACCATGTACCGGCATGAAATCAGTAGAATCACTGCTCAACTCTGTATTGCAATAGGTAGGGGAAACATCTTGGTTCCGAAAGAGAGCCGGTTCTCGCTGCTGTCGACATGGCTGGACGCACTGTATGAAGATTTCGGGTGGATGAGAAGGGCTTATAAATCAGTAGACAAGAAACTAGTCGAAGATGGGCTGAGTCAGACGATTCTTACGCTGTCGTTGAAGCAACAACAGGTTATTTTGCTGAATTGGTTCGACCGGTTTCTGAACAAAGGGGACGACTGTCCCAATATCCAGAGAGCATTCGAAGTTTGGTGGAGAAGAGCTTTCATTAGACAATACACGGATGTGGAAGATGGTTCACAGTTGCAAATAACTGTCTGCAGTTATCCAACCTGAAACATGTCAAACTAGTGTATACACATAAACTGATATTTTTTTTTATAATTTGTCAGCCTATTATCTCCATTCCTTTTGGATTTCCATCAATTGTGATCAAATGAGGATTATTTTGTTCTTGAAAGTTGAAACAACGTTAATCTTCTACTCATGGGCATGGTTAGACTGACCGGACTTGCATATTCGGTCGATTAATTGAGTTGAATCGGACCTGTACTTTTTAAGAGAAGGTGCAAGGCAGACTACATGGAAACACAGGTTTTTCATTTTGTCGTCAAAGTTTTCTATATGTGGAGATGAAAGAAAATTAAAAATGCTTGAATTTCAAAAGAAAATGCTATTACTAGCATCTTCAGCTATTCTTTCAAAATTTAGCAACTCATAAACCTTCGAGTCACTGGGTTAATCAAAATGCTTGCAGTTGGAGGTTGTTGACCCAAGCCTGGTTGTTCTCTTGCAAACCTGACAGTCCGATTGAAACTCGTTACCATTCGAGAAAACAATGAGCGGCAGCTGGAATGTTGGTGTGACAGTTTGGAGACTTGATCAAATTTTTTAAATTTTCTATAGGTCTAATCAAAATTTTTGATTTGAGAATTTAATGAGATTGTTTTTAAAAAGCTGAAGGGTCTAATTAAAATTTTTAAAAAATGTCTTAACAAAAAATTTAACCATTTTAAAGAGTTTAATTAATTTTTGTGAGCTTATTATCTTAGTACAGCATGATCACTATAGTTGCGCATGTATTACTATAAGACTTTGTGATTTCTAGTATGTAAACTATTTTACGATATTTCTCTATAATTTATTTATTATTTTTAGTGCTATTTTAACCGTGTAACTCCACTTTTGTAAATATGTTTTGAACTCGAATTTTAAGTCTTGTGATTTAGTTATTTGTTTTGAATCTATTTTCGAATTAACTTTTTGTTGGGTTGTTTCGGACAAAAATTCATGGTCCCTTTTCGGTGCCCCTTTATATATTTCAACATTAAAAAAATTAAATCTAAGCCTTAATCTTAAATTTTAAATCTTGAACCATAAATCCTAAAAACTATACCTTACCTCTAATTCCTTAAACTCTAACCATAGACCCTAACCTTAAACCTTAACACTAAATCTATTTTTTTTAGTGTGGGGCATAAATAAGAGCACCGAAAAGAACATGATTTCTACTATGTTCTAGCAGTCAAAATGTAATACGGATCTACTGGATCTTTCAGGTCGAGTTCGGAGTGTTGCATCATCTCACACACATTGAATGAATCATTTAACATCTTAAATGTAAGTAATATATTACCTTTAACTCGAACAACAAAAGAAATCTTTCCAAGCTTCCTCAAAATTTCTCTTTATCTCTTTCTTGAGAAATCTCTCCAAATTCGTTGGGAGCTTGAATCCACAAAACTAAAATCAGTTAGATGAAAAGATTAAACTTAAAATATGAGATGAAATGAGACAGCTTATGAAAATCAACGTAGCTTACAACCCCAATTGCTTGCTTTTAAACTCCATTTGATAACCAAAAGATGATGGAGAAAAGGAGGAAGGAGAGGTGATGATAGGAAGGAAGTAGAATTTAGGGACAATAGAAAATGGAGTGGGCTGCATAAGTCATAATAATAAATGTTTCAACCTTCTTTCTACATAAAATCCTGTTAAAAAGGAAAAATTATTAGATGGGTCTGGCTCACCATGTCATCCATGGTCTCATCCAATAATAATTTTTCATCTCATTTTTTTCAAGGTGAATCTTCATCTCTTTCCTACGTGTCATTAAATGAATGAATCTCATTGAATGAGACCATTGATAACGTGGTGAGCCGGGACCATGTAATAATTTCTCGTTAAAAAGAGAGTACAAAATTGTATTTGGAGGAGAAATGGTTAAATTGGCTTTTGGTCCCTCAATTATTAAGCTTCTAAAAGGTGCCCAACATCCCTTGGGCTAAAGAAAAAGAATAGGCATAGATCAAACATCAAAGCCCAACAAGTCTAAACCTCACCCAAATATTCAAATAATTTAGACCCAAGACTCAACCTGCTAACCCGAAACTCAGTTGTTATTGTAACACCCTAATCATTATTCTATAATAAATACCAATTAGAGTATCACACAATTTTTTTATATCACGTAAAAATCATTTACCGAATTTTTATCCTATCGAATTAAGTCCGATTTTAGGCAGCAACTTAACAATTCTTATCTATAAAGTACATAGATTATAACTGCCTAAAATAAAATTCTACCCGATTGCTTAATTTATCTCTATTTGGTTATTACCCGATTTTAATTATAATATGAATACTCATCATCTACTATAAACATAAACTAGTCTATATTTTTATTACAAACCATATATATAAACTAGTATGTAACCAACAAATTTTAATATTTGCATGCCAACTAGAAACATCAAAATACATCAAAGGATGTTATTACTGATACCGTTTATATACTCCAGATAGTAGGATGCCCGCTCCTTACTCCGATTCTTGTCTTTTACCTACGCGTGAAAACCATCACACGCTAAGTATATACTTAGTGAGGCAACAATAATATCCAATTCAAATAACATAACAAAATTATAATAATATGTAACCATTTTCATGCATTATAAATCACTAGATATAACTTACCATCATGTCAATCATACATAAATATGATATAAACCGTATATATACATTTTCTTACCAATATACTTGCCATAATTTTAAGAGTGTACATACTCTTTAAACCGTTTATCAAATATTTACCGATTTCATAACCTGGCTTCATAGCCCAAATATAGACCTATGAGGACCCTGGGTACACGAGTCTAATATGCACCGAAGTGCTTCCCACACATTTATAAGGTTGTGCTTACCATACACTGAGTGTCCTTTATATACACTATAGTGCTATCACGATTATGCAGCGTGCTGCTGGACTCTATGGCATCCAACTATACCATGTCCCTCAATGACTTACTTGGGCATATTTAGCGTATTTATTCCATCCATGGTAATGTATACTAATATAATTGAATATTGGGCAGTTCATACCCGAAATAACATTCATAGCATACCACCATCAATAACTAGTGATCAATGCATTTGTTTTCAACCTTTGACATAAATATCATGCTAGTATATAAATAAGGTAGACTCATCACAAGTCTTACCGTCGATGTATAAAACATCCATGCATCATGTTATGTATGCATTGCACTCACCTGATGCCTCACTAGAATTCTTACTACCGATTTAACCTTATTCTCGAACTTTTTCCTTGTTTTTAGACTTGCTTACAAAACAATCTTGATCACGTTCACGATCTATAAAACAATCGTTTCCCAAACACATACATTTCAAAGTGTATGTTAGTATCATTCTAACAATAGCACATATTAGGAATAAAATTCCTAAAAATAACCATAAAGTGAATTCTTTTAGAATTCACCTCAAGTTTCCAAATTATTCAAAATGGTCCATTGCCATTAACTTCAAGCACTAAACAACATATCCAAGTATTCCAAAATAATTTCATGCTTAATACATAGCTTTCTAACTAATTTCCATTCCAATCCCATATTTTCCTTAATTTTCCATTTGATCCCCAACACTTTGAAAACTTCCAAAATGATCCAATTGAATCTTCTAACATCAATTTTCAGCATAATATCTCAACTTTTCAACATTTTTACCTTAGTCCTTAAATTTCTCAAAATATGCGAAAAGGTCCCTAGAACCTAAAAAAGTTCCAAATTGGTCCAAACAACATTCTAATCCTTGTAACATCATTTTCCCATCATTTATAACCGTAGGAAATTTTTTCAAAATTTTCCCTAATTTCTTCCTAAATGCCGAATTTGAAGGGTTTCTACATCCAAAATTTTCAACTTGATTCAAGCATGAATTCAACTTCTAAACCTCATTTCCAAGCTTCTAAAATCATTCTCATATCAAAATCAATCCAAATTCAACTTTCTATCAAAACCTTAACTTCAAACAAATTAGGATTTATCAACCTCCAAGTAGTTTTAATCATCATACAAGCTTGGATATAATTCTACAACAACAACTACATCAAAATCTCATCTTAAAACATCATATATAAACATCCCTTTCATCCATCAAATTCACAAAACTAGGGTTTCAAGCAAGGAAAGCATGAACAAATGGTACCAAAAGATAGAGAATTTCATGGAGATCAATTTCTTATTTCATGCTTTCATCTAAAATCCAAGTAAATAAGCTTGAAAATCAAAATAAAAATTTTCCCCTAACCTCAAGAAGTGTTCAAACACTAGGAGAAAGATGATAAGAAACCTTGAATTTTCTTTTCTTTTTAATTTAGCCATTTGTCATCTAATATAATTAAAATAAATTTAAAATTCATTTTAATGTCTAATGACCTTTTTACCCTTGAAATCCAATGCTCCATATCATGCCACATGTTTACCTACCAATCAAAAGGTCCAAAACAATCCAAGGAGTTAGTGATTACCAACTTTACCCTTGAAATTTCTCAAAATTACCATCTTGCCATTTTTCATCCAACGGTTCATATTTAACATGGAAATCTACTTTGAATCCAATGGTCCATATTAAATCTTACCATTTTAAGACATGTAAATGACATTTTTAACCTTGCCTTATCATCCTTTAAAATATCTTGAATATTCAATTCGATCCAATTATCCGAATATTTTTCCAAACTTTATCGCTTTATAGCCAAAAATACAAGCTCCGTACGAAAAATCAGGGTAACATGAAAATGTCACTATTGGGGGTGAACTATTCCTTTACGGGACTAAAATACATAACTTTTGAAAATTACAATTTAGTCCCTAAACTTTTCCAAAGTTTATACTTTGACCACCAAACTTTCAAAATTTTTATTTTAGTCACTAACAAAAAATTTAGGATATTACAGTTATAAAATGAAACTCCAGAGTTAAAGTGTTTTAAAAATTAGGGATCAAAGTGGTAAATTTGTAAAACATTAGGGAGATATTTTGAGATTATGTCCGATATTTTCTAATGTTTAAAGTTTTTAAGAGTTATATTTTTTATATATAAGTTGTGTAAATTTTAAATCAAATTCTAAATCATAAACTCTAAAACTAGCAAACTTGTATAACCACATGTGTATCATAATATTTTTCCTTTTTAGTGAAAAATATTTGGGGTAAACTACACAGATGACCACTTAACTATGAGGTTGGTGTCAATTTGACCACTATACTCTCAATTTTGGCAATTTTACCACATAACTATTTAATTGGTTCGAATTAAGCCACCAACTGTTAAAAAAACGGAGAGGCTAACGTGGCTGTTAAATAAAACTGGTATAATTACACATTTGATCCTCGTTATTTACACAATCTATCAATTTGGTCCCAATTTATTTTAATTTTAATTTAATTAATTTATTTTCCTCCTCCAATCAGGTGGTGACACATGTTACCTGATTGGAGAATGGAAAATGGAAGTAAATAAAATAACCCTTGGTAAATTCGAACCAGGATCCCTTAGTGCAAATGGAGTGTGTTTGCTTGTAACGCCCCGGTTTTGGGTCTAGTTATTTTGGGGTTTGTTTTAAGGGTTCGATGGACTGGTATTACGAATTCGAGTCGGTTTCAGAATTAAATTGGATTAAATATTTTTTAAGGTGATAAAAATATGGAAAATGTTATAAAATTATTATTTAATATATTAATGGTTGTGGTGAAATCAATTTTGTAAAATGAGTTTTGGAAATCAGACATTTTGGACTAGTGACCAAAATGTAAACTTTGAAAACTGTTTTTAGTGGCTGTTTTGTAAAGAGCCAAAACTTTGAATCTTTAAGGATCTAATTGCCAAAAAGTCTAATCTCAGACTTTATCCCTTAATTGGCTATTTTAAAAAGTGTTTTAGAAAATAGAAATAGGTTGGGGAGAATTAATTTGATAATTAAATCTTTAAAACAAAAATCACGTAACTAACTTTCTCTCAAAATATTTTTTCTCAAAATCTCTCCAGCCAAACATCACTATCTTTTTCTAAATCTTCAGGTAAATCTTTCTTTTCTTAAATCTTTTGTTTTCAAATGATTTCTTGTTGATTGTTTATCAAAACCTTATTGATTTAACTTTGTTTTCTCATGTAAATCATCCAATTAATGGAGAAAGTATTCATTAGAGGTAATGTTCATTCTTCTCCTCTAATGAAAGGTTCTTTACTGAAATTTCTAAGTTGTTGATTCTTTACAATTGTTTTCTAATGTGTTTTTGGTAGTTTAATTAAGTAAAATTGGATTAATTGTGTTTTGATTGATGGAATTGATATATTTTCGAATTGGATCTATTTTGTTGGGTTCTTGATCAGATTAGATCATGATTTTAGTGTATAATAATGTTGAAAGCTTGGTTTTATCAATATAATCCCGAAACTAGTTGAATCCCTAATGTTAATGGTTGTTAGATAAGAGTTTTTGTGATGTTAATGGAGTTTAATCATTGATGGAAGTAAAATGATGTTGAAAAAGGGTTTTAAATGTTTATTGATGAGGTCTGATGTATTGAATCGTTGTTTGTGGCTGAGTTAAGATTGTAAGATGGTTAAGGGTGTTTTCGATATGTTTCGGATGGGTTTTGAGTGGGCAACTTGTGAGTTGCGGGTAATTGCTTTGAGGCAGTAGTTTGGATGCATTTTGATGCA
Source organism: Hibiscus mutabilis (assembly GCA_019671005.1). Classification (NCBI taxonomy): domain Eukaryota; kingdom Viridiplantae; phylum Streptophyta; class Magnoliopsida; order Malvales; family Malvaceae; genus Hibiscus; species Hibiscus mutabilis. Next base: position 5,588,839 of record CM033729.1, on the reverse strand, counting down.
TGTTTCCTCTGGTTTTGTGTGGCCAAAATAGGGGATAATCAAGGCAAAGTAGCTTGAGGTGGATCATTGCTTGCTAGGAGCTCGATTTGCGTTGACGAGCAAGGCGAGATGTAATCGGTGAGTGGAAACGGTTTAAAAAGTCTTTCAAAGGTTTGAAAGTGTTTTTGAGAGTTTAGGATAAGCTTGAAACACTTACCTAAACTCAGATGTAAGTTTCCCTCTTTTGCTCTTTAATATCGGTTTGGATATGAGCATGGTTGATTTCATGTTTTGGTATTAAACATGGTTTGATTTACTTACTGTAAATGCATGGTTTTGAACACATATGCAATGGTTTTAAAGTATATGAAATGCTAGTGAGCATTGGTTTTTATTCCGGTTGGGAATGTGGTATTGCTTTGGCAATGTAGTTTGCATATGTGGTGATTTTGTGTAATTCATTGTAAAATAGTGGAAATGATATATTGGCTATGTGACAAGGTGAAAAACAATCGGATATAGTTGGCATGTCATAGGATGAAGTGCACTATAATATATAAACAAAAATCGATCGTGGTCATTGGTCCTTGAGGTATGGCGGTTTAACTAGGCCACTCAGACTATTGGGACATCTCTTGGGGTATGCGGTTTAACTAGGCAGCCCAAGATGATGGTGATCTTGCGGTTTAACTAGGAAAGGTCGGTAAAGCCAGAGGTTGTCAAATCTTGCGGTTTAACTAGGCAAGGTTTGGGATATCATGCGGTTTAACTAGGCATGGTATGAGAGATTTGTGTATCTGATATGTAAGGTTAACAGTTGGTTAACCAACGATTAACGGTTGGCTAATCGGGGATAGTGGTCGACTATCTGGGGTCACTATAATTGCCAATATATGAAAGTTCATGTGTTGAACCTATTTTATAATGCTTTGGGATTTAATCATGGTATTATGATTTAATGATTTGGGATTTAAGCATGAGATGATTTAATGCTTTGGGATTTAAGCATGTGATTTGTAAATGTTTTTACATAAGGATGATATGCATGTTTTGATTTGGAATCAATGAAAATGCTTTGGTTGTAAGCATGGTTTGAAAACAAGTGTTTAGTTTTCAAAGGAATTTAAATGCATCATTGTTTTATGAGCATTCTTACTAAGCATGTTTGTTTACGCTCTCTTTTTCCTAATGATACAGATCATTGAAGTTTGGGGCAGCAAAGGCAAGGTTAAAGTGATCCAAGAGCAAAGACTATTTTGAGTATAAACTCCACTTAAGTTTTCAGCTAATAAGGCAATGTGTTCGCCATGTTTTTGGGATTTATAATTCTGTTTCCCTCTGGTTTTGAGCATGTTCAATGTTGTGTTTTAGAGTGGATTGCGGCTGACAAGTGTGTAGTTGATTCTTGCTTAAGGTTGTTGCTAAGTAGTTGCCTAGGTATGCATCTAGTTAGCCTTGGTTGATTGCCATGTTTTGATGATTCTAGCATGTTGCTTTTGATGCAATGGTTATGCGAGTATGTGGCATATGCTAGTAAATGTTCAAACGAGTGTTTTGGTATGTTTGGTAAAGTGGCTTAGGGAGCATGCCTATAGGTTGATCATTGGGAATCTTAAGTTGTTGTGGTTGCTAAATCTGGGGGTTATTGTTGAAATATGATTGGATGGATGGTTGGTTATATACATGAATGTGAGTGTTAGGATCTAAATGCATCTAGATTGGATTGAAAAACCAGTTAAAAATGACATTTTGGGTCCAGGAATATCGGAAGGCATCCCATCGTACCGGTACGGCTAGGCCATTTCAGGCATAACGTTTCGATACGCAAGGAAGTGTTTCGATACAGGTAAACCTTTATAGGCATAGAGTTTCGATACGGGTAAGGGCATTTTGGTTGAGCGTTTTGATACGCGGGGACCGTATCGGTACGATATTGAGCTACTAGAATCTGGTTTTTGAAAATTGGCTAAAGTGTACCGAAACACCTGTACGCGTATCGATACAGGCTGCAGTTAATGCAGTTATTGGGATGTTTGCAAGTTTCTGATTCTCTCATTCTGGTCCTTGATTGTTGTGAATGCAATTGCTTGAGTTTGGATGGTTGCATTGAGCTGAAAAATTAATGTGCAAGCATGTAATTAGACTAATTGAGGATTGGTAACCCTAAATTCAGTAATGGTACTTTAATTTACCAATTTTATGTTTTAGTCCCTAAAATGTATCGTATTCAAATGGTTGCCTTTCCGTGGTCCATTCTCTTTGTGATTTCATCCGCTGCAAGCATGATCACTTAGGATTAATAATATTAATCTACACAAGATAAAAAGAAAAAAATGGACCAATTTTCGTAATCTTTCTCCAATTTGCTTCGATAAACCTAATGTAGCTCACTCGGTTCGGTCAGGCGTCTAGGCCGGGTCGATGGGGGTTACATTGCCACTGGGCCAAGCATATTTTTGTGATTTGAAGTACACCATTTAATTTATGTGTTTAGACAGTTGTTAATGCCTGGAAAAAAATGAAGGAAATGTGGTTTTAGGGAACTCGAACATGATATACTTATGATACATAAAAACATTTAACCCAATTAAATAAACCTAATAATTAAATTAAAATTAACAATATTTGGTATATATTTTAAATTATAGTTAGTGCACGATTTAAAATAAAAAATTTAAAATTATATTAAATTCATTTAGGAATCCAAACTCACGAACATAATTCAAAATTATATTATGTTCGTGAGTTTGGATTCGCTAAAAGAATTTAATATAATTTAACATTTAGATTTTTTTAATATAAAAATGATTTTAAGATTTTTGTATTTTTAAACTAAATTTAATACATTTTTCATTTCCAGATTTATTTTTATAATTCCACGTTTATAATTATTGAATTAATTTTTTTAACTTAATTAATAATTTCAATATTTATTAAAAAATAATTAAATTATTATTATATATAATTGTATTAAAAAATCAAAATTTTATAATTATATTAAATTCATTTAGCGAATCCAAGCTCACGAACATAATGAATGAATTATGTTCGTGAGCTTGGATTCACTAAATGAATTTAATATAATTATAAACTTTTGATTTTAAACCGTGCACTAATTATAATTTAAAATATATACAAAATATTGTTAAATTTAATTTAATTATTAGATTTATTTAATTAGGTTAGATGTTTTTATACATCATAAGTATGTCATGTTCCAGTTCCCTAAAACCACATTTCCTTTCTTTTTCCAGGCATTAACAAACATCTAACAAATATATTAAATGGTATACTTCATATCACAAAAGTATGCTTGGCCCAATGACAAACACACGCCACTTGCACTAAGGGGATCTTGATTCAAATCTGCCCAGGGTCATTTTCTTTGCTTCCATTTTTCCTTCTCCAATCAGGCGATGACACATGTCACCTGATTAGAGGAGAAAAATAAATAAATTAAATTAAATAAAAATAATTGAATCATTAATTTATTTTATTAAATTTAAATTAGGACCAAATTGATAGATTGTGTAAATAACGGGGACCAAATATGTAATTATACTAGTTTTATTTAACAACCACGTCAACCTCTCCGTTTTTTTAACAGTTAGTGGCTTGATTGAAACCAATTAAATAGTTATGTGGTAAAATTAATAAAATTGAAAGTATAATGGTCAAATTGACACCAACCCCATAATTAAGTGGTCATCTATGTAGTTCACCCAAAATATTTTATTACACGAACTGTGTAAAGTAAAACTAGGGTTCATGTGTTCTATTTAGATTTTTTTTGACAAAGTAAAGATTCATTCAACAAGAAAAACGAACTGAGACAAACAAGAACAGTCCCCCAAGCTGTCACAACGGGCAAAATAAAAGCCACCATCCATAAAGGAGGTGAGGAAACAATCGAAATGTAACAACATAACAAGCAAAAGGCCTCAAGAAACAAACCAAAAACAAAGAAAAAGGAAAAAAAAAATATAGTTTCCAAAGCAAAAAATTGATCTATAACCCGAATAGGCGACACATTTGCGAGAGTTCTATTTTGAAATAAGCTCTCTATTTCGAAAGAGATATGATTTTGTCATCAAAAGTGCTATATAAGACAAACTAGGAAGCAAAGAAAATATCAAAGAGAAACCATCATTTAACGAGCACTTCTCGATCCAAAACATGGAAGAGATAAAGATGGGGCAATAAACACCAGCAAACTGATCTTGGACACGGCGGCTACCATTTTATTCCGAGCGAGACTTGATTCCCGGCGAAACCGGGGACATCAAAACTGGAAACTTCAAACAAGGATAAACATAACAAAGGCCCGAAGAAAAAGGGTAACAAGGTCAAAGAGCCAGCAGAGACCATCAAAGTCGTGATGAAAATCCAAGGCGCCGACCACCACTGTCGGGGTGAAACCAAGACTGGAGATTGAAACGAACCTGAAGAAAGCGAAGACCAAAGACCAACCCCTTGTCGAAGATAAAAGAGGAAAAACTAGACCAAAAAAAATAAGAGCCTTTTCTAAACAACAGGGAGGCAGCAAAGGCCAAAGCCACCAAGAAAATCAAGAAGCACAAACAACACTAGGGAGGCTCACGGTCATAACTACCTTAGTCCCGTCAAAAAACACCTTCGGTCCCTCCCTATCTTCACCAAAGAACTCCACACCAAGACCACAAGAAACATGAAGATAAGTCGATGGAATACTCAGAAGGGACCTGCACACAACCAAGCTCACATTCGAAGCAAATCTCAAACAAATTTCGTGAAAACAAGGAAAAGGGTAATTTGGGGGGAAATTAGGAATTTTGGGTTTTCTCGGAGGTTTTTCGTGATATCAAACACTTTTGAAGCAAGGAAAAATCAGGAGGTCCGATTTAAAATTTAAACTTTATGAATTTAAGTTTTATGATTTATATTTTAAGGTTTAAAGTATAAATTTTAAATAATATAGTTGTAGGATTTTTTTTAAAATTTAAATATTTTAAAATGATTTTTATCATTAATTTATTTTTTTGGTTTAAATAAAAAATAAGTGCTCAAAGTATGTTTTTTTAAAATTTTAGGTGCCTAAAGTATATTTTTTATAAAAATAAGTGCTAAAATTTTAAAAGTTATAATTTTAGGTGCTTAAAGTATTTTTTTGTAAAAATAGGTGCCTAAAATTTCAAAAGTTATAATTTTAAATGCCTCAAATATGTCACATGTCAAGTATTGATTAGTTAAAAAACATTAACGATATATCAACTAAAATTATAATTTCTAAAATTTTAAACATCTATTTTTACAAAAAAAATACTATAAACACCTAAAATTTAAAAAAGGAACACTCATTTTTTCTTTTAAGCTTTATTTTTTTGTATAATAGATGAGATTAAAAATTAATAAAGCCCGCGAACCCGAAAACCCTAGAGCATATTTAGTAAAAAAAAAACCCTAGAGCATAAAATATATTGATAATTAAACCCAAAGGATTTGAGTTCTCCCAAAATCCCTAACCCTAATGAAGGCGGTAACAGGCAAAATCCTCTCTTCAACTCCGATTTCCGTTTCCAAGGCAGCCAAAATCATTTCCAACTTCGTCGCTACAGACAACGGCGCATCGCAAGCGATCAGCGCATACCTTCGACGCGTCTCCTCCTCATTCGGCGAGCTCAAACAGTTGCATAGAGAGCTCCAAAAGCCCTCGAGATCGAACCGTAAGCACAAGAAGTCCAAGTCCGATACCACAGTGGACGGTGCTCGGGAGTCGAGCCTAGAAAGTGTATTCAACTCGATCCGTGAAAATGTGGAACTGAGTCAAGAGGCGAGTCACGGGTACCTAGACGGTGAGAGAAAAAAACATAAGAAGAAGAAAGAGAAGGGCGAGGAAAATAATTTTCGGGACTGTGGGAGCAAAATTGGAATTGAAGACGGTGAGAGCAAGAGGGAGGAGAAGAGTGAGGGTAAGTTTGGGGAAGATGAGAAAAGTGGAAAAAAGATTGAAAATTTAGAGGAAAATGGGGCGATCACTGAGAAGGGTGAAATGAGAGATGGGGGAGAAAGAGAAGGTGATAAGAAGACGAAGAAGAAGAGGAAGAGTAGAGATATTGAGGAGGGAATTGAAAATAATGCTTCTTCAGAGCCACGGAAGAAGAAGATTAAAAATGAAGTTGATAAGTGATTGATTTGAGGCATTTGAGCAAATTTTGTTGTTTTTGATGGCAGATTGAAGGAGGGATTTTGGTTTAGTGGCAATGGCTAGCTCTGCAGTTAAAACGAGTAATCATTTTTGTGGTACTATTTACATTGTAGTGTTTGAAGCAAGTATGTTGTTTCTAATTTGTAATGAATCGAATCTATCCGTGGCTAATTTTGGCATATCTGGTCCTAGTTTTATTGCATGATTCTTAACAAAGTAGGAACTAGTTTTATTGCACGCCTTTAGGAGGCATATTAATCTAACATGATCTTAGTTGAACTTGAAGATGCAATTGATAAAGTTGCTTTGTTAGGAAGAAATGTTTAAATGCTTACAACTTGCTATTACTGAGTAGCTTGGTTTGTTGTTTTGGCATCTCTGAACCTTATTGGTGCTCCTTGAATGTTAATGGAGTTCCAGATGTCTGTAGTTCTTGTAGGGTTGAAAACGTAATAAAAAAACCATAATGCTGCTTGACATAGGATCTTCGTTTGATTATTATTTAGCAATTCCAGGTCACACTGTACAAAACTTTGGTGAATGATTGGGAATCTCTTTTATCTTATACTTTTATCTTGTTATCTATCAGTGTTGATTGATATTCTAGACTCTCCTTTGCTCTTATCTTGTTTTGAGGCGTAACCAACATCGGCGGCCTTTCCTATTTCATTTCAAGGTCTAGTTAGCTATCCTGAAAATCAGAGGCAATTATTGAGATAACGAATTGTTAGGAAAAAGTGTTGGTCAATGCCATGAGGTGTAGATTCATAGGTTTATTTGGGATTTGCAAAGGCTTGCAGAAGTTGATGCAAAGGGGAAAAGATGAATAAGCATATTGTTTCTTAGTGCATTTCATTTTCTTGAATCGTTGCGAACTTGAGGTAGCTTAAGACTTGCCATTGATTGAAGTTGTATACTTGTTTTTGTTGAGTTTGACAAAAACAAAAATGTATGCTGCCACTAGTGTAGAGTCATTAATACTTGGTTAGATTTGCTTTAAGTTATCTGCAACCCTTGGAGCTTAAACCCACGCCGGTTGTCGGTGGATTGATGACTTGCAGATTCTTGTGGAGAAAGTGCATTGGCTAAATTGAAATGGAAGCAACGAGCATAAAGCTTATAACAATCATGGTTTGCTAGTGGTTTGCAGTGTATCTTAACTAGAAAAGTAAGCAAGAATAGAATTTCAAGCTCTATTTTGTTCTGTTTACAATGTCAAAATGCATGAAAAATAGTAGTTATGAGTGGCAAGAGTAATATATTGGTCAGGGGAACTGCTGAAACCCTTTGTGATGGATCAAATGTTGGTATCTGAAGCATGCTAGATTTAATATATCAGTTATTTTTTGGATACTTGTTAGAAGGATCGATTCTTTTTATATTAAATCATTAAAACTTGTGGGGGAGTCTTTTCAAAAATCATTTATTATTCATTGTTAAAAATTTGTAAATTACATTACATCATTCAACTTAATGATTGTTAAATAGTTCACTTCATTACTTATGATATGACATACAACATCAAAACCTCATTGTTTTGAAAAAGTGAAATTGACACAAAAATAACGTTGTTTGAACTCTTAGGGGGCGTTTGGATATGAGGGGGATTTTGGATCGCGAAAAAGAAGATTATTAGGGGAATAAACTTTTTCGGAATCTTAAACCCTCGTTTGGTTTTCAAAGATTTCCACTAGGGATAATACAACATTATCAACAGTTCTGTATTTTTGGGGTTTATACCGAGAATCTTATTCCCTTCCTTTTTATTGGTATTTGATAATTACTTTTCTTGAGGATAAAATTACCCCCGTAAAATATGAAAATTTCAGTCCAGCCTTTCCCTACAATGTAAAATCAAGAGACAAACAATAGTTTAAATATGTTTTTAGTCCCTGAATGTTTTGGATTTTTGTAATTTATTCTTTCAGTATTTCTTTTTAAGAATTTAATCATTTAATTTATTTGATTTAAAATTTTAAATGCAATTAAGAACATAGGTAATATATTTTTATAGAATTTTATCTAATACTAAAATTTATTATATTTTAATATTTAATAATTTAGTTATTTGATTATCATTTAGTTTTTAATTAAAACATATCAATTAAATTTTTAAAAATTTGAAGAACATAAATTATCTAAAAATTAAAAATATAATTTTTCACCGTATTTTTTAACTTATTTTTAAAAACTAATATCGTTTGATACGTAAATGTAAATAAAATTTACGTTTCATCACAATTCCCACGTTTTAATATAAAAGTAAATGTAAACTTGAATTTATTTTAGAAAATAAAAATAAAAGCTTAACCTTAATATAATAATCTCAACATATTTACACCATTCTAAATAAGTTATATTTTCTCAAACTTAATTACACCGGTGTAAATATATTATTTTGTCAATGTATATCAGAAGGATAATTTGGTAAAATATACATTTAAGTAATCTTATATTATTTCAACCAAACACTGTCATCTTGCATTCCTGCCAAATAAACCAAATAAGATAATGTAACATTTCCAGTAATGTGTAAGGTAATGTTACATTCCAGTAATCATATTCTCAGAGGTAATAGTATTTTCCATGAACCAAATGCACCCTTATAAAATTTATTTTTGTTTGTTTTTCGTTCTTTTTTTATTCTCTCAAATTATTTAGATTTCGATCATTGTTCGTCGTGATCGACAGTCGTCAACGAAACTAATGAATCTTAAAACTTTCACTGAATTCATTTCCCCTCTTAAACTTGAATATGTTGTTCATTTAATCGAAAATACCCCAAATTCCTCTGATCTAAAGTTGAACGGTTTAGCTTCTTGTTCTTCTATCTTTGTTGTCCACCTTGAATAGAGTTCAAATTGAGAAATGTTACTCTCTGTCCCAAGAGAGGTCTCCCCCCTACTGAAATCTTCAATTAGCATTAAAAACATAAAGGAAATACAACAAGAACATCAAAACAAGAGTTGGTCACAATCGAGCCGGAGAGAACGATTGGTAAAAAATCAAAGCAGAAACACAAACCGAAAACATAACAACCGCTTGGCAAAAATCAAAGCAAAAACACAGAACATCAAGCAAACAATCCTACAACAACGAAGACAACAAACACCGAGGGAGGTACAACAAGCCAACAACATCGACAAGAGGAAAACGAGATGAGAATACACCAATAAATTAATTCTTCACTGCATGTCACACCTGGAGTAGTCAAATTTGTAAAAATGTAGAGAGGAAGTCGAATCTATCATCGTCTCAAGATCCAAGAGTCGTCAGTGACTAGAGGCAAAAACGAAGAAGGCGAAGCTAGTAGTTGAGTCAAAGATCTTCCTGACAACGAACTTCAGGGTCCCTATCTAAAATCACCGAGAAGATAAATTGAGGGCATCCCGTCGTTTCCACCCCAACCGTCTTTGTCAAAGGGGACACGCAAACTAACCATCAGACGACATCCTGAAAGACAGTCTTGACATCGAGGAAAGAAATTACCAACGAGCAACCGAGACCAAAAAATAAAAAAACAACATCAAAAAAGAAAAAAAAAATCATTCAAAACGTAGAAGGGAAGGGAAAGACAACAAGATCAGATAACTCCCGATGAAATTAAAGTCGTCTGAAAACTTCCCTCCTCGAACTTACAAAATAAAAGAGAAAGAGTTTAGTTTTAAGAGAGAAAGAGGAGAGCGTTTTTTTAAGCGTTTCGGACTGATTTTTTTTTTTTTTTTTAGATTTGGATAACACACCAAGTAGCTTTAATATTCATACTCAATTCCCTTTTTCCATTTATTTTACTGGTTTTAGTTCCTATGGGGTTTCTCTAATCAACCTTCATTCTTCTTCTCAAGTCAGTTCTTGCTCTCTTCCCTTATTTTCATAACTAATTTTCGTCTTCTTTCTTCTTCTTTCCCTCCACAATTCATGAATCCACCGGTAAATCATCATCTTATTAGGGTTTTTTTAGTTACACCAAATAATTTTAGTTTCCTTCTGCTATTTTTTTAGTTTGGATTTTTTATGCTAAAAATCCAATGTATAACACTTCCTGTTTGTGAATCTGTTAAATTTTTAGTTTGAGGGCTTTATAAATTTTTCAAAGGTTGAAGAATAATGAATATCTTATGGGTAAATTACAGAAATCATCACTGAACTATATTCCCTCTCCTATTTTGGTAACTCAACTTTAAAACTTTTCAATTTAATAACTAAACTTTATATATTGAAATTTTTATCACTCTGAAATATTTTTATTATTTTTTTCCTATGACATAATTTTTTTAATATTATTAAATATAAAAATAATTGAAAATAAAAATTTGTAAAATGAATATTTTATTAAAATGGGAATATATTATAATTATACATATATATGTATACTATTCAAGCCCAATTTATTGTTCAAAAAATTGTAAGCCCAATTTGGTTTGAAAGTAGAGGCTACAATGGGCGATAGTGGGCCAAATCTCCAAACCATTTGCAAAAGAGGAGTTTGGAAAGCCCACAAATACATGCAAGTGGTCCCATTGGACCCATTCAGTTGTCTTTATTGAAGTGATAATACCAAATGGAACACATATTTCATCGTCTCATAAATTTTCTTAACTCCATGATTTACAGATTCAGACCCCCTCAATTTTACATGAATATTGGATAGATTCAAGACCAAGACATGTTCAAAACCCCAGCCTCTGTGCACCTCCAGGTGGCAATGCACGAACCATACATCTCAAATCACGTGGTCATCCTTTTCACCCCGTTCCTTTCAACATGGTCAAAAGGGGTTGAAGTTTTTAGGTTTAGGGTTCTTATTTGGATCATAATTCCCAGAAAAAACTTGGCCAAAAACAAAGAAACTGAGTGAAGTGTGTGTGTGTGTGTTTTTTCTTGTCATTGCAAAAGAACCATTGTTGACTAAAGTTGCAGACATGGTTCCATTAGTTCCCTGGCAGGTTTAGTTCTTTTGGTCCCAAGACCAACAGTAAACAAAAACTGGTTTATCATCTTGTTGGGGGTTACATTCGCAGGGAACTGTATTTTAGATGAAAAAAGACGAGGGCATTTTGTAATCACTCATTTTTTTACCTGTAAATACATATTAGTATTATATTATATGTTTATTATATGCATGAATGTTACTAATATATATATAAGGTGTGGTGTGTGCATGTACATTATATTATATGCATGTATACGTATTAATGATGAATGTGTGTCGCGTATGTATCTAGAGTATGAGCGTATTTGATTAATATATATAGAAGTTATGTTAATTATGGGCAGGATTATATGTACGTATGCCAATATGTTATACTTGTATAAGTATATGTTTGTATCATGTATATATATTGCTGTTATAATTATATTATTATTATTATTATTAATATTATTGGGCTGATAAAATAAAAAAAAATTAAATATATTAAACCCAAATAAAATTTACAGTCCAAGTCCAAGTCCAATTACAAGGCCCGGTTGGCCCAAATCTAAATCTTATCTAATTACAATGTGCAGGTAACTGTGGGCCGTTGGATCAAGATCTGATCCAACGGCCACGATACAACCAAGATACGCGACACACATTCATCATTAATACGTATACATGCATATAATATAATGTACATGCACACACCACACCTTATATATATATTAGTAACATTCATGCATATAATAAACATATAATATAATACTAATATGTATTTACAGGTAAAAAAATGAGTGATTACAGTTGCCCCTCTTTGCTTGTTCTCATGGAATGGGAAACAAAGCAAAGATTCATAAGCACTCATTTTTATCAGACTTCCCTGTTTGTAGCTTTGGAAAAACGTGTTCTTTTGGATATCCCCGCACTTCCTTGGCTGAATCTTCAGGCTCGAAAGTTCTTCTTATATAGAGCTTCGTCACCTTCCGATCTTGGAGCTACGGGTTCTTCCTATATAGAACCCTTCACTCAAACCCCAATTATGAGTCCTTCCTTTCACTTTGAGACAAGAAAGCTTGGAGTCCTTCCTATATAGAACTCTTCGCCTTCAACGCCGGTTTCTCCTATATAAAACCTTCTCGCGCACGATGGATTTTTCCGATCGGAGTTCTTTTTGAGATTTTAGATTTAGGATTTTCTCTCTATGGAACCTTTCACTTTGGGGCTTGAAAATGCAGGTTTTTATTTTTACGAGGTCATTGCCATTTTTGGACCTACGCTACTAAGATCGCCGCATCATGCCCGGGACTTACTGATGACCGAAGGATTTAACACCACGCCGAAAGACTTACCGATGGCCCGAAGGACTTAACATCGTGCCCGGCGGACTTACCGATGACCCGGGATTTAATATCCGGATCTCGACGCCGACATGGCTGTTGTTTTATGAGGACTCACGCCGATATCTTTGCCACATCATGCCCGAAGGACTTACCGATGACCGAAGGATTTAACATCATGCTCGAAAGACTTACCGATGGCCCGAAGGACTTAACATCGTGCCCAAAGGACTTACCGATGACCAAGGATTTATTATCCGGATCCGACGCCGACATGGTCGTTGTTTTATGGGGACTCACGCCGATATGCCGCCACATCATGCCCGGGACTTACCGATGACCCGGCGGATTTAACACCACGCCGAAAGACTTACCGATGACCCGAAGGATTTAACATCGTGCCCGGGATTTACCGATGACCCAAAGGATTTAATATTCGGATCCGACGCCGATATGGTCGTTGTTTTATGGGGACTCACGATATCTTTGTCACATCATGCCCGGCGGACTTACCGATGACCCGAAGGATTTAACATCATGCTCGAAAGACTTCATGATGACCCGAAGGATTTAACATCGTGCGGGAGGACTTACCGATGACCCGGCGATTTAATATCTGGATCTCGACGCCGACATGGCCGTTGTTTTATGGGGACTCACGCCGATATGCTTTGCCACATCATGCCCGGCGAAGGACTTCGATGGCCCGAAGGACTTAACATCGTGCCCGGCGACTTACCGATGACCCGAAGGATTTAATATCTGGATCCGACGCCGACATGGTCGTTGTTTTTTATGAGGACTCACGCCGATATGCCGCCACATCATGCCCGGGACTTACGATGACCCGAAGGATTTAACATCATGCTCGAAAGACTTACCGATGGCCCGAAGGACTTAACATCGTGCCCAAAGGACTTACCGATGACCCGAAGGATTTATTATCTGGATCCGACGCCGACATGGTCGTTGTTTTTATGGGGACTCACGCCGATATCTTTGCCACATCATGCCCGGGACTTCTTACCGATGACCCGAAGGATTTAACACCACGCCGAAAGACTTACCGATGACCGAAGGATTTAACATCGTGCCCGAAGGACTTACCGATGACCCGAAGGATTTAATATCTGGATCTGACGCCGACATGGTTGTTGTTTTATGGGGACTCACGCTGATATGCTGCCACTTCATGCCCGAAGGACTTACTGATGACCCGAAGGATTTAACACCACGCTCGAAAGACTTACTGATGTTTATTATATGCATTGTTAAAGTACCAATTTTGGGCGGTGTGGGGGTGCTAATCCTTCCCCATCCGTAACCGACTCCCGAACCCTGTCTTTTTGAATCTCTGGTTTTATGGTGTCCGGCCTACCTAAGTGGCCGGTGGCGACTCCATTTTTTTATGAGGTTTTTTGTAAACCCCACGGAATAAATATTTTATATCAAAAGAATCACAAACACCTTTCAAACACCTTCGAAAAAGCCACGTTTTTTATTTAGCGACGTAAAAAAAAAGGGGACATCGCTACACATTTGAAGATCTAGTCTGGTCCTAAGAGCGCTGCAGTGATTAATTAAACGCAGGTATGTGTTGTCAGCCTTCACCTTCAATGCATCTATGAAGAGCCAATCCCAAAGTTGAGCAGCATTGAATTAATTACATGGCATGGTACATGTAATCCATGGTGACGACATCACATTATAACAATTTCAATACCATTATCAGACTGTATGTAAATGTAATGGTCCTGGAAATGTCAATTTATGGTTGAGGGTCTGCCTAATAATTGCCTCAGGGATAGATACTGAACTTGATCCACTCTCCTGCAAGTCGATGCATCTTGCCTTATGTTTTTTGCCAAAGGATTCATTTAAAACCATATAATGTTGCTCTCACCCATGATATATGAATCATTCCAAGGTTAAAAGAAGCCGATCATGCCGGTTCATCAGCTCAACGAACTATGCCATATAAAACCAGAATATGAAACTCAGATCACGGCATTTAATTGGAATCACGGATATATAAATATATTTCAATACAAGTTCATTTCAATATAATATTGTTCAGCACATGGTTCATCATTTCTATCAGAACCTGGGCTGCTAGTCACCTCCCTTTGCTGCAATTTGAGGTCCTGACACAATGTTTTTTGTGAGGCATAGACGGCTAAAACTCATATTTCAAGTATCCTGGGTCGGCTTTTTTACAGTAGTGTTGATGAAATTTGAAAAATAATGGACATCATTCTAAAAATTGTTTAGGAAAATACGATAAAATAAACAGTTTTATGAAAATTCGTCTTCACGTGATTACGATTTTATTAAGTCATCTTGGGATGTCTCGAATTCGGAGTCTTATATTAACCATAGAAATCGTTAGCAGAGGTCGACGATTGGTCTAAAGTTGTTTTTCCCCTTAATTTTTTCATTAAGATGTTGGCAGGTGGTGACGTCTTTTAAATTTGGCATCAACCTCCACATTCAAAATAAAATCTCTAAATTTGAACTATCAAATTATGAAAGTGGTACGCAGATAGCGGGATGACCTATTTCCCTAAATTATTAATAGGATGACCTAAAATCCATTTTTTATTAGGTAAAAATTTGATACACAAGCTGTATAAAATTAATTTTACACAAGTTTGTATATTTATACTATAAAAACTTAAATTCTAAATTCCTAACCCTAACCCTAAAAAACTAAACCCTAAACCTTAAACCCTATACACTAAATTCTAAACACTAACCTTAAATTCTAAAACTTACAACCTAAACCCCTAAACCTTAAACCCTAAACTAAAACCCTATCTCCTAAAACTAAAAGACACGTGTAAACTAAAGTTTACACGTCCTGTATATCAAAGTTTTTTTCTTTTTTATTTCATCAATATTACCTTAAAAGAAGTTTTTTGATCGATGTAATTTAATCAAGGTCTTAACTTTGAATAAAAAGAATAGAAAAACATTTAAAAATTTGTTAGTTTAGATTTCAGATCCAATTCGAATATGAATATAGTTGAAGTATAGTTTTTTTTATTAAATAGATATTACATTCTCATACCGGGATTCGAACCCATACAAAATGAGATAATATGAGCATCTTTAGCCACTAGACCAATAAGTGGACCAAAGTTTTAATGTAGTAATAGAAAATATAATGTGAGTGGACCAACATAAATTGATGGTAATGTAAGCTTGAATTTATGAGGATCGTCACAATGACGCAGGGATTCAAAGTTCTAGTGCATGTTGATTCCAAGTACATGGCAGGGTGAGGATAGAGACAGAAACGCTCCCCAAAAGTTATGTTGAAAGACTCGCCCATTTCTTCTATTCCTTTTTCTCCCTCCCTTCTTTTAACCTCTCAGACAAAACTGACTTCTCCCTAATGGCAAACCCTGCAATTTCCATATGAGTAGGTAGGTATTCATCAAAGCCTGTGGGGCTGCACATACATTGATGGGTTGATTTCCAGTAAATCTAAATCCGGATCGATTCGAATCCGAATTCAATCCAACTTGATTTTTTTTGTTGATAAGTTTGTGTGTATATTTATCCAGAAAAAGCAGTAAAGCTACTACAAAGCAACCAAACTACCTTATAAAAATCAAAATACTCTGGTATAACCCCCAAGCTATATACAAGTCAAAATCTATCCATACATTTGTTCCTAAGTGTAATCTGAACTATTTCTATGATAGAATGAAAAACATCTTCAGCCGACTTAATCTTGTTTCGAAACAACCTGTGTTTCCTTTCTTACCACCCGCGATACATTTATGGTTAAATCAAGTTGAATCGAATGTCGATCCAACTTGATTTAACCATATATGTTAATTAATTTAAATTGACTATAATGGTTGGAGATTTAAATAAATTGATATAAAATGATCCAAATAAGTAATTCGAAATTACATGATCCTAAATTGAGTAGAACTCATGTTGATCTGATTCCAATAGCCTGTTTCTCAAGTTCAAATAGTCAAAACCAAAACAACTTGAACCTAAAATTAACTTGAACTTAAATACTTTGACAATTTAAAATATAGAATTGATCTAATACAGGTTGACCTGACTCAAAATGAACTTGTGGGGTTAATAAAAAAATAATAAATTTAACCAACGGGTTGGTCCAAGTGGTAAGCAACTTGGTATCGCTTAAGTAAGTCTGTGTATATAGAAAATCCCTGCTGAAAGACTCATCCACCAAAACTGTGACCGGGCCAGTCTGAATTTATCCGAACAAAGCTATAGAACCGTGAGGTAAAAATTAGAGTTAGATGTATGTGTTTGTCGTTTGATTTCCATTTTGTCGATGAACCTGTCACGGACTCACGGATGAACAGTGAGATAACCTCAAATTGAGTCCATTTTGGGTGAAGCAAACAAACTAAGAAACGGAATATGACTAGATAGATGATAGCCGGACTGTGCACGCAGCATGTTAGACAAATCACTCGTAGTTTTCTTCATTTGTCAAATTCGAACATAGAACCCTACAAAAGTTCTTTAAGCGTATGGAATTTGTTTTAAAAATTATATCATTCGTAGCTTTCTCTATTATCATTTCTTTCAACCATGGCAAATATCATATCTGTTATCAGTGGAGTGCAGAAAACTATAAATTCAAACGTGTGCGAACATTTAATCTTTTCAAGTTTATGAATAAAGAGAGATTTACGTAATTCACTCATTGTTTGAAGAAAAATATCATATCCGTTTGGAGGTGAGCAAGTGGAGAAGAAATGGAATGGAAGGTTGAATGCATTTAACATGCATAGTAACCAATCAGTACAAGTTGTGGGCCTTTTTTCCCATAAAGAAAGGAAATACAATAAGGCTTCGTTTAGCATTGTTTTTCAAATCAGCTTTTGGTTTCAAAAGTTGATTTAAGACCAAAATCAACGCTAAACAGATTAATTTTTAGAGAAAAAATTATGTTTGAAAAGTACTTTTTAGTCCAAACACATAACTATATTTTTTAACTTTTATAATTGGAAAAGTACTTTTGGGAGTCAAATTACAATTTGAACCTTCATTTGCTATTGTTTTATTTTTAATTTATAAATTTATATTTTTTTACGAATACATAATTATATGATTCATTTATTAATATTTTTATATTTTATCATAATTTATTAATATTTTTCAAAAGTATTTTTGGAGAAAAAACTACTTTTGAAAAGTACTTTTCAACCCATACGTAAAAGCTAAACTTTTTATTAATAAAAATATTTTTATATTTTTATAATAATTTAAGCTGATATATTTCATATATTATAATATTAAAAAATTTGAATACCATTTATATATATATACATATATACGTATATAACTTACAATATCATGTTCAAAATAATAATTTATCTTCTTAAAAATATTTTTTAACAATAATATCAAACACTAAAATATTACGATCAATTTTTTAAAATTTCTTTGACAGTTTTTAAAAGTGCTGCTAATCATTTAACGCACCATCAATGCTTGATTTGTTTTGGGTTTTAACTTTTAATTCTTGTCCTTTTATTGGCATTTTTAAAGCATATTCAGCATATGTTCCAACAACTATAAACGTAGCATTAAATATACAGTGTCATGGGATTTCAGGATAGAAAGGCCCGTATAATGATTAATGGCGTTGGTTATGATGAAGCTATGTTTCACTTTTAAAACTTTACATATAGAGCGTCTAATTTCAACTAATTTTTATAACTATATACAATATATATTTCTTCGTATTATTTTATATGTGATATATATGTATATTTATGTTCAGAAAAAAGTGTGCACGGGCGCGTGTCAATCAATACGAGTCAAAGATTTTCGCATCGGATCGAATTGAATAATTTAGTTTTTTTGAGTTGAGTCGAGTTTTGTCCACTCTAACTTTAAATATTTATATTTAAAGACAAAGTCGAGATTGAATTTTGAGAGAAACAAACTGTATTAAAACTTACTAATTGTTTAAACTAAAAATAAAACGGACTAATATTTATATTTATAGAACCTAAAATTAAATTAAATAAAAAAAATGGGACATAACCCCTCCCACGTTTCACTTGACTCCATCATTGTTTACATTTGTCGATTTTATCTTTAGAAAAAGAAGGGGGAAATAATAAGTATTCATGACCGAACAAATACATAGTTTTGTATTTAAAATAACTGACTTAATAGTTGTATAAATTTTATCCAAAGGACAAAATTGAAATATTATTTTTAGAATATAAAATATATGTACTAAGCAGAGGAATAGGATCCAAGACAAAGAAAATAAATTGTTATCTCAATTAAAAACTTCCAAAGCACATGTCATAGTTCAAATAAATCGTAAGCAGAGAAAGGAATAAATTAATTAATTTAAAGGTAAATTAAGTTGTTGGCCACTCAATTACCAGTAAATTTTCATTTAAAGTACTGATAAATAAAAAATTACAACTTGATCACTTATGTTATTGATATTGTTTTCTTCACTCATCAAATAACTCAATAAAGACAGAAGACATGACGCTGAACTACAGTTTACTACTTAATTTTACCTCTGAATTATAGTTAAAATATTAATTCAGCAGTGTTAAATTTTTTTAAAACAATAATTTTATTTTTTCTCAAAATTTATAAAAATGTAAAAATAAATTAATAATTTATTTTTTGAAATTATAAAAATATATTTTAAAATTATACTTATATGAAAATTTTAAAAAATAAATAAAAGTAAAAACAAAAAATCTAAATTTTGGGAAAAAATCTAAAAATGATTTTAAATTACTAATTTTTAAATTATTTAAAAATGTTAAAAATCTAAAAAAATGTCAATCTTCATTTTTGTTTTCTTGGAAAATAGAAAATGTTGAAAAAATATGTTTGGTTGTAAAATTAAAAAATGAATTTTAGAAAATAAAAAAATTACGAAAATTTGAAAACATAAAAAGATGCTTTAATTATTTTCATTGAAAATATTTTAGAAAAGTAAAAAAGAATTTTTTTTAACTCTATTTAACCCGGTTTCGAATCATTCTAATGTTTATTTTAAAATTTTGGTTTATTTAATCTTATTTTATTTTTTATTATAACAATATTTGTCTAATAATTATATTTTTTATTTAATTATTTAATGAATAACTATTTATTTATTTTTATTTTGAAAAAGTAGCATCAAACACATTATCACTTTTCATTTTTAAAAACAAGTTTTCATTTCTATTAATCAAATATATTTTTATTTTTTGAAAAACTAAAACTAAAAATCATTTTATAAAAATAAAAATGAAAAATAATTTTTAGAATCAAACGGATCTTAAATTTTTCATAAATTTCTAAAAAAAGTTTAAAATGTCAATATGGGAAAGATGAGGTAAGCTTGGGCTTGTATTGATTCAAACCCGTTATATTTATGACTTGATTTTAGTTTTGAACACAATGAAAATCACTCTTTCTATTTTCTTTTTTAATTTTCAAATAAAATAAAATGATAAATATATTAAAATATTTATTTTATTTTCCCAAAATTACCCCTCTCTTCCCCATCCAGACCATTTCTTCAACAGAATTTTCATCCCATCTACGGTCCCCCCCGCCTAACCGTCAAATACCTACCTTTCACCGTCATCTTTGATCCTTCCTCCTATGATGAAAGAATGGGTCTTACCCGAAATCGACGATGATGATATCGTCTCTGCTTTTAAAGGTAACTCTAACCTCCTATGGGCTGAAAGGTACGACAAACAGTTTTTAGGGATGAACGATTTGTGGGTTAAACATTGTGGGATTAGCCATACAGGTAGCTTTAAAGATTTGGACATGACGGTTTTAGTTAATCAAGTTAATCGACCAAGAAAAATGAGTAAACCCATTGTTGGAGTTGGTTGTGCTTCCACATCAGCAATATTATCTGCTTATGGTGCAGCTGTTGGGATTTCTTCTATTGTGTTTTTACCTGCTATAAGATCTCCAAGGCTCAACTTGTTCAACCCATTGCGACGGTGCGTTTGTTTTGAGTATCGACACCGACTTTGATGGAGCCTGGATGTGCTATTTTGATGCAAAACAAGGTAAAAATGTTATCGTATTAAACTTGTTGCCGATGACGTTTCTTGCAATGCCAGGGAGAATCCAAAACTAGCGAAGAGGTTGGGATTTTGTTGCCGATGTGTATTTTCTAGATAGGCTTAAATGAAAAATAGGTGTCCAAAGTATATTTATTTTTGTAATATCCTAAATTTTGGCCGGTAATCAAAATATAAATTTTAAAAGTTTTGGGGTTAAAAGTATAAACTTTGAAAAAGTTTAAGGACTAAAGTGTAAATTTTCTCAACAAGTAATTTTATTCAGTACAAGAGTGAATCGGATCGAAATAGGTACCTTGATAACGATTTTAAGAATTAAGATGCAGAAAAAGGTACCGAATTTGGATAGAATGAAATTGTTAAGCGTGCTCATGCTAGGGAAATACAAAGATGGGTGACCTTTGGGAAGGTCCCATAAAAGTGTTTCTTATTAATATTTTGGACTCAGTAAAAGTATAAAATATTCGTATGGATTTCAAATAAAGGATTTCTACGAGAAACCTTATGCTATGAAGATTTTCATTAATTATCGGAATAATAGACTAAGTTAAGAAAACCCAGTCTAAGTCTTTATGAAAGGAAATTTTTAAAGTTAAAAGTATCATGTGATAGATAGTGAGCTGAATTGGGTACTTTCAAAGATTGGTAAAAATCCAAGGAAAATTGAAATAGGAATTGAAGTTTAGTGACCAAAATGAAAATTTTAAGTTTTATGGCCAAAGTATAAACTTGGGAAAAGTTTAGGGACCAAAGTGTAATTTCCAAAAGTTATGTAAGTTAACCCCATAAATAAATAGTTCACCCCCAAGAGTGACACTTTCGTGTTACCCGGATTTTTCGTACGAAGCTTATATTAATGGTTATAAAGCTTTAAAGTTCGTAGGAAGAAATTTTGGAAATCGTATTGAGTGAAATTCGAATATTTGGATCGAATAAATGCCATAAATAAAAATGTAAGATATTTTGGGACATGGCCGGTTGGATTGGAACCAATTTGGTTCAATTTTAAAGGAATGTCAATTTTCAAGACTTGTTGTAAATAAAGACTAGTTGGAGGGCAAATTAGACATTTGCCATGGATGGCATTTTTGAAATATTTTGAAACTTTAAGGGCAATTTAGAAAGGCCAATTCACATGGATTTGATCTTGGCCATTGAGTTTTGATGATATTAAATCTTGGTCATTAGATGAAAAAGGCATTTTAGTAATTTCACTATTTTCATTTATACAAGACAAGTGGCCAAATTGGATGAAAATAAAAAGATGAAGACCATTCTTCATCTTAAAATTTCGAAATATGAGGGTGATAAATAAAAAAATGGAGAAAATTTTCCAAGTTCGATTCAAGCCCCGAAACTCAATTTTCAGGTAATCTTTCGAACTACAAAGTTGTTAAACTCATCAAGCTCTATCTTTTGGTGTAAATAATTTGTGGAAACCATGCTTGATTGATGAGAGTTTTGTATGAGAAGAAATTAGGGTTTATGGACTAAATTGGGGGTTTTGAGATTTTATGATTCTATGATTGAATTTAAGTTGAAATCAAGTTTGTATGATGTTAAAAATCATGTTATTGAGTTAGGGTTTAAAACCTACACATTTAGGTTATTGTGGAGAAGATTAGGGTTTATGGATTCAAGTCTAATTTAGGGTTTGTGATGTTGAATTAATGATTTAGTAAGTTTGAATTGATGATTGGATGCAAAACCCTAAGTTAAAAGTTTAAGGACCATTTCGGCAAGTTTTAAAGTTGAGGGACCATATCTGAATTTCATGAAATTGATGTGAATTTATGTTATTAACGATGTTAGAGACATGAAATTGAAGTTAGAATGCAAAATCGATGTTAAATCGAGTTAGTAACCATTTTGACAAATTGTCAAAGTTAAGTGACTAATTTGGAAATGAGGTTTTAGAGAAGGACTAAATCTGATTTTAGTTGAAATAATAGAATTCAAGTAGTAATGTTGATTTGAGGACTAATTTGCAAAGTTAAGAACCTTGAATCCTTATATTTGCATTTTTAGTGACTATTTCGGAAAGAATGAAAAATTTGAGGGAATTATTTTGAATAATTATTTGATGAAGAAAGTGATACAGTAGTGGTTTGAATCAAGTAAGGGGACCAAATTGACAAATAGCAAAGTAAGGAGAAATTAGTATAAAGTTTGAAGTTATTTATGGAAGTTGTGTAGGAAAATTGGATTTGGCGGTATGTTTGAAAATTCACCATAAATTCTATAAAAAAATGTTTATATGGTGAATTTTATACCGATGTAAAGGTTTGTTCTTCTAGTTTCCCCTCCAACAAACGAAAACTGATTTCGAACTCAGAGTAAAAAGATATGAATTTTTAAGTGGTGAAAGGTCAGAAAACAGTATGACAATCTGTTCCGAAATCAGCACTGGAAATTTACTTTGAAAATTCGCCATAAATCGTACAAGTTGAATTTGGGCTACTAATTTATATGGGTGAAAAGCTTATTGAATCTAGTTTCTTTTAGAACAAACGAAATTGAATTTTGAGTTTTAGATTATTTTATATAAATAATTCTTTGAAGGTTGTACAAAGTTGCCCGAAAATGAAAATTGAGATATTTTGTATCTAATGTTGGTATCAAGTTCAGAAGAATTATTTGAAGTTCAAAATGGTCATTAGGGACCAAAAATGAGTTTTTGAACAGTGTAAGGAAGAAAATAAATTTATGGAAAATTTTATGTTGACTAATTAAATAGCTTAATTGAAATATTGTTAGAAGTGAATCTAATAAATGTTTATTTATATTCATGTGATAAATGAAGTTAGATTCAAATCAAAAGAAGGTTTGAGGTTCTATAAAGGAAAATGTCGAATAGATCTTAGTGAGGCAAGTTAATAAATGGTCGAGGTGAGTGCATTTCTATATGTTTGCATTATGTTGAAATTGGCATTGTATTTCTCTATAATACGTGATATGACATATTGCTCGACATGGCAAGATTGATGGAATACCAGGTATGAATGATTGTTTGCATAAATGATGATGCATTATGCATACATGAAATATGGATAATAATAATAAGATTAAAATGACATTGCATTATCTATATATATGTTAATTAATGTTTGCCATGATCAATTATGTTGAAATATGAGATATGAAATGTTTATTTATATGATGATCTATATTTACCATGAACATTTATGATGAAGCATGAAACATAAAATGTATATTTATATGATTAATTATGATGATTTATGATTACTATGAACAATTACGATGAAATATAAATTTCCTATCTATATGATTAATGATAATTGATTAGTAATGAAAGAAATGTCCAAGTATTATGTATGAGAGTCTACAGTATAGTTGGCATGCCATAGAGTCTTTAGCAGCTGCACCCTTATGTTCATGTTATTAAACAGAAATTGTGACAAAATGATTGTGTCACACGCACCCTGGGGATCTACGCCCACTGTGCCCGAGTGCACTGCCGAGGTGCCGCATCCTGAGGATCTACGCCCACTGTGCCCGAGTGCATTATTGAGGTACTTTATGTTTATGGGGAGAAAAGAGCGTCCCCGAGTACGTACTCATCTTTACATTCACGTTAGACACTACGGTGTCATTTCAAGATTACTTGTGTACCTCGATCTCATATAGCGTACTTTGGGCAATGATAAAAGAATCATGTTACATATATGAATCATGTCAAGAATATGAACCATGACATGTATAT
Organism: Hibiscus mutabilis; assembly: GCA_019671005.1. Classification (NCBI taxonomy): domain Eukaryota; kingdom Viridiplantae; phylum Streptophyta; class Magnoliopsida; order Malvales; family Malvaceae; genus Hibiscus; species Hibiscus mutabilis. Next base: position 5,564,622 of record CM033729.1, on the reverse strand, counting down.
GAAATATGTCATGTATATGAACCATGCCATGAATACAGAACATGTCATGTATATGAATTAAATCACGTATATGAATCATGTCAAGTAAAAGAATCATGTCATGTAAATGAATCAAGTTATGTATATGAATCATGTCGCGTATATGAATCATGGCATGTATACAAATTATGTTACGTATATGAATTATGACACGTATATGGATTCTGCCATGTATATAATTCATGCCATATACCTATGAATTATGCCATGTATATGAAGTATGTCATGTATGTGAATTATGTCATATATATATATATCATGTCATGCATGTGAATTATGCCATGTGTATGAAATATGCCATGTATGTGAACTATGACATGTATATGATTTACTTGATAATGATGGCCTAATGAAAACATGACCATGATAGAGCACATGATATGCAAATGATTGCATAATGAAAGCATGTCCATGATAGAGAATATATTATGCAGTAATAACATGACTTATATGATAGTTATGATACATGACATATGTACATTGTGATATACTTGCCATGTTATAGTGAAATATGAAATGCACTTTTATATGACATACTGTATTATATCATTTCATGTTTAAATAAATAAGTTTAATTGCCTCACTAAGTTCGTACTTAGCGTGTGTTTATTCCACACGTAGGTTAAGTTGGAATAATCGAAGAGAAGTTGAGCATGCAGATCGAGCTACAATCTACAAAACATCAGTAAGTCATTCTAGTTTATGATGATCTCTAGCGGCCATGTAATTATTTATTTGTTAGTAGAACATGTTTAATCAGTTTCAAATTTTATTTATCGATTATTGCACAACGATTATTGCAACTAACCTAGTTTTTACCCTGAATTGTACTGTTGTTTTAATAATTGCTAAAAATGTTAAAAAAATGTAATTCAAGATTTCTTTAAAAGATTTTGTAGCATCTTTAATGTATATTCGGTCTATGAATATACGTTAAGGGTGTTACATTTTTGAACTTTAATGTTTAAAGTATTTTCTTTTGTAAAAATGTGTCTAAAGTTTCAACTATTATAATTTTATGTGCTTGAGTGTTAAGGGGTGTTAAAAAAATTTGTTAACCAATCAATGCTTGACACGTGACACTAATTTAATTTTTAAATTTTTTTAAGAAAAAAACCAAAGATTTTCAGTTTTTCATAAAATCCCAAAATTTTGCAATCTTTACAAAATAGTTATCAAATCCCTAAAATTTTCCAAATCCAAAACCCCAAATCGCCGCCACTTCCACCATCGATCGCCGCATCTGAGCACACCCCTTTGGTCGCCAGACCGAGACAGTCATTTCTCCCAACACGGCGTCGCTGAAAACGCCAAATGGTCTGCCAGTCGAATATCGATTTCGCGTTCAACGTTCGGTTTTGACACATCGTTTGGCATTTCTGGCGACGCTGTGTTGGGAGAAATGACTGCCCCAGTCCGACGACCAAAGGGGTGTGCTCAGACAGGGCGATTTGGGGGGTTTGGGTTTGAGAAATTTTAGGATTTGAAAACTATTTTGTAAAGATTACAAATTTTTGGGATTTTATGAAACAAAATATTTTTTAAATAAAAAATTATTTTAAGTTTTTAATTCTGAATAAAATAAAATAAACATGTCACATGTCAAACATTAATTGGTTAATAATTTTTTAACACCTTTTAACGACCAGTCGCCTAAAATTACAACAGTGAAAACTTTAGGCACCTAAAATTATAATGTTTGAAACTTTAGATAACTGTTTTAAAAAAAATACTTTAAGCACCTAAAATTCAAAAGAAATATACTTTAAACACTTATTTTTCATTTAAGCCTTCTGAAAAATCAAAAGGAGTATAAGAAGTCTTCCGTGTCAATTGTCTTTGCTTTATCAATGAAAGTTGAATGTTGGAGGCAAATCAAACATTCACTGGTTTTTAGCAATGAAGGAGAGAGCGGGAGAAAAAAAGGGAGGGGAAACAATATTTTATTAAATGTTTTTTATTAATATTATAATATTATATTATTTTTAATTAATTTATATGTTAATTTCAAAAATAAAATAAATAGGGTGATGTGGCCCGATCTCATTGGTTGAGATTTTTTTTAAACAACGTCAAAAATTTGGGGCGATTTGGATAATGGCGTAAACTTTAGGGGAAAAAAGAGCCAAAAAAATGTGTTAGGTACCAAATTGGGAAAACATGTAAATATTAGGGGGCAAATTGTGCATTAAACCTATTTTAATTACACATGACTAATTGTGATTGATTCATAATTATAATTTTATGCCATTTGTTTAAGGGATATTGTGTTACATATTCAAAATGTAGGCTTTAAAATTCTTAGTATAAACACTTGTTATTTAAAAATATGTGGTACCTAATTGCACAAAGAAAAGTAGATGTTGACTCCTAATTACATGAAAACATAAGGTGGGATAGTAAGAGTCTCTCCTACCTTAATCATTGGTCGAGGGTTTAATCTTCATTTTGGGCATATAGAAGCTTTAAAACTTGTAACCAGTGTTTACCCCCTATATGAGCCATCATAACAAATAAGATTAGTTACTGAACTCGCTCCAATGGATAGCTTGAGAAACCAACAAAATAATTAATTCCTAATTGTACTATTATAAAATTAGTTATTTGCCAACAATCAGTTAATCTAGTGGGATGAATCACTATGTCCCTTAAACAAGGTCAGAAGTTCAAATCCTAACATTGTGAATGAAAAAAAAAAATTAGGTTGGAGGGTTGCCCTATATTAGACCTCTGTATGATCCGATTCAAATTAGGTTGCTAATGAATTGAAAACCGATAGCTAAAATAAAAAAAACATTTAATTACATTCCAAAGAATTAGATACGTTATTACACATAAATATTGAAATTAGATACTAAAAATACATATTTATCGTAATTTTTTTTATGAATAAGGGGTTATCACCATGTGCCTCGTTAAAAACTTCTCTAAATCTAAATGGAGGAAAAAAATACACATGGTTGTAAAAACAACTATGTGAGATTACTCACCATATTATATGAACTAAAAACCCGATACGAGCCAACAAATCATGAACAACCAAAGCCATACTAAAACCCATCAAGCCATGAAGTCTGGGGATGACCATCCTCGAGAAGGAGATGTTGAATTGCAACAGGGGGAGTGTCATACTGTTCCCCATCCATGCCCACAGATCGAGCAAGCCTAGCAAGTCTCTATCCATCACCTTGTTTCCGTCCCTTGGCTCAATTGCGATCTTCGCGAATGTGAGATACCAGCGATAGCGATCCTCCACCAGGGTTCTCCTTCGCGGTCAACCTAAGAGCCTCCTTGCTATCACTCTCCACCACTAAACGGTGGCACCCCAACTCCCACGCCATCTGCATTCCTATATGTATTTCCCACAACTCAGTCTCCACTATCGAACAAACTCCCACAAACTTGGCAAAACCCCGCTTCCAACATCCTTCATGATCACGGATCACGCCTCCGCAATAGGTGAAACCATCAGATTGTTTTTGCGACCATCAGAGTTTAGTTTAAACCGCCCGACACTCAAAGGCGACCACCCCTAATGCACTGGTGCTGAGCTTTCCACACTTGGAGACTCAGTATCAACCCGCTCCAAAGCCCGAGCTATAGTCTACTGTACCCATCTACTTCTGTCTAACATCGAGCCTTGTTTATCCGAGTCCATGTTAAACACATTATTATTCCGTTGTAGCCACAAATTCCAAAGAATCACGCCAAACAACAAGTCCCAATCATTGGAATCCCTTGCAAAATAAGTTGGGTCGGTAAGATTGACCTTCATCCATGCATCAAAATCTATGGATATAAACTCATCTAAACGATTATGTTTAACTAATGCAATCCACACTACGGTGGCCAAGGGGCACGACAGGAGGATATGGCTCACCGTTTCCACATTCGCCATACAACAGGGACATTGACTATCAGTTGCATAATGTCTTCGCACGCGCTCCTCGTTAGTCATAAGCTTATTACACCTAGCCAGCCAGATAAAAATTTTAATCCGTTGTATTCCTCTATACCGATGTATAAGATTCCACATCAGATCCCCATCACCAAAGGATTACCCAAGCCGAATGCCATACATGAATTTAACCGAAAACTTCTTATCTTCGCGCCCCTTCCAACCCACTGTGTCCTAGGGTAATTGTGACGAAGGGCCTTTAATGGCAGCAATCTTTAAGAGCACATGCATTGGTAGGAGATGTTGAAATGTTTCCCATTTCCAATTTCCCATCTGATCGGCCACCCCAGCCACATTGACTTATGAATCCAGCTCACTAATATGTCCACTCTCATAATTACTCAAGGTTCTAAGATCACTAATCCAAGGATCGTGCCAAAAGCTAATGTCGCATCTATTTCCAGGTTTCAAACCATATTGTGTCGAACGTCATCCCAAACAACCGCTAGACCTTTCCACAATCGAGATCCACTACGGGTGTTAAGAGCATTAGGTACTATCTCATAACATTTATATTTTGAATGTAACAGCTTAACCCACAATGTATCTTTGTTGGCCATTAATTGAAAATCTAATTTAATCAAGAAAGCATTATTCTGGATCCCCAATTTTTGAAATCCGAGACCACCATGAGAAACTATCTTGCATATCGGTTCCCACTTAACAAGATGTACACCATCCTTTTCCTCCGAAATACCTAGGGGTGTTCAAAAATATCCGATCCGATCGATCCGATCTGATTATCCGTTGATCCGATCTAATTTTTATTTCCTCGTCGAATATTAGATCCGATTTTAAATTTTTCGGATTGAATATGGATCACAATATTTCAAGTTTCGGATTATCTGAAAATCCAAAAATCCGAAAATTTAATTTTTTATGAATATTAATTTTATTATTTTTAACAATTTGGTGCTTGTTATATCCGAAAATTAAAAAATCGAAATGTTTATAGATGTGAATCTTGTTATATTTAGCAATTTGTTGTTTGTTATACTCAAAATTCTGAAATTTTCATAAATACGAATTTCAAATTCGAAAAAATAATTAAATCAAAAATATTTTCGAATAATCGGATATCTGAATATCCAATCCGATTATTCGATATCCGAGTATTTGGCTATTCGATTTTTTGGATCAGATACGGATCACTATATCGCCGATCTGAAAAACTGAATATCCGAAAAAATAGAATCGAATCCGATCCGATATCGGACAATGAACACACCTAGTAATACCCCAAATAAACCGACGAATTAGGCGTTCTATCTCCAAACAAACATTTCTAAGCACAACCATCATCTGCATGGTATATGTCAGAATTGCTAGGAGAACAGTCTTTGCAAGAGTAATTCTCTCAGCTAAGGATAAGGATTTCGCCTTCCAACCACACAGCTTCCTTCGAACCATCTGAATCAAATAATCATAGGATGCCATAGACACTTTATTATGAAGCAACGGTACCCCAAGATATTTCCCCAGATCATTCACCTCAGAATATCTGATCGCATTATTGATATGTTCGCGTAATTTCACCAAAACATTCTTAAAGAAATACATAGTGGTTTTCTTAATACTTACCTTATGCCTAGATACTTCACAGAATCGGTTAAGAACCAACTGTACCACATTCAACTGCTCCAAGGAAGCTTCTGCAAATAGTACCATATCATCCTAAAAAAAGAGATGCGATACACTAGAACTGCAACACCCCTTCCCGGTCTAATAGGAAGCCAGGTCGAAGATGTTATCGGTGTTCGATATTAAGATTTATACGATGAAAATCGATGATATAGATTCAATAATTCAATCAATACATGTCAATGTTACAATGATTCCATAAGGCAATCAAACAAATGATGTATTTTCCTTTAGCTTGACTTCAATGACTAAGAGGTATCATATTAAATATTCAGGGACTAAATTGTAAACATCTAAAAAATGAGGTTCTTAAGCATATTCAACAATACGCATATGAAATTCAATTATAATCAAGCATGTGTGCAAATTTTCATGATATTTTGAGGTCTCTAGGTTATTCAACTTAGCCCTTGATCACTTAGGGACCCAACTAAAAAATCTGGAATTATTTTACCCTCTTATAATTGAATTACCTACCTTGGTATCGATACTTGAGGGGGTCATACCGATACACCTGATCAAATATTTTCTAGTGGTAAAATTTAGTATCGATACAGGGTAGTTCGTATTGATACTCATAGAGCCGTACCGATACTGTCCAATCCCGTATCGATAACCCTTTATAATCAAACCAAAGTTGCAAATTCCAGTGATGAAAATCGGTATCGGTATGGGTCATGCCGTACTGGTACAAGGCTATATGCAAATGGGGAATCGGTACAGGTCCTTTTCGTGTCAAATTTTTTTACAGATATATTATGGTTTATACCAGTACCCCTTTATCGGTTTGGTCCAAATATACATACCAATATCGATATGTGCCCAACCGTACCGGTACGCTTTATCTACAATTTTATTATTTTGTTGGTTTTTAAGCCATTTACCTAACCAAACTATGCCTAGTGACTCATTGATCGATATCTATGACTCGTAGCCATTTCCTTAGTCTTTGTATTATACTAGAGTGTCATTTATCTAGTGAGACATCCATCAAGTTAATAGGGTGCATTTTAGCCAAATATGCAACACCTATCTTTCATCCAAAATACCCAAATATGACATATATGCTTACTACCATATTCACATACTTATACATGCCAAGTATATCATTCCAAACATGCTAAAGCATATGACACCATTCTAGGAGTTAAAGGGGGTATATGTACATTACAAAATTGACTCGAGGGTTACTTGCAACCGGCTATCCACGATCTTCGTCAAGGCGCTATAAAACTTGAAAATGTATGCAATGAAATATGTTAGGCTTATATAGCCTAGTGAGGCAGTTATCAATAATGCTAAACTGTGAGGACATATTTGCCAATAAATTCAATAACATGGAGGTCAATGTAAATTCATATCAAAACATTACATATGCATATCCAACATGTTTTAATCAATGTATGCATCTTATGAATCATGTTGTTGTATATTTCATATTCCTTGGATCACAATAACCAATGGATACACAAATTCCACCAACATCACCACGCCAATGATCCAATAACTGATCTATTCCTCTACATCGCCAATGACCATAACACATACATCCCGCCACATTGCCAAAAAAGGTCTTAACCCAAGGACTGTGGTCCACCTGTACCTAAGCTCAATGAAATGGCATGCCAATTGTATCCAATGTTCACTCGTATCCAAGAATTCAATATATAAGTCAATGGTACTCATTTTAATCAATATTTACCTTGTTCAATGTTGCCAATATCAATGAAAGTATTAAGGTTACCAAAACTTACCAACCATGTAGTTTCACCATGTTCTCTATATGAGCTTGTCCTTATTTTAATGAAAGTACAACAAAATAATGAACAATGCAAAAAGGGATGGCACCTAGCCATTCCCATGACACAACTACACTCACTGATGACTCCGAAGCTATTGAGGCTCTTGGATTACGATTCCTTTGCTAAGAGTCTTGGAAGGGTTTGGTGAATCCTCTTCAAAAATAGATTGAGCTATAAATGAAAAATATGGAATCTCATCAAAATTCATTTCTATGAATTCTATAGTCAATAACTAATTTCATAGCTTTTTCTAACTATGAAAACACAACGTATATGTTTGGGAATCCATGGAAATTAGTTAGGGTTTCAATAGGTTCAATATCATGATTTCTCCAAGAAATCCTCATAGGAATCAATGGGAATTCAATAGGCTTACCTTGATTATTCGATATAAACTAATTAGAATCAATAAAATGAAGAAAATTAAAGCTTGGAAATCTATTCAATGGAGGTGCTTGCTTGGCTTTTTCTAAAGAAGAAGATGAAAGATGATAGGAATGGGTTGAGGTTTCCCTCTTGGTTAGGAATTGGAAAAGATAATGATTTTTTGTCATCTTTTCCTTTTTTAATCAAGTTTATCCTATGACAAGGCCAAGCAAGTAGGTGACTCGCCACCTAAAATAGTCTAATTATGGCATTAGACATTACATTCTATGCATTTTCCACTTTTAACCTCTGGTTTTCATTTCCTACAACTTGGCCACTATACTATGCCCTTTAGGCTTCTAATATTTATAATATAGTCTAACTTTAATTGCTATGTCCCACTAACTATCAATACATATGAAATTAGATCGCATGGTCAAAAGTCAATGGTCATTTTGACTTGTCAGAGTTTGAATTTCTGATTACCGAAATCTAGTTTTCAACTAGCTAGTTTTAGGGTGTTACAACTCTCCCTTTAAAACAAATTGTCCTCAAATTTTACCTGAAGGAAAAAGATGAGGGTACTGCTCTTTCATGGCTTCTTCTGGTTCTCATGTGGCTTCTTCAACCTTGTGACTTCTCCAGAGCACTTTGACAAAATGAACTATTTTATTTCAAAGTTTTGTTTATAGCTCTATCCAAAAATTGTACATGTTCCTCATCATAAGTTAAATTGGGTTTGATTTTCATTGATACTGGTCCAATGATATGCGATGGATCTGAACGGTACATTCTGAGCATCGATACATGAAAAATTTCATGGATTTTACTGAGTTTCGGTGGCAATGCCAAACGATAGGCTATGTGACTTATCCTATCGATAATTTTAAAACAGCTAATGAAACAATGACTAAGTTCCCCCTTCTTGCCAAAACGAAAAATTTTCTTTTATGGGAAGACTTTAAGGAATACTTTCTTTTCTACATAATACTGAATGTCTCATCTTTTAAGGTCAACATATGCCTTTTATCTGTCAAAAGTGGCCTTTAGTCTATCATGGGTAATAGGAATATTTTCTTCGGTTTCCCAGAGTAAGTCAGGACCCAATGCATTGCCTTCACCGAGTTCAGACGAACAAAGAGGTGTTCTTCATTTTCTGCCATATAATGCTTTAAAAAGAGCCATTTTAATCGATGCTTGATAACTATTGTTTTAGGCATATTCGATGAAGGGTAGGGATTTCTCCTAAGACCCTTCAAAATCAATGATACATACCCGAAACATATCTTCTAGAATTTGAATCACCCTTATTGATTGTCCATCAATTTCTGGGTGAAACTGTAGACATTTTAGGTGGAAATGCTGGCAAAAGTGGCAAAATATATGTGTTGAAAAGTATAAAACACTGCCAAGATAAGTCTTTTGCGTGCAAGTATACACAGTCTGCAAGTAATATAGTAGTTAAGCTGAGTATCGATCCCACAGATATTGACTTGGAATTTAATTTCTTTGATTGTTACTTGTCTTGAGAAAAAGTTGTTTTGTTTTGAAGTTGATTTTGGAAAATAATTAAAAAGTAAAGGAATGAAAGTAAAAACGTTGGCAAGGAAAGTTCTTTAGTGAATGATGAGTGTTGGCAGGGAATGCCTAGTTTTCACGCTATTTATGTCGTGCCAGCCTTTAATAACAACCTGTCCTGACATTGTTTGCCGAGCAGATTCAAAATTAGCAAAGTCTCTCTCGATTGTCATTGCCCTAAATTGATCATGTAAAAACCCCTATATCTCTATAGTGCATTCTTTTAAATAAACCAATTTGATTAAAATCCAATCTATACTCCTAAGGGGTAGATTTCACTCCCAAAGTAAGTTCATCAACTTGAACGACTTCTCTCGAAGCTTCTCTCCTCAGTATTCAACAATTTAATCGTTGCCACCCCAAGTCTGTTAAGATATTGAGGCGCAATAGGCCAACAGTGACAGCTCTCGCTTGGCATAGTATTTAGAAAACATTAAAGTATGTTGAATAGATAAAACATTGCCAATGCAGATTTATTATCAAAAACTAAACATAAAAACAACGTTTCAACGCAAACATCCCCCACCAACTATTGAATTAGTTCATGATGAGGGATTTAACCGAAAACCCATAAACATTTTCAAAATACATCATCATTAAAAAATAAAAATAACTAAACAAAGAGAATATGCAAGAAAGGGGTTTCTCGATGCAACCCTTCAATAGCTCCAAACCCTCGGTCTAGCTGGTCGAACCACGCAGCCTTCCTCTTCCGATCATCAATGAAATCCTCTCCAAGTTTGTCCCAAAACCACTCATCGAATGCTTGCTTGGTTGGTCTTTAAATAGGCGTGCAAGGAGGGCATAGGATGAGCCTTTGAGTTTGAATGTTCAAGGGATAAGGGATGTGATCATCTTATCCAGATTTGAAGTGATAAGATGAAAAGGTGATAAGCTGATCAGGTTTTCACTAGGGCTGATGTCATATGTCGTCGATCCTTTGGCATCCAAGCTTGGCATGAATCTGCCAACCAATCTTGGCACTATCTTATCTGCTATTTTTTCAGAGATTGATCCAATTGCTATCTTTTCGGAGCCTGATCTTATCCTATTTTTTCGGGGTCCAACAGCTTCTTGGCATGGCATCAAATTTACTTCTCTGCCAATCGGTGCTTGGCATTGTCTGGTCCATCTGTGCCAACAGCACTCGACATTCTCTTTGGCATTCATTCTTGTGTTGCTTTTTTGGGCCAAATACTATGCCAAACCTGCAAAATTGCCAACAAAACAACCCTTCACACTGGCATAGACAGAATTCTAAACTCCTTATACAAATGCATGGTTTTAACATCCTAATGCAACTAAACGTACCTCTAATCATCAAGAAGGGCAAATCTTTGGTCACAAGTTGGACATAGAATTATTGAACAATGGTGGCATCAGACTGGGTCAGCGTGTGGACAGAGTGTGGTATGGTTGGCATTTCATCCTTGGCAAGGAGGTCTGCAAAGAACTCAAAAAATGTTGGCAGTGTGTGGACATACATGTCCTTACATGTTTTCTTCATAGCATGGTCCCTGACATTAACATACTGCCAAAGCATCGAGTTTCGCTCCTTGGCTTTCTTTAATTTCTGGAGGATGACCTCCTGACGTTGATATATCTGGGAAACCATTGCCAATGAACCAGATGGTATCGGAGTCTTGGTCACTGCCTTTGGCATCCTAGCCTTTGGCACAGACTCAACAACCTTTCCCTTGCCTTTCTCCTTGGTAATGAGTTACCTCCACATGACAGGAGTGATCGTCGCTCCCTTGAGCTCTTGAGCTTTATCTATATCAAACTTTGGTACACTATGTTGCATGCAAATGTTAGAAATCAATAAAAAGAAACATAAACTCTCATTATCCTTACCGGCGCATTTATAAGTTTCATCAATAATGATATGACCGATATTAATCTTGCGGCCCATGATGATTGAATGTAACAATGCCAATCTTTTAATGCCAGCCGCTTCACCGTCCGATGGCATTTTGATGACACAGTCCATTTAGTGACAAGTTCACAAAGTTCCTCCAACATCATTATCCTCTTGGCATTGTCCAAGGCTTCTGCAAACTTGGTGTGTTCATCCTCTACAACAAGTTCATTCTCCGCATTTTGTTCAATCACCTCATGTCAGTCCTTGCCTTGGCAACAAAATCCTGCATTCACTCAAAGGAACCTTTCAAAAGAGAAAAATGAAATAAAAAAACTAAAAATTTACAACTGAGATATCCTAAGTACTGAAAAAATAATTCTCCTAAATTCTTCACAATGATCAAAATGAGTTGGCAAAGAGTTACTGAATTTTCGCAATGAGAATTGTCTCTTTGGCATTATTTCGATTTCCTTCCCGGTAGTGCTTCAGTCTGTGGTAATATTTTGTTTGAATAACCAACATAGAAAGCCAAAGAATTACTTACCTTTGAGTATGCCGAACTCTAGATTGCTCAACAAGGGAGAATGTTTTGCCACGGGGTTTTGAATAACCACCTCAGAAAACCAAAATACCTCTTCCCTGTAGGCCTATCAAATCTTTGATTAAATTCAGCGCCCCAGTAATGCTTAGGCTGTGGTCCTCATGTTTCGTTTGATACCAAGGTGTATGTATCCTCAACCAGTTACAGATTTGCCATAGCATTCTTAGGTAAATTTTTAATTTTTGGCAGCACCGTCTTTGGCATTATTGTCACAACCAAATTCTCTTGCTTCAGCTCTTCATTCTCAGTCAATTGGCATCCACTTTTCATTTCAGCAACAAGCCATTTGAGCATACCTCGCTTCATGGCATCAGTCTTGACCAGAATCGATCTTCTATGTGGCTCAATTGTTTTGCCATCGCACTGTTGGTTTATGGCATCAGTTTTCATTCCTTGGCAAGTCAATGACAGGTTTTCATCTAAAATTGATTCTATTTGCTCAAATGCACACTTATTTGTCAACATTTAAGAGTTTTGTCATTTTTCATGTTTATCTGCACACTTAAGAGTTTTGTCAACATTAAAAGTAACATTTATTTGTCTTACCAATACAGGGTTGGCAATTACTGGCTGTACTAGTTTACCGAGATGGTGTTGGCATCAGATTCAAATCTGGAATTGCTAGTGCTTGCTTCCCTTTTGTCAGCTTCTTTGTTTTCTTTCTCTGGCATTGATTTATTCGCATGGCAAACAATTGGTTCTTCTTTACACGTTAAAATCTCAACATGGTTACCACTTAGGGGGTGACAGCTTTGCCTTTTTGTCGCGCATCATCCGTATCACATGGCAGAGTTTCTGGAGGTCTGGCATCAGATAGTGGTATGGCATCAGATTGTGGTCTGGTATCAGACAGTGGTCTGGCATCAGATAGTGGTATGGCATCATTAGCCATTGCCTCTTCTTTCTCTACGTCTTTGGGTTCACCTGCTGGCACTGAGTTCTCTTTTTGGCAAATTATTAGCTGCTTGCCGTTGTCTTCTTGCTTTGAAACTTCAGAATATTGCCCTTCTACCCTGGCATCGAACTTGGCAGCATTATCTAGCTTTTCCTCGATGTTATTGTATTCAGGATTCTTGCCCTCAAAATTTTCCTCACACTCTATTACCACTAATGAGCCCAATGTACCTGTTGTTGAATACTCTTCATCAGTATAATATATTAATTCAAGTGTGTTAGGAAAAACTTGATACTCATAATGTTGATTCTGAATTCCTTGAGGAGCAGATGAATGAAGAAAATTGCCAGCTTGTTGATGTAGCGTTGCCATGGCATTCTGATCGTTATCACTAACCGAAGCGTTTACCACCTCTTGCTGCCTTGATGGAAGCTTTATCTCGTTCTCTTGAGGCATGCCATTAACAGCATTGGCAAGCTTCATGACTTGTTCTTCCAAGCTTCTCATAACATCTATGGCTTCTTCATGTGTGTTTCTAATGTAATTTGTTTGCTCTTGAGGTGGATTGTTGTGTATCAACATATCTTGGGATGGAATTTGTTTGAAGTCTGGTGGTGCAGCAAAGTTGTTAGGTGCGTAAAAATAATCATCATCTTGATTATTCCAAAAACTATTTTGCTGATGATTCCATCCTTGGTCGAAGTTGTAGGATGAATGATTGTTCACATTACAGTACCCCGTGTAACAATAGGAATTAGGGTTGATGGGCAATTATCAAATTAGTGGTATCCTCTACAATAGGCACAAACAACGGGTGTTGCTTGCCTTTTGCTGAACTTGTTAGGCACTTGCATTGATGTAATCATGCTTTTCAGTTCAGAAACCTGTGCCGCGATTGTTGTATAGGCATCTTCTTCATCGTTTCATATCGTCTTTGCTCATAGACTGCTCTTGGAGTTAGATATTGGCAATCATAAGTGGGGGAAATGTAGTCATCATCATACCATATGTGGTTGGCCATACTCTTCTTTGTAGCTTTCATAAAAAAGAAAAAATGATCAAAACAAAAAAATAAAGTTAGTAAAATGAAAACAAAAAACAAGTAAAATTAAAGCAATAAATTTTGTCTCAATCCCCGACAACGACGCCAAAAACTTGTAGACTCTCTATGTGGAAATGCTGGCAAAAGTGGCAAAAAATATGTGCTGGAAAGTACAAAACACTGCCAAGATGAGTCTTTTGCGTGCAAGTATACACGGTCTGCAAGTAATATAGCAGTTAAGCTGAGTATCGATCCCACAGAGATTGATTTGGAATTCAATTGCTTTGATTGTTACTTGTCTTGAGAAAAAGTTGTTTTGTTTTGAAGTTGATTTTGGAAAACAATTAAAAAGTAAAGGAATAAAAGTAAAGACGTTGGCAAGGAATGTGCTTTAATAAATGATGAGCGTTGGCAGGGAATGCATGGTTTTTACGCTATTCATGACGTGTCAGCCTTTAATAACAACCTGTCTTGGCATTGTTTGCCGAGTAGATTCAAAATTAGCAAAGTCTCTCTCGATGGTCATTGACCTAAATTGATCATGTAAAAACCCATATATCTATATAGTGCATGCTTTTAAATAAACCAATTTGATTAAAATCCAATCTATACTCCTAAGGGGTAGATTTCACTCCCGAAGTAACTTCATCTATTTAAACGACTTCTCTCGAAGCTTCTCTCCTCAGTATTCAACAACTTAATCGTCGCCACCCCAAGTCTGTTAAGATATTGAGGCGCAATAGGCCAACAGTGCCAGCTCTTGCTTGGCATAGTATTTAGAAAACATTAAAGTATGTTGAATAGATAAAACATTGCCAAGGCAGATTTATTATCAAAAACTAAACATAAAAACAGCGTTTCAATGCAAACATCCCCCGCCAACTATTGAATTAGTTCATGATGAGGGATTTAACCGAAAAACCATAAACGTTTTCAAAATACATCATCATTAAAAAATAAAAATAACTAAACAAAGAGAATGGGCAAGAAGGGGGTCTCTCGATGCAGCCCTTCAATGGCTCCAAGCCCTCGGTCTAGCTGGTCAAACCACGCAGCCTTCCTCTTTCGATCTTCAATGAAATCCTCCCCAAGTTCGTCCCAAAACCACTCATTGAATGCTTGCTTGGTTGGTCTTTAAATAGGCGTGCAATGAGGGTATAGGATGAGCCTTTGAGTTTGAATTTGAATGCGCAAGGGATAAGGGATGTGATCATTTTATCCAGATTTGAAGTGATAAGCTGATCAGGTTTTTACTAGGGCTGACGCCATATGTCGTCGATCTTTTGGCATCCAAGCTTGGCATGAATCTGCCAACCAATCTTGGCACCATCTTATCCGCTATTTTTTCAGAGATTGATCCAATTACTATCTTTTCGGAGCCTGATCTTATCCTATTTTTTGGGGCCCAACAGCTTCTTGGCATGACATCAAATTCACTTCTCTGCCAACCGGTGCTTGGCATTGTCTGGTCCATCTGTGCCAACATCATTCGGTATTCTCTCTGGCATTCATTCCTGTGTTACTTTTTTGGGCCAAATACTATGCCAAACCTACAAAATTGCCAACAAAACAACCATTCACACTAGCATAGACAGAATTCTAAACTGCTTATACAAATGCATGGTTTTAACATCCTAATGCAACTAAATGTACCTAAAAACAAGGAAAATTATTGTAAGATTGTCATTAAAAATAGTACTTTTGGTGAGGTATAGAAACGCAGTGCTTAGCTTTACTTTAGTCCCTAAAGCTCCTTATAGGGCTCTTCAAAATTGCGAAGCAAAACGTAGATCATGATCTAAGATAATAGATTTAGGTAATCCCTACAATCGAATGATTTCCTTGATATACAATTCAGTAAGCTTAGGAAGACTAAAATCTATCCTTATAGGTATAAAATGGACAAATTTAGTAACTCAGTTAACTATAACTCATATGACATCATTCTTCTTAGGGGTCAAAAGTAGCTCACTCACAAAATCTATGGTGATTTGTTTCCACTTCCATTAGGGCAATTCAATGGGTTGCAGAAGTCCTGTAGGGACATGATGCTTAGCCTTGACTCGTTGATATGTCAGACACTTAGAAACATAGTCGATAATTGCTTATTTTATGTTGGGCCACCAATAGAGTTCTCTGAGGTCATTGTACATCTTAACTGACCATGGATGGACATAAAAAAGGATTGTTATGGGCTTCTTTGAGGATTTCTAACTTGAGAGATTCATTATTCGGTATACAAATTCGATCGTAGAAATATAAAAGACCTTTTGAGTTAACCGTAAAGATAATGTCTCCATATTTCCAATGCAAAGACAACTGTAACCAATTATAAATCATGAGTATGATAGTTTAATTTATGGGGTTTAAGTTATCTTAAAACATAAGCAACAACTTTGCCTTCTTGCATAAGAACACACCCTAGTCCTTGTGTAAAACATCACTGTACACGGTGAAATCTTTACCAGACTCTGGTTGGACTAGGATTGGGGCATGAGTCAATATTTGCTTTAATTGATCAAAGCTTCATTGTTATTTTTCGGTCTATTCAAAGGAAATCTCTTTCCAGAGTAACTTTATCAGTGATATTGCTAATGTAGAAAATCCCTTAACAAATCTTCTATAGTAGCCAGCTAGACCGAGAAAACTTTTTACTTTTCCGATATTCTTTGGTGATCTTCAGTCAATGACAGCTTGAATATTTTTCGGGTCAACTTGAATACCTACTGATGATATGATATGTCCCAAAAATAAGACTGTCAATAGTCAGAACTCACACTCACTAAACTTGGCATACAACTGCTTATCTCAAAGAGTCTGAAGCACAGTGCGAAGATGTTTTTGATGCTCAGTCTCTTCCTTTGAATAAATTAGTATGTCGTCAATGAACACTATCACAAATTTGTCCAAGTAAGGTCTGAAAACCCGGTTCATGAGATCCATTAATGCAGCAGGGGATTTGGTTAGCCCAAAGGGCATTACCAAAAATTTGTAATGACCATACCTAGTTCTAAAAGTAGTTTTAGGTACATCATAATCTTTGACTTTTATTTTATAATACCCTGATCGGAGATCAATCTTAGAGAACACTATTGCACCCTTCAGCAGATCAAACAAATCGTTTATTCTTGGAAGAGAATACTTATTCTTAATAGTAAGTCTATTCAATTGTCGTTAATCAATACATAGACGCATAGAGCCATCCTTTTTCTTTACAAAAAGTATTAGAGCTCTTCAGGGTGAGAAACTTGGTTGGATGAAACCCTTGTCCGAGAATTTTTTTATCTGGGACTTTAACTCTTTGAGTTCAACTAGAGTCATTCTATACGGTGTAATAGAAACTGAGGTTACTTCTGCTTGTACCTCAATCCTGAATTTTACTTTACGAGTCGATGGTAAACTTGAAAATTCATCAGGAAAGAAATCTAGAAATTCATTCATAGTGTCAATATTCTCCAGCTTTGGATCATTCTAAACTTTACTTATGGTAGCATACATCGATTGGTTTCTCTTTTCACATTTAGTATCTATTAAGGTAATGCTTTTTCTTCCCTAGTCTATACAAATAGATATTTTTCTTTAAACAGTCTACCCAAGCTTGATGCTCTCCGAGCCAATCAAGCCCTAATATCAAATCGAACTCATAAAAAGGTAAGACCATCAAATTAGCTGGGAATAGAATTCCTTGAATTAATAAGGGACAATTCCTATAAATTAGGTTGATAGTCCACTATCGCCTAGAGGGTTCGTTGCTATGATTTTCGATGTAGTGGGTTTCGGGGTCAATTTAAAATTTTCAATTAATACAGTGATAACAAAAGAATGGGTTGATCCTGGATCAATCAATGCATAAACTGAATGTGAAAATAGTTCAACAGTACCTAGAATGATGTCAGGATCATCCTTCTCTTCCCTACTCCTCACATGGTACACCTAGGATAGGGCATTTGATTCTTGCCTATTCGATGCACCTATAGAGCCACGGGTCTTCCTAAAGGCTCCCGATAAAGTTTGTCTTGGTTTCTTACCCCTAAACGATTAAGCAGCGGATACATTGGTAACCGATACATTAGGTTCATTCAAAGAATTCAACAGGCAGTGTCTAATAAAATGACCTTGTTCTCTATAATAATAAAATACTTCAGCCTGTTTACGGCATTGACCAGTCGGATGCTTCCTCTGATAATAAGTACACATAGGATACTATGAGTCTCTACCTGATCCACTAGTGCTTTCAACAAAAGTGGTCATTGAAGCAGAATGGACCATACTTTGAGGTTTTACAATATAATCGAATCCAAGAGATTGTTACAATATAGTTTGCTTATACCCTTGATATCTCGTCTTCTTCGGAGGTAAAAAAGGTCGAAACTCATATTGAGACCATTTATCAGATTGTGTCGCCCCTCCAAACCTTTTAGCCCTCTGAGTGACTTCATTAGTAATAACTCGGTTGAACAAGTTCTGAAAATCGGTGATCCTTAATATAGTGAACAAAGAACAGAGTTTATCGCTCAGCCCATCAATAAACATACGACACTTCTCCTCCTCAGTTTTTATATATTCAGCCCTGTATTTGCAATACTTGCAGAAGTCATATATGTAATGTTTAACGGGTCTTTTGCCATACTTCAGATGCAAAAATATCCTTATTCTTTTAGCCATATAATACCCGCTGATATATTTCTTATGAAACTCTTTAAAAAAGAACTCTCAAGCGACTGTCTCCTCAAGGAAAGTGAGTATGGTCATCTCTCACCAATGTTGGGCTTTGTCAACAATCAGAGCCGGTGCACACTCAAGCTTATACTCATCGGAGCATTGAAGTTGTTTATTCAGAATTTTCAAAGTATTATCTAACTAGTACTCAAATATCTCTAGGTCATCATCATCATTGCCAGTGAAGGTATAGGCCCGATACTGAGCCAACTTGTCAATAGGGTACCTCGAGGTCAATGAAGTAGCTATAGAAGGCTGGACTACTTGTTCAGTCCTCATAGAGACCATGAATTGTTTAAACATCTTTACCATGCTCGCAAAGCATTCTTGCTGGGCAGGATGTATTGATGGTGGGTTTGGTGGATCATTTTGTGCTCCTTAATGAGTCAGAGGCTCATCCCTCTTAATTTCCCCACCATGAGTGGAATATCCGATAGTGTAGTCGATATCCTTATATTCTTGATCCTATTCAGACATCTCGTATACTATAAGAAAAGAAGAAGATTGCATCAACTGCAAGTCACAAATATTATACAAAAATAACTCTTAGGTGGCATATGCAATACAAACAATACAATGAGCCTCGGTTTAGTCTTAGAATCGACAAATATCTAGCTCTGATACAACAAATGTAACACGTCTGGTAGGAAGTTAGGTCGAAGATGTCACTGGCGTTCGATATTGGGATTTATACGATGAAAAAATAATGTAGATTCAAGATTCAAGCAATACATGCCAATGTTACAATGATTCAATAAGGCAATCAAACATGGGATGTATTTTCGTTTAGCTTGACTTTAATGACTAATAGGCATCATATTCACTATTCAGGGATTAAATTGTAAAAGTATAAAAAAGATGAGGTCTTTAAGAATATTCAGCAATACATATATGAAATTCAACTATAATCAAGCATGTATGCAAATTTTCATGATATTTTGAGGTCTCTAGGTCATTCAACTTAGTCCTTTATTACTTAGGGTCCTAAATACAAAATCTGGAATTTACTTATTGGTTTGACATGCATACTTGAATTTCTTTCGAATTTTATACGAACATTTGGAATTCTGCTAAACGACTACGTTTTTATATAAATTGATATAATTTTGTAGTTCCTATCTCTTCTGAATAATTTGCAAGTTGATTAGTAAACCTAATAACTTTTCTTGAAGGACAAGTTTTTCTAACTTGACTTCTAATAATCGACTTAAGAAATTAGGTTGAATTTAGGAGGTTACAGATTCTCTTCCTGGTCAAGCACCTCATCCATCTCCTTTCTCAGTTTGACAAGGGACTCAGAGTGCACATTCAATAAGGCTTTGTCAATTCCTCAAATACAGGCTAGGAGGCGTCTTTTCCTCTTGTCTATATGACCAAAGGTGTCTGCATTCTAGTTGGAAACCTTCGATTCAAAGGAATCAATATTAATCAAGAGATCTTGTTCCACCCAAGTGGATTGCAAAAAATCCCGAAAGCCAGGATATTGATGCCAGGCCAAAATAAATCAAAAAGGGCGAGAATGATGCTCCAATCGCTCCTACTTTAACTGAAGCAATAGAGGCCTATGGTCTGAACCATTACGATCTGAACCAAACAACGATCAAGACGTTCATGCAAATTGCCCCTGCACCAAGTAAAAGGAGACCTTCGAAATCCCAAATCCGCCAGCCCAATTTGAAAAAGAAAATTCGCGAAAGGCCGGCTACCATGCACATGTTGTTCTGAACCAACCAATCTTTCATTCGACAATAGAATAACATTAAAATTGCCACCAAGAACCCACGGCATATTAAGACCATGATCCAAAGACGTGAGCTGATCCCAAAGCTACTTTCGTTTCGAGTTGTGAGGGCTTGCATACACTACAGTAAACTGTGACGAACTATTAACATCTAAAGAGCGAACCCTCCCATTCAGGAACTGATTAGAAAGGTGCAGGAACTCAATATCCACCCTTTTTCTCCTAGAGTAGCCAAATTCCACCACTGAACCCGTTTGCCTCAATGCGAAAAGAATAAAGAAACCTCAGCTTAGACACCACTCAATTTGCCCTTCTACCACTGATTCTAGGTTCAAACAACGCCACCAACTTAGGTTTATACTCTCGCACAAAGGATTTAAAGAAGCTTCTAAATGTCGAACTAGCTGCGCCCTGACAGTTCCAAAATATAATACTAGTCATTAATAAAAATGGAAAAAGAAAGGGAACGTAAATTAAAACTCACTTTCTATAAGACGAAAATTTAAAACTCACTTCCTGTAAAACGTAAATTAATTTTACGTGAACGATTTAAGATATTTTTTAAATAATAGTGACAGAAGATCATTCTTTTAATTAAATATTAAAAATGGGTTTTTATTTAAAATTGCCCAAATTAGAAGGTAGGGAGACAGTAAGCCCACGTGGCTGAAATCCATTGGTCCACGGTCGCTAAAGATTGAACGAGTAGTAGTGATTAGTATAATCGGTGATTTGACTACTCATATATCAAAACTCAATGCCTTTAGCCATTATTTATTTAGGATCTGGCCGACATATGGGAATATTGATAAAAAAATATATATATAATATTAAATCAAAATATTATTATATGTAGTGATGAAAATAACAAATTCATATTAAAAAAAACAAATTCAGTGTCGTTTCAAAATGTAGTACAAGTTGTACAAAGTTCTTACGTAATCCATTTATATTTATATATATATATATAACCATTATAATAATTTGAACATTTTTTTCAAAATGTATATCTTTAGTCTTGATGTCAACTTCCTTTTATTAGGTTTTTCAAATAATTTTACATGATTTATGTTTGTCTTAATTAAGTGCAAACATAATATTTTAGGTTGGGATGTGAAGATATTAAAAATTCAGAAGTGTAAAATAATAAAATTTTAAAGAGTGTAAAATTAAATAATTAATATAAAATATTTAAATTTTATAAAAGTTAAAAAATTAAGAATGTGACCGCACTCACATACCCTTAAGACAGAGACACGGGTGAATGATTTTATGTTAAAGGTGTAAATATTTATACTTATTAAAATTATATGATAATTTAAAAATTACAAGAGATTGCAAAACTACATTATTAATATAAAAAATATAAAAATATATAAAAATTTGAAAACGTCAAGAATGCGGCTTCCCCAAACAGTAGCACCCCTAAGTTCTTCCCTGCCTTTAATCCATCCTTGCCCGTGAAGATAAGGTGATTAATCTATGATACAAACACATTGATATTTTTTATAGGATAAAATCATATATTTTTTCTCATTTTATCTTAATGGGCTTCACAGTTGACACTATACTAAACGATGATATTTTTTTTAACTTTAGGAGTCAAATTAATACAAAAATATTATTTAAGGGGTAAAGAAAGGAAAGTTAATAACTAAGTCACGACGAATTATTCACTTGAATTAACAGAAAAAAAAAGTTAATCTCAAAAATGAAAATTTTATATTGTAAAGTAAAGACAAAAAAGTGATGAATAATTATGAAGAGATTAAATTTGTGAAAAATATGACATAATGTCAAGAATGCCCCTAACGTTTAACTAAAAGTCATTTTGGTTTTTTTTTTGAAGTAATTTAACAATTAATGTTTTATGTTTGGTAAAACTGTCTTCTTTGCTGATAAAAATTGTTAGTCAACTAATGGTAAATGACTTGAAATGGCGTGACAAACCTACATGACAATGCATAGTGATATGACATTGTCATATAAACGAATGTGTTGACTTGAAAGAATGTCACATCATTCAAAAAAAATTATATTTTATAAAATTATTTTTTACCGAAGTATCATTCTGTCAAGTCATTTTAAGTTGTTTATCGTTAGTTGACTAACAAATTTTATTCGCAGGGGGACAAATTTTACTCAATAAAATGTTGAAGGTTAAATTACTTCAAAAAAGAATGTCGGTCAAAATGACTATTCAATCAAATATTAGGATATTTTTTAACGCCAAAATACATAATAGAAGAAGGCTTAAATGAAAAATCAACCCCTAAACTATACCTTTTGTTTGCTTTTAGCCCTTAAACTATTCTTTGGTCAAAATAAGTCCCTAAAGTATTATTTTTAGTCACTTTAAGTCGTCAGTTATCTAAGTAAAAAAATATTTCGACCAATAAGATGTTGACACATCACAAAAAAAATTTGACCAATAGATAATTTAGGAACTAAAAGAAAAAAATGACATAATTTAAGTTCCTATTTTGACTAAAAAATTGTTTAAGGACTTTCAGTGATAAAAATGATAATTTAAAAATTTATTTTAACCAAAAATAATTTTAAAAATAAAAATAAATAAAAAATATAATTTAAGGGCTGATTTTTCATTTAAGCATAGAAGCATCTTTTATAATATTTAATTAAATTAAAATAAAACAAAACATTATTCATGAACGAGCATTTATTAAAAGTGTTTTCTTTTTCTTTTTCATATCTGTTTGTAAAAGCTTCTTTTAACGGAATGGAAGGGCATCATTTCCGAGTAAATATGGCAGAAGCTTGACAAAACAAGTGCTTCCTCAAAATAGCATTGGTAATGGCATCCCTTTTAAAAGTAGCTTAAGCATGCCTAAGGATAACAGTAGCTTCGCCATTAACTATAATTCCTCAAAATCAAGGAAACTAAAGCACTCCTAGAAAGTTAAAAGCCCTCCACATTTTCGTCTTAAACTCCGCTCGAAAATACTTTCCAAACAGTCTTTAGATTGTTAAACACAAAAATAATGTAAACGGTCATGTCAGACATGCAGAACGATCGTTTAAAATTTAATTTTTTGTGACGTTCGTTTACGGTCCAACACCCGTTTTAAAATATACACCGAACCAAGCCTTAAAACTTGTGATGGAACATATCAAATTTATTATCTTCTTCTTCTTTTTCCCACAGTTTTCTCAGGGTAAACTGATTGCTTAATAATACCAGTTCGTTAAGTAACCTATGGCTACTGTTCTGTTCCGTGTTCTGACTTTCAGTGGCTCAGAAAACCCTAAAAAAACCATCTTTATTTTTCTCTTTAATGGAGAGTTCGTTATACTGCTAACTGTTTTCATGGAAGCCTGCTCTCTTTTCCTCTCTTCTTTTTTAGAAATAAAAGCAGTAACCCATTGTTTCGTTTCTCTGGGAATAACACTGCTGGTTAATTATGTTTTGTTCTGACAGTTTAATTTAAAGGAAAGATCTTTGTTCTGTAGTTTCAGTTTAATTGAGCTGTTTTAGGTCATTTGGATTATAAAAAAGGATGAGATAGAAATGGAAAAAAGAAAGAGAAAACAGTGTGTCATTAATGAAGATAACGTGCTTGGCAGTAGTGATCAATGAATGGGTTGTTTTTAATGCTTTTAATAGTGTATTAGAATTAATATATACGTGACAAATTCAGGATTAAACATAAGTAAACATCAAATTATTAAATTTTAAAATTTAAGAATTTATTAAATATTTAAGTTTAAGATTTAGATAATAAAATCTAACTAATTTAGTATTTAAATTTCTAAAGATCTAAATTATTATTAAACTGAAAATTTTGAGACATATTCCTTCAACCCATTCTCTAATTCCTTCCGGGATATATATTATCTGAATACTAGTTATATAGATTTTTAACTAAAATATTGTGTTTTTGATCCTTTATATTTTTAAAAGTTCATTTTAACCGTACTAATAAACACTTAAATGTCAAATTAATAATTTTAAAAATATTTTTCACTGTACTTTTTTAATGTATTTCTCAAAAATAATGTTAAATTACCCTAAAATAATGTCTCTTTGTCAATATATCATAGGTTTGGCTGATAAGTATTCGATTATATCTTAATTTATTTACAGAATTAAATAGAATTATTAAGTCAAATTTAGTTTAAAAAAATGTTTAATGATAGATGTGGGCCATGTAAGAGAGCAAAAAAGTGTTGGAAAATGTGAGGAAATGGTAACTTTGAGTCATATTACGAAAGGGTTACGGTAGAGATTCGAATAATGATTCTATTGGGTCTTATTCTACTTCATGAGACATTTACAACGGTATTTCATATGCTCAAATTGGTTGAGTGATGAATGAAAAATTGATGCTCAAAGTATGGTAGTTATGATTGAGTAAGGAAGTGAAAACCCCCTTATCCCACATTGGTAGGATAAATAGCGTGGGAAGTGTTTATATACACTTACCTTCTTAGTGATCATTGAATGATTTGAATGAAAGTTGTGCCTCGAGAGTGTAGGGGGTGTAGGATAAAGGTGCACTTGCAGACATGGGTGATGTGAATGTGTGGATTGGTTAGGCTTTTTGTGGGCTTATGGATATTTTACCCACTTCTAATATTTTTTCCTTACAAATAGAATATCTTTTTGAATATTTCAAATTTAAAAGGAATAATTTTTGGCTTCCTTAAATTCGAATATAAAAAAGGCATCAGTTTCAATTCATGGAAATATATCCGTTTAAAATGGCAATATTGACTAATTTTGAATTAAATAAGATTTTGGCCATTAATTTAGAATATTATATTTTCCATATTTTTCCTCCTCCATTCTCGTATAAATAACGAGCATTTTTCTCAGTTTTATACAATCTCAAAAACTATCTTCTTCAAAATTCTCTGGTATTCTCGGTGATAGGCAAAGGCAAGGTTCCGTTCGTGATCTCTACAGTCGTGCTACTGTTGAAGATCATCAGTTATTGTATCCTGGGAGACTGACGACCAAAGCAACTCAAGCACCAAGAAGTGGTCGAAAATCTGTCTTAAGGAAACTGCGTTCGTGCAGGCCTTAACATGATTTATTTTGGTTTAATTTCGATTATGTAAATTTCCTTTAAATTCAGTTTCGTTATTTTTTGTTTATATTTATTTATTCGTTTTGGATTAACATTTTTTTACAAAAAAAGTACATGAATTAATCGTACTCCATTCACCTCTCATTTTGTTGAATAAAATTTGTATGTACTTTTTATGTGGTCCTTTATACACCATATAAATTATTTTATATTACGTGTATTATCAGTAAAATGTTAGAATCAAAGCATACCCAGAACGTAACAGGTATGAAAACTAACCCCAGGATCTATCATGTCAAATCATCAAGAACAATAAACTAAATAAACTGAATGCGGAAGCGTACCTGAATTTTTTGATAGACTGAAAACCTTGAATCATTTAATGGAGATCACCTAAATGATGGTTGTCTTCCAAAAAGATAGGTTAGCCTTTGCCGTAAAAACTCTCTGACGGGACAAGAGTAATACAAGTTAACCTATTTCTTGGGGATCACTATCTCTTTATATAGTTGATTATTAAATCAACTATTAAATATTTATAACTCTGCCCCTCATTGAATTATAAATATATCTTACGGTGTCTACACTTTTATTTCCATGACACTTTAATATATATGACACGCCTAACATAATTGGTCACTTGATTTTGTCTCATACTTTATAATAGTAACATACGTTTTACATATGTGCCAACAATTACGAATTTTAATCAAACATAAAAACAATAAAAATAGTAAAAAAGTCATTGATACACGTAACATAAAATTATTGACATGACATATAGAGGGAGATAAATTTTATTCCACTTTCATCAAGCTTTAATAAGTCTATTCATTTCCAGATAATTAAGTTATTAGGAAATTATATCTTCCTGTATGTATTACAAAATTTATATTTATCAAATAAATTAATAAAATTTATACATACCTTTTTCAAATGTATTTTAAAAAATGGTTAGAGAAATGTGGTTATCTGTTAATGGGGGGTCAGTCGGGTCATGATTCGTTTTTAAAAAAATAAATAAATTCATGTCTAAATTCCACTTGGTTTGACGGTTCATTTTCATTATTCATAAAACAATAAAAAATTTAATGTATTTTTAATTGAATATAAAAATATTTTATATTATTCTATTCGAATTTGAGTTGAATAAACCCGATACAAAACTGAACATATCCAAGCTCTGTCCAGACATAAATATTTGTGTTACACACCAATCTAACACTTGTTAGATTCTCAAACACTAATTAATAATATGTATGTATGTATGTATGATATAGAAAACATGTAATAAATGGTAGTGATGCAAATAGAAGTTGATAGCTGGTAAGCATTCATGGCTACTACTGGTTAAAGGGATAGCTTTTTCTTTTGGCTGCTTTAAATTAAATATATATAGATTCTCGACAATCCTTGTAAGGCTGATTTCAGTGGTCTCATTCACGATCTTGAATATGGTCGGGTCGACCCATCACCCACTTTCGGAATACGCTCAGAGTCGGAAATTACGGTCGTTGGACCAGGGACGAAGCTACAGCATGAATGGGAGGGGTTGTTATCTCCGTCAGAGGAATTTTTTTATTTTTGATTTTTTATATTTTTTCTGAAAATATAAAATAATTATAAATTTGTCTTCATCCTTAAAAATTTATGTTTTGTTCTCCACCCCAAGCATTGACTCCGTCCCTACGTTGGACAACCCGACTAAGCAACCAAACAACCAGTTTCATGTTGTCCGAGATCCATGACTGTTTTACACATACAGCAGTTGTTATATATACTGCATGCCTATTTCACGTTACGTACAACGAGGGCGATTCTTATTTTTACAGTGACACGTAGTGGTTTTACGGTGAAATAAAAAGTATACAAGTTAATTAAAAAGAATAATGAAGAACTGGAGAAAATGTACAGAACGGGGGGACACAAGGAGGCGTCCAATCAATATATATATTTATACACTGCTGGTATTAATGCATGACGAAAGCAAGCAATCTAAATTGCCATATATGCGTACTGGTAATAAAAATAAACAAATTTAATGCAGGCTCAGGCTCAGGCTCAGGCTCAGCTCTGAGTTGACGTATTTGTCCTAGTTTTTTTTCGACAAAATTTACTTCTCTTATATAATGTGACTACACAGTTGGGCTTAGCAAAGCAAAGATAAAAGCTTGCGGAATCTGCATTTTGTATTTTGATTTTTGTGTTTAATTAAAAAAATCATTTTAAAAAGGGTACGTGAGAGTTTACTCGCTTACCAACTTTCTCAACTCCATAGACCCACTTGTCTTTTCATAAATAAAAAAATAGGTATTCAAATTTTATTTTTTAAAACTTTAGATATTTAAAATATTTTTTATTAAAAATAAATGTTTAAAATTTATACCGTTATAATTTTATGTACTTGACTGTTAAGTAGTGTTAAAAAATTGTTAATCAATTGATGCTTGACACGTGGCATGTTTATTTTATTTTTCTTTTAAAATTAAAAAAACTTAAAACAAATTTTTACACAAAAAAATAATTTTCAAAAAATCCCAACAATTTTTAGTTTTTACAAAATAACCCCTAAATCGCTGCCGATTTCGTCGCCGATCACTGTCCCTGAGCAAAACCCTTTGGTTGTCGAACCTAGGCGGTCAATTCCCCCAACACGGCGTTGCCAGAAACGCCGAACGACGTGGCGGTCGAACGTTGATTTCGCGTTCGACGTTCGGTTGGCGCGTCGTGTTGGGAGAAATGACCGCCTAGATCCGACGAACAAAGGGGTGTGCTCAGGGGCAGTGATTTGGGGTTTGTGTTTGGAAAATTTTAGGGATTTGAGGATTGTTTTATAAAAGTTGAAAAATTTTAGGATTTTCTGAAAATTTGAAAATTTTGGGTTTTTTTTCTTCAAAAAATTTTAAAAAATTCAAATTAGTGTCATGTGTCAAGCATTGTTTGTTTAACAATTTTTTTAACACCCCTTAACGGTCAGCCACATAAAATTATAAAGGTATAAACTTTAAGCACCTATTTTTAGCAAAAAATACTTTAAGCACCTAAAATTCACAAGATGTATACTTTGAGCACTTATTTTTTCATTTAAGCCTTTTATTTATGAAACTCCTTTACTAATCCCCAAACTGTAAACAAATGGCAAAAGGATTCAGAGTTGAATTTGCCCAAACGGGGTCGTTGGAATAACCTGTGTGGGAATGATTCTCGTATTCATGAAAAAAAAGGTTTTCAAAGGGAAGTTTATTATTATTTTATCAAAATATCCTCACTTGCTCAAAGCTTAGCTCGAATCGAATGTAAAATATGCCTGAAATAAAGAATCGAATCAAAACAGAGATGAACATGGTGATTTAAAGAGAAGGAGAGAATAAGAATTTGTTCAGTGATATTATCGAAAAGCTTCTTCACATTTACAAAGCTATATTCAGTCATATAGCTGAGGAAATAAACAGTATGCTGAGAATAAAGCTAACAACCCAATTAACTTGACTCGGGTTGACTAGCCAATACTTTATCATTCTCTTAACCTGTGTAGTTGCAATAGTCGTATGGTTGGGGTGCCCATTTTAGTTTTGCAATACGTTTGCAGGGTTGTTAACTAGCAATAGTAGATTGGTTGGGGGTTTCCAGCTGTTTGATGTATTTGGCTGTTAATTTCTCGGTTTAGGTTCCAGCCTGTTTGTGTTGTACTTTTTTTTCCACCATTTAAGATTAAATTTTTTTTTAACGAGATACATAAACAGATTTAAAGCGAATATATTTCAACTTTTAATAAAATCTTATTTGTCGAGCAAAAAAAGTAAATAGCTATAGCATAGTTCATGTAACATGATGCGACAAGGATAACAATAAATAAATAATTACAAATAAAATATTTCTTTTTGTCATAGGAGTACATAAAATTATATAATTTATCAAGAGTGAAAGTATCGTAATTATACAAGATAATATCTCTAAAGATCGAATAAAAATGGGGCAACATACAAAGTAAAATTAACCTTAAATCTTCTTTGTCATACTAAACCTCCATGATCCCTAAATTCATGACAATTTATTTAAAAATTGTTAAGTAATTCCTAATAACGACGTACATACAGTCTTCTCATTCAACATGTCATGTAAAATCTGATCTGATATACATATTAATTTGTGATATAATCATTCGATACCTACTTTATTTCTTCTCGAGAGTCCAAGATGATGACATCTGATCAAACCCTAATATGATCTCGTCTAAATTCATATGAGCGAGAACCAATGGTGGAACTTGGTGAAAAAGTTTGGGGGTCAATTTAATTTTTTTTAAAATTGGAGGCTTAAATTAAAATTTTCAAAAAATTGAGGGTCTAACTAAAATTTTTAATAATTTTGAGAGATTTAATGAGAACTTTTAAAATTTATAAGAGGGAATCTAATTAAAAATATTTAAAATTTTGAAGTTTAATTAAATTTTTAAAAACTGAAGGGAAAAATTTTAAAAATAAAAATTTTAAGGGCCAAAATGTAATTTTCCAAATTTTTGGGAGGCCATGCCCCTAGGTCCCCACAAGCTTCCACCCCTGGCGAGAACTGCTGCCATCATGACTACTTAACCTGCCACAACAAAAACATGGTGTTGTGATCCAACAATATATTTCATACCTCACATATGCCATTATGGTTATCGAAAAGAGAAGAAATTTAACTAATTTTGAAATAAAGAGAATTACAAGAGATTTGCAAAATCAACTTGATGTATAACCTTAATCCTTACTATCTATTTATAAAAATAGTTATTTGATTATAAAAAAATTTTGCGTATCAATAAATTTACTCAAACTATGTTTCTTATTTTTAATCAATATAAATAAAAAAATTATACTTAGAGTAAGATTCTCATTTTAAATCAAATTCTAATTGAATTCGAGTCACGAACTCTAACATCACGTCTTAATAGTGTTAGAGAAAATGACTAAAATGAGTTATGTAATACAAGTTTTCAAGACTAGCGTGAACAAAAGAAATTCAACAAAAAAAGTTGAAAAAAATCGACAAGTTGATGGACCCAAACGTTGTTTTACCCTTTTGAAGACTGAAGGGTGGATTATTGAACGGCTGAGATACAACGATAAGGCCATACCAAAGCTAAGAAAGGCAGTGCCTTGGACTGCATGCATTTATGGTATTGTCCTCGGCTTACGTTTCCTCTACAGTGAAACTAAATATCAAAGAGAGAGCTTTGCAAGAGTTGAAACTTGAGACCCTACTACCATTGAATAGGAGCTTGAATGAATCTTACAGCTAAACGCGGTTTCAAAATGGGGGCTAATCAATGGGTGAGTACTGGGTGCACCAAGTTTGGGGTGCGAATAAAAAATATAAATTTTAAAATTTATTTAAATAATTTAAAATATTAGATTTTTTAATAACAGTTTAAGTTAAATTTTTTGTGATTTTTATCAAGGTGCGAAACTTCTTTTTATGTTGGTGGTTTTTTTAACAAATTTTTAAACTTGTTGAAAAATATTAATTTAAAATATTATTAAAATATTTATTATTTAAATTACTTGAATAAATTTTAAACTTTATTGTCCTTTAATCTTAAATTAGACTGCAGATCTTTAAACTCCCCTAATCAATTGGAGAGACAAGTAGATGCTGTTATTGCCAG
The DNA here is from genome assembly GCA_019671005.1 of Hibiscus mutabilis. Classification (NCBI taxonomy): domain Eukaryota; kingdom Viridiplantae; phylum Streptophyta; class Magnoliopsida; order Malvales; family Malvaceae; genus Hibiscus; species Hibiscus mutabilis. The sequence goes on along the minus strand of CM033729.1, from coordinate 5,533,678 downwards.
TCACACTTGTATTTATATTCAAACCTCCAACAGTTTTGAAAGTGCTCAAAAACCTGAAAATGCTAATGAAAGATGATTCCATAAACAGTTTTAGGAAGCCTACAATTAGAGCAGTAAACTCGATCACAGTTGACAAGACCTTGTTTGGGATACTGTTATCAATGTTTAAAATAATATACTCCAGATAGATTCATTTTAAAATGCATTGATTATATGTTATTTATTAAAAGCTGCATTTTAATTAATATAATAATAGGTGATAATATCACTTTTACCGTGTAGACTAGAGATGAAAGGGCATTGGCAATGGAGAAGAAGGTCCTAAAAGCTGAGAAATCCACCTACCTACATGCACGAGTATTATATTCATGCAGAATCACGACGATGATAGGGACATGTGGTTCGACGATAATTCAAGAGTAGACCCATCTTTTTATTTTCTGTGTCACTGCTCTTGATTAAGACTTATCTATCATACACCTTTATTTATATACAATATATATTATTCTATTAAATATATATAATGTTATATTTTTATACATAATTTTTATAAAAAAATTTACACAATCCTTCATATTTAAATTATAAAATTTAAAACTTAAAATTTTAAGCCTAACACTCAAAAATTTAAACCATAAATCTTAAACTCTAAATTTTAATTATAAATCCACAATTCTACGACCTACAACATAAACCCCTAAACCCTAACCTAAATCCTTAAACCCTAAAATTAAAAGACTTGTATATATATTGTATTAAATAATAGGGTAAACATCACCATTGGTCACTAAACTATTCATGTTTTCTTATTTTGATGATCAAACTATTATTTTGTGCAAAATCGTCACTAACGTTACACTTTTTTCTTATTTTGGTCACTAATGTTACTATTTTTCATGTTTTGGTCACCAATCTATTGCTTCTTTCCTATTTTGGTCACTAAATTATTCTCGCTTTCATATTTTTTCGTGAGTTTTTTAACGGCGGGTTACCAAAATAGGAAAAAACGTAACATTAGTGATTATTTTGCCAAAAATAATAGTTTGGTGACCAAAATAAGAAAGCAAAAATAGTTTAGTGACCAATGATGATGTTTACCCTAAATAATATTAATTTTATTTGAGTATCTTTTGATTGACATTGTCATTGGTACAATAACAAGAGGATGTAAAATCTAACATACTTAAACTCTTAATACCTTCTTATATATAAGTGAAAAGAGATCTAAATAGAATAAATATTATACGCAGAATGTTAAAAAACAAATAAGCTTATTATTATATTCATGTGATTGAAGGACTTGTAAACCGTGAGCTGCGATGCAGTGGTTGCTCATTTCACCCCTTAATCATGAGGTTAAGGGTTCAATTTTTATATGTGAGAATGAAATACATTTTATGGTCGATTGTTTACCTCTTAGAGAGAATACCCACGACGAAAGGATTAGTCACTACTATCGACAGTGGATACTTAGCCTAATACAAAAGGAAAGGAATTACTTGTATATGTTTATGTTTATTTGTTTTATTTACCGTTTTTCAAATATTTTGTCACAGTAGCTTAACAAGTGCCCTTCAATATACTTTACTACCAAAATACCCCTCAATTTACAGTTACTTCTTTGATATTATTTATTGTATATCATATGCTTTATTATACATTATTCTGAAATATTTTTATATATACGGTAGTAATCTAGTATAGATGCTGATGACGTCATTTTTAAATATGGGGTACCCCACGATTGTAAGATACTGTCTTTATAGGACAGCCCCACTTCGTAATAGAAGAATAAACAAACAAATAAATCACGAGTATATTAACTCTGCTGTCACATATGACATATTTTAGCTACCATGGATGCTCTACGAACGTAACAAACGTCGTAAGCGGAGTTTGTAATAGCAAAAAGTGCATTTATATTTTAAATATTTATTAAAGGTAGGATCCACTTATTTTAATTTATGAGAGTAAAAATTAAATGGTTTTACAGTTGTAAATTTAAAATTAAACGGCTTTGAAAAGGGTTGTGTAGTATTTGGGAGAATCTTAAAGAAAGTGTGAGCTGGAATGTACATGATGACACTCAAACGTATTTTTGGTACGATAATTGGTTAGATGCGAGTGGCCGTTTAGTGTTTAAATGTATATCCGATGCGGTACCTCGGCCGGCCATGGTATCGGATATGACCACCCCTTTGGGTGATTGGGATTGGGACATTTTGAAGTCTCGGCTGCCGGTGGAGGAGTTAGAGAAACTTGCGACAATTCCACCCCCAAGATCACACTATGGGACGGATTCGCCGGGGTGGAGGTGGGACGATAAGCGGCGGTTCACCTTGGACTCGGCTTATAAATACTTACTTAATGTGGGGAATCAAAATCGAGTAACTAAATGGTGTACAATTTGGAAGTTGCGAGTTCTCCAACGGATCCGGGTATTTATGTGGATAACGGCTCATAGGAGACATTTGACGAATGTGGAACGTGTGCGTCGGCATCTTTCTTTGTCGGATGAGTGTACTATTTGCCATTGGTGGAGCGGAGGATATAGATCACGTTCTTCGGCATTGTTCTTTGGCTCATGCTCTATGGTCGCAAGTGTTGGATTCGGCTATTTTACATCGGTTCCTTGAGCTACCATTTGAAGCTTGGTTACATGAAAATCTTAAGGAGAGAGTTGATCACATTGATTCAAGTTACGATCGGAGTATGCTTTTTTCAATTTACTGTTGGTTATTGTGGAAAACACGATGTTGCTTGCTCTTTGACGATGGATATGTTATGCGCGAGAGTGTGCTTGATAGAGGGTAAAGGTTTATTGAGAAATGTGATTGAGCGTTTACGCGCAATGGCGACAATAGAACGACAATCCTTTGTCGTGATTCTGTATGGATTGGACCGCAAAGGGGCTGGATTAAGGGGAATGTGGATGCGACGGTGAATCCGTTAGACGATAGAGCTGCGATTGGCGGTGTTTTTAGAGATGACCGGGGTGATTGGGTGCTTGGTTTTGCTCGCTTCCTTGGTAGGTGCCCAATTATTGTTGCCGAGCTATGGGCAATCTATGATGGATTGTGACATGCGTGGATGGCCGGTTTCAAACATCTTGAGTTAAAAATGGATAATAAAGAAGTTGCGGATATTGTTGAGCGTTCATCGTTGACACTCGGTAAGAGTATGTTGGTCCTAGCGAAACATCATTTGTTGCAACGGGATTGGCAAGTTCGAGTGAGCCATATTCCTCGCAGTAAGAACTAAATTGCGGACAGATTGGCTGTGATGGGGCTATCTCAAACGCATGACGGGACGTTGTTTGCAATGCCACCATGGGCCACTGCAGTAGCTGAGGATCAACGCAAACTGGAGGCGTGGAGGCAAGTCGCAGGCCACTGCAGTAGCTGAGGATCAAAAGTTGAATCAATTAATCCATTGAACTGATAGATTGAATCAATTTTGACATTTGAGTCTTAACGATTTTCCTTCATATATTAGTTTCATGTGAAATATTACAATTTTATCATGTGACAACATCGACATGACACTAATTGATAAAACTCCGTTAGATTAACAGTCAACGTTTGTCAAATAGATGGATTGTTAATCAAGGATCAGCTATATATTACCGTTGGATCTTGAAAAGTACATTTTTAAAGTGATGTAAAAAAATATGGTTTGTTGATAAAAAAAAAATGTTTGATATTGTCATAAAAAACTATTGTGCAAAGTTATAATATCTATTTTAGAGATGATGTTAAGAGTAAAAAAATAATTTTAATAATATTTAATAATTTTATATCCAAAAGCTGATTTATTTTTATTCCAAAAGCTATTTTTAACCTTTTTTATATTATTCTTGATATAAAAAAGTGTTTTTGGCTCCAAAAGATTATTTGAAAAATAATGAATAACTAACCTTAAGTTTTAACTCGTTTGAACACCTATTATTCTTAATTTAAGGGTGATTTTTTTTTAGATTATGGAGTACATTTTATGTAAAAAAAATAATAGTATTGAATTAGAAGGATAACTATTAAACTTTTCATTGTTTTAATTTTTATTAAGTAAAAATATTACTGCATATAATAATCTTAAAAATAATTTTAAAATTATTAAAAAATTATAGAAAACCAAATTCAATAAAGTACATGAGTACTTTATTCATTGTCTCTTTAATTGATAACTATAAAGGTTATATCCCAAAAGTATATCAAATGAAAGAAGAAATTCACTCCAATAGTTGAATATAAGTGGTTAAACCCAAAAAATAAATAAAAAATCAATATGAATAGAGATTACAAAGTGTATGTTAGAAGAAATTCTTGGTATTTTAAAATTTCGGTATATACCAAAATTCCTTATATTTTCCAAACTCGATATGCCTCATAAATCCGATATTTTACCAAAAACTCTTTCAACATTCTTGCCAACTTCATCTCACAAACGAAAAATTATTAGATGGGTATGCCTCATCACGTCATTCATGGTCTCATCCAATAATAATTTTCATCTTATTTTTTTAAGGTAAATCTTCACTTCTTTCCTATATACCATTAAATGAATGAATCTCATTGGATGAGACCATAAATGACGTGATGAGTCAGGACCATGTAATAATTTCTCCTCACAAACAGACATTTCAAAAGGGTTGCATCCCTTTCAATAATTCTCTCTCTAAAGACTACTTTACTAAGAAATCTTATTTGATAAGAATTCTTATATGAATATACTCAATCACCAAATAACTTTCAACCATTAGAATTACACCAAAATCCAAATTAATTACTATTTAGAATTTAAGTTAATACATAACAACCATCTTATCAAATTTATATGTATTTGAAAAACTTTTAATGAGAAAATATTATATATGATGTCATTTGACGCATTAAAAATAATATATTTCCCCTTATTATCTGTTTTACTAACAATGTATAAAACAACCTAATTGCATCACATATAGAGAGAGAGTTATGATTTCCTTACACCGTGTAAAACTCAATTATTTTTATATTTTTTAGACTGTTGAATGAGAGTAAATAAATGGCTAAGATTATTTCATTATTTGTTTCCTGTGATAATTTTCTCATTTCCTATTGTTAATCGTAGCCACTCATTTACCTTCCTCTAACGGTCTAAAAAATTGCACAACTTTCAAGTTTTACATGGTGTAAGAGAATTTGATCTCATATATATATATATGGATTAGAATCCACTTGCACACAATGTAAAACTCATAGTTTTACACATTTTTTGGATCGCTAAATGGGTGAAAATGATGGTTGAGATTAACTCCTTAATTTTTTCCGAAGTGATAATCTTCACACATCCTACTATTAATCTAAACCATCCACTTCACTCATCCAACGATCAAAAAAGCGTGTAAAACTTAAAAACTCTTACACTGTGTAAACGGATCATATCCCTATGTAACATTCTCCCTTTCTAATTAAAAAAAAGAGTACAGAGTTTTTTTTTTTTATAACAAGAGTGTAGAGTTATATAATTACAAAAAGGGTATAAAGTTATTTATTTGACGTGAAGAAGCATCATTGGTCTGCAATCATGCTGGCTGAAGTAACTCATGCTCATCATGTATATCCAAAAGGCAGTTGATCTCAGAGTATCTGAATCAAAATTCACTTAATGGTGTTGTTATCTCAGACAACACCATTAAAAACTTTGGCTATGCTTAGGTGTGTGCCTACTTCATCCCCTGTTGTGCCAATAATATGCCGAAATTGACATAATAATCATTCAACCAAATTGGCTATTCCCCTCTCTTATTTTTCATCTCACTCCAAACCAACGCTTGAATGCGCCCCAAACAGGGAAACATCAGCATGACAACCCTGCACTTGCTACCTTTTTCACAATCCATTAACCCCTCCCTTTTGTCTCTCTTACTTTACCATGTAATTACTTTCCCCTTCACTCCCTCCATCTATTTATACACCCCTTTTTCTCAAACCCCAAGTCTCACCTCCAATCAAAACAAGACATTCTAGTTTTCTAACCAAGCTTGTCTTTTGTTTTTTGATCTGTAAAACATGTCTCCGGAAGGGTCTACTAGGTGGTGTCCAACACCGGAGCAGGTTATGATATTAAAAGAGATGTATAGGAGTGGGATTAAAACCCCGAATGCTTCTCAAATCCAGCAAATAACTTCCCACCTCTCTTTCTATGGCAAGATTGAAGGGAAGAATGTGTTTTATTGGTTCCAAAACCATAAGGCGAGGGAGAGGCAGAAGCTTAGAAGGAAACTTAGCAAGCAACTTCAGTTACAGCAGCAGCTTTATCATCACCCTAATAACCACCATTTTCTTCGCTACTTTGATTCTCTGGCATCTCCTGCTTTTCAACATCTTTCATACTATAACTCACCCAGTCCTTTTCCTCAGGTAATATATATATATATATAATATAATGTGTTAAAAAGTATTATTTATTGTTCCACTGTTTTTCGTTTTCATTTATTTCCCTTCCAATGTTAGTTAGACCCTTTTCCTCGACTTCACCTTTCCTAGCCTGTGAAACCCTTTCCAAACAATTAAAACTGCCCAAAGGAGAGTACATGCATGCATGTATGTATAAAATGAGAAATGAAGATTTATGTAGGGTTTTCTTATAAGGTTTATAAGATATATTGGACATGCATGTATATGTCATCCACATGACACGATTGTTTATATATATATATATATATATATATGATGTTTTTCATTTATTCTTTTTTACCATGGGTTGCAGGTAGGGGTTCATGAGGATGCAGCGAAAGCAGCAAAGCAGCAGGTGATGAACTACACGTGGAAGTTGGATGTACCTGAAAGACCAGACATTGATAAGTCCATGACGAAGATGTACGGTGGTGATTGGTTGATGATGGTTGATTTGGGTCCCTCTTTATCATCATCACCGCCCTGCTACTTCACCACCAGACCACCCCTTAAAACCCTTGAACTTTTCCCAGTCGGTGCCTCCAGTCTCAAGGAAGAGTGCAACAACAGCTTTCCGTGTAATATCACCACTAATAACTCTACTACGCCTAAAGTTGCCTTAACTCTCCCTTAAACCACCCAAAAGAAAAACCAAACCTCTTTTCCCTCTGTCTGAAGCCTAGGTTGTAACTTCTAACACTAGGTTTTTATGTCTTCGTTTTTTTTAATAAGATCAGGATGTAATTTGCCTTTTTTTCTGGTTTTCTTGGATTTCTGCAATGTATCTGTTGTACTACTACTGTTATATTTCACCTATGAATCTGCACTGTGTATTTTTTTTTCACTTTTCCAATTCGAGATCACTATCAGAATTCTAGAATATGGCTTGAAATTTTTATTTTGTTTTACATTGTTAGTTTCTAAATATTTTATAAGCTTGCCTTTTGTGTATCTTAAAGCTGTCATATTTGCAAACGCAATATCAGTACTTGGTGTTTCGTTCAAAAAAATATCAGTACTTGATGGACATCTAGTCACATAGAAATCAGCCTTTTTTACATTTTTTTACTGAATTTGGATCTTTCAGACAAGTCAATCAAATATTCATAAAAAAAACTCACATGAAGAGAGCCCTTTTTCTATGAATTCCCCCCCCCCCCAACCCACACCCACCCACACACTAAAAACCTACATTATTTTTTTTTATTGCTCTCTCAGTTCTTAGGATTTGCCCAGATTTACATACAGAAAATCTAAAATTCGAAATATACTTAAACGATATTAAGTTGTTTATCACTTGGACTATTTCGGTGGTAAAAAACCCTACACTATTTAATGGAACAAAAGAAAAGAGAACTACACTATTAACTTTAAAGACTATAGAAAAGCAGACCACTGGGCTTTATTATTGTCAGTTAAGAACTGGTAAAAGTATTTGACATACAAGTATGAATATATACTTATATAACAAGTTTAAGTTATTATTTAAAAGAACAAATTGAGCTTTGAATGGTGCTTCACAAAGAATCTGTCACAAAAAATGTTTCAACTTAGACCCTTAATACATATAGGTATAGGTTAGTTGTTCATAGTTGCTCAAATCTGGTTTTTAATATAATTTGGTAAATGAATAATAAATCACATGAGTTTTTAAACGTTGCCCCCATAGTATATTTTTAAAATCTAAAAAAGTACATGGGACAAATTTTTAAAGATGTTATAGGGTTTGATTTTTTTAACCATTGGTTTTCGACCCACTAGCCGACTAATTCATATCGGGTTTTACAGAGGTCCATTATTGGGACAACCCTTACAACCCAGTTTTCTCCATTCACAATGTTAAGACTCAAACCCCTGACCTTACTTAAGGATATAGGGTTTAATCTTTGATTACACATAATTAAGAGTTTAGAAACTTTACTAACACATCACATAGTTGTTAAAATTACATTTTGACCTCCTAAACGATAAAAAAATTAATTTGGTCCATTTAAAAGTTATACTTCAAAGCAATGATAAAATTTTATTTTAATCCTTTACAAATTTATAATTTGGTCCATTTATCGAACAGCAGCTTAAACTCTTGAGTAGTGATTTTTTAGTTCATAATATTTACTGCAATGTTAGTGCATAATATTTATATTACTAAGTAGTAATGTAGAGTTTTTACTCAATAATTATATCAACCTTTGTTCTCCCATATTAATAGGAAGTGAACGTGGTAAAAACAACTGGAGACAAACATAATAATAACAACATACATAAAGTTAATGTAACATTTCAACTTTAGGGACAAAAGATGTAAGTCCAGCCAATATAATTTAATTACTAAGTAAAAGAAAGCAAACAACGTAATAAAAAGCACACAATAATAGTAATAATAATTATAGCATTGCATTAAAATCTTAGCCCAAACTACATTTCAAACACTGTAGGCTGCTCGATGCCCACTTTAATTCTTTTAAACCCTTCGAATTTCGTACGAGTAATCAACGATCTCTAAAACATGTGGTTAAAAACTTTTACCGATTCAATTTGATTCAATTCTATCATTCGTTTTTAATACGCGCATAATTTAATTTGAATACATATCAGTTAGATCGACTAAATATATAATATTTTGTTCGAATTCGAGATATGAATAAATTTACATATCCAACTCCTACAACAAAATTTAAGAAGAAATAATGGGATATAAATGAATATGTAGGCCATATGCAGCCCTAAGGTGAAATGTAATGTCACTCTCTGCTGACATATGAACCATTTAACACTATCATTTGCTGTCGTAAGCCGATGTCTGAATCTTTGCAGAAACATTGTCCCACAAATCCTACAACCATGCTATATCGGCTTTCGTCGTTTGGAACATACAAATGGACCTTGGTTCAGTTAAATTATTAATTGTCTCAGTTTCTGGTATAAAGATTTAAAGGATTGCCTGCATAACATTGTGATTCCTATGCTTAAAAATTACAATGTACCTGCCTCTAGTTACAGGCCAATCAGACTATTTACTCCCCTGCATCAAATTCCTTCAACTGTTTGGTAGGGGATCTGTAAATAAATTTAATTTTTTACTCTTGTACTTTTTACTTGAACTCGATTAAATTTGTTCGAGAGTTGAGACTGGATAGATTTTTTTATGTCACTCTAGTTTAAATCGGGTCATTGTTTGTATAAAAATTATTTTATTAATATTTCAACAATAATAACGATGGATAAGTCGAGTTTGAGTTGGGATGAGGAAAATTTGAATTTAACTCGATTTGACTCTAAATATCTTCATTAGGTGCATGTAATTATTCGATTTGGTTCAAAAAAAGATGTATTTTTTTTAGAATTATTGATGTGTTTAAAGAAAAACAACAATAATTAAACTAACTTCAGTATGTCGATTTGGCCAGTTAACCAATTTAATTAAAAAAATAAGAATTATTGATGGGTATTATTATTTTAGAATTTCATTATGTTTGTCAACTGTTAACAGATTTGGGTCTAGAAAATATATAATTCGGATTTGGATTTAAAATAATGCGTATAATAAGGACGAGTCCACCACGTGCGTCGAACACCACTAACGCTGAACAGCATTAAATTAATTAATAAAGATTAAAAATCTCAAGGGTTCAATATACAATTAATAATTATTTAAAATAAAATTTCAATTAAAATATTTTTTATAGGGAAAACTACACGGTTGGTCACCCAACTATCACCCTTTTTCTGTGTTTGACATGACATGGTTTAATAACAATTTTAGTCCCTAAAATTGTTACATTATATCAATTTAATCCTAATAGGAAATAACAATATTTGATGAGTTATTTCCTATTAGGATTAAAATGATATAATGTAATAATTTTGGGACTAAAATTGTTATTAAACCACGCCATGTCAAACACAGGAAAACAATTTTAGCTAAATTTTAGGGAATTTTAGGGATTGGGAATTTGGTTTTGACGAAAAATTTAGTTGGGTGACCAACAGAGGAAAAGGGTGATAGTTGGGTGACCACCCGTTTAGTTTTCCCTATGGAAAATAATTTAATTGAAATTTTATTTTAAATAATTATTAATTGTATGTTGACCCCTTAAGATTTTTAATCTTTATTAATTAATTTAATGGTATTCAGCGGTGTTTAGCAGTGTTCGACGCACATTGTAAAATTTTCCGTATAATAATCTATTTGGGTCTGTAGAAAATTATAATGGATTTGAGTTTAATGAATATATTTAAAAAAACATAACTTGTAATGGATTTGGTTGTAAAAATGTCATGACATGTAATAATAATAATAATAATAATAATAATAATAATAATAATAATAATAATAATAATAATAATAATAATAATAATAATAATAATATCCTTTTGTTTTCATACCTTTTATATTTTTTAAATAAAAAATTTAAAACCATTCATCTAAATAAAATTATATATAAATTATTTACCACTTTGAATAATTTTTTAAAAAAATATTTTTTAACATAATATATTTTGTTTCAGATAAAATCAATTATTAATGTAAAAAACAAAAGCCAATTAACACAATGCGTTTACACTGATATCTAATTATATGAAAACAGCTGCAACAGCAAATAAACAAAATACATAGAAGAAACCAAAATTTTTAAAGAAAAATTAATGGATGCGTTTCTCCCAAATACAGTAGCAATGATTATTGCTTACTTGCAAATATAACAATAAACAAAAAACAAACAAATAGCAAATGGCCCCAGTCATGGTCAATTCATTTTTGTTACTATGTTGCTCGGCTTAATTTAATAATGATTTTTAAAAATTAATAATATAAATATACCAATATTTTTCATAAAACTAATATATTAAATTCTTATTTTTATAACATATACTAATTGTAAGAATATATTTATGAAAGTATATTAGTTATAACATAAATTAATATATTACCATATAATTAACCATAGTGTAATTAGGGATTTCAAAGGGGCGGATTTTATAGGGATTCGTCTCACTTTACATCCAATTAGACAGAGATGGTTATAGATTTCGTAAGTCGTGGGACGAGGACAGAGATAAAAACTAGATTCATCCTGAGTCGTGTGACATGAGTAAATATAATTTTGTGCCCGCTCCAATATAATTTTGTGCCCGCTCCATTCCCACCCGCCTCATAGGGGCGGAACTAAGTAGGGGTTTTAGAGGTGTGAGCCCCTGCCAACTGTTTTTCTAATGGTGACAAAATAGTCTTTTAGAAAAAAGATAAAATTAGTTCTATAGTCCCTTCAAATTTTTTAAAATGTTATTTTAGCCCCTAAAAGTTGTTAATCTCATTATGGTCCCATCTTTATAAATTTCTAGTTTTCCCTGCCGCCTCGCATCATCTCCGCCCGCCCCAACATATCTTATAACATGTTATTGTAAATATTATTAAAAATATTTATTGAAAAATATAATTGTGTTTGAGATTGATGAGATTATATAAATATATATTTTTTAAAATATCGGCTTGAATTAGAGTTAAATTTAAGGTAATTCACATTGACTTGTCTTGAGATATTTATAAAATGTTCAATATATATATATATAATATTTATGTAAGGACTTTGATTTCTAAATTTTTTAAACTCGCATTGAAGTTATATTTTAATTTACCAATTAAAGGGCCACGATAACTTATTATATTTTAGAAAAATGGTCATAATTAGAATAATGTCACATGTGTGTTGGGAGTCCGAATGATGAGTATTTTATATTTTTTTATATAATTTGAATTATATTTATTTAACTAATACTTATAAATATATTATATAAAGTGGGACATGGGGCGGTTAAAGAGGAAATTATGTGGGGCTTAAGATCCATGTGGGTGGTGAGACGGTGATAGTTTTAGTCTTACGGGTCACGGTGCAATGATAATTTTAGATTTTATATTCGTAGCGAGTCATGGGGCAAGGATTGTAATAAAAATTCTTGACGGAATGGGTGCAGGGAGAGCACCCTTCACATCTGTTCGGCCCAATTGACATCCTAAATATAATTTTAATATTATTTTTGTCAATAATATTTACTCTTTAGCTTGGTTTTGGTGGTTACGTGTTTGCTACTCCTAAGGTGCCCAGACCTAACTCTCCCTCTCCCTCTCCCTCTCCCTCTCCCTCTCCCTCTCCCTCTCCCACTCCCCGTCTTTGTATCTTATATTTTTCTCACTTTTCCACAAATAAGATGATAACATGTGTTATGTTATTGGATAATATTAATATATTAAATATAAATAAATAAAATTATTATAATATTATAACATAAGAAATAAACAAAGATTAATTTCAGATTAAATAAATTTGTTAAAAGTTAAATTGAATAAAAATAAAACTTAAGAGACTTAATATGTCATTTACCGCTTTAAGTCAGCTGTATTTCTATTGTCAAGGTATTACATGGCACATTGATTAACAGAATTTTTTATGAATCATAAAAATGAGACAACTCGGACGAAGTATTAAAGTTGAGTGGACAAAATGTCTAAAAAACCAATTTTAGGAGACGGCTTGGTAGAAAATGTATATTTAGAGACAGGGTGGTTTAAGCCTTAAAAAAGGTTAAAATTCAATTTTATACGGACAAAAATCAAATTTCTCTAACCTAAATTCTAAATCCTAAACTATAAAGTTTTCACCTAAAAAATACACCCTACACCCAATACTCTAAACCCTAAACTTTAATCTTAAATCATAAAATGAAGGTGCGTAAGTAGAGGAACAAAAAAAGGACAGACTAGTTCTACTCATTTTATACTCCACGTGACGAGTCAGTATTTCTTAACCCATAGTTAAAAGGTTATTGTTGTTTAAAATTTTCTCCATTGCTTGAATACTAAATGTATGTAGACTAAATTGTTCATAGACTCGCTCACTTTTCAGCTAATACAAGAACTTGAACCAAAATATTGTTGCAGTATTTTCAAATGCAAACATACCTGACAAACCAAGTTAATCAGCAAACTAAAAATGGAGTATATTTAAAATTTACGAGATGGGCTTATAGTTATCACTAAACACGAACAACTAAATAGAGGTTAAATAAATAAATACCTCTGTTTTAGTATTATAGTGCATGTTGAATTCTTTCAGCAAGCAAAGAATGGAAGATGAGAGGCAGGAGACATTTCGGGCACACGTATTCTGGTTCCGTATTTGCGCACTGTACACACCTTATACTAATAATACTATATACCATGCTAAATTCTTTTCATCTGTTTTGGACTACCCCGTTCACTTTTTAGTTAATAGCAGTGAGTGGAAGGAAAGGAATCTCTCAATGGTTGGGATTGGGATTGTGGAACTGTTGATGGTGCTCCGTATTCATCAGATGCGTGTTTTATATCTCCATTGGCTGATTTTGCTGTTTTTGCTCCCCAAAACAGCTTCAATAATTCCTCAAATGGAGGAGTTTTGAGTTCCTCGATCGATGACATGCTCGGTAGGTTAAATGCCCTCTTCCTCGGTGTTGAACACGATGGCTTGTCCACCTGTGATTATGAGTTACCAACCAAAATGAAAGAAAAAAAAAGGTTTTATGAAATTTAAAAACTCTACTTTTGCTGGTTTCTACAATCTTACCATGTATTCCTCCTCCAGACATTTCCCTGCATTCTCTGTGATTTCTACCTTCTTGTGGTAGTGACCACCCTTCAGTTCCCTCAACTCCTCACAACAAGGAGTGATCATGGAATTCATGTTCCCACATGCTTCGTGGTCAAGTTGTAATGAATCTGCCAGCATTTTTGTTCAGTTTTTTTGGGCAAGATCATATACGGGTTATGGATTCGGATAAGAATTAACAAATCTAGCTGGATATCTTGTATTCATTTATTTTTGAGAATCTAGATACTTACGATCAATAGATGTTAGGCAACTGTTGTTTGCAGTGTCTACATCTTCAAGAGCAGTGGACACGGCACCAGAAAATTGATCTCGGAGAATCTGATTGGCTTCCATGCCTCCCCTAAATTGAATAAAGCTAACAGAGATAAGCGATCAACGTCTGAAATTTTCTAAAACACTTTTGAGGAAATAAAACTTACCTAACAATTGAATCCACGGAATCAACATTTCTCTTTTCTAAACTGAGAAGGCATTCCTGAGCATTCTTCCATTGCTGAGCACTCGTCTTTGCTTTCTTCATACTGCAACAAGAATTTTGTAGGATGCTCAGGGCATAATAAAAACATAACATTCGAAGCAGAAAACTGATGCCAGGAAAAAAAACAACGTATATAATACCAAAACGAGGAATCATCTATTTTGTGAATGCCAATTTTCAAAGCACCAGAGGAGGCTTATTCTCAGAGCTACTAAAATCCGAGCATGCTCAGGATTCAACTGTAAGGAGACCAAAGGTAGAACAATAAACCATATGGTTTTTTGTCTTGCCTAGAACTTTTATATTTACTTGATTCGACAGGAATGCAATCGAAGACTTCAGGGAAGAATGGCTTGATTTCTAGTGAAGCTATTTCGGTCGACCACTCAAGCAACAAGAGATAGACTGATCAACAAGAGACTTGAATGTAATGTAGTAAGGCTAAGTATCCTATGAGAGTGGAGTGGGTTGTAGCCATTGTCAGCTTTGTAGAAAAACTTTGCTTACTTTAGATATGTAAGATTTTACTTATTCAAAAGAAAAGAGAAGAAAAAACAACCCATACCAGTTTTGAAGAAACTCTTGCATATCTTTCTTTCTGCTTTCTACAGAAGAGGTGTCTTCAATGTAGTGGGATTCTGTGCTTTCCATGTGAACATTCCATTCCGTTTTAACAACAGTAGTGGACTCTTGCATGGTAGACATTTCTTTTTGCAGCTCACTTGTTTTGCTGGACGCCTTATCCCGAAGTTCATTAACTGCCATTTGGACCTAAAAAGAAAAAATAATAAAGGAATTTATTCCAAAAATAGTTATCAGGCACAGATAAAAAACGCACAGCTCATAAGAATGTTGAAATTAGAAGTCATATATATAGGTACCAGTTTGTTCTTCCTAGTACTTGAACATGCAAGCAGTTCTGCCACCTTTTGTAGTAATTGCTTCTCTTCATTAGCGGTAGATTCCTACATGTATTATAGATTTGAACTGAACTTAATGGTCACCAGCTTTAAGAAAAGCAAATTTGTCGGAATTAACAATTAAAATCTATTAAGTACCTCAAACTTCTTTTCAAATTCAAACAATTTGTTGTTATTCATTATTTGTGCTTCTTCCACAATTTTGGTCAGCTTGGAAACATGCATATCTAAAGTCTTGAAGAAATTCACTGTTATTTTAGAAATTGACCTTGCATTGTCTACCGCCCTGGAGTGAGCCTGTAGATGAAATAGAAAGAAGTGAGTCCATTACCAATACCTCTCAATTACTGATTAGCTGAGACACAAAGCAAAAAAGTAATGAACCTCGTGCTGTTGTCGTGCAAATGCAGTTAGCTTCTCCTCTTGATTGTAAAGACTACTTTGAAGGTCATTGAGTAATGCTTCAGCCTCGGGGGTAATTCCTTTGAACAACTGAACCATATAAATAACATTATAAGCAGCAGAAGTAGAAAAGAAAGGTTCACTTAAAAACTTAACTATCGGAATACTGCTTACATATTCCAGGTCATGCGAGTGCTTAGAAACTTCAGAATTTAGATCACCCAAAGTTGATAAGAAATTTCCATTAAGTTTTGAGGCTATATTGTCCAAAGCTTTGACACCCGAACCATACATGTTCTTCAATTTCCCTAACCTTCCTCGAAGTTCTTCTGTACCCTGTAGTTATACAAAGGATAAGCTATTAGAGGCTGTCAACGAGTCGCTGAATATATTCAAATATGCTGTTGAAACCATACCTCTGACTTTGTCGATACAAAGGAATGCATATCTTCCTCCATGTGTTTGAGTTGCTGCTCTTGTTGAGTCACAGAAGCTGCCACAGTCTTGTGCAAGATATCAAGCTGCAGGGTCAACTGGGACTGGAACTCTCGGATAAGTTCTTTGTTTCCATCCTCAATTTTATCCTTCCTTTCTGAAAACCGAACAGCATTCGAAAAACAAAACCTTTAGGGAACAAGTCATTCAATAACAATGTGTATTCTGAAGGATACTAACCGATCTTGGCAAACAAATCTGAGACATCTGATGCAGCGTTTTCGAGCTCTGCCCGGAGTTCAAAAGCACGATCAACAAGTGTTTTCTCTGAAAGTTTAGCAATGGCCATATTTAGTTTCAGAAACATATTAAATAAAGAGGCATGAATTCAAACTAAAAAGATAAAAAAGTGTCAGAACAACCATCAAAATGAAGATAATGAATACGGAATAAATGCTCATACCAGAGAAGTTGCCCAAGCAACCTCCAACTCACCAGATTTAAGGAGATTGGATATAAAAAATTCCTTCTCTTTAATAGTTGCATTTGCTTGTCTATGTTTATCTTCAAGATCAAAGAATGCATATTCAGTTTCCTCAAGCTTTCTCTGGAAAAAAAAGAAAAGAAAAGAAAAGAAATGAGAGGGAGGGTTCACTTCGGTCACAGTAAAAGACAAGTGAAGTGCTAATATGGCATTTGTAAGTGGACCACCCAAAACTATAATACCTCCTTATTTTCAAGTTTCTCACTTAAATCTGCAGTCAGCAGCTGCTGAGAATTGTAGAGTTCCTGAAGCTCAGTCATTTGCTGCAGAAAAGTAAACAAAGAATACTTAGCTTGACCTCTTATTCCTATATCAGAAAAGAACTAAAGGGTAATTTTGAAGAAACGTGCCTTCTCCTTGAATTCTGATTCAAGTTCCATGCGTTCTATTTTTTCAGCCATAGCCTGAGGTAAAAGTTAATATTTCTTAGTAATACTAATAAATTCAATCCTCCCTGAAACTTGGGACAAACAGTTCTACTAGTCAACCATATGGTTTGAATCCAACCTTCTTCTCTGCTTCATCCTGAAGAAAGCGATCTCGTGGAATGTAAATTCCATTTTTTTCTCTTGCAGAGAACACCTCTAATTAAACATAAAAAAGGAAGCAAAAAGTATCACTTATAAGAACCGATTGATGATGTCATTAAGTTTCTTGGCAAAAATTTTAAGGAATAGTCAACTACCTTGCTTCAACCGATCAATTTCAGAATATAAATCTTTTATTAAAGCAGACTTCATCATCTTCTGGTTAATCTGTAATAGTAACAAATTTCAATTATTTCAGCTTGTTGTGAAGAGAACAAATATTTTAATTTTGTATGAAAGAGAAATGAGACATAATTCAGCTTTATAATGTGAGTCTTAGCAATAAAAAGCTCAAAAGGTGATTCGTAAGACTAATCCACTGACCTCTGGTTTGTTCTTGATATTCTTGGCACGATGAGCATAATCTAAAGTGCTGAGTGTTTCTTCCAGACAATGGATGGATGGTGATATGGTGGCAATAATACATGTTTTTGTTTTCCCTCCCAAGGAATCCCTCAATAGCCTTGTTAGTTTGCTATCTCTGCCGTTTGCAAATATATTAATCCAAACAAAAACAAGAAGCTACGGGAAACTCTCATACATGGATAATCCTTACCTATAAGGTACATGACCGGAGTGCTCAACCAGTGCATTGATTACACGACCAAGAGTGAGCAAGCTTTTATTAATCTCTCCAGCTTCCCTTGCTCTGCCCTGCAAGAGTCAATTAACTTAGGACCAATACTTAAAAGGTTCAATCCTAACATAGACAACACCAAATCATTCTTAATAGAGAGTGCAACATAGAGAAAATTTTCATTTGACTGCATAAGACTCGTAGCACAAACATTCATTCTTCAGTCATCCCAAGAAGGTTTTTCATTTGACTGCATATGACTCGTAGCACAGACATTCACTCTTCAGTCATCCCAAACATTTGGCAAAGTAGATATCACACTCAGGATGGTGGTAATACAATACCTCTCTTGCACCGGAACGTGAAATATTCTCAGAACCAGCAAGATCAACAAGATTTAACTTCCCACATTTAATCATCTCTTCCCCCTCTGGAGTGCATTCCTTAATATGGATTGTAATTGAAAATATAGAATGAGAGCGACTACTTTGTTTATTAAGTAGAGTTTCAGCCGTACGCCTTTTAGCAGAGCCTTTTTCCAAAATTTTGTAAATTTCATTAGCAGTTGTTACCATCTCTTCTTCCAGGCCTCTGACAAAAACTCCCCCTTTTCCATCTTCCATAAGAGCAATGGGTTTCTTAGTTTTATCGTCAATGAATTTTGTAGTTTCCTCAGGTGCCAGAAGATCTGTTATTTCCTCATTGTAAAGCTCTAGAAACGTAACCTTCATACTATATTCAGCATTCTGAGCTTCTAATATATCAAAAATTTGTTTAACAGCTCTTGGAATAACACCTGCGTCACTTGGGAATTCCCCATTCTGCATAAAACCACAAGTTCATTTAGAACTGAAGCAAGCAAAGGATCATGAAATTCATTTATATGTTTGAGAACGTGAAATTGAAAATTTGTATTCAAATTTCATCTTATATACAAATTGCGAGAATGAAAATTATATATTATATAAATTATTTAAAATTCAATATGATTATATATTTGAAAGAAAAAAACATGAATTTCAAACTTACAATAAGAATTTCAAATTCACAACTAAAAAGGCATAAAAATGATTTGAAAAATAATAAAGAATGTTGCATTTATATATGTTTTACTACACAAATTATACTATTTTTTAAATGCAAGTTACCAAATGCAACCTTAAAAAACTAGAACAAAACGTACCTTTTTCCTTGCTCCTCCCTCCATTGTGTATGTCTTTCCAGTTCCTGTCTGGCCATATGCAAAGATAGTGCAATTATAACCCTCAAGAACTTCATTCACAATTGGAGACACAGCTAGATCAAATAACTCCTTTTGCTGGGACGATGGACCAAAGACCTAACAAAAAAACAATCTCCAACATTACAAATTGACGCATAAATTTTAAAATCCTTCTTTACCTTTTCCGAAACCCCAAAATAAAAATTTTCAACTTTGAGATCCCTCTACATTTTCTCAAGAACCAAACACTTAATTTTAACAAAACACAAAATTTAACCTCCACTCATAAAAAAAATGAATTTATAACAAAAATGCAACCTTGTCAAAAAGAAAGGTCCTGTCAATTTGCTTATTAGCAATACTTTGTACAGCACAAACTTCTCTTCTACTTTCATTACACGATATCACCACCGGAGTATGTATTCTTGCTTCATCTTCACTCAGTGGCCTGGGGGGGGGGGGGATTGTCATTATTGATTTTACACATGTTAACAAAATACTAACCGGAAAATCAAAATAAAAGAAGAGAAAACTGACCTACAACGTAAAATAACCTGAACGTTAACGCCTTTATCTTTATCATGTTTGGAATCGGCCGGTCGCAGATCTCGCACCGATTTATCGTTTGAACATGGCGTTTGTGATGGAGATAGCGAAACCAATCCTCCTCCTCTTCTTTGTTGCTGTGTAGATTCCATTACAGATAGCTCTACCGACTCGGCGATTCAAATCACTGTGTAAACTACAGTGAGCAAACTCGGATTCAGTGAAAATGACGTGGTATTTACTTCAAGATTTAAATGCATATACGTTTCTTAAATGAATCTAAAACTTTTAAGTACATTCGCTGACCGAAGAAGAATCTGAAATTCAGTGAGATAAGACAACATTAATGTACCATTGATTCAATCACAGAAGATAAAAATTTTGAATAAATAGAAACAAAAAAGAGAGTAAACTATGCACAGATTTGGAAGAAAATGATATCTTACCTTTTCAGAGTAAACAAAAATGTGATTGAAAATTTGTATATAGATTTGGATGGGAATGAACCGATTTAGAGCTTCTAAAGATTAAAGAAATAGAATCGGCGATGAATATCAATTAAAAGGAAACTTACAGTGTAAATAAATGCCGGCGAGTTAAAAGGAAATTCAAATGGCAACTATAAGCTGAGAGTTTTAAGTGTAGAGAGAGACCTGAGATAGAAGTGACGGAGCCCCGAGATTTTGGTTTGATTTTGACGGCGTTAATGTGGATAAAAGCGAAGGGACGGCAACGAAGGTTGGGGGAGGTTAGGTTAATGGCGTTAAAGGAAATTATTATTTTTTCATTGATGTAGCAAACAAGGCTCTTACAATGATGATATGTGCCATCTATATAGAAGAGTTAATAGATTATTATTTTTTATGTTAATAGCTTATTTGGGTAAGAGTTATAATTTTATAAAAACCCATTATAAATTATAAGAAATGTAAAAAAAATTAGGGAATATAGGAAAATTTGTAACATTATATAAAATATACAACATTTGTAAAAATTATTAAAAAAAATACGAGAGCAAACACTTGTTAGAAGTAAAGGTGGGCAAAACTAAATTCGACATGTAAAAGATAATTTTTTTTTACTTGAACTGAAAAAAAAAAATCAAATAAAGTTAGAATGATAAAACAAGACTTGAATAACTAGAATACGAATAACTACAATACCTATGTAGCTTCAATCTTATTTTTGAAAACAATTTTTTTTCACAATTTAGTCTATGAACTTTGTATTTTATTCAATTTAGTCATTTAATAGCAACTTTTTGCAAATTCTTTCTTCTCCATAAAATTTTACTCCTTTATACTCTCATCAATATTTTCCCTCAAAATCCATTTTTTAAAAATAATATTATAAATATATTCTATATTTTTGGATGATATTTGATTTACTAAATAACCTTACAAATTTTACTCATACTTGTGAAAGATATGAATAAATATATATGTACATCGTAGTTAGTTATAGAAAACTGTTTAAATTATAACCAATCAGTGCAATAACATTATAAATATATATAATTAAATTTGAATAAAAACTCAAATAACTTAACTCGACTTAAATTTCATAAACTCGACTAAAAACCCAAATAAAATTTGAATGATAAAATAAGACTCGACTAACTCGAATTTTTTTGACTCGATTAATCTCGACCATTTGTCATTGTTGTTCCATGATTTAAATAGCAAAAACATTTTAGAACAAGGTGACGAAGGAATCGTGATGAGCAATAATGGTGAACAAGTGGTGACTTCTTTAAGGAAAATTAATATGGAATTCGGTGACAACAAATTCCTTAAAATAAATTAAAGGAATGTTGGTAAATTTATATAATTTTTAAAGAGATATTTTTTATATTTTTTATAATTTTTACAATTAAAATGTGATTGTAATTTATCTCAGACATGTTTTCATCGACGAGGAACTTCACGTTTGATATATACAAGATCAAGCCACTAATAAATGAGTTGTTAAAGAGATAATTTTTATAATTTTTCCGTGTGAGCTTAATTGATTTTTTTACCGAGGGGATTTTAAAACATATAATTTTCCAACAAATTCCTTAAAATAAATTAAAGGAATGTTGGTAAATTTAGCTTTCAATGTTTATAGTTTCTTTTTAAATTAGTCCCTTCTCTTTTTTTTTATCTAAATTTGACCTTTAAACTTTCTAAAATAGTCAAAATTGACCCTTCAACTTTTCAAAAAAGGTATATTCAGTATTTGTTAACAGAACTGTTGGCTAAAATATTTTTTATGGTCTTAACATGTTAACCTGTAAGGTAACCCATATATACTTCATGTTTATTTTTTTAAATATTGTTTTTTAATATTATATATTTTTAATTATTTTTCATGTAAGTTGCCATTGTCATCCTCATTAAAAACTTAATGTTTTTGTCAACATTTCTGTAAAAAAAAAAGAGATTTAATTTTTTATCGAAAGATTTAAGGTCAAATCTAACTAAAAAATAGAGACAAATTGATAACAATATAAATGTTAAGGGCTAAATTTATTTTTATGTCTACATTTAAATATATAAATTTATTATATACATACCTACTAAATTGAAGTATAAAATGTTAATTCCTTATGTATATAATTTAAAAAAAGTTTATGCATGTGTGGACAATTAAGCATAATTTATCTCATACAAAGTATGCAATTTCTGCACTAATTGTAAATATATGTACTCAGTTTCAATTAGCTGGAACTGAGTTTGTTGTTCTCTGCAATGCTCTGTAAGATATTTATATATAAAAGTTATATTTAGGTCACTCAATTAATATTATGATTATATTTGATTTATCCTATTGTTAAACGTTGTCATTTAATTGGTTATAGTGGCAGTTTTAGTCCTTGAAGCTTTTATATTCTATTAATATAGTCCAAATTTAAAATAATATAATAAATTTAACCTTTCATATTTAAAAATATATCAATTTAGGTTTTTGTTTATGTATTCCTGCTTGTTGAGTACTCTTTTCCTTTATTTAGGTTTAGAGAGGTATTTAATGAGGCTCTCAACTAGGTTAGGCTTGTATGATTATATCAATAATAAATTATATTTGCCGAGCAAAAAAAATCAATTCAATCATTTTTATTACAAAACAAATTTCTTAAGTTCTCTGCAAGTCTATGTATTTTCATTAAAAAGTATAATTTTTGTAGCAGTAATATTTTATTATAAAATAGACTTGCATATAACTTAGGAAATCTATTTTATAATAAAAATCCAGTAACTTACGTGGTAACAGTAACTAAAACCTGAGTTTTTATAGAAAATTACGTGGTAGTAGTCACTAAAATGTGAAGGTTTTTATAAATAATTTTAAATAGATTTCAACTAATTACAAATCTAACATTAAAAATAAATATCTTTACTTTTATAAGTTTGTGCATAAGATTAATTAATGGTTTCAAATGGAGTACTTTAGTGTTAACGAGGGTATGCAAGTGATTTGGAAGAAAAAATGATTAAATTGATATATATATTTTAATATGAAGGGTTACATTTATTGAATTATTTTGAATTTAGACTAAATTGATAGAATATAAACGCTTCGAGGACTAAAACCGTCATTGTACCCAATTAAATGACAACATTTAAAGTGACCCAAATGTAACTATAATATTAATTGAGTGACTCAAATGCAACTTTTAAAAATTGGGTGATCCAAATATAATCTTACCCATAATTGAATGACCTCCGTTGTAGTTTACCCTTAATACAAACACCTTTTACTTATTCTTAACCAGGTTTCGAGTTCGAAGCGTTGTGTACTCGAAAAAATTTTGCTGGGAGACTCACCCACCAAATCCAGGTGTGCGACGCGAGTCGGTTCGGATTAGTCAGTGAGAAGCCCTGAAAACCGGAAGGTAACAAAAAAAAAATCAGGTCTCATAATTTCAATTTGATCCAGAAGAAGCCAAGTAAATCATAAAATTAACTAGAAAATATCACATTATTTTCCCTCAAAAATAATGTTAAGTTTCCATGTCTTAATTTCTACTTTTCTCTCTTTATTCACGAATCACGATTCACTGGTGCAATTTACTTTATTCGTTTCAATTTGAAATCTTCTATTGAACAATTAGGCGACCAACACAATCAGACCACACGATTAACTCCAACATCAAAAGCATATAATAAGCTTATATGGTTATGCATCGAAGATCATGATACTGTCTTATCGTGTCTAAGAGCACCAAAACATATTATTTAAAGGTCAAAACTTTACTAAAGAACCCAAATCACCGTCAAAGTTGAAAATGATGGGTAGAAGGAACAAGTTTCGTTGAAAGTTGAAAATGATGGAATCCCATTATAATGTATTTTATTTCAATGGAAATGAAATTCTTTTTTACAAATCGGTACTTTTTACATGTCATTGTTCGTCTAGAAGCCTTACTAATATTTTAGATTAATGGTATTTTGTGAGAGATCCCAAGTGCTAAAATAGTAGCCTATTGGTTGTGATTAAAATTTCCAGACTCATTACCACGGCAACAGCAAACAATTTCTTTTTCTCTTTTGTGTTATGAATTCTGATGCCTATATAATAACATCTTTACGACTGTAATTCTTCAACTCAGCCTACATCACAACTTTAGTTTTCTACTCTTGTTCTAAACCAATGGAGTTTTCTAAGCTTTTCATTGTCCTTTTCATTTCCCAAGTTTTATTCCCTTGCAACATGTCAATCCAAGCGGCTCCTTCGAACTCAAACCTCTTCCGAGAATACATAGGAGCTGAATTCAATAACGTTAAATTCAGTGATGTTCCAATTAATTCAAATGTTGAATTTCACTTCATTCTCTCCTTTGCCATAGACTATGACTCCTCAAGCTCTCCTTCTCCTACAAATGGGAAGTTCAATGTCTTTTGGGACTCCGATAACCTCGGTCCTTCCCAGGTTTCTTCCATCAAGAGCAAAAATTCAAATGTTAAAGTAGCTTTAAGCTTAGGAGGAGACAGTGTGGGAGATGGCTCTGCTTATTTCAACCCTTCCTCTGTAGATTCATGGGTTTCCAATGCAGTTTCTTCACTCACAGATATCATTCAACAATACAACTTGGACGGGATCGATATTGACTACGAGCACTTCAATGCCGACCCTGAAACTTTCTCTGAGTGCATTGGACAACTTATAAAAACCCTCAAGAAGAATGGAGTGATCTCTTTTGCTTCCATAGCTCCATTTGATGATGATGATGTTCAAAGCCATTACAAGGCCTTGTGGAAAAGCTATGGTGACCTCATAGACTATGTCAATTTCCAGTTTTATGCTTATGATCAAGGAACAACAGTCTCTCAGTTTATCAATTACTTCAACACCCAAAGCTCTAACTATAACGGTGGTAACGTTTTAGCCAGCTTTATAAGTGATGGGAGTGGAGGCTTGACACCGGAAAACGGCTTCTTTACTGCTTGCAGTAGATTGAAGAGTCAAAACAAGCTCCATGGTATATTTATTTGGTCTGCAGATGACTCTAAGAGAAATGGCTTCCGCTATGAGAAGCAATCACAAGCTCTACTTGCAATTTCCCACTAGTATTTTTATGTTATCTACTTATATAAACGTATCGAATATGAGTTGAACATTCACATTATGTGGATGTAATACGTGTATTGCCATTTGTTGTATAAATATATACCGTATATCTGTTGTGTATCTTGAATTTGGTTTTCCCATAGGTTTAATCTAATTGATTCATACAATCACCTTAAAAATTAAGAGATATCATCTAACATATCTAAAACATACACGCAACAAAACGAGACAAAGTAATTAAACACTCAGTCATATCGTATTCCAAATCACACCAAAGAACCAAAATCTCCATCAAAGGCTGCTAAATCTCCCCAAAAAATCTTAAATTCATTAAGATCGTGATCTCATTTGTTAGATTTGTATGATCTCAGTGGAAACGAAACTACTCGTTTCTGTCAGATTTTCTTTTGTGGAACGGCATTCTTAAACAGTCTAGTCTTCATTTGGGACATTGAGTTATTCAGCGAAAATTTTAGATTTTCTTTTGTGCCTAATGGCTTAGCTGATTTGATTGATGTCAGATTTGGTTTAGTATAATTACTATATCAGTTTTTATTGTTGAGAGTACGCTTAATATTTGACCGAGTTGAGTTAAATTTTTTTAAGTTAGCTGAGTTTACGAGTCATAATTTATAACTCAAATTTTATTTAAAAAAATTTCAAGTTGAGATTATAATATTTAAGTCGAGTAAAATAATTCAAGTTTCTATTTTGATTTGATTGTAAACATTTATAATGTTATGATGCTAATTGGTTTCAATTTAAACGACTTTAGATAATCATATACGGTATACATATATATTTCTTCATATGTGATATACATATATCAGACAAAGTTATGAGAATTTACTCGAACTTAAAAATAAATCTACTAATTACTAAAATGTCGACTTATTCAAATTCTCATTTCATATCTCAATCTTTATTTAAAAATTTTAAAGACGAATTCAGTCGACTTATCTAATTTATAAAATACCAGACAGATTTTTATATCTAAAAC
The DNA here is from genome assembly GCA_019671005.1 of Hibiscus mutabilis. Classification (NCBI taxonomy): domain Eukaryota; kingdom Viridiplantae; phylum Streptophyta; class Magnoliopsida; order Malvales; family Malvaceae; genus Hibiscus; species Hibiscus mutabilis. The sequence continues at coordinate 5,507,331 of CM033729.1, read as the reverse complement.
TTATTTGAACATTATTGCACACCTCTCCAGAATAATTTTATCTCATGATTTTAAAGCTTAAAGCATAACCTATATTTATAAAATAAACTCATTTTATAAGACTTATATAATATAAATATTTATTTATCAAATAAACCTAAATATCAAATAATATTTGAAAGCTCGAATAGGTTAAGAACCAAATTTGCTATAAAAACATTTCAAGAAATAATATTTGAATCTCTCTGTTAGGGTTGAGCATTCGATTGAGTCCAATTGAGTCAAATTTTTTTAGTTAGTTGAGTTGATGAGTCATATTTTATAAATCAAAATTGATTTAAAATTTTACGATTCGATTTGAATGGTTCTAGTTTCTATTTAGATTTAATTATGAATATTTATAATGTTATGATACTAATTGGTTTTAATTTAAATGACTTTTTATAATCATATACATATATATATTTCTTCATATGCAATATACATATATCATACATATTTGACAGATTTGATTCGAACTTGAAAAATGATCTACTAATTAATAAAAGCTTCGAGTTATTCAAAGTTCCATTTTACAACTTAATTTTTGTTAGAATTTTTTTAAATAAAATTATAAATTATCATTTAAGTTAAGTCGAGTTGAATATAAAAATTTACTAGTAATTTTTTTCGAGTTCAGTGGTATTGTTCTCACACAACTCCCCGTGACGGGATTAATGGGCTTTTCCCCAATATTCGAGTAAAAAACCATCACTGCCTCCAAAACCCCATATTTGAAAAGAAGCGGGAAACTAAAAAAATTTGTAAATTGCGGAAAATTTATTCTAAAAACCCAAACTCGCTCCTCATTGGTTCATTCAAAACCACACGGATCCCCATCCTCGAAAGATCTTCAGCATTCGGTAAGTTCTCAATCTAACGGTTCTCATTCCCCTCTCGTTTCACTCCACCTAAACCACGGCTATATAACAGGCCAACCTCGCGTTGCTTTCTAAGCCACGATTTGTCTCAAAGCATAAAAAATTGTCTCCTTGAAGCGTTGACGCCGTTATCCTACTTCTGTCTCGAGCAATGGATGCAGGAGGTAAAGCAAAGAAGGGTGCTGGCGGAAGGAAAGGCGGCGGTCCTAAGAAGAAGCCAGTTTCAAGGTCCGTCAAAGCTGGACTCCAATTCCCCGTCGGAAGAATTGGCCGTTATTTAAAGAAGGGAAGGTACTCACAGCGTGTCGGAACCGGAGCTCCGGTTTATCTCGCCGCCGTTCTTGAGTACTTAGCCGCTGAGGTAATCGAGAGCTGACTTAAGTAATCGAATTAGTTAATTACTGTTGTTTCCATTTGTAGCTTATGAATTGGATTTCAAATTCTGAATCCAGGTTCTCGAATTGGCTGGAAACGCAGCACGTGACAACAAGAAGAACAGGATCATTCCAAGGCACGTGCTACTTGCCGTGAGGACCGACGAGGAACTGGGAAAGCTTCTCGCCGGCGTTACAATTGCTCACGGTGGTGTTTTACCGAATATCAATCCCGTTCTCCTCCCAAAGAAGACAGAAAAGGCCGCGGCTAAAGAACCCAAATCTCCATCGAAGGCTACTAAATCTCCCAAGAAAGCCTAATTTCATTAAGAAACTGCTGTTATTAGGCCTTTTATCATTTATAGATTTATATGATTGTTGGTATCGTAGGATTTTGTTTGTATTGTTGATGGGTACGGGAAACAAGTTTCGTTAAATGTTGAAAGTGTTGAAATCTCCTTATAATGTATTTTATTTCAATGGAAATGAAACTACTTGTTTCTGTTCTTTTTACTGTTATTTTGTGAATGATCTCAATGGCCAAAGTAGTAGCTTATTTTTGGGATTAAAATTTTCAGACTCGTTATTACAGCCACGGTAATAGAAAACAAACAATTTTTTTTTGGGTTTTTATTCTCCCCATGTGTTTAAACCTTTGTTTTGTGTTTTGATGCCTATTTAATAAGCTCACAATAACAACAGTAATTCTTCAACTCAGCCTACATCACAACATTAGTCTTCTACTCTTGTTCTAAACCAATGGAGTTTTCTAAGCTTTTCATTTTCCAAGTTTTATTCCCTTGCAACATGTCAATCCAAGCAGCTCCTTTGAACTCAAACCTCTTCCGAGAATACATAGGAGCTGAATTCAATAACGTTAAATTCAGTGATGTTCCAATTAATTCCAATGTTGAATTCCATTTCACTCTCTCCTTTGCTATAGACTATGACTCCTCAAGCTCTCCTCCTAAAATGGGAAGTTTAATGTATTTTGGGACTCCGATAACCTTGGTCCTTCACAGGTTTCTTCCATCAAAAGTAGCCATTCAAATGTTAAAGTGGCTTTAAGCTTAGGTGGAGACAGTGTGGGAGATGGTTCTGCTTATTTCAACCCTTCCTCTATAGATTCATGGGTTTCCAATGCAGTTTCTTCCCTCTCAGCTATCATTCAACAATACAACTTGGACGGGATGGATATTGACTACGAACACTTCAATGCCGACCCTGAAACTTTCTCTGAGTGCATTGGACAACTTATCAAAACCCTCAAGAAAAATGGAGTGATCTCTTTTGCTTCCATAGCTCCATTTGATGATGCTGATGTTCAAAGCCATTACAAGGCCTTGTGGAAAAGCTATGGTGACGTCATAGACTATGTCAATTTCCAGTTTTATGCTTATGATCAAGGAACAACAGTCTCTCAGTTTATCAATTACTTCAACATCCAAAGCTCTAACTATAACGGTGGTAACGTTTTAGCTAGCTTTATAAGTGATGGGAGCGGAGGCTTGACACCGGAAAACGGCTTTTTTACTGCTTGCAGTAGACTGAAGAGCCAGAACAAACTCCATGGTATATTTATTTGGTCTGCAGATGACTCTAAGAGAAATGGCTTTCTGTATGAGAACCAATCACAAGCTCTACTTGCAATTTCCCACTAGTATTTTTAAGTTATCTACTTTTATAAACGTATCGAATATGAGTTGAACATTCACATTATGTGGATGTAATACGTGTATTGCCATTTGTTGTATAAATCTATACCATATATCTGTTGTGTATCTTGAATTTGGTTTTCCCATGTGTTTAATCTAGTTGATTCATCCAATCACCTTAAAATTATACACTCAGTCATATCATAATCCAAATCAAACGGGAACATAGATATATATAAGATTTGATACATGTAAACTTGTTTAAGTTTTAAGATATCTTCTTAAGTTATGCGTCGTAGCTTGTTTCCACAAATGGATTGAACCTTGATTGTTATACATTAGGCCCGAATCCATAAACTGCGTTTTAATTATGTAATATGATTGTTACACACCCAAACCCAATCCGCCGTCTGCATCTTCTGAAAGCTCAAACTCAGTACTTCTTATGTCGTCGATGCAGAACCCCCGTCCTCGATGCCGACGACTGCTGTGGCCTTGTATGAACTCTCACTCTCTCTTTATATTCTTCTTTTACTACTGGAACTTAGATTCTTGATTGTGTTGTTCGTGGGATTTAAGTTTACTTCTTTCGAAATGAATATACAGAATATAAACAAGTTGACTTGATTTCTTGTACGATATATACATATTCCCTTTATAAAGTTATCTTGAAAGAAAAGTTGAAAAGTTGCTTTCTTTGAATCGAATTTTCAGCTACGAGAGCAGGTGTATGGACTTCTCTGCGACTATCCGTAAGAACTCAATCACCCAAACTGCATTTCATTGCGTAATAAAGAAGAGTGATTATAATTTAATCATTGTGCTTCGTAGTTTCAATGTGAGGGCCCATGATGCGATTCATAGGTTTTTCTATAATTTGCCAATCAACAGTGTCCGCTGCAATCATTGCAGCAAACACATTGGAGTGAAATTCGTAAGTGGTTCACATTCTTTTTATGCCTCTGTTTTGTGCTTTTTTTGGGTCGATTGAACACTATCTGAGTATCTTTTTTGCATTTACTGAGTTCAGATTGTGGCTGGTGAAAGGGATCCGCCTTTCCCTTCTGTATTGGAAGGAAAGGTTTTGTTTTATTCGTAAGTTTTCCCCCCTTCAAATAGTGAAATCATATTCCGATATTAGAAAGCTGGTTTCTGAATGAAAATGGCGGTTGCAGGGAGCGGATGTTGTATTGGGATGGATCGCGATATTCCTTTATTAATGCTGACTTAGGCGAGCAGATCAGGTGGCTGATATTTTTTGATGGATTCCGGTTGACTTATTATGGCGGCCCATACGAGGAAACCGACGAGGAAGATTCCGAGTAGACGAAATGTTGAGAAAAATTGAAGTGAAAGCTCACAAATTCTACAAGGGACCATTTTTGATGCGTTCTAAAACACAGTTTTGAGTTTAGTATATAATAATTGCTCCTTTTTACTGCTATGTTTTCTCTCTCTTTTTTTCTTAGAAAACTATCTATGTGTGTGTTTATGGATATGTATTTTGTTTTTAGCATTTGGATTTAGAAATATAAAAGGTTGCAAAATTAATTTTGGATTTAATACTTACATAGATTGGCACATTTTTTTGTCAAAATCCACACCCTTTAATTTCCACTTCTTCTTCCCCTTGAAACACATCCATGCGAGCATCTCTTCCGAGAATGCATAGGAGCTGAATCCAATAATGTTAAATTCAGTGATGTTTCCTATGAATTCAACTTCATTCTCTCATTTGCCATGACTCCTCAGGTTCTCCTACAAACTCAGATAACCTCAGTCCTTCTCGGGTTCTTTCTATCAAGAGAAGCCATCGAGAGTGTATGGCTCCTTGCTAGCTGTGATAGCTCCAACAAAAGGTTCATACTCGGGAGATAAACCCTTTAAGATTGTTGCAATTTGTTCTACCTTCTGAAACAGGATTTCCACACCACACATGGCCACATTTTATGGCTAAATGCAGCTGTTTATGGTCGCATTGTGTTCCTTACCCTTTTGCTGAGCCTTACAAAGAACTCATCATTTTTAGATGGAGTAATAAATTATGAACGGATTGATTAACAAAAAAAATTATACATTTACAAGCCTAATTGTTATTATAATGCAGGGTAGTAATTAGCCAGGCTCTCCAAACAGGTAGAGGTCCAAATGTCTCTGATGCTTTATACCATCAATGGCCTCCCTCGACAACTTTATAACTGCTATGCCAAGGCCCAAGGGTATAAAAATAGCTACAATATTGAATTAATCCATACATATTGCAGAGTTACTTGATTCAACATGGAACTGGTGATTTTGGCAGATACATTCAAGTTGAAGGTGAAACCTGGTAAGACTTACCATCTTCGTCTAATCAATGCTGCACTCAACGATGTTCTCTTCTTCAGCAAAGCAAACCTCAAACCACGCAGTCGCTGTTGTTGATGCAGGTTATGTTAAACCATTCGACCGAGTCGCCCCTGTCCAAACCAAAAATGTGCTTCTTAAGACTAAACCTAACTATCCAAGCATCACATTCTTGATGACTGCTAGGCCATATGTTACAGGCCACCCTTGTGTGGTGGACTGGTGGTAATGGTTGCACAAACCACGTCCTCAACCTGAACAACTACGTTGGCAGTGTATCAACCCTTTCTTATATATCAAATGATTGATGAGAAGCGTTTCTTCCTATGCCGTCATGACAGAAACCACCTCTCTTTTGTGGCAAATCTATGTGGGCTAAGGTGCTGACGTGGTATTGCCAAGTGTCTTAATTGATGATGTGGCATAATGCCATGTGCTAGGAATTTGGTAGCGGCAAAATAACCAAAGCGATAACGACATAGACCAAGACATGCACACAAGACAAGATTTAATGTGGTTCAGCATAGCCTACTTCCACGGACGAGAGAAACGAACAATCCACTAATAACGTAGAGAACCCGAAGAGTACAAATACATGATAACCCATGTAATCCCAAAACCCGGTGTACAAATCCCATGACCTGATGGAACGAAAACACTCTTCCCAACATCCCTACAATACCCATCTCTACAACGTAGGCACAATAGTTGTAGAGATCCTAAAAGTGGTTAAATCCTCTCTCATTCTCTTGTTCTCTCATAATTCAAAAGGTTAAACCTAGTCTATATTTATAGACCCAAATACTTGGTCATCAAGAAACCTTATTCAATAAGATCTCTACCTATAGATATTTAGTCATTAATTACCAAGTAATCTTCAACCACTAGAATTACAATAAAACCCAACTTAATTACCAATTAGAATTTGAGTCAAAATATAACAAATCTCCCCCTTGACACAAATTCTATTCGAACATTGGTCTTCAAGTCTTCAACAGCTTCAATTTTTACGTAAGCAAAATATCCGTTGAAGCACCACCGCCAAGTCTTCAACAACTCTAATTCTTACGTAGTATCCATTGAAGCACCGTTGAATTTTGAGAATTACCCCCTGCAACTAAAAGCTCGTTGCAGCAGTACTCCTCTGGCATGTCTCCAACATCGCACCGCAAAATCCGCAGCAAAAATTCCTCCACAATCGTGCAGCTCGAACCATAGCTCATGATACCATTTGTTAGGAATTTGGTATGCGGCAAAATAGCCAAAGCGATAACTACATAGACCAAGACATGCACAAGTAACAAGATTTAACGTGGTTCAGCATAACCTACCTCTACGGACGAGAGAAACGAACAATCCACTAATAACGTAGAGAACCCGAAGAGTACAAATACATGATAACTCATGTAATCCCAAAACTCAATGTACAAATTCCATGACCCGGTGGAAGCAAAACACTATTCCCAACATCCCTACAATACCCATCTCTACAACGTAGGCACAATAGTTGTAGAGAACCTCAAAGTGGTTACATCTCTCCAAAGTAATTCCCCCTCTCTCAGTATCTTGTTCTCTCATAATATGTTAAACCTAGTCTATATTTATAGACCCAAATACTTGGTCACCAAGAAAACTTATTCAATAAGATCTCTACCTAAAATAGATATTTACTCATTAAAGTAAATCCTAATTACCAAGTAATCTTCAACCACTAGAATTACAATAAAACCCAACTTAATTACCAATTAAAATTTGAGTCAAAATATAATATCATGTCTGCAAAAAAAACATTTATTAAATTAATTTTATTGGCTTAAGGGTTCAATAAGCCCTTGAAATTTAAAAAAAATCAATTAAATAAAATTAATTTAATAATTTGTTTGGGCATAATGACATATCATCAATTAAGCACACTTGGCATGATATAGGCCTGGTGGATTTTTTTGATGAAAGGCCAGAGAGGATGTGTGTCTTAATTTAAGACCGTCTGCCCTTTAGTGTCATGAGAAAGTCGTTGGTGGTGAGATGGTGGCTATTAGGCCTATTGCCAAGAAAAAAGTTTAAATCTATAGTTGAGATTGAAGATAAGTTGATGTGGTCAGTTGAAAGGACACGAGGTAAAGCCTTAAAACATCAAAGATCTAAAAAGAGACGCGTGAAGGACTGCGAGGTGAGAAATGCTTTTATTTTGGACACCGACATTAGCAATAGACAAAAGGTGATTTTGAGAGAAGCAGAGAGGGGTAGTTTATGAATTGGCAAGGTTGGACGGTTTTTGAATCATCCATAGAACCGGGAGGCGGATGTCGAGAGTGATATTTTGCGCGTGATATTTGTATTTAGATTGGCGGCCGGTTGTGCTATCGGTTATTGGTGGTTTCGAGGGTGGTTGCAGTATGGTGTTAGTCGTCATCATCATGTTGAGTTTTGCTTTAATGTCATATAGGGTAGGGTGAAGCTCGTTGAAGTGTTGAGGGAGAGCACATTTGTTCTCTTTGGGAGACTTCAATATGGTCCGATTTTGGGTCGGAGGAGGTTTGTTCTTTCAATCTTATTAGGGGTGGTGAGTTTTTTTTATTTGGTTATTTTTTGTAAGGATATTTGGGCAGAGGATGATTTTATTAGTGATATATTTTTTTGGTTTGTTAGATATTGTTGCATTGACTGTGCTTGTGAGTGTACGTTATGTAGGTGAGAACGAGCGATGAATAAGTTGGATTGTTTTATGTATGGTGTGAGGATACATTTTTTTGTTGCTTTAGATTGAGTTCGAGGTGTATTATGCGACTTATCTTTGTGTTTAAGTGTATCATTTTTATCTTTGAATTTATCTCTAGATTTTACCTATTATTTCAGTGGGCCCTCCATTAATTTAAAATATTTCTTTTTGAAAAAAAAACAAGACTTTTAAGTTATGTTTTTGGTTGTGGTGGGAAAACCAAGGTTTGGGGTAAATCAGGGTTTTACAAAAGTTAAAATTGGAAAAGATTTGTATAAAAATATTATATTTTAAGAATGAGATTAAAAAAATAAGGTTTAACCGTAAAATAAGTGCTCAAATTATACATTTTTTCAGTTAGTTGTCTGAACTATTTTTCGTACCAAATACGTGTTTAATGTTTCATTTCGTTATTTAAATTGAGGTTTTTTCGTCAACGACCGTTAAATATTATCATCCAATCAAAACATGTCACGTGGCCTGTTTTTTTCATTTTTTTAATTTCCGAATTTCTTTCAAAATTTGAATTTCTTTAAAAATCTCAAAGTCTTGATTTTTTTCCAATCAAAACCTCAATTTGCATCTCTCTCACCGTTCAACATTCCCACACGCTAGTGGTTCACCGTTCACCGCCCAAGCGTCGCGTACCTCACCGTTCACTATCCTCCACGCTCTAGTCGACGGTCATAACCCAATCATCCTCTTTTTTCATTGTTGAATGTCCGTTGACGGTGCACTCGTCGATTTTCAATAACGGGAAAATGAGATTTTCAATCGTGGTGCTCTGACGAAGGAATGGGTGGCTGGTGGTGGTGAATCGGTGGCGGGAGGGAGAAATTTAGGGGTTTGGGTTAGGATTTGGATTTTTTTTAAGATTTTTGGGTTTTTTATAAAATTATTTTTTTATTTTTTAAATAAAAATTAAAGAAAATAACAGAAATAAGTTACATGTCATGTTCTGATTGGATAACAGAATTTTTTAACCACCGTAGCAAAAAAACCTTATTTGAGTAACGGAATAAAACATTAGACACAATTTTAACTGATGAAATAGTTTAAGTATTTAACTAAAAATGATATAGTTTGAACATTTTTTTTACGGTTAAGTAAAAAAATTAAGACATGAGTTAGGCCACTCATTTTTTAATTTGTAAAATATTTTGTTATATTAATTTTATAATATACTTTAAAGTTTAAATTTGATAAAAATTTAGGATCTAACGAGTGGCTTAAGAGGTGATGTTTATTATGGGATATCCGGATTCAATTACATATGCGTAGGGATGAACCCAAAAAGGGCCGGAGGGAGCAGTCGGCCCCTAAAAATTTGAAATTCATATATGATTTAAATTTTTTTAGAAATTTTCTATGCATTTTCCATTAAAAATCTATTTTCGCTCCCCTAAAATTTTATAAGTATGCCCCTGTAACATAAAGTCCTGAGTTCGTCCATACATATGCGTGGAAAAAGTATAAACAGATAAAAATATACAATATTATAATATAAACATTAAATATATATATATATATTCTACGATAGTTAACCATTCCCAATGCTCCTTCAAAGAAGCTTAACCCTAATTCAGAAAATCATTAACTTCTCTGGGTGTTTCTTGGACTCTGCTGAAACAACCAAACGTTTATCAGTTCTTCAAAGTTGTTTCTTCCATTCCAATGACGAGGCTCCCAACCATCACTCCAATACCAATTCCAAGGGATCATCAAACTCGTTCTTTCTTATGTCGTCAATGCAAAAACCACGTGGCCAACGTGGACAACTGCGGTGGCCGTCTATCTCTCTCAGTATCAAGATTCCTGTTTTACTGCCGAAACTTGTTTTCTTGTTTGTATTCTTCATAGGATTGCTTGTTCTTAGATTACTTCAAAACCGATTCTTGTTTGTTTTAATATAATGCCTAAAAAAACACTTCTTTTGTTACAAACCATTTCTCATTGTTTAAAGTTTCTGATTACCTTAATGAGTTGTAATCTTTAACTTCAAACTGAGGTATGTGGTCTTGCAAGACTACGTACAAATTAACTTGCTTACATTGAATCAGGTTCATATATCATTGACGAGAGAATGGATTCTATGCAACAGTCCGTAAGATATCTCTCTTAAACCAATCCTGATTTATTTCGTGTTTGTGCATTGGCGACATAAGAAGTAGCGAGTTTGAGGGCTTGGAATTCAAGACAACCCCTAATTTATATGAAAATCCGATCGATACGAAGTGGTAAAGGCATCTCCTTCGGATTCAGACATATGCAATAGGAGACGAGTTGTTCGTAGGGAAGCTAAGAAGTTGGGGTTCCGATGCATGCTTCTTCGGGGAGACTGGTCTGGGTCAGGTTTGGACTGTTATGCTTTTGTTATTTTTTTTATGTGTGAACCAGATTTTGTTGCTTCCTGATTATGTATAATGGCATTGATTGAATTTCAGTGGGGAAATCTAAAATGAGGGTATTAGTGTTTTATATTTCAAAAACAAATTCTATTTAAATTTAAACAAGTACTTGTATCATTTTTTTTTATATTTTGACACTATAATTTAAATTGGACACTAACTTTTCTTATTTTTACACTGTAATTCAATTTTTCTTGTTCCGCCACTACAGCAGGAGGTCTGTTTTTTCTTCTTATTTCGAGGAATGGTATTTAAAAGGATTTGAGCCAGGTTGATTCTAGTTTATTTTAAGGTTTTGTGGTGTTTTATTTGTTTTGGACTTATTAGTGTTGTTCTAAGATTGCTTTGGTGGCCTTTCTTGTCTTCTATCTCGTTTGTTCGAGGTTCTTTTTAATCACAAATCACGAGTATAATTTACTTTATTCGTTTCAGTTTTAAATTTTTTATTGAACAATTATGCAACTAACACAATCAGACCACATGATCAGTGGGTAAAAAAATAACAAAAAACCTTCAGATTATCTTAAATTTACTTACTAAAACGGATTTAGGGAAATCGGACTATGGATTAGTGATTAGGAGAAAAAACCAAACCGTTTTGATCCCTTGCGTGTCGCTCCGATCGTCAGAGACGATAGTTTTTATTGCCGATGACGGCAGTTTGCGACGGCGTACAGCAGAGCTCAAGGCCAACTTCTGGGCTGGTGAGGAATATCTTGAAAGAGTTCTATTTTTTTTTTTTTGTAATTTCAGATGCAAGAATGGTTTTTTTTTTGCCAAAATGAATATTTAAACCCTTTTCAAAACGATGCCGTTTTGAGCGTTGGAGTTTAGCCCCAGAACGACATTGTTTTATGCTTGTACCCGCGCATACACCCGACCCGCGAGAGGATTTGTACAAATTTTAATGAAATGGGAAATTATAACTTTTATCATTACATTTTCGTATCCTTTACATTTCTGTCCTTAAATTTGTATTTCCTTACATTTTGGTCAATGTTTTTGTTTATTTATTTATAGCATTATAATATCTATATTATTATCTTTTTTATCTTTAATATTATTATTGTTATTATTATTATGTTATATTATTATATGTTATATTACTATTATTATCATTATTATTATTATTATTAATCCTATATTATTATTAATAATAAGATTACTACTGTTATTGTATTATCATCTTTATTTACTACTATTATTATAATTATTATATCTATATATATTATATTATTATTACTAATTATTATTTCTAATGTTATTATCATTATTATTGTTATTACCAACAATATTATTATCTTACTTAATATTTTTAGTGTAATAAATATATCAATATATGTATTATTATATATATCCGTTCGTATATATTCTACATTCATTCGTTTTAATCAAATTTTGAATTAAGTTAATTTTTTTATTAGGGATTCTCGTGAAAAACGTTCCTCGAACTTAAAGGGGTATCACTTTCTCGTCATTCTCTAATATAAAAACATTTTTAATCCTAAATTATAATATTTAAAATTGTATTCCTTTGTTCGGGGGTCTCGTGAAAATTATATCTCGAGCTTAAAGGGGCGTAAGTTTCTCGTTAGTCCCATATAAAGGAGTATTCTTTTAAATATATTTTACAATAAATTCATGCATTCAGGGATCACAATTTTCAAATTAGATTTGAATTCGTAATTTCTACGATTAAAACACTACGTAATCGATTAGGTACCAATTTTGGGCGTTGTGGGGTGCTCATCCTTTCCCACACGTACCGACTCCCAAACCTATTTTCTGGTTTTGCATACCAAAATTCATTGTTTTAATAAAATGATAAAAATAAGTTTTATTAAAATAACCGAGTTTTCAGGTGATCCAATATTACCTAAATTAAAAGGATTGATGGGGACTCCCATTAAAACTGAAATAATATTTTTGTAAAAAATGCTTCAACCTCGCGGGGTCTGTTATTACAGCTTGGCGACTCCGCTGTGGACTTATTTTAGAGAGTCAAGGCACAAGTCGGTTACTTTTTGTCTTAATAGATGGAAATTAGTACTTCAATTTAATTTAATTGGTGATCCCTGTCTTTGAATTTCTAAAATTTTACAAAAGTTTTTTTATAAATTGTGGTTTTCTGATTTTTTAGATCATGAGCTTCGCACCCGAGTTTCATCCCTTCTAAGTGGGAGTGAGAAGCTATTTCCTCCGTGCAGGATATTAGATCGCTTCCGGGATACATATGTACATTTTTCTTCATGAGGTCTTCATCTCCGTGCAGACTTAGGGAAATGTATCCCCTGAATTGAACTTGCTAGCCTTAGCAGACGATAGCGGGGACAATTTGAGTACATCTGTTAGAACCGAACCACATCTAGTAAACCATAAGAGCCTACCTTGTTTAGAGTTATGCCGAACCTCTGTCCGTCTAGAGGGTCATCCAATAAGTACATAGTAGAGAGTGTAGTTTATTTAATTTCTTTCAATTTATGCTCTTTAATTTCAACATCATTTATTTTTACGCAATAAAACATGTAATTAGATATCATGCGAATATGACTTATTTTTTTGTAAAATGAATATGTGGGTAGAAAGCATGTTTGAGTAGGACTTACATACTTGTTTAAAGCATGTTTGCCTAGGACTCAATTTTTTTTCTTCAAAATATGCAGGTAGAAAACGTGATTGGGTAGGATTGCTTTTATTCGAGTAAAGCATGTCTATATTTTTGTTTTTTTAAATTACTGATTATTTTATCGATACTAACTTGTTTTACTTTATTTTTGCGTTGCATTGACATTTCATTTTGCATGCATTTTGCATCATGTATCATAATGTATAATCATTTCTTCGTCGAGGTTTTGATTTCAAGAGAATCTCAATTACAGTAATTATGGGGCATCTAGGTTAGCCAAGTTAGCACCAATTTTTTTCATTTGAAGCAAACCTTAAAAAATGAATGACCATTTTGACAAAAATTAAAAAGACATGCGAGGACATAAAGAATGGTATAGAGGAAAAGCTGGAGAAGGCCCAACAAGCAACCCATAACCACATCTCACAATCATAGGCGAATCTGCTAGCCAAGATAGTTGAGATGTTGGCAGGAAAACATCATAAAAAGGGAAAATGATTGGTTATAAACCCAGTGCCTTGCAAAAAGCGAAAGATCCTTTAGAAAAGACACATTTACTAGTGCCACCTTTAGTTGAAAAGCAACAGGGTCCTCAAGTCGGATCTTCATCGTATCAAACAATTAATGTTCAAAATAATCTTGGTGAGTACACCGTTCCCGATCTTAATGAAGTGGGTAAAGTAGAGATTGAAGTACCCAAACGCCTTAAAGATTTATGCCAGCGGCTTGAAGAAAAGTTTAAAGCTGCAGAAGGAACAGATGCAAGAGAACCAGAATTTGAGAAGTTCGATGGAACAAGTTCTCTATTTGCTCACCTCACCATGTTCTGTCAAAGAATGAAAGGTATGTCGGTAATGATGAGCTTCTAATTTATTACTTTTAGGACAGTTTAAAAGGGTCTGCTGCTAGGTGGTATAACCTGCTTACCCAGGACAAAGTACAATCATGGAAGGGTCTGGCTAGAGCCTTCACATAGCAGTACAAACATATAATAGATATTGAACCATATCGTTTAACACTGTAAAACATGAAGATGAGGCCTAGTGAGAGCTTCAGACAATATGTACAAAGGTGGAGGGATGTTGCAACGCAGGTACAACCGCCACTGCGTGAAAAATAGATAACACCCACTTTTTTAGAACTCTAAAAGAGTCATTCCTAAATTATATGTTGGGCAATGCAACCAAAAATTTTAAAGACTTGGTGATATCGGATGAGCTCATTGAAGATGCTATCAAAGAGGGGAAAATCAGGGATCCTAGTGGCACAAAAGGAAATCAGTCAGAAGTTTATATGGTCAGATTTTATCCAACCAACCGACCTTAATCCTCACATCAATTAAATTATTCACGCAGACCTGCAAGTGCTCAGAAAGTCCTCTACCCAATCCCGATAACCTATATAGAGTTGCTTCCAATGCTTGTTGAGAAGAACTTGCTAGCCCGGGTTCAGTCTAAACCAAATGAGCCTCCTTACTCAGAAGGTTATGTTGTTATGTTGTATGTGGTTATCACCTGGGAAGCTCGAGCCACACTATTGACTATTGCAAAGCTCTAATAAACAAAGTACAAAAGTTTATTGAAATGGCACTTTAAAATTCAAAAGTGGGTTCTTGAGATAAATTGATAAAGAAAAGATTAGTAGGTAATGTCGAAGAACAAACAATCATTTGGGTATCTTTGTAGTTTAAATTTCTTTTTGAGTAATGCACGGAACAAACCTATGGCCTACTCCCGAAGGCAAGAGGAAATCTTTTGTATAGGCATGTCTCTATTTGTTTTTAATGAATGATGCATCGTTTGTAAAAAATCAAAATCTAACTCATTTATGCATGTGTCATGAGTTTTTCCATGCATGCATGTATACTTTAGCCAATGGAAGAGCTCTCTGCCCCAACCCGTATTGTACAACTGGAGCACAACACCTCACCGAAGTCCCCATAATAACCAGCTCAAACCTTCCCAAACATAAAAGCTCCATCTCTTTCATTTTACTTTCCCCCCTCTCTTTATGCTGCTAATGAACTTTATTGCACACAACAAGTACAATTGCAAGGTAACTGCTCAATGATCTCAGTCCTCAAAATGAAGACAGTGTTTAAACAGCTTTATCAGCAGTAATTTTATTAAAATCAGAAAGGAAAAGAGATATGAACAACATTGAATTATAACCCTCATGATAAAGTGAAAAACATTGCTGCAACATCTTAAAAACATACAGATAATAAAATCAAAGGATTCAAAATTATAATAAAGCACATAATAAGCATTGAGCAATGTTGTATAATGTAAACCACATACCTTGTTGTTATTCTTCTTCTTTTTCAACTTGCTTCTTTTTTTCATCAACATTTTCACGATTGCCACTTTCTTATTCTTCTTCTTTGGCCTCTCAATCTTGCAATTCAACTTACTTTTCTTTTGTTCATCGACCTTGTGGATCTGAGGAGCATCAACAAAAATCTCAGTTATAGATCGTTTTTTGGGTTCTTGATTTTGTAGGCTTAGTTAGCACCCTCATTTGGCACCTTTATTTTCTAGATGCTTGAGCAAGGCAACTATCAACGTGAGCATTCAACGCATTTACTGTTGAAGCAGCAAATGCCCCATAAACCGGACATTCTAACATGTCTGGCCTTTCATCGAATTTCTCACCAACATGAAGAAATACTTACAAAGAATAACTTTGGTCCTTTGGTTGCTTTTCTTAAAGCTTGTTCTTTTCCATGCTCTCCGAATCATTTTGCAAAGTAAAGAATGAAATTTAGAAAAGAAGAAGGGAGAAGGGTAATGCGAGATGGTTTAATCATCTAAAGGTGGGACCCAAAATATGTTATATTATTGAGAAAAAAGAAAGCTAACGGAAGGTAACGAGATGGACCAAAATAAAACTGAAATAAAAATTGAGCAACCTCAATGAAAGTTTTAAAAGTTCGGTGACAAAAATGAAAGTTCCCTAAAAGTTCAGTGACTATCTGTGTACTTTACCCTATAAAATAAATGAGCTAATAAAAATAAAATAATTTTTACTGATCATATAAAAAATAAAATAGTTTTGAATTTCTCCCCTCGTCTAATTCATATTTCAATCAACTCTTGACAACTTAATATACATACCAAACCAATATGATTCTTAAATTATCACAGGTAACAATCCTTTTAAAGAAATCATTTTAAAATTAGTATCAATAAAAATAATAAATAATTATTTTGAGTCAGAGAAATATTAATCCTAAAATATATTTTTTGAAAAATAACTTTATATTATTCTTAAATTATCACGGGCAACAATGCTTATAAAGAAATTATTTTTTGAATAGTTTAAAGAAATTGTTTTAAAATTAGAGTCAATAAAATACTAAATAATTATTTCGAGTCAGTCAAATATCAATCTTAAATTAATTTGTAAATTATCATATTTGATCAAAATATAATCTAAAAATAAAATATAATATTTTTAATTTTTTTGTTGACCTTCTGATTCTAGGATTTTGTATTTTCTAATTCAGACCGACCCGTATCGCATACTAAAAAACCCATATGTCAAGTAATAAAACCATAGGCCCATACGCCATATGCTTTTATTTTCTTTATACAAAACCCCTTGAACCATTCATATTTCTACTTAGAAGAGGCTTCAATCCATTTCAGCAGATCAAAACTGGTAAGAACTCATAATCAAGAAACCACTTGTTTCTTTTTATCTATTTCGCTATCCCTCTGAAGTCTGGAGCTTTTGATATAACTCTTGGCGTTTCTTGGACTCAGCTGGAACAATCCAAGTACACCATTCCCTCAACTTCTCTCTTCCATTCCTATGGCAGGGCCTTCAAACACCACCAGATATCAACTGTACACTCAGAATCGTTGCTTGGCATGCAGATTTTGCAGAAATCACATCGTCTCTGGTCACAACAACCTTGGCCGTGTATTAACTCTCTCTCTGTATATGCTTTTACTACCGGAACTTCAATTCTTGATTGTGTTCTTTGTGGGATTACTTGTTCTAAGTTTAGGAGGAAGTAGTTGAATCTTTAAAAGAAAACAGAAAAGAACATCTGTTTCATATATATGATCGACAGAATATAGTAGAAAACTTAGCTTCTTTGGAAATGAATATGCTAAAAAGGTTAATTTCTTGTAGGATAGAATATAGACTTAGCTTCCTTTATGTGGTCATGCAAGAAAACTCAGAAACTTGCTTACTTTGTATCAAACTTTTCAGTTTGCAGAAGGGACGGTGGATGGAATGCTCTGCCGCGCACCGTAAGATAGCTCTCATTGAAGAAAACAATCCCCCTAAACTGCATTTCATTGTGTTTCATTTAATCTTTGTGCTTCGTTGATATATAGTGACAATGTGCGGACCGATGATACAATGTCTCCTCGGTTTCAATATCAAAAGCCAGTTGTTGGTGTCAGCTGCAATGGATGCAACAAACACATTGGCGAGAGATTCGTAAGTTCGTTCTTTTCATTGTTTACAGACAATCTAAGTGCCTTCATACCTTTAATAACATTAACACATGGAGTACTTACTGTTTTTAGGTTGTACCTAATCCGCCTAACCAGGGTGTGTTTGAAGGATGGTATCTGTTTCATTTGTAAGTTGGTTTTCTCCCTTAAAATACTGAATGATATTCCGAAACAAAGGTAGTAGAATGAAATTACAAGATCGGTTTTCGAATAAATGGCTGCTGCAGGGACCGGATACTGTTTTCCGATGGAACCAATTTGCGTTATGCGGACACACACCAGGTAGCAGCAGTCAATGACGAATGAGTTCCTCAAGTCAAAGTTCTCTAAGAATGCAATTTCTACCAGGAAAACCAACTGTTGCTGCTTTTATGTTTGTTAAGAGGTGAAACACTCGATGCTCTGTCAAAAGCAGCTCCAAAATGTTGTGGATAAAACTCAAAACGGTTCGAATCGCTTTATTCACCCTTATCAAAATTATAAATTAGATCAAAGTAAATGTACAATCTTATTATTCTCCTTATTGGTATGATAAAGAAGATGGAAAACTTTGGCCTAGCACTTGAAAATAAGCTAAAATTGGGCGTATGAAATAGGCTTGGCAGCCGTCCGCTACGTGAATTAGCCTGTGAAATGTTTCTCCAAGTCCTATTCAATACAAAAATAACATCATCCAATTATGCTGGTTAGGTTTTCAATGATGGAGCATTACAGAGAATGAAAAAATTTCTCTAAAGTTGGCTTAGCGGTCGTGCTTGGATCAAAAGACGAGTACTTTAGCGGTGTCGTGGCAACTTTAACTGAATGATGATTGAAAACGTACCGGAAAACTGTGAAAGAAAATGTTTTTATTCGTTGCTTGTTACGGTAGAAATCTGTATTTTGGTTTTAAGTTTTGATGATCCTATTTGGAGCATGACCACACCCGAAGAAGAGCAAGAAACAGAGCATAATTATGTTATTTTTTTCATAGATCCAACAGATTACTTGCAAACCTTCCAAGGAGGGTTATTGATCCATCTTCAGTGCTTAACTAAGCTTAGGAGATTATGATGTGCAACCGCGAGGCTAGAAGAAGAGATATACAGTCAAAACATATGATGCGATCCCATTGCATTAAAAGTTTGTACATTATTGCAACCATACAAGAGGCAACCTTCAAACAGAACAAAAAAAAAAAAAATCAAAATGTAGCAAACGCGACAATATTCCATGTTTCCGGTTCTAACCAGAAATTTCAACAGATTTGATCTCAGCTTTCTTCTTCTCAACTTTAGGGACAGTCACGGTAAGAACCCCATTCTCCATCGAAGCCTTCACATCCTCCATTTTCACATCCCCCGGCAACCTGAACCTCCTCGAGAACTTCCCGCTGCTCCTCTCCACCCGATGCCACGTGTCTTTCTTGTCTTCCTTCTCCACGTGCCTCTCCCCGCTGATTTGAAGCACCCTATCGTCTTCGATCTCCACCTTCACCTCCTCCTTCTTCAGCCCTGGTAGGTCCGCCTTGAACACGTGTGCATTCGGTGTCTCCTTCCAGTCCACACGGGTGTTAACGAAAGCGGAATTTTCTCGGGAAAGTTGAGGGAATGATGCTGCCGTTAGGAAATCCAAGTCATTGAATGGATCCCATAAATCCATCGATAATGGGTGGAAATTGCTGCTGCCGCGTCGATTGCCGAAGATGCTAGGAATCATTGCCATTATTTGAGCGAAATTGAGCGTTTGGATGCCGAGAAACTAGATTCGAATTTTGCCTTCTTAGAGTTATTGATAATTAAGCTCAAACAACAAAGTGGGTATATATAGTAAGGGAAAGAATTCTCTAGTAATTTCGAGAATAAAATTGCAGTGAAAGTGTGGAACAGATACGCTGGGATTTGCTAGAACCTTCTGGATAGTGGCCAGGACTTCAATTCTTCACGGGTTTAGCCGATAGAAACAGCCCAAACTAAACGGGCCTAAATTGGTCTAAAGCCTTAAATTGGTTTTCCTTACAATCTATGGGCCGCCACGCCTATCCACATATTTTGCCAAATCATACCTCCAAAGCCCAATTAAGAAATCGCTTTCGACTTTCAACTGCAAGACAAAAAGGCGCTTGAAATGAACCCCTAATTTTTTCCACCTCATCGATCCGCGTCGATTCCTCTCATCTCAACTTATCGACGGCTGCAATTCATTATCACACATATCGCACTTCTCCTATAAATACCCCACTACATTTGCTGTTAAGTCATCAAATTATCAGTCTCCATAAAATTCTTTCAATCTCCATTTTGCATTCAAAATGTCAGGAAGAGGAAAGGGCGGCAAGGGACTGGGAAAGGGAGGTGCGAAGCGCCACCGTAAGGTCCTCCGTGATAACATCCAGGGAATTACGAAGCCGGCAATTCGGCGTTTGGCTCGTAGGGGAGGAGTTAAGCGTATCAGCGGCTTAATCTACGAGGAAACCCGTGGTGTTTTGAAGATCTTCTTGGAGAACGTGATTCGCGATGCCGTCACCTACACCGAGCACGCGAGGAGAAAGACTGTCACTGCTATGGATGTGGTTTATGCACTGAAGAGGCAGGGCAGGACTTTGTATGGATTTGGGGGTTAGATGATTTAGGGTTTTGGTTTGAGAAGGGCGGTGTTTGGGGGAATTTGAAGTCTTGCTTCAAGAATGTTTGAGTCTAGGGTTAGGGTTGTAAATTAGGGTGTTTATTGTGGTTATCCAGAATTTATATGTTCCGACTTGTTTATTTGCTTCCGTGATTTGTATTTAATGCTTTCAATTGCTTATTTCAATGGAATTTGAATTTGATATTATTAATTTTAATGTTTTATTTATTTTATAGTTGATTCTTTTCTGGTTTATGGGTTTTGAAGATGAGATTGGAAAAAAAAAAGAGAAATGCTCAAATTTTGGTTCGGCACCCTTTACTTTGTTTTTATGTCGAGTCTAATTAGTGGATTGATTTTTATGTTTAAGTTGAGTATAATTAGTGGATTAATTTTATGTTTAAGTTGAGCCTTTCACATTTTTTGTATATATATTAATATAAAAAAAATAAAGAAATATAAGCCTCATATAAAAAATATGAGGGAATATATATGTATATTTTATATGATTATAAAAAATTATATAAATTAAAATTAAATTGTACTAAATATGATAAATAATTACAATTAAATTTATATAGGAACTCGAAAACTTGTCTTGAATTTAACTCAAATTTCATAAACTCAATTCGAACCGAAAAAACTTCAAATGAAATTTGAGTTGTAAAATATGATACGTCAACTTGAATAATTCAAAACTTTTTGACTCGACTCTATTGTATGCTTACCTCTAATTATTAGTATGTCTTTTAAGTTATAATTTAATTATAGAATTAAAAAATTATTACAAACTATCATATGTTAAAACGGTTGAGAGGCATGATGTGATATAGTATTTTTTTTCTTAAAATTTATATATTTTACTAATCTGATCTTAATTTAAGAAAATTTTATAAATTAAATTTTTAATATTTAAAAGTTATATTAAATTAATCTTTATTCTTCTCTTAAATTACATATTTTTGCTAAATTACTTGTTATTTTCTCATATGTTATGTAATTTGTTGCAATTATCTTATTGTTGTTTTTATAATAACTTATTGTTATTGCAACCATTCTTCTCTTCGACATATCTACCGTTAAGGGAATGCTGTCGCGGATGCGCTTGCTGCCATGAGTCGAGGACTCTCGCCTAGAGAAAGCGAATTCCATGACCCGCCTGATGCTGTGCAAATGCTTGTGTAGGAATATCTCCGACTTATAGTTATTTCTTTGAGTTTCTGTACTAGAAAAAAAAAACTGATTTATTTATTTGATGATTTGATGTGAAAATTTGGATACATGATTTATTTTTTATTTTTGGATTATTTGTATCTAATATTAAAAAACTCAAATAATCAATGAGACATGGATTGCAATATTTAAATTTCGGATTATCCAAAAAAAAACTTACCTTCTGATTTATAAGGTATTTAAAGAAATATGTCAACACGTAATTAATGGTATTAATAATCTGGATTAATTAATTAGGAATATTATTTAGTTTATTACTAATAAAAATAAAAATTCTACAAATAGGGTTATAATTTATAATGATGAAAGGGTAAAACTTTGATACATAGGCTGTGTAAAATTAATTTTACACAAGCATGTGTATTTACACTATAAAAACTCAAATCCTAAATTTCTAACCCTAACCCTAAAAAATTAAACCCTAAACCTTAAACCATATATAATAAATTATAAACCCTAACCTTAAATTCTAAACCCTACAACCTAAACCTCTAAACCTTAAACCCTAAACTAAAACTCTAATCTCTAAAACTAAAAGGCACGTGTAAACTAAAGTTTGTATCAAAGTTTTTTTCCGTGATGAAATGTGTCATTTCAAGATATTTAAAAACTAGAAATTAAATAAATAGAACATATGTCGACGTTCGAACCATTTTACGAATTTCTCGTTACACTTACTTTTATTTGATAATTATTCATAATAATATTAGAGTATTGGCAATTAAACTAACTAATAAAATTATAAAAACAAAAGATCTAGGTTATGCCTAATTAAAGTAGGAAGATTAAACATTAAATTTCAACATAGAAGGGGAACTAAAACCAGAACAAGAATTTGACCAAAAGAAACTGAACTAGGGGCAACTTGAAAGAGAATTAAGAACAGCTGAAAGCGCTTATAAAAGTTCTAATCAGTTTTACGCTTTGAAGGTTTAGTTGTAGGAGAATGTCGTAACCCAGATGTACTTCTTCCGATGAATTTCAGAATCTCGTCGATTAGAATGACCGGGAAAGCAACTGCCAATACCAGCAGCCATTCGTTGAGGCTGAGTGGAACAATCCCGAATATTTGTGCAAGGAATGGCACGTAGAGAATCATGAAATGGAGCCCGAATGAAATGGACATGGCCGAAAGTAGCCATGGGTTGACCCAAGGAGGCATTGTCCATAAGCTTCCATCTTCCGACAGGGCGTTGAGGGAATTTAACATTTCAATGGCAACCAAAACAGAGAGTGAAAGTGTTGAGGCTTTGATCTTCCCGGATTTGAAATAGTCACACGGGTTCGTGTCGAAGTTGAATACTTGGGAACCTGCTGTGAATGGTGACGCTGTGAAGTTTTCCCAGGAAGAACATTGATCCCAGTTGGCAAGTTGGGTGTAAGTAACCTGACTATGCCCATCTCCGCTCAAATCAATGCCTATGAAGCTATGGTGTGTGTACCATATGATGAATGCCCCAACCGTGGCTAAGCCGACATAGGATCCGATCACCTGCATCAACGAAGGAAGCGAGTTAGCTCACATCTTTGGTCATTCATGGTCATTGACAATAGCAAAGGAGAATAAAGCAAGTTACGAGGTAGCGGAACAAGATCCAAGTAGTGATTAATGAGTCATTGCTTCTTCTGGGAGGCTTCTTCATTATATCTTTGTCCGGGGGATTGAATCCGAGAGCAGTTGCTGGAGGTCCATCGGTAACAAGATTAACCCAGAGAAGCTGAACGGGGATCATGCCTTCCGGAATACCTAAAGCAGATGTTAAGAATATAGAAGCAACCTCACCAATATTGGAGGAGATCATGTACCTGCAATTGCGAGTAAACCGAATATTTTGGAATCAAAGATAGAATAAATATTTTGCGAGTAGTACAAACCATGAAGATATACTAAATCATTAACAATAATAACCTTATAAAAGCCTTCATATTGTTGTAAATGGATCTTCCCTCACCAACTGCTGCAACTATAGTGCTGAAGTTATCATCTGCTAACACCATGTCGGAGGCCTCCTTCGCAACCTGGAAAGAATCAATCGAAAATTGATGGGGAGAAAGAGAATGGAGTACGAATAAAACATATGGATACGAAAATGACATCCATCAAATTACACAGAAATGGATGGTGGATACCTCTGTACCAGAGATGCCCATTGCTACTCCAATATCAGCCAACTTCAAGGCAGGAGCATCATTAACTCCATCGCCAGTCATTGCAACCACTTCACCATCCTCCTTCAGCAACCTCACTATTTCCTGTTTGTGCCTTGGCTCGGCCCGAGAAAATAATAGACCTCCACTCTGTCTCAGGTGATCTTTCTGATCAGTATGATCCATAAACTCCCTTCCAGTTATGCTTCTTGAACTGATATCTTCACGAGATCCAAATACACCGATCTCGCGACAAATAGCTTCTGCTGTGTTCTTATTGTCTCCTGTAATGACCATAACACGAATCCCAGCTGCTTTGCAGTCTTCAATTGCTTCACGAACCTCTTTCCGAGGAGGATCCTTAATAGTTTTTGTTCAAGTGATTGAGATAAGAGGTTAGAAAAAAGTAGGAAACAATAAATACAAATAAAAACCGAAGCAACCTACCCTTAGCCCAACTAAACCAACAAAAATAAGGTTGCTCTCGATTGAAGAATAATTGGAGGGATTAAGCAAAAGCTGATGAGCTGGATGATCTTCATCACCATTATATGTTGCAAACTCAGGAAGCTCCTCCTTATATGCGAAACCAAGGCAACGTAATGCATCAGTTGACATTTCACGAAGAATCTGTAAAATGAGATCCCTTGAATATCGATCTAGTTCTACGATAGAGCCATCAAGTAGTTGGATAAAAGAGCTTCTCTCCAATAAATTCTCTACAGCACCCTGAAGCATTAAGCATTTCATTTGGAATGACATATGGAAAGGATGTACAAATAAACCTTAGCCAGAAGAAAGCATCATGATAAAATTTACCAGTAGCAAGAAGGAAAGAAGAAATAAACGATATTCGAAGAGAACACATGAGCAACATAAACAAATCAAAAAGTGATCAGTCCATGTTACAAAGCAAAGAGAGACGAATAACCTTTACTAGCAATGACTTGCGTCCTGAGCTGGAATTCACAACAACTCCCATGGACTTTCGATCACGGTCAAACTCGAGTGTTGCAATCCTTTGCTCCATTTTGTTCCACAGTTGACAACAGCCTTGTTTTGCATGATAAAATAAAAGGGAAAGCTTAGTATTATATCATCACCTGATGAAACAATCAAATTATAGGAAATAAACCAGCTACATACGTTGATTATCCCCATAACCTGAAGAGGAACCATACTTCTCGGGAACTCCCATTTTCTCAACTAGAACCTGAAATGAAATTGAACAAAAAAGGAATGACTCAGCAGGAGAAACTTGCAACACAAACTTTTTATATGTTCACACTCTGCAAACTAAAGACGCATTGCAAATTTCAACAAGCCGTGCATTTAATACTGCATAAAGCAGCATGCTTCTGATGCAATAGAATTGTTGATCCAATATGTAGGCATTCCTGTTCTATTACATAAAGCAGCATACTTTATATTCAAAATGTGCTACGAGAAAAGGTTAAAAGTTAAGTTTCTGTTTCGGCTCCAGCTTCATGTTAGCATGGGTTTATTCAAACAGATGCATTATAGACAAACTAAAAGGGTTCCATTTCAGAATTGGGCTTCTCACCTTTAGTGCTGCCTCTGTAGGCATTCCAATGGCAACATGATGATTCCCAGATTGCTCAATACCGGCATCGTTGCAAACAGAAGAAATCTTAGCTATCATTTCAAGATTGGCATCCATTCCATCAATGGGCCAGCTTTGTATTTTCCCATCAGAAGGATTATATGTAGTCCCTTCCACGTCAAAAGACCGCAGAGTGCCACACCTTGAACCTATAGCAACAAGCTTCGAAACAGACATTTGATTGGTAGTTAAAGTCCCTGTCTTGTCAGAACAGATAACGGTTGTGCAACCAAGAGTCTCAACACTAGGCAGCTTGCGGACAAGTGCATTCTTTTGAGCCATCTTTCGGGTTCCCAGTGCCAAACACGTCGTAATTACTGCTGGTAAACCTTCTGGAATTGCAGCAACAGCCAACGCCACAGCAATTTTAAAGTAATATGTACACTTCTCAAATGAGAACTTAAAGTTTGTTGGCTGACCATCGACATATTCCCAAGAAAGAAAATATTTCACATTAATAAGCCAAACTAATATACAAATCTGTCCAATTATCAAAGTTAAAACGTCTCCAAACTCATTCAACTTCTTCTTTAATGGGGTATCTACCTCACTTTGTGATGCTTCATGAATCTGTGAATGCACCTTCCCAATTTCTGTATTCATGCCTATCTCAGTGACCAAGCAAATACAGTTTCCATTGACCATAGTTGTTCCAGAAAACACCATACATTTCTTCCCTTGAATGTCTGAATTCTCAGGAACAACCTTCACCGTCTTGCTCACAGCTTCACTCTCCCCAGTCAATGACCCCTGTTCAACTCTTACAGTTGAGCTTATCAAACTCAAAACCCGCATATCCGCAGGTACCTTATCACCTACTCTCAACTCCACAATATCTCCTGGGACCAGTTCCTTTGCAGGCAAATTAGAGACCTTTTTACCATCTCGAATTACATTCGCAAGCTCTGATTGAATTTCCTTCAAAGCCTCCAATGCTTTTTCTGCACTACTTTCTTGCCATATTCCAACAATGGCATTCACTATCAAGATCAAGAAAATAACAAGTGGCTCCACAAAAGCTGTTATCTCCTTCTCCCCTCCTTCTTCACCATCATACCAGGCTAACACAAATGATATAATCGCAGCAGCCAATAGTATCCTAACTAATGTGTCATTAAATTGCTCCAAAAGTAGTTTAAATACCGAAGTAGGCTCGTGCTTTTCTAACTCATTCCATCCATAAATCTGCCTCCTTTTCTCAACCTCGGCACTCGATAATCCTAATTCTCGATTCACTTGGTACTTCTCTTCACATTGTTTCGCATCTCTTGCCCAAGCTGGAAACAATTCTTGCTTGGACGAGGCAGCACTGACATTTTCTCTCGTGCCATGGTCTTCCCCTTCTCTCCCCATTGAAACTCAATGCCAAAGTAAAATTTTCTGCATGTAATTGAAGAAATATCAGAGAAGCTGAAGATAAAATCTGAAACTTTATTCATGTTTTTTCAATATTAGAACCAAAAGCAATGAAATTTATTGAAACAGCATGATCACTACAAAGTAAATCAAACAAAAACCCACAAATCATGTTTTGATCACTGATATTATAAGAAAGCAATAAAAATGAAAACAAAGAATACCCTTTTTCTTACAATGCCCGTAGTTCTTAATCTAAGCCAAAAGCTTCCACTTTTTTACATGTTACACGTTAGAAATCAGAACCCTAATAAATCCATTACTTTCACTGAATTAATCAAAGACAACGAGGAATTTGGGTTGCTTACCAGAATCCTCAGCTATTATTACTCATTCATTTTCTTTTGTGCAGTCAAACTTAAATAAATAATCTGGTTTATGAAGAGCGATTCAATTGCTGAAAAACCTCATCTCACATTTTAACTACTAATAATTATTTAATTAAATGCTTAGATTTCCTTGCTTTTAAAGAACTACTAAATTTGGATATTAAAACTTAGACTGTATAGACAAGCCAAGTGTGACTTATTAAGGGTTCCTTTGGATCCCACCATACCTTGAGTGCATTGGGATTTTTTTCCTTTAAATTTCCAAGAAATCAATTTCATTGGAAATTGGCACTAATTGGAGTGAAAAAATCCTATTTTCATTGGAGGGGTCCAAACGGTGTATTAGACCTCTAATGAGGAGGATGAATTTTTGTGATCATTCTATTAATTATAAGATAATCCGATTTTAAATTTGAATAATCTCATGTATACTTGCAGACTACGCTGTTCAAATCCGAATTACCTAGAATGAATAATACCATCTTTTATTTTATCCTTTAACATATATTTTATTTAAATGATTTTTAAAAATAAAAAAATAAACTAATTACTAAAAATTATATGAAAAACGTGTTAATCAAATATTAATTTAATTGATATAATTATTATTTAATATTTAGAAAGACGCGATTTCAAACACATATACCTCATTCTTTTAATTTATACTAAGAGGTTTCAATATATAGAAATGCGTACATCATGTTGAACATTCAAGCCAATAAGCAGGGCAAAAACGCAATTCAGAGTCTCAGACCCTACCAACATCACTGTTTAAGTTAACTTTTAAATAATAATGACACAGGTTTGTGGTTGACAATTATATCCAAAATCCAAATTACTTGGATTGTCAGCAAAATGAAAATCGTTTTGTTCCATGCATTATGCATACACTCACCAAATAATGCCAACTCATTACATTTTTCACATAAAAAAAATCAATTTATAACTCCCCTATACGAAAACTTCTACCTTATATATCTCTTCTGTATCTTTCATTTGAAGCAGTCTTTCACTCTTTCTATAAACCGGAAACCTGGAAGTTATCCATATATATTAACCACTTCAAAGTTCAAACCCTGATTCCTACATACACCTAATGGCCTCAACCTGTATTTCAACCTGCATTGATAACAGTAAGGTCAAGATCAGGCCAACCTATGCAAACCTCTACAAGTGGCCGGAATCAGATGCCGAGTTTGTCAGGTCACTGAGATCCAACGGCAGTAGCCAAGGCGGCCATACACATCCCACCATTGTTGATAGCATTTCATGCAGGCAAATGTACCTGAGGAGCTACACGTTTCATAGGAGCGATGATGATCGAACCGAGCCCGAAAAGGCAAAATGTTTTGGAAGATTTCACAAGGAAAAGGCCAAGAGTCCTGGAAGTAAAAACAAGTCTGAAACTGTTGCCAAGAAGAAGTTTGTGGCACTCAGAAGGGCCAAATCGGTCTCTTGTCCCGCCCTATTGGCCGTGTTCCATAGGCTTTTGCTCTGCACCACCAAGGTAGATGTGGCTGATCAATGGGGTTGAACATTACTTTTATTAGTTTCAGCCTTCAGGACTTCCTTTCTTTTTAATAACTTTCAAATAGTTTTACACTATCTTTGAAAGTTAATTCCAAATTCTGAATTTCAAGTTCCCAAACGCTACCTTAATATATTTGAGCTGAAAAAATGTGGGTCAGACTATTCTTATGTAAGCCTTGTAAGTTGCAGGACATGAAGTTTTCTTTGACTATTGCAGATCCTAAAAGAGGTCTGAGGGATTAATCATACAATAATCAATCATGATAACTTTTTTTAGTGTAAATGGGACCAAAAGAGAGTATCGGTTCGTACAAAGCAAGTTTTCTTGGGTTAATCTATAATTATATATGATGCTAAAACATCATGGATTGTAATTATATCAGCTAACCGTTTTGGGGATTTGTAGTTAACCTATGAAATTGCTTGAGTTAGGTGCAAACTGGAAATTAGTGTGAAGAGCTGTAGACTAAAGTAGGTAAACTAATAGAATATAATATTGCTATTTAACTATATAAATAACAGATTAGTTATTACAGAATCTCCAGGGATTTGCCTATGGCTTAACTTTTGTTTTTCCCCCTCAATGTTGTGGGACATGCAACAGAAAAGAAATACAGCAAATACTAAGATGACAATGGCATACTTGAAATTTCTTATGGTGATGAGGGGAGAGTAGGTAGGCTGTTTGAGTACAATATTTCCTAAGAAAACTAGATAAATTTGGCAATTCGTGTATCCGATCGTATTCGTGTTACGTTTTACGTAATGTTTTCATATTGTGTGATCATGTCGTGGTTATCAAATCTAACTCTGGGCTAAGTTTGATAGAGAAGTGTCATAAAATAAGAAAATACCGTAACGTGTTCTTATATCTAATACATTACTGAAATTAATAATGACAATGAATGGATACATAGGATAGTATTGATAGTGATGTGGGAACAAAAGACAGCAGGAGCGGTGGAATATGAGGTAAGAAAATATAAACAATCTGTGAATGTTTCTAAACTAAATAGAGATAACCTATATTACTCCGACTCTTCGTTTTCATTCAAGTACCGTGTCTGACACTTATGTCCGAAACCTTTTCGGATCCTGGAACAAATGAAGTGCGTTGGTACTCCTGACTTTCATCATGATTTTGCTCATTTCTATCCTACAATAGTCCCAAGAACGGACTAGAGCCATAAAACTTGATGGCAAATTTGGTGCATGTGCATTCAGGCTCCCCCATCACCTGTTGCTGCTGCAGCAATCCGGCATAGTAATGTTGTTCAAGTGTTTTTTTATGATTATGATTTCCTTCTTTACAATAGAAGTATGGAATTTATCTGCAAATTTCAAAAGCAAGGTTCTTATTTCATAACTCAGCTCTGGTTTTTGGGTTTGTCCCTTAGACCAAAACCAGGAACCTCAGTAACAATTAGTACACTGCAACGTACAGATTCAGATATTATTGAGTAGAAGAATCAATTTCATAGGGGATGAAAAATATTCGATAAACAAAATGCCAACTTTTTCTTCATGCTAAAGTCATCAAATATCACACATTCGAGTTATTTAGATGCGTAACTGAGAAATACAAAAGTTGAAATGCACCTTAGGCAGATTAAATTATAAGCAATGGGACAGATAAAGTAGAAGAAATTTTTTAAAATTGAGACATCTCTGTTAACTTCCTATAGCTCAGAAGGAACTCCAGAACCTTGCTGTACACGAAAGAGCTCACACAACACATTATGCAAAAACATTTTAGAACACAAATAATTTTGAACATTATGGTAAAGGATAACAAGCTGACATACTACCATTACCAATGAAAAAAAACAAAGGAATTTGTGTCGGATAAGATAAAAAAAAACATGTAAGCATTGTAAAAGAGAAGCTTAATTCAATGGATTTTCGGTCTCGTTCGAATCACCTTCCTTCAGACTTCACC
Source organism: Hibiscus mutabilis (assembly GCA_019671005.1). Lineage (NCBI taxonomy): Eukaryota > Viridiplantae > Streptophyta > Magnoliopsida > Malvales > Malvaceae > Hibiscus > Hibiscus mutabilis. The sequence continues at coordinate 5,477,006 of CM033729.1, read as the reverse complement.
AGCTGTGAGAACACTTTGCTCATTGAAACACCCGAGAGGTCATCCACACTTGGTACCTCAAACTGTGGTGAACTGTTGGAATCAAGCTGACTGATATTGTTGATTTGTGGAGAAAGCTCCCCAATCATGTTTGTGCTGTTTTCTTCAGGGTCGACTTGAGCGACGGCCTCCTGAAGTTGAAGAGCATACTCCAGGTTCCATAGAACATCTCCCATGGAGGGCCTGTCGACACCAAAATCAGCTAAACACTTCTCAGCAGTTTCTCCAAACTTCCTGAGAGAATCAGACCTGATGTTCCCTTTGAGTTTAGGATCAATTATTTGCTCCAACTGTCCTTTCTTCTGCCATTTCATCGCCCATTCAGCTAGATTTACCATTTCCCTTGGAAGAGTGGGATCGATCACCGGTCTTGCACAAAGAACTTCAAACAAAACCACACCAAATGAATACACATCAGATTTCTCTGTCAGTTGTTGCCTTCTGAAATACTCGGGATCCAAGTATCCAAAACTTCCTTTAACTGCCGTACTGACATGGGTCTGATCAAGTTCAGGACCTGTCTTTGACAGCCCAAAATCAGCAACTTTGGCCACGAGACTCTCATCAAGTAAGATGTTTGCCGACTTCACATCACGATGAATTACCGCTTTAGCATAGCCTGTGTGAAGGTAATGGAGTCCTCTAGCTGCTCCAATGCATATTTCGAGCCTTTGTTTCCAGCTTAAACTAGGATGACCTGAGCCGTATAGATGACTCTTGAGTGTACCGTTCTCCATATATTCATAGATCAAAATCATCTCATTCTTTTCATCACAATAACCAATCAACGAAACCAGATGTCGGTGACAAAACTGGGATAACATCTCAATTTCAGTCTGGAACTCAGTAAGTCCTTGTTGGGACTGTGGATTTCCCCTTTTAACAGCAACTCTTGTACCATCATTCAGTTCTCCCTTGTACACCTTACCAAATCCTCCGATCCCAATAACCCAACTCTCGTCAAAGTTGTTTGTGGCTTCTTGAACAGCCAGAAAAGGAACATGGTAGCTCATATTAGAATTGAGACTCACGGTTGTCCCCTTCGAGTATTTGCTCCCCATGGTGTGGGAAGTTCCTCCATTAATAGAGAAAGGAACCCACGTCTTCGACAGTCTCTGGCGCGCCAACTGTCTTCGTTTTCTACACAACATAAAGAGAACTCCAGCCAACAACACTCCAGAAGCCACGCCGACGCTCATACCTACAATAGCACCAACTTTCTTCTTTGAACTTGAACTAGAACTGTTTACAATTCCAGAGCCAGAAAGATTGCCATCAGAGTTGTTCATTTTCATGATTTCCAGCCCATTAAGTATGGCATCCGGATTGGTACCATGTAAATTAGAAGGGCCAATGCTTACTCGAAGCTTATTGCTAGTAGCTGACTCTGTGACATAGTCCATATAATAAGCAGCAGCCAAAACATTAACCAAATATGTACTCAGATCAAGGTCCCGAACAACCATCAAGGAGTCAATGAAGACATTGAAATACAACTGGTTAAGAGCATCACTGACAATATCGCAAAAGTGAAACCTAACAAGGTACTGAAATCCAGGATCCACATCGAATTCCCATGTCACATTGAAGTTGCTACTGGAATCATTCACAGAGTTCATCCTGGTACAGGTACCATAGACAGAATTCGGAGCGATGTCTTCCGTTGAACCACCATCAACATACTTGACAGCTCTAATATTTGATACACTTATGGCAAGGTTTTTTCCGACAAGGAAAGGCTGATCAGGCACCCATGTTCGCCAAAGAGTATCGTTCTGGAAGGAGACGGTAGATCCCCCCATATTCACCCTAGCAACAGTCTCTAGTGCCTGCCGCGTTAGACCTTGGAATCCCAATGAAGATTGCACGGAACCGGCGGTGTCTGGGATGAGCTGATCAGGGACAGAAACAACTTCCAGGGCATTTATAAATGCAAAGGAATTCTCTGAAGGGCTGAATGTGATGGCAAGGGTATTGGTGGTTACATTAACAGAGAATTCTTTGACCAGAAGAGATTGAACACTGAAACTACCAAGAAGAACATTGTTTTCGGTTGAAACATCGAACTTTGCCATACTCATATTATAACTAGCATGAACAAATGGATAGAAATAAAGGCGAATCCAGTGTCTTCCACGCCGGCTGATTGAGAATGTGTACTTAGAAACACCAGTAAAGATTCTAGCCGTTTGATAGAGTGGCGAATCATCGGAGGAGGTGACAGATTTTGAAGTGTTTCCAAGAACATTCTCAGGTGCGGAAAGGAGCTTTGAGGCTAAGTTATCAGCCATGAAAACTCGATCCCCCACGGTAGTATTAGTAGGTGATCCACAATCAATAAGGAAATTGTCTGCAGGGGTAAACCCTCTAGCAAACAATGCTAAACACAAGATTGAAGAAACCCAGAACAGAAATCCAAATACTTTACAACACATCTTTCCAAAATCCAGAAATTAACTGAAAAATAAAGGCTGGATCTTTTTGTGCTTAAATAGGATGTGAAATCTAGGGTTCTTATAGAAACAACTATAGATCAATAGCAAAGCATAACAGAAATCAATAACCAATTAAGAGAACTGAATCATAAAAGCAGCTAAAATGAACCAGAAGAAACATCAAGAGAACTGAATCAAGAAAGAAAAGATGGAACCTTTGAACTCCAATAGAGAGAGAAATGAAGCTGAGATGAGCCCCCTGACTGAAAAATAAAATATTTGAAGCACCTCTGGGAATTTGACAGTTCTAATTGGAGTTTTAAATATAGAAAAAGACTGCACAAACCTCAAAGACACAAGCTGGTTTGAACTGGGTGGCACTGACAACCTTAGACATTGACAGATTCCTTTATTTTTTTTTATTGTTGTTTCATGTTCTTAAATGATAAAATGGGGAAACCTAAATGAATAAATTAAACAGGAAATAAAGTGTCAAAAGGTGGTGAAAACAGAAATGAAAATAAGGACAAAGAAAAAAAAAAGCCAACCTTTTAGATTTCAATTCCACGTTTGGTAAATCAACGTGGGATGAAAGTTTTTTTTAGTTATAAGTGAATATAATATATCAGTATTATTAATGCAGATAAAGGACTTCTAATTCTCGTTCAAAAAAAAGACAAAGGACTTCTAATGAGTTTTGAGTTTTACCTAGGATAAATCAGGGACGGATCAAAATTAAAGATTGAAAGATAAAATATAAATATTTGAAATTAAAGGATAAACTTATAATGGAAAATATTTTGATAGTTTACATAAGTCTTTTAATTTTAGGTTTAAGGATTTAGGTTAAGATGTAGGAGTTTAGTGTGTAGGGTGTAAAATTTCAGGTTTTTAGTTAGAATTTAATTTTTTTATAATTTTAAATATTAAAAATTATGTAAAAAAATTTATACGACTTGTATATTGGTGGGGGTTTGGAATTGTATTCGTCACCGGATAAAACGGACATAATCATAGAAAAAATATAAGTTTGGAAATTTATGGAGTACGGCTGTTTTTTTGTGGCTCTAACGGGGGAGGAGGTGCTTTTGGAACTTTGTACACAGCTTCGTCACCGGATAAAACGGACATAATCATAGAAAAAAATATAAGTTTGGAAATTTATGGAGAACGGCTGTTTTTGAGGCTCTAATGGTGGTAGGTAAAATAAAGTTTTGAACTTTCAAATAATGGAAAGGTTAGTTGGGTTGGGTTGGGTTGGTGCCTGAAAGAGTGATTGGGAAAGGGCATTTAGTTGGTTGGTAAGTGATGTCATATTTTAATCAAAATGTTTTTTTAACGTTTTAATCAAAATAAAAAATAACAAAAAGAATGAAATGTTAACGAAAAATTATTAGATGAACTCGGCTCATATATTATCTATGTTTTCAACTAATAAGGCTCACCCATCTCACCTTTTTAAGGTGAATTTTTACTTTTTTTTTTATATGTAACTAAGGAGTGAATAGTTATTTAAAAGTTACTTTGAGATGGATGAATCTTATTGGCTATGGCCACATATGACGGGTGAGCCAGATTCATCTAATAATCTTTCCTATTCAACTTTTTTATAAGTGATAAAAATAAAAAACAAACAAAAAGAAGTGCATTTTATCAAATGACAGACCTTATAATTAAAATTATAATTGAAATTTGAATTTTGGTGTAACTTATTCTAATTATATATGGTATGTTCTTTTTATTTTGAAACAATATAAATGGTATGTTTAGATGGTTATTACGATCATATTTGTTAAATATTGTTATTTAATTGAGGTTCTAATTAATTTTGTTGGTCGTAGATTATTTTATTATTAAATATGCGCAATGTAATAGATATTTATTAATAGTGTGAAATCTTATCCTGCGAATTCTTTTTATTATTTAAGTTTTTTTTTATAATCAAGTAATATGTCTCTGTTAGATGACTCGAGCCACCTCGTAGATGGTCAAAATGTCTCTAATAAACTTGTGCGTCGGACGATGGAACTCAATCCTCGACACGAATAATGAAAGGTAGAACCATTCTTATATTCTCTCTTCCCCTTGCTATAATCGCTCAAGGAGTGAATCTTTTTAGGGATCTTAAACTCAAACTTATAGTTCATTAATTGCAAACCGCGGCACAACAACAACCTTCTCGTCTCGTTCTGCCCAATCTTACACTCAAAATAGCATCCAGCCAACAGACTCAATTGACTTGCCTCTATTTTTTTTATAAAACTCGTAGTCTCGCATGTAACTTCATGTAACGATCCAAATTCTTGAGTCAACGGACTAGTATTGACCCGAGTCTTAGATTTTAGGTTTGGGAGAGTTTTGACCTATTTGGGCCTTGTGTGGTGGCATTTGGGCTTTAAGGGAACCACTTTGGTGTAGGTTTAGGAAGAAGGGGGACGGACCTGAGTGGTGATGTCTCTATTTTGGAGTTGATCATTTTAAATTATTTGTCTCCTATACAAATCATCAACCATAACTCATTTTCTTCCTCTCCTCTCTCTCTTTTCCCTTCCAAGACAATCATAGTTTTATCTTAAAAAATTTCAAACTTTTACCACTTATTTCTCACATTTGTGAATCAATATTTAGGATGCTATGCTACATCTCAAGATCTACAGTTGTAGGTAAAAATATTTAGAAATGATAGTGAGTTAGAAAAGTGGGTTTTATGGAAGTTTTAGTTGAGAGGTGTTTTAAGACGAATTTAGAGTTATAAATTCGTTTTGGAAGTTCTTTCTAATAATTTAGTAGTGTAACATTTTGTTTTTACACTTGTTGAATAATGAGAGAGGTGAGAGGGTCATCCTACACCAAAGACAAGAAAAAGAAGTGAAAGAAAGCTCGTTGGAGGAATTTCTGGCTTTCGTTAAAGTTTGTACATCTCAAACTTTGAAATGCTTCCAACTTTTCATAATTGTGATTGCTTTGCATGTTTAAGCATTTGATGAGTTGTTGAGTGTTTTGCATGTTGGTCATGGTTGCTCTTGAGATTATTGTTCTTATTGTTAATAATGTGATTAAATGGTCATGGTATGCTAATACAATTTTAATAGGCTTAGGAAGAATGAAACTACCTATATGGGTCAAATTTGGGGGTTCTAAGTTAAATTCTGTAGCTTGGGAAGTCAAATATGGGTTTTAGCACCGGTACGTGAGAGTCTCGTATCGGTACCCCTTGTTAAACTTGAAGAACACCAATGAACTATGAGTAAGGTATCGATACGGTACTCAACCAGTATCGGTACGTTACTCAAAGCAGTATCGATACGAGTGGATCCGTACCGATACTCGTGGGTTTGCAAGATTCCAGTGACTATTTTTAGTATCGGTACGATATAGAGCGTATCGGTACTCGAGCCCCGTGTATCGATACGGTCAACCCAATATCGATACGGGCTGACTTTCTTAAATTCCAGTAACATAAATTGGTATTGGTACGAACAACTAAGTACTGATACTTGTGGGCTGAGTACCGATACACCTTGGACTGTACCGGTACTCATTGTTGCCACTGCCCAATTACGACAGATTTTAATAAGGGTTTAATATTGAGATTGGTAAGGGCTTAAGTGTAACTAAATCGAACATAATGTCGAGCCTTTGGTTGAACTATAACTTTAGATGCCCTTATTGAATGACCTTTTCCTTACACTGTATTGCATATGGGTCTTGTGAGCCTTTGATTGAATTCATGATTGAATGGCATGGAATCTGGATACTTGAGAGATACCATCAATGCACTCTATGTCTTTGTGGTCCCGAATGACATTCACTACCTGATGTCTTAGTGGTTTAGGGTACGTGGCATGCACCGCCTGATGTTTTTGTGGTTCCAGGTGGGTGGCATGATATGGTATTCGATGCCTGTGTGGTCCCGAATGCCGAGTGAGTTATTCAATGTCTATGTGGTCCCAAGTACATGTGTGGCTAGCCTGATGTGTCAGTGGTCCCGGGCTAGACATGTTTAACTACCATTGTGATGGTAATTGATGATTGAATTGCTTATTCATACCATATATACTTATTGCTTATATTGCATGCTTACTTTTAAGAACATCATGAAGTATAATAGAGTAGACATGTACCACTGAGCTTTGTAAGCTCAACGTGCATATTTGTTGTTTTCATGTGTAGGTTGACATGTAACTGTTTCGGAGGATTTTAGTAGTAGGGCTATGTATCCATAGAACCTTATGGTAGTTGGTCTGTAACTCTATATTTTACCTTGTTTTAAAATAGGATGTTTATTCACACGGAGCTTCATTTATAATTTGAATTTGAAATTATTTATGAAACTCATAACTTTATTTAATTGCATTTTATAACTAAATTTGAGTTATTAAAATAAACAAAATTTTAAGGATCGAATTAAAGGTGGCCCTAATATAACGTCTTTGATCCGGTAAGATCGGAATTTTATGCTTCATTTACCATTTTGTCAAGAGAAATTAAGAGGAAACTCCAAAGAGAAAAAAAAAGATATTGAAGTGACTTCACAAAAAATAGCTACGAATATGAAATGAAAATAAAAAATAGAAGTGGGAATTTAGACCTAACTTCTCCATTTTTAATAGGAGGATGCATCCTTTCAAAATCGACCCTATTCTGCACCTTCGCTCCGAACCATTGGCAGGATGGCACGTCTGCAGTTTCACAATCGTCCAAAGCCACTCATGATTCATGTTCCCAAGAAACGACTCTATAAATGCAACCGACACACCTCACAATCACAACGATCATAAGCCAGACTTCAATCATAAATTTTGGTTCACATCATTTTATGATGCTCCTCCGATCAAAGAGAAACAAGTGTTGTATTTCTGTTTTCGAATTCTCCTCAACTCCTTTGCTATCTCTTTTCTCCCTCCAGAAACAAGGCCTTCAAGCCTTTGAATCTTATCAAAAAAAATACTGTACGATATGATAATTATTAAGTCTATTTAATTAATTAATTAATTTTAATATACGACAGTCATAGCTAATTATCAAACTATCATTACCTATCAATCACTAGGCCTGACACTTTTACCCGACAAACATTTATATACCCACAAAATCTAGTCTAAAAGAAGGTCAGATCTCAACTCTAACATACAGTAATTGTTGGCATTGCACCTTAATTAACCGTTTTGCTACATTTATTTTTTACATTTATTATTATTTCTTTCGACAATATAATCTTTGAAAATAAATATTTTTTTATTGAATATATCTTATCACTAACTCAAACATTATATTTGCTCTGTTTAGTAAACAATTTTTATGTAAAAATTAGAGGTTTAAATTATTTTTAGATGTTTGAATAGTCAAATCTGCTAATTTGAATGTTTGATAAATATATGATTGTAACAGCGGATACCTCTAACACAAAAGCTCATTTTTTGCTCCTAAAGATGAACTTTTTCAATTTGAGAGGTTTCACACAATTCACTATTACAATTTTCTGTTTACTAAATATCCATATTAATAAATTTAGCTGATCAAATCTTTAAAAATAACTTAAAATTTTAATTTTGACTTAAAAATTTGTTTACCAATTAAAACTAATATAATCTGTAATAAGCTATTCATTATTTGTTAATTGTCAAAGAGAGTCATTGGTTTATAAAGTATAAGATTCTCGTCTTGCTTAGATATATATTTTATAGTTTCATGTGTCAGTGTAAATTGTAATGCTTCTCCTTATAAATCTTAAATTATATATCTTTTTTGCAACTTTTTCCTTAATTTGTTTTCAACCACTTCATTTCCGGCATGATCTTAGGTTATAGAATTCTCCGGATGGATTTTTTTAAACTAATAACTAACGACAGTTATGTTGATTCATATTTATCCAAAAAAATTATGTAGGAATCATTTATTTTTAAATTCATGATTTTTAAAACATATTATCGATATTCAATTTATTTGTTAACTAATTCATATCAAGTTTTTATTGAGATTCAATATGAGAGCGATCATTTCAACCCAATTTCTCATTTCATAACGTCAAGATTCAAACATTCGACTTTACTTAAGATATTTAAGATTTCATCCCGTTAAACTAATTGATTGTTGGTTATATAAAAAAAAAATTTAATTTACTTATTTTTTACAATATCAGTTATCATCACCTAGTAACAAAGATTAATTTCCTTTATCACTCGTTTTCTTCAAAAAGGTCACTTTTAGGAGTGAGGATCGAATTTTGTGTTTAAGAGATGCGTGAATAATCACAACATCACATCTAACGATTTAAGTTTGCTTATTAGATATTATTGACATAATTTTCTTTTATGAAAAATGATGCTACATAAGGGTATTATCAGTGCCTCATTAAGGTTTAATAGGCAAATAAGTGCTCAAATTATACTTTTGTTCTAAATAGGTGCTCAAAGTATTTTTCAGGCCAAATAGGTACCTAACGTTTTCAAAGTTTCCATTTAGGTGCCTTGCCGTTAACAACCGTTAAAAAAATTACGTTAGCCAATAAAAACATGACATGTGGCATGTTTTATTTTCAAAAATATCCTAAAATTCTCAAAAACTCCCAAAATAGTCCTCAAATCCCTAAATTCTTAAGTCCCAAATATTGATTTCAGTTGTTGCCGCCGTCTATCGTCGACGGCGTGCCCACCACTTCCATCACCAGATCTCCACGATCATTTCTCCTATCTTTCAGTCGTTGATAGTCGACGGACGACATGCCTATCGTCGAAACAAAATCGAACTAGCGAAAGAAAAAGAAAACGATTAACGACAAACGACGGCCGATCGGCCAACGAATGATGTTCGAGTCTTGCGGCAAGAGAATGAGGCTTCATTTCGTCGCCGGCAGTGTGATGAACAATGACGATAGTGGCCCAATTTGGGGATATAGGGATTTTGAATTTATTTTGTGAATTTTGAGAAATATAGAGATTTTTTTAAAAGTAAGTTAATGGCAGGGCACCTAAACGGTTAACTTTAAAAATGTTAGGCATCTACTTGGCCCGAAAAATACTTTGGGTACCTATCTGGAACAAAAGGTATAGTTTGGGCACTTATTTGACAATTAAGCCGCTCATTAAAACTTCCCTGAACTTAATCGGAGAAAAATAGTACACTAATAATACCTACCAAAAAGAAAATAAAGGCAAACCTCTAGCCAACTATAACAACAACATAATTAACCATTAGGCACAACACCAATGGTCGAATTCACATCAAGTAAGGCAAATAAATCCGCCGAAGGAGAATGTAAGTGAACCACTTCTAATTTCGGCGAGACTACTCTAGACAATACATCGACCAATCGATTCCCTTCTCGGCGCACATGTTGAATGCAACTTCCCTCATGATAGAATACATGGGATATTATATATATTTATATTCTTTATAATCTCTACGTTTATAGTAATTATTTATTTCCCTAATATGTAAATGTATGTAAGATAAAATCACGATACATCTCATTTCTTACGCTTATCTTATTCTATGTTGATTTACTTTAATTTATTTTTTTCGCATGGAAATTCCAAGCACAAAAGTGATATTTGTGGTAGTTTACCTTTGTTTTTTTAATTAACATACTTATTCGTGTTTGTGTTTTAATTAAACTTTCTTTTTGTGCAAAAGCTTCTATTGATTTCAGTCTACGTGCACACCATATAACAAAAAAAAATATAATAATACAAAATAATTTAATAATCAGGGGTTAGATAAAACAAATAGCAAAATGCGAGTAGTAGTAATAATAATAATAATACTAATACTAATACTAATACTAATAATAATAATAATAATAATAATCCCATCAAAGAAAGTTGTTTGAGAGGTTGGCGGCGACAGATGGACGGTTGTAAGTTAAACACGTAATTCTTAAAAGTCAATTAACTGGCCGCCTATTATATCTTTGTTAATTTATGACGTTGAGCCTAGTAGGCATGTGCCCGGCAAACTGAATAGGCCACGTGTGTGCAGTTGAGAGAATACATACCTAATTTATTTAACAAAAATACACATAATTTGACTACTTGACAAAAGTCAATAAACCATTACAAGTACATGTTCTCACATTCATGATTTGATAATGCTACATGATTTACTAATTTATACTTCTTTTGTAAAATTATAATGTAACTAAATATTATTTTTTGATTAACCAAAATTTTATTGGTGACACAAACTTTAGTTAAGCGCTTGTCATTTTTTTATGTTTTCATTGATTTTTTATTTTTGGTCCATTTTTTATTTACATAATTGAGTTTTTGTGTTATTTGGGTTAATAAGTCTTTTTGTTTTTTAAATGAAAGTAGTTGGAGTTTTTTTTATCATTTTTTTTAAGGTTAGATTTGATGTTGCTATACAGTTGGCGTTGATATGGTCATATTGTTGATCTACCTTAAATTTAAATTATTGAATTGCTTCTCATATTGATAAGTATTGACAATCACCCAAATAAGTCGTACTTGAGTTGTGATAAATCAATTATCAACATGTTCGTTATTATATTCATTTTTATGTTAGTATTGTTCGTGTCTTGGTGATTATCCTTTATCGCCAACAATAGTATCCGTTCATATTTTTTTTTCAAATTGCTTAAGTTTTTAAACCCTTTCTATTTGTGTCATATTTTCATTATTTAACCACTAAGTTGTGCTTTCTTATATTTTTATGAGAAATGACTGGTGAATGTAATTAATATACTTTGATTTTTTTTACAGATTTCTTTTTTTTTTATATTCTTCTTGTATTTTTTATTTATTTAATAGAATTAATTAATATTTTTTAATAAAAACAACTCATTACAAGAGGTGAAAAAATGGGCCAGAAAAATCAGCAAATATGGCAAGCCCATGTCATGCTCTCGTATGTATTTTGGTAAAAGAGGCAGAAATTAGGTAAATTGTGCTTTTCGTCTATGTATGGTACTCAAATTTGTGATTTAATTTTTATATTTTAATTTAATATAACTGTTTTTATATAATTAATGGTATATTATTCATTAATTGATTAGTTTAGAATTTTAGATTAGGTTTCTGGAAAGACTCTCTCAACCAATTTACTTCATTCACGATGTCAAATTTTAAATTATGATAGTTTAAAAAATCTAATATTTTATTTTATTAGATCATCTAATAATTAATTCAGTTTTAAATAATTTGATTCATATATTATGGTTACTTTAATTTTTTACTCTAAATCATTAAAAATTAGCCAGCCGATTATTGTGAATTTTTATTAAAAACCCAAGATTCTTACAAAATTCAGAAGTTGAAATTCTATTAAAATAGTGATTTTCACTAAAATTTTCTTTTTAATCCCAGCTCAATCTTATGATTTGGATCCTTTTAAGAAAAAAACATAAATAGACCAATGAAATTTTTTAATGCTAGATCGGGAGTATAAAGCGAGGTACGTCTAGAGTGCAGCTAAAAATCGACAAGTTTTGAAATTTGTCCAAAAACTTAAAAGGTTATATTTTTTTATAATATTTTTTATAATTTTTGACAAGTTTCGATACTTTTTTTATAACATTTTAGGTTTTTGGACAAAATATCGAAACTTATTTTATAAGTATAAAAATTTGTCAAAAATCACAAAAAAAAACCCACCTAAAATATTATCTAAAAGTATAATATTTTAGGTTCTTAGACAAATTTTAAAATTTACCTTTTTTAATCGCACTCTAGACCCGCTGCACCTCATACTCATCCAATGATCGAAGCTAAGGCATAATTTTTTTGTTAAAAAAAGTTGAGGCATAATATTATTACTTACATACATCAAATTATATTAAATTAAGGTTTATATCACAAATAAGTACATAAAGTTTATCACTTTTTTTATTTAAGTACTTAAAATATTTTTTTGTCAAAATAAGTACCTAAAGTATACTTTTGGGTAAAAATAGATACATAAAGTATTTTTTTGTTAAAATAGGTACCCAAAGCATATTTTTTTGGTCAATATAGGTTCCTAAAAATTGACATGTGACATTGATTAAAAATACTTTAGGTATCTATTTTGACCAAAAAATACTTTAGGTACCTATTGTAGCAAAAAAAATATACTTTTAGTATTTTTTTGACCAAAAAATACTTTAGGTACTTAGAATGAAAAATGTGATATAATTTAGGTACTTATTTCTAATATAAGTCTTAAATTAAACTTAATATGATAGGCTTTGAAAGGAGGCCCAATGTACTTGAATTGGGCCAAAATTTGGCAAGCGCAAAACGTTATTCGTCTTCAATTACACATCATCAAACGACAACGTATTTTATTTCTCCCTGCTCCGCCATCTCTTTTCGGCTCATTCGATTCAGGGCAAACGCAGAAAAACTGGACCCAAGCAAAAAACGCAAGAACTCGCTCTTTGACTCAGCTCACAGAAAAAAAATTAAAGATCCATATCGCTCGTTGATCTACCTTTCAGGTTTTATCACTCTTTCCTGAGTTTCGATCTTGAATTGTGTCTGAGTTCGTTCTCCAATCGCACTGATTTTTTCTTCTGAAATTCGTTCTTATGATTTTTCCTGAATATATTGTTTTAAGGGTTTTAATAGGATAGTGGACTCTGTGTTTTTTATTTGCTGTTTAGGTACTGAGAAACCCTGGAAAATGTGGAGACGGTCGATTAGTTCAACTGAACTGACCTGAATAGTAGCGTATTTTTTTCCATTCATTTATTTTATAATTATTGAAATCTTAGTTCTTGGAAATGAGATTTATGGCTCCCCAGAAAATCTTCGATATCTAATTGTCTTTCCCCTTGCCCCTCATTTCCTCTTTAAGAAAATACGGAGGATTAGCTTGTTTAAGATGATGGTGAATCAGTTACACTGATTATTTCTGTTTTTCTTTTGCTTTCGTCTTTTAGCCTAAAATGTTTTGCATTAGTATGGCTGGTGCAAATTTGGTTTTGTTTTACTGATGCTATTTGTATGGGTTGTTAAGGGATTGTAGTCTTTTCGTACTATACAAAATTTCCTTAATTTGAATACTGTGAAAAGGTTTCAAGGCCCAAAGTTTTTGAATTAATGCCATACTGTTTTCCCCGCTTTTAAAACTTAATAAAGAGCAAGACATGTTACATTGTACTATTTTTCTTGAGTTTTTATACTTCGGTTGTCATTTTATTTGAGAGAATACGGTGTGCAGTCATTGTTTATAAGTGAAATGTGGAAAAAGACAGCGGTATGTAGCGAAATACGATGTCGATAAGCTTAGCTGGACATCATTTTCTTGGTGCCATTTATTGAAAGTCACAGAAAATAGTTTTAGTTTATTGTTTTTTGCTAGTAAAATTGGGTTTGGTTCAGCATCTTCTGAATGGACGCATGTAACCTAGTCTTTCTGGGGTTAGCTTCTCACAACTATTTTTTCTTTTCAGGCCATATATACTGTACCAGTTTCTCAAATCTGGTTTGCTTCTCAACGAGGAGTGGTTCTTTGCATGACCTATTGACACACTTGTGAAATGTCGGGGTTGCTAAATGTATCATTACTTAAATTGAAAACAATTTATTTGGAGTTGCAATCTTTTAGAACATCAATCTTGTTTTTGGACTTCCCTTTTTCATTTGTCTAAATGAAGTACGTGGCTTCTATAGGTGAATTTAGTTGTTTTAGCGGACTATACCCTGATCTATATTTTCGTGGTTTGTAGATGCAATAGATTGGATTCTGTTGCTTCTGTTTTTATGCGTATGTACTTTCCCATATCAATACGTTCTGGCATACTGGCTTTAGGAACTTAGAGTACAAATGTATTGATTATATAGGTCAATGGTGCTCCATTAAATGTCAATTGGTTTGAAACATTAGTAATTGTAGATCATTAATGATGGAGGGTTTGGAAAAATTCTTCCTTTTGTAGTCTACCGTCTTTTTAATTGTAACTTAAAATCAAATTTGGACGTGTCATGTGATTCGTGTCTGTTGTCAGTATTCTTTTCCCTGTTAGATTATTATTTTTTATTTCTGTATTACATGTTTTTTCTATTAACCGGAAATTACTATGTGTATCTGGTTGCAGTCTTCTATCAATGGATCAGCATCAAATCTTCCAGACAGTAGCGGGCGTTCTTTTGCAACAACTTTTTCTGGTCAGTCTGGTGCAGCCTCTCCTGTTTTCCATCATGCTGGTGGGTAGATTTTACTGGATTTCCACACAACTATGTTCTTTGAAACTCATGCAATTGTATTATTTGTTTTGCAGGCAATATTCAGGGCTTGCATAATGTTCATGGTAGCTTTAATGTTCCCAATATGCCTGGTACACTCACATCAAGAAACTCAACATTAGGTAATGTTCCAACTGCTGGGGTTCAACAACCTACTGGGAGCCTATCTGGTGGAAGATTTGCATCTAATAATCTTCCTGTTGCTCTTTCTCAGGTGCTTATAAATCATACTGTGATTTGACTTTCTATGATTGCTTCAATAGAAGTTATTTATGTTTCCTTCACCCTTCATGCATGTCATTGGGACAAAAAAACAAAAATGAAAATTAATAGGAAGAAATAAAATCTTACATTCTTGTAATATGTACTGCGTTTTCTTATGGATTCTATTTTGCAGTTATCTCATGGCAGCTCCCACGGACATTCAGGAGTAACAAATAGAGGAGGTATTAGTGTTGTAGGAAATCCTGGATTTAGTAGTAACACAAATGGAGTTGGTGGTTCTATACCTGGGATTTTCCCTTCCTCTGCTGCAATTGGTAACCGCAATGCTGCCCCAGGATTGGGAGTATCCCCAATTTTGGGAAATGCAGGTACAAGGTTAATGAGTTCAATAGGAAACATGGTTGGTGGGGGCAACATTGGGAGGAGCATAAGCTCTGGTGGTGGATTATCTGTACCTGGTCTTACATCTCGTCTGAATTTAAATTTCAATAGTGGATCTGGAAGTTTAAGTGTGCAGGGACAGAATCGGTTGATGAGTGGTGTGCTTCCTCAGGGTATGCTACCTTGAACGATTACCCCTATATTTTGTTGTTGGCTTGAAAAGAAGACTCTGTTTGCCTGTGTTGCTAGCTATTGTTGCCCTTGGTTACTAATGAGTATGATGACCAGAATTTTTGGTCAATTTACCACCTCTTATGCTCTATTTGTTTTTTTTTTCTGGCCACTTCATATTATTAGAATTTAGTTTGATTCCTATTCTTAGTTGATCCTGAATACGTGTTTTATATTTATGGGTTGTTACGTTTGTATGATAGAATATGCATCTTGTAGATTTACTAATTTAGCTGTAGTTGTTCACATGAATGACATTTTCTGTATTCAGGATCTCCACAGATGATTTCAATGTTAGGCAATTCTTATCCTTCTGTTGGGGGTTCTCTTTCCCAGAGCCATGTTCAAGCTGTGAACAACCTTAGCTCCATGGGAATGTTGAATGACTTGAACCCAAATGACAATTATTCTTTTGACATAAATAATGATTTTCCTCAGCTAACAAGTCGTCCTAGTTCTGCTGGAGGGCCTCAAGGACAACTGGGTAACAGAAGACAGATACTTTCTGATTCTTCATTTTTCTTCTTTCCTGCTGCTGAATTCCTAATATGTTAAGTTAAACTTGCAGGCTCATTGAGAAAACAAGGTCTTAGTCCCATTGTTCAACAAAACCAAGAATTCAGCATTCAAAATGAGGATTTCCCTGCTTTACCGGGATTTAAAGGTGCACAAATATTCTTTGATCTGGTTTTGATTTAATGCATGTTACTTTCTGTTAACAGAAATAAATGTATTTCTTTCTCACTTTTTAAGTCCAGCTTTAAGTTATATCTGTATTTAATTTGATCAATCTAGTATATTTTCTGTCTACTGAAATGTATTCACTGTTCTGTTCATTTAACATCTTCATTCGTATGATGCTGTTATTTTAGTAAAATATTATTATGTTCTTGACCTTATTATTAGATATTGTATAGGTGGTAATGCTGATTATGCAATGGATATGCACCAGAAAGAACAACTTCATGACAATACCATGTCGATGATGCAATCTCAACACTTCTCTGTGAGTTACATTTACAAAATTTAAAATTTATGGTTTATTTTCTTTTTCATATATGACTTTTAAAGTAATTGAATGCTGTATTTACTGTCAGCTATTTATTTCCTTTTCATTTTCTAGAAAAGTGTGTTTTGTTTTCTTCATGATGTATATATTTTGAGAGGTTATCTAATACTTGTGGATCCTATTAATCACATCTCCCACAGCAGCAACAGCAACATGCTCCATCAGCCAGTGGTAGTGCTGCCTCCTTTTCACCTGTAAACAACCAAGATCTTCTCCATTTACATGGCTCAGATATTTTCCCATCTTCACATTCGAGCTACCATTCACAGGTATGGTAATCTGGTGCTGTAAATGGTTGCTTGCAAATGTAACCAAGTGGTTATAATGAGGTACACGGATCTCTATAGATTGCATCTTTCACTAATGGTACTTGGGAGAAGAGATTCAGTACTAATTTGAAAATCCATATTTGAGAGTGTTTTAGCAGCTGGATGTTATGAGCCTTGCGTAGGATCTAGTCACAGGTCTAGGTGTGAAAGAATTCTTGCTCTGACCTATGGTTAATCAGAAAGGCAGATTTGCGCTTGACTAAACCCCCTCCAAGAATAAAATTTATGGTAGAATAATTGCTTATTTCTTTTATTCCATATTGGCAGCCTTTTATAGGCCTTTAGTGACAAGGGAAAGATTCCTAATGGACAAAAAATAAAGATCCTTAACATATAGGATCTTGACTTGCAAGGCTAATGTTATAAAGGAAACAAAAAATAAAAATCTAATGTATTAGAGGAAACAAATAAAACTCTAATTACTTATCCAAAAAAAAAAGAAACTCTACTTTGCTGCCTCTATATATTTGTTGTCTGTTGACTTCCTTCTTTGACATTGCTTTCCAATAAAAGCATCCACATCACTGGATTGAATTGAGATTTACTCTTGATCGAACCGGAAGACTGTTAAATTTGCCCCCTTCTTCTTATAACAGCATGCGAAGAGAAGTATAAAGTGAAAGTCGAAGAAATTGGTTTGACTTCCTTAGGATGGACATATTTCTGTCATTCAGTTCATCAATGTTTTCTTAAATGATAGATAATAGAATGACTTTTCAGAAGACCTTTGCCCTCAGTTTCTAGTGTTTTTGGGGAGTCATCTTAAGTTCTTTTCAGGAAACCCCATGCTTATTCCTCTTCGTTCTCCACCTCAGACATGCTTCATCAAGTTCTTGGGATGAGGGATAATTCTTTGCTGTTTGAGTTAGAGTTTCTATTGTGTTTCAGCTTTACTTTTATTTGTCTGTTTGTTTTCAGCTTTACATTTGCTTAGCTGGCTAGTCTTTATTTTGTTGCTTTTACTGCTTTCACGTTACTTAATGCTTGTTTCAAGACTTCAGTTTCTTTCTTTATTAATAAACAAACGGCAGTTTCAAAAAACAGAATGAATTTTATCATTTTCTTTTATCTTTCGTTCAGACCAGTGGACCACCTGGGATTGGGCTAAGAACTCTAAATTCATCAAATACGGTTTCTGGTATGGGTTATGACCAGCTCATCCAACAATATCAGCAACACCAAAGCCTGTCGCAGTTTCGTCTTCCACAGATGTCAGCTGTGAATCAGTCATTTAGGGAACCTGGCCTGAAATCAATACAGGCTACGCAGTCTAATCCCGACCCATTTGGGTTACTTGGTTTGCTAAGTGTAATAAAGATGACTGATCCAGATCTGACTTCCCTTGCTCTTGGAATTGATCTGACAACACTTGGGTTGAATTTGAATTCATTGGAAAATCTTCACAAGACTTTCGGTTCTCCATGGTCTGATGAACAAGCTAAGGGTGACCCAGAGTTCACTGTGCCACAAAGTTATTATGCTAAGCAGCCACCTGCTTTACATGTGAGCTGTTTTTCACTTTTCATATTTTGGTTACACAAGGCAATTGTCTCAATTAGTGATTTTCCTCTAGTTCCGAACTCTGATTTCCTTCTATGCATGCAGCAAGGTTATTTTTCAAAGTTCACTGTGGAGACATTGTTCTATATATTTTATAGGTTTGTTCAATTTAACATTTGTTGCCTCCCTATTGTTTAATTTAAGATTTTATTTTAGTTATCTGAGCTTCTCTGTTTCTAACACAGCATGCCAAAAGACGAAGCTCAGTTATACGCTGCAAATGAACTGTAAGCTCTTGACTGAATGAATTGTGTTGACATCTTTATGCATTCTCGTTTGTTTTCAGCCCTCATTTTAACACTTCTTATTGGCAGTTATAATAGAGGCTGGTTTTACCACAAGGAGCACCGAACGTGGTTCATAAGGGTTCCCAATGTTGAGCCGCTAGTGAAGACGAACACATATGAGAGAGGTTCTTATCACTGTTTTAATCCGAAATCATTTGAAACAATACGCAAGGTCAGAACTACAATATTCCTAATTCATTATTATTATGTTGCTTTCTATTTTTTATTGTTATTCATGACTTTAGTTGCTGACTATATGTTTTAACTTCAGGATAATTTTGTTGTCCATTACGAGTATTTGGAAAAGAGACCAGCTTTACCTCAACATTAGCAAGGTTGTTTTCCCCACCTCATAAGTAAGGATGTAAAGCTAAAGTATGTATTTGTAACTCAATCATTAGGACATTAGTGTAGTTTTGGAATATTTAGCAACTTTCAGCATGTCTCCATCTAATTTCAATGACCAGCTTTTGTAGCCTCTATTTCTCTTTTACAGCCATTTTTGGATTAATAATATTTCTATTGGTCTAGATACATAGTTTCCCTTTCACATTGGTCAATATGCATAGGTTCAGGCGATACTGATTTTAAGATGACGCCTTGACAAATCTATTTTTTTTGGTACAAGAGATTGATTAACATCTTATGGCGAACTGTCCCTTGGCCATTATTAGCATTCGCCAACATCAAGGGTATGAGACTTGGCGGAGGTTCCTCAAGATGAACTACTCCCAACTGAAGTTCTTGCGCCTAGGGCCAAGCACCAGCTTTGGGGTTGATTGATTCACCGCTGTAGCAGTATCAGCAACAAAGTTTTTGGCATATACCAGAAATTGTCCTGGTGTTGAAACACAGAGTTATTAGGACTCTTCCATAGGCCCTATAACCCTAGTACATGCATTGGAATGATCAGGTTGCGGTTATTAGAGGCAAGACGAGACCTGAAACCTTGCCAGACAGTTTTTGAAGATTCCATTGATCACCAAAAGCAATTAAAAGAGGCAAAGAGAGTTTTTTAGGATCCCATTGATCATCTTACGTAACAAAACCAATTAAATTGGAACGGTGTTCCGCCTCAGACATCTGTATTGGAGCATCCCCAACCCACCTCAAAAAATAATATTCCAACTGTTTCGAATCCCTGTTTTCAAAAGTTCTCTTCATCAGTCCCAGGAGCAACATTCACTATTAAGATATTTCTTTTTAAACACTTCACACCAAGGAGCATCATGATGTAGAAGTAAGTGTCAACTCGTTTTAGAGAGCATGGCCAGATTCATAGCTCGAGCTTTCCTAAGACCCATGCCTCCATTTCTATTGCATGACAACATTACCGTTAATGCCATTCTTCTTTACTACTAATAATGCTGTTACTTTAGAATACCTTAATTCGATAAGTTTTATTTGATGTGCCGTGTACTAATTCTTCTTTACTACTACTAATAAAAAAAGAGCAAAATATGTTCTAAATTTCTGCAATTCTCATAGTTTTAGAATTTAGTCTTTCAACTTTCAAATTTAAAATCCAAGTTCAATTATCCGGTGTTAACAATTGTACTTAAACATTTAAGTCCGAAAAAATGAAGGCTTAAATTCCTGAAATAAACTAGGGGACTAAATTTTAAAAATCACGAAGTGTACAATAAAATATTTTAATTAATAATATATTAATACCAGCGGGGTTGGTTCAAGTGGTAAGAAGTTTGATATTACTTAAGCAGTCTTCGAGTTTGAGGCATTGTGTATGCAGAAAATCTCCAGTGGGAGACTTACCCACCAAAGTCAGGTGTGCGATACGTGCCAGTCTGAATTAGTCAAGGCAAAACCCTAGAGAACCGATAGAGCAATAAAAAAGTAATAATATATGGGTAATTATTCCATGCACAAGCGCTTGTTGCCTCAGTTTTAGGGTTTATGGACTTCGTTTAGGGTTTAGGGTTTATGGAGTTTAAGTGTAGCAGTTTTGAATTTAGGGGCTGTTGATAGAATTTTGGGTTTAAGATTAAAATTTAGGGTTTATATGTTAAAACCTAAATCCCTAACTATATTACCCTAAAACCTAAATTCTAACACAAAACCCTAAATTCTCACCATGAACCATAAATTCTAAACCCCTACACTAAAACCACTAAACTCTAAGCCCTAAACTAAAACTCTAAACTCTAAAATTAAGGCGCATGTGAAAATAAAAAGTTTATACCGTATGTGTATGGGATAATAATCCATAATATATTAGTAAATAATAACAGGCATAGCGTTTTCAACATCCCAAAGTCAAGGTAGAAACTTGAAGGAAAAGAAATAAATAAAGAAGCAAATGTTAACTTCAAATAAATGCTTGAAGGAAAAGAAATCCAATCAAAAACAAGAATCAAACTGAGGGCAAATTACCGACATGCAAACTAATATTAACTTCAAATAAAAATTACATTAAATATTTAATCCTACTAATTAAGGATTTTGTTTTCCTAATCCACGTCAATTAATGGCACCGCCTCTACTTCCCTTCCTATATATACATATACTATTTGCATTGTTCGACAGTTTCTTCATGATCTCAAACAAAAACATGACCAAGAAGATTACTAAAAACATCGTAAGATCTCTTCCGGAAGATCTATTGTCTGAAATTCTCAGGCATGCAGCGTCAAATTCCATCACCGATTTTGTCAACGCCGGATTAAGTTGCAAGGCTTTCCATGGAGCATCAAACTACGATAACATATTCGAGAATGTTTCAATGGATAAATTTAACTCCGTCCCATGGCGTAAAAGCGAGAGAGTTTTCCAGAAAAGATGCATATCTGCCAAGAACGCCGAAGCATTATATAGGAAAGGAATGGTCGATTGTTTCAGTCGAAGGAAGCTGGAATCCGGTCTTCGTTGTTTGAAAAAATCGACCAAAAAAGGTCACGTTGAAGCTGTATACGCCTATGGAATCATCTTGATTTGTTTGGGAGGTGATCTAAGGAAACAGGGGCTTCAAATCGTGTCATCTCTCAACCTCGTGAATTCTAGTAAAAGAAGTTCAAGAACCATTGCTAATTGCCGTTCAAAAATCGAGAGGTTTTTGAGTAACATGTGGGTGTATTTCGCCTTGACCGAGCCAAAACAAGTCGATTGTAATTGTGATCGTGGAATTAAGAAGAAATCAATATGCTCGAGTTCTTTAGAAGGAAAAGCTTGGGAAACTAGCAATGACTTGGGCCATTGTTGCGACTCTTGTTTCTGGGATCGTGAATCAACGTTATTTTGTAGGGTGCTTAGGAAATATTTAATTACTTAAAAGTCAATTAGCCTAGTGCGTGTAATCTAAGCAATTTCCTATGTGTATATTTTCTTTTAATTTCAGATAGTACTAATTAATATTCGAACCTGTTAATCTTATCTTAGCCTGCATAATTGAGAACGTTACAAATGCTATTCATGATTAATGGGGTATGAAGGTGTGCTAAGTATGGAAGAAAGCAACGCACAATCCGAATATTAAAGGAAAATGTGATTGTTTGTAAGAAAATACCATAAACTAAAGGATAATCAATCTGTTTAGTGCTTGTATCCTGCATGCAGAGATCTCATTATTCAGTTGTATGGAATTGATTTTAACCAGTTTAGTTCAATTGATACGTACCAGATCCAGCATCAAAAAATGCAGTTTTGTGTTGTACAAACCACAAATGCAGTCCATAAAAACAGAGATCATTTGCATTATTGCAGATTCTGAAGATATTCTTCTATTTGTAAAAGCACATAATGTTTTAAATTCTATGTTCTGAATTGTTAAGTTGGTAACCAGATTTCTCAAAGTTTAAATAGGGAGTAAAGGATCCGACCAAATATTATGTTTAAGTTTCTACATGTCCTCTCACATGTAAACCAAAAGACTTGTTAATGGGTTTGCATGCGGCCCTAAGTTTAGAGGAAATGTTGAAGCTGAAAAAGATTAGAACAACACTGCATGGCTTAATGGGTGAAGAAATATTAAAAGGGAAAGTGGTTGTTAAGATTTGAGCTCAAAAGCTCTGATATAATGTTCAACTGGTATCCCAAAATCTTCAGCTAATATGGACCTCTTGATTATGCGTTGTTATGACTGCTATTTTTGTAGTTTCGACTCTCTCCGTCGACGATATTTACTGCAATGACTGCAATATTATGTCTGCAAATGAGATAAACATTCAAGAATGCGAACATTCTTGTGAAGCTGAAGCATGCTCCCCGACCTCACATGCTTCCGCCTCCTCCAGCAAAGGACGGTAAAGATGTAATGGACACCAAAAACGGAAAAGACGCTGCTTCGGATGGATCTGCATCTGCTGAGAAAGTGATGCCACCTCAAATGGTTCTGCACCGGAACACGATGGTACAGCTACTAAGGACCAATTGGCTGCAGGACCGGATGCAACATCAATAGCGTACTTGATTGCAATACGTTTACCAAGGTTTATTCTTACCCCGTTCTTTCTGTCCCTCTAGGTTGATTCTGTATCTCATTCCACATTACCATATCATTCTATTTTGCCAAGTTATTTAATCTTTGTAATGTTTGGTAATTAGCTTATAACTAATAGTGAATTATATTAACTGATTTGACTAACGGGTTGCATTAGTTGCTTAGTTATTTAACCTTGGCCATGTTTGGTAAGGCAAGATGCAAACACAAACACTTAATCTTAACTTTCAATTGTCAGAAACAAATAATCATCCCACCGGATAGCAAGCACCATAGTCAAATTCTATTTTTGTATAACCTAGAATTTAGGAAACAACCAATTGAGGTTGACTGCAAAGAGAAGTCTAGGACAAAAACAACAACATATTTTTAAGTTGTAAAAAGTTGTTAATCGAATATATTATAAGGTAGTCAAGTATTTTTGGTTTCTAATTTTCAAATAGACACCATTAAAAGAACAATTTGAAGGAAGGATAAAACAGAGGAAGAGGGTGAAGCAATAAACATTCACTCAAATTTCTTTTTCAATTTTAATTATTTTTGTATTTCTTTATTTTAATAAAGGTTCAACCGGGTTTACATTAAAAATAGTTTTGTATTTCTCATATAAATTTTATTAAATTAAAATTATATTTTACATGTAAAGATGTAATAGGTTAAAGCCATGTCATTTAAATGTATTTTATATGTATATGTCATGTCATTACCGTTTGTAATACCCTAAACCCGGATATTATTTGGGCCTCAAGCCCAAGCCGTTACCATAAAATTTCAATCGAGTTTAGCCCAAACCACATCATTTTTCATAAAATTCATTGGGTTCAAATATTTCAACATAAATAAGTATTTAAAATGTTACATGAGAGCTCCATTTGAAAATACAATTATAAAACATTCGACTCACAATTTAAATTCAAAATATGAGTTACAATACAAAACGTAGGGTCCAATGAATACATAACCCAAATAAATCTAAGTACTGTACTCTGAACAAGTCGATTCTGAAGTCCTACTCCAATTGTGCTCCAACAATGCACGTGCCAACCTACTAACCTGCGAACGGAAACAACACTTTCGAACGCTGAGCCAACGAAGCTCAGTGGATACACTTCCACTCAACCATGCTTCATGAAAATCATAAATATGAGCACGTAGCTAAAGATGATATAGTGGCAATACAAAAACATAGGGAGCCACCTCTAGTCGCCTAAACACATAGCAAACAACAAAGGATGCATTAATCTCACAAAGCATACATGCATCATACCAAACAAACCTGGAGTGAGGCCCGGTGTCGCACAACCTTGG
The DNA here is from genome assembly GCA_019671005.1 of Hibiscus mutabilis. Taxonomy (NCBI): domain Eukaryota; kingdom Viridiplantae; phylum Streptophyta; class Magnoliopsida; order Malvales; family Malvaceae; genus Hibiscus; species Hibiscus mutabilis. The sequence continues at coordinate 5,452,501 of CM033729.1, read as the reverse complement.
GAATGTACAATCTGAATGAGGCCCGGTGTCACATAGCCTCGGGAACGTACACTATGAGTGAGGCCCGATGTCACACAGTCTCGGGAACGTACACTCGTACTCGGAATCTCTTATCGAGTATCAACGGATGAGGCCTGGTGTTACATAGCCTCAGGAACGTACATCCGGCACCACATCTCATAGTGTTGCAACACGCTCTCTGGGTATCCGAATCCCATCAACCAAGGTGACTCGACCAACAAGGTGTCCAATACAGCACATAACATAGACACGACTACTATACGACACACAACATCATTCGATCCTTTAAGGATCTCTTAAGATTGCTATTACAAGTCACCCAAGGTTTTACCAAGTTATTACACATTATGCTCGTATATGAGGGTTAAATTCTAGTTTCTCAGTTTTACAATTTATTTACCACATTAGAAGCCATTGAGCTATAGTCCTTGAATTGTCAGCCATTTGAACTCAAACTCAACTTTTCGGATAGATTGTCCAGTGGGTACTAGTATTGGCCCTCGCATACCGGTACGGTACCCTTGGTGTAACAACCCAGATTTTGTAATTTGAGGGTCATTTTAACTCGAAGTGTGGGCTTCGCGTTTGGGCCTTATGAACCTTGTGGGCTTGTTTTTAGTTGTTGGGTTGGACCTTGAGTTGGTGGATGGGTTAGGATGTTGAGGGAAAGGGTAGTTTGGTAACTTGCTTAGTTGGAAGAGGGGGAAGAGGTGTTTAATTCCTCTGCATAAAAGTATGCAAGGTGAGATCACCCTTTGTCTCTTTGTCTTCTTCTTCCTCTCATCTCCTAACCCCATATCCAAGTGGAAAGGTTGAATCTTTGTGTTTTGCAGTGTGAATCTCGAATTTTGGATTTGAGGAGTGTTGTTTAGCACCTAAGGATCTACTTATCAAGGTAAGTTTTATCAAGTTTGGTGAAGGTTGGAAAATGAGTGCTTTGTGGGGTTGAAAGGGGAGTACGAGCATGAGGGGATTTGACTCCATTTCTGGTTATACAATAGCAGTTTCACAATGTTGTTAATGATTATATTCCAGTCTTAAAATGGTGGAAATATATGTTACAGAAAGAAATACCAAACAATGAGTACAAGAACTGTAAGTAGGCAATTCAAATCCAACTTAATCATTTGAGATTATTAACCAATTTAAAGGAAATAATAATGTGCCTTTTTTTCAAAGGAGAAATGCATGGTGACAATGATATACATTTCATGTTTCCACAAAGTTATAAAGGAGAAATATTAGAAAGTATAATTACCGCAATAGCTCTTCCACTTTCAAACCACTGTCTGCCTGTGAGCTTCTTCTCTTTGCGTGCCGTGAGAGCAGACTCGGACATTAACCTGAAAATTGAAGCATATAGAATTAGTTATGACATAACAAACCAAGGAAACTCTCCATGAGTTTAACCAGAAGAGAGGAAATTGGCACAGAATTATTTTCTGGTCCAGGCTATGTTGCTGCCTCTATTATCATTTTAACTATACGTATAATACACCTAAAGGCTCAAAGTGAGTGCAGTTATGAGGCGTTATCCTCCACATTTAAGGGAAACCCCAGAAAAAAAGATGAAATATGACTAAACATGCACCATATACCCATGCATGCCATTCAACCCAAGCTGAAAATGTATCAACAGTAACAGGTTCTCCATGAGGAACAAGTACCTGAAAGGAAAAAGGTATGGCCATATGGTTCCATTTGCATAAACACTAATATCTGAAATTAAGAGAAAACCTAGTGCTCTTAAACTAGAACATTATCCTGATTTGTGGCGAACGGCGGTCAGACTACAGCAGGGACGGAGGCACGACGGTGACAATCTCACCGGAAGACAGTGGCTAACGGCGGCTGCAACTATAATGGCAAAGAAAAAGATTTAGAATTTTTTAATTTAGGGTTAGTATTTGATTCAATTATTTGAAAATAAAGATTAAAAAATATAATATATATGAAAAATAATTTAATTAAAAATTTATTTTAAATAATTATTACTTTTATGTTGAGTTTTTGAGTTTTTTAATCTTATTAATTAATTTAATGGTGTTTAGCGGTGTTCAACGTTAATGATGTTTAGCGGTATTCGACACATGTGGTAGACTAATCTGTAATATAAATAATTATGCCAAAAACCACCAAATAGTAAAAAATAATTGCTAGTATGAGATTTCTTTTGATATGAATAGGGGCCTCATTAAAACCCCCTTCATAACAAAATTATACGGATGTATAACTCTCACAGCGGAAGGAGGAAAAGAATGCCTAAACTCTACACAACCTTAAACCCTTATATAAAATCTAAAACCTTAACCCTAATACCCTTAATTCTAAACCCTAAACTTTAATCCTAAACCTTAAATTCTAAACTCTACAATCTAAACCCTAAACTTTAAACTTTAAACTAAACTGCTTACCCCTAAATTTAAAAGGCACGTGTAAACTTTAAGTTACACGGACTATGTATCAATCTTTTTCTCTTCATTCATTGCATAAGATTCAATGCCTTACATTGTTCCGAATATAGTAAAAATCCCTAATAAAACCCATTACAATATCCCCGATTAGCAACACTTTTTTAGCCATTAAAAATGTTATCCACATTAGTCAACCTATTCCCTTTTTAGCAACATATTGCTAGTATGAGATTTAATTTAAACTGGAAATTTGTTTGACTGATTTAATGTCGAATTAACTCCTAATATATACATGAGTTAGGATATACTGCGAAATTATATCATAGATCCGGCTCGCCACGTCATCCATAGTCTCAACCAATAAAAAGCATCAATTTCATTAAATTTTTTCATATCATCTTTTTATCAAGTGAATCTATAATTGGTAAAAGTGATTTTTAATTCAATTTACAGTAAATCTGAGTGAAGATTCACTTAGTAAAAAGATGACATGGAAAAATTTAATGAAATTGATACTTTTTATTGGTTGGGACCATAGATGACGTGGCGAGCCGAGCCGAGCTTATGATATAATTTCTCTATATTGTATAATATTCAATTATTTTTACATATTTTTTGAACTATTAGATGAGGGTAAATAAATGGTTAAGATTATTTCCTTATTTTTTATGAGATAATTTTTTTATTTTCTACTGTTAATTTCAGTCATCCATTTACATTCATTTAACGGTCGAAAAAATAAATATGAAAGTAACATTGAATCTAGATCGATATAACTAATAGATAACAACGAATAAGATATCTCTATTTTTTTTATAAAGCTTAAATATGAATTTGTTTATTTATCCAAACTAAATATGAGTATTACTATTCGGATTAGAGTATAAATTAATTAAATTCAATAGAAATAAATAAATAATAAAATTAGATATCTATAATTTTTTTGAACGAAGAACTTTAACCGAATTTTATTAATTAAAATAAAAAAATTCAAAGTATAAGACACTTTAATATTCATGGAGATAAAATCATCAGAAAATCAAAGAGCGTGAAAGATAAAATTAAACACAATCATTCCTAAGAAATTTTGTTTCGTCTTCCAAATAAAATTTCAGCAAAGATAAACTTTAACTAGATGGCTTCATTTATCAAGTATTCTTTTCGCTGCGAGTTCTTAGCATATCGGCAAACTAGCACAAAAGAATTTAAAAAATAACAGACCACCGATTCTTTTGTAACTTGAAACGCTTGATAATAATTATTATCTGAGCGCTAAATTGTCATAACATCAGACAATACTGTCACAAAGACAGACAAAATCTGCAAAAAAATAGACAAACAAACTACTATACAAGCAAACAAAAAATAATCAGAAAAACAAATGTAAAATAAAAAATGACTTCTGATAAAATAAAACGACTTATGGTAAAACAAAACTAAAAAAACAAACGATTTCTCATCAAATAGAAAAAAATTATTTATATGTAATTAATATAAACATTAAAAATTAGTCGACTGCATAAAAATCGTTATTAAAAAAAATTTTGATGAAAAAAAAACTTAAAAAGGTTTTCAAGAAGTACTTACCTCAAAAAAAAATAGTAGAAAGATGATTTGAAACTATTTCACTTTTTAGATATATACAAACTTTTTAATATGCGTTATCCAATTTTGTGAAGAGTTCTCGAGAACTCTTCATTTCTATAACATTTTAATCTGCGAAAATGCTGTGGTGTAGTGATTATCACGTTAGTCTTACATGCTGAAGGTCCCCAGTTCGATCCCGGGCAGCAACATCGGATTTCAGCTCTTGGAGAGAAAAGCATGCGCCTCTACTGCTCAGCCAGCTGCAACCAAAGCTTCCATTAGAGGAGTTCAAATTTTGCTTTAGTTATTATATTTTTTAAAAAATATAAAATAATTATTAAAATATTAAATATATTATAAAATGATCATTAAACTTTATTAAATTAGCACAAAATTATCATTAAATTTATTAAATTATTAAAAAATAATCATTAAACTTTTTAATATCTATTAATAATTTACAACGTGCAATGAATCAATGACCATTTTGTAATAGCTCGACAAGTTTAATGGTTGTTTTATAACTTCTGAAAGTTCAGTGACTAAAAAGATCATTTTAACATAGTTTAGTGACTATTAATTTACCCAAAATTTTATAAAAATTTTCAGTTAATTCGAAAACTGACCGAATTAACCGAACTTTTTTCGGTTCGATTAACGGTTAATAGGAAAAAAAATTCGGTTAATGAATTTTTAGTACTTCAGTTTGATCGGTTAACCGAGCCGACCGATTGAACCCTAGCCTCCAGCTCCTTTTTCCAAACCATTTTAGTTTTTGGTTTGCAGGCGTACTCTTCAGATATGCTCCGAATTTCATTTCTTAGAAATGGACTACAATATTCATTTATTCAATTTGATTGTAATCATCTCAACCAATTCAATTTTCCTTCTCTTATTCCAATATTTTACAAACCAGTTTATGAACAAGTGTCAACTCGTTTTAGAGAGCATAGCCAGCTTTCCTAAGACTAGTAAAAAAAAACTAGCATTCTATAAAAATGTGCATCCACTTATTCATTTTTAATACATAAATACAAAATATTCCAAATGCAGTCTTAACACAAATAAGTTACTCTTGTAGTTGTATTCTAGTCAGCCATTCTATCCTGGGATTTAAGAACTATGTTGTAGGCAGCAGTTTAAGCTTTTTCCCCTTCTAAATATCATTTAATGATTATAGTAGGTAAGATTCTGTTTGTGGTCTTGGTTTTGGCTGCATTTAAAAAGGGGCATTAGTTTATGTTGTTTATTCTTGAAAAATTATTAATATTGAATCCGATGAATAATCCTAGTGAAAAAGATAATATTGTTCTTCCTAGGAGATTCAAGTTCAATTAATTTTATTTACAAGGTATGCATGAGTTTAATGATATTAATAATTACACTTGAAATTTTAAATCTGAAAAAAGAAGAATTAAATTTCTGGAAATAAAAAAGACTAAAATTTAAATATCACAAATACAATGACTTAAAGGCTTGAGCAAATTTTAACCAATAATATCCAGGGTTGCCGATTGGAGTGGATCCTAGGAATTCAAGTATGTGGGAACCGTTGATTAAAAGGTTTCGGCAACGTCTTTCTTATGGGGTGCGAGGTTGCAATTGGTCAATTCGGTTCTTTCCTCGCTGCCCCTTTATTACATGGGCGTGTTTGCAATTCCTAAAGGGGTGATGCGTCGATTGGATCGGATTAGTCGCTCTTTCTTATGGGGATGTGGATTTAAAACGCAAATTACATAGAGTCAAGTGGAGTATTGTATGTGGCCCGAAGCGTGCTGGTGGGTTAGGAGTGGTGGATTTGTGCTTACGTAATTTGGCATTGCTAGTTAAATGGGCATGGCGGTATGCCTCCGAGAATGAATCATTATGGCGGTCTTTGACTTGTGCTAAATATGGGACACAAGTATTATCAGGGAAGATGAATTCGAGCGTTCGTCGACATATGTCTGCAGTTTGACGTCAATTTATTGAGGTTCAAGAAGACAAGTTTGTGCAACGTTTTATGAATATGCATCACTTTCGGTGGTTGATTGGGATCTTTTCTTCATGAAGAATGGGATCAGTTTTTTAGTCACGACTAGCGGCTGTTCGAAATTCGCCAGGTGCGTGAGCTCAAAGCTCTTGTGTCTTCTGTTTCTTTGGCTGTAGCTCGCGAGGATTCTTTTGGGTTACCTGAGTCGGCTGTTGGGGAGGCGATGGTTTGGAAGATTGAGATGCCACCTAAAGTTCAATGTTTTTTATGGTTTGTGCGCTTGGGTAAACTGCTGATGTTGTCTTTTTTTCGAGATCGAAAGGTACACTACTATCGGATGACACTAATATAGTATTATGTATGCGGTGTGGGATTGGTAATGATGACATTGATCATATTTTGTTTGCTTATCCTTTAATTCAAGAGATTTGGTATAGCTTCTTTCAATGGTGGAGAGTGTCGTTGGTTCTACCGACTTCGTTACAAGACTTTGTAATTCAAGGTTTGGGTGATTTTCTTGTGGGTGCGAGGCATCAATGGTGGCTGGTTGGGCGTGCTGCGTTGCTTTGTTCGGTATGGATGGCACGGAATGGGGTGTTGTTTAATCAAAATCATATGTCGACAGCTGAAATTTTCTTTTTGATTAAGCTTGGAACCTTTTACTAGGTGAAGGCGAGTAAGGATGAGAGTTTAAGTCTAGAGGTTCAATGGTGGGAGTATCCGTTATTGTGTACACCACATGTGGGGAATGTGGCTGCTCGTTCTAGTATTACATGGTGTCCTCCCATTGTCGGTTCTTGAAAGTTTAACGTGGATAGTTCGGCACATGGTAAATCGAGGCCAGCAGGTTGTGGGGGTGTTCTTCGTAATTCGGATGGTCGTGTTTTGGCTATATTTTCCTGCCCTTAAGGTGCTATGGATTCCAATGAGGCGGAACCCCGAGTCCTTGACTTTACCTTAGACATGGTGGTGCAATCTATTTGGCGACAAGAACAGCCTATTGTATTTGAATCTGACTCACTTGTGGCCGTACCATAGGTGTTACATTGCGAGCGCCGTCCTTGACGACTACGGTAGTATCTCTTATGGATTGATGAGGCATGTGGTGTTATACATGTTGTTTGATTCTTTAATGTTTTTTGAGAAGTAAATGGTTTTGCGGTGTTACACACGGTGAAAGTATGGAACTGATATATGGTTGAGTGTTGCATTTGTGCTGGTTGCTTTGGGCGAGCTAGGGGATGAAGTTGATTGGCTGGAGGGTGTTATGTGTGCGTGCATGGAGTTTCGTGTTGATTAGCTGCGTGTTTGATCCCGAGCTTCATGTTCTTAGTCCTTTGTTTCGGTGTTCTTGCGTGTTTACGTTGCTTGTTTACGTTATAGTGTGTATTTTTCATTTAAATTTAGATAGGTTTTCAATGAGACATGATATAGCATTAATTTGTATGATTTTATTTTTAATAAAATCATACTTTGACGATAAAAAAATACTAGTAATAATAACATGCATTGCATATAGGGTTACTTATTGAGTTGATCAGCTCGCAAACAGCTTGAGATTGACTCTGTCAAAACTCGATCAACGCTCGACTCGAGATTTTAACGAGTCGAGTCGAGCAAAGCCCAACTCGATCTGATAAGTTCGCGCAACTCGTTATTTTTTTTATAAACTTTTAATGATTTTTGGTAGTTACCTTAAAAAATTATGTTCCAAGAAGTTTAAATACTAGTTAAAAACTCTAGAAAAATTCAGTGGATTGTAAAGTAATTTACCAATAAAATATTTAGTTTCAAATTTCTAAAAAAATTCCCGAGAATTTCAAAAGGTTAATTTGTATTAATAAGTAATTAAATTATAATAATTAGCCTTTCATTCTTCTTTTTTATTAAAGTGTTTTCTTTTTATTTTATTATTATTTTTTTTTATAAATGCAGTTCTTATCATTCAAAGAAGCGGCAAAATACTGCTACAAATCACCTATCTCATCCCTTGAGCGGTCATCTCCTTAGAGAATTCCCCAAGCGGCACATAAAGTTCTATTTACATTCTCCATTCGATATTCTTATTATGTACTCTATTACAAATTATATCATTGATACAAATTCGTAAGATAATTTTTTGCTGTAACATGGGGTGTACCGGCATTTTCCTACATATCTATTGTTGGAAATTCTCAGGCATGCAACGTCGAATTCCATCACCAATTTTGTCAATGTCGGATTAAGTTGCTAGGCTTTCCATGGAGCGTCAAACTATGATAACATATTCGAGAATGTTTCAATGGATAAATTTAACTTCGTAATGTTTCAATGGATAAATTTAACTTCGTCCCATGGCGTAAAAGCGAGAGTTTTTCAGAAAAGATGCATAGCTGCCAAGAACGCCGAAGCATTATATAGGAAAAGAATGGTCGATTGTTTTAGTCGAAGAAAGCCGGTGTAACAGGCCAAAGTGAAAGTGAAGAGTGTCGTTTATATTTAGTCTTAATTTCTGTTGTTTTATTTACTTTAATGACATGGGTCGTTTTGGCCTAATAGAGCAGATAGGAAAAACGATGCCGTTTACCAGTCTTAGGTTAAAAGTCTAAAACGCTGTTGAAACACTTATAGAATAAAATAAGATATCTAGAATTTTCTCTCTGAGTTATAGAGATTTTTGAGGCCCCCTTTGCTCTCTTTACATTTATGTTTTCTTTTTCCTTGTTTTGATTCGTGATCTTACAAAAGTATCAAGCCCAAGATTTTGGCTACATTTATCAAAATGAGAGAATTTACTGATGAATTTGTGAAGGAATTGCCGGAGGGAATCACTTTTATAGTGAATAAAGCATTTGATAAAGTGTTGGGTCATTCGAATAAAAAAAGGAAGCAAGATTTAATGCCACAGTTTGGAAATCAAGAAGTCTCAACCCCCAAGGTAGTCCAGACATCAATCATGTCTGATTTGGTTAAGCCGAAACAAAATCTGTTGTTAACAGTCACGGCTGAAGACCATGTGTTCAACAAATTGTCTATGAGAACAAATGAGGAATTTGATGTTATTGGTATTGAGGATTCGACTAGAACCCTATTAAAAGATAATCCAACTAAGAGTTTGTTACAACAACCACAAGATAATGCCACAATTTTTGAGTTGTGTAGAGACTTGGCTAAGGGACTACTGGGATGGTCACCAATTCAAGGCGTAGTGTTGGAAGATGATTCACTGGTGGTGGCTAAGGAAGTGAATTTAGGCGCATTCCAGGTGTTCAATGAAAGGGTTATGAGGAAGGGTAAGGACATAATTACAACAAATCCTATCTGGGAGCTTGTTGTGGAAAAGGACCCATACGACTTTAGGCTACTGTTAATGGATAAAAAGTTGCTAATAAGAGATAAAGGTTCAATAGGGGAAGCTAAGCAGACATGAAATCAACCTGTAATTAAAGTCACACTGCCACACGCAAGAGACAACCATAGTTATACTATTGTTGGCCATAATTTGTTTGTTTTTGGCGATACTCTTTCATGGACACAGCTGACTACCTCAAGCCAGATATTGTCAACCCATGTTGGTCGTTCTACTGTTGCTTTTGGCAAGAACTTACTTGTTTTGGGGGGGAAATTTTGATGCTCAAAATGTTTATGATGATCTCAACATGCTTGATGTTGAGACTGACTTGTGGACCAGGGTGATTACTATGGGTGATGATGGTCCTTTTGAGAGATTTTCAGTTTCTGGGAATTGATTGGATCCACTGAAGAGTGGTGCTTTTATGTTCACAGGGTTGCAAGGATTTTCAGTATTTAATACTATGGGTGGTGGAAACGGTTCAGAATTGGATGTACTCTTACAGAATAGGTGGTGAGTGTTACCGACCCATGCTTTCATCCAATCTAAACTGTTTGATCCTGAATTAGCGGATTTTGTAGTTGCAATATCTGATGCCAACGAACTGTAATGGCAGCTAGTTCTTGAAGAGTTGAATGTGCATAAGCGATTGCAACTCACACTAGAGTTAGTCAAAAAAGAAATGAAAATCAGCAAGATACAGGAATCAATTGGGAAAAGCATTGAGAAAAATTTAGTTGGTAAACAATACAAATACATGTTGAATGAGCAGCTGACGACAATAAGAAAGGAATTTGGGCTGGAAACGGATGATAAAATTGCATTTTTTTTGTTGCAAAGTTTAGGGAAAAACTTGAACCAAAAATAGAGAAATGCTCACATCATGTCTTGCAAGTTATAGAAGAGGAGCTAACAAAACTACAATTGTTAGACGCCGGTTTAGGAGAATTTAATGGAACTTGTAACTATGTGAGTTGGTTAACAACATTGTCTAGGTGGAATTACAGTGATGAGAACTTTGATGTTATTCGGGTGCAAACAATTATTGATGAAGATCATTATGGGTTATGTGATGTTCATGGAAGAATATGGAAATTTATAGCAGCTGGAAAACTCAGAGGAACTTCACAAGGTCGCACATTGAACTGCAAGTTTCATGTTGTGACTGCAAACCCTCTTGTTCTAATTGTTGAGAAAGACAAGCCGAGGAGGGGAATGGTCATTGCCGTTTCTGAGGCTGTAAAGCATGAGGAAGTTGTTGAGCAAGTATAAAGAAGTTATTTACCAAGTTATCGTCTGATGCAACCACTACTTTTCTGCTAGTTGTGCACGAACCAGCTACTTTTACTGGTGCTGAGGCAATATTGGGTTCATGGAGTAAAAATGTTGGGGATGAAAAATACATGGGCTCTTATCTGACAGTGAATCAGTTGTTAGCGATGGAAATGTCGAACGACTTTGCAAGGACGGCCTTATTGTTGTTGCTTGAGCCAAATGTAGCTAAGGAGAAAAGAGCACCGGGAGATATTTGGTCAAACCATTTAAAGAGAATTCTAAGACATCGAATTTTGTTCCCTTTCTTAATCTTTGAGGTCAAGGATTATTTTTGAAGCAGTGAGTACTGTAACGGAGCAAAGTGAAAGTAAAGAGTGTCGTTTATATTTAGTCTTAATTTCTATTGTTTTATTTAGGGTAAACTACATCAGTAGTCACCGAACTATGGTTTCTTTCCTATTTTGGTCACCGAACTATTTTTTTTTTGGCAAAAACATCACTAACGTTATGTTTCCTTCTTATTTTGGTCACCGGCTGTTAAAAACTTAAAGGTTTTGCTGATGTGGAATTTTATTTTATTTTCCATGTCATTTCTTCTCTCTCCTCGTAAGCAATATATGTTATTTTATAATATTTTTATTCAAACTAACAAGATGGTGACACGTGTCACTACCTATTAGTGGAATAAAAAGAATGAAAAATCAGGCCCCTTATGCAGCCAGAGAGATTTGACTAATAGGCAGTTTACACGTGTCACCATCTCTCTGGCTGCATAAGGGGCTTGATTTTTTATTCTTTTTATTCCACTAATAGGTAGTGATACGTGTCACAATCCTGTTAGTTTAAATAAAAATATTATAAAATAACATATATTGCTTACGAGGAGAGAGAAGAAATGACATGAAAAATTAAAAAAATAAAATAAAATTCCATGTCAGCAAAACCGTTAAGTTTTTAACGTCCGGTGACCAAAAGAGGAAGGAAACATAACGTTAGTGATGTTTTTGCCAAAAAAAATAGTCTGGTGACCAAAATAGAAAGGAAACATAATGTTAATGATGTTTTTGCCAAAACAAAAGTTCGGTGACTAAAATAGGAAAAAAAACTATTGTTCGGTGACTACTGGTGTAGTTTACTCTTTTATTTACTTTAATGAAGCGGGTCGTTTTGGCCTAATAGAGCAGATAAAAAAAACAATGTCGTTTACTAGCTTAGGTTAAAAGTCTGAAACGTTGTTGTAACACTTATGGAATAAAATGAAGTATCTAGAATTTTCTATCTGAGTTATCGAGATTTCTGAGGTCCCCTTTGCTCTCGTTACATTTTTGTTTTCTTTTTTCTTGTTTCTATTTGTGATCTTACAGACGAAATCCGGTCATCGTTGTTTGAAAAAAGCGACCAAAAAAGGTCCCGTCGAAGCCGTATACGCTTACGGAATCATTTTGATTTGTTTGGGAGGTGATCTAAGGAAACATGAGCTTCAAATCGTGTCATCTCTCAACCTCGTGAATTCTAGTAAAAGAAGTTCAAGAACCATTGCTAATTGCCGTTCTAAAATCACGAGGTTTTTCAGTAACATGTGGGTGTATTTCGCATTGACCGAGCTGAAACAAGTCGATTGCAATTGCGACCCTGGCATTAGAAAGAAATCAATGTGTTCGAGTTCTTCAGAAGGCAAAGCTTGGGAAACAAGCAATGACTTGGGCCATTGTTGCGATTCTTGTTTCTGGGATAGTGAAGCAACTTTATTTTGTAGGGTGCTTAGGAAATATTTAATTGCTTAAAAGTCAATTAGCCTAGTCATTTAATCTAAGCAATTTCCTATATGTATCTTTTCTTTTAATTTCAGATACTAATTAATATTCGAACCTGTTAATCTCATCTTAGCCTGCATAATTGAGAATGTAATAAATGTTTATCATGAAGAAAAATATTAAAGGAGTATCATGAACTAAATTGTATCCTGCATGCATAGATGTCATTATTAAGTTGTATGACATTGATTTAAGGTGTGTTCAGCAATGCTTCTCCAATAGGTGTTGGAGTGCCCAAGGGAGAAGCAATGCTGAACGGGTACTAGCAGCATGCTGAACGGGTGTTTCTCCGCCTAATTTAGTGCTCAAACGGATGTTTTACCGCAACTAAAAAAATCAATTTTTTTAAAAACGGACGTTGAAGGCCAAATAGGCGTCTCAAAATCTTTGGTGAACGAAACCTTAACCAGTTAGTTTTGTGTTGTACAAACCACAAATGCAGTACCTAAACCAAAAAACAGACATGAATAGAACAGAAATCTTTTGTACTTTTTTAGTGTCCTTATTCATGTTCCAACGCTAAAAATATGAGTTTATGGTTTATGATTAAAGTTTTGTGTTAGGGTTTAGGGTTAGATAATAGGGCGTAGAATTTAATTTTTAGAGTTTAGAATTTAGAATTTAGAGTTATGACTTAAAGTTTAGTTTTTCAGTGTTATGACATATATAAGGACACCAAAAAGAACCAAAAAAATTTATTCGACATGAACATGCCATAGAAATTATGTTGATTTCGCTTTTTATTTTATTTTTCCCCATATAATATTAAGAAAACCATATCATATTATTTAATGGCGTAGTTGCTTGCAATACGTTTACCAAGGTTTGTTCTTCTCCCATTCTTTCTATGTTCCTCAAGGTTGATTCTTTATCTCATTCCACATTACCATATCATTTTATTTTGCTTAGTTATTTAACCTTGTGGACTTATAATTTCTGCAAAGCCCGGCTATTCATTTAAGTGTTTGCGATCGACATTCGACATTTATATCTTTGGATATATGGTATATATATTTTTTCAAATATATGAAACAAAATTATAGATTTAAATATATTTGTGTTAAATGCACATAGTTGTATTCGATACGAATGCAATTTCGAGATAATAAACCCCTAGATTGGTTATAAATGTGCATCTCTGGTGAAAATGCTTAAATATTTGCATCATTTATGATCATAGCGTCGATTTCTCTGACTATTCTGAGTAGACTTTATTATACGAGAAATAAAAATATTATTCGAGAAAATAAACATTTCTTTTTGTCACTTAACTATAAACTATGAACCATAACCCCAAAACCATAAACTTTAAACCATGAACCATAACCCCAAAACCATAAACCTTAAATCATAAACTATAAAATAATATAATAATCAATGTCAAAACAAGAGGAAAATATGAAGCTAGAATTTTAAGGGTAAAAGAGTACATTCATACATAACACTTATCTTTTAACTTTATCACAAATTTTACAACCAAACACCTTGATGTAGTACCAATCATCTTTCATCTATTTTTTAATACACAAGTTTTATTTAATACAATATACATCTTTTACATTCGGTGTGCCAAATGAGGCGTTAATCATTTTATATATATAATGAAAGTTACATTAGATCTAGATAAACTAATAGATAACAATGAGTTAGTATCTTTAATTTGTATAAAACTTAAATATGAATTTGTTTACGGGAAAATATCTTATGTACTGGTGATATAAACGAAAAGTTTCTACAATCGTTTTAGTTTAGGATTTAGAGACCTGGTTTAGGGTTTATGGATTTGAGTGTATGAGTTTAGAATTTAGGGTAGTATAGTTAGGGATTTAGGTTTTAACATATAAACCCTCAATTTTAACATTAACTCCTAAATTCTAACCATATCAAAACCCGTACACTAGAACCCCTAAACAAAATCCCTAAACCCTAAAACTAAGATGCTTTTGCATGGAATAATTACCCTAAATAATAAATTTAGATACCAAAATCGTAATTTGTGAAAAAAACAATTTCAGATAAAAAGTATAGTACAAACTAATACTTTAAGTTATAAATCCACAGAAGTAAGTTAGATGTCTACAAATTTTTTAATCTGATCCAATTTTGTCCATTATCGTGTGTTCTTGGAGGGAACTCTTTATTTTATAATTAAAGGTGGAAACTAAGAGCGAGTAAAGCGTGCTGTTGCTGTGGTGTAGTGGTTATTACATCAGGTTTACACACGGAAGGTCCACAGTTCGATCTTGGTCAGAAACATGAAACTTTAGTCTTCTTTTTCCAAACCAATTTTAATTTTAGTTTCAGGCATACTCTTCAGATATGCTCCAAGTTTCTTTTCTTAGAACCAAATTTGTTTGTGATACAAGTGCTGAGGACGTACCATCGTTTCATGCATGCATGCTCCATATTTTTTCTTACCCAAAACACGTACTTTAGAAGCAGCATTACTGTGTTAAACATACAAATTATTTGCAATTAACGAGATTATTATATAACAAATATTTCGTTTCAAGTCTAAGAGCAATGAAAAAGTACATTTCCGATGTATGAAGAATTAGCTTATTTTTAATGATAACACTGTATAGGAAGAGTATAGTTTGAATGTAACTTTACAAAAATAAAAAAAAATATTCAAAAAATTAATCTGAACTACACTGCGTTCATAATGAAGAGAAAGAAAGCTGGACCCGACCTAGATCATGCTCCTTTCTTCTTTTGGTCTTTTGCCTGTTCCTTTATCATCATTCTCGGAGCAATCGTCATCGCCTTAAGCTCTTGGAAGAGCAGTTTGCAGGCATAAGGGATATATACCTGTAAGCATAATTATTATAACGATGAGGCCAAAATATCAAGCAAATTAGCAATAATGTATAAATGAGCTTCCACTTCGACTTGTTATTTTAAATATGGGTAATGAAACTAGGGAAACCGACGGGTTACCTGTACAATATCAGTTTTATTCTTGCATCCTCTGCACTCGAATGAGCTCTTCTTTAGATTCGCGATAGAAATCAACCCACACTGCTCACAAACATGGACTCTGTATGCATCACTTTGGTCAAACAATCTCTCCTTGAGGAAATGGGCGGCGCCGTGTGCAATCGTGCAATCTCTTTCCATCTCTCCGAAACACAGACCACCATCACGGGATCGTCCCTCTGCGGGCTGCCTCGTTAGAATCTGAACAGGTCCCCGACCTCGTGAATGGATCTTATCGTCAACCATGTGCTTCAGTCTTTGGTAATATGTTGGTCCCAAGAATATCATAGCAGTAAGCTGCCCGCCTGTGTGCCCATTATACATCGTCTCAAAACCACGCATTTGATACCCCCACATTTATGTAGTGCTCTGCTGATATTATCCACCTATAACATCAAACCAAAAGTTTTAAAATGTATCACCCATAGTCTCTAAATGTTAAACCTGGTGCAAGTAGTGCTTGCCATTACTAGTTCAAAAAAAGGTACAACTTACAAGTGTTTCACACAATTCAAGAAAATACCTAATCAATCAGAATAATTAAAAAAGTTAAGAGATTGCAACTTACAGTGACATCTGTAAAAGGAGTAGCATCCCCTTCCTTGCCCATGTGAACTGCAACTTTTCCCATGATACACTCAATAAGCTGACCGATAGTCATTTGGGAAGGAATAGCATGAGGGTTCACAATGATATCAGGTGTGATGCCTTCCACGGTCCAGGGCATGTCTTCCTGGGTGTAAGTCGTGCCAACAGTTCCCTTTTGACCATGCCGACTGCTAAACTTGTCTCCTATCTGGGGAATCCGAACAGATCGTACTCTTACTTTCACAAATCGCAACCCATCAGCATTAGTTGTCAATAGAACCTACACACGAATAGAAATGGTCAGTACAATGACAAAATCACCAAACACAGGCCCCTAATCCATTTACACATATTATTTAACATGATAACAAACGCGAGTGGAATAATCTCCACTTAAAACTATCAGTAACAACAATTTGAGAAGACTTTACTTGTTCTACGATGCCTGTTTCACTGTGACGTAAGCTTATGCTATGATCACGTTTTGTACAGCGTGCTGCGGGACCCTGAGCTTCCTCCTGTGAAATAGGTGTGGTCTTTCCAATGATTACATCCTCTCCTGAAACTCTTGTTCCCTAATGGACAACAATAATATATTTTCAGGTAAGTATGGTTAAGTCAACTAATCTTGTATGACAATGAGATGAACGTAGAAGCAGCATGCTAAATTTTGCTCTTACAGGAGGTGCAAGACCATCATCATCCAATTTATCATAAGAGCCATGCCTCATTCCCTGCAAAAAGCAAATTGTGTCATATGCCAAGACTCAAATAAGTGACAAACAACAAACTGAAATCTTTTTGTCCATGCCAATACCCTCTTCCAAGGTATTACTAAATCCTCGAGTTAATATTACACATAAATAGAAGAATTCAAATTGATTTGGTTTCCCATTTGAAACTGTTTGCTTATTTCATATTAAATTGTAAGTTATCCAAGAAGTGTTAGAGCTTGAGGGGGAGTGTAAGTTGACGAGAAGTGTTAGAGTTTAATTTAATGTGTAATTAGAGTTTATTTCTAAGTCAATAGTTTAGATTTATTAGAAGTCTTATTTAAATTATGGATAAATATTATTTAAATTATAGATAAAAGTATAATTTTAGTTATATTAAAACTCTGTAATTGCCTATTTAAAGGCTCACCTTATACACATTTGATTAAGAAGAATACGAGAAAATACAGAGAAACACATTGTTCTCTGTTGAAAATATTATTTTTGTTCTATCGTTAAACTGTAGCTTTTTATATTTTATTGTTCATTGTTCACCGGCTTTCATCTTCTCCGGCCACCATGGCCCCTTTCTCACATGGTATCATGAGCCAACAACGATCTTGATATCGTCACCACTGATGTCATCTCTAATCTGAAACAGATCGACGATCTAATTTTTCAGATGCACGTCGTTTTTCTTTTCTGCTGCTATCATTAGGCCACACTCGTTCCTCGGCTTCTCTCTCGTTGGAATCTTACATCTATGGTGAAATTTCTACTCGTTTAATTTTGTTATTTTGTTCTCTATTTAATGGTTCTATCTTAGCCAACCAAAAAGAAATATGAAAAGGTTATAGTTTAGCCTTAAAAACTATTTGGTTCTAGCCATCCATTGTAAAAGATAGGGAAAGGTTATAGTTTAGCCTTCAAAACTATTTGGTTCTATCTTAGCCATCCATTGTAAAAGATAGGGAAAGGTTATAGTTTAGCCTTAAAAACTATCTGGTTCTATCTCACCATCAATTATAAAAAAGATAGGAGAAAAGGTTCTAGTTTAGCCTTAAAAACTATATAATATTTTTTAAGGGATTCTACATCAAAGATCCAAGCTGAAATTCTAGTTTGTGCAACTACCAGCTTGAGGGGAGTGTAGATTCCTGTGATCATTGTTGAATGGAAGCAGCTACTTAGTCCGTGAATGACAGAAAAAGCTGGAAGACATCTCAGAAGATGCAAAAACCTAAAAAAGATCATCACCAATGCAGAGAAAAGCTGGAAGACATCTAAGGAGGGTGCAGAAACCAATAACAACAGTAAAGTTGGTAGACATCTCAAGAATGATGCAGAAACCAGTAACATCGTTTGCAAATTTTCAACAATGGCCGTTCAAAGAACAACATGATTATGTCCTAGTTGTTCAACACAATGGCTCCCAAAAAAGGGAGATTCTTTCTCTAAGAAACAACAGAAGAAATATGAGTAGGCATCACATCCAAGATCCAAGTTGGTGCTCTACTACGTTTGCTCACCAGCTTGAGGGGGAGTGTAAGTTATCCAAGAAGTGTTAGAGCTTGAGGGGGAGTGTAAGTTGACGAGAAGTGTTAGAGTTTAATTTAATGTGTAATTAGAGTTTATTTCTAAGTCAATAGTTTAGATTTATTAGAAGTCTTATTTAAATTATGGATAAATATTATTTAAATTATAGATAAAAGTATAATTTTAGTTATATTAAAACTCTGTAATTGCCTATTTAAAGGCTCACCTTATACACATTTGATTAAGAAGAATACGAGAAAATACAGAGAAACACATTGTTCTCTGTTGAAAATATTATTTTTGTTCTATCGTTAAACTGTAGCTTTTTATATTTTATTGTTCATTGTTCACCGGCTTTCATCTTCTCCGGCCACCATGGCCCCTTTCTCACATAAATTACTAAACTTGGTTTTATATTATAGCAACATTTGAAGGGGCCAAAAATCAGAAAACAAGTGAAGCCATGCTCAGTTCTCACCATTGTAGTAGACCTATCTGGTCGACCTCTTTGACAAGGGTCCCCATTTTTTTCTCCTCATCCCTGCAAAGTGCAAAGAATGGAAATTTACGGTGAACATTAATGTGGAGTAAGGACAAAGCTCAAGCATGGGATCCAAAAGGCTCATATCTAAAAAGGGAGAAGTAATTAAACGAGTTTTCAACAGAATCTTACCGGTAAGAACGGAAGAAAAGTGATCGGAAGAATCCACGGTCTATTGATGATTGACTCATGATAACAGAATCTTCTTGGTTATATCCAGAATAGCAGGCAATGGCCACAATAGCATTCTAAGGAAGAAAAAAGATGCAAAGAAGCAATTGTAAGGGTATAGCAAAAAGTGAAGTAACTACGAAAACAGATCATAAATATTTCAAATTTACAATGCCAGCAGGAAGCTGCCGAAAATGGAGGTGTTCCATAGCTCGTGTAGTAACAAGTGGCTTTTGGGGATAGTAGAGCACGTAGGCCAATGTATCCTATGTAACAAAAGGAAGGAGAAATGATGATATTTTCCAAGTGGGACAGAGTTATAATCATGTAAATAAAAAGCATACATACGATTCGAAATTGGTAGTTGGTGACATACATACCCATTGCTTGCTTACCCATAGCAGATTGATAGGTATTACGTGGAGACTGATACAATGAATAATACACGGGTAAAATGCAACAAACATCTAAACAAATTCAATCAGGTGATGTTCATCACAAGCATAAGAATACCTGATTATGATCAGGGAATGGTATAATTGAAGCACAAACACCCAAAATCAATGAGGGGTGGATCTCACAATGGGTATAAGTTTCTGAATAAGCTTCTTCTGGATTGACTCTTGCTTGGATAAGATCCTGGAACGAAGTGTTAAGCAATTAACTTTATGTTTTGCCTTATGTTCCCAAGAAGCTGAGGTGCATTTACAATTTATTCTAGATTTTGACCAATAAGACTCTTGTTTCACACATTGATTGTCATGGAAATCATTGTTGTCTCTTCTTCTTCTGTGTCAATATATTCAATAAATCCCTTTGCTACAAGATCATGCCATCCTCTGTCATCTGGGTTTTCCTGAAAGAAGACAACCAATGAATATACAGGAAGGAGATAAAGCTAGCTAAGTCCAAGAAGATATAGAAAGTTACACATGGCTCACCCTTTGATGCAGTGCAAGAATGTCTTTCTTTTTTATTAGAAGCCTTTGCTTCTCCACAATGAACAATGGGCGACTGCAACGACCATAATCGGTATATATTCTAAGTTCTTTTAGACGAATATCTCTAACAACACCAACTTCAGTGTTGACATCAACCTACACATGTAAAGATCCGTCAGCGACCAAACACATAAACAGCATTCTGTTCAAATTATAATGTATTATGTCAAAAAGAAAAATGCTTCTCAATCATGCTGGAAGCTGGAACTCCATGTTGCAACAGCCAATACTACATAAAACTGATAACAAAACTCCACAACACGATTAACTTGCTAACCACATAACAGTTTCTTGAGATGAAATTCCACTTGAGCAGAAAGATTATTGCAACAGGTTTCACTAAAGCTGTATGTGAAAGATAGCAAGTACACAAAGAATACAATAACCGTCTTCTCAACCGTCTCAATGTTGTCACAAGCATATCAGGATTCCGATGCACACCGACCCAACAACCATTGAGAAAATTTTTTGTAGCTTGAGGAATAACTGCAGGTGAAATTTCCTGAAAATTGAAAGAAAATGTCAAACTAGGTAAAAAACAATACTGAGGGGGAAAATAAAAGAAGATAAATTCGTTAGAAAAATATGACGAGTATGCACCTCAAAATTCTCTGTACCCCATTCTTCCAAAAATTCTTCAATAGGTTTTGCATCTGATCCAACCGTTATGTATACCATCAAGGAAAGATTCTTTACAAGTCCACAGGCCTAATGCAACCACAACCACAATTATGATTGAAAAATGGTAAGAAGGGACTGCTATTAAACAGATAAACCTGGAGGTTTGCTTAAAATGCAAGATAGTCACCTGTCCTTCTGGTGTTTCAGCTGGACACATCATTCCCCACTGAGAATTATGCAACTGGCGCGGCTTAGCCAATTTCCCTGGTAAGCAAAACTTTAATTAGCTAAGGACCGCAAGATAAATCTGTCAAATGAGGCCAATCAATGCATGCTGAAGTAGGCATGACAAAGGAATACTAATATACAGCAGCAATAGTCTTACCTTCACGTCCTATAGGAGAATCGAGCCTTCGCAAATGTGACAAATTGGAGGCATATGTCAATCGGTTCAACACCTAGAAAGAACACATGTGAACATCATGAGGACTTCCAACTGGGGAACGGTATGTGGTCAAGGCACAGGTACTTCATGCTATGGAAAAAGTCAAGGGATGGGGAAAATTCAGTATCAACTCACACTAAATAAACTCTATAATCAACTCTAACCTGTGACACTCCAGCTCTTGTACCAGCTGCATTTGCTTGCCCCCAATTTCCAGTAGCAAGTGAGTATTTAAGACCACTAGTAATAGTTTTTGCTTTAATAGCAAATTGCAGATTCACATCCTTTCCGTTATCCACACACTACCATCCAGAAATAAAATCCTTGAACACAAACCCAAGAAAAATAAAAAGGCAAATTCTAGTGAGATCTAGAAAACAATTATTATTGGAAAAAACCTTCTGCACATAAGATCTCACATCCCTAGTTAACTTCCAAAAAAGCTGCAGCAGTAGAAATCACAACCAAAACCAAAAATCAGATGATGATGAGTATTGGACATATAGTTAACTATCAGACTAAAACAGACCATCCTAAAGAGGCCCCCAAGTAAAGGACCAGCAAGGCCAGCCACTTGTTGCCATAATGATCTCTATCATCTTCTGCTCTTCGGCCAAGTGCACAAAGAAGCAGCCGGTCAATGATATACCTGGAAAAAGAGCAATACTTTAAAATGAATCATGATACAATAACACACTCCAACAATTTCCAATATACCTACCCAAAATAATAAGCTTTCTTTCTCTCACAATACTCTTCATCACCAATGTGAGGAAGCATTTCCTTTTGAAGGATCTCTCTAGCATACCTGTAAGGAAGATGCTCATAAGCTTCTCACTTAGCATTACAAACATTCACATTTGATATTTCATCACTCATAAATTTGCTAACACAGCACATACTTGATCCTCTTTTCTTTGGTAACACCAACAGTTGCTCCTCGTTTACCGATATAATCTAGTGCAACCTGAGGTACAAGAATAACCACATTAGCAGGGTTCAATAAGGTAAGCCAAATGGAAAAAACAAGCAGAAGAAATTATTAACATCTCAATAGGATCATTAATGCCCTACTTTTTACCATCTCATAACCGTACACTTAACACTTCAGGTGGATAGACCAAAAAGGTGCAACTTCCATAAACATAAATCCAGGAAGTGCTAGAATGTGAAGAACAAGCTTAGACAGGAGCAATGATAACACTCACTGTAATCAATATTTCAACCTGAGCAGTACCTCAAGTCAGAACTTTGAAAAGAAAAAGGACGAAGAATAGAACCTGCTGGTTTTGAATCACAAATGCTTCTTCTAAGGAATTTTGAAGCAGCTCCATCATCTGCATATCAGAGAAGTCATAACATATATGCTCTAGTATGTCCTTATCAGCAACAAATCCCAAAGCCCGGAACACAATTATGATAGGAATTTCAGTTCGAATATATGGAAGACTAGAATGTATTGCCCTGAAGAGCCCTGCAGTTTATTCATGGAAACCAACAAAAATGCAAAATCGTTTGCTTTTGTAACTAACTACTGCACTGAATGATTGGATGGTAGAGAAAAGCATCCAAATGCCATAAGTAATTAGCTTTACCCCCTTGGCACTGGTCCGCGAAAGCATCCGCACAAACATGGTACTTGGTGGCCTGTTCTGGGACTTTGACATGGACCGAACTTCTGCCACATAGGCATATTTGTTTGGTTGCCTCTTTTTGAAGACATAGACATGGTTTGTGCTCATCTTCTCTTGGGCAATTAGAACTTTTTCACTCCCATTGATGATAAAATACCCACCTTGATCATATGGACACTCCCCAAGTTCAGTCAGATCTTTCTCTGAATTCTGATAAAGTGTGCAATAACTTGAACGAAGCATTATAGGAACCTAATAGCATGCAAAACAGGAAAAATGAGAGTCAATATTGAAAGTTAAATTTGCACATTCCCAACTAGAAAGTTCAGAAACAAACCTTCCCAATGAACACTTTGGAAAAATCTTGAGTCTCAGTGACTTCTTCACCGTCATGCCCCTTCTTTCTAACTACTTTGGCTACATCGACATACAATGGAGAGGAGTAAGTGAGATTCCTCAACCTTGCAGCTTTTGGAAATAAAGTAGCAGTTTCACCATCCGACTCGGTCATCATAGGTTTACTTAGGTAGATCTGACCAAACTTAATCTCATAGATAGTCTGCAGATAAGCACTGATATTTAGAAAACCAAACAAAATAAACAACCAACTTTAAGGAGCAAAAACTTTAAAACCGTTGAGCCCGATCAGACCGGTCCCCTATACTCTAGATTTTCATCCAAACAACCAATTAACCTACAATGCAGTCCAATCAGAACAAACTCCAACCCTAGAAACCGCCGAGATTCTTACGCTCATTTAAAGAAAGAAAAAGAGAACCTCCACGAAGTCAGACTGGTGACCAGGATTGTGCTGTGACTCGGGCCTGATCTCGATAGCGGCCGATTCAGATACAATCTCTTGCATCGTGTTCTGGATAAACTCATCGAAGGAGTCGAGCTGTTGACGCACCAAACCTTTTTCTTCGAAATAAGCGGAGATAACCGCCCACGCGTCTTCCAGCGTGATCTCCTCGTCTTCTTCGTCCTCCATTAGTTGATGATCGTACTCGCTGTCGTCCTCCATTGCTAGGGATTGTTTAAGGTCGTGTTTGGAGCAGGGATTTTCTGGCTTTTGTTCAAAGGGAAACTAGATGAGAGACCTGTGAGTAGGAGAAATTTAGAGAAGGCGGGGAACGAGACGATTACATATGACTTACGTCTCTTCAAAATGTATATATATATATATATATATATATATATATATGTATGTATGTATGTGAGTGACCCGGATGGACTGGATCGGATCCTTATACCAATGTACGGGAAATCTTTATACAATCCGACTCCAGGGTAATTTTAAAAGGGTAAATAGAAATTAGGAGTGAACAAAACTCCTCGAAAAAATTATTTTTTTTAATTTCGAGTTATTCGAGTCAAATCAAATAACTTGAAAAAATTTTAATTTCGAGTCGAGTTCAAATTTTCAAATTTTGAGTTATTCGATTTTTCGAATAACTCGAAAATATCCCTTTAAATTACTGAGCTAATTGCACATTTAACCCCTGTAATTTTATTTTCAATTTTATTTTAGTCCGGTCTTCTTTTTTTCTTTTTTTTGCCTTTTAATTTTCTTTTCTTTACAATTTGGTCACTTTTCAAATTTATTTTTTTATTTTATTTAATGCAATTTTTATTTGTATCTTTTATATTATGTTATTTATTTTATGTTTTTAATTTCAGCATTTAATTTATCGCTTTTAATTTTCCGCACTTTTAATTTCCAGCATTTAAATTTTTGTAATTTAATTTACGTATTTTATTTTGTTCGTCCCGATCTTCTTTCAAAATTTTAATTTATGCATTTTATTTTCGTTAATCTGGTCTTTTCCGGATATTTTAATTTACGCATTTATTTTCCCTAAACATTTTTAAAATGTATTCGAAACAAAAAAAACCCGCCATAAAAAAACCCTTATACTTAAAAATTTTAGTTATTACAACGACGCATTTTAAATTTATCAAATATTTCCCTAAACCCTAAACTATAAAATATATTTTGGGCACTATTTTCCTTCTTCCGCTATCTTCGGTCTCGCCTTGGCCTTACCTAGATAAGAAAGAGGTTTTTAACGAGGCTCGTAATTTAATGAAATGACTTGAATTTATATGTATGTAGATATCATATTATTAGAGAAAGTCGTTTAAATTTGAACCAAAACATACTATAATATTATAAATAGTTACAATTAAGATTTGTATATAAACTCGAAAACTCGACTCGACTCGAACTCGCTAAACTTGACTAGAATCGAAAAAAAATCAAATTAAGTTCAAGTTATAAAATTAGACTCGTCAACTCGAATAACTCAAAAAATTTTGACTCGACTCGCTCGAACGTTCACCCCTAATAGAAACTTTAATTTTAGTATTTTATGCGCAATGTGATATTTAACCTTTATTTTTTGTGCAATTAAGTACTGAAACTTTCTTTTAATGGTGTAACTGTAATTCAGTATATATTCTTTTATGCAATTAAATATCTAAATTTTTTGGGCTGAAATTAGGTAAACTACTGCAATAGTCACTTATGTTTTCGTCCAGTACAGTTTTGGTCACCGATTTTTAAATTCGACCGATAAGGTCATTTACGTTTTCGATCTGTAAACTTTTGGTCACTCGAAGTTAAGTGTCGTTAAATGGGTGATGTGACTGTTAAAGGGAAATTTATATAATTTTACATTTGTTCCATACTAGTTACCTATTATATCAATTTGATCCTACATGTGTCATCACCTTATTGGAGGAATTTAATTATTTATTTTTATTTAATAAATTAATTTCCCCCTCCAATCAAGTAGTAACACGTGTCACCTGATTGGATAAGGAAAGTAAAATAAAGAGTTGTTTTGCCTTGGATGAAAATCAAACCCAAGTTCCCCTAAGTGTAAGTGGCATGAGTTTGCCACTAAACCAAATGGCCATTTCTAATATAAAGTACAAAACACAATATATATTTTAGTTTTGTTGTTAATGCAAGGAAAAGAAATATAAATATGAATTAAGGGGACTCGAACATGACATACTTGAGACGCATAAAAAAGTATTTAAACCACTATAGAAATATAATATTTAAAAATAGTTGATTCATGATTTAAAATAAAAAATTTGAAATTATATTAAAAATTCACTTAACGAATTCAAACTCACAAATATTATATGAATTTTTAATATAATTTTATTTTTTTATTTAATTTAATTAAATTTGTTAAAAATAAAAATAAAATAATTAAATTAAAGTTAATACCATGAAATAGGAAATAAATAAGATTAACAACAAAATTAAAGTTCACTCAAATATATATTTTTTTAATATAATTATATATAAATATATAAAATTTTATCAACTTTAATTTAATTATTATATTTCTAAAATGGTTTAAATGTTTTTATGTGTCTCAAGTATGTCATGTTCGAGTTCTCTTAATCTATATTTATTTCATTTTCCTTGCATTAACAACAAACTAAAACATATATTATATTTTGTACTTTATATAGGAAACTAACAGGGACCAAATGTGTAATTATATAAATTTTCCTTTAACAGCCACGTTACCCATTTAACGGCACTTAACTTCGAGTGGCCAGAAGTTTATAGATCGAAAACGTAAGTGACATTATCGGTCGGATTTGAAAATTGGTTACCAAAATTGTACCGGACGAAAAAATAAGTAACCATTGCAGTAGTTTACTCATATTTTAATTACATTGTTTTTTTTCTATTAAAAACGAATTAATTACATTAGTTTAATTATGATTGGTTCACACTTATACTTTTAATGTTGTTTAGTTAAAGGATAATATTTTTACACATTCAGAAACTAGGCTATAAAATTCTAAGAATGAACACTTGTCATTTAAAAAATATTAGATACCTAACTGTAAAAAAAGTTTGGAGAATAATATTTTTAAGTGATATTTTAAAAAAAATGAGTTTATGTCAGTTATTTAAAAAATACATTTGAAATTTAATTCATATATTTTGATTAGTAGTTCAAAATTAATAATATTGCTATTTTTTAAACAAACAAAAATAATATTGATAGTTGATTCCATTAAAAATGATATCATAAATATTTTTTAACGTATTTTCTAGGTACACATAATAATGCCGAACTTATTTGTTATACTACTGGGACGATAATGACGAGATAAGTAAATAAACGCAAACACAGAAAAAAAATAACACCAAGAGCTTACGTAGAAAATACGAAAGGAAAAAGCCACGGGCACAGGATGAGAACTTTCACTGTGATGGAGAAAGAGATTACAACTGATTTCTGATGCTCTATCTAAACCCTTAATCCACAGTATCTATTTATAAGGATAAATTTCTTGTTTACAAAAGAAACTTGCATGGAAACAAATTCTACTTAAACTGAGTTTCCTACTTTTAATTAATGTAAAGTAAACAAGATTTACTAAAAGTAGGATTCTAACTTTAAATCAAAACCTAAAAGAATTTGGATCACAACTCTAACAAATCTTCACCTTGAGACAAATTCTTGTCGAACAATATCTCCACCTCTTCCACGAAACCCCTCCAAGGGGTAGTCTTCAACAATGAACATCGACCGAATCCAAGTCTTGCATAAGCTTGGATGTACAAGGTATTTTAGTATTCACATCAGTAAGATCAACATTAGTGCCAATTTTGCTTACAACTATATCACCACGAGCAATAACACGACCCCAATCATCAATGGCAATACTATCTTTCTAATTATTTATTTTTATAGAAAATCGAACTCTCTTAAGCTTCTCAAATCCGTTATGCCCACAAAATTCAACTTTATTCTTCTTTTCAAATTCGTTATGCCCACGAAATTGAACTCTTTTCTGCCTACTAGAACCGTTATGCCCACGGTTGTCATGTTCAACACAAAATCCTCTTTTACTTGATTCAGTCAAGACACTTCACCATTAACATTGTCATTTGACACGCTAGAGGAAACAATGGATGCATCACCTAAAATAGTTGAACCTTGCATAACATAAAAATTGGTTGCCCTTTTATGCCATTTTATCACAACGAGAGAGCCCTTGCAAATTTTCATAGCTCCACCTTCATTGGAGTATCTATACCCTTTTGAATCCAGAGTACCTAACGAAATCAGATTTTTTCTCAAATCTGAAACATGCCTCACATTACCA
The DNA here is from genome assembly GCA_019671005.1 of Hibiscus mutabilis. Lineage (NCBI taxonomy): Eukaryota > Viridiplantae > Streptophyta > Magnoliopsida > Malvales > Malvaceae > Hibiscus > Hibiscus mutabilis. Next base: position 5,424,707 of record CM033729.1, on the reverse strand, counting down.
AGTGTTCAAACAATCCCATCGAATATTTTAATCTTGATTGTACCAATATTTGCGACTTTACAAGAGACATTATTTCCCCAAAAAACAGCACCTGTAGACACATGTTTATACATCTAAAACCAGTCCCAATTTGGACTCATATGAAAACTACTACCAGAGTCAAGAATCCACTCCTCTCTTGCTATAGAGTCTTCACCAGAAGAAACTAAAAGTTCATCATCATTGTACCCATCTGCAATATCAGTTTCATCTTCACTGGAATTTTGATTTTCAGATTCCCTTTTTATTTTATTTTGTAATCTGTAACACTCATATTTAATGTGACCTTTCTTTTTGCAAAAATAACACATTTTACCTCGATTTGACGACTTGGATTTGCCCCTATTTTGACTGCCAGAATTACGATCACCTTTTCTTTCATGGTCTGAACTAGTCGATCCATGCACCATGAGACTATCTGCTTGGAACTCGGAGCTGGTAAGATTATTGCATCTTGTCTTGCGAATTCAAATTATCATATACCTCTTCAAGAGTAAGGGTATCACGGTTGTGTAGGAGGGTGCTTCTAACAGACAAATATGAAGCGGGAAGTGAGCAAAGTAAAATCAAACATAAGTCTTCTTCATTGTACTTTACCTCCATTGTTTCTAAATCTGAGACGATCTTCTTGAAATCGGTTAGGTGGTCGTCAATACACAAACCTTCTGCTAACTTGTGAGAGCATAGGCGTTGCTTCAGGAGCAACTTGTTGGTCAAAGTTTTCTTCATGCAAATTTGTTCCAGTTTTGCCCATAAGTTGACAAATATCTTCTTTTTGTGAACATCCTACAAAATATTGTTTGATAAGTGCAAACAGATCTGGGAAGCAGTTTTCCTATCCTTATGGCACTTCTCTATATCCGATCATTCTTTCGGCATATTATCAAACTCATCCAATGCATCATATAAATCCATCTGAACAAGAACATCTCGAACCTTCACCTGCCATAGTGAAAACCTGATATTGCGATCCAACATCGAAATTTTATACTTCAACGCCATCATTATCCTGAGTAACCTGAAAAGCTCTAATACCAATTTGTTATACTATCGGGATGATAATGACGAGATAAGTAAATAAACGCAAACACAGAAAAGAAAAATAACACCAAGAATTTACGTGGAAAATCCAAAAGAGAAAAACCACGGGCAGAGGATGAGAACTTTCACTATGATGGAGAAAGAGATTACAACTAATTTCTCTCTAAGCCCTCAATCCCTAGTATCTATTTATAGGGATATGTTTCTTGTTTACAAAGGAAACTTGCATAGAAACAAATTCTACTCAAACTTAGTTTCCTAATTTTAATTAATGTAAAGTAAACAAGAACTACTAAAAGTAGGATTCTAACTTTAAACCAAATCATAAAAGAATTTGGATCACAACTCTAACTAATATTTGTTATATTTTGACTCAAATTCTAATTGGTAATTAAGTTGGATTTTATTGTAATTTTAGTGGTTGAAGATTACTTGGTAATTATAATTTACTTTAATGAGTAAATATTTATTTTAAGTATGAGATCTTATTGAATAAGGTTTCTTTGTGACTAAGTATTTGGGTCTATAAATATAGATTAGGTTTAACCTTTTTGAATTACGAGAGAATGAGAGAGATGAAATTACTTTTGAGAGATGTAATCACTTTTAGATCTCTACAACTATTGTGACTACGTTGTAGAGATTGGTATTGTAGGGATGTCGGGAAGAGTGTTTTGGTTCCAGCGAATTCTGAGATATGTACACCGGGTTTTGGGATTACATGGGTTATCATGTATTTGTACTCTTCGAGTTCTCTACGTTGATAGTGGATTGTTTGTTTCTCTAGTCCGTGGAGATAGGCTATGTTGAACCATATTAAATATTGTCTCATGTGCATGTCTTGGTCTATGTTGTTATCGCTTTGGTTATTTTACCGCATACCAAATTCCTAACACTATTCATAATCTCAACCCTTAAATAAGAGATAATTGCATTTAAATGTACTCAAAGTTATAATTTTTTAGATATTATAACAATAATAATTTCAATCTAACTAATGTACTCAAAGTTATAATTTTTTAGATATTATAACAATAATAATGTCAATTTAACTAATGCTCAATCAGCTAAAGAACATGACAACAAAATCATATTTCTTAAAAGAGTTTTAAGCAATCTACTTATATGCAAATTTTATTACAAGTTGTGTATGGTTAATTGATTTTCATATGACTTTAACTGTAAGACCAAATGATGATAAAAATGAAAATTTATTGTCATTATTATCTTTTTGATTAAATATAGATAACTAAATTTTCATGATAAATGTTAAGATTTAAATTCGTACAGTATAAATAATATGAATATTTTTAACTATTCAACCAATTAATAAATCTATTTATTGTCATTACTTTAACAACGGCAACAAACGTTGTTATCTTTTTGTATATACTAATGATTAAATGTATTCATGATCATATCAAACTTATACACATTTTATTCTTTCCTAAATCCAGCTCGATTTGAAATATGGACTTCAGGTTTTACCAAAACTTCCTATTTTAAGCCCAGTCTTATTTTTAATTTTTCTAAAAATGTTTAAACCTTTTTAAACTGCAGATTTTAGCTATTTTGTAATTTAATGTTTAATAATTTTATATAATTTTTACTAAAATAATAAATATGGAAAAACTTAACATTTTTTTAATAATATGTATGTCCGTTTTACTATCCATGTTTGGAGTGCAACGTTGTCCCTCTTAACAATTTCTTTTTCAAAGTTTGAACTTACGTTTTTTCTTTGAGAGTGCAATGTGTCTTACCAATGCACCCAACACTTATTGGTAAATTAACATCTTTAATGTTAACATTATATTATTATAACATATTATTATAGAATTAATTTTAGTGTAATATAAGTCGCATTATCAAAGTAATATCAGGTCATAAAAATAAAAAATATATATATAAAAATTTATAATATATATAGTGGCGGAGCCACATATTGATTAGGGTGTCAATTGACCCCACTTGATTTGTTGTGGTATGTGATTTTTGAATAGTTAAATGAGATTTTCAATGAGTTAGTATAAAAATTTTCATAGGAAATGTTAGAATTGACCTCACTTGATTTGTGGGGTATGGGGTCAACAATATTTATATTGTAGTAGTATGAGAATCATTATACCTCATACTCTACTCTGACCCCACCATATAAAAAATCTTGGCTCCCCACTATATATATATATATATATATATATATATATATATATATATATATATATATATATATATATATATATATATCAAATTATAAAAAAAGCAGCACATTAAATTTTAACATTTAGTAAATGTAATGTGCACACTGTTAATGGTCCTTTTCATAAGCACATCTAACAAGACTTTTTGTTGTATACATGACACATTAAATATGATATTCGTGTAAAAACTGAATCATTTCTTTGCCATTTACCCCTTTATCAACATCTTGTTAACTAGAACCTAATTTTTAATTTAATTCATTAACTAATTCAAATCAGTCCAAAACCATAAAAAAACAAGCACATGAAGTTAAAAAACAAACGACATTAAATATGATATTCGTGTACAAAATTTATTTTTTTCGTTATCCAATAAAATACAAACATGTGGCATAGTTTTTTATTTTCTGATATTAAAAATAAAAAATGAGAAAAAATAAAAAAATAAAAAAATATTAATTAACCCATAATCTTTATTTTCTCTAAAAAAAACCTAAACTCTAACTCTAAATCTCTAAATTCCTCCACTTCGACCACCAATTCAACCAGTAACGACCACCCTTGTCTTCATCGAGCCCCCCACAACTGAAACCTCATCATCTCGTCGTTTAAAATCGACGAATGAATGGTCGATTGCACTGTCAAGGAACACCCAACAATGAAGAAAAAAGAGACCGATTGGGTTTCAATGGACGACTAAAGGGTGGGAAATGTCGAACGGTGAGGTACCCGACACTTGGACGGTGAACCACCGACATGTGAGGGATGTCGGACGATGAGGGAAATGTGATTTGGGGGTTTAATTGAAAGAAGTTAAAACTCTGGAATTTTTAAAGAAACTCAAATTTCTAAAAAAATTCAACAATTAAAAATATAAAAAGTCACATATCATATTCTGATTGGATGGAAAAAAAATTAACGGTTGTTGATGAAAAAACCCTTAAATGAGCCATAGAAGGAAACGTTAGACACTTATTTGGTTCAAAATATAATTCAGACACCTATCTAAAAAAATATAATTTAAACACTTATTTGACTGTTAAGCTTATAAAAATAGTAGTTAATAAATAAAAAAATATTTCAATTTTAAAAGTAATAAAAAATTAATCGGTCTTCTATACCCGTGTCAATACACGCTTATTTGTCTTATTATCCACAAAATGCCACGAGCGTAAATTCATACGTGGCCGGCGATTTCAAACAAGATCTGTTCAACGACTCCTGCCACCTCGGCTTGAATTTGACGAAACGCTCCCTGAGGACCCTTACCTTCTGCTTCCATAGAACAAATCGGACCAGTAATTTCCTAAATCATCAGGGGTATATCTGACAAGTGACTCAACCCACGGTCCCTTCTTTGGCTGCACTCCACCGTATTTCTCGTAAAACTCCTTGTAGATCGGTGCGATCCGTCTCGCCAACGAGATCTTGATATAATCTCTGAGTCTCGCGTCGGGTATGACCCAAGAACATTGTTTCATGTAAGCTTCTTCGAAGGCGGAATTAAATCTTCTAAAATGATCGCTCACCTGATCCATTGAAATCTCAGACGTTGGAATCTCCGGCAATGACGCAAGCACTTTACTCCATCCGATCCTCTCGTAGTTCGCAGCGTACTGTTTCACTTCCTGCTCGTGCTTGATCACCCAATCGTCGCCGAGGAGGAAATTCAGATTCGATTGACGGACTTTGCCGATGACGTATTGGAGATTATTTGCTAAGAACAAATAAGAAAGCTCCACGTCTTTATACATCGCGGCTTTCGCGTTGAGTTTACATAGCATGACGAGGATAAGCCAGGCTAACCGGGCGGAGATCGGCGATGAAATGGTTTCGTCGTTGTCGGGGCTGCCGAAGTAAGATTCCGGTAAAGCTGAAGGAATCGTTAACGGCCAATCTGCGAAAATATCGGAGAGGACCCCGCTGTAATCGGCGAGGAAAGATATGTAATTCATTACATAGCGTGTGAGGGGGTGGACACCACCTCCTGGAACCGTCGTTTTGGATGAATCCTTTTGAATCACCGTTTCGAAGTCCGTTAGCATCGTTCTAACGGCGTCACCGAGCTTGATCAAGGAGTTAACCGCCGTTGATCGAACGGCCGAGGTTGATTCGAAGCTGAAGATTGATTCAATCTCAGGCCAAAGATCGGAAACCGCCTCGTATAAATCCAAGACACGGAACATTTTCTCGGGAGTTTTCTTGTACTTGGCTACATTTTCCGGGAAACCAAACAGGGCCAAAGCTCCTTCTTTCGAAATTTCCGTGAAACAAGATTCCCTGATGGGAGCCGAATTGGAGAACACTTGATCACAGAGGATCCTCTCTCCATACAGCAGCGTTTTAACCGCCATTTTAACAGCGCTTAACCAAGCCTTGATTTTAACCTCCAGAACCTCCCATTCCATCTTCTGAATCTGCTGAAAAGTGAGCCCCCGTTCAACTCCGAGATGGTAAAGAGCTTCATCGACGATCGATTTCCGAATAATTTTATAAATTTTGATACACTCCTTGGCGTACCCAGCAGATATCATGGCTTCCGCAATGGCCCTCAAATCCGCCATGGCAGCCAGCGATACTCTCTCGACTTCTGGTATTGAATCATTCTCGTCCCTCGACTCGTTTTCAAAATCCTCTTCTTCGAAATCCGAGAAGCTAGACCTCGAAGCGGATGGTCTCGAAGATGAGTGAGCTGAAACAGAAACAGATTCCGGGTCAAGTTAAGCCCGGTTGGACTTCAAAATCTGGTAAAACTCCTTCTCGAGCCTTTTCATGGCGGATTGCATCAGTATCTGAGCTCGGACGAGTTTCTCCGAACTCGAGTGGTGTAAAACCAAGTATTGCATAGCCTTTTGCAGTTTCTTAATGGAACCCAGATATTGTCTGGCTTCCTCCCTATCGGAGAAAAGAGAAGCAACAGCGGTGTCCCATTTGGTGATGATAAACTCGGCAACTTCAATGTTTTCCTCCATTAATGACTCGGAAAAGGTATGGTGGAGCGGGGAAGGAGGAGGAGTCATCCTCGTAGGAGATGGGGATTTGAAGAAGATGGTCTGCATTCCTTTTCTTGGCATTTACAGAGCAGCAGAGAGTTAAATGGAGTTTGAAAGTAGAGTGAGACGAAGAAAGAAGTGGAATTTGGATGTTTTTGCTGAGCAGTGATGATGAGTAGGGAAATGGGGTTGTTTGGGGGTATATATATAGAGGGAGGGTAAAGAGTCCACGCGGTGGGATGAAATTGGAAAAATCAAATAGTAGGGTTTGTTGAAATTACGCGAGGGGTGGACAATGACCCGTTCTATTTGTTAAATTATTGATTATAGAATATGAGAATCGTTGAAATCAGCCAACAGTCTCAACACTCCGGCTCTACGATGGCCGGCTTCTTTTTTTAAGTTTTTTCTTTCTTTGGTATAACCATCCATATTTAATTTATTGACTTACTAATTTAATCGAATCAGATTTTGTAAAGGTTTAATATGAAGACGACTCTCTCAAACTAATTATTTCATTCATAATGTTAGGATTTAAACTTTTAATATTACTTAAAAGGTCTAACGTTTCATTCAGTTATTATTAATAAATTTTTTCTCTTTTTGATTAAATAAAAAAGTATTCTATTTTTATACAAAAATTTAAATCCATACAAGATGATATAATATAAACATTTTTAGCCCCTAGACCAATTAATGAATCTCCTAATAAAACATTTCTTGTTCTTTAAGAATTACTTTTGATTTATTCTGTTATAATTAAATATACTCGCGTTGCCTTCCATTTACGCACCCCTTCTGATGTTTTCTAGGGTGGTAATGATCAAGGAAATTAGATGGAAATTTAATTGTTTATAACCATATAGTTACTTTTAAAATAAAATATTTCTATTTTTAAGCTACAAGTTAATGTTATACAAAATATTATAGTCATAATCAATACAAGTGTTAACTAAATATTATAGTCATAATCAATACGAGTGGTTCTAATAGTAAAGATGCTGATGTCCATCCTAAGAGACCTATGATCAATTCGCTTTATCTGAAAAGTATGTGTCATTGTCAAAGGATTAAGATTTTGTATTAACATATACCACAATGTAAAATAGAATAGACAGACGAAGAAAATATTCGGATAACTCGTCAAAATAAACCTAGACCAAACCAATATGATAAATTAAAAGTATTATAGGGTTTGAATGTTTATATTTACAGCTACCCATATGTATATAATCTTGAAGATTACTTTTTATTAATGTATTAAAATCAAGGTAGAGGTTTGGATTTAATGTTGAAAGATAAATTGATATTTTCGCCATTTTGATGGCTTTTAAAGGATCTTTTTAATTAATTACGATATATATGTAAATCATTCTTGCTGTAGACAACCTAACATTTTCGTGTTTTTATTGGTTGTCTAATTCTAAAATTTCATGTCATGTCTCTTGTTTGAAAGCATTTAGCGTATTAGTACCTCAAACATCAACTTCAAACGATAAGAAATAAAACCATCATTGTTGAAGATGGTAATAGAGCGAGAGGTGGTCGATTTATCCACATCTATCCCATGTTTGTATATAGGGATGGTCATGGGTCAGGTTTTTCGTCGGACCGACTCGAAAACTTAACACTTTCACCTGAATCTAACCCAACATGTTATGATGCTTCACTCGACCTGAACTTGATATGAGATTTAGAGTAAAAATTCGAACCCGACCCGGCCTCGACCGACATAAATAATTAAAATATATATATTATCATTTTTATTCGATAAAATAGGGAGTTAATTGAAAAAAATACAAATAGAGAGATCATTATAATAATTCCATTTTTATTAGATAAAATAAGGAGATAATTAAAAAATATATATAAAGAGATGTGCATTATAATTATTATACTTGTATATTTAAAATAAAATAAAATTATTATTTTAGGTCGGATAAAACTTATCTGGTCTGGATCCAATGATCATCTCATTGTATAGATGATAAAAACATTTATTTATGTGGATGTTTGTTATATTCACGTCATTTTACAGTGTGTCACTCAACTTGTTTTATTAGTGATTTTTTATTTTGATTTTAGAAAAAATAGTATTCTTTACTCAAATATTATCATCCACAGTCATTCTAATTTACTGTTTTTAAGTAATTCTTAATTAATGGGATTTTAATAAAAAAATTAAAAAAAAGAAGAGAGCTGGGTAGGAGTGTACTACTTCAATAAGCCTAAAAGAAGATTGGTATATGCATGGCCACAAGTTTCGGGATTCCACCAAGCAAATATTGCATGCATGAATTCCTTTACTTTTACGGTTGCATTTTTTTGATTAAATATAAATTACATTCATATACCGAGATTCGAACTCATACACAATAAGACAATATAAATATCCTCGATTACTAGACCAATAAGTAGATGACACATTTTCATGTTTATTGAGAGATATATTCAATAACGTAACCACAAATTCATGCAGGGTAACGGCTTTTACAATGGGTTTCCGCCTCGGGTTTTGCAGCCCTGTATGCAACACTGACAAACAAATCCGTATTGAAAATTATATACAACGGTTTCAACAATCAACGTTTCCAGCTCATAAGCATTTCAAATTTCGGACAAGGAAAGCAGATTACAATGTCAATGATCATCCAGCTCATGCAATTTATGTCAGGAAAATTAACTTGTTCTTCGGTGGTCGGAATTAATAAACACAAAGAATAGTGGAATATCATGAGAGGCAACAGACAACAGGATATGATATTTGAACCTTTTTTTCCTTTTTAGGGTATAATCTGCCCACAAGAATTTAAGTTGACCCATTAAATTCAAACTCTGCTCTTTCACCCACAGAAAGACATTATTCCAGATGTTCAACGATGTAACAACTTCCGACAACAGATTACGGTCTAGACTTGTCAATTTTATTCGAATATGAAAATATGAGTTAATTACTTCATATTCAAATTCGATTTATCTTTATTTGAACATAAAAAAATCAATAATCCTATGTTTTATCAACAAAATGCATTACCATTGACAGGGGCAGAGCCACGCATATCCTTGGGTGGGCCCATGCTCACCTAAACTTTTCAAAGTTTATATGTTTGGTTTTGATTTATTTTTAAATTTTTTTTATGAATTAATCTTTACATTTTATAATTTGGATCTACCCTGAAATTTTAAATTTTTTATGATTTGTGTCTACTTTAAAAAATATTTTGACTTGTATCCATCTTCAAAAGAAATTCTAAATCCGCCACGGACCATTGACAAATCTTACGCGTCTAGCAAAGGCACCTGCGTTCTCTTAATCATAGTAATTATATTGTTGTCTTTACTACGCTTCTGGATACAAAATCCTTAATTAATAGAAATTTCTGGCTTAGCGAAAAGAATACAAAAATCCAAATTCGAACCTTGGTTAATTACAATAAGATAGCCCATTTATGAGGTAAATAATTTTTTTAAAGAGCTTTAAATATAATTATTAAAAAAAAAACAATGCTATATCCACCCACCTGGTTATTTATCCGGTTGAGGTGACACATGATATGACAATTGAGTTGGACACGAGTCAAGACAAAAATAAAAATAGTTTTTAAAAGCTTCACTGGGTAATACAAAATTATTAGTACATATTTTATCAATAAACAATGTCTAAAACTATAAATGCAATGCAATTAATACATTTTACCGGTAAATAAATCACTAAAAACAATTATTTAAAGTGAAAACATCGCAAAGGTAAATATAATTAGTACAAGACATTTGAGAATTTAAAAGAAGTTTTGAGATCAATAAAATATCAATCAAGTCGATAAAAATATTCTTTTTCTGTAATAAACATTTGAGATGTAAATTTGGTGGCAACACATGTTTCTTGCAACCTTAAATTCATAACAACCTTAAATTCTACGTGTGTAATATACATGAACAAATTATAAAATTTTAAAGGGTTAAAATTGAAAATTGTCATTTAAAGGGTTAAAAATTATATTTTTTATTTTTAAAACTGTTTGTTGATGTAACATATAAAAAAAATCATATTAGCATGAACTATGCGTGGATTGACATGTCATTATCATAAAACTTTAAAATTTTAGTCATTATTTTTATTTAAAATGATTTAATTTTTTTTGAAATATTGATGATCAAATATTACTAAAAAGATTAAGAGTCTAATAAAAAATTAAATAAATCTTAAGGATTGAATTTATTATCATGTTGTGTTTAAACAAGATGTCCCAGTAGAAAAAGTTATAGGGGCGACCCTCCCAACTCAATTGCTCTATTCACAACGTCAGGATTCGAACCCCTGACCTAAGAAGAGGAAATTTTCCTATTGGTATGGAACCTAGAACGTACAAAAGGAAAGGAAATGTCAACATGAGGCTTTAACCACTTGCTCCAACATTTGTTCACAACTCAAACATCTTTGGACATTAGATGTTGAAGCATTTAAACATGGTAGACATTGTATGGGTTTTACCAATATGCCAATTTTTTTTTGGATAAATGTGTTTTATTATTCAAGTAACAGTTAGGTGCTACGAAGAACATTACAATTAGTGTGTTCATGTTTGAATTCTTCAATCTATACTCAACTATACATTAACCCTATCAGTAGTGTCTAGATCTTTTATATGTATACGAAATCAAACTATATCTTTTATGCACCTAACAATATCATCTATAACCGAATGACACCCCTAAATTGTAATACCTATAACGTATAATCGCAATACGAATATACATTACAGATGCTACTAAACATGTACTGAAAACTGGCTTAAAATTTTTTTATAGCACTTTTCAAAATTTTCACCTAAAAACATTTCTAGACAACCGTAGCTAGTTTTAACCCCGAATTGGTTTACAAGTATAAAATTAAGTCATTTGAAAGAAAATTTATTCAGGGTGAAAACGTCGCTCGCTGCCTAAATCCTTTCGTGTTCATAAAAAATTTATGTGTTAAGGTTTAAACATTGAGTCAAACTATTTTACTTTTATCGTACTAATAACATTAATTCAATTTAATACTTCATAATTTCTTATGCTTTTATATTGTAAATTTTATACTTTTAAAACTTGCGAAAAAGTTCTTTGAAAATATAATTACATGCCCACTAGTACTTGACTATTTTAAAGATGTATGTACTTTCACTTACCGATAACTTGACTTCCAAACGAGTGGCTCCTCCTCGCTAAGTCTGATATGAAGAACCTACGTGTGAATAAAACACACGTTAAGTACGAACTTAGTGAGGCAATTAAACTTATTTATTTACACATGAAGTGATGATATATAATACTTTCTATAAGAGTGCATTTCATATTTCTCTACGACAAGGCATGTATATCACAATGTATATGTATCGTGTATCATAGCTATCATATAAATCATATTATCATTGCATAATATATTTTCTATCATAGACATACTTTCATCATGTAATCATTTACATAACATGTGTTCTATCATATAGCATGTAATATTTCTATCATGTATCATATAGATTGTGTATCATCAATATCATATAAATCTTGTTTCATACTATCATATAAATCATGCATCATCTCTAACATGTAAATCATGTGTCATATTGACATATGAGTCATGTATTATCTTTGTTATGTAATTATGTAACATCTATATCACGTAGATCATATATCACTTCTATCATATAAATCATGTATTATCATGCAGTCATTTGCATGCTCGTGATCTACCATGTAATCATCTTGTTATTATTATCATCGTGTCTGGCTAGAGGCCCATGGAAACCCCGTAGCCTATTTGCACTATAGTGCTTTGTGGAGTATGTACTTATGAGGACGATCTTTGCTCCTCATATAAGACGCTCTTTGCTCCTTAAATTAAAAACACCTCGTTAGTGCCATTTGCACTATGAGCTTGGATCCCCAGGGTGTATCTTGTTTCATTTTAATCTTGTTATTATCCATATTGCATGTATAAACATGCATTACCATTATGCATAATGCATCATCATTTATACTAACAATAATTCGTACCTGGTATTCCATCAAGCTTGCCATGTCAAGCATTGTACCAATCATGTATTATAAAGAAATGCAATGCCAATTTCAATGTAATGCAAACATTTAGAAATGCACTCACCTGGGCCATTTATTAATATGTCTCACTAAGCTTTATTGATCATTTCCTTATATAGTATCTCGAACCTTCTTTTTGATTCGGATCCAACTTCATTTATCACAAGAATATAAATAAACATTTGTTAGATTCACTTCTAATAATATTTCAATTAAGCTATTTAAGTATTCAACATAAAAAAATTTCCATAAATTTCCTTCCTTCCTTATACTGTCAAATACCTCATTTTGGTCCTTAATAACCATTTCGAACTTCAAATAATTCTTTCAAACTTTCTAATTAATTTTAGATACAGAATATCTAAATTTTCATTTCTGGAAGCTTTGTACTACCTTCAAAGATTTATTTCTATAAAATAATATAAAACTCGAAATCCGATTACGTTTGTTTTGAAAGAAACTAGATTCAACAAGCTTTTCACCCATATAAATTAATAGTCCAGATTCAACTTGTACGATTTATGGCGAATTTTCAAAGTCAATTTCCAGTGCTAATTTGGGAACAGACTAGATGTTGTTTTTCTGACCTTTCGTCACTTAAAAATTTATATCTTTTGACTCGGAACTTGAAATCAGTTTCCGTCTATTGGAGGCAAAACTAGACGAACAAATCTTTATATTGGTATAAAATTTACCTTCTAACCATTTTTGTAGAATTTATGGTGAATTTTCAAACTCACTGCCAAAAAATACAGTTTTACACAGTTTCCATAAATTTATTCAACTTTTTATATTCTCCTTACTTATATTTATCAAATGTTCATTATGGTCCTTAATGACCATTTTGGACATAAAACAATTATTCAGGCTCAATTTGAACAATTTCCAATACTATCTCTTCATTTTGAACTAATATCCTTTTAGTCCCTAAACTTTCCTTTCTTGTTATTCCAATCCTTTTAACTTCCTTTCACTCTTGAATCATCAAATCTATCAAGTATTCATAAATTCAAGACCAATCCTATAACTTTCTTGAATTTCTGAAAAGGTCCCTAAATTTTCAAGAATTGCCTAATGGTCCTCCAATTTCCAAAATTTTTCATTTTGGTCCATAATCATCAATTCATGCTATTTCAAACATAATTCATCATTTCCCATGATAAAATAAATTTTCTAATAATTTCCCCTAATTTTCAATAATTTTCGAAATAATCACCAAAAATTCCAACTTGGGAAATTATTCAATCTAGCATCAAAATCAACCTCCTAACTTCATAATTCATTCAATTTCATCCTTAATTTAACATCACAATCAAAATCCCTAAATTATAGGGTTAGGGTTTATAACTTAAACATGCAATTTATCCAAAATTCACACTTGATTCCATGTTTACAACATCAATTCTACCATAAACAACCTTAATTCCATCAAATAAAATCAAAAGCATAATCTTTCTCAATCAAGATCATAACTCATACTCATCTATTTCAAATAAAAATACCATCAAAATGTAAAGAATCAAGCATATACCACTTTACCTCAATTAATTTTGCTTGAAATCTAACTTTGATCCTTGAATTTTGATCTTGAAATTTTGAAAACACTAGCCCCTTTTATTTTTGGGTTTTTCGAACAGACAAGGAGATGAAAACATTGTGTTTTCATCTTTCTTTAAAATAAATACACATGTTAAAGGTTAAATGAATATTTAATTAATTAAAATAGTGAAATTACCATTTTGCCCTTTTTATCTAATTGCCAAGATTTAATCTTATCAAAATCAATGGCCAAGATCTCATCCATGTGTATTTTGACCTTTCAAAATTACCCTCAATGTTTCAAAATATTTCAAAAATGCCATCCATGGCAAGTGTCCAATTTGCCCTCCAACCAGTCTTTAATTACATCAAAACTTGAAAATTGCCACTCCATTAAAATTGAACCAAATTGGTTACAGTTCAACCGACCATGCCCCAAAATATCTTATATTTTTTATGGCATTTATTCAATCCAAATATTTGATTTTCACTCAATACGATTTCCAAATTTTCTTCCTTTAAACTTCAAAGCTTTACAGCCATTAATATAAGCTTCGTACGAAAAATCCGAGTAACACGAATGTGTCACTCTTGGAGGTGAATTATTCATTTATGTGGTTAACTTACATAACTTTTGGAAATTACACTTTGGTCCCTAAACATTTCCAAACTTTATACTTAGGCAACAAAATTTTCATTTTGGTCACTGAACTTCAATTCCTATTTCAATTTTTACTCAGATTTTTACCAACTTCGAAAGTACCCAATTCAACTCACCATCTATCACATGATACTTTTAAACCTTAAAATTTTCCTTTCACGGAGACTTAGACTGAATTTTCTTAACTCGGTCTATTATTCCGATAATTATTGAAATCTTCATAGCATAAGGTTTCTCGTAGAAATCCTTTATTTGAAAATCATACGAATATTTTCTACTTTTACTGAGTCCAAAATATCGATTAGAAACACTTTTATGGGACCTTCCCGGAGGTCACCCATCTTTGTATTTCCCTAGCCTGAGCACGCTTAACAATTTTATTCGATCCAAAATCGGTAACTTTTTCTGTATCTTAATTCTTAAAACCGATAACAATGTACCTATTTCGATTCAATTCACTCTTATACTGAATAAAATTACTTGTTAGGAAATTTACACTTTAGTCCCCAAACTTTTCCAATGTTTATACTTTAACCCCCTAAACTTTCAAAATTTACGATTTAGTCACCAAGCAAAATTTTGGGATATTACAATTCTCTCCTTCTTAAGAAAATTCGTCCTCGAATTTTTAATGTTTACCTGTTTTAAACAACTTTGGATATTGATCCTTCATTCTCTTTTTAGTTTTCCAAGTGGCTTCTTTACTTTATGATTTCTCTAAAGGACTTTAACCAACATAATTTTCTTATTCCTTAACTCTTTAACTTCGTATACTAAGATTTTCATTGGTTCTTCTTCATAAGTCAAATTTGGTTGTAACTCAATTTCCTCTTGAGTAATGACATGTGAAGGATCCGATCGATACTTCCAAAGTATGGACACATGGAACACGTCATGAATTTTACTCATATCTGGAGGTACCGCTAGTTAGTAAGCCACTGGTCCAACTCTTTTTTTTTTTAAATCTCATATGGCTCAATAAATCTAGGACTAATCTTTCTATTTCAACCAAAACGTAACTCCTTCTTCCAAGGTGAAACCTTTAAAAACACTTTTTCTCCAACTTCATATTCAATATTTTTCCTCTCTTTATCTACATACACCGTTTGTAAATTTATTCCAACTTTGAGATTATTCTGAATAATTTTTACCTTATCTTCCATTTCTTGAATCATATCAACTCCACTTATCTTTGAATCACTTTGTACACTTTAATCTTGTAACTCAAACCTATTAAGTGGTATCTTACACCTTCTTCCATATAAACCTCAAATGGTGTTATTCTGATACTTGCCAAGTAACTATGATTTTTAAACAACTCAGCTAAAAAAGATACTCTTCTCAAGGTCTATAAAACTCCATAATACAAATACTAAACATAACTTCCAAATCTGAATCATATGCTCTGATTGTTCATCTGACTTAATTTTATAGTATTGTACTTCACCAAATTCAGTTTATCTTCTCTTTTCAGGACATTCTTTGCCTAAACCCTTTTAATCTTGTCCAATAAAGCTGACTTAACCCGGAATTCTGTTACTGATAAATCATCTTTTCCCACTGATAATTGAGTATTCATTGCACAAAAATTGAAAATGTTTTTTGACTAAATGTATTAGCTTTTTCAAAATGGTAGTTAATACATATATCATTTCTTTAGAAGTTAACCTATCTTCACTGTTTCAAGTTCAAATCTTTTTGCATCATCAAGTACTTTAAACTCTTATGATCCATATAAATATAACACTTTTCACCATATAAATAATATCACTAGATCTTTAAAGCCAAAATTACAGCCAGTGTCTCTAAATCATATATCGGGTAATTTCTTTCATGGGTCTTAAGCTATCTCAAAATATAAGCTTCTACTCGATCCTCTTGCATTATTACACATCTCAAATCACAATGAGATGCACCACTATACAAAATATATTCTTTTCCATACTGGCTATATTAAAACTGATAATTCTATCAAAACTTTCTTTAACTTGTCAAAACTGTCTTGACATCTTTCAATCCATTCAACTGGGACTTCCTTTCATAATAACTTGTACCCTTTTTGGACTAACTATTATTCCTTCTATTTATATACATGTCCAAGAAATATAACTTTTGTTAACCAAAATTCACACTTGGAGAATTTGACATATATCTGATTGTCTCTCAATACTTGTAGTACTATTCAGATATGATAATCATGATCAACTTTTATCTTTGAATATACCAGAATATCATCCATGATAACTACTACAATTTGGTCCAAATAGGGTTGAAACATTATATTCATCAGTTCCATAAATGCAGCAGTCGCCTTTGTAAATCCAAGTGACTTTACTATAAACTTGTAATATCCATAACGAGTTCTAAACACTATCTTAGGAATATCTTTTTCTTGAACCTTTAACTAATAATAGCCCGATCGAATATCGATCTTTAAAAATACTATAGTAACCTTGAGCTGATCAAATAAATTTTAAATTCTCAATAACAAGTATTTGTTCTTAATAGTTATCTTACTTAACTGTTGATAATATGTACTTAATCGTAATGAACCATTTTTTCTTTTCTTTACGATTAATACCAGAGCACCCTATGATGTTACACTCAGTTGAGTATAACCTCGGATTGACAGTTCTTTGAATCTTTGATGCATGGATCCCTAAACCAAAGTAATCATTTCCTTTTTCCTACAACAATCACTTCATAAACATTCAGTCCTAAAAGTATCAGTCATTTCTTCTTACACTTTGCTTTTGCACCACAAACAGATAACCCCCTATCCCGGGAAATTTCAAATTCATAGAATAAAAGTTCCATCAAATTCGTTGGAAACTCTATCCCTTAGATTATTAACAAACCATTCTTATATACTTCTGCCACCATTGTACTATATTCAGGTAGATTACTGACATTCACATTATTAGAAATATCTTTGTAGATATTTCTTTTATGCCACTATCTTAGCATTAATATGTGTAAATGAGTAGTCCCCAAATCAATTAGAGAAAAAATAGGCTAATTATAAAGCTGAAACATACCTACTATGATATCTATATTATGCCTTTCTTCATTAGTGCAAATGTTGTATACCCAAGCTAGAGTCCTAGACTTTTTATTTGATGCAACTTCAAAAATTCCTTGCATCACTATCCTCGGTTAACCTTCATCACAATCTTATTCTCGAGGTGAAACAATCGTAGATCTTTTAATCTGAGTCGGCTCATTAGCATACTCTTCTAGATATCCATCATACACTACTCACATATGTACCTTTCGATTGTCATTAAATCAGCTGTAAAACAACTTAGCTTATAAAATTTTAACTCGTACCCCTAGACAGTACGAGTATCTTGCTTAAAGTTCAAAAATTGCTACAACATCTCTCTTTTAAATTAATCTCCAATATACTTTACCTTAAACACTTATTGAAAAAATATCTATGTCACCATAGCAACGGATACTGTCTATATGGTGTTCATCCATCAAACTTAAACATATTTCTTTAACAAGGATACAACTCCCTCTAAGTTTTCTGCACCATGAATAATTTTAATCTTTTCCATCATAATCTTGACATTACTTAGCCCTAAATTGATGGCCATTAGGCCGTCTTCACCATAAAATTCAGAACTTCTAACTTTTTAAGCTCTTTAACCTTTTTATACCTTTATCGGAGTTAGAGGTACAACATAATATACCTCAATTACTTATTCAAACTTATTTATACTAGTGAGGAGCCATGTCAAGTTATACAAGTAGTACATCTTTGTCATAACATCCTATGGGCATGTACTTATTAACAAATCATTTCTGACTTAATTTAGCCTCCAAAATCGGCTAAACCTTTGCTCTGATACCAAAAATGTAACACCCATAACGTATACTCGTAATACGAATATACATTACAGATGCTACTAAATATGTACTGAAAACCGGCTTAAAATTTTTTATAGCACTTTTCAAAATTTTCATCTGAAAACATTTCTAGACAATCGTGGCTAGTTTTAACCTCGAATTGGTTTACAAGTATAAAATTAAGTCATTTGAAAGAAAATTTATTCAGGGTGAAAACGTCGCTCGCTGCCTAAATCCTTTCTTGTTCATAAAAATTTTACGTGTTAAGGTTTAAACATCGAGTCAAACCGTTTTACTTTTATCGTACTAATAACATTATTTCAATTTAATACTTCATAATTTCTTATGCTTTTATAATGTAAATTTTATACTTTTAAAACTTGCCAAACAGTTCTTTGAAAATATAATTACATGCCCACTAGTACTTGACTATTCTAAAGATGTACGTACTTTCACTTACCAATAACTTGACTTCCAAACGAGTGGCTCCTCCTCGCTAAGTCTGATATGAAGAACCTACGTGTGAAATAAAACACATGTTAAGTACGAACTTAGTGAGGCAATTAAACTTATTTATTTACACATGAATTGATGATATATAATACTTCCTATAAGAGTGCATTTCATATTTCTCTACGACAAGGCAAGTATATCACAATGTATATGTATCATGTATCATAGCTATCATATAAATCATATTATCATTGCATAATATATTCTCTATCATAGACATACTTTCATCATGTAATCATTTACATAACATGTGTTCTATCATATAGCATGTAACATTTCTATCATGTATTATATAGATCGTGTATCATCAATATCATATAAATCTTGTTTCATACTATCATATAAATCATGCATCATCTCAAACATGTAAATCACGAGTCATATTGACATATGATTCATGTATTATCTTTTCCATGTAACATGTAACTATGTAACATCTGTATCACATATATCATATATCACTTCTATCATATAAATCATGTATCATCATGCAGTCATTTGCATGCTCGTGATCTACCATGTAATCATCTTGTTATTATTACCATCGTGTCTGGCTAGAGGCCAATGGAAACCCCGTAGCCTATCTGCACCGTAGTGCTTTGTGGAGTACGTACTCAGGAGGACGATATTTGCTCCTCATATAAGGACGCTCTTTGCTCCTTATATTAAAAACACCTCATTAGTGCCATTTGCACTATGGGCTTGGATCCCCATGGTGTATCTTGTTTCATTTTAATCTTGTTATTATCCATATTCCATGTATAAAGATGCATTACCATTATGCATAATGCATCATCATTTATAAAAACAATAATTCGTATCTGGTATTCCATCAAGCTTGTCATGTCGAGCATTATATCATATCATGTATTATAAAGAAATGCAATGCCAATTTCAATGTAATGCAAACATTTAGAAATGCACCCACCTAGGCCATTTATTAATATGCCTCACTAAGCTTTATTGATCCTTTCCTTATTTAGTATCTTGAACCTTCTTTTTGATTCAAATCCAACTTCATTTATCACATTAATATAAATAAACATTTGTTAGATTCACTTCTAACAATTTTCAATTAAGCTATTTAAGTATTCAACATAAAAAAATTTCCATAAATTTCCTTCATTCCTTATACTGTCAAATACCTCATTTTGGTCCTTAATAACCATTTCGAACTTCAAATAATTCTTTCAAACTTTCTAATTAATTTTAGATACAGAATATCTAAATTTTCATTTCTGCCAGCTTTGTACTACCTTCAAAGATTTATTTCTATTATATAATTTAAAACACGAAATCCAATTCCGTTTGTCTTGAAAGAAACTAGATTCAAAAATCTTTTCACCCATATAAATTAATATTATAGATTCAACTTGTACGATTTATGGCGAATTTTCAAAGTCAATTTCCAGTGCTAATTTCGGAATAGACTGGATGTTGTTTTTCTGACCTTTAGTCACTTAAAAATTTATATCTTTTGACTCGGAACTCGAAATCAATTTCCGTCTATTGGAGGAAAAACTAGATGAATAAATCTTTACATCGGTATAAAATTTACCTTCTAACCATTTTTTTAGAATTTATGGTGAATTTTCAAACTCACTGCAAAAAATCCAGTTTTACACAGTTTCCATAAATTTCTTCAACATTTTATATTCTCCTTACTTATATTTATCAAATGTTCATTATGGTCCTTAATGACCATTTTGGACATAAAACAAGTGTTCAAGCTCAATTTGAACAATTTCCAATACTATCTCTTCATTTTGGACTAATATCCTTTTAGTCCCTAAACTTTCCTTTCTTGTTGTTTCAATCCTTTTAACTTCCTTTCACTCTTGAATCATAAAATCTATCAAGTATTCATAAATTCAAGACCAATCCTATAACTTTCTTGAATTTTCGAAAAGGTCCCTAAATTTTCAAGAATTGCCGAATGGTCCTCCAATTTTCAAAATTTTTCATTTTGGTCCATAATCATCAATTCATGCTATTTCAAACATAATTCATCATTTACCATGCTAAAATAAATTTTCCAATAATTTCCCCTAATTTTCAATATTTTTCGAAACACTCACCAAAAATTCTAACTTGGGAAATTATTCAATCTAGCATCAAAATCAACCTCCTAACTTCATAATTCGTTCAATTTAATCCTTAATTTAACATCACAATCAAAATCCTTAAATTCTAGGGTTAGGGTTTATAACTTAAACATGGAATTTATCCAAAATTCACACTTGATTCCATGTTTACAACATCAATTCTACCATAAACAACCTTAATTCCATCAAATAACATCAAAAGCATAATCTTTCTCAATCAAGATCATAACTCATACTCATCTATTTCAAATAAAAATACCATCAAAATGTAGAGAATCAAGCATAGATCACTTTACCTTAATTAATTTTGCTTGAAATCTAACTTTGATCCTTGAATTTTGATCTTGAAAATTTGAAAACCCTAGCCCCTTTTATTTTTGGGTTTTTCGAACAGCCAAGGAGATGAAAACATTGTGTTTTCATCTTTCTTTAAAATAAATACACATGTTAAAGGTTAAATGAATTTTTAATTCATTTAAATAGTGAAATTACCATTTTGCCCTTTTTATCTAATGGCCAAGATTTAATCTTATTAAAATCAATGACCAAGATCTCATCCATGTGTATTTTGACCTTTTGAAATTGCCCTCAATGTTTCAAAATATTTCAAAAATGTCATCCATGGCAAGTGTCCAATTTGCCCTCCAACTAGTCTTTAATTACATCAAAAACTTGAAAATTGCCACTCCATTAAAATTGAACCAAATTGGTTCCAATCCAACCGGCCATGCCCTAAAATATCTTATATTTTTATTTATGGCATTTATTCAATCCAAATATTCGATTTTCACTCAATACGATTTCCAAATTTTCTTCCTTTGAACTTTAAAGCTTTACAGCCATTAATATAAGCTCCGAACGAAAAATCCGAGTAACACGAAAGTTTCACTCTTGGAGGTGAATTATTCATTTATGGGATTAACTTACATAACTTTTGGAAATTACACTTTGGTCCCTGAACTTTTCCAAAGTTTATAGTTTGGCCACAAAACTTTTAGAATTTTCATTTTGGTCACTAAACTTCAATTCCTATTTCAATTTTGCTCATATTTTTATCAACTTTGAAAGTACCCAATTCAACTCACCATCTATCACATGATACTTTTAAACCTTAAAAATTCCCTTTCATGAAGACTTAGACTGATTTTTCGTAACTCAGTCTATTATTCCGATAATTATTGAAAATATTCATAGCATAAGGTTTCTCGTAGAAATCATTTATTTGAAAACCATACAAATATTTTCTAATTTTACTGAGTCCAAAATATCGATTAGAAACACTTTTATGGGACCTTCCCAGAGGTCACACATCTTTGTATTTCCTTAGCCTGAGCACGATTAACAATTTCATTCGATCCAAAATCGGTACCTTTTTCACATCTTAATTCTTAAAACCGATATCAAGGTACCTACTTCGATCCAATTCACTCTTATACTGAATAAAATTACTTGTTGGGAAATTTACACTTTAATCCCCAAACTTTTCCAATGTTTATACTTTAAACCCCTAAACTTTCAAAATTTACGATTTAGTCACTAACAAAAAATTTGGGATATTACATAAACTACCTATAATTTCACTCCTCCCATATATAATAAATGTATACACTCTAAGTCTTCTTGAGGATGAGGACAATGAGGGGCTTCCCCTTCAAATCCTCCAATGCCCATATGATCTCATCTTCTCGGCCTGTGACCTATTTGTAGAGCCTGCAATCTTGTAAGATCTTACTCTAAACACAACCAGAAAATGGACATCCAAAAAATAAATGACTTCTCGATTCTAAGTCATTGTCACAAAGTCTGCAAGCAACGTCCGTAGTAATCCTATAACACCCTGATCCCAATCTGGATCTGAAGTACTATATTCGGGTCACCCAAAATCCGACCCAAAAGTTTTCATTTAAAAACCATAGATTTAGCCTTTATTCAAAACATTTTACCATCCATTACTTAATATAATGAAATAAACAACATAAATTAATTTACAAAATAGAAGCTCCAAGTTTATACATTGTATATCAAAATAGTATTTCATAATAAAGTTGTAGACTCGACCATGTAAGGTCCTACGAATACCCAGCCCATTAAATACAAGTATTGTACTCTAGTATACACCGCTTGTTGGAATTTCATACTGATAATGCTCATCGATCTCGGGATCTAACATTCAACCTACACACAGAAACAACGATTCTGGGCACTAAGCTTACAAAGCTCAATGGTACACATCTACTATAATATACTTCAAGTTAATCATAAACATATGCATACAAGATGGCGCGAGCAATAAGGTAAGAATAATAAACACGTGGCGCTACCACTAGTCGCCCAAACACATGCTCAAAAATCATAGAAGTCTATCTGCGTGGCACACAAGGCCCAACCATGCTCGATGTCTCAACATACCATCAAGGCAAACATACGAGATGTCATTGGAACTCATCAAGCAATACAACCATATAGAAACCTTGAGTGAGGCCTGAGGACACACAGCATCGGGAACATACACACAGAGTGAGACTTAGGGACACACAGCTTCGGGATCATACACTCTATAGTCAGAATCCACCCTCGATTATCTTCGAATGAGTCCCGGGGACACGAAGCATCGGGATCATACATCTGGCATCACTTTGGATGAGGCTCGGGGACACAAAGCATCGGGATCATACATCCGGCATCACTTTGGATGAGGCTCAGGGATACGAAGCATCGGGATCATACATCAGTATCTCAAACCATGGTATTACAACACTCTTTCTCTGGGTATCCGGATCCTAACAATCAAAGACTCTACCAAACAATACCTACACGACATACAAGCAACACGATCCCAAGGATCCCCTATTGTTGTTAAACGTCAACACATCATTTATTTTACATTACCGAGTTGTTAACTCATTATGGAGGAGTACATAATAATTCTCATTAACTATCCTTATTAATCCACATCATCACCTTAATTTAGGCATTAATCTGGTTATTTATTTTACTCGCCAATTTACATTTCTTAATTAGCATCAATAGTTATTCTGCTTATCAGGTACCAGTACTCGAATACGAGTATCGGTACGGTATCCTTGGGTACCGGTACTCACATACGTACCAATACAGACATTGTTTACTGGAAATCTTAAATTTCCCATGTATCGGTATGGGTCGACCCATACCGATACGACATCAAATTACGTACCAGTACATTCTAAGCTCGTACTGATACCCCACTCACGATTTCTACCATATTAGCGAATTGTGGTATTTATTGGACTTTAATTGATCCCTAAAGCTTATTGGAAATCTAAGCCTCTAAAGTAACAAATTAAATCTAGGTGTTTAAAGTCCCCTAAAATGCTACATATATTTGAAAGTATGTATTACTTAACAATTAGAAATTAATTAAATAACTAAATTAAAAATAGGACTAAATTAAATAAATTTAAACTTTAAAACAAAAGGAAATGACGAAATTGAATTTTTATTAAACTTTGAGAGTCCAATTACAAAGACCTGAATTTTAGGGCGCATACCCAAAGGTCCGACCAGGATCCAAGGTCGCGGATCCCCTTTGACCCGGCACCATAAAATAACCAGAGATTTTTAAAAGTGAAGTTCGTAAGTCGATTACGTGTGGGGAATGATTAGCGGCCCACAAACGCCCAAAATCGGTACCTTTCATGTTGCATTTTGAAATTTTAGGATAATAATTTGAATTTAATTTGAACATTAATTATTAATTGAGTTTATACTTAAAATGAAAATATTACTTTTATAATGAGATATATTTTTATTTCGAATATAAAATTGGAAACACCCCTATACGCTCAGGGCATCACCTTTTATATTCCAAAAATATATTCTACTTATAAAAGTTTTTAATGCATGTATTAATTATTGAATGGTTCATTTTAAGACATAACTTAAAAAAACACTAACTTAATTCATGAGTTATTTATCTATGAATATTATTTAATTTTAGGATAATAATTTGAATTTAATTTGAACATTAATTATTAATTGACTTTATACTTAAAATGAAAATATTCCTTTTATAATGAGATATATTTTTATTTCGAATATAAAATTGGAAACACCCTATACACTCATGGCATCGCCTTTTATATTCCAAAAATATATTCCACTTATAAAAGTTTTTAATGAGTGTATAAATTATTGAATGGTTTGCAATCATAAACGTAAACTAAACACATAATTAGATATTTTTCAATAATCAGTGACATAAGAAACTAACAACTTTAGATCATACAAGGACAATGCAACGGAAATGTTTAAAACCCAATCAAAAAACTCGAACAAAATATAGATACGAACAAATCTGACTACATCGGTAAACGAATCACAAAAAGGGATCAATCTACTGAAAGATCACCGACAACTGCAAATCAGAGCCGAGCGTCATGAGAAAACACCATCTTGATCAGTCGAGGCTATGTCATATTCAACCCTTAAAAAAAGAAATGACCAAAAGACTGCCAATAAATACAAAAAAACGCGTCAAAAGACAGAAAGATGTGTCATAAGGTAGAGAAAAATATGCTACAAAGGAAGAGAAAAGCGTGCCAATAAACACAAAAGACTGCCAATAAACACAAAAAAAAACGCGCCAAAAGACAAAAAGATGTGTCATAAGGTAGAGAAAAATATGCTACAAAGGAAGAGAAAAGCGTGCCACAAAGGCAGAGTTATTCTTAATAAAAACTAGATAACAAAAAACGATATGATATAATAAAAACTAACAAAGAAAAAAATTACAAACAATCAACAATCAATATTAAAATTAGCGCCGCCGTCGGTGGCCAAACGAGATGAAAAATCAAAGTTGATGTTAGATAGATAGAAAAAGGTCTATTTTCAATTAGCCAAAAAATTGGCATCATTAGGTTAACTTTATTTATGAGTTTGTGTCTATTACTCTTTTTTTTTGGTTAGGTAGGATTGACCGTTGAGACGATATGGAAAACAAATAAATCCTTTCAAAATAAATAAAGAAAGAAAAATAAAACGCAAAGTTTACTTAAACACTTTTTATCAAATATAATATTTGAATTTTTTTACCTCCTTAATATGGTTTCAATATAATAATATCGGTTTATTTTTAAGTTTTTAATAAAACGCACGCACATCTTATTAATAAAATTGTTCAAATTCTAATCTACTACGAATGAACATTAAAATTTTTTCCACTTAAATTACTTATTGGATTAAGTATTTGACCAATTCTAAATGTAAACTAAGGTAATTAATCAAAAAAGATTATCTGTACATATAGACTTGTGGCTAGAAAACGGCATCTCCATAACCCGTTCATTGTAGAATGTTAGAACCAGCTGTTTGAATAAGGTATTATATTCTGATTCATAGTTACTTGGAAATCAAATTATATAATGTGAAAGTTTCTTTGATCTGTTCCATCATTATTTCTATATTACAAAAAATATAAATCGTGTCATAAATCCTGAACAATAAGATCACTAATTAAACATCACCAACTCCTTCGATGTGATGAAAAAAATAAACTAAAAAGGAATTTTTTTAAAAATATTATATGGTTTTGATGAGTTGTTGACCTAATCAAACTGTATACAAACTGCCTCATTTCGTGACGTATCCAAAAAAGCAAAGGGCATTAAAGCAACGTTGCTATAATCATAATTAATTAAGGCTTTCTCTTATCTATGCCCTAGGTGTATTTAATATCATTAATTAAGTAGAAGATTCTATTATTGCATTTAATATAAAGTATTTAATAAGAATCTCATTTAAGCGGATTATTTGATTATTTAATCTTTAAAACTCCAAACCTCAAAACCCTAAACTCTAAACAGAAACCATAAACAGAAACCCCAAACTCTAAAACCATAACCCAAAACACTAAACTCTAAACCCTAAATAAAAAACCCAAACCATAAACAAAAACTATAAACTCTAAACCCTGAACAAAAACTCTAAATCCTAAACACTTAAACAACTCAATGTGGGAATTAATACTATTAAATGAATTAAACAATAAAAAAATCATCTTAAATTAGATTCTTATTTATTTAACTAAATAACAATTTGTTTATTTCACATTTCTATTAACATTTCGAAACCACCTTAATCCTATCTCCTACAAACACCAATGTTCGATTTAGAGTTACATGAGGAATAAATCACCTTCAATCACTGAAACTTGAAATCACTAGATGAGTTCCTTAATTCAGCGTTTATAACTTAGCTACTTTGTAGCTTGAATCACTTAATTTTGTTTAATATTTATATATAATTAATTTTCATCCAGAATTTTATAAGTAATTATTGATGGTTTAGGGTTAGAGAGGAGAGAGCGAGTCTCCTTTAGGCCGGTAGTGTTGGACATAGTCTCCGTGAATCGATCGATTAAGCGGTGTTTGGCTTCTTCATCCACTGTTTTCGGCTGTTTCTAATTGTAATTTAACTGCAAATATAGAGTATTACCAGGTAAATTATAGTGACTGTTTCCGTAGTTACCAGAAGGAAATGAATTTTAAATTTTTTAATTTTAAAATTAGTAAAATAAAACCTCAATTTTCTTATTCTTTTAGAGTTTAATTGCTTTTTTTTAAGAAAATGTATGATTTTATTATAGAAATTGTATATAATATGACACCGGCGTGAGCCACGTTAAAATTTTTTTTATAAACTTAATAGAAGAAAAAAGAGTGTACCATGCTGAATATCAATAACAATAGCAGTAATTACAATCCGTTCAAACAAAAAAAATATGCACAAGCCATCACCACTCACGCCGCAAGACTACAAACTACCCAGCAAGAACCAAACCCTCACCTAAAGCCAATACCACCAGAATAAAATCAAAATCAAAAACACAAACTACAACTACACTCCCAACCCAAGCCAAATCAGCAACTCCAAACATACTATACCATAAATCAAAATCAAAAGGAACAAAGGACAACGTAAATCACATGAGAACGTGAAACATGCGAGCCGACACATAACCAAAAATTGCCTCTCGATTGATGCCCCTATTTGCAAGGTTATCAGCAACAACATTAGCTTCTCTGGGAATGAACTCAATAGCCCAACTAGATAAACAAGAAAAAATAATTTGTTAATCAAATGGTTATGAATTCATAACCACTTTCTTACTTTGAATTGTAACCATTTAATTAACAAATTTTCTATTCGTCTTTAGTTCCATCCTTTATACCAAACAAAACTATTTACGAACTTTTTTATTAACGTTGAGTGGATAAGTTTCAAATAATAAATTCATTCATAATTTGATATGTCAATTTACGAACTAATTTGATAAAAGAAAGTATCTTTTATTTTAAATTAATAGAAAAAAACGTCATAAACTAATCGGATTATTATATCCGTGTACTTAAATGGCACGTCCTTCACGTGTTTGGTTCCCATACAGAATTTTGGTCAATGGTTTCTCCACCCCTTGTAATTATATAAATTATAAAAACCAATTTGGTTCTTTATACAAAAGAAACATATCAGTCTAGTTCAGGGATAATTCAAAAGAATCAAAACCCATGTGGAAAGAATGGAGATATACAAGTTAAAAATCCTTCCTCTTTATAAGTCTTTTCTTTGGGCCTTTTAGTTGTCGAGAAGTGTAGTGTTGTCAATTTATCAAATCAATTGCCGCTCTTGTTGTATTTTCTCCATTTTTCGGGATAAACTATAACGGATGTCATTTAATTATGGTTAAAGTTATATTTTGTTACCTAATTATTAAAAGTTACACTTAGTAATTATGAGTAAGGTTACACTTGAGTCACTCAATTATTAAAAGTTACACTTTGGTCACTCAATTATGGGTAAGTTACATTGGGTCACCCTTCATATTTGAGTGACCCAAATGTAACCTTACCCATAACTGAGTAATCCAAATGTAACTTTTAATAATTGAATGACCCAAATGTAATTGTACCTATAATTGAGTGACCTCTGTTGTAGTTTACCCTTTTTCTTTCCCCTTTTTAATCTCTTTAGTTAAACTTGTGCTTAAATTAAGGGCTGCATTTAAAGATATATTCTTAAGTCTGAATTGGCAACATCTAAGTCATATCATTATATAATAAATAAATATTTATAAATTGAAATATGAAAATATATGAACTGAATCCACCTAGTAACCTTTGATATATAAATGGGCCGAGATATATCAGATTCGGACTTTTAGAAACCATCAAACGTAAACCGGATATTGGACTTTGGCCATCATAGGCTAAGGTAGATTAGGGAAACAAAGCAAGAATCATAAAAGTAAAAGGCCCAACCAAAACTCTTCTTTAAGATCCAATAATTCATAGTGACTGAGAAAAAGGGTTTCCCTCATAATGTAAATTTCGAGCTTACACCTTAATGGCATACTTCCTCATTGGAAAGTACATCTCGCTCTCTGTTTTCAAAGATTGCTGCATAAAACAAAATGTCAAATTAACCATCCTGGAGTGTTGCCAACATGATTATCGCATAGTACAGAAAATTCAAAATATAGTTTAGGAAAAAGGCCAAAACAGAAATAGACAAGTGCGTACGAAACACAAACAAGCCGACCATTTACAACCCAAAGTCGACAAGCATTAAACATAAACGATTCATACAACATCTTTCCACTTCAACAAGTAGCTAATATTTGAACATTGCCATTACCTATGTGAATATTCTGCTTAGGCTAATTTCATATGTTGCATCAACCTTTTGCTATCTAGATCAGTAGATAAGTCAACCCAAGGACCCTTTGTAGGTTTAATGATTTCATCAGCTAGCTCAAGGTCGCAAAGGAGGTTAACTAGCCAAAACAGATTTTCTTACATCAAGGAGCAGAAATCACCAATGTTCTTCGGATATGAGCAACAATCGCAGACAAGAGGCATCTTTGCATCCGTGCTCTACATGCCCCAAGCATAAACATAATTATGAACAGAAGTCTTCATCGAACACGTCCAAAGGTACATTTCTTATAGCCAAACATAAAAAAGTTGGAAGGTGCATGCTAATTAAGTTCAACATGCTATGGTGATTGGAAAAGTGAAACTACTTGTAGCAATTTAAAGCTGAAAAAGTTAAACATAGTGCCAATCAAGATTAAATTAACAAGCATAGGGAACATCTCAGAATACGAAAGCTTTTAACCTTCATACATACTCAAGCACACAAGATTACTAAAACGAAAGAATCCGGAAATGCCAATAAATTAAACATAAAGGAGCTGTGAAATTACAACAAAGTTGAACAAGTAATGAAATCGGCCCATAGCAAACCTGGTGTTTGGTAAGGCGGCGGCCAATGGCTCTGGTCTTCTTGGGACGGAGATCAAGAGGCAAAAACTTCTTCTTCTTATAGGCTTCCCTCAATGCAGCCTTCTGCTATATCATATACAATAAAGAAACATCCTGTAAAACTTTGTAGTTTTACATTCATTTAGGGTAATTGGATGAGTTAAAATTGAGAATATAAAGGAGAATAGAAGAGTTTCTGTCTGTTCGATTTTCCAAGTCTATTAGCTATTAAGGAGGCATGTATTGTGTTCAGAGCGTCCAAATGGTTGATCTCCCATAAACTAGTTATTGAGTCTGACTGTAATGTGTTGGTCGGTTGGATCAAAAATCCTATATGTGCCCCTTCCCTTTCATAAAAGATGTTCTAGTTTATGCAGGGGCTCTCTATGGTAGGTAACGTAGGTTCAATATTTGAGGAGAGATGGTAACATTGAACTTGATAAATTAGACATCTCACATGTTGTGGGTGGCCTAACCAGCAGTGTTCTTACGAGATCGATACTCTTTCGATTTGTTTATCCTTGACTTCCGAAGTGGCGTTTGACAAGGGATCATACATTGGGATGTTTTCAGCGATTGTGTCAATGCCATGACTGGACGCTGTAATCATGCTCGTGTGAATCAATGTGTGACTTTCATAAAATGTGGCTTTGTCGTAGTTAGGGTTGTAAAAACAGGTAATCGGATGGGTTTCAGGTCGGGCCAAATCGAATACATGTCATTTCAGGTCGATTTGATGTTTCGACTCGATTCGGGTCGGGTGCGGGTCAGTTTCAGGTCGGGTTCATTTCAGGTCGGATTCATTTTAGGTCGAGTCAAAACGGTTCGGGTCCGAATCAGTTAATTGACGGGTTAATTCGGGCTCGGGTAGGCTTCAGGTCGGGTTCACTTCAGGTCGGGTTTATTTCAGGTCGGTTTCATTTCAGGTCTGGTTAATTCGGGTTTCGAATTCGTATTAAGTTTTAGTTTAGTACAAATTGTCGATAGACTTTGGGTTGGGTCATTTCGAGTGAATTATTTAACGCCTTTCACGAACACGAATCATATTAAAAATAAATAATAGGCACTAGAATGAACAAAAATATCATCGTTATTTAAAATATTAGAGTAAATTATAAAAATTAGAAATAAATAAAGGTCAATTTCGGTGAAAAATAAATTTTAGGGACTAACATGAACAAAAATATTATTATATTAAAAAATTGGACTAAATTACAAAAAATATAAAATAAATATTAGACTAAAACTTAAAAGTGAATACTAGGACTAAAATGCAACATTTAAAACACAGCAGGACTTAAAATGTAATTAATCTCTAACCTAAATAAATTTTGTCCTTTCCCTTTTTTTTCAATTATCTATTTGCTTTTTTCAATTAAAGTGAAAGGCGGGACTTGGGAGGGAAAGAAGTCTGTTTTTTAGGTTAGGAAAAATTATTTTTTAGCACTTTTAACTTTAGATATTTTTCATTTAAGTCCCAAATTTTCAATTTTAGGTTTTAATTTAATTCAATTGAGTTTAAATTTAGATTAATTTAATTGAAATTCCACATTTAGTTTTAGAATTCTTTTAATTATGTCTGTGATTTATGCTTCTATGTTTTAATTTAGCTCAATTAGATCCTGAGTTTAATAAGTTAATTCAATTCGGACATTATTATTATTATTATTATTATTATTATTATTATTATACCATTTTGATTTAATATAATTATACACAAAATTTTGATTTGGATGTAGACATGTAATTATACACATGAAAGTTGAAATTTTAATTTAGTTTAATTGTACACACGAGGCTTTGATTTCAAATTCAAAGGCATAAATTAGCAAGTTGAATCGAAATTAATCTCATAAATCAATATTTGGTTTTTATCAAATTAACAAAAAGTTTTCAACCTTACAATCACTAATAATTAAAGTACAAGCCTAATCCCCGAATCCCTAAACTAATCTCATAACCCCAATTCCAAACACTCAACTTCAAACATATATTGTTTATACCGCTAAACCCCCAACCTCAACCCCTAAATCCTTAAACTAATCCCATTGCCCCAAATATTCCACTTAAACCATTTACCCCTAAACCCCAAACTTGAACCTCTAAATCTTACAAGCACTATTTACTAATAATTAGAATGCAAGCCCAATCCCCTAATCCCTAAACTAATCCCATAACCTCAAACAATCAACTTGAAACATATATTATACCTATAAACCCCAAACCTCAACCCTTAAATCTTAAAATCACTAATAATTAAAGTACAAGCCTAATCTCATAATCCCTAAACTAATCATATAACCCCAAACACTCAAATTAACACATTTACCCCTAAACCCCTAAACACCAACCTCAACCCCTAAATCTTACAATCACTAATAATTAAAGTGCAAGCATAATCCCCTAATCCCCAAACTAATCCCATAACCTCAAACACTAATAATTTTAATTAAATACATTATAATTGTCAACGCCATTTTTTGTCCAGGGCGAAATTGATTGGGCCTTCAAAGGCTCGTCATGGATTGGAGTCGACATTGATCGTTCGGAGTTAGGTACGATCGAAAACCTAAATGTCTAGTTTGCATTTGATTTGGAGTCATGGTTGGGTTCGGGAGTCAGTTACGCGCGGGGAAGGTTAAAGCACCCCACGACGCCCAAAATTGGTACCTAAAAGGGTTATATTATCTAAAATGCTACAAAAATGCACGACTCGATTAATAACACTATTATATTAAAAATCAAAGATGATGTAAAATGATACAAAAATTAAATTACATGTTTGAATATTAAATCATGCAAATAAAAACATGGAAGATCAAAATGACAATAAAAGACCACAAACTTTAAGTTAATTTGAAATCAATCATAAATTATGCAAATTTTTAGTCAAATTCAATTTCATGGCCGAATTTAAAAATATTCACAAAGTTTTATATCAATTTATAATTAAGCTCCAAATTTAATGATCAAATTTAACAAATTAAAATTCCATTGAAATAATTAATAAAAAATCCTAAATTAACTATGGTTAAATTAAACTGTGTGTGAATTTTATGGGCTTACTAACTAACTAGTTAACTAAGGACCTAATTAAAAGAACCTAATCCTAAAGGCCAAATAAAAATGATAAACTATTCTGGGACGTAATTGAACTAAACTAAAATTTAAAAGTGAAAATATGACTTAAATGGAAATTATATAAACATGGAAGGGCATAATGAGCGATTTCCCCATTAACCTAAAAAATGTGCGAGAACTTTCCCTCCAATTCACGCTGGTCATTTTCATAACAAAGGATTTAATGCTTTTTTTGATTTTTTGTTAAAAAAATGCCATGTGGCATTTCATTAAAGGAATTGAAATTCCTTCTTTATTCATTATATGCATATATATATATAATATAGGTTAAAAAATAAAATTTTAGGGACTAACATGGATAAAAATTAACCTAAATTGGGACTCAATTAAATTAAAATAAAACCTAAAAGTGAACATTAAGGGCTTAATTGAAAAACATCTAAACTTGGAAGGGCTAAAAAAAATTGCCCAACCTAAAAATTTGGAGGGAAAAAGCCCTCCTATTGGCTTAGCTTAGGGGAAATTGCAGTGTTGGTCCATCTAACATTAAAATGTTTCCATTTAAGTCACAAAATTTTACTTGTAAGTTTTAATTTAATTCAATCGAGTCACATTGTTTTCATTTAAATCATTGAATATAATTTAATGTATAATCTAATAATTTAAATTAATAATTACTATATATATATATAAATTTTAAGTTAAATTATATTTAACTTGTTAATTAATTATTACATTAAAATAATAAAATAAACTTATTGATTTTTAAAATCACTTATTTCTGATGATTACATTAAAATAGAAATTTTACTAATTCCCTCCAAAATTTTGGGTGGCTTTTATCTCTCCAAAATTTTTAGACTAAAAGTAAATTAATCCCTAACCTAAAAAATGAGTGGCTTATTTCCCTCCAAAAATTTGTCTTTTTTCCCTATTTTTTACCAATTGTCCTTTCTTTTTCTACCAATTGTTTTAGTTTAATTCAATTGAGTCCCAACTTAGATTAATTTAATTGAAATTCCACATTTAGTTTTAGAATTCTTTTAATTATGTTCATGATTTATGCTTCTAGATTTTAGTTTAGCTCAATTAGATTCTAAGTTTAATAAGTTAATTCAATTCATACATTATTATTATTATTATTATTATTATATAATACACTTTGATTAAATATAATTATACACAAAATTTTGATATGGATGTAAACATGCAATTGTACACATGATAACATCAACATGAAAGTTAAAACTTTAATTTAGTTCAAACTTGACAAAGTAATTTATATTGAATGAGTTACTAAGCATATTGAATTATTACTAAGCATTGAATTATTTAATAAAATTTCAAACTTAGTAGTGTCAAATGAAAATCTAAATTCAATCTTTCCTTTTTTTCATATTTTTAATCGATTATATATGTATATATAACAAAAAGATTATTTAACACTTTAAATTGATTTTAAAAAATATCAGTTTACATTTACCAACACTTAATAGTTTACATTTATCATCACTTTCAATTCATCAAATCATAGGCTTCCTCAATTACATCTTAGGTAAATCAAGCCAGGTCAATATTAGTTCAGGTCAACAACAGGTCGGGTTCAAAACAAGTCGGGCCAATTAACAGGTCGGGTAAAATCGGATCTTGGGTCGATTCAGTCAGGTAATATCGGTTATCTTCCAGGTTAGTCTCGGGTTCGGGTTTGTTTCAGTCGGGTGCAGGTCGGGTTTCGGGTCTACAGTAACAGGTTCAATTCGGGTTCGGGTCATTCTCGGTCGGATGTAGGTTGGGTTCAGTTACTACAGTAACAGGTCCAACTCGGGTTCAAGTCAACAACAGTCGGTTACAGATCGGTTTTGAGTCATCACATCCTCGGGTCAAACCAGGTTCTGACTCGAGTAGATTTCAGTCGGATTTTCAGGTCCGGTCAGCTTTTTACATCCCTAGTCGTAATTTACTTGGAGTGGTCCTGGGTGAATTTAGTGTTATTGTTCTTGTGTTTTAATGTCTTAGGGTTGGGTGTTAATGACTGCATCGTGTAACTTTTGATCTAGCTTGGGCACTCTTTTTCTCATTCCTATGTCGCGGGTCTTGTTTTGTCTCGACTCGGATATGAAGGGGTATTTTAATGAGGCTATTTCCTATTCAAAAAAAAATTATTAATTTACACTCATCCAATGATCATAAATTAGTGTAAAACTATTTAGATTTTACATAATGTAACTGGATCATAATCTTTAAAGGAGCTATTAGAATGTGATTTATGAGACCGAAGAGACTTGTCGAATTGCTAGTGCAACGCCATTTGAAGATTCCTAATGGCAAAAATGTCCTCTTAGGGCAGGAAGCAACATATATTTGTTCGAACTTCATCCAACGACCGACGGGGAGATCGAAGAGGAAAAAATCAAAGCATTCAACATTAGATTGGTGGAGTTTAAAGTGTTTTTCGTTTAAACAAACATTGAATTCACGTTCAGTAGGACGAAAAGAGTTCATTGGAAAATTTTGGGACTCATTGACTATTGGTGAAGGCGGCCATCGGTGATCGAAATCTAAGTTGGTTCAAGTAGAGGGAGAGAAAAGGAGAGGAAGAAAAGAAAAGAAAAAATGATTCTTTTTAGCTTTTATAGGAATCCAAAATAATATCGTTTTGTTAGCTTTTGTAGGGATCTAAAATAACAGTCGTTTTGGTGCGTTATCAAATTGTCTGCTATGTCATCGTACATTTTGTAATTTAAAGGTTGAGTGACCAAAATAGAAACAATTCTAAAGTTACTGATTAAATTAAAAGAATTAAACTTCAGTGATCAAAATAAAAGTGAAAAAAGGTGAATGTTAAAAAGTAATTTACACTATATAAGCTTAGGCTTTGTTTTTTGTTGCGGTGGTAAAATCAAGGTTTGGGGCAAACCAAGGTTTTGCAAAAGCTAGAAAAATTAGCTTTTGGCAAACCAAAGTTTGAGAAACTAGTTTGGGGGGGGGGCAAACCAATGTTTTGACACTCAAAAGCTGCATGTTTTTTTGTTGTTTCTGGGTAAACCAAGGTTTCGACACTAAAAAACTGCCTGTTTTTTTGTTGCTTATGGCTTCTCAAACTAGCTTTTCTACCCAAACGCAACAAAAAATAGGACCTTAAAAGGTTTTGGTTTGAATTATAAGGAGACCCACATAAGTGCCACAGTACCATGGATAAGTTTGTGAATCAGGTTTTCTGGTTTCTAACGCATATTTGGACGTGGGATGACAGTAAAAGTTGAATATGTCTATATTTATTACTTACATTCAAATTCAACTACTCGAGAAATATAGGGCAAAGGAGATGGATGATTCCAAAGAAATAAAAAGAAAAATGAAGAATCCGGGTAAGCTTAAAAGCTGGATAAAAATGAACCAGTGCTTCTAGTTTCATTAATTGCTTCTAAAAGAAACATCATCATTTCAAAACCCCCAAAAT
Organism: Hibiscus mutabilis; assembly: GCA_019671005.1. Taxonomy (NCBI): domain Eukaryota; kingdom Viridiplantae; phylum Streptophyta; class Magnoliopsida; order Malvales; family Malvaceae; genus Hibiscus; species Hibiscus mutabilis. The sequence goes on along the minus strand of CM033729.1, from coordinate 5,387,836 downwards.
GATATGGCAATGATGCAAATTACGTTATAGGTGTTCGTGATGAACTCCTCATTTATATAAAATAAGGTCTAGATGTTCCCCACGAAAATGTTTTTTTTTTTTACTATTGGTTTTCGACTCATTAATCGACTAATTCATATCAGATTTTTTAGAGGTCTATTATGGGACGACCCTTTCAGTTCAATTTTCTCCATTCATAACGTCAGAATTCAAATTTATATCTTTGTTTAAAAAATCTAATACCTTATCTCGCTAGACCAATCGATTATTGATACGAAATTTTTTTTTCGATAATCAAGAAACTGTAAGTTGTGGGGCTGATGTTTCATTCATGTGTAAATAAAGCATCCTTTTTCCCATATTATATTTATACATATACTGGATGCCTCCTAGAAATATGCAGATTGCAAAGTCAGCAGAGTAGGAGACGGATATCTGAAGCTGATAAAGTGGTCGACACTAAATGCTCTAATCAATTTGGAATCGATATTGATGGAACTTGGGATTTCAACTCACTGTGTTGTAAAAGGACCAACCAGCCTTCTTCTGATGAGAAAGTGGAAACACCTCACCCATTAATCCTAGCTATAATCATTACAATCAATCTTCATGTTTTTGCACTATATCATTCTTTGATTCAAGAGCTACATAGCCTAACAAATATGTCTATGAATGCTAGCATCTATATCTATGTTGCACTGATACAAAACGGATACGGGGACGGAGATGAAAAATGATAATTTTTAAAATTATAAGGTACATGTACGACAAAAATAAAATGAATTTTAAATTCTAAAAGAATGTAAAAATAAAAGAATAAAAAGTCATGTGACCATAGCATGACACATACTTATATATTTATAGTTGAATCATGTAAGCAAGAGAAAGTCAAAAAAAAAGAGAAAAAATAACATAAAAAAGGAGAAAGAATAGAAGAACAAAAATAGGAAAGAAAAAATACTTGCAGATACATAAATCGTACTTAATATATTCTTGGTACGAAAATATATCGAATAGTAATACGACTTTAGATTGAAGTACATGTACTTCATAATGCTGCGTTCGATGATTTTTAATAACCCAATTGTACATTTTTTCAGTTTCAAAATCCATAGCCCTCCATGAGACTAGTAGTGGTACTAATCATGCCATACAGAGTTTTAATACATTAAAATAGTGTCTAAAGTTAATATCAACTTTAAAGGTCCAGAATTTGATCACATTTCAACACTTTTCTAGTGGGACCTAACTGCTGCTATTTTTTCTTCCATGCCCTCTCTCTCTAATCCACCAACTTTAAAAGAAGATTAATGTGCCTCAACTCTATTCGTTTCAGTTTGCCTTAAAAACTTGTACCTTCTCCAAACAATGGAAAAAATTGATTTCTTCTGTGCTTCTCAAGCTTCAACAGCCACCTGCTCTAGCCTGGACCATCTTTCCATGGTCCGTCGTGGCCATCGGCCAATCGACCGCCAACGTTCTAAGCCTTATGCACCTTGTTCATCAGAATTGCCCATAATTCCAGGGCTGCCTCACCATGAAAAGACTAGAAAGAGCTCTGTTAAGCCAAGCGATGTACGTCGAAAAAGTTCAGCTGATATCCATGATCTAAGGAGTCCCCCTGGTTCCTCCAGATATCTTCTAGGCGATACACCTTTTATCAAATGGTTATCGGACTCCGACCGCTTCTCACCATTGGTTCCGCCTCATCCAGCAAAGCCAAACCGTTTATCGGCCCGGTCTCGTCACCAGGTTAGTCTAACCCTGTCTCCTGTTCTGGTTCCAAAAAGGGGAAAAAAGGAACACTTAAAATCTCTTGATTCTTGCTAGCAGGTAGTGGTTTTGAGGGTTTCAATCCATTGCAAAGGATGTGAAGGGAAAGTAAGAAAACACATCTCAAAAATGGAAGGTGAGTTTTCAACAGATAGAAAAAAGGCTACATTCATTAGTTAATTAAGCATGAAACAAACTCTAAGAAGGTTAGTGATATGCAGGAGTGACATCTTTTAGTATAGATTTGGCCACAAAGAAAGTGACAGTAATTGAAGATGTAACTCCCTCAAGTGTTCTAGCAAGCGTTTCCAGGGTGAAGAATGCACAGCTCTGGCCATCTGCAACAGTAGCAGCAGCAGCAGCAGCTCCATTGCTGATAAAAAATAAAAAAACACTAGGTTTTCTTTCTTTTTTCTTTAAAAGAGTATGAACTATGACATACCAGCAGTTTGTTTGTGTGTTTCCCTTGTCTAGATGCATGCTTAGATACTAATCAAATGTAAGCCTTTTCGTGGACTGTTGTGAGAACATTAGTTTATTTTTAAAAAAATAAGAGACATTTGATAAAGATGATGTATGGTGCTCTTGTGCTTTCTGATGGAATCATCACAAAATATACCCTTTGCCTGAATTTAAAAGTCCTTAGCTTAAGCTGTCATAAAATCTCTAAGATGATATTATCCCCCCAACAGTGGTGGGTGGGGGCTATTCAACAGTGGTGTTCTTGATTACAATGTTAAATCGTTTCCATAATGAAAGGTGATGGAATCTGAAATTTTTGCAGAAGAAAGCTTGCATGATTTGGGATTCAGGATTAGATTAAAAGCCTATTTGCATATTCAGAGACACAGATGAAACAACATAATGTTGGTCCCCCGAGCATGAGGTTGAGTTCCTCGCGTGAACTGGTACTGTAATGATAATTGCGGTGCGGTGGAGATAACTCGAAGAATGTAGGGAGACATGTAGTGGAAGTGTCTGCAGTTGGTGACATCAGACCCTTTTTTTGCCACTTCTTCCTTCTGCGTTTCATCATATCTTGTTCATTTTGATTTTAGATACGATAAACAGTAAACATTTATGATGAAAAGAACCAAAACGATGGAATATTTATCATGAAGTCACAATCATTATCTAAATTCCTGGTCAAAATTTTGGATCGTTAAATAACAAATGTAAAGCACTCATTCCCCATCTTTTCGTTTAGAGATCAAATTTGTGATAATATCTAACATCTATTAAGGGCAACGGGACATGTCGGAGACGGTTTTGAATTTTTATTCATTCTCTAATATTTGCGAGTACGGTTTTGAAGAATCAACATTAAATGTTTTGGTATTTTCGTACTCATATTCATCTTTTACGATCCCCGTAGGTAAAAAATAAACAAAACTTAATACATTAAAACAAATACTCAACTTTGAATCTAAAAAATTACAAACATAAATGATAAATTTTAGTTTTGCCAACAATAAACAAACTATTTCGAAACTTAAAACATGACTAAAATATTAACTATTAAAACATGACATCTTGCACTACTTTTAAAAGAAAATATACAACTAATAATCTACAGTTCCAAATCATGATTCTTTTGTTCTAAAATAAACTAGATTCGATAATATTTCCAACCATATAATTACATCTTCTATTTTTACTCGTACGATTTATGAAGAATTTTTGAAGTCACTGTTATTAATGTTTTTGGAAACAGACTATTGCATTTTTTTCTGACTTTAACTCACTCAAAAATTAATAACTTCTAATATATAACTCGAAATTAAGAACTGTTTGATTTAAACGAATCTAGACTTCCATATGGTTATAGAAATATAAGGTTCTCTTCCTGATTTATCTTGTAGAATTTTGGTAATTTTTTTAAGGCCACTGTTAAAATTATTTTCTAAGAAATCTGTTGCTAGATTTTTATGACATTTTAACACTCAAAATTTTATATCTTTTAAAATACATAGCGAAATCTATCCACGTTTTTTCTAAACAAAACTAGACTGAATCACTGTTACAATGATGCATAGACCACTTTTCAATTATTTGTATAAAATTTATGGAGAATTTTCAAACACACTGCTCTATGATACTCTGTTTCTGGGTAGATTTCACAACTAACAGTCAGCTATACTCAAGTTATGGGAGATTATATTTTGTGGGAAAATGGATAAATTACCCTTATAACCATCTAACTTTGTAAAATATTGTACAATATCGGAGATCCCTACGGATATTTTTTGGGAATTCCCACGGTAATTAGTACGGGTGCGGTTTAGATATAGCAATCTCTATCCCCATCCCAATTTGATGTAGCCGTCGCCGCCCCTCTTGACCAATCATCTGCGCGCGTGGCCACCATGCGCGATGCCAGTGGCCACTTGATCTGCTCCATCATCCACCATCGTCCAAACCTGCAAGAAAAACATAAAAATTTGTATTGTTTTTTATTATTTGTGCATGTACCAATATGGGTATAAAAACCCAAAAAACCAATGTAATAGGCACGGTTTTTGAATGAAAAAAGATGAGGATTTTTGGTTCGAATAAAATAGAAAAAAGGAGGGTTTCGAAATAAAAAATACGTTCTATCTTTTTACTTTATTCGAACACAAAGAACACAATAATATTTTTTTTTTCTTTTCCTATTACGTATAGTATAGTTTGCTTTTATATATATTATTATCTTAACATCATTTATATATGTATATATATATATGGTATAATATTATATCATATGTATATTATTATTATTATATGTATTTCAATGTGAAAATTATTGTTTTTATCTATATATAATACATTAGTATATTTATCACATTATGTATATTATATATCATATTATACTTAGTGTATCATAAACAAGTACATTATTACTATTACTATTATTATCATTATTATTATTTACTATATATTATATGTATATTATTTATATGTATATTATATTATTATACCTATACATATATTTTTATTTATTTTATTTTGAATGTTTTTTTTAAATTCGGTATATATTAAGGGAATATTTTCCATTTTATTTCGAATACCGGCTAGGAAGTGACATCCTGACTCATTCAGGTGTTATCTTCCTCGATTTCGTAAATAAGGAAATGTTCTCCTTATTCCATTCTTTTTTCTTTTGTTTGGGATTAAAATTTAAATTAAAAATCAAATTTTTGTTTTCTTGCAATGACAACACTCAATCAACGCGGTACCAATTTTGGGCGTTGTGGGGGTGCTAATCATTCCCCACGCGTAACCGACTCTCGAACCTAAAATTTTGAATCTCTGGTTACCTTTTTATGGTGCACGGCCTACCAAAGTGGCCGGTGGCGACTCTATCCATTTTTCATATATTCCATCCATTTTCCCATTTTAAAATTTACGGTATTCTGTTGGGAGCGTCATCACGGTCTCCGGGTAACGTCTTCTTTGGTATCGTAAAAACAATCATTTTTTAATAATATTTTTCGTAGAGGGTAAAACCCCTATTATGATAGATAGCGACTCCATTGGAGAGATTTTTTAAGAGAGTCAGGCCAATGTTGATTTTGTGTTGTCTTGTAAGAAATTTAAAAATTCGATTTAATTTAATTTTTATCCCTCGGCATTCATGCATGAGCTTTCTACCCGAGCTCATCAACCCTTAAGTGGGAGAGATTACTTCGTTTCGTGGGGTCTTCACCTCCGTAGTGTTGTAATATGCTATTGGAGTACTGGCCCTTATATTTCGTGGGGTTTTCACCCCCGTATGGTATAAGGGTCGTATTCCCCCGAATCGATGTCCTCGCGACAGTTCGGGTACCCTTTCTTTTAGATCCGAGCCACATATAATGAGCAGTAGGGTCACCCTTTTTAGGCTTTGGTGCCTTTATTTGTTTTATGTACAGTTTTTTCATCTTTTTTACCATTTAATTTATTCATTCGATTATTTTATTTTAGACTGACCTCTCTCTTTTTTTAATCGCATCATGTTAAATTCACTTATTTTTGCATTAATTGCATGACACCATCATTTTAATTTTTGCATTTCATTCGCACAAAGTACTGATTCATGACTGGTTCCCAATTTGAAAAAAAATATCATCGGGAGAAAATCTAGTACCCTAGATATCAATGCAACATTCAAAGTTGCGAACAAATCCCGTGAGTTCGGAAGTTGAGTCGCGGGAACTATTTTTGAATCAGTACCTCCGCATCTAGGGCATACACCTTGCATCTACATACATACATTTACAATTTTAGGACCGGTCTCCGGGATGTCTCGTGCCAGCAATGCCCAATAAGACGAAAGTTGATCGATCCAACACTTTACTGAACCTATGCAAAAGCCCAGTCCATGGGCATTTTTAAGAATGATCATCGCGTATACCATGCCTCTACAAGGCCCCACGTCTAGGGAGCATTTCCAGACGAAGTTCAATGAAAATAATTTTGGGGAAATACACCCAGAAAGATAACTCCACAGAAAGATGATCAAAGCTGAAGAAAATTATGGGCATCTTCGCAATACGAGAACGAAAAGTTAATCCAACCAACAGAGAGTCAGGGGTATCCCTTTGAGGGGCAAAAAAATCATTCACACATCAAGTACATGCATCATACGTTCATACGGGTTATCATGCATTAAACATGCATTAGGCATAAAGTTAGGAACATCCATCATGCATTCATTTTTTGGCTGGAACATATAAATAGGTCCAAGAATGAGACCGAAGAACCTCAGTCACGAGGGCAACAACATTATGATCAACCTTTAGCCCCAAAAAAGGTCGAATATGGAGAAAAGCTCAAACATCCAGCTCAATGGCAAAATTTTAAACATTTACTAATTAATATTCTTCTTCACTTTCAAGCTCTCGTGCTACCGTTGATGGTGCAACGATTAAAGTTTTCTCTGGATCTCGACTCTTCACCAGTGATGTAGCAGATCAAGTATTTTGTGGGTTATGCCTCCGTCAGTGGTGGTAAACCAACTTAGTTTAGATATTGTCTCTCCATCAATGGTGCAACAGATCAAACCCTATCCAGGTCTCGCTTCTTCATCAGTGTCGTGACTAGACCAAACTTTTTCCTCGGATATTATATCTTTTTGTGTAGTTGTAGCTAAAAAGGGCAAAAAAAGAGAAAAATTCAAAAATTCAAAAAAATCAAAAAAATTAAAAAAAATCAAAAGAAAAATCCCCAAAAAAATCAATCAAAGCTTCATCGTCCGATCTGGTTCCTCCGTTGATGGCGTAACAAGGTCCAAATTGCAGACACTCAATCCTGGCTCTTGCGTTGATGGAGAGGTCAGGTACAAGTTGCAGTTGTTCGGTCCAGCCACTTGCGTTGATTGAGTGGTTGTGTCCAAGCTGTTTTTATCCGGTCTTGTTCCTCTATTGATGGCGTAACAAGGTCCGAACTACAGATATCCAATCTCACCTCATGCGTTGATGAAGAGGTTGAGTCCAAGTTGCAGCTGTTCGATCCGCCCCTTGCGTTGATGGAGTGGTGGGTATAAGTTGCTTTCATCCGGTCTTGTTCCTCCGTTGATGGCGTAACAAGGTCCAAAATGCAGACGTCAAATCTTGCCTCTTGCGTTGATGGAGAGGTTAGGTATAAATCATAGTTGTCTAGTCTAACCTCTTGCATTGATGGAGTGGTTTGTGTCCAATCTGTTTTTATCCGGTCTTGTTCCTCCTTTGATGGCGTAACAAGGTTCAAATTACAGATATCCAATCTCACATCTTGCATTGATGGAGAGGTTGAGTCCAAGTTATCATATCTTGTCCCTCCGTTGATGGTGTGGCTGAGTTCAAGTTGTCGTTCGTTCTTACTTCGTCTTTGAGGTCGTAGTAAGGTCCAAGTTGTTATTCAATTATATTTCTCCGTTGATGGTGCAGTAGAATCCAAGTTACTGAAATCCAATTTTGTTATTTCGTTAATGGAATGACTGAACAAATATGCCAAATTTTGATCTTGCCTCTTCGTCGGTGTTGCAGCTGGATCAAAACTTTCGCCTTTAGACCGTGCCTCTTCGTTGGTGTTGTAACTCGGTCGAATCCTGGTCTTGCCTCCTTGTCGGTGTTGTAGCTGGACCAAATTTACTGACTTTTGATCATGCCTCTTCGTCGGTGTTGTAGCTGGATCAACCCTACTCAGACCCTGCCTCTTCGTCGGTGCTGTAGTTGGGTCAAACCTTTACTGACTTCAGGTCTTGCCTCTTCATCGGTGTTGTAGCTAAACCAAATTTACTAACTTCCGATCCTACCTCTTCGTCCGTGTTGTAGCTTGATCAACCCTATTGACTTCAGACATTGCTTCTTCGTCAGGTGTCATAGCTTGGTCGAACCATACCTTTCTTCGGTCCTGCCACTTCTTCAAATGTTGTAGCTGGGCCAAATTTACACTTTTAGATCTTGTCTCTTCGTTAGAGTTGTAGCTGGATCAAACATCAGAACCTCCATCTTTCGATCCTGTCTTTTCGTCAGTGTTGCAGCTAGATTAAACTATTTTGACAAGTCTGACAGAAATGTTGGCACAACGTGCTTAAACACAGTAAAGTTTAAGACAATGGATAATTCAAATATCCATCGAAAATCTATTTTCACGAATGGCCAAGGGAAAATAAATCCTTTGGAAAATCCAATGTCATGATTGGTAAAAAACTGATTGTACCCAAGGGAATGGTACAACTAGCCCAGAGCAAACGACTACCGGTAAAGGCAACTCAAAACCGTTGATTCTTGTGCATTTGGGAAAAATGCAAAAGAAGCTCTGCGTCAAACCTACCCTCTATTTTGAAGAGCGACAAAAAAGATCAAAAGAAGCCAAAGAATAAGCGGTGGCCAGAGAAGAAAGAACCTTAATTGGCCGGACAAAAATGGTTACTCTTTGTCATTGCCCTATTATTGTTGCACAACAATGCGCAAAGAGGGGCAGCTGTCATAACCATTTTAGTTCGGGCCTTAGCCCAATATAATTACAAACCCATACAAAATAATCTGATAAAAAAACAATAATACCCTATTTACAAAATTACCCTACTACCCTTTAACCTAATATCCTATTTTGTTGTAGCCGCCGCCGCCTCTCTTGACCAATCATCTGCGCGCATGGCCACCACGCGTGACGCCAGTGGCAACGCGCGCCACCACCGGCCACTTGATCTGCTCCATCATCCACCACCGTCCAAACCTGCAAGAAAAATAGAACAAGTTGTATTGTTTTTTATTATTCGTGCATGTACCAATATGGGTATAAAAACCCAAAAAACCAATGTAATAGGCACGGTTTTTGAATGAAAAAAGAGAGGATTTTCGATTCGAATAAAATAGAAAAAAGAGGGTTTTGAAATAAAAAATACGTTCTATCTTTTTACTTCATTCGAACACAAAGAAACAACCAAAATATAAAAAGGGAAAGCAAGAATGGAATCGGAAAAAGTACAAAAAATTTAAATTTACCTTACTTTGTGTCTCAGATCTACGCGTATAGGAGGGTATTTGCGAAAATCTGACCTCGAGTTGACATCAGCGCGTCAAGGAGAGTCGAAAAGTCCCGGCCTATCAACTTTCGGCCGCCGGTGACGGCGACAACCACCACCAGCGACCAACGGAGTGTGACGGCGCGCGAGAAGTCGACAGCTAGGCTCGGCCGTCAAAAGGGAGAAAGAAATAGTGTTTTTCTGTGTTTGAAACAAAATAAGATACAATCAGTTTTTTGTTTTAATTTTCACTTATATATTGGCATAAGAAAGTGGTCTAATTACAACATAACACCCCATCCCAAGCGTTTTTACCCTAGTGTCCTGCCGCAGGGGATATTTACTCTCTAGGTCACCAAAATTTCGAAAAGGTTCTCAATATGGTCACTAAATTTGTTTTCAATCTGATTTAAAAGGGTAAATAGCGCCCCTGGTCACTCCACCCCTTTTTATTATTTCCGTGATCCTTCCTATTTCATATTTCTTTCAATTTCGTCCTTATTTTGCTTTTTAGTTTCTTTTTTTATTTTAATTTGGTCACTTTTATTTATTTATTATTATTGCACTTACATATTTTTGTTATTATTAATATTTGTTTTTCTTTTACTATTACGTATAGTATAGTTTGCTTTTATATATATTATTATCTTAATATCATTTATATATGTATATATATGGTAAAATACTATATCATATGTATATTATTATTATTATATGTATTTCAATGTGTAAATGATTGTTTTTTTATCTATACATAATACATTAGTATATTTATCACATTATGTATATTATATATCATATTATACTTAGTGTATCATAAATAAGCACATTATTACTATTATTATCATTATTTACTAATATATGTATATTATTTGATATGTATATTATATTATTATACCTATACATATGTTTTTATTTATTTTATTTTGGATGTTTTTTTCTTTAAATTCTGTATATATTAAGGGAATATTTTCCATTTTATTTCGGATACCGGCTAGGAAATAACATCCTGCTCATTCAGTGTCATCTTCCTCGGTTTCGTAAATAAAGAAATGTTCTCCTTAGACCGTTTTTTTTCTTTTGTTTGGGATTAAAATTTAAATTAAAAATCGAATTTCTGTTTTCTTGCAATGACAACACTCAATCAACACGGTACCAATTTTGGACGTTGTGGGGTGCTAATCCTTCCCCATGCGTAACCGACTCCCGAACCCAAAATTTCGAATCTATCGTTACCTTTTTATGGTGTCCGGCCTACCAAAGTGGCCGGTGGCGACTCCATCTATTTTTCATCCATTTTTTCATTTTTAAAATTTACGGTATTCTGTTGGGAGCGTCATACCGGTCTCCGGGTGACGTCTTCTTTGGTATTGTAAAATCAATTATTTTTTTAATAATATTTTTTCATAGAGGGCAAAACCCCTGTTACGACAATTTGATTAATTATATTTATCCTCTCTTTTTTTCATTTCTTTGGTATTAAATGAATTGGTAGCCTTTAGAATTGTCGACTAAGGTTGAGCGGCAGGAAAAAGAAATTACCAGAGAAAGAGAGAAAAATAAAACAGTTGGAAAGGGGATATTATTATAACATCTCCTATGAAAAATAAAACAGTTCAACCGTAACAATGGTTTATAACATCTATGAAACAACTTTTATATACATGCAAGTAAACTTTAGTTTATATGTGTCTTTTAATTCTAGGAGTTAAGGTTTAAAGTTTAGAAGTTTAGGTTGTAGGGTTTAGAATTTAAGGTTAATATTTAGAATTTAGGATATATGGTTTAAGGTTTAGGGTTTAGTTTTTTAGGGTTAGGGTTAAAAATTTAGGATTTGAGTTTTATATTGTAAATGTACAAGCTTATTTAAAATTAATTTTACACAGCTTGTGCATCAAAATTTTACTCTTATAAACTTCTCTTTTTTATTTTTTAAACACACTTAAATTTTTTTACAATTAATTAATTCAATAAATATATGTATAAATCAAACAAGTGTGTGGTGTAATAATAAAACATTTATATTAAAATTATTTTTGATTGACATTAAATTTTAAATTCGATTTCGTACAATTTTTTCCTCTTCCCTTACTGTGTATATACACACCAATGAATTAGATAACACTATTATTAATAAAATTTAAAAATAAATATATAATTTTACTTTTAATTAAGTTTTTCTCTTTTTATCAAATATTAATTAAGTTTTTCATTGAATTAACAATATATAAATGCATAAAATAAAAATCCATTCGTTAGATAATAAGGAAGTAATATGAAAAAGGAGTAAGCCTGATAATTTGAAAAAAAGAAGGCATAATGTCAAAATATCTCTCTAACGTTTGATTGAATAATCATTTAGCTCATATTCTTTTTTTGAAGTAATTTAACTCTTAACGTTTTATTTTAGGTCAAAATGGCCCATCCGCAGATAAAAACTGTTAGTCAACCGACGATTAACAACTTGAAATTACTTGATAGAATGACACGTCAGAAAAAAAATATTTTATATTTTATAGAATTTTTTAAAATTATTTTTTGACTCATGTGTCATTCTATAAAGTCAGCATATTTGTTTATATAACATTGTTATCGCTGTGTACACTGTCAAGTAGGTTTGTCACGTCATTTCAAGCCGTTTATCGTCAGTTGATTAACAATTTTAATCCTCAGAGGGGCCATTTTGACTCAAAATGAAATGTTGAGGGTTAAATTACTTTAAAAAATAGGGGCTAAAATAACTATTCAATCAAACTTTACGAGCATTTTTTGACATTATGCCAAAAAAACGTGACAACAATAAGACTAAGGGACAGATGGACCAAAAATACTCATAAAATGTCAAAATTAAATCCTTATACCCAATGAGTGATCACAGTGGAAAAGAGGATAATGTTCATCCTAAGAAATTCATATTCAATCAACTTTGTCTGCAAGGTGTATATGCATTATCAAATGATTAAAAAAATATGAACATATACTAACTTATAATTACCTTAACTTTATTTAAAAAAACTTAATTTAATTGTACTTTATAAAGTAAAAACAGTTAAATAAGATTAATTTCATTTCAAAATAAAGAAAAATATTTATTTATTTAATTTTTGTTTTAACTGTGAATTTAAAGCAGTTATGTTAATTTTATTCCTAAGAAATTCATATTCAATCAACTTTATCTGTAAAATATATATGCATTATCAAATAATTAAAAAAAAATATGAACGGGAACCAAGGGAGTTGCAGATAGTTTGGCTCGAATTTGCCGTGGAGCCTCTATTGGAGGCATTACCTTTAGCGACCCCCTATAGAATCTTCTGTTGCTTTGCTTAGGGACTTGGCTTCTGTAGATTAATCTCTGTAGCTTAAGTATTATCTAAAAACAATATAAACGTATACTAACTTATAATTACTTTAATTTTATTAAAAAAACTTAATTTGATTGTACTTTATAAAGTAAAAACATTTAAATAAGATTAATTTCATTTCAATATAAAGAAAAAATATTTGTTTATTTAATTTAATTTTAGTTTTAACTGTGAATTGAAAACAGTTGTGTTAATTTTATTCCTTAAAAAGACAAAAAATCATGTCCTTTTTTACTGTCTTTTTTATTCTTAACACTAAAAAATTATTCTCTCCGACTCATTAAAATTAACACTTTTTTGTTTTAAAATTATCTCCCATAAATTGTCACCTTGAAAAAATCAACTATTTAAACTCATACTTTCTTTTCTACCCTTTATTTTAGTTTCCCAAAAATCAAAAGTTAACTTTTAAAAGATAAAATTGTCATTTAAATTATTTTACATCACATCTTTTATCAAACCTATTTTTTAAAAAAACTTTATGAAAAGATAATCTGTGATAATTTAACTGAGACGGAATGAGTAAATTTTAAGCCTTAATCCTAAATTTTAAACCATAAACCCTAGATCTTAAAAATACATTCTACCCCTAATTGCTTAAATCTTAAACTCTAAACTTAAACCATAAACCTTAAATTTATTTTTTTAATTTGAGGCATACAAAAAAACATCGGGTAGAGGGTTTTATTTTCCTTAAAAGGTATTGCATCTTTGACAAATGAATTTCTTTTTCTCGGCAGTTTCATTACTGTGATCAGTTAAGGAAAGTTTTACATGGAAAATTGTGCACTACAGGTATGTTGCTGGGTATCCAAAGAGGAGCCTTAATAATTTGTATAGATGAAATGGGGCATTTCGAGTTAACCCAAAGCAAAGTTCCAAGCCGCTTAACAACTACATTTGCCTAAACTTCATAAAGTTCTGAACCACTCCAAACGCCATTTCCCCCCTACTCCACCATTGTTATAACTCATTCATCGACCATCATTCAACAACTATACGTATATATAAGCCTACAAATCCATGTTTCCTTCAGAAAAAAAACCCCTTCATTTCTTGTCATTTTCACGAAGCTATAATAATGATCAAAGAGCTACGAATTAAGGGCACATTGTACCTCTTGCTCTTAGCCATCACCGTGAAGTATTATTCCAACGGAGCAAGAAGCGTTACTGACGATGATAAACTCCCACCTCTTCCATCGTCCCGAACAATAGCAATCAACCCGGTCCTGACACCCGTAGCTAACACGGCGCCGGTAGTAGGTCCTGCTACCCCTAGCACAATTGATCAACTCACACTGTCATTCTTTATGCATGACATATTTGGTGGCTCTGCTCCATCAGTCAGGGTCGTGAGCGGGATCATTCCCGATACCCCCAAAGTCGTTGGAATCCCTTTCTCCAAGAAACGCAGTGGCATCATCAACGACAAAGCACTCCCAGTTGTCACACAAGGAGCTGCCTCACAGAATCTCTTATTCGGATCTGTAACCGTGATCGATGATGAATTGACCCAAGGACATGAATTAGGGTCTTCCATAATCGGCAAAGCACAGGGATTTTATCTGGCAAGTTCAATGGATGGTAGCAGTCATACAATGGCATTCACTGCTATGTTCCATGACGAAGACGATCACAATAAAGACGATGCCATCAGTTTCTTTGGGGTGCACCGTACAGCTGCGGTCGAGTCGCCTATAGCTATAGTAGGTGGAACCGGAAAATATGCAAATGCACAAGGGTTTGCCATAATAGAGACCCTCCACCACACGAATCAGTACACCACTGATGGTATCGACGCGCTTTTGCAGTTTAGCGTATTCATAACTCAATAGTAATTAACCTTCTTTCCCTAACTTCTTTTTTGACGTTGTTGTTGAAATAAGATGCTCTAAAACGGAGTCTGAAACGTAGAGCACATATTAATCAATGGTTGGAATTGTGCTTTGGTTAGAAGGTAATCTACATATGGTGGATGCACAAAACAATACCAAATCCACTGCCTAAGTAAACGCACCAACAATTTCAAAACAAGTGTAAAATGCATCCACCATACGAACAAAGAGAATGGAATCATTTAGTTTTAGTGTAAAATAGACTCTCCAATGTGCTGCCTAGTGATCAATTTAATCATTGTAATTAGAAAAATATCATAGCAAAAATTAGGTGAGACCCTTTGGATTCTGGTTGATGACAGGACAGATAATGCTTTTAGGCTTTACCAACAATTCCATTCAACCATGGATGATCCGTTCATTTTGGTGGTGGGGGGAAGAAGATGGCATCATTGGTTCTCTTGGACCTGAAAAGCTTCTCCGTCTCAGCCGGAACCTTGAAAGCTGCTTGTAGAACTTCAGGGGATATTGCCTTCCATGCCCCAATGCTTCCAGCCAAGTGAGTGAATACAGGGCTGAAAAACAAATCAAAACAAGTTATGGTTCACAATTGGCAATACTACTTTTGATTCACAAATTATATTTTTGTACTCCAGGTTTGAGGACAAATGGCTTACTTGGGAGTGGTGATGATCGAGAACCATGACAAACCTTCTGGATCAGCAATCTTTGAAACAACAAAGAACCTTGGCACAATCAACAGGTTACCTGCCTTCACAATGGTTTCCAGGACCCTTTTGCCATCAACACCAACAAGTTGGAGACGGCCGCTGCCCTTGACAATGTATGTAACCTGCAATGCTGAATCACACGAAAAACCCGGGGAACACATTGCATTCCCTTCCAACCTAACCAGATCAGCACCAAGCCCTACCTGACCAACCAAAGGAAGGTTCTTAGTGTTCAACAGCACAACATTGCCGGCATTCTTGATATCAGTATCCAAAGGAGCTTCCTCACAGTTCAAGGCCATTCCTTTTCGGTGATCTGGCTTTGGTTCAGGCATCTTAACATTGGCATCAAGCTTGACAATGCCTTTGCCTTGTTGGTTGCCAATGAGTGCCTTAGCAGTGTCATCATCCACGTCCCATGCTCTTTTCACAAAGTCGGTCGTAAAACCAGTGAAGATGCCATTGGCACCGGTCAAAAAGAAATCGGTAAACTGACCGGCTTTGTGGCCTTTAGAGGTATCGCCCATAAAGAGGACCTCCAATTCAGTGTCGTCCTTGTTGTACCACCAGCTGATAACACCAAAAGGAAGAGCAATGCCATCACCCTTCTTGATTGCAATCACTTTCTCCTCTGATTCAGGGAGAATAATCCCAGCAACACCAGCTCCTGCATCAAGAGATCATACATAGAGAAAAAAGATTGCAATTCAACTTATTGCAAATTGATATTACAATCAAAATTTATCAAAGCTAAGCTACAACAAGAACACAATTCTGGGAAAGAAACCACATGCAGTGATTGATCAATCATACTCCATCTTCGGCACATTATAAGCAAAGGATTGATTTGGAACCGATGCTTGAACACAAGACGATTAAATAAAACCCCAAAACAAGAATTTGATTGAATAAAATCAAGTCTGTCTCTCTCACAAACACACACAAAAATGAGATTTTGCAGCAAAGCCCCAACATCATAAAAGACCTTATGAAAAAACAGTAAATTAAACAACGCAAAATTCAGATCATATTACAGTAAACAACATAAACCCAGAAAGGGGAGAGAAGAAGAAACCGTAAAGATAATACCTTGAAGAACATAAGCAACCTTGGACGAATCAGAGTAACGAGGGAGGGCAAAGCCGTTCTTTTGAAGGGCCAACTTGGCAGCACCAATGTTGCCTTCACGCAACATGGGGAGTTCATTGGGGCACCAAGCAGAGGAGCTTCCACCATCGTCACCGTACACTTTCTTAGCCAACTTAGGAGAAAGATCTAATTCCATCCTCTTGATTCACAAAACAAATAAAACCCAAAATCTCAAAACGCAAAAAGAAGAAATTGAAGCAGAGAAAGAATCACTGAAGTGGTGAATTTCTGAAGTGTGATGGAAGGATATTTATAGCCGTGAAGAACTCTGAGACGTAGATATCTGTAGTTATCATGATAGTCAAATTCTAGAGTTCAATATTATTTAAACTTTTCAAACAAATCATTCTGTTGTTATTCTCAGCAAACATATATCTTCATAATTTTAACAAACAAATCACTACTCAACAAATATGAATTGAAAGTTCAGTTACCTCAAGATGTTGATTAATATCAATTATTTTGATTTTAATTAAAAACAAAACACAAACATTAGAAAAATTAATTACATTAATTTCCCCGACTTGGTTTATGGGGTTTTAATGAGGCACATTATTATCATAATCCTTTTTCACCAATTTTTTTAATTACCTTAATTGATTCAAGATTTTGATTAGTATAGGTTAACAATCAATTATTTTAAGGCTTAAGGGTTTAATAAGCCCTTAAACTTTTGCAAAAAAATTAATTAAGCCCTTAAACTCTTTTTGCACCCAATTAAGCCCTCAAACTCAAGAAAAAAATCAATTTGACCCTTTGACCAACGCTGACCGTTAAAGTTAACGGGTTTTTTTAATTCTTCTTAACATGTGTCGCAACAGGATAATGTCACTTGATATTTCTAAGAATTTTCAAACTTTAATTTTTAAAAAATATATAAAAATCAGAAGAAAAAAAATCTAAAAAATTTAAATGTATAAAAATCCGGAAAAAAAATCTAAAAATATTTTTTTCAGATATATATATATTTTTTTCAATTTATTTTTTATAATTGTATAATTATATTTAATATTTTTATTTTTAAAAAAAATATTTTAATCTTTTGAAAAATTATTATTTATTATTTTTAAATAAATTTAGGAATTAAAAATATTTTTTATATTTTTAAAATAATTTCCAGAATTTTTTAGATTTTTTCGGATTTTTATATATTTTTAAAAAAATAAAGTTTGAAAATTCCTAGAAATGACAAGTGATATTATCCGGTTGCGACACATGTCAAGAAGATTTAAAAAAACTGTTAAATTTAACGGTCAAAGTGCCAAATTGATTTTTTTTTCTTGAGTTTAAGGGCTTAATTGGGTGCAAAAAAAGTTTAGGGGCTTAGTTGATTTTTTGCAAAAGATTAAGGACTTAGTTGGTCAAAGGGCCAAATTAATTTTTTTCTTGAGTTTGAGGACTTAATTGGGTGCAAAAACGTTTAGGGACTTAATTGATTTTTTTACAAAAATTTAAGGGCTTATTAAACCCTTAAGCCTTATTTTAATTGAGATTGTATACCAAATACATATTTTTAACTAATTTAATATTTTAATATATCATTGAAAAAAATAATATTTTCTATTAAAAACTAATTTAATATTTTAATATATCATCGAAAAAATTAATATTTTAATATATAAATAATAATGGTTTAGTATATTAAAAATTATGAATAATATTATCTTTTATAACAGAAAAATTATTTAGGGATCAAATGTAAAAAAAATAATAATATTTTATAACATTAACCAAACTATAAGATCAAATGCAGAAAGATAATAAAATATCTATATAATTATTTATTTTATTATTATTCTCTAATGTTGCGAAATATTTGTTGAAGAAAATAGGAATGTATTAACAATCAAATCAAATATTCTTAAAATATATTTTAGAAAAAAAATACTAGACGGACCTTTAATTCATATGAAATTTGATTTAAAACAAAATATTTAAAATTAATACATATTTTTGAAAAGAAAAGTTGATCTCGTTAAAAAACTCTCTTATAACTCGATCGATCCTAATCGCGACGGCGAAAAGAGAAAAAGAATACTCAAACTATATAGACCTAGATAATATTGGATATCAACTTAATTTAAATTTAAAAATTAAATAAAAAATTAACAGGGTTATATAAGTAATCTAATTTAAGAAAAAAAATACCACTTCCATATTTTTCTCACCCATCCATGTATTTTCTTTTATCATTTTTCACATTTTATAATGTTTTATTACTAATATTTATTGAGTAATTTTTATTACATTATTAATTATTTGTTTTTTTTCAATTCTCTCATGTTTTTTATTAAAATCATTTATATTTTTTATTATTTTCTCATGCATAAAGAATAGCTAAAAGCATATTTCAAATAATTTTTTATCAAAGGAATAAATTTATATTATTTGAACTTTAAAATTATTTATAACGGTTGCAGAAATTATTATTTTTATACTATAATTTTAAGTTCTTCTCAATATGTTTTTACTAGTATCTCATATATTTTAATTTTTTTTATAATTATTAGTATTTAATTTATTGTCTAATTCATTCGAATCTATTTATCTCTTTATTTATTATATTAACTTTGTTTTTCAAACGTTGACTCTTTGGCCAATTGTATCTCAATTTATATTCTTTATCTTTTTTATATATCAAGTCAATTTAGGCTTTTTTTACGCATGCGATACACTAACATTTTTTTTAAATCATTTAATCCTTTCTTGGATTACAACTTTTATTTTCTGCAGAAGTTATAATTGAAACTAATCCTTATAAATATTGGATTGTATAATTAATTTTTTTAAATAGAGAGGTATTACATTCTCATATCGAGATTTAAACTCGTATAAAATGAAATAATATGAGCATTCTTGGTCACTAGAACCATTAGTGGATGTCAAGACTGTCTGAATAATTTAATAACTATAACTGAAACTAATTAAAATATTCACTATTAATTTGTATAGGTTGGAACTTGAATATGGATACTTAAGGACGTATATGGCTATAAATAAACCGGACGTTCAGTGAAATGTTCGTGAACCGTTTAGCCGCAAGTTCATTTATGTTCGTTTATTTATTAAATGAACGAACATGAACAAGATTTTTTGTTCATTTAATTAAATGAACGAACATGAACAAATGGTTCGTTCGTTCATTTACGTTCGTGAATGTTCGGTAATCTGTTCATTTATGTTCGTTTATGTTCCTTCGTTTACACTCATTTAAATTTATTCACATATACCCATTTATATTTATTATTTTTCATAACAAAAGTATTATATTTAAAAAAAAATTAAAAACATATATTAAAAATATGAAATAAAAATAAAAAAATTAAACAATATTCAACGTACGGGACTTTAGACTTCTTAAGAAAAAATTAAACAATATTTAATGTTCGTTTGCGCTCATTTGTGGCCATTTACGTTCGTTTATCATTTTAACGAACGAACACAAATAAGCTACATTCCTTAACGAACGAAACACGAACATAAACTATGTTCGTTTAGTTGTTCGAGTTCGTTTATTTGTTCGGTTAAAATTAAACGAACGAACATGAAATACTCCCGTTCGTATTCGTTCGATTTGTTTACATGCCTAAGGCCGTAAGACCTTAATCTTTTATTTTTTTTGTACAATCATCAACATCACTGGCAGTAAATCTTGATTAAATATTACAAAGAACTACTATTGGGTGATTCTCACAACTTATTTTGCCCATTCACAATACTATAATTTGAATCGTGAATGTTGTTTAAAGAATTTAACACGGCATCCCTATAGAACAACCGTAATTAGTCACCTCAATCCCTTATAAAATCAAAATAAAACTACTTATTTTATAACATGACATTTTTATATTACATTTAATATTTAAAATTTTTATATCACATTTATGAAATTGTAAGATACAATTTTTACAATAAAATTTAATAAATCAATAGAGAATTAATTTTATATCACACTTAAATTTTATACTCTCTGTTTAAACTATTATTTTCGTACCATTTGTACAATTAAATCAACAAATGTTTATATCACATTTAATATTTATTAAATTTTTATATTTGACCAATATTAAATTTTTATATAAAAACTATATTTTGGACAATTAAATCAACATATTACATTTTAATTAGGATTATTATAGGATACAATGACAATTTTTTTTCACAAACGGTACGAAAATAAAAGCAGTTGTCCCATTTATTTACTGCCATTGCACCACAGAGTAAAAGGGAAAGGTTTTTAGGGTAATTATTTCATGCATAAGTGCTTGTGGAAACTTTGTTTATACAAGTGCCTTAGTTTTATGGTTTAGTGACTCCGTTTAGGGTTTAAGTGTAGTAATTTTGAATTGAGGGGTTGTTGATAGAATTTCGGGTTTAGGGTTAAAATTTTGGATTTATATGTTAAAACTTAAATCCCTAACCATATTAACCTAAAATCTAAACCCTAACCATAAACACTAAATTCTAACCATAAACACTAAATTGTAAACACCTACACTAAAACCCTAAACACTAAAATTAAGGCACTTGTAGATATAAAAAAATTCCATGCATGTGTATGGGATAATAATCCAGTTTTTTTTTCAACATATTATTTATAAAAAAATATTTTTGAGTTAATAAATAATTTATATGTTTTTACATAATCATTTGTCTGTGTTGTATTTTAATTAGTTTCATATGTATTAGTTTTGTCATGTATCAAATTATTTAGGTAACATATAGTTCACGGAATAT
The DNA here is from genome assembly GCA_019671005.1 of Hibiscus mutabilis. Taxonomy (NCBI): domain Eukaryota; kingdom Viridiplantae; phylum Streptophyta; class Magnoliopsida; order Malvales; family Malvaceae; genus Hibiscus; species Hibiscus mutabilis. Next base: position 5,366,773 of record CM033729.1, on the reverse strand, counting down.
AAAATTATTTAACATATCACTAGTAATATTATATTACCTTTGGTTCATTAATTTTGATGTAAAATTATAATGTTTGATTAAAGAAATGTTAAATTATCTGAGTCAAAAAATCAAGTGTAACTCTTTATTTCAATAACCAAAATAAAACAACGCCTAAAATTCAATGATAATGCTATAGTTTATCCTATTTTCAATTAAACCTAAATCGAGATTAAATGTTCATTTTTACAGATTTGGGCAACGAAAGCAGAGCATAATTTTTTTTTTTTGCTTACAGGTGTAAGAAGTACTTCAACTTAAAAAAAATAGATTTCTAATTCTTTTTGCACTCAATTAAGTCTTTATTCAATTAAACCTTTGACCATTAAATTTTGACAATTTTTTCTTTAGATATTACTGACACATTATAACACTACAATTTTTTTATGTGACATTTACAGATTTTTAAATATATATATTATAAGTTTTTATAATTTTTAGAATATTTTAAATATTTTTTAAATAAAATAAAAAATTCTGAAAATGTCATGCGACAACATTGTGACACGATGAGCTGCACCAAAAGATCCAAAAAAAAAACTCGTTAGATTTAATAGTAAATGTTGATCAAAGGGCTTTATTGATTTAAGGGTAAAGTTCACAAACGGTCACTGAACTTTTGTTAAAAAAACAAAACGGTAACCAAACTTTTAAATGTTACAAAATGACAATTAAACTTTGTGTTTTGTAACAAAATGATAACTGAGACGTTAAACCCCGTTAAGTATTTAATATGTCTGTTATAAAATTTTGTATAGTAGTATATTTAATACTTCATATTTATTTTTTTAATTAATTTAGTCCTAATTCGAAACAATTCACTAAATTTAGCCCTAATTATTTACGCATTCTTTCAATTTGGTCCTTAAAACAAAATTCCAAAGTTGCTTGGTTGACAATAGGACAGAGGAACCATTGTTTACTGTTTCCATTCACTTATGCACTTATAAAATCAAATAGAAATCCTCGGGCACTTCCTATGCCAGAAAGAACTTAACACACTCGAGAAAACTAGATAATTTGAAAATAGAAATGCCAGATATGTGGAACGCACAACTAACCAAAACCCTTTGACAGTATTCATAAATCATTCATGTAATCAAGTTTCTAAAATCTCATACGAGGAAAAAACATCAATATTACCAACGGCAGGAGTTCAATCCTAAAATGTCACAGGTAGATGCAAGAACAACCTGAACAATGTAATGCAGTCTCCAGGTTGAACATGTGCCAATGCCCACACCAGAGCAGTCTTGGAAATTTCTTTGGATGCCTTAACAGCAACCACAACTTTCTTGGCCATACCCAACCCAGTTTTCCCCTGCTTTTCCTTCTGTTCTTGACTCATTTGCAACAATGAATTTCGATCGAATTTCCTCACTTCTCAACAGATTCAACTCTTAAAACCTTTCTTAATAACAACTGCCATTGTAAAAAACATGTCTTCAAAGGAATAAACAAAACAAAAAGGTTGCATTATCGATCAGCCCCCACCATATTGGATTCGAGGACATGTGCCACCAACATGGCTAACTATTCCATTCCAGATAACATGCTATGACAACACCCTTTTCACTGATTCACGTGAACTCGGAACTCCTCACTCTCTAAAAGAAACAAATTTTCAAAGGCCTCTTAGTTTCATCTTCTTGTTAAATGTTAGTATGTATATTCCACTGGTTATAGAAGATTTGATGAAGATCTAGCTACCCTTTTGTCACTAAAACAAGAAAGTTAAGTCCTTTTGCTTAAATTAGAAGCACGGAATGAGAATCAACCTACTGTTCGCAATGAAACTGCAAAACGACAGCTACCCAAAATGTGAACCAATACAAAAGAACCTGCTTCCTCTTTCTTTTCTGAACGGGGTTCAAACCACAGTGGCAACCCAGTGAAAGTAACAGGAACAGAACAGTAATAAATAACCCGCGGTGGCAAACCTGCTTCCTCTTTCTCGTTCAGTTTTTTTATAGAAACGGAACAGAATTTTCTGCACATTGGTTTCCCTGTGTAGGCTTGTGATGTATTCCGTCCTTGATGTAGTTGCAGACGACCTTTTGATTGTAGGATATACGGCAACAAGTATTCTTGCAAGTGAAAGGTTTAAAATAAAAGGGTAAAATAAAGGGATGAAAAAGAAGAATGAAGGAAGATAAAATGAGGGTTAAGTGGACTGATTTTGTAGGGTAATTTGTGTGTGGTAATGAAAGAAAGGTGATGGTTATGATGGTTCGGATATAGAGAGTTTAGGGGCTGAAAATGATGAAAGTATTCAAAAGAATTCAAGGAAGAAATTATGCTATAAAGAGTATAATCTTGAATCTTATAGGAATTCAATTGAGGATGGTAAAAAGGACTTGGATCCGTTGGTTATAAAAAATCAAGAACCACAAGTATCAAGGTGAATAGAGAGGGTTGACACCACAAGTACAAAGTACTTGATAAGTCGATAAAGTTCAATTAAGAACTAAAAGAGAAAAAATTCTCACAAAAGAAAATTTTATAATATGAATGAGATATTTTACAAATGAGAATTACAATCATATTTATATGGATGAAAGGGCATGGCTGAATAGGCCTTCCAATTATTCGGCAAGGGCAAAAATCCCTTCATAAAGTCATGATTCTTTTAACATAGCCGAATAATGATAGTGGTGGTTCAATTTGGCGTCAAATATTTTCCCTCCATGTGTTTGACGCCCAATTCAAGTTTCCCTCCAAAGTGTAGGGACATGTTCCTTAGGGGGACATGACCCTTGAGGTGATGAGCTAGTATATGTAGGTGGAGTTAAAATGAGTTGGTTGAACTTGGAGTGAGTTGAATTGAGCTGAGCTACTAGCTGAAAGAGTTAGTTCAATCTCCAAGCTGATTTGAGCTTCCACAAGCTGCCCTTAGCTAGCTGAGCTAATCCTTTAAACTTAAGAGCTTACTTAAAATGTTCTCCTTTGTCCTTGAGCTGATCCAAGCACTCCTAGTGGCCTTCGAGCTAATCCAAGCTCCTAGTGATGTCTTTGAGCTAATCCAAATTGTTATTAAACTCATTGAGCTAATTCGAGCTCCTTGTGAGGTCTTTGAGCTGTTCCGAGCTAGTGCCTTCATTCTTAATACCTAAAAAAATAATAAACAATGTGTGAGTTGAAATGAAGCTAAAATATGATTCATGTTTAAGTTAAAAGATGCAATGCAATGTAAACATACTTAAATGACTTAAAATAAATATAAAGATGTGGATCATAGATTAAGCATGAATATCATATATTATGCAAATAAATGATAACATATGATAATTCAAGTATTTCTTAATATAGAAAAATATACTTATAACAATATATAATGCATAAATAAAATAATAAAGATAAAATAAGATAAAACTCCCTTAAAATTAGCCTTAATAATTTTAATGGTGTGATCATATTATAAAAAAAATGATGCTGATTAGGATTGTATCGGCTTCCATACAAAGAAGATCAAATCACAATGAATGACAGAAGAAAAGCATTCGTTGTAAGTCAGCAGCTTTCTTGTAGAAAGATTTGACACTTGAAATGTTCACAAATAGCGAAAAGCCTCAGATTTGAAGCTGTAAATAGATAAAAACGCAGCACCCTTTTCAATGGTTTACCCCTCACATAAGCAATCAAATAAACAAATAATGAGATGAAGAGAGAGGGAAAAAGAAAGAAACAAGGGGATTGCGAGTAAGAGTAAGAGTAAGAGTAAGGGCAATATGACAGAGGAGCCATTGTCTACAATTCAAAAGGCTTTACATCTCAGTTTTGTTTTTGATTTAAAAAATTTAAAGTTTTTTTGCTTGAGTTTACAAGTGCATAAGTGAATGGAAACCGTAAACAGTGGCTCCTCTGTCATATTGCTAACCAAGCAACTTCGGAATTTTGTTTTAAGGATTAAATTAAAAGAATATATAAATAATAAGGGTTAAATTTAATGAAATATTTTGAATTAAAATTAAATTAATTGAATATGTAAATATGGATGATTAAATGTGATATTATACAAAATTTTATAACAAACAAGTTAAATACTAAACGGGATTTAATGTCTCGGTTACCATTTTGTTACAAAAACACAAAGTTTAATTGTCATTTTGTAACATTTAAAAGTTTGATTACCGTTTTACTTTTTTAACAAAGTTCAATTACCGTTTGTGAACTTTATTCTTGATTTAATTTATTGATTCAAGAGCTTAGTGCAATTTTTTTTAAAATTTAATTATTTTTAAAAAAAATTCAAGGGCTTCTTACACTCTTGAACCAATTTCTTTTTTGCTTGTTTTTGGTTTACAGTTCTGCAATTCGATTGTTTTTCTAATGATATTTTTTTGCTAGTTAAGACAAAATTGGAGGGTATAAGAAGTAGGATGAAAAACAATGCATTTAAAACCAACAAGTGTTAGATGCATTGGTAAGATACATTGTACTTTCAAAGATAATACATGAAATTAAATTTTAGAGACGACATTGTTAGGAGAAATAGTCTCGCACTCTGAATATAAACCGTAAGACAGACATGCATATTATTAAAAAAACAATGCATTTGAAGAATTTAAAGGTTTGTATTGGTTTTAAATTTTACTATAACAATGAATTAGAATTTATGGTGGCCTGGTAATCAAAGAAAGACGAGAGGAAAATGAAATTTTGATGAGTGGAGATTTGGGTGGTAGATAATGGGATAAATACGAAAATAATTTGAAATTTTTAATTATTATGTCTACAAAATAGTGATATTATTTAATTAGATATAGATCATAAATAAAGTGGTGAAAAAATTATGATATCAAATTATCTAGATTATTATTTTTATTGTTTATGTCTCTACTCTCTAGGTTTGAAAATATCGAATAATAATAATTACTTTAAATTTTTTTAATTCATAGCCAATATTTTAAATCATTATTATAATTTTATAACAAATAGTTAAATATATGACTTAACAGTCAAAAAGGTGCTCAACCTATTTTTTTTTTAGTTTAGCGCCTATCGTTTTTTTCAGGCTACTTTGATGCCTAACGTTTTATTCCGTAACTCAAATCAATTTTTTCCGTGACAGGCATTAAAATTTTTTTTGTTATCCAATAAGAACAAGACATGTGGTTTATTTTTGGTATTTTCTTTGATTTTATTTTTAAAAACCAGAAAATCTTTAATTTTATAAAAAGGACTCAAAATCTTTAATTTCTCTAAAACTCCCAAACCCAACCCTAAATCTCTAAATTCCTCTCTTCCCACCACCGATTCAACCACCACCGGCCACCCTTGCTTTTGTCGGCCCCCTACGACTGAAACCCCTATCATCACTTCGTCAAAAATCGACGAATGAATCGTTGGTTACTTCGTCGACGAACATCCAACATTGAAGAAAAAGAGATTGATTGGGCTTCTAATCGACAGTTAGAGGGTGGGAGATATTGAATGGTGAAGTACACGACGTTTGAGTGGTGAATGGTGAACCGTCGACGTGGGGGATGCCGGACGGTGATGGAGATGTAATTTGAGGGTTTGATTGAAATAAATTAAAACTTTGGGGTTTTTAAGAAGTTTATATTTTTAAAGAAATTCAGAAATTAAATAAATAAAACAGGTCATGTGTCGTTTTTTATTGGATAACAGAAGATTTTTAAAGGCCATAGACGAAAAAACCTTATTTAAATTACGGAATGAAACGTTAGGCACCAAAGTGTCCGAAAAAAACGTTAGACACCAAGCTAAAAAAAAGTATAGGTTGGGCACCTTTTTTACTATTAAGCCTAAATATATAGATCCATTATTTGATAGCAAAATAAATGAAAAATATTTTTTTTGAACAATAACAACTGAATTTTATTAAAAATAATAAAAAGTATCATAAATATAACACACCCGAAAAGAAAAGAAAAAAAAGGACAATGTCCAAAAAGTATTCATACAAAAATAAAACACCGACAAGCTCAAATCATAAAATAATTAAAAATTTATGCATGACATATTTGGTGGCTCTGCTCCATCAGTAAGGGTCGTGAGCGAGATCATTCCCGATACCCCCAAAGTCGATGGAATCCCTTTCTCCAAGAAACGCAGTGGCATCATCAACGACAAAGCACTCCCAGTTGTCACACAAGGAGCTACCTCACAGAAGCTCTTATTCGGATCCTTAACCGTGATCGATGACGAATTGACCCAAGAACATGAATTAGGGTCTTCCATAATCGGCAAAGCACAGGGATTTTATCTGGCAAGTTCAATGGATGGTAGCAGTCATTCAATGGCATTCACTGCTATGTTCCATGACGAAGACTATCACGATAAAGACGATGCCATTAGTTTCTTTGGGGTGAACCGTACAGCTGCGGTCGAGTCGCCTATAGCTATAGTAGGTGGAACCGGAAAATATGCAAATGCACAAGGGTTTGCCATAATAGAGACCCTCCACCACACGAATCAGTACACCACTGATGGTATCGACACGCTTTTGTAGTTTAGCGTATTCATAACTCGATAGTAATTAACCTTCTTTCCCTAACTTCTTTTTTGATGTTGTTGAAATAAGATGCTTTAAAACGGTGTCTGACACGTAGATAACATATTAGTCAATGGTTGGAATTTGTTTTGGTTAGAAGGTAATCTACATATGGTGGATGCACAAAACAATACCAAATCCACTGCCTAAGTAAAAGCACCAACAATTTCAAAACAAGTGTAAAATGCATCCACAATATGAACAAAGAGAATGGAATCATTTAGTTTTAGTGTAAAATAGACTCTCCCATGTGCTGCCTAGTGATCAATTTGATCATTGTAATTAGAAAAATATCATAGCAAAAATTAGGTGAGACCCTTTGGATTCTGGTTGATGACAGGACAGATAATGCTTTTAGGCTTTACCAACAATTCCATTCAACCATGGCTGATGCATATCATCTATATGATAATGGAGATAATCAAACTGAAAGATTTATATGAATATTCAAATGCCGCAAGGAAATTTTGCAAAGAAAGCAAGTAATATTATGAAAACTTTAAAAACTTGTAATTCATTCATATCACATCACTAACATAAACCGAAAAAAAGCATTTATTCGCTAAACATCGAATTCACAATGCCCTAAAAACCATTTATTTGAAGAAGAAACTAAGACCAGCAGACAGATTAGGAGATCCGTTCCTTCATTTTGGTGGTGGTGGGAAGAAGATGGCATCATTGGTTCTCTTGGACCTGAAAAGCATCTCTGTCTCAGCCGGAACCTTGAAAGCTGCTTGTAGAACTTCAGGGGATATTGCCTTCCATGCCCCAATGCTTCCAGCCAAGTGAGTGAATACAGGGCTGAAAAACAAATTATGGTTCACAATTGGCAATACTAATTTTGATTCACAAATTATAGTTTAGTACTCCAGGTTTGAGGACAAATGGCTTACTTGGGAGTGGTGATGATCGAGAACCACGACAAACCTTCTGGATCAGCAATCTTTGAAACAACAAAGAACCTTGGCACAATCAACAGGTTACCTGCCTTCACAATGGTTTCCAGGACCCTTTTGCCATCAACACCAACAACTTGGAGACGACCGCTGCCCTTGACAATGTATGTAACCTGCAATGCTGAATCACACGAAAAACCCGGGGAACACATTGCATTCCCTTCCAACCTAACCAGATCAGCACCAAGCCCGACCTGACCAACCAAATGAAGGTTTTTAGTAGTCAAGAGCACAACATTGCCGGCATTCGTGATATCAGTATCCAACGGAGCTTCCTCGCAGTTCAAGGCCATTCCTTTTCGGTGATCAGGCTTTGGTTCAGGCATCTTAACATTGGCATCCAGTTTGACAATGCCTTTGCCCTGTTGGTTGCCAATGAGTGCCTTAGCAGTGTCATCATCCACGTCCCATGCTCTTTTCACAAAGTCGGCCGTGAAACCAGTGAAGATGCCATTGGCACCGGTCAAAAAGAAATCGGTAAACTGACCGGCTTTGTGGCCTTTAGAGGTATCGCCCATAAAGAGGACCTCCAATTCAGTGTCGTCCTTGTTGTACCACCAGGTGATAACACCAAAAGGAAGAGCAATGCCATCACCCTTCTTGATTGCAATCACTTTCTCCTCTGATTCAGGGAGAATTATCCCAGCAACACCAGCTCCTGTATCAATGGGCAACATTATCAAAATTAAGATATATATATATATATATAAACAATTCTGGGAAAGAACCACATGCCAGAATTGATCTGCAACAACTCACCTTTGGGACATCAAAAGCAAGGATCGATTTGATATAAAACTAATATTCGTTTTTACAGTAAAGGGGAATGATTAGGGGGAAAGTTGGGTTTCTTTTTTCTATGAGATAGAAAAGCAACACAGAAAAAAAAACAAAAGAATAAGCACATGACATGAAGAGTAAAGAAACCCCCAAACCCAGAAGTTGTTTGAATAAAACCGTCTCTTTCACAAATACAAACCAAAAAAAATTGAAATTGCAGCAAAGTCCCGACATCATAGAAGACCTTATGATAAAACAGTATACGTAATTAAGATCATAATACAGTAAATAACATAAGATCCAAAAAGTAGGAAAGAACAAAGATTACAAGAAAAGCAATAAAGGAAAAAAGGCACCGTAGTGTAAGAACAAAACCCAGAAAGAGATTAAGGGAAGAAGAGAGAAATCTGTAAAGATGATACCTTGAAGGACATAAGCAACCTTGGAAGAGTCAGAGTAACTGGGAAGGGCGAAGCCATACTTTTGAAGGGCCAACTTGGCAGCTCCAATGTTGCCTTGACGGAGCATGGGGAGTTCAGCGGGGCACCAAGCGTAGTAGCTTCCACCATCGCCGCCGTACACTTTCTTAGCCAACTTGGGAGAAAGATCAAGTTCCATTTTGACTGTAAAAAAACTGAAGAAATAGAGAAAGACTCACTGAAGTAATGAATTTTAAAGGGGTGATTCAAGGATATTTATAGCCGTGACTGAGAACTGAGCTGTAGTGTAGGTATATGTATTTATCTTGAATGTCTAATTCTAGAGTTTAATATATTTTAAACTTTTAAATCAAATAATTCGGAGTCCAATATTAAAACAAAGGATGAGTCTACCACACGTGAATCGAACACGTTAAACACTATTACCGTTAAAAATTATTAAATTAATTAATAAATATTAAAAATTTTAAAGACTATATTTATAATTAAAATTATTTTAAAAGAAAAATAAAAATTAGATTTAATAAACTTTTTATATTTTTTATAGTATTTTTAATGGATGAGTCTAACACGCTCGACGAGTCCGCTGAAAACAACTAACGATGAACACCGTTGAATATCATTAAATTAATTTATAAAGATTAAAAATCTAAAACACTCAACGTATAATTATAAATTATTTATACATATATTTATAAATTATTTAAATAAAATATTAATTAAATTATTTTCCATATATATAATATTTTTAATCTAAACCCTAGCACCCTAAAACCTAAACCTTAAGCCTTAAACCCTAGCACTCTAAAACCTAAATTCCAAACCCTAGCACTATAAAACCTAAACCCTAAGCCCTAAACTCTAAATTCTAACCATAAACTCTGTCATCCTTCACTTTTTAATTACATTTTCCATGCTTAATTTCTCAAAGTTCAAACTTGAGCCTGAGAAATTCGAAGAAGTTTTATTTTTAAAGTTAAAAATTGTTTGTCGAAATTGTTTTGAGATACAAAAAAGATATTTGTATTGGTTCGATTAAGCTTGTTTGTCAAAATTGAATCAAATATTAGAATAATCAAAATGGGAAATAATTAGGGTTTAAGGTTTAGGTTTTAGGGTGCTAGGGTTTAAGTTAAAAATATTATATATGGAAAATAATTTAATTAATATTTTATTTTAAATAATTTATAAATATATGTGTAAATAATTTATAATTATACGTTGAGTCCTTTAGATTTTTAATCTTTATAAATTAATTTAATGGTGTTCAGCGATGTTCATCATTAGTGGTGTTCAGCGGTGCTCAATGTAAAAAATTAATTATATACCTAAAAATCAATTACCTCTAATGAATCAAGATTTTGATTAATGTAAAAGTTAATTATCTTAATTGAGGGTTTATTAACAATAATCTATTTCCATTGGTTCAAGATTTTAATTAATAAATAATAAAGGTTAAATATGCTAAAAACGTGAATATTACAATTCTTTTTAATGGAAGAGATTGTTTAGATATGGAATGTCATTCTATCCGTAATTTATTCCATATAAATTTTAGGGATAGGGTTAGATACGAGAAATTATATCATAGGCCCGGCTCGCCACGTCATCCATAGTCCCAACCAATAAAAAGCATTCATTTCATTAAAATTTTTCATGTCATCTTTTTACTAAGTGAATCTACAATTGGTAAAAAGTGAATTTTAATTTAATTTTGTAACGACCCGGATTTCTCGAGTCAACAATAGACGTTGACCCCCGGTCTTGGACCAATACGTCGGGCTGAGATGTTGGGCCATTATGGGCCTCCGTGCGTTGTTGGGCTTACTTGGTGGTTTGGGCTTGGCTTATGTTGGGTTTTGAGGAAGGGCATTGTGGTAAAACCATAAATGGGGGACAAAGGCTGATAGAGCCTTAACATTTTCTGCAGAAAATGGAGGTGATGATATCACCTTGGCTCCCTTATCCCCCTCTCCCAAAAACCCTCTCATTTCTCCTACCCAAGAACCAAAAGAAAAGATGAAAGCTTGAGGTTGAAGAGTGTGAATCTCAGATTGGTGATCAAGGGAGATTTGATCAGCAAGCAAGGATCTATCTTTCAAGGTAAATATCTCCTAGTTTGGTGGAAGTTGGGTTTGAAGCTTGGAGCAAGGAAGAAGAAGTGGAAGAAGCTTGGTTGCTGCCTTAGTTCGTGAATTCTTGCTAAAGGTCTGTACATCTCTGACTCCTACGTTTCATGAGTCTCATAAGATGATTGTCTTGCTTGGTTTTATGTTTATGGGTTGTTTAGTTAGGGTTCTTGAGCTTTAAACCCCTCTAATGGTAAAACACGTTTTGGGAGTTGATAATGGGTAAAACTGGTAGGAAATCACCTAATATACTCCAAAAAACTTGTAGGAAAGATTTGAGACTTATTTATAGGGGTTAAGGGTGGGATTGGTGTAATCCCGAGCTCTAGGTTTCAAAATCTAGGCTCGAGTACCGGTACGGGGTGGCTGCGTATCGGTACTCCTTTGTATATTGAGGGATGGTTTGTGAGGGGTGTACCGGTACACCTCTCCATGTATCAGTACCCCTCACTCAAATGGAAATCCTGTAGCGTTTAGGCGTATCGGTACGCAAGGGGCGTATCGGTACGTATTGTTACATTGCCTAGAAAGGCTTTGAGTACCGGTATGGTACGTAGCGTATCGATACGTCCTTAGGATGAACTCCTTCGAATCTAGTAGGGGTATCGGTACCCATTAGGGAGTACCGGTACGCGATGTTGATTGTCTAGGAGAGGCTTAGCGTACTGGTACGCGAAGGGTGGAGTATCGATACGGGCTTGGATCAGTACGAGGCAATCCTAGTACCGATGCTAAGTACCGATACAGGGTAAGAGCGTATCGGTATAGCTTGTGGTCTAACTCTATCGAACCTAGTTAGGGTATCGGTACTCATGGGGGAGTATCGATACTAGGAGGGCGGTACCGATACTCACCTTAGAGTACCGATACTTGCTGGGCAATCTGCCAAAGAAAGTTGAGTTCGCGTTCGGGGGTTCTATAATTTGTGGTAAAGGATCTGGTAGGTCCCTAAAGGTATAAAACAAACTCTAAAACTAAGAAATCGAGGTTAGCAACCCGTATGTGGATTAAGGGCTAATGGCTTAGTAACAGTTGGATAAGTTGCTTGGTTTGGTAATCCATAGGGGTTCGTAGTGGATCAGTTATTGCTACGAGGTAGTTTGGGGTCTTTGTTGTGTGTTGAAGGGATGCCCATGTAGGCTGGTTGCCGTGAGTAATGAGATAATCTAATGAGAAAGGCGTAAACGAATCCTACAGACACATATTAAATAGTGTAACAAACGAGTCATGCCTTGAGGCATTGGTAATGGTTGGTTGGAAGCCTTTATCTCTCGGTGAGATATATTGATGCTCGGGGGAGTATGTAGTATCGTATGAGTCTTGGTCAGGAATCCGGATGTCCTAGAGTCAGTGCAAGGGCACTTAAATAAGGGGATGGGTACTCTGGGTACTCTGGGCTATGTGATCGAGTACACCCGACGTGTCCATGGGCTATGTGATCTGGATGCGATCCGAAACCTATCCTTGGGCTATGTGATTAGGATATGGAAATATAACTCGAAGGGCTATGTGATCTCGAGTAACTCGATGGGCTATGTGATCTCGAATAATCTTGTTCGACTATGTGATCGCAAGATAAGACTACTTGTGGCTATTGTGATCCAAGTATGTCTAGGACGTATCTGTGGCTATAGTGATCCGGATATGATCCTTACCCGACGGCTATGTGATCACGGGTAACCCGTGTGAGCACGGGAAAAATAGTAGGGCTTCGTTGGCCATTAGGGAATGTATGTTATTTACGTTGTTGTATGGATAAACGATGTTGACTAGTTACCCTTGGGCTATGTGATCAAGGTGGGGTTGTTACTCGATGGGCTATGTGATCTCGGGTACGAGTTGTATTACCCTTGGGCTTTGTAATCAAGGTATGAGATACAACTCGATGGGCTTTGTGATCTCGGGTATAGGCTAGATAACCCTTGGGCTATGTGATCAGGGTATGACACATAATTCAGTGGTCGGTGGGACCTCATGTATGGTAAGCTTGGATGGCTTGGTAGACTTCTTATATAATAGTGGTATCTTGAGACAGTGGTAAGCACTAGCTAGGATAGGCTAGAAGATGATCCTTAGATGTGGAGAAGCCTTTCTGTGCACTCTTGAATATATTATCATGCATGATTGTTTTATGATATTCATGAATTGCGGTAGAGTAGAAATGTACCACTAAGCTTTGTTAGCTCAGCGTGCGGGATTGTTGTTTCTTCCATGCGTAGGTTGACAAGTTGCGTTTGGAGGAGCACATCGAGGAGGATTTTCCAGCATCGAGCCAATTTCAGAGTACAATACTTGATGTTTAGTTTGGACTGGTTGTATTCATAGGACCTTACCACAGTCGAGTTTGTATTTTATTCTAATTTACTGTATTTGGTCAAACAGAGTATTTTAATTGGAACTTATGTTTTGTAAACCCCTTTTAATATCATTATCTACGTGAATTTTACGGTAATGGATTATTTCGAGAATTCCTAACTTGTGGTTTTAAACGAGAAATCTTGATGGGTCAGTTTTGGGTGACCCGAAAGTGATGCTCCGGATCCGGGACGGAATCGGGGTGTTACAAATTTACAGTAAATGTGAGTGAAGATTCACTTGGTAAAAAGATGACATGGAAAAATTTAATGAAATATATGCTTTTTATTGGTTGGGACCATGGACGACGTGGCGAGCCGGGCCTATGATATAATTTCTCGTTACATACAATTATAAAAATAAAAGAGTTTTACAATGATTTAAGCTTATTTGATAGAAATCCACTAATTGATCTAGTGGCTAAGGATGCTCATCTTACCCCGTTTTATATGGATTTGAATCCCTGCACGAGAATGTAATATTTCACTATTTAATCAAAAAAAATCATTGGATAAATAAAAATAAATTATTGAGATTAAACTTGAAAATAAGGTGGTTTTTTATCAGAAAAGAGAGAAATAGATAATCTCAACCATCAAACTTACACTCACCCATGATCTTAAATTTTATTATATAAAATTTCGATTATCTTGTTAATTTGATATAAATATTATTATTTTATATAGAAAAAATAAATATCTTTATAATTATTTAAAAAATAAAAAATAAATTATCTTGCTTTTAACATAAATAAATTATCTTGTTAATCAGATAAAATATTATTGCATAAAAAATAAACTATCCTAACAATTATTTACTTTTTTAATAGAACAATTATTTACTTTATTAACTTTATCGGATTCTTATTCTCTAATGTTATAAAATATTTGGTAGAGAATAATACTCTGTTAGGTTTAAGTATGTTAATGGGTATTATATTATTTTAAAATTTAGTCTCTATATTTTATTTTTACAAAATTGAGTTTATAAATTATTTTTATTTAAAACTTTAAAAAAAATTATTAAGTAAATAAATGCTTACATTCTCAAGCAAATGTCAGGATTAGAACCCATACAAAATAGGACAACATAAGTATCATTGACCATTCAGCTAAAGGTGGCAATCGGATGAAAAATAACCGAAAATCGTAAAAATTCGAACCGACGAAATGTGGAATAATCGAAATCTTCACCCACATAGACGAGAATAGGGGAGAGAGAAAAAAATAGTGAAGTCATAAGTGAAGCAAGAATAATATTAAATTTTAAAGTTAAAAATAATGGGATATGATCCTTTTACACTAGGTACAACTTGAAAGTTCTACACCTTTTTTGTACCGTTGATGAGATTAACAGTAGAAAATGTTAAGATTATCAATTGAAAAAAAAATAAGAAAATAATCTTAGCCATTTATTAACATCATCCAACGGTTCAAAAAAGGTGTAAAAGTAATTGAATTTTATATTGTGTAAGTGAATCCTAACCCTAAAATGATTATAATGATTATATAACATTAGAAAAATCAAGGAACGAAAGCGATAAACTTAAAAGAAAGAAAAACAGTGTTAATGATAAAATCTAATGGAGTTTGAAGGAACAAAAATGAGGAAAAGTCAAGAGATTAATCTAAATGGAAGAGATAGAGATTAGAGTCTTAATATGGAGAAGAAACAAATGTTTGTTTTATTTTAGATGCTTAGTTATAATCAAAACAGAACTGAAAATGAGATTAAAAAAAACAAAATTGGAAAAGAAAAGAAAGAAGAATTAGTGATGAAGTCCTGCATTGTAATCAAATTTCTTAGTTTGTAAAATTACCTTTCCAAATCTTCTCTTTCTTTTCTTCATTCAATTATAGCCCCCTCCCCTATCATTTGTAATTGTTTTTTTTTTTTTGTTTTGTTGTTCAAGATTTGGTAACATTACTATTTTGTTGTAGAATTATTTGTAACTATTCACATAGTAAAAGTGAATCTCCACTTATATTTACCGTAAATCATATTAAAAAATAGTTTTACCAAGTAAAGATTCATTTGGGTAAAAGTAGGGATGGCCATTTGACCCGAACCCGATGGGCTCCGACCTGGCTCGATCCTATGGGGTCAGGTTTTTAGAAGAAAATTTCGAGTTCGGGTCTGATTTTTTGAGAATAAGGTCAGGTTAGGTTTCGGGTTTAAGGTGAAAAATACCCTACCCGAACCGTCTCGACCCGAAATAATAGTTTAATTTTATTCTAAATATTTAGGTATAATTGCTACAATGCCCCTCTCTTTATATATATATAAAAATTATCTCCCTATTTTGTCTAATAAAAATAGAATAATTATTATAATACCCCCTCTTTATTTGTATTTTTTTAATTGGCTCTCTTTTTTTATCGAATAATAATAAAAATAATAATTTTTATTTATGTCGGATCGGGTTCGGGTTTGGATGCAGGTGCTAAAATTTTGTGCCGGGTGCGGATCGACCAAAAACCTAACTCAACCCGACCCATGGCCATCCCTAGGTAAAAGATGATATAGAAATAATTTATGAAGTTTCCCACCCGAACTCGACCCAAAAATAATCATCCTAAAACCGAACCTGACCCGACCACATACTTTAAAAGAACCGGCTCGAAATTTATATGCCTAAATCTGACCCCGACCCAACCTATTAAAGAAATTAATTTTAGGGACCTAATTGTAAAAAAATAATTTTAGAGACCAAATTATAAATAAAAAATTCAATTTTAAGGAGCTAGTTATAAAAATATATATAAAGAGGGGTATTATTACAAATATTCCTAAAAAATATAAGAAAAAATTACACAATTATTCTTGTGTTGAGTCGAATTTTTTACCCTAAATCCGAACCCGACCCGACATCATCCTTAAGAAGAATCCAGCCTGAACCCAAATTTTTAATAAAAAATCTGACATAATCGGGCCGGGTCGGGTAAAATGTCTATCCCTTGGGATCATGAATTCAAAGGGTTATTTAGTTAAATTTAATAATTTGAAGGCTTAATTGATTATAAAAGGCCTTGAGATGTGTAATTAATTTTTAATAGTTTGAGATTTATATGAACCGTTTTTTTAATAAATCTGAGTCGAAAATTTAAAATAATTAATGAAATATATTTTTTAATTTGGTATAAAATACCCTTACCTCTATGGTTTAAAAAAAATTCTCAGTACCCCTTAGGTTTATTTATAATAAATTTACACGTGATCGATTGCTTACTATTCTATTTATTGTCTTCAGTCATTTTTATTAAATAATTTTTACTTTTTAAAAATTAAAAATACAATGAATAATACTTATTTTTCTATTTTAGCTTATAAAAATATATTATGCAAATACTTATTAAATATTTAATACTTAATTTTAATTAATTTTTGTATATTAACTTTGAGATGAAATTATTTTTAATTTATTATATTTTAATTAATTTCATGTATATATGCAACCTTAATTAGGGATGACAACGGGGCGAGGCATGTCGGATTTTTGGCCACCCGACCCGAGATTCAAATTAAAACCCGACCGCAACCCGACTCGAATAATATTAATGATTTACCCGCCCCGAAGATAAACAGCCATACCTGAAATTGACCCAATTTTTAATATTTTCTCATCAACCTAGATTTTCTCAGCAACCAAACATAGTGAGAGAATCTGAAATCTAAAAAATTGAAAAAATACACAGAAAATAAGAAAATTAAAAGGAAAAAAAAAAAGCAAGATTCCATTCGAATCTGTTTAAAAATCATATATTCAGCAACCCCTTACTTTCAAAAACAATAAAACAATTCGCATATATACGAGGAACAAAGAAAAAAGTAGATCTAGAACCAAAAAAAAACACAACTCAAACATTTATGAAGCTTCATTCTTTTGGATCTAAGTTACATGCGTATATAATTGAGGTACTTTGTTTTCTGACTTATTTTAATTATTAAATTTTCGAAACGTCTAATTTACTAATTAAACTTTATATATTGATCTATTTTGATCACTTAATATTATTTTATTAATATTTTAATATAATCTAGCATATTTCGAAAAATGAAGTTCAGTGATAATTTTTATAACTTACCCTATAATTAGCTTTTTAAAACGAAAAAGAAAAAGAAATCGAAGACACAAAGAACCAGAGGAAAAGAACGAGGAGACGACACTACAAGAGAATTAAACCCAAGTAATTTGATTAGCGTTCTTTTCATTCCCACATGGAATCTATTTTACTGTAATTTGATAAAACAATGCAAGAGGAAATGAAAAAAAAAAAGAAAAGAAAACAAGGGGGGAAAGAGGGGAAATGGCAGAGTGAAAGGAAAAGAAAAAAACTGAAAAGAGGGAAAGAATGGGGATGCGGCGCGGCAGAGTGAGGAGATGGAGATGAGTGTGCTTTAACCTAAATAATATATATATATATAATGGCAGTTTCGTAAATGAATTTAATGGTAATTATGTAAATATCTCGGATCGGGTTGGATATTTTAAATCCTAGACCAGACCCCAATTTTTTTTAAAACAAAAATCCGTCTCGTCCCGAAACCCAATTTTAATAATAAAAAATTTATTCCGATCGAAACGAGTCGAAACTCGGTGGGAACTAATATTATTGGCATCCCTACTTAGATACTTCAATTGTTTATTCAAGTATTAAGTGAAAGATTACAACTATGGTATGTGCATGTATATGAATTCGTTTGACTATTATAAGATGACTTGACATACATGAATTGTTTTTTTTTTTTGAAAACGACATACATATATTGCTAACACAAACGAAAATTTGAAGAAAAAAAGTAAATAGATGATTAGAATGCTAAAATAGACGAAGGATTAGTAACAAAGGTTACATGTAAGTAAATATATGTAGGTTTTTTTACCAACAAGTTGATCTAGAATAAAACAATAGATCTCTTAAACAAGGTAAGAAGTTTAAATTCTGGCGTTGTGAATAAAATAAATTGATATGGAAGGGTGGTCTTCGCAATAAGCTTCTATAGTACTCGATTCATATTAGTCAACCAATAAATTGAATATTAGTGATTATAAAAAAAACTACAGTTTCCCAACAATTTAGGTCTAAAATATGCTCTTATGTGGCTATTAAAATAATGACTATCAAAAATAAAATAATCTTTTTACTGTTTTTAATTTATATTACTATTTCATTGCTTTCTTAAACTTGAAAGAAAAATAGGAACAGAGTACTTAAATACATTTTTTTTGTAAAATTTTAAAAAATTGAGTTCATTTTTTTTTTAAAAAAATCATGGCAGTTTAATCGGGACAGAATGAGTTTAAATTTTAAATGAAAAATTAATGACTTCATCTCAAATTTAATATATTTTATTAAATATTAATTTAAAAGACTTAATTTTACTTGAAGTCAAACATAAATTAATTAGAATTTAAATTTTTTAATTTAATTTCAAGCTATTTAAATTATAATTATTTGTAATAAAATAGAACAATAAAAATAAATAGAAATATACAGATATACTATTTTTATTATTTATAAGTATACCACAAACATAGTCAGCAATAAAAAATAATAATTAATAAAGTAATTTGAGATTCACTGATTGACCTAGTGATTAAAGATGCTCATATTATCACATCTCATATGGGTTTAAATTCCGATATAAGAATACAATACCTCTCTATTTAATAAATAATTAATAAAGTGATTTCCTAATGAATCAAGTCTGAAATTCAATGAGCTCATGAGCCACCATGTAAGTCAATCCTTTTAAAATACAATTGGTCTAGTCGTCAATGATTCTAATATTATTTTATCTTGTGTATAAATTCGAATATTGATATTTGTCGTGGAAATATAATACCTATTTATTGTAAAATAAAAAATAAAAACAAAAACTTAGAAAATCAATTACAAGTTATGAATAGTTGTGAATTAGAGATATAAATATTGATAAAAATAAAAATGTAAATATTCTAATTTTTTATATTTAGAAAAGATCCAATTTCATCATTTACAAGTAATTCGATATTGGCAATATCTAACGCTGAAAGTCATAAAAATAGATCACAGGAGTGATTCTGCAATTGCTATTTTAGAAAAACCAGTCCACTAACTTATTATATATATTTAAATGGTTATTGATTTATTTTCCCAGTAAATTATTATTTATATTTAATCTAAACAGTAAGCATATATTCTAGTTTCCATATATATATAAATATCAGAATCTAGTATTATAAAAGAAGTGACGAATTTAAAAATATTTTTGAAGGTAGACACATTTACATTAATTATGCTTGAAATTAGTTTGTTTATTATTTTGTTTGTTCATGTTCGGTTCGTTTAGTACTTGCGAACATGTTGCATTGATAACTTATTCACACCGTTATGAATAAGCATTATTAACTTATTTACACATAGCCATTTATCATGTTTGTCAATATTAAACAATTAGTGAATCAGAAAATAACGATAAATAACTTGCACACCCTAACTATATGGTGAATTCTCCACTGTAATTAATATGTATGTATTTTAAAATTTATATAAAAAAACAGAAAATAATATCTTATGATACAATTAACATAAACAAATTTATATAAAATTTTCAAGATGCGAATAATTTTATACAAACATTTGCTTTCGCTTCATTTCTGTTATAGTTGGGGCTATATAAGCCATACTCATGTATTGGACTAGACACCCCATTATTATGACAATTAGTTTAGCTTTAATAACAGTTCAGATTACTATCCTTTCTTCAATATTTTCCTCTTTTTAGTAGCCCTAGATATGGCCACCGATCCCTCAACCTCCGCAACACACAAACCACCGTCGTTCTTTATTATCTCCGGCCACCATGGCTGCTTTTTCACATGGTATCATTCGCCAACAACGGTCCTGACGCGGTTTTACTTCCGCCGCTTCATTTCCGTTCATCGAAGTTTTATTCCTCGATAGCCTTCTCCGTTATTTCTTTCCTCTGCTACAATTTCACATCTCACATTTTTGTATTTGATTGTTGATTTCAAATCCCTCAATTTTGTTCTTTTTTGTCGCCTGATGTTCATCGATTTCCAGATCTAAAAATCTCCAAAAGTAGTGTCTCTTGATTCCCTCGTCGGCGATCCTGACGATTATTCACCAGTTGTCTCATTCGTTTGTTGCAACCTTTATTCTCCGATAATCTTCCGGGTTACAAATTCATCATTTGGAATGGCAGATCTAATCAGCAGACTGGTTCATTGTGGTTCTCTACAACATTTTCTTTTTCTGGTGAGATCTGGATTTTGTAAGTGCGGTTATATTGCTGTAGAAATATGGATGATTACTTCTGGTCTGATTACTTAGTTTTGTGAACGGGTTTGGTGATGTCTTCTCATGCTAGTTATAGTGCAGTTGCTGCTGATATCGATATTTTTTTCTTAATAAAAATAAATTGTCTGTTGGTCTTGTACTCAAGGATTAGTTGCACTCTGAAGCGTTCTTTATATGAAGCACTTACTCCTACTACTTGACTGGATATTCAAGAGTTTTGTGAATATTATTTTCTGAACTGAGGACTCTAGTATATTAGTTGTTGATCACTGGTGCTGTTCTCCGGTATTTGGTATTGCACCTAACTGAGCTTCTGTTGAACAATCGGATGATTGTGGGTATGTTTGGGTTCTGTGGTTATGGTTGCAAATGTGATTGATTACTGAAGTTAAATTCTGAGTTGAACATCTTAGATATTGCTGATTATTAGGTTCCGAGCATCTCAATTGGTGTCATATGGTACTGTTTCTTAAGGTCACAACCTCATATTGCTGCAGAAAGCTGATGATTTAATGTTGCTTGTTGTTGACTGGTGTTTGGTGTTGTTGGTTCTATTGCTAAAGATTTGTGTTGATCAATTGAAATCAGTTTGGCTTCATTAACTGTTGCTTCTTCTCCAAAGTGAACATGAAACTCGAGGCTTGATAGCCAAGTTATCATGGAAGAAAATTTCTGGGGTAGAGTTAAGTGTTTAACAGCCTTGCTTTCCTTAACCAGACATATGAGGGTGTTTTCTTGTCCAAGAGAGACTTCAGATTGCACCCGGGAGCATGTAGCTTAACCGCCTTGCTTCCAACAAAAAGAAAGTCCAAAATAAGTGTAGAAGAAGCGCAATGAAGATGAAGAACGAAAAGAAAGTTTAATGAAGAACGAAAGTAGGAAATGGAATACTTTTGCTTCGTAGTTAAACGAGTTGTTTTGATCGGTTTGTGTTTTGACCAAGAACCAAATTCACTTGGGAATCAACTTCAAGAAAATCAAGAAGATTTGAGAAAGCAGGGAGAATGTTAGAATGTAAATAGCTGATGGTTGTAATTAATAGGTAATTTGTTAAGAATTTGTTAATCATTTCTGTTATAGTTGGGGCTATATAAGCCGTACACATGTATTGGACTAGACACCCCATTATTGTGATAATTAGTTTAGCTTTAATAACAGTCCAGATTACTATCCTTTCTTCAATATTTTCCTCTGTTTAGTAACCCTAGATATAGCCACCGATCACTCAACCTCCACAACACACAAACCACCATCGTTCTTTATTATCTCCGGCCACTATGGCTGCTTTTTCACATGGGGATTTAGTATAATCCTACATAACAAAGCCGAAGAAAACATATCATTCACGCTAGCCAATAAAACACATTAGTGAATCAAAAATCTTTAAATTAAAATTTACAAAGCAATGTAATATATAATGCCTACAAGGCTAAAACAAATTCAAAACAATCTAACTTGTACATATTACCAATTTATATTCAACCAATAAAAAGCAAAGACAAAAAAGAATACATTTGTTAAATTGATTCAACAAAATTAGTATAAAGAATTATTAATTCTTAAAGTTATATTTCTACTTCTAGTCTCAATTAATTTAATCTTTTAACTTAAAACCCAAAGTTAGAAAATGAAACGTTAAACATAAATTCACTAAATGTTTAATTATTCTATCCTTATTTGTATTGCTACAGTTTAGAAAGAACAAAAGGTATTGGACTCTTGAAATCTTGTAGAACAAAATTTAAATAATAATTGAAATAAATTTTTATATGTGGAATAAATGAATAATTTTAAAAAATAAAAAATTACATACTTTCAATCTTAAGAGATTTACGAGTCTTAAACTTTGGAAACCGAAAATTTTGCATTTGAGAAAGAAAAGGCGTCAAAACTAAAAATAATAGTTAAAATATACTTTTATTATTTTAGTTAGCTTTCGTGTTCTCTTATGATTGATTATTATTTGTTGGGCTTTTATGTAGGGCTGTAAATGAACCATACTCAAAATGAATTGTTAAATGAACCATACTCAAAATAAATTGTTTGTGAACTCATAGGAAAGAATAAGTTATACTTATGGATATCTTTAGTTGATTTTTTATTATAATTTATATGTGGATGTGGACAAATAAAATTTCAGAATGACAGAAATAAAATTTCAGGGTGGGCACAATCAATAAAATAGGTAACTAATAGAAGAAAATTCAAATTCTAAGGTGGGCACGTGCATCCGCCACTGTATAAAAGCTAATCATCATATGCATGAACAGTTGCACATACATCTAATTCCTGTTGTAAACGAAAACAATGAAGAAAGAAAGATAATTTTTGGGCTGCACTTAGCTTGTCACTGTACGAAAATGTAATGTTTCCATCCCTAAATACCATTTTTGTGTGTGTGTGTGTGGCGGGGGGGACTGAAACTAGAAGAAAGCTTAAGAGATTTGTTGCTGCTTCATTGTGGTGGTGGGAAGAAAATGGCATCATTGGTTCTTTTGGACCTGAAAAGCTTCTCTGTTTCAGCAAATGCCATTTTCTTCCCACCACCACAATGAAGCAGCAACAAATCTCTTAAGCTTTCTTCTAGTTTCAGTCCCCCACCCGCCACACACAAAAAAAAATGGTATTTAGGGATGGAAACATTACATTTTCGTACAGTGACAAGCTTCCCGAGCCTGGAGAGGCATCTGTTGTAAATCCCACTGCAAATCCTAGACCCACTACCGGGGACGAGGATCTTATGTATCCTCCGGGGTTCACGCTTGTTCAAACCAGAATACAGCCAAAAACTCAACCCCATGTGATCATTTCACGGGGAAAGTCTCATCTACATCAGGCCGGTATTTTGATCCCTATAAATCAGCCATTTGCATCGGAAGTTAAACCCGGGGGCAATCAAGCTGAAAATTTTATCTCAGAAATGGATCATCTGTTCGAGACCGAGGAGCCGAAGGTAGAAGCTTCAAAGGAAATCGAAGATCGATGTAAAAGACTCGAAGAGAAGTTAGAGGCTATGGGAATAGAGGATATCTTCAGTGGATTCGATGCCGATGAACTCGGTCTTGTTCCGGTTTGGTGTTACCCCGAAATTTAAGGTCCCGAATTTGAAAAGTATGACGGAACCAGCTGCCCTCGCACTCACCTCACTATGTTCTGTCGGAGGATGACTAGATACGGCCGAGACGACAAGCTGTTAATTCACTGCTTTCAAGATAGTCTATCGGGATCTGCTGCCCGATGGTATAATCAGTTGAACTGCCGTCAGATTAAGTCATGGAGAGACTTGGCAAAAGCTTTTCTGGGGCAATACCGACACATCAATGATATGATGCCAGACCGGTGGACACTGCAACAAATGAAACAAAAACATAATGAAAGCTTCAGGCAATACGCTCAGCGTTGGAGGGACATAGCAGTTCAGGTCCAACCCACGCTCAGTGAGAGAGAGACGGTGGTTACATTTGTACAAACTTTGGAGGGTCCGATCTTGGGTCGCTTGATAGGCAACGCGGCTACCAATTTTTCTGACCTCGTGCTATCCGGGGAGCTCATTGAGAATGCCGTCAAGACTGGCAAAATTGATAAGGGAGGTAGTTCGTCCCAGAAAAAGCCCTACCATACAAAGAAAGATCATGAAGTAAACTCTGCGGGAGTTTATAATGCCGATTATTCTAAGCCTATCACAGGTTGTGCAACCTCGTGGCCATACCAAGTGCTCACGGTTCCTCAAGCCAAGGCTCGTCGAGGAAGAACACCAACACGTAGAATTTACTCCACTACCAGTTTCTTATGGAGAATTGTACAAGCAAATGTATGATGTCCACATGGTGGCACCTTTTACCGAGATCCAATACAACCTCCCTTCCCGAAATGGTATGATCCCAATGCAAAATGTGATTATCACGCTGGGCGGGTTGGCCACACCATTGAAAACTCGCTTGGCTTCAAAAAGTTGGTGGAAAAATTCATTAAGCTTGGGGTGGTAAGCTTTGATAACTCAACAAGAACGACTACAAGCAAAGACCCTTTACCGAAGCATGAATATGCCAATTGAGGGTGTTGAAGGTTTTTTTGAATGGACCATGTTTTAATCCAGCTCAAGTATTGCAATTGTCTTGACCACAGAGGGTCCCCTTGTAGTTTTTATCACTTTCAGAGTAATACCTTTTGTAAATCAACCTCACTGACTTAAGTACAATAGTGGTGAGAGTATTTTGTAAGGGATAAAAACTACAAATAGCAATGCAAACATCTTTTGTTCATATCTAAGTCTTGAATATCCAAAATACATCACCCTAAAGTTTCAAAAATATTACGAGAACAGTGTCAGATGATGTCATGTAATGAACAAAATTTTGGGGCATCAACTCAGATAAAAGATGATCGAACCCGAGACAAGGTTGGGGGCACATAAAAAAAAACCAAGATTCTGACGGGACCAGTGAGGAGTCAGGGGCATCCCTTTGAGGATCGAAAAATCATGCCACATTCATGTAGTTGCATTCATCTTTCAAACGTCATACATCTAGATTAAGTGCATACACCAAAGTCACCATGCATTTAGGGTAGACACATGCATTAGATACATTCATGCAATCTTGCTTGTACATAACAGGTTTAGGAAAAAGACCGAGTATCCTCAACATGGGGGAAATGACAAGAAGGTCAACCTTAGTCTTGAAGGAGGCCAAACGGGAAGAAGATGCTGAAAAACCCAAAAAAGGCATCAGCGACAAAATCTTTGACAATTACTGACCAATGTTTTTTCTTTTGTAGGATTTGATTCCTCCGACGGTGGTGTAGCGGATGTCAACAAAAATTCTTTCTAGATCATGCCCTCTGTCGATAGAAAAGTCGGACAAATTTTTCAAAAAAATTATCTCGTTGTCAGTGGCGCAGTCACCCAAAAGCTTGCAAATCACGCCTTCGTCAGTGGTGGTACGCCAACTTAATGAAGATCTTGCCTTCATCGATGGTGTTGCAGATTAAATCCTATCCAGGTCTTGCCTCTTCGAGGGTGTTGCAGCTAGACCTAAATTTTACTCGGAGTTTACCTTTTTATTATAATTGTAGCTAAAAATCAATCCACAAAAAACCAAAAATGAAAAAAGAAGAAAAAAGAAAAAAATCAAAAAGAAAAAATTGAAAAAATTGAAAAATTGAGAAGAAAAAAAAACTATCCGGTATTGCCTCTTCGTTGGTGTCGTAGCTGGATCAAATCTTCAGATCTTGCCTCCTCGTCGATGTTGTAGCTTGGTCAAATCTAACTTTCGGTTCTGCCTCCTCGTCGGTGTTGTAGCTGAACCTAATTCACTAACTCCCGGTCTTGCCTCTTCGTCGATGTTGTAGCTAGACCAAATTCACTAACTCTTTATCCTGCCTCTTCGTCGGTGTTGTTGCTGGATCAACATTACTAACTTTAGTCCATGCCTCCTCATCGGTGTTGTAGCTTGGTCAAAACTTACTAACTTTCTAGTTGTATCAATGTTGTATCTCAAAAAAAAGAAGAGAAAGAAAAAAGAAAAGAGAAGAAAAAAGAAAAAAAAAGAAAGAAGAGAAGAAAAAGAAGAAAGAAGAAAAAAATCAATAAAAAAACAAGAAAAAAGAAGGAAAAAGAGAAGAAAAAGAAAAAAAAGACGAAAAAAAAGACGAAAAAAAAGAAGGAAAAAAATCAAAAAACGAAAAAATGAGCTTTCAACCAAATTCTGATCATGCCTCTTCGTTAGAGTCGTAGCTTGATCACAAAAAGAACAACTATCCGATCCTGCCTCTTCGTCAGAGTTGTAGCTGGATCAAATCCCCGGACCTTGCCTCTTCGTCGGTGTTGTAGCTTGGTCAAATCTAACTTTCGGTTCTGCCTCTTCGTCGGTGTTGTAGCTGAACTTAATTCACTAACTCCCGGTCTTGCCTCTTTGTCGGTGTTGTAGCTAGACCAAATTCACTAACTCTTGATCCTGCCTCTTCGTCGGTGTTGTAGCTGGATCAACATTACTAACTTTAGACCATGCCTCTTCGTCGGTGTTGTAGCTTGGTCAAAATTCACCAACTTTCAAGTTTTATCAATGTTGTAAGGAAAAATAAAAAAAAGAAAAAAAAGAGAGAAAAAAGAAAAAAGAAAAATATGAAAAAAGAAACAAAAGCATAGAAAAAAAGAAACAAAAAAAGAGAGAGAAAAAAAAAGAGAAAATTGTCAGTTTTCTGATCTTGCCTCTTCGTCAGAGTTGTAGCTGGATCAGACATCAGAATTTTCACCTATCGGTCTTGCCTCCTCGTCAGTGTTGCAGCTGGATCGAATTTTGTAGACCCTGTCTCTTCGTCGGTGTTGCAGCTGGGTCGAACTCTCTTTAGGTATTAGCTTATTATCCATAATGTAGCTAGTTGGACTCATTTTGCCTCCCCAACAGACAACCCCCAGTTTGAAGAATTTTGCTCCCCAAGAGTGACAAGGTAGATCAACCAAGACAAGAAAGAAGACCTGCATCAAAAAAAGAAGATTTATAGGAGAACGAAGACGTACGTCAAGAGGGGACAACCAGCCAGACCAGATGAAATAGGTCATTTTTAGTCTTTGCTTCGTTGCCGTTACACAACAACGAGCAAAGAGGGGCATCTGTAATAACTCATTTCACCCAAACTAGTACCCATTACCCAAACCAAATCAAAAAACAATTAACCCGACCCGGCCCGGAACCAAAAAAACCCTAACCCTAATGCCATTAATCCACCCGCCGCCGCACCTTCTGTCGCCGATCATCCACCGCCGTCGTTCGCCATTTCCGGCGACCAACCCCAAACTATAACCACAATCACTATAAACCATAAATTCTAGATTACAAACCCTAAAAATCCTAAAAACCCCAAACCAAATCAACCAAAAAATAAAATAAACCTAAACCTACCCCATCACCATACCCTGCAGTACGCATTCACCCCCATGCTTCACCCCATGCATC
Organism: Hibiscus mutabilis; assembly: GCA_019671005.1. Lineage (NCBI taxonomy): Eukaryota > Viridiplantae > Streptophyta > Magnoliopsida > Malvales > Malvaceae > Hibiscus > Hibiscus mutabilis. The sequence goes on along the minus strand of CM033729.1, from coordinate 5,339,297 downwards.
TACAATATTTCCCTCACACGCCACTTCCCTATGATTTCATTTTTCTATTCCAATTCATTTTAAAGAACCACACCACCACAAATTAAGGGGCCGGCCATTTTCAAGCAAAAAAAAAGAGAGGAGCTCTCGGGGGCTGAGTTCGAAAATAGAGAAAAAAAGGGGAAAATCTGAAGAAAAAGGGGAAAATTTGTAAGAAAAATTCGAAATCAATACAAACAAGTTGAAGGGTATTTCTTTTATTTTGAATCAAAATCTTTTTTTCTCTTTATTTTTATTTCGAATCAAATTAAAAAAGGGGAGGATTCGAAAGCTTACTTGCCGCAATGAACCGCCCGCCGTGAGGCTCGCCGCTGATGAACGGTGAAAGCCGGTGAGTTTGAGAAGGAGTGGCCGCCGCTGCCCCTTGTGATGTCGTCGAGAGAAAGGGGGATATAAAAAATTTTAGGGTTTGTTTTAAACCCGTTTCGAAATGAATATTAAACCTCGTGTATTTGTTTTAACTGGCCTCCCAAAAAACGACGTAGTTTTAAGACTAAGGATCTGAGATTTTTTAAAAGGGGTATAATTACGCGTCAAGTCCTTCATTTATGTTCCTGTTTTCGGTTCTGTGTATGGGATAATTATGTGCTTAGTCTTTTATTGTTTTATGCGTGTTTAATATTATCTTTTATTCTGTTTTTGTGGCTTTTAACTTCTACTTCGGTTCAATTCAGTCACTATTTTTTATGTTGAATTTATTTTCAGCACTTTAGTTTTAATTTGTTTACTTTCCAGTTCTTATATTTTATATTTGTTGCGTTTTAGTCCTAATATGTTTTGTTAGTTTTGCCATGTAATTTAGCATTATTACATTTTAGCCATTAGCATCTAGTTTCACGATATATTTTATGTTGTTCCATGCATTTTAATATGATCCATGCATTCATATTAGCATTAATATCATTATTATTATTATTGTTATTATTATCATATTTTATGTGTTAGATTAATAGTTATGTATGTTTTAGACTAGTATTTTATTTATGTTATATTAGTATTTTATTATGTTAGTATTTATTTATATTTTTATCGCAATGTATTTATTTATATTTGCCATGTTTTTTAAGTTTGCATAATGGACATATATTTTGTCAATGCGGTGCCCTTTTATTCGAGCGTAAACAGGGCCAGTATCAAGCGTAGTGATAGTGGTTGGACGTTTACTCTCGAATAACGGGGTCTTTAAAATTTACTCGCACATATAACCAGATTTTAATTTAATTGTCACTTTAATCCGGAAAGTTTAATATTAATAAAGCGGTAATTATTAAAGTACCAATTTTGGGCGGTGTGGGGTGCTAATTCTTTCCCATCCGTAACCGACTCCCGAACCCATCAATTTTAAATATCTGGTTTTCTACGGTGTCCGGTCCACCTTGAGTGGCCGGTGGCAACTCCAATTTTAAATAAAATGCGGGTTTTATAAAAACTCTACGCGGAAGAGAATATTTTCCAAACGAACAAAAAAACATCATTTTTTAGAAAAAAAAAAACATCGCTACAAAATATTGCCTTCCATGCCCCGATGCTTCCAGCCAAGTGAATGAATACAGGGCTGCGATTCACAATCACAACAAATTATGTTCACAATCGGCAACACTAAATATAACATCTTAAGAAAAAAGAATTATGGATTTGAACTACGGGTTCGAAAACGAGTGGCTTACTTGAGAATGGTGATGATCGAGAACCATGACAAACCATCCGGATCAGCAATCTTCGAAACAACAAAGAACCTCGGCACAATCAATAGGTTACCTACCTTCACAATAGTTTTCAGGACCCTTTTGCCATCAATACCAACAACTTGGAGACGACCGCTGCCCTTGACAATGTATGTAACCTGCAATGCTGAATCACACGAAAAAACCAGGGGAACACATTGTATTCCCTTCCAACCTAACCAACCAAAGGAAAGTTTTTTAGTAGTCAAGAGCACAATATTGCCGGCATTTGTGATATCAGTATCCAACGGAGCTTCCTCGCAGTTCAAGGCCATTCCTTTTCGGTGATCAGGCTTTGGTTCAGGCATCTTAACATTGGCATCAAGCTTGACAATACCTTTGCCTTGTTGGTTGCCAATGAGTGCCTTAGCAGTGTCATCATCCACATCCCATGCTCTTTTCACAAAGTCGGCCGTGAAACCAGTGAAGATGCCATTGGCACCGGTAAAAAAAATCGATAAATTGACTTGCTTTGTGGCCTTTAGAGGTATCGCCCATAAAGAGGACCTCCAATTCAGTGTTGTCCTTGTTGTACCACCGGGTGATAACACCAAAAGGAAGAGCAATTCCATCACCCTTCTTGATTGCAATCACTTTCTCCTCTGATTCAGGGAGAATAATCCCAGCAACACCAATTCCTATATCAAAAGATCATACATATTACAATTTCACTTATTGCAAATTGATATGTTAATCAAAATAATCAAAACTAAGATATATCAGGATATAATCTACAATATTTCATCTTTGGTACTTCAGAAGCAAGGATTGATTTGATGCAGAACTGATAGTCAACTCAAAATATGAAATCTAAAAACCCTAAACCCCATTAATGCAACATCTTCAAAAAAGGAAAAGTAGTTCTTTGTTGAAATATTTAAATTTTTTGCTTTATTGTCATTAAATTTTTAGTTTTGTTTCATTTTTATTAAAATTTCACATTTCTTATTTTAATTTGGCCCTATTTTAAATTTAATTTAACAGGCTTTCTAACTCATGCTGCTTAAGAAAAATTAGCTCAAAAAAAAAAAAAAATCATTGTTTGCAAATATCTTTTTTTGAAAAGAAATGCATGATGTAAAGAGACCTATATAATTTATAAACACCGCCACTTTAAGAAAAACGCATAAGTTAAATCACATTATAAATTAAAGATTCTTTGAAACACTCATCATCATGGTTTGCATCCATTTTAGACTTCAACTATTTGGAGAAAATAAAATGACTTAACAATTGGTTAAATTTATTAATAAAGGATTAAGATTCATCTACACAATCAGCTGAATGAAAATTTTATACTGTATCAACATATATTATCTCAATCGGAAGTAAATATTATTGTTAATTTTACAATGGAAGATAATGTTTAGGCATCCAATTTAATTCTATTCGTAATTTACTTTATTCTATTTGTTTGATTCTTATTCTCTAATGTTATAAACTATTTATTAAAGAAAATAATATTTTTTTTAAAAATAAATATTAAAAATTCACGCATTTAACTTAATATGGATGGTAAATTTTATTGACCCGGATAATAAGTTAACAGTATTAAAAATTTATATTTATACTTGTATAGTATAGATATAATGTCAAATTTAATCCTTTAACCTCTATTTCTTTTGTGAATTTAACTACCATTCTTTTATGATCCCAAACCTTTCAAAAATAACTGAAATGCTATTTTTTTTTTACATAAATACAACAAATATTTAATTTTTAATTATGTGAATATGACATTTTACTTGAAAATTCATGTATATTCTATGTATTTTTTTAATTTTATATATTGTGAATATTTTCATAATTATAATCATTTATTGACATGACATATAACACAATTAGTATCATGTTAGTATGAAATATGTGGACTACCATGAGAGCTGTCATCTCGAGACTGTTAAAAGCTTACGTATTTTGATTTACATTTTACTAAAAAGAAAAAAAAAGGTTAATTTGACAAAAGTATGAATATTAAGGGTTAAATTTATTAGATTATTTAATAAAAAGTAAAATATGTTATATTTAAAATAAAGCATGACATATTATTAGATTATTTAGTAAAAACAAAATTTGAAGTTAATATAATTTTGAAATAAAATAAAATTTTTTGAATAAATTCTACATTAAGTGAAAAGTATTATCTACTTATTATTTTCATACTTTCTCATTTTAGAGTTCTATAAGATATTTTTTTAGTTTAGTTTAGGGATTTAGGTCGTAGGATTTAGAACTTATGATTTAAGGTTATAGTTTATTTAGGATTTAGAGTTAAGAATTTAAGTTTCAAATTTCAAAGAAAGATTGTGTAATTTTTTATACATATTGTATATCAAAATATAACCATTAAAAATAGTATTAATTAGCAATATTTATTATTTATCAAGTTTTTTTATTAAAATTTATTGAGCATTTTTTTAAATTATTAATTATTTATATTCTAATCCATTCTCATGGAATATATTATTTAAATCCATTTATATATTTTTTATTCATTGTTATTATCAATAGTTCATTTTATTTATTTTTATATTTTTCTTATTATATCTAGGTAAAGATAAAATTTACCAACTTAATATTTTGATTATTTCGAAATTAAAATAAAAATTATTCATGTCAAACACATTTAATTAGGGAAATTAATATTTTCTATAATTTTGAATAATATAGATTGTAAAACGCATTTAAATCAAGATAAAAAGGCATAAAAGTGATTTAGTTAGCAACAATCAGTAAAATTATTAGTGAAGCTGAAGAACTAGATCCTTTAAGCAAAATCCGAGTTCGAAGCATAGGAGTGAATGAGAAAACTGAAAGACAGGAAACATTAGCAAATCAATCTACTTGCATAAAATTATCCCCATATTTCTCATATTTTTAATAGAAAGACCTACAATCATATGCTCCAGCAGTTTGCTTATACACCTAATTCCTGTTGTAAACAAATACCAGTAACAATGAAGAAATGAAAGAGAATATTTGGGATTTAGTTAGCATGTAGTCCACAATGCATATCACTCTATGAAAATGGCGTGTTACTATTTTTCATTTTCCCCCCAAAATTTTAATTCAATCATCCATGAAGTTTCAGATCAGATTTCGTCGTAAAAATCGTTTAAACAGACTCTTGCCCCGACAACCTTCAAAATGCAGCTTTAACATAGGCAAGCTCATACCAGACTAGAATTAGTTGCAGCAGTTACTGGTGCAAAAATTGACCAGAGGACGTTAAGGGATCGCTTTCTCGGGACTTGAAGCTCCATTTTCTGTTTGTTGTGGAGGAGGGAGCGCTGGTGATGCTTTTTTCCAGAAGCTTTTCGAATACAAGGAGCCAAATACGATGACCTGATCAAGGCATTGAATATATCATCAAGCTTTCGAAATCAACGGAATGTAGAATTAATGTGGTTAAAATCTTACCGCCCCAATCCACTGTTCCCAGCTAAGGGGATGGCCGAACCATATGCATGACAGCATGATGCTAACCAGCTTGAACAACAAAGAAGAGTTCGAAGAATCTCCATTCAAATCAGAAATATAGAATTAGGAGGACATGAAAAAAATAAACTTTCTAGGATCAACTTGACTCTACCTGTCTTGTGGTCATAATGGCAGCAAATGTGAGAGCACCAAAAGTACGGATTGTGTAAGAAATGAAGAATTGACTGGTTGTTGCCACCTATAACAGATAATCCCTAAACTTTAGATCCCCACGATATTTCTTGATTAGTCAGGAATAATTAAAGAAGAACACAACCAATGACCATCATCAGTTAAAGCCTATTAAAACTAGGGACAGTTTTGGCGAAGATCACTTACAGTTGAGAGTAATACAATATCAAGAAAACAATCATTGTGGCGACAAACAAAATCTACAGCTGGAAGTAAATGTCCCTGTAATATCAGACCTAAAACATTTCGAGAAAAGTTAATCACAAGGAGTGATCAATCTGTAAAATGCAACGCAAACAAACCAAACATATAGGTAAAACAGAAGATCATTCCTATGTACAGGTAGAAAGAATTTTACCTGTGAAGCTGAGAACGCAAGAACATAATGTCGTGTAGAATATCTGGTTGTGTATTTCCATATCATAGCCTTTGAATAATTTATCTTGGAATGTGCTTGTAAAGCCATCAAATCTGTGAAACATAGAATGAGCATCTAAATGTATAGAAAACTATTTCTCCGAAAAGCACTCAGAAAAGCAATGCTAATGGAAATGACATTAAAGAAATACTTCAGCCTAAAGTATCCTTGGTACTAAAGAGCATATTTCACTAATACAATTGAAAACAATGTAATAAATGCCACTGAGAAATCAGCAATTGAGATTTTAGTCTGATCAAGATACACATATCTCTTTCTATTTTGAAGATCCAGTTACAGAAAGGCATCAGTAAGTATATTTTATGGTGAGAGGAATAAGATTCAGACTGATACCCAAGATAACCAACCATCAGAGACATGCCCCAAACAGTATTTTCTCTTCCTTTCCCATAAGGACTTAAGTCAGTTCCTGCCTACAGTGAAAGCAGAATTAGTTCACAGAAACCAAAGTTATGGCACACTAGAGAAGCAGCTAATATGCAATTCAAATATAAAAGAAACGATCATTCACCTGTAGCAATGGATCATGTATGGAAGCAACCATCAAATAGAGAAAGCTAACAATGTCTATTTGTAATACTGTGGTTCAATGCCTCGCAATTTTAAATATATATCCTAAAGTAGCCTCTTTCATTCACCAATCAAGGTCTTATATTAAACTAAAGTATATCATCTTCATGGAAATGAATACTTGTTCAAAATCATCGGTGGCAATCAAAGACAAGGAACAAAGTAAGTGCTCTTAACAAAGACCAGAATTTTACCGGAAATAGTATAAATATTGAACAACCAAGGGTCACCAGAAAAGCAACCAAATAGTCAAAACCCTTGTATGTCTTCTGCATGATGAAAGTGCCCCAAATCTGTATTGAAATAAATAAGAGATGAAAATTGATCAGAAGATTTTGCCACTTAAAACTGTTAAGAAGAAATAAGGGAGACTAGCAATAAATAATTAGCATGCAGTGGATGAAATTTTTTGAGTCCAAAAACTTGCACAACCACTACGATAAATATATGCATAACCCTTCATTATCAGTCATGCAAAACTTACCATAACAGGTATCATTTTAGCACACTTAGCAAGGGTCTGAACTGGGAAGCTTACATACTTGAGGGCCTGGATACAGAAATGGTGTCATTAAAATTATATCATAACAGCATCTAAAGGTGCATATTCAGCAAATCTATGTTCAAATACAAATATGGCGCAGATTAGAGTTTCCATGGAGAGCAACATAAGTGTATTTATATTCCAATTAGGCATAGAGCTTTACCTCATACTGACATGTTGTGGTTAGGATGTTTGTTACTGATACGAGGCAGTACTTATAGACAGGAGCAACAGGATCCAATGCCTTCTTACTTGCCTAGAAAAAGACAAGAAACAAAATGAATATTCGGAAATATGAAAATATGTAGGCAAATCTTGCCATCTTTCTGTGAGGTGATTCATCCCATGGGTGAATTTCATAAGGTCATATGGCCTGCAACTCCTAACATTAGCCGAAAAAGTTACATACCACTAATGAACCAGCAGAGACTGCAGATGTTGTGATGCGGTTGCAGAAAACAAGAAACAATGAGTACATAAAGTATTCCTTGTTTACCCCATAAGGGACTCTCATGATTTTTTCCTGCACGAGAGTAGAACTTCCATCAACACATTGCAAGAAAAGAACACAACCAGACCATTTTGTCGACAATAACCACATTCACTAAACATGAAGGAAGATCTACATGATGCTACTAACAGATAATAATACATTAACAGCTAAAGTGTCATTGTCTACAATTCTTGGTATTTAACTATTTATTTAGATACTCTTGAAACTAGAAAAAATCAAAGTGCTTGCAGCTGGAATTAATAGTCCAATCTTCAATCCTAATACAGACTAACTCATCAAAATAATAAAATGAAGTTGCGCTTAAGACATTACACATGAATCATTCAATTAACTTGCATTTTTTGAGGAAATACATAAGAATCTTTTGATTTATATATCACCAAAGCTAATATTCCCACTTTTCTTTTATATTCAAATTTTCAGCAATAGGGTGTCACGAGTATCAAGATCCCCCATTTGCAAAAACAGTAATCAATAAAGAAAAAACACTCCTGGGCTTGCATGTTTTACTGAAATCAATAGTTATAAAGCTCTTGACAAAGATATTAAAAATATAGTCTTTCTTTCTATAAACATTTCACATTGATAATGATATGTTAAAAAAATGAAGATTTTCACATTGAGAACAAACATTTTAAATAATATAAAAAAGCCCCCAAATCCTCAACCTTATTTAGGTACAAACAAACGATGCAATTAAAAATCAATAACATAAATCCTACTACCATACAAACAAAAACAGCAAATAAGGAAAGAACCTGTAGAACTCCATAGATAACAAGAGTAATCATGATTCCACTGACAGCAAAAATCCCTTTCCATATTTTGTTGTCCTTCACCTCATCAGCCGTCGGCAAAGGTTCGGCCATGGCTCATTCAGCAGTAGATCAAAACAGTTTTAGCTTCTTTTTTATTAATATAAGAAGAATAGAGCTTTAGAATGCGCAAAGGAAATCACCTGAAAATGAACGGAGTGGATCAAAGCAAAAAACTTTATATCGCGGGGACACTTGGAAGAAGGAGAGAAACGGGGTTTTTAAAAGAGGAGGAAGCAGCGGAAACTCGGGGTTGATAAAACAGAGAGTTGTCGTTTCAAGCTTTGGGGAGATCGGAATTAGTGTCGTTTTAAGCCTTCGCCGCCTCTCCAGTCTCTCTCGGTGGAAAAACGAAGAGCTTTTGGCTTTTTCGATGGATCCTACGGTGGGGCTGGGGTGGCAGTAACAAAGAGAAAAATTGGCCAAAACGCAGCGTTGCAACTAGCGGAAGTATTGGAATAAATTGTTATTAGTATTACAGCTGTCAATTTCTATATATTAAGAATTCTGTACCGAAAAAACCTTATCGAAATGTTTAATGGAAATTTTCTATTCTCTATCTTCTTCAATTTCTCTGAAACCTTTTCTTTTCCAATCTTCTAAATCCTTTCTTCTTCTTTCTTAACCTAAATTCTATCTCGGGTCATTACAATTGATAATCAGAGCCACACCGATTACACTTACAGTCGGGAACACATGGATTCTAAGCGGTGGGAGGAACAAAAGAACTACATAAAGAATCAATTGAGTAGATTGGAGTCCATATTCGAAGAAAACCCAGGGTATTTATTGAAAATTCAGAATCTGTTATTGAAAAATGGAATAATACTCGAGGGATTGTGGGACACCGTTGAAATCAGTGGAGGAAGCCCAGGAACATGTCGAGCTCACCTTCCATTCCGACTTCTCCAAGTCCACTGAAGCTGTTATCTATTTTCTGGTAATACAAGTGTAGGGGCTGCTGCGAACGGGGTTGTTGAACATGAGTCTGATCCAAACATAGATGAAATGCCCATGGTTTCTGTTAACGCAGAATTAATGTTACAAGCCACGAATAAGGTCAAGGTGTTCGATGAAATGATTGTGCCAACCAATGAGGAAGCTGATGTAGTTATGATCAAACAACCATTATCGGTTAATGTATTTGATAAAAATCTCAGCAAAGTGGTAACGAAACCAAGGTGTTTGATCAAGTGATTCATGAAGTACAAACTGTTCAGACCATGGAGGAAGTCAGTGAGGTGGTGGTTATTGACACCATTGATGGTCGGGTTATAAAGAATAGGGGGAAGTTGCTATCAACCTATGATGTTATACAGTTTAAGCATTTTGACCCTGGTATTTTTATTGGCATGACCAAAGCTGCTGTGGTGAACACCCTTGGTATTATTACAAGATCCGGAACCAAGAAATTCATGGAGGCATTGGCTGCTGGTGCTGATATTAGTATGATTGGTCAATTTGGTGTTGGTTTCTACTCTGCATACTTGGTTTTCGAAAAGGTTATTGTTACCACGAAGCACAATGTTGATGAGCAGTATGTACGGGAGTTCCCAGTCGGTGGGTTATTCACTGTCACCAGGGATATCTCTGGGGATAAAAGGACTAATGACAGATTCGAGAGGTGGGGCTAGAATCACCACTTGAAATTAATGAAGGATGACACAAGTTCTACTATGAAATTTCTGGCGGATTGTTACCTTGATGGAGGAAGTGTTACGCAGACTAATGAGCATATAACCAAGGCTGATGATTGTCCAATTATCTATCGAATTGCTAGATTGGGAAGCTTCCAGCACCACAGCAGAATTTGTAATGAAAAATTGTCCCACAACAGTTGTCTGCAGGCCATCAATGACATGCAAGAAAAGCCCGAGGCAGTTTGCATGGATACGAGAAATGAAATTCAGGCAAATGCCTTGCCTCAACTGGCAATGATGCAGTCGAATGATGAAAGCCAAACTGTGAATCAAGGTGCTGAAATTGGAAAAGTAAATGCTAGAGCTTTTAGTGCTACCACTCGAGCTTTGCCACCTGAGGAATTGACTGCACCTACCACTTCTGAATCTTTTTCAATGAGCCCTTTTGATCATGTGATGGTGGATGGAGAGACGAATGCTAGTGGTGAAAGAGGTGTGGGAGTGGGACATCCTTTTCCTTTCATTAATGGCTTGGTTGCAACCATGGATAACAATGGAATCAGTATGAGCGGTGAAACAAATGTACAAGAAGATTCACCCCTGAAAGTTGAGCTTACTGACTACACTAGTAGCAAGGTGGATGCAGAGTTGTATAACCACAATTTGAGTGTCACAGATCCCATATTTCAAGGTACTTTTGGGGTTCCTAGCATGGAATATTTAGAAGAGATAGCAAATGCACCTGTAGCTATGAAAGCTGTGAACTATGGTGATCTTGATAAACAAGGTGAAGAAGCTGGACAACCTCTACTACTGTTACCGTACCTTGGTATGCTTTTATCAATAGGGAAGCTCAATGCATTTGAGTCATTGGAATTATTTTGACTTGATCTTAACCAAAACAATATGCATTTTTTGAAGAAATGTTGGGCAGAAGATAAATTAGAATGTAGTGAGAAACTTGGAGATCTTGTGAAGACGGTGGATGATGATCTTGCACTGTAAAAATATATTAAAATTAGAGCAACTCTGAAAGTGGTAGCAACGCTTGTTGACCGCAGAGAGTTTGACTTTGACAGAATCCTTAAGAAACTATTTCCCCAGGTTCAGTATAGCCATGATGACTTGTTTTTTCTGCAAACAGTTCTCTGTATGGATCCAAAGATTTGGATATTTCTTGTTGCCAACCTTGCTATAGATCTTCTATCTGCAGCTTTCGATCATGTTGCTTTTGTGCATAAGCCAAAATATGCCTTAGCAGGAATGGTACTGGCTATCGTAGGGTTGCTTGGATGCATGACGGAGCTAGCTTTCAAGGGTAGCAAGGAAAAATCTAGATGGAGATGGGGTAAAGAGATGCCATGGCTTTATTGTTTAACAGCTTTTCCGACGGGTGTTGTAGAAGCCAAGGATGATAAGATCAAGGAAGTTTGGAATGTTTTGCAGATGAGAAACAATTCTAGACATGTTGGATCAAACAATGTGAATAAGCATAGTTGCCGATCCCACTACATGTTTTGTATAATGCAAAAATCAAAGAACATGATGACTGGTGAGTGTACCAAGAACAAGCTTTGGCTTGTGGAATTGACATGCAGTGAAAGACTGGCCCAATTTGATGCACAAGAGGAGTGGCTAAAGGAGACTCAAAATATCAACCTTGAAAACCTGGATGAAGGAATGAGCACAAGTGTAATGGTGGGGTCTAAGATTTGTCATGTTTTCCATGTGGGACTGCTCAAGAATAAAGTGGGAAGGAATGTGATTACCTCTATTGATTCTCTAGAGTTGAAAAGTGGCGGTCAACTACGAGTGTATCATGTTATAGTGACTGACAAGAGGATGTTAAAACATCACAGTCAAACCATGACTCAGCTCCTTAGTTTGTGGGGGAACTTGAGTTTTGAAAATGCAAACCGGGAGGATTATAATGTCTTCAAGTCTCGGTCCACTGATTTCGATCCTTGGGGACAAAAATCGATTGAAGGAGGGGGAATTGTCATGACCCCATCTGAAGAGCTAAGGATTTCGATGGAAGAAAAGAAGTTGAGGATTGAGAAATTGGTTTCGATTGAGGGAAGTCTTCTGATAGTAACAACGAGAGAAATTGGCCAAAACGCAGCGTTGCAACTAGCGGAAGTATTGGAATAAAATGTTATTAGTATTACAGCTGGCAATTTCTATATATTAAGGAATTCTGTACCCAAAAAACCTTATCGAAATGTTTAAAAGAAATTCTCTATTTTCTTTCTTCTTCAATCTTCTGAAGTTCTTTCTTCTTCTTTCTTAACCTAAATTCTATTTCGGGTCATTACATAGTGGTGGAGAGACTAAAGACGTTTAAAAGCTTTTGCCACGTCAGCAGGAACTAATTTCCTTTGATTTTGTTTAATTACATCATTTCCCTGTTTATTTCAGGAGGTCTACCATGTGACAGTTTAAATACAGGATGATAAAGAGATTAGTAGCTTGAGCCTTGAGCAAAGGAGATTAAAGCATTTATTGCACTGTTTTTGTCACTTACTCTGTTTGGATTGGGGTAAGAAAATCACAGCTCTGTTTGAAATTAAGGTGTAAATGAAAATAATTATCGATGAATTGTTCATGAACCGTTTGATTTATTATCGTTTATTAAGTTAAATAAACGAGTATAAACAAAATTTTTATGTTCATTTACTAAACGAAAACAAACTGAGATGTGTTCGGTTCGTTTATATTCACAAACAATCTTATTTATTAGCTCGCTTATCTGGTTCTCATTTTCCCTTTTCAACATTTGAAATATTGGTGAAATTAAGGATAAAGAACATAGGGTGAACTTTTGAGTTTAAACTGTGATGCATGAGAAGGTTAAGGACTAGTGGTATAATTTTACTATTTTTTATTTGGCTTGCAAATAAAAGGGTAAGAAGGGTGTTCACAAAAATAAAAGAACATATTCGCAAACACTAAACAAACGAACACGAACACTTTAAAAATTAAACAAGCGAACACGAATATGATATTAAAATTTAAACGAACACGAGCCGAACATGAACATGAACACCTCTAAAAAAACAAACGAACACGAATACAACCTTATCTGTTCAAGCTCGGTCATTTACCCCTACTTGAAATTTCCCCATTCATGTCATTGTGATTCATATCACGTGGATAATAGCTACCAAGTGAAATACCATCCATAACACTCTAGTGCCATCTGTAATATATATATATGGTTAGGATCCACTTACACTATCTAAAATTCAATTACTTTTATACCTTTTTAAATCGTTGGATGCGTGTAAATAAATGACTAAGATTATTTCATATCTCGGTAAACGCAAGGCACACATTCAAACTGTTACTAGACTTGACAGTTTGTATATTCATGTGTTTATATTGTGCTTGTGTATCGAAATTTCATAGGTGTTTGGGCGTTGGACAAGGAGTGGAAATCAGGGTACACAGAAAAAGGTGGTTGAATTCAGGTTGTGTTGTAGGGGTGTCTGGGATTGGAGCTGGAGACCTGTTTGATGATGGGTCTGAAGGGTTCACTTGATGATGAGATCTTCAGTACCATTTGGAACACTGGATGCTGACAGTACCCCAGAATTCATTGGTTTTTTTTGTTAGCGTCTTAGCGACGCTGAGGGCAATCCCGATTGCCCTTCAGTGGGATTCTCGCACTGAATATTACAATACGCCAAGGAAAGGTTAGAAACCACTGTCACTCAATCCAATCCTTTTGCTTTGCTGCAAGTTCTATGGGACTATATGTTTTGTTTATGCACCCTTGATATCGCTAATGATCTAATCACTTGCAGAAAGTTATGTTCCTACACCTTTAGCATATCCACATGGATAGGAAAATGAGTGTATTACTCATACAACACTCTATACCAGAATCTGTGAAAAGTTTGTGCTTCTTGTGTACTTGGTTGCAGACGTATTGCGGGATGCTATCTGAAAGGTACAGAGGAAGAGGAAAACAAGATGGGTCATATTTATGGGTCGGCTCTCCTAGGACCATTGGCTGGATGAGGAGCCAAACCCATAATAAATTTCACTTCAAATATATGATTATAGACGCAGAATTTTCAAAGCCAATGATAGAGCATTCTTTCTTTTTCTATGTTATGCTTACACATCATTTGTACAAGTTGGCTATTGATAGCAATTGAAATTGATGTTCTTTGAGTAGTTTTTTAAAAGATTTTTTTTTTACTTAAACATCGGATAGCATCTCTTAGTACAAACTCCAATACCTTTAAAGCTCAAATTCGAATATCCAAATCCATTCCACCTTCCACCCATAACATTTTCGAAATCCGATTGTAACAAAAAATACTAGCATAATTCTTGTCTCAATCTCTATGAATTTAATGTTGGGAAACACCGGTACACCCCATGACACAGCGAAAAATTATTCGACGAATTCCTCCAGCGATCTATGTACGAGAAACAAATTCGGGGTGAAAAAAGATGAAACGTTACCTCAATTAAATCCTAAAACGAACAATATTTTGCTTCTTTAACTATTAGAGAGGTTTTTAGCAGTATGCATATCATTGGCTGCTAGACCTTATACCTTTATATAGCATTCAAAACCCTAATCCTAATTAAATTCAGATTCACTAAATATACAATATATTTAACCGAATATAATTAAATATGTAGAATTTAATTCTACTTTAATTAGGTTTCTTTAGGGGTATTTCTATTTTAATAATATTTGATAATTACAATAATTATCTAGTATTAAAATATATATAACCGAAATTATCTATAATTACAATAATTATAATAATTTCGATTTTAACTAATTTCGTGTACAACAGGTTTGCACACATGCTATCTAGTCGATAATTGTTCGTTTTAATCATAGGGTGTGACCCTTGTATATTCATGTAACGTTAGCAATAATATCTAGAATAATTCTAATATTATAAGCAATGAGTGGCATCTAGCAATACATCATTGCTACCTAAGTTACAAGAAATCGTGGTTCGACATAACTTATTCGTGATTAACTCTTTTTCATGTATTATATCCTTTTATCCTTTATATTTGGATTGGACACAAGTCATGGAATAGTCACACTTGTAAAGTCCGTTTAATATTTCTTGATATCTTGAGTAGACAACTATAAACGAATAACTATGATACCTCATATCAATTTATTTGAGCATGGCCATGCATTTTTAATCTCACTCAATCAAGTGGCCTGTGATATTACTCCTATTATGTAGGAGGGACAAATCCTATCTTGATCAAACCACATCCCGCTACATAGATTGTGACATATCCAATATCAGTCTTTATAGTGTAGTCAGTTACAACAGGCGTTTGACTGTATCAAAATATGTCACTTACAATGTTGAAATAATGATAATCTCAAGTCTGAGGATCATACATGTAGTTATCACTATGAGCAATGTTGTGACTGTAACATAATAATTCAAGAAACATGCTCATAGCGGGTCAGTCCAGTATGTCGTTCTCTAACACATACTTATGTATTGATTTTGACATCTCCATGTCAATGACAACACTTTGTAATCAATCAACTACATATTAGTCTTAATGCATTATTGTTGTCCATGCCCACAATAATACTCAACTAAAAACATTTAAAAATAGCCATATTATTCTAAGGACTTTATTATAATTCAATTTTTTATGCACGCAGAATTGTAAGTAAAAATAATAATGGCAATGCATCTTTATAAATAACCCATTTAAAAATAAATCCATCTTTGGGCATACTCTAACATTTAATACAAATATTATTATTATTTTTTGAATAGCAATTACCTAGTGGGTCTAGAACCCATGACCTAAGGGAATATGAGGGAACAAAGATGAGCAGCTTGGCCAACCGGCCAAATGTGCTTGCTCAATTTAATACAAATGTTATATTAAAACTGTTTTTGGGTATTTTTAATGTGTTCTCATGATATCAACTATTCAGTTTTTAACCTATGATGCACGCACATACACCTTACATACAAAACTACCCTATCAATAATTAATGATTTTGTCTAACCTATGCCATAAGGAACATTTAATGATTTTGATTAAATAGAGATTTCTTTGAAAATAACATACCTATTTCCTTATTTAATATTTTACACCATAAACTCCAAAATCAAGAACCCTAAATACTAAACTCTAAACATCAACACTAAACTCTAACCCCATAAAACCCTAAACATCACCCTAAATTCCAAAATTCTAAGCCTTAAACCCTAAAATATAAAACCCATAAAATTCTCAAACCCTAAAAATCCTACACCCTAAAATCAATAAACCCTAAAACCTCATAAACCACAATCCTTGATCATAAACTTAAAAATCCTATCCTTAAACCCAAATCAAAGAATCGTTTATTTTATTTAATAGAGTTTATATTATTATTAACAAGGATAATTAATAATTGAATTAAATATCACGCCTTGTGGCATAAATTAGATAAAGCCATAATTAATTAAACCCATATAAAAAATCTTAATTGACTTGTTAATGGTACAGATTTAGATTTGTTGGCCCGTTAATCAAGCCCATTAGGTTTTAGTTAATTAAGACTTGTTAAAGGTACTGTTTTAGATTTGTTGGTCCGTTAATCAAGCCCATTGGGTTTTAGGTAATTAAGAAGCTCTTTTATATAAACCCTAGTTTCCACTTCACCGCCTCCAGCAAACCCTAGTGCCGTTCGCTTCTCATCCACAGGTTCGCCTTTCCTCTCTTTTATCTTTCTCATTTCTTTCGATTTTATTAAAAAATGATTTCAAGCTTATTTGTTTTGTAATACTTCTACTGATTTAGGGTTTAGAAGGGGTTGAGGTAGTAATAACCAATGGCTCCCAAAGGTATTTGGATTTGAACATTACCTTCATTACTTTGCTTCCCCTCTTTTTAATTTTAATTCTATACTGGTAATGCTTGTTCCTGTTTTGATTTGTTTACTTAATCTCTGTTTGTTTGCTGATTGATGTAATGAGAACATCTGTTTCTTTTTTACTCATTTGCTTTATAAAAGCTCGAAATGAGCTTATAATCCTACTCTATCTTGTGCTGTTTAGAGGTGATTGTATTTATTTTCATGAACTTTCTGCTTTTGTTAAGTCTGCTTTTGCTAAATAACTTGTTTTTCTCTAACATTAGTTTTTCATTTCGTTGTTTTGGAAAAATTGGCATTGGGATCTCCCTGCTACTGAAATCTGATTTTGATTTCTTCTTTACTGTATTCTGGTGTTGGATTCATAAGGGGAAGGAATATTTTACTAAAAATTTGTATTTAACATGATTTTTGATTTCATGACTTATGAATTTTGGATTCTGTTAATCACTTTCATTGGAAGTGACTTGAATTTGGTGATGTCTCTCAAGCTAAATATAATCTTTGGCTTAGGTGCTATTTAGGTTGAATGATTTACCATTGGATCATTCTGCTTTATCATTTGTATGCTAATGAACCTTGTGAATATGTCAATGGAGAAAGTTTTTTTTTAGAATTTATTCTTTAAGTGATATTTGTAGGATATGGTTTTTTGTAATGGTACCGTGATGCAGTGCTTAGGTTTCTTCTAAAATACAACCTATTCTACTAATGGTATTTATAGCTTCTTTCCATTACTTATCTGGATTGTTGTATATTATGCAGTTGAGAAGAAGGCCGATCCAAAGGCACAGGCCTTGAAGGCTGCGAAAGCAGTGAAAACTGGACCCACTTTCAAGAAGAAGGCCAAGAAGATCCGAACCAAGGTTACTTTTCACAGGCCAAGGACCTTGAAGAAAGATAGGAACCCTAAGTATCCACGCATCAGTGCTCCACCAAGGAACA
Source organism: Hibiscus mutabilis (assembly GCA_019671005.1). NCBI lineage: Eukaryota > Viridiplantae > Streptophyta > Magnoliopsida > Malvales > Malvaceae > Hibiscus > Hibiscus mutabilis. The sequence goes on along the minus strand of CM033729.1, from coordinate 5,321,515 downwards.
AGCTTGATCATTATCAGATTCTTAAGTTTCCCCTCACAACTGAGTCTGCAATGAAGAAGATTGAGGACAACAACACTTTGGTGTTCATTGTTGACATCCGTGCAGACAAGAAGAAGATCAAAGATGCTGTGAAGAAGATGTACGATATTCAGGCCAAGAAAGTTAACACCTTGATCAGGTAAAAAGAACTTTATTTGTGCTTGTGAACCTTTTTCATGTCCATGATCTAGTTGATATCTCCTGTAGCTTTTATGGTTTAGGTAAGTATAATTTCTTCTGCATAAGTTCGTAGACCAGTAGACCACTTGACACTCTTTGGGCAAACTTATCTGTTATTAGAAGGCTACCTGTGTAGAACTGAGAATAAACAATGCTTTGAATTCTCTGTAACAGCATATACCATATATAGTTGCTTATGATTGCATTCTTCAATTGGGGTTTCTTGATGACCCATTTATTTACCCTTTTTTTATACCCTTTGATGCTCACAATATTTTGGACATTGTTTTGATGTAACCTGTTCCTCATGATTCAGGCCTGATGGCACAAAGAAGGCATATGTTAGGTTGACTCCTGATTATGACGCATTGGATGTGGCAAACAAAATAGGAATCATCTAAGCAGTTGTTGACTACCTTATTTTGAAGGGTTTCTCTTTTGCAAAGAGTGAGACTGATACTTTTGAGACTGAGCAGGAATATTTAAATTTTAGCTTTTAAAGCTGTTTTCTTTCGTTACTGCCACTTAATCTTCTGTGATTTTTGATTTACCTGTTTTCAGAATTGGTTTAATGTGACCGCATTTTAAACTTTGACTTGTAATCTGGTATGTCATCTTATTCACTCGAATCCGGATTTGATCTGATCACACCCTTCTATCACCTGTAAAAGTGATGAGAAGTGCCCATCCAATCTTTGGGCCAATTATCATGGTCGTCTAACGGTTCATTGCATTGCCCTTTTTATAGCCCTTAAGAACTATCTGGGTCACTAGGAACAATTTCATGTTTGGGAACAAAGATGAGAGACCTAGTTATCTTTTGAGCCGCCAACCTTGCTGCTAATGTTATGCGTTGTTGTTGAACACTAAACAAAAGGACCTGTCTCTCTAGCCTTATAGTATGATGGTTGCCTTCGACAACTGGTTCCATTAAGTTAAATTGTGATGGCTCTTCAGTTGGAAATCCAGATCATTTTGATATAATCTGAGACTGATGGCGACTGTTGTGTCGGATCATATGTTCTTTCTGAACCAATGGAACTTGGGTATGGTTTCAAATTGGTGAATAAAAATTGATACATTGTGTTCTTGGTGGGTTTTACTCTTAAGAGGAGGGAACTGTACGGATAGAGACGAATCACAAGTTGGTTTTAATGGGATTTGAATTCATGTCTTTGAATATATAAGAATTGTATAATTGATTTTCAATCGCATCTGCTTTTTTAGATTTGTATCGAATGATAATTTTAATATTTAAATACTAGGGGTGTTTATTATCGAATATCGGATTGGATCTGATCCGAATTTTTCAGATATCTGGTTTTTTGGATCGACGATATAGTGATCCGTATTCGATTCGGAAAAAATTAAATATTTCGATATCGGATAATCGGATTGGATATTCGAATATCCGATTATCCGAAAATATATTTTGATTTAATTATTTTTTTTGAATTTGAAATTTGTATTTATGAAAATTTCAAAATTTTGAATATAACAAAAAAAATAACTTGCTAAATATGACAAGATTCACATTTATGAATATTTTGATTTTTTTAATTTTCGGATATAACAAGTATCAAATTGTTAAAAATAACAAAATTAATATTCATAAAAGTTTAAATTTTTGAATTATCGGATAATTTGAAACTTAAAATATTGTGATCTGTATCCGATTCGGAAATTCGAAAATAAAAATTAAATTAGATATTTGAATTTTCGAAAATGATCAACGGATATTATTGGTCGGATTGGATATTTTTAAACACTTCCAGTAAATACCCATGTGAATCATTTCACCAAAAAATGTATCAAAATAGATGAGATGTTTATGAATATCTACATCTGAATTCACATTGAAAACTGCAATCCCTTGTTGGAAATGGTATTATTACTGGAGGAGCAAGGTTGGTGCAATTGAGGTCTTCTCTGAAAGGGGTATGTAATCCCCGTCACTGTGCCTAACAGTCACCGACTTCAGCCTCCTTCCGGAGACAAGGGCCTACCACTCCACCCTCTCAACACTTGCTTCTTCTTCTCCCACGTAACTCTGAACTTTCATGACAAGTCTTTCTTCAGGTTCTTGGATTAATGCTTGCTCCTGTCTTTCTACTGATTATTACTCGATGCTGGTTAGGGTGGCCTATAAGAAAGAAGATGACCCTGGTTAGACGTCAATCGGGTGAAGTGTTCGTTTTAAGTCGAGTCATTTCAAGTCATAAAGCTTTCAGATTATTTTAATTTTTTAAATCTGATTATCTAAATGCAGATGAATTTAAGCTACTTACTCGAAATCTAATAAATTTTTAGTATAGTTGATTTAGATTTAATTTACCAACTCTATATGTTCAAATGGAATTGAGTTGGATTATTTCAGGTGGATTGAACTAAGTTGTTGAGTTTTTAAAGCAATAAAAAATGGGAAAATACATTTTAAAAGAAAAAACCAGAAGTAATAAAAGAACATGTAAAACAACTATGATATATCTATCATTCAATTCAACCCCCCCGAGTATCAAATTTACATCATCACACCCTCAACTCTTTACCGTTTACAAAAATGAAGCCAAAGCTTCTTTCAAAACTGATTAAATCCTTTGCCGCTTTGTCATTGTGATTTGAGTGTTAACACCAGCACCCGAACTCACCATCGGTGAGTGAATCAGCCCCGAAGCAGAACCAGAGCTTGCCGATGAACACATCTGATGAGTCCCACAAGTCATTTCATGATACAATGACGAGTCCACTCGTTTTCGAACAACACCGTTATTCGGATTAGCCACTGGTTTTTTATTCTCAGTTTTAGGATCACAGCCTTTAATGGAAACAGGGGGGATTTTGAACGTGTCGGAAGGAGGAGGGTTTCTCCATTGAGGAAGAGGACCGGCAACAAGCAGTGTCGAAAGGAGAGGTCCAGCTTCCATTACAGCTTGTAAAAGCTTCCCTTTCTCAGGCAAAGTTTTCCCCTTTGCTAGGTCATCCACCACGGCTGTTTCAGCATCAACCTTGGTCGTCACCATTGAAGGAACCAACCCTGTCGATAAACAACCAAAGGGTTGATTCAAAAGCCCCATTCCACCCGAATCAGCCATTTTAATGGTGGGAAAATCCGGTGAAGTGACGGGTTCGAACAAGGAATCAACAGGGGAAGAACCATGAGATTGATGATTATTGTATGTGTCTGATAAACTGTTTGACTCAGTTATGCTGGAGTTTGTTTTGGCTGCAATCATAAGGGGAGTTTCACAAGGCATTATCTTGTTGAGTAGCTTCTGCAATTGGTGCTTTGCTTCATCTCTTTCTTGGTAAGCAATGTTAAGGAGATTGAGCATGAGCTTTAACTCCTCCCTGTATTTACTTATTTGTTCATTCGCTTCCATTTTCACAGACTCAAGCTCGATTGCAGTGTATTGAAGCTTCAGTTTCAGTTCATCAAAACCCTGTCAAAACATGAAATTGGAAACCATTAACACTGAATAAAAAATGAACACCATTGAGACAAAACAGAAACGAGTAAGAAAAAAAAGACACACCTCTTGATAATTCCAGAAAGAACCCAGTTCTTCCATTTTAAGGTACTGTCCTATGGGAAAATGGAAGAAATGAAAGCAGAGGGGAGAATTATGAGAAAATGTCGAGATAGAAAGAGAGAGGGAGTTAAGGAAAGGTCTTTAGTGAGTGATTTATAGAACAATCAAAGGCAAATAAAGACCAAAAAAAATGTAAGAGATGCTCTTCTTCTTCATCTTCTCTCTCTTTCCTTTTTTTTTTAATTCAGAGGAATAAGACAACTAGTCCACATCAAAGGAAAAAGTTAGGGAAAGCTCTAAACTTTCCAATTAGAAAATTTTCAAGTAAATAAATAATGGGAGATTCCTTTTTTGACATTTCGCATGAAACTCTTCCCATTCTTAAAACCAAAATTCCCTCCTTTATTTACATTTACTTTCTTTTCCATGCTGAAAATGGACTATAATTCTTTTTTTACCAAAAAAATGGAATATAATTCCTTGTATTATCTTCGTTGTTTTCACATTGAAATAAAAATTTTCATGCTCCTAGGTCACATATGACAACCGGGATTGATTCATATAGCTAATAGCTACAACTCACCTGAGTTTCTTCTCTATATTTTTAAATTTCGAATAACAAAATTGTTGAATATCCACTTTAAAAACATTTCAAAGGTTTAAATGAAGGGAATCGAATTTACATTAAATTATATCTGATGAGAATATTATTTCTACTTTTCATTTTTTAAAATTGTTTTAAGAAAAAGGGTTTTTGGATTGTTGTTGTATGATGAAGATGGAGAACATGGCTCCCAAATTGTTTATATTATCGACCGGGGGCTGTCCTAGATTGCATTATAAACTGCCCAATCATGTAATTGTTTCACTTATTCTATTAATCTGCTCAACTTCTGCTTATTTTTTAGGTTTAAATATACATTTGGTATTTGAACTTTTTCTATATTTTTAAAAAAAAAATTACATGTCAAGCTCTCTCTAGCCCTTAATTTCTATCCTATTTCTACATGTATTCAAACATTTTATTTTTGGTCCGGGAAAATACCAATCATACAAAGGAATCCAACCATTTTTAGCTGTGAGAATAAAACAAATAAAAAAAGAGCAGTTCATATTGAGTTCCAACGCCACACGGCACAAATCCTGATGTCAAAACAAAAATTCATGCAAAACAAAATCCTAAAATTTTGTTGACATGCATGCATTTCATTTCTTATTTAAACAACAAATCCAAAACCTGGAAGAAAAAACTTCCTCCTGAACAAAACACATGGATATGGTTTTATGTTTTTCTTTTTCATTTTTTTTCTAGTATTTTCTTTGTCCTTGACAATCGATTTCGGCACTGTTCCACATGTTATCTAATATTTTAATATATATATCAACTCTTTGTGGGACAAAGACTACCATACCCCAGCATCATTGTCTATTTGTCGTAGGAAAAATTCAAATTTTACGCTTAAAGACCGCAAGCTTTTGCTGGATAAGATTAAGGTAGGGATGGCAAAAATATCCGCACCCGACCCGACTCGACCCGATATTTTGATAAGAATTTTGGGTATCGGGGCGGGACGGGTTTTGAGATAAAAAAATCGGAGCGGGGCGGGTTCGGTTTTAAGGTGAAAAATCCTCGACCCGATATATTTTTAATTATATATATTTATTATATATTTATATAATATATATGATATTTTATTATTATTTTTTGGGTCGGGTTAGGGTATAACCTTTAATTTTTAAGTCGGGTCGGGCTTTGTAATGACCCGAATTTTGGATTTCGAGAGTCGGGTTAACTCGAGGCATGAGCTTCGTGTTTGGGCCGAGATATTGGGCCTTAAGAGCCTTGCTGGGCTTGAAGGAAAGCTTTTGGGCTCGTGTTGTTGGGTTGTTGATGGGCTAGGAAGGAAGTAAGAAGGGTAAATGGGTAAAAGCATAATTAGAGACAATGTGAGATGATAGGGGGCTTTATTTTCTGCAGAAAAGTGGGAGGGTGAAGACACCCTTGTCCCCTTGTCTCATTCCTTTTTCTCATATCTATTTTCCTATCCAAGTTTGAACTGAAAGGTGTAATCTTTGAGTGTTTGAGAAAGGATCACGTTTTGACGATAGAGGAAAGTTTGATGAGCAGCAAAGGATCTACACACCAAGGTGAAGATGAGCTAAAATGGTGGAGATTGAGGTTTTGGTGGGGTTAGTGCGGACAAACGGGAATGAGTCTTTGAAGGCTTCTCCCTCAGCACTAATTCGAGGTTAGTACACTACTAACTCCCATCATTTCATGCAACTCATAAAATTAGGCTTTGTGAATGGTTTTGGTGTTTATGGTTTGATAAGCTTTGGTTGACCCTTTAATGGTAAAATAGAGATTGGATGTTGCTAAGGCTTAAAATCGGTAGAAACTCACTTAATAACTTCACAAAAACCTGTAGGACCGATTTGGGACTTAACCATAGAGGTTAAGGGTGGGATTGGTGAAATCCCGAGCTCCAGGTTTTGAAATCTGGGCTCGAGTACCGGTACGGGGTGGCTGTGTACGATACTCCTTTATAAGTTAGGGGAAAAGTTGTGAGGGACGTACCGGTACTCCTCCCCGTGTATCGGTACCCCTTGCAAGATAAGGATTCTAGTAGTGCTTTGGCGTATCGGTACGCAAGGGGGCGTATCGGTACCTACTGTTACATTGCTTGGGTAGGTCTTAGCGTACCGGTACACAAGTTATGAGTATCGATATGGTTAGGGATCGGTACAAGGCGATCCTGGTACCGATAAGGCGTACCAGTACGGCACGTAGCGTATTGGCACATCTTGGAGTCTATTTCTTTCGAACTTGTTTAGTGTATCGGTACTCATGGGGGAGTACCGATACCCAGAGGGCAGTACTGATACTCACCTTAGAGTATCGATACTCTCTGGGCATTCTACCCAAGAAAGTTGAGTTTATGTTCAAGGGTTCTATAATTCGAGGCAAAGGGCCATAAGGGCCCGTTAAGGTGTAAAATGAACATTAAAACTGAGAAATGGAGATTTTAACCCCGGATGAGAATAATAGGCTAATAATGTGGTAAATATCGGGTAAACTGTATGTGATGGAACCCATAGAGATCCTATGTGGATCGTTGATGTTGTGTGGTAATCTAGGTCATTGTTGTGTGCGAAAAAAGGACTCTTATAAGGTTGAGTCTTATTGAATAATGAAATAAATTAATGAGAGTGGCTAATGTGTACTTTATAAATATGCTAATGAATAGATAGTTCAACGGGATGATATAATAACAGATAAGAACCATAAGGCTATGGTAAATGTGTTAGAGTTGTGTGCGGTAAGACCCTTGTGTCGAGGTTTAGAGCTGTGTGGTTACTAGAGTCCTTGCTGTGTGCTGATGAGACACCTAGATAGTCGAGTCATCCCTTGTTGTTGGGATTGGATACCCTAAGTGTGTTGCAGCACATTGAAGTCTTCCCGAATGTTAGATTCCGATGCTATGTGGACACGGGCCTCATTCGAAGATGCTTGATGAGAGATCCCGAGCATGGATATAGGCTCTCGATGCTATGTAGATGCGAGCTTCATCCCTTTGAGTATAAGATCCCGATACTATATGGACGCGAGCCTTACTCGTAGTTTAGGATCCCGATGCTATGTGGACGCGGGCCTCACTCAAGTGTAAGATTTCGATGCTTTGTAGACGCGGACCTCACTTAATGTTGTTGGTGTTATCTGTGTGATGCTAGGTAGTCGTATGAGGTACTTGTATGAGCTGTGTGCGTAATCATACATTTACAATGCTATGTGTTTAGGCAGTTATGGTAGCGCCATTGTTATCTTGCCATGATATCATTCATGTTGCATTGCTTTATTTATGATTTACATGAAACATGGTTGAGTGGCGATGTATCCATTGAGCTTTGTTAGCACAGCGTTCGGAATCGTTGTTTCCGTTCGCAGGTTAGTAGGTTTGGCTTGTTCTTGGAGGAGCACCATCAAGGAATGATTCCAGCACATCGTTTCATCGGAGTACAGTATTTAGGTCATTGGGCAATGTATTCATAGGAGCCTATTGTATTTTGTAATTGGATTTTCGAACGATCGAGTCAAAGGTTTATAATGTAATTTTAATAGGGAGCTGCATTGTACATGTTTTCAAATATTTATTATGTTTTATTGGGTTGTAATTAAATGGATTTTCATAATGGATTTTTGGATTGGGCTAAACTAAGTTAAAATTTTATGGTAATGGTTTGGGCTTGAGGCCCAAAGGTGATATCTGGGTCGAGGTTGTTACATTTGGTATTAGAGCCTAGGTTTAGCCGGTTCTAGAAAAACCCCGGGGTGGTTAGGAGTTGGGAATAGGTGTCTAGCGAATACGAGGCCGTGTGTCTAAGTTGTACTCTTTCAAGACTGGAATCTGGATGGTGTGTCATGTGTTCGCGTGTGTCGCTGGTTACGACATTAAGATAGATTCGATCGCGGTTATGAGGGTCGTGATGATGGTTGAATCCTTTGAGGATGATTCTAAGATCGAAGTTATCTCAGATGCTAAGCTTGGGTTTATGAAGGAATAGAGGAGTTGAAGGCGTGCCCCCTCTCATCGCTAGAGAAGTAATCATGGTTATGTGCTGTAAGTTACCTTGAAGTCTTGAGTTAATGGTGAGAACCTCCTGTGGTGAGATTCTGCGTGTTGGTAGACGACCCTTATGAAACGGATAAGAGGATTTACTTTTGATTGACCCATGGTAGAGTGTCGATCGGGGGTCCTATCATTCGTAGTAAGTGGGCCTCAATTGTGGGTACCATGTGATAAGGATGTAGCACGCCTAGCGGATATGCGTTTTTGTCTAATGTAGAGAAGTACATGATGGTTGTGAGGTCTCAAGTATGATCTTAGTAGGCTGAATACCCTGAGATCTCGAGCAAGGTATGCTTGTTGCATTTATTTATAGTAGTGGTCAGAAGGACATCGTGAGTTTTGTGCAGGCGATGATTGAGTAAAGCTTGAGAATGCGTGGTTGACAGATACAATGGAGTTGTCTCCTAAATGAGTTGATATGATCTTGGCCATCAGTTGTTGCCCGATCATGAGCCATCTTGAGATGAAAAGTGTAGTGTTAAAAGCTTCGAGGTTTCAGGGGAACCAAACCCAGGGTAATAAGAAAGACAAACTACCATTTTCTGAATGCGGTTCGGACCAGTTGGGTCGACGGCGCGAGATTGGCCAAGGAGAGTCGTGAAGGGAGCCATGTTTCTTTAAAGAGAGGATCATTATTGTTATGAATCTAAGTATAAAAAAAGGGTTGAGAAAAGATGACATGATCGATCGGATTGATGGTTAAGAAACACTCAGAAGGATCTGAGGATGACATGGAATAGTCTTAAGGGAATCTCGACTGTATCGTCTTTTTCTTAAGGGTAATGCATACGAATGGTAAAAGACCGTAGATTCGTGTCCACAGCATACGCTCCCGATATGAGATATCTTTATGGATGAGTTTCGGAAGAGATATATCAGTAAGGTACACATGGAGGAGGTGATGACCAGTTTCTGCATCTGGTTCAAGGAGATCAAACGGTGTTTGCTTATGAGCAAGAGTTTTTGCGTTTGAGCCGTTATACCCAGAGTTGTTGTCACGAAAGAGTTGAGGTGCAAGAGGTTTAGACAAGGCTTGAATGTTAACCTTCAGTTGCATGTGACAATGAGTCTACTTGGGATATTCTCCGAGTTAGCCAATAGTGCGAAGGTACTTGAGCGACTTTAGAGTTCATCATCTAATCGGTTTGAAGATTTTAGAGGTCATGACGTGGAAACCTAGGATATCGTAGATTCATCTCCCTATCTGAACGAGAGGTTTTGTGCTTTAAAGAGTTCGAAGAGAGTTATTTTGGATAAGTTATCGAGAGTCAGTTTGGGATCTAGATCGAGGGTTCTTGGAGGCTCTTCGTTTTCTACTCCGGAAGGGAGTATTGATGAATCTGTTAGAGTATCGCTTCTATCGGCGTGCGAGCATTTTGGCCGACATCACCTTGGAGTATGTTTTTGCTTCGGAGGGTTGCTATCAGTGCCGGGCACCATGGCATATGGCAAGGGACTGCCTAGTTGTGGATAAGGATACATCAGTTCAGTTTCAGAGGTTGGCTGCTTCCCGGCATGATTAGAATTTTGCTAGAGGCGGCAGGGCTAGGACACCGTCAGGTCATCGGGGTAGAGGTCATGTGAGATCCACTGCTAGGTTTGGCGTGAGAGGTGTTTCTAGGCAGTCTGCTGTACAAATTAGAGTTGACAACGTTGCGACCAAAGATATGTCAGGTAATTAAGTTTTGTGTTGGTTTCAGCTGTTGTGTTAGCCGTTTAGCTCTTTGGTTGTGTAATAGGCCGATACTTGTGAGGTACAACTTGGTAAATCTTGGGTTTGTTGTTGCTTTAGAGGGTAAATAGAATTGCATCCTTTGCTAGATATGGTTTTATCATAGACGGTTGTTGAGCGTGCATGAGTGTCGTACAATGTGAGTGAAAAGTCGAGAAGTTTTAGACTGCTAGAATCTAGATGTTAGTGTTAGATGAGAAGAATCGTAACCACTCTAGAGTGGATGTTGTGCTCCGTAGTGCTAGCTTGAGGAAGATTATGTATGTTGCAAGATGTTCTTAGCTTGCATTGTAGACGCAAGGGTTAAGAGTTCCTAGTCTTAGGGTTGTAGGTGTTTTAAGGGTATATGGGCACCCTTGGTGAACGAGCAATCTTACCGATTGATTGTGGTTTAGAACTGCAGTAAAGTAAAGGTTGAGTTCGTTGTTAGTGTCTATCGCCCTGTGGTATGATACTTACCGAACTCTTTGTTGGAGGCACACCTGTGTAAGCGACCGATTGGGTGTTGTTGCCAAGCGCTTCGTCGAGATCGCGTCTGCGTGGGAATAGCTTGTATAGTGGTTTTGGATGTGTTGGACCGTAGTGTAACGGTAGGAGACCGTTGCCGGTTTCGCGAGAGTTTGGCGATTTTGCTGTGGCCATAGAAGGTGAGTGTTTCACGTGTTGTTTGTCAAAGTAAGGTACCGTAAGAAAGGGTAAATGAAGGTTGTGATGAAAATGGTTGAGGTCTTAAGGGCGAAATGCAATAATAGTTGTTCAGCTTGTACACCTGTTGATCTAAATCTCGGGGAGTTAGATGATTGCCAAATTGAGTTCGACCAAAGCTAGTATTGGTTAAGACAATCAGGGTGGAAGTTATCAGAGTAGCGTAACGGAAAACTGGATCAATAGCTGTATTGCAGGTAACCGAATGATTACGGTGCAAAGAAATATTTTTATCCGAGCCAGTTGGAGATCTTTGAGGATAGTCAGATGGCTCTTCGCGTCTGATTATTTAGACTTAGTCAAATGTTAAAAAAATGTGTTTAGACCTTCGCAAATAGAATTGTTAGTTTTGGATTGCTTGTGCGAGTCTGTATGTGGCGGTGACCATCTCTCAGAACCAAGTAGTTGAATTGTAAGTAGTTTCGATCCTGTTGAAAGCAAGTTTGGATAAAGCGAAGTTTTAAGTTCCGACTTGGTGGGTTAAGTCTGGAGAAAGGAGCTGTTAGTGCAAGGTAGATGGATGTTAATAACCGGTTATTAGGGCTCTGCTTGTCCTTTAGTGTTTTAACCGGGATATGGTTGTTAGGCGTGATGCATTCATAATAATGTTATGTGGATGTGGTGCAGTGTTTTAGATGTAGATAAAGTCTAAGCTTAGTTTTGGCTGACGGATGTTGGTAGAAGGGTTGGTTAACCGAGGTAGAATCCCTTGAAGGTTAGTTCTTTAAGTCAGTGTTTGAACAACGTGGCTCGATGTTGGTGCTGTTACCATGCTTAGCAGTTCGTCGTAAGTGTCGTTGGTTGCTGAAAAAGAGTCGTAGAAAATCTTGAGGAAAGTGTGGAGAGCAAGTGGTTTAATGCTATGGTTCTGTTTGAGGTAGATTGAGGGGGGGAACTCTTCCTAATCGAGGTGATCCTGTTTGAATGGTGAAGTGGTTAGGTCTGTTTTGGTTACATCTCTCTTGCATCCATCTAAATTTCGAGAACAAAATTTTCTTTAAGGAGGGGAGAGTTGTAACGACCCGAATTCTGAATTCTGAGAGTCGGGTTAACCCGAGGCATGGGCTTCGCATTTGGGCCGAGATATTGGGCCTTAAGAGCCTTGCTGGGCTTGAAGGAAAGTTTTTAGGCTTGTGTTGTTGGGTTGTTGATGGGCTAGGAAGGAAATAAGATGTGTAAATGGGTAAAAGCATAATTAGAGACAAGGTGAGCTGATTGGGGGCTTTATTTTTTGTAGAAAAGTGGGAGGGTAAAGTCACCCTTGTCTCATTGTCTCATTCCTTTTTCTCATATCTATCTTCCTACCCAAGTTTGAAGTGAAATGTGTAATCTTTGAGTGTTTGAGAGAGGATTACGTTTTGACGATAGAGGAAAGTTTGATGAGCAGCAAAGGGTCTACGCACCAAGGTGAAGATGGGCTAAAATGGTGGAGATTGAGGTTTTTTGTGGGGTTAGTGCGGATGAATGAGAATGAGTCTTTGAAGGCTTCTCTCTCAGCTCTAATTCGAGGTTAGTACACTACTAACTCCTATCGTTTCCCGCAACTCATAAAATTAGGCTTTGTGCATGGTTTTGGTGTTTATGGTTTGATAAGCTTTAGTTGACCCTTTAATGGTAAAATGGAGATTGGATGTTGCTAAGGCTTAAAATTGGTAGAAACCCACTTAATACCTTCATAATAACTTGTAGGACCGATTTGGGACTTAACCATAGAGGTTAAGGGTAAGATTGGTGAAATCTCGAGCTCTAGACTTTGAAATCTGGGCTCGAGTACCGGTACGGGGTGGCTGTGTACTGGTACTCCTTTGTAAGTTGGAGGAAAAGTTGTGAGGGGCGTACCGGTATTCATCCCCGTGTATCGGTACCCCTTGCAAGATAAGGATTCCAATAGTGCTTTGGCATACTGGTACACAAGGAGGCGTATCGGTACCCACTGTTACATTGCCTGGGTAGGGCTTAGCGTACCAGTACACAAGGTATGAGTATCGGTATGGTTAAGGATCGGTACAGGGCGATCCCAGTTCCGATGAGGCGTACCAGTACGACACGTGGCGTATCGGTACGGCTTGGAGTTCATTTCTTTCGAACATGTTTAGTGTGTCGGTACTCATGAGTGAGTATTGATACCCAGAGGGCAGTACCAATACTCACATTGGAGTATCGATACTAGCTGGGCGTTCTGCCCAAGAAAGTTGAGTTTATGTTCAAGGGTTCTATAATTCGAGGCAAAGGGACATAGGGGTCCGTTAAGGTGTAAAATGAACATTAAAACTGAGAAATGGAGATTTTAACCCCGGATGAGAATAATGGGCTAATATCGTGGTAAATATCGGGTAAACTGAATGTGTTGGAACCCATATAGATCCTAGGTGGATTGTTGATGCTGTGTGGTAATCTAGGCCATTGCTGTGTGCGAAAAAGGGACGCCTATAAGGTTGAGTCTTATTGAATAATGAAATAAATTAATGAGAGTGGATAATATGTACTTTATAAACATGCTAATGAATAGGTAGTTCAACGGGATGATATAATAACAGATAAGAACTATAAGGCTATGGTAAAGGTGTTAGAGTTGTGTGCGTTAAGACCATTGTGTTGAGGTTTAGAGCTGTGTGGTTACTAGGGTCCTTGTTGTGTGCTGATGGAACACCTAGATAGTCGAGTCATCCCTTGTTGTCGGGATTGGATACCCTAAGTGTGTTGCAACACGTTGAAGACTTTCCGAATGTTGGATCTCGTTGCTATGTGGACATGAGCCTCATTCGAAGATGCTTGATGAGAGATCCCGAGCATGAATGTAGGATCCCGATGATATATGGACGCGGGCCTCATCCCATTGAGTATAGGATCCCGATGCTATGTGGACACGAGCCTCACTCAAGTGTAGGATTCCGATGCTTTGTGGACGCGAACCTCACTTAATGTTGTTGGTGTTATCTGTGTGATGCTAGGTAGTCGTATGAGGTACTTGTATGAGCTGTGTGCGTAATCATACATTCATAATGCTATATGTTTAGGCAGTTATGGTAGCGTCATTTTTATCTTGCCATGATATCATTCATGTTGCATTGCTTTATTTATGATTTGCATGAAGCATGGTTGAGTGGCGGTGTATCCACTGAGCTTTGTTAGCTCAGCGTTCGGAAACGTTGTTTCCATTCGCAGGTTAGTAGGTTTGTCTTGTTCTTGGAGCAGCACCATCAAGGAAGGATTCCAGCGCATCGTTTCATCAGAGTACAATATTTAGGTCATTGGGCAATGTATTCGTAGGAGCCTATTGTATTTTGTAATTGGATTTTCAAACGACCGAGTCAAAGGTTTATAATGTAATTTTAAAAGGGAGCTCCACTGTACATGTTTTCAAATATTTATTATGTTTTATTGGGTTGTAATTAAATGGATTTTCGTAATGGATTTGTGGATTGGGCTAAACTAGGTTAAAATTTTATGGTAATGTTTTGGGCTTGAGGCCCAAAGGTGATATCCGAGTCGAGGCTGTTACAGGTTTGGATTCCTATGTTTTCGGGTCGGGGCGGGGCGAGATATGTAAATTTTTGGGGCGGGGCGGGGTCGGGTATAGTATCTTACTTTTCGGGTCGAGTTCGGGGCAACCAAAAAACTGACTCGACCCGCCCTCTTGGCATCCCTAGATTAAGGTTAGACCTGGCAAATTTGACCCGAAATTCGAAATTGACTCGAATAGGATGACTCGAAATTCGAAATAAACCAAACCGAACCGAAAATGACCCGAATTTTAGTTGACTTGAAAATAGACCCAAACCGATTTTCACCCGAACCAAATGGACCCAAACCTATTTTTAACTGAATCGAATAGACCCGAACATAAGACAACCCAAAATAAAGAAAATATATTAAAATAAAGAAGCAATATGAAATGTAAATTGGCACGCAACTCACGAAAAAGCCAAATATACTTGCTATATAAAGTGATATATAGGGTGTAAAAATCTAATTCGTCTTGAAAATCCTATATAAAGTGGTATATAGGGTGTAAAAACCTATTTCGGCCTGAAAATCCGACTGAAATCGGTCGATCTCCTATTAACCCGATAGTGACCCGACCCGAAATCAACCGGCCCAAAAATAACCGACCCAATACTTACCGAACCAAAAGTCAACCAATCCGAAAATAAACCGACCCAATCTGATACCGAACCGAAATCACCACAAACCCGAACTAAAATGAACGTTTGAACCAGACCCGAACCAAAATTAAACCGAATGTAATTAGACCCAAAATGACCCGAACCGAATGACCTGTTTGTTGCCTCTAATTAATATGTGATTTTAAACTCGAGTTGCTGGAATTTTGTCTTGTGTAAGAAAAATTAAACTTACAGGAAAAAGAAATTTATAAATAGAACCAGTTTAGTAAATAATAATCTCTTTATATAATAGAATATTGTATAGGGTTATGTTAAAAAAAATGTATAGGGAACTTCTTTTCATTGTAAAGCTTTTGATTTTGTATTTATTGTAGCAGAACAGAAAACAGATAACTAAATTACATTTGTATCCAAAAAAATATTTTTAAGTAAAGTTCCTCGTCACTTTTTATATTATCAAAGACATTGACATTCTATCTAGTTAAAAACATTTTTTTATAGTAAATACTAAATATTTAAAATTTATACCTAACAATACGAAAATAATTTTAAAAATAATATCAAATTGACCATAAAACTAATAAAGAGCTTTTCCTATATGAATTATAACAATTTATATTTTTTATTTCTATTTCTTTATAGTATTGTGGTTTCACTTTTTGCTTAGCTCAAGAAGCTGGAAGATGCTGCTGAATTTTAAATTAAAATCGACAAAGATGTTAAATTAAAAAAAATGAATGAAAGACAAAAAATAGGTTTCCTTAATACAATGAACCTGGTGAACTGTTAGACTGCACCACAGATTGTATTTAAATCATTTTTCAATCTTTTGCTTTTCTCGGTTGGACGCTTTACATTACATTTGACAATTTCGTATGTTTTAGCGTATTTATATTATTCCGTAAGTAATTAATAAGTCATTAAAATTAATAATAAATATTATATTTTTAAAGAAAGAGTTTATGTTTAAATTTTAGAGATAATATTTTGAAAATACTCAAATATTTTTTGTAAAATAATTCTAGAAGATTCCAATTTTTGTAAAGTATATCAATTTTAATAATAATTTGTTTTATATAAAATCTAAAATATAAACGCGTTTATATAACTTTTTAGTATATCATACAAATTTTAATATTATAAAGTCTACTTTAGATGTATTATGATAATGAGTTACACCAACAAGTGTTAGGTGTAATGTCAAGACACGTTATACTACCAATAAAAAAAATTAGGTTTAAATTTTAGAGACGACTTTATTAGAAGAAAACCACGACTACATAAACAATAAAATAGATATAAATTATACCAAAAATGATAATGAGTTGACCCCTAATCCTCTAACTTTGATTTGTAAAAAATAGAAAACTTAATTAAATTAAACAAGTTATTAAAATATTCTACATGTTAACCTCAATCTAATTACACGTCGGTTATAAACGCTCTCATGTGCAATATATAACTAAATAGCATGGAATTTGGTTGAAGTTAATGTATCACTTGTGTTCAGAGTGCATAATGAATTTTTCTTTAAATAAGATTTCACAAAAATATGATCATTAATCGATCTAAACTGTGTAAATAAAATTTATTATATTCTTGTTTGGGCTTTATTTTTTCAGTATTTTTTTCCAATTGCAACTAACTCATAACATTGACAGAACACAACTACAGCAACAAAGTTTTAGTTTCATAATTCAAGTTGTTGAAAAAGATATATATGTTTGGTAAATAACGGTTTGAGCTAAAATTAGAAGTTTGACCGGTCAAATCCGCTAATTTGGATGTTTGGTGAGTAGCGGATTGTGGTGAAACCTCTCATTTTAAAAAAATTACTAATATGAGCTTTTTGAAATAAGAGGTTTTGACATAAGAGTTATATATCCTTTTACCATTAACAATTATCAAAAATTTCCAAATAACTTAAATTTAACATTTTATATTTTAACTATTCACCCTCACGTATTTACATTGTGACATTTGTAAATTAATATTTTTTTTTTCTTTTTATTCTCACACATTTATATTTATATTTAATTAAATTATATTAAAATAATTATATAAATAATAAATTAATATATAGATCATTCAAATATGCTTAGTAATGTTATATTAAAAAAATATTTTCATAATCTAATTAATATTAATAGATACAAAATATTGATAGCTAAAACTATTTAAACAAGTATCGAATATAATCATGTCCTTATATGTCATTTTGTTTGTTTAAATAATCAAATAGCTATAAGCTATCAGTTAATTATACCGAACACTTTTGTACAATTATTTAATACAATCTACTAGTTAAATCAGCTAATGCAATTAACAATAAGCTAATTTAATCCGCTATCAGCTATTAGCTATACGCTAATTACCAAACATGGTGAAAGTGATAATAGTGACCTACTAAATAAATTATAAGGCTAATTATGTCACTAATTAATTATAGAAGTTAAAAATACAAATTGAGATTTAAGAAACGGTCCAATAAAGAGGAGACCAACTCCCAGTTTTACTAGTAGACCATATAGTTTCCAGACCAATAACGACTTTACCTGTCGAACACCGGAACTATTCACGTGAACCTTGGGAATTCAACCATTATCATTTATCACCGAAAAAAAGAAAAGGAAAGTATGTCTGGTTTACTTTTATCCTACTGTGCCATGAGCTTTCTAGGTAGAAACAAATTCAGATACAATGCATTAATGATTGAATGTATCGTTAAAAACAAATTCTAAGGGATTGGTCTAAGTAGTAAATAGCTTGGCATTGTTTAAGCAAGTTTTGAGTTTGAGTCCTTGTGTATGCAAAAAATTCACGCTGAAAGATTCACCCACCAAAACAAGGTGTGTGATGCGGGTAAGTTCAAATTGGTCAGAACAAAGTGCTGAAAATCGAAAAGATAACAAAAAAAAAATCGATGGTATAAAAAAACCATAAAAGAATCTAACAATTAATTTGTCTAATAAAAGTTTTGTGTGTTGTAACATTTCGGTTGGTGCCGTACCTTAACCGTATCGTAACCTTCCTGCACCCCAGAATAACCCAATAAGATGAAGAATTAAAATTTTAAACCATGTCAAGAGTTTGAGTTTTGAAATCATAAATTATGTGTAGTAGTTTTTTCCCCACCTAGATTTAGAGAAATTTTTAATGAGGCTCACATATATGGTCAATGAGTGTATGATTAAATCTTTATTAATAAATAATCATATTTATCCAATAAAAAAATTATTTTTATAAATTATTATAATATCTAATCAAAATTAATCCACTAATAAAAAAATAATAATTACAAACAAAGACAGAGGTAAATGGTTAGTGAGAGGGCTCTTGCTTCACAAAGCAGAGAATTTTTTTCTTCTTTTATTTTTTATATTCTTTTATAAAAATTAAATAAATTATGAATTTATTTTTGTACTTTTTAAAATTTATATTTTGCTCCTATCCCGACTCTGTCGTTATAAAAAAAATTAGACGTCATTTTCCATAAAAAAGAAAGTGGAACTACTATGCTAGCCAATGGGGTTGTCATTTTATGGACTTCCGCACATGGCTGTTAGGTATGGGTCATGTGCCAGCATTTGGGCACCAGTTGTAAACAAATCGACAAAGCAGAGTCGCCGTGCGGAGCCGAAACCAGTGCCCACGTTTTCACGACACTTGGCGTGTACACCGTGCGATGTGGCACATGTCAATGCTTCTCTCCTCTTCTAAATTCTAATCCAGAATTGGTAGGTCGCTCGTGCCTCACCTTGCTAACTACAAACTTGACTTGGACTAACAACCCTACCACTTAGCCCAACCCAAAAAATATCTAAAACTAGAAATCTCTAGTCACCTTTTCCCACTCGATCGCTGCCAATCTTTTTTTTAACAGAAAAAATGTTGATTTTGGTCCAATTTAATCAATTAATATTGTATCTTTATAGTGCATAACACATAGACAAGAGTAAACATAGCATAAGTCGAAATAACATCCAAGAATCAAATAATTTTTTTTCAAACTTCTATGCTAATTGATTTTCTAATGATTAATTCGGTTAAATCGAATAATGAAGATTCTAAGAATGTAGTCTAAAAGCATTGCATCGTTACTGTTTAAGGGTCAAGTGGACGATTTTGATGAGACATGATTGGGTTATAACCATGGTTTCACCTCATAAATGGGTTGGCCTTCAAATGAAAACAAAACGACTTCCTTTTCTCTTTCCCGTACAAGAAGGATTGCCTACTTTCCAAAGGGAAAAAGGAAAGTTTCATATACGACATGGAAAATATGGATTTTTCATAATGTAAAATTGAAATCTACAAACAATGCAAGCAAAATGTCAAAATTAGATATTTTTATTGTTTCCATCCCAGTCTATATAATGGCATCTAATGGAGTACTTAGCAATCCACACTGTTTTGAAAGAAACCCCTAAACTTTCCACAATTTTCAGCACTGCTGTGCAGGGACAAGGTTAAAATTTAAAGTTAGGAGACAAACCATGAATAATAAAAGGTGAGGAGACAAATTCACAATTAATTCAATATTTAAAAAATATATTAAAAAACAAGTGTAAAAAAAAATTCTCTGCGTGAGGCCAAAAAGCCCCTCACAAGGTGAACGTGGGTTTGTCCTTGTTGTGTGTGCATTTTAGCTTTTAAGACAAGCTAGAGTACATATGAAATCTTGTACCATTAATCAAAGATTTAAATAGCGGCATGCAACCGCTATAGTGGCTGCTATATAGCGGTTTTGACACATTTCGAAACTACTATACCTGCAAATGCTATGCTCGTGATAGCATGTGTTATTAAAAAAATTCACGACCGCAATAAACGTAACGCGATCAAAAATACGGTCGCTACCGTAATTTAAATTCCCGTCGTTCATGCTATAGTTCTAGCAGAGCCGTTTGAGACATTTTTGGGGCCATGAGCGAAAACTAAAAAATGGGCCCCTATTGAACGAAAATATGTTCAATTAATTTAATATTTCATTAATAAATCATAGAAACATGATTAAAATTTATCAAACACGTTATTTTCATTATTTTGTTAAGAAAATATCATAAATACAACTAAAAAATAAATGGTAACTACTAACTTATTATATTGTCACTTGAAAAATCTGTGACTTTATGAAGGTAAAATGTGAAAACCCTGAGCGGTCACTCTTGCTGCTTCGGTAAGACACCACTGAATTTTAGATGCAATGGAAGTCGTATTCTAAGCACATGTAATAACAATTGGAAATGGTGGCCATTGCAATGGTTCCCTGTTAAACCAAGTGGACAAACACTTGCCGATTTCAACACAGATTTGACCCAACAAAACAAAGGGTTTGACTGGGATATCTCCAATGAGAACATTCCCTGTCGGATCTTTCACTCGGCATTCATTAATAGAACACAGACCGGTCTAAACTTTGAACACAATTAATGAGGAATGTAGGAAAATTAATTAAAGCACAAAGGGTAGACACACTCACCTCTGCAATAAATTCGAAATGCCGATTCCATCCATAAAGTTGTTGCATGGCGGCATTCGGATGAATAATCAAAGCAGACGAATGTGGACTCGCTAGTCATTTCTTTCTAGAAAGAATTGAAAATTTGATATCGGTAATAAAAGTAGTGCATGTTGAGATTTCATATAATATGTAAAATACGACTGAAAGTAGTCGTTTAATAAGTAAAATGATTTTTTTATTGAGGAGGATTTAATTTCATGAGAAGTATTGAGAGAACAAAATTCTGGGTTAATCAGATACAAATGGACGGAGGAAAGTGAAAAAACTAAAAAAAAAAATCTAAAATGTTTGCAGATAGTTTTGACCATAATAATTGCGAACTTGAGCAAATATTAATTAGTATGGCTGAGGCTGAGATGACTAATAAATTTGATGGTAAGATGTGAAATAGAAAATATCAAAATCTTTAAATAAATAAAAAAAATAAAAAACGATATTTCGGATTTCATTGCCACAAAAAATGTTGCGCAGAAGAGGATAACAAATACATAAAACAAGAATTTATACACATTTCCGGTAGTATGTACGTTTTCAGACATTTCTTTAACATATATTAGTATATTACAGAGTTAACTTATTAAAACTATACACTTTCACATAAAAAGATTTTAACGTCACGTGTACTAATTATTTTAACTTTAGAATGAATGAAATTAATTATATTAAAATTTCAATAAAAATAGTTTTTTATTCTTTTAATAATTTATTAGAATTTTTATATATTTTATAATGGATTTATATCTAATACACTAGCGGTGAAAACTTTTAGTTTCCACAATCGCATTAGTTTTAGGATTTAGGGACTTAGTTTAGGGTTTAGGAGTAAGGGTTTAGAATTTAGGGACAATGGTTGGAATTTAAGGGTTAGGGTTAGGATTTAGGGTTTAGGATTTAGTGTAATAGGTTGAGGATTTAGGTTTTAACATATAAACCCTAAATTCTAACCCTAAACCCCCTAAATTCTATTCACAATCCCTAAATTTTAAACTACTAAACTTAAATCCATAAACTCTAAACCCTAAATTGAGTCCTTAAAAATTAAGGCGATTGTGGAAACTTTTAGTTTCCACCGCCATGTCATTTCAATCGATTTAAATTTTCCCGACCTTTTTAACATCCAAATATCCATAAAATAATATTTTATGACTCTTATAAGGTTCATGGAACCATCTCTGAAATTTTAGCTCGATCTGATTATCCGAATATTTTTTCGAACTTTATCGCTTTTTAGCCATTAACACAAATTCTGTACTAAAAATCCGAGCAACACGAAAACTTCATTCTTGGGGGTAAACTATTCATTTACGGAACTGAAATACATAACTTTCAAAAATTACAATTTAGTCTCTAAACTTTTGGTCACTGGCCAAAAATTGGGATATTACAGAGGGTGGGAGTTGTTTGGATACCTCTGCCTGGATCAACTTTGAATTTTAATGTTGACGGGGCGACAACGGGTAAATTGAGACCTGTTGGTTTTGGGGGTTTGTTGCGCGATAGTGAAGAGCGGATTTTGGGAGTCTTTTCTGGTCTGCTAGGCATCATGGACTTGAATGAGGTAGAGATGAGAGCGTTGGCGTATGCTTTATCTTTGATGTTGCACTCACAGTGACGTCATGTATGGAGTTTAATTGTGGAATTCGATTCTTGTGTGGCCATTAGTTGGGTTGTAAATAAGGAATGTAGACCTTGGTGTCTTTGGGATGTGTTTCGGGAGATTGATTTGGCTTGTTCGGATACGTTGTGTGTGTGCTTTTCCCATGTTTATAGGTAAGTTAATGGGCTTGCGAATATCTTGGCTAAGGGTGGCGTCGATCGGTCTTTTGTCTTCATTGATGGTTTTATGTAGGTTTGAATGGGGAACTTTGGTGGTTCAGGTATGGGTTATGGATGACGTTTTATTGTGCTGCGATGGGATGGGGTGTTAGTTTGGTCATGGCAGGTTGCTTGATGCTGGTATGAGGGGTCCAATTGTTTGCTTGCTGCTGTTGGTTTTTGCCTTGGTTGTGCTTGGTGTTTGAGTGAAAGTTGTGGCTTTGTTTTGGTTTGATTTTTGGTTCGTTGGTTGGTTGTTATCTTGCATGTTCATGTTGCACTCTTTTCCTCTGCTTAGGTTTAGGAAGATTTTTAATGAGGCACATGAACATGTTTTGACTTGTATGATTATTCTTCAATAAAATCATACTGCTTGTTGATAAAAAAAACCTAAGTGATCAACGATGATGTAATAAGATGGACTTATTTAATCATCATTTTTTAAAACAAGGATCCAATTACAGTAAAACTTCTATAAATTAATAATGTACAGGACCACGCAATTTTATTAATTTAAAGAGGTATTAATTAATCGATAAATTAATAATTTATTAATTTAAAGAGATTTTTTATTGAACGAACCTACATTATTCTTCATGAATAATACATATACATTGTATTGACTAATTGAATTATTTTCATATACAATGTGACTAATTAAATATAATACATACCCTAAAAAACAAAGTTCATTGTAGTACGTAGTACTAGTTAAAACTTAATGCAAGTTCATGTATGGTAAGAAAATCAACCACTATATAAATTTTAAGAAGCAAACAACAATAGAATCATATTTTACTAAGTTGTCCTAACTGACTCTCCTCTTGTCCTCAATGGTTAGGTGCTCGTCGTGCCTTAGCCTTGCCAAGGTTCGAGGCCGGTAAAACTACATAAAAAAACTAAGTTTTCCTAATTTGTAACTTTATAGAATTATTAATTTATAACATTGAAGGTACCATAAATTTATATAAGGGTCTTTCGAAAAATTATTATCTTATTAAGTTATCGAAATTATTAATTTAGACTTTAGACTCAAATCGGGACCGGAAAAAATTATTATTTTAGAGAGATTATTATTTATCGAGTATTAATTTATAGATGTTCTACTGTAGTCTATAGTTAAAATGGAAAACTTAATTCTCGATAAAATTAAAGGGGCTAAATGTATGCTTAAATCTCCTCCTTATATAACATACATTTATTAGTAAAAACAAAGAAAACAATGCCTAAAAAACTGATGAAAGCGAGATAAGTCGAAGGATATAGAGAGAGTAATTTAAGGGTAATTATTTCATAAGTGGAAACAAAAAATTTCTACAAGCGCCTTAGTTTTAGGGTTTATGATTATATTTTAGAGTTTAGAGGTTATGGGTTTATGTTTAATGATATAGAATTTGAGAATTATGGTTATAATTTAGTGTTTGGGGTTAGAATTTAGGGTTTATGGATTAAAACTTAAATCTTTAACCATATTACCCTAAATTCTAAACCCTTAACTTTTAAACCTTAGCCTCTAAACTCTAAATTCTAACCCTAAACTCTAAGTTATAACCACACCCCCTAAATTCTAAACATTTAACCTTTAAACCATAAAACCTAAAACTAAGGC
Organism: Hibiscus mutabilis; assembly: GCA_019671005.1. Taxonomy (NCBI): domain Eukaryota; kingdom Viridiplantae; phylum Streptophyta; class Magnoliopsida; order Malvales; family Malvaceae; genus Hibiscus; species Hibiscus mutabilis. The sequence continues at coordinate 5,297,626 of CM033729.1, read as the reverse complement.
GTTTGTGGACACTTTTATTTCTACCTCCTGTGTATTGAATATAGATCTATTTTTTAATATACAACCGTCTTGCCTATTGAATTTTAGACTCTAAAAATTATGTTAAAAAAAGTTTAAAATTCTAAATTTTAAATCTAAATCATAAATATTACTCTTAAACTCTAAAATAAATAAGATTATGTTGTTTTATACAATTTGTATATCAAATAATTTCTCTATAGAGATATAATTCATTTACACGGTGTAAACTAAAAAGTCAGACACGTGTGCACACAAAAAAATATTAAATTTATTAAAGTTTAAAATTTAACTTCTCCGGCGCATGATGTGCTTCATGTTTTGCAGGAGGATGTTGCTTCTTAGTTTTGTCCTTTGTTTCAGCTCGATTGATCCTTTGTGCCTGTACCAGATCTCGTTGTTTGCATGGTTTTATTTTTGATTCGTTAATTATTAATATGTGTATTCTTTTTTTTTATTAAATTTAAGAGTTTTTAACGAGATATATAGTGATAATTTTTTATTCATCAATTTTTTTTAAATAGACATGATTATATATTTTTATATACTAATAATATATCAAATAATAATTCTATATACAAAAGATTCGTCTTGGGTTTGTATATTGAGTATCTTTATTATTGGGCCGAATACGCAAATACAATGTATTGATGTTATGTTGTAATTTTTCAAAAATAAATTAGGTTAGTATTTTGAGAAAACGTGTAATTATTGAGTTTTTATTTGGTATACTTTGGAGGGATTTGGTTTCTAAAAATATTTTAGATTTTCAATTTTAAAGAAATGATTTTTAGTTTTTTAAAATCGAAAAACATGTTTAGTAAATAGAATATAATTTTATTTTCAATAGAGAAATACGAAACAAGTTTGATTCTTAATTTCTTATAATGGCAACACGAGAAATAAAATAAAAATACAATGCTTTTATTAGATTTTTTAAACCTGACAATGTCTTGACCGTCGTAATTACGCGAACCAGGGAGATGAAGTACAGTTGGATCAGTGAGGAGTAGGAAAACGTTGCGGTTATTAGTCTAATTTTACATTTTAAAAATAATCATTAAACTTAAACTTAATTATCGATTCATTTTACACCACTTAAATCATACGAGTGTTAAACAAATTGAACGGATCTAAAGTATCGCCAAAGTCAGATGCAGCCAGTCCCAGAATTCAGCACACCTACTCCATTGCAATACCTGATGTCATTACATGTTCATTATCAACACTAATCCAATAACCCAAAGAAAGCAATGCATAAATCAGAGATTAATTAATCTTGATTAGTGCGTGATAATGAAGCCGGCAAAGCTAACCACCACCGTCCACGTCACCACAATATAAACAATCCGAATGGTCGGTCAAGCGAAAAGCACAGCCACAAATCATAGGCCACTGGGACCGATTGCTACCACTTTTGGCCGGTGACTCCGACCAGCTAGCCAAGTTCATTCCAACCGTACACGTGGCGCAACAGGAGCGATTCGAAGACCCTCACCTTAATATTCCCCCGACAATGACAGGTGGCCGCCAGAAAAAGAGGGTACCTTTTGTGTCTCTTTTCAATTCTTTTCACCGGTTTGAACCCGGCTCGTCCGGTTCTTCGAGTATTACACCCCCCTATATACAAGTAGCAGTGAAGAAGAGGAGAGAAACAAAAATAGTAGTTATTTTTTCTAGAGCAGAACAATCAAAATGCCGATTTCTCGAATTGCAGTAGGATCTCCAGCTGAGGTTGGCCAAGCTGATGCTCTCAAAGCAGCTTTAGCTGAGTTTATTTCGATGCTCATTTTTGTTTTTGCCGGTTCGGGCTCGGGCATGGCTTTCAGTACGTTTATCCTTTTCCTTTCTGATCATGTCCTAAAGTTTCGTATTAGTTAACGTTGTAGCAATTCCCCTTGTTTTTCTATGAAGTAATCTAACTAGTGTATGTTTCTTTGGCAGACAAGCTCACTAACAACGGGGCCGCAACACCGGCCGGTCTCATATCTGCATCACTGGCCCATGCTTTGGCGCTGTTTGTGGCGGTTTCGGTTGGTGCTAACATCTCTGGTGGGCATGTAAACCCTGCCGTCACATTCGGTGCTTTTGTCGGTGGCCACATTACCTTGATCCGGAGTATTTTGTACTGGATTGCTCAGTTGCTTGGATCCGTGGTCGCTTGCTTGCTTATCAAGTTTTCATCCGGTGGATTGGTAAGACTGAAAAGCTAAAGCAAGTTTAATCAATGGTTAACTAATATATGTTCTGAATTTCTTTTATGATGCAGGAAACATCTGCATTTGCCTTGTCATCCGGGGTGGGAGCATGGAACGCGGTGGTTTTCGAGATCGTGATGACCTTCGGTTTGGTTTACACAGTTTACGCCACGGCTGTCGACCCGAAGAAGGGTGACATCAGGATCATTGCACCCATTGCAATTGGTTTCATTGTGGGTGCCAACATCTTGGCTGGTGGCGCCTTTGATGGTGCATCCATGAACCCAGCAGTCTCCTTCGGACCAGCCGTAGTCAGCTGGACATGGGACAACCACTGGGTCTACTGGCTCGGTCCATTCATCGGCTCTGCCATTGCTGCCATTGTCTATGAAGTCTTCTTCATCGCCCCGGACACACACGAGCAGCTTCCAACTTCAGAATTTTAAGGTTTCTAGTGTTCTGATGAGTTCTATGTGATCCATTAACAAGGGTTGTAAAAAGTTTGGTGGGTCACTTTGGTTTCAAAATTGTGGGTGCCTTTTTATTCCCTGTTGTTTGTATCGCTCTTTTGTCAATGGTTGATTCCAGTGAAACTTGTTTATCTATCATTTCATATTTGTTCACTCCTGCCTAATTTAAAGAATTTTAGGTTCAAAACTGCATCTAATCAGATAATAATAATCACAACAGTATTAGGTTCAACAAACTTTAAAAATTGTTTCGTTTCGGTCTCAATAAGCTTTGTCCTAGGCATTATCTAAAATAATGCCTCAGACAAAGGTCATGGAGATCGAAATTTAGAAAACAACTAAATACATCATACAATCATTTGACACTCACACCCGAATTCAAGTAAAATAGACGAGCATCGGCATTTCATTGTCGTGCCAGAAGTTTAAGTTAGAACAAGTCAACTTAAAGGAAAACAATTACTATAAATTAGAGTGGAGATTCAATGCCATGGGATATAACAAGAAGCAGCAAACACAGAAAACCTCAAGTCCTAAACATATCAATCCCAGTAATTAAATGTTGCTGTTTACATAGGAAATACACTGCAAATTTCTGAAGTCCATCAACATATATTATCATGAAATATCAAAGCTTTGTACTTTATATTCCATAATTACTGAGTTGAAAAAAAAAATCAGAACTTCCTACCTTTAAATTTTCTTCTTGTGATGTTCACCCAGTTTCGACCGTGGTTGCTTAAACAAATGGAGGTAAAGATTCAACCAAAGGAACGGATAGATAAGAAGAACAACCTGAATTGAATTGAAACATATCAAGTGTCACTAAAATCCACAATTTGAAAAATAATAACTATGTCCATAGCAGATATTGTCATGATATATTAAGGGAAACCCTGTCACAACATATGATGATGCCATGTCTCTGGTTACATACGGGGCGAAAGTCACGTTATTCAAGACCGAGCAACATAAGCATTATCTATTTCGAATATGGATCTGAAGGAAAACCAAGGAATCTCATGCTTGCAGATGTAAACGACCGTGCATACCGTGACAAAATCATAATAGCTAAAGGGAAGATTAGCAAAGAAATCCCCGTAGAGGTTCTTCTCCTTTATAAATCGAAGTGCTTGGTACATGAGCCACACTGCATTAAAGTGAACAATGGATAAGAGAAATAAGATGGAAAAGCAATTATAAAGTACGACGATAACTACCAATTCAGAGCATGTATAAATGCTATTTTAACTCACTTTCACCCGGAGCAAGGCCCATGGGATACAACACAATGAATGTAGTGTACCTGAAGGAAGTAAACAATTTAAAATTTAATAAAAAGGTTAGTCTGTAAGCAATTCTAGTTGGGAAGGGAAATATCAGACCTCAGGTAGGTGAGCCAAGATGGACACCCGCCAAAGATATTCAATGCATAATGCGAATACCGAATTACCTGCAGATAGGATGTTCATGTTATATGTAATTTACATTGAACTCCAAAACAAGCGTGAAGTAAAACCGGGAACACAAAAAGATGCAGAATGTACAACCATGCAGCAATAAATCGGGACAGATTATGCACAAGGAGTGTATACTATCATGTTATGAAAGAACATCAGCATCGCTATTCGCTAACAACCGTTTCAATAGTTTGACTGAATAAAGGAAATGACTTGACAAAAAAATGGAACATAACCTCAGACAAAAACATCGAGCACTCCAATGACACTGTAAAGCTTATTTACACTAGAACACATCTGGGATGAAAACTATCTTAGAGCTTGATAGATTTCCCCTTTTACGTGTTGACATCCTGTTAGAAGCGACTGGGATTTCACCAAAAAGGCACATGTAACAATGCATTTGATCAACATTGATAATAAATGTAGTTGTTTTAGATGGTTTACAATCGTTAACTGTCTTCATATCTGTTAGTCAACTGTTAAGAACGACAGGTTAGTGACAAAGGTTTACATTATATCATCCAATACGTTACTCTCAGAAGGGAATTTTCAAAAAAATGCAAGACACATGCATTCATATCTTCTACCATAATTAGGTAACATGCAATGCAACTATGAAAGCACATTTGAAATTCCAATTGTAATTATAGATATCGAATTCCAGTACATAGGTTAATATATATGCTCACCTCAGTTAGGCTCCAAGCAAAAAATGTTATGAAAACTGCAGGTACCTCCTGAACCTGTTATAATCAGATGAAAAATAAATTGAGAAGCAATCATTTATGAGTACAATTTACTTTTTAAGCTATTGGCCATTGTTTCATTGCCTCAACAAAAGCACCATACAACGACGACAAGCTACTCTCAGCTTTATATCGCATTGTTTGGTGCTTAGCCACTAGGCAGCCACTGCATCAACAAACAATTGAAAACAATATATGTGAAATGAGAACCTCGTGAATTCGACGGACGATTGCTAACAAGAAATGTGTCCTTCCACTCCATTGCATCAGTGGAAACAACACTCCACTTGGAACAATCCCTTTAATCATTCCACAAAGCCATATCAGAACTCAGAAACCAAAAATTCACACTGCTAACAATGTTAGTGTATGAAACCCTAAAGAAATTACCTATTGCTCCATGTACAACTTCCAAGAATGCACAAGTTTGCAACAAACCTTCAAAGGAAAAGGGACAGAAAATTCAAATCAAACTATAAAAACCATGTTCACCCACACTAATGACTCTCCAAGGAAAAAAAAGGTAAAGAATCTAAATTATGTGAATAAATCCTTCACATCACCATAATTGAAAATTGAAGTTCATTTTCCATCACTTTACAAGGAAACAAAAGTGGGTTTTAAAATTAAATGAAAGAACCGACAGATTAAGTCTCCAGTGGAAGTATAAGCGCCGTTGACAGAGTTGGAGGCTGTGAAACTGGTCAAAATTCTGAACAGAGAAATTGCCCTGCCAATAAAACAAGAACAAATGATGTAATGGTCCTAATGGATGAAGTACGTTGAGAGTGATGAAAGGGAATGGAAGAAAGAGAGGATTGTTAAATTACCAGCCAAAAGCCTGGAGAGAGTTGTAAGCAAAGAGATAGACCTTAAGCATTCTATCCAGTTTCAGTTATGATCTCTGTTGGAAATTGGAGTTGTTAGTTTGTACTTTTAATAGTAATATTTTATTTGTCAATCATGGTAATTTTTAAGAAGGAAAAGAAAATTTGGTACAAAAGAAGAAATAATAAAAACAAATGGCGTCGCCCGGACTCGAACTGGAGACCTTCAGTGTGTTAGACTGACGTGATAACCAACTACACCACGATACCACATTGGCTAATTTAAACAATGAAGGACAAATTTCTGGATGTACGAAATTGGAACAAAAGCTGGAGACCGATGCTGTTGAAGCACCGTATCTAATATTGAGCATTCGATCGAGGCGAGTTAAAAATTTTGAGTTATTCGAGTTGACACATCTTATTTTATCATTCAAACTTTATTTGAATTTTTTTCGAGTCAAATTTTGAATTTCTGTATAAATTTAATTATAATAATTTATAATATTATAATAGTGATTCCAATTTAAACGATTTTATCTTTATATTTTTTTACATGCGTAAAGAATATCATCAAAAATTATTTAATATATTTATAATGATATTTTTTATAGTAACAAACATGTTATTTCATTAAACTAAGAACATCATTAAAAAGCTCATTTTTATCCAAGTTAGACCGTAACGAAACTCAAGATAACGGAATGAAAAAAAAAATTACTCTAAAATATATTAATAACTAAACCGAATAAAAATACATTAATTTAAGAAATCCAACAACAACAAAAAGATATGATACAATCATTCAAACTAATTAAAAATAAAAACGACAACAGTCCATACCAAAATAGTTGTGCATAGCAAACACTAATAAAAATAAAGTGCAAAAATAATCCTCCGAAATATAAAATATCAACCCTATCATCTGCAACCATAAGAAAATCACATAAAATAATGTTATTTTAGTTTAGCATATATGAAGTAAGTCATTAATTAATATCAATAATGTGAACAAAGAACGAAGTTTAGAAGATATACACTAAAAGGACCGTAGTTTAAGATCTGCAGTATTGTCTTGAGGTTTCTTCAAGCATGTCTTCAAATGATTATTCAGATTGATAGTAGAATCCCCGATGTTCATGGAGTAAGTGTCGTCACAATGAATGCATCTTGTCTTATTCACCCATCTTCAGTTACAAGTTTACTGAAATGTTTCTAACATGATGCTTTGGGTTGTTGTTTCTTTTGGATAATCTTAGTACTTATTGGGTCATTGAGTTTACAAAGAGAAAAATTTTATGAACTTTGAGTCCCTTGTGATCCACTCATCTACAATATCAAATATAATACTTTAACATTAGCATTCTTAAGTTAAAAACTAAAAATTTAGCTACTATTTTGCATCTAAAATAATTATTACAATAACAAAACAATCTTTACTACAACTTCTGAACAACATTACTTACAAGACAAATTATAGCAGTTGCGTTTTTTCTACTCTAAAAGGTCTTGACAACTATCAACTATGGACTAGATTTGTTTTTTTTTTCCATTTGAAATACACCAGTGACTCACTGTTCTGAAACACAAATTACAACCCTAAATGTAAATTCTCGCATGTATGTAGCATTCATCATACTATTATAATTTCGACATTTACTATAAGAACTTTAATTGGGATGATAATAAAAATAAAAATATCTAAAAAAAGACTAAAAAACTTAATCATGCCCTAAATTTTCAGCTAAAGCATAATATTTTATTTAATACCTTAAAGTTAATCACTCACTAAAAAGTTTGAGCAAACAATTTATTTAACCATGAATTTCTCTACTACGAAAATCAAATCTCATTTTAGTTTCTGTGGATTGAGGTTGAGGCCCGTCATTTATTTTGTGTCTTGTTTATGCTTCTAAAGAATTAATGAATATGTGTAGCCAGCTTAATTAAAGAATTTTGCAGTTGTTTATATTCCATTATATCTTGCAATTAATGACTAAAATCAAAATTTGAAAGAGTAAACATGACTAATGCATCGATATTTGAACATCAATAACTCATAATCTAAAATATAAATTCATCAATGAGAGAAATTTTAACTTGAGAAACCGCAGAGAAAGTTTGGGTTTAGAAGAATGAATTTTACTAAATAATCGAAGGGAAAGAAATTAGGTTAGTTTTGAAATCGAACATTTTGATGTGGGGTGTAGAAACTTTAGAATTCTTCAAAAATCAAAGAAAAAATATCAAAATATTGGAAATGCAACACCAGCAAGTAGCAAATCACAAACTCAAAATATCAACAAAAAAATTTTGCACAAACTCAAAATATCAAAAAAAAAATTGCTTACGTCTTTATTGTAAAACTGAAGCTTGAATGTAGCAGCAGCAAGTAAATCTATTTGGAATTTTAGGTTTAGAAATTTGGGATTTAAGTTAGGGTTTAAATTTGATATACAAGCTGTGTAAAATTTATTTTACACAAGTCTGCCTATTTTTACTATAAACCCTAAACTCTAAACCCTAAACTCTAAAATCTAAACCCCAAATTCTAAACACAAATCTAAAATTCTAAATCTTACAACTCAAACCCCTAAACTTGATTTATAGTAGAATTGAGGTATGTGACTTTCATCACTTCATCAACATTTATTTTTATTGAGTATCGGAATAATAAATATTTTTCCGACACTCAATAAATCTATCTTATAATTTTATGTCAGAAACGGTGACAGAATAATTGGAAAATTTTATAGACAGATTTGTTGCGTATGATTCAAAGATATCGTCTCTGGGTGTAAAGAGGATCACGAGGATGATGAGAAGTTTTAAAACATGTGTAGTACATATATAGGTTGGTTTGGAATGGGTTGATGTTTTTAAAATTATATTGAAATTATTTTATAACTAGTCATTAAAATTTTGATTGAGCGATAAAAATTGAAATTTTAACTCTTTAAACACCAAAATTTAAATTTTATGTTATGTAAATCATGTATATAAGATATTTCCCTGGTTATATATTTTTATAAGTGTGATAATAACAATTTGATAAATATTATTTTTAAGAATGAATTATACATAAAGATGATTTTTAAAAAATAAATAAATAAAATCTTTGGTAAAATTAATTAAACATGGATATGACATGCATATATGATGTCAAATTTACACAAAAAGAACTATTAAAGTGTAAAGAAATTATAAATAAATTTACTATAATTTAAACACAAAAATAATACAACTATGAACATTATATGAGAAATAACAATAACATAATACGGATAAAAGAATATTTTAGGCTTGAAATAAAGCAAATCATTAACATACAAAAAAAATATTTAAATGATTACATATTGTGTAGTTGAACCCAATAAATGGTTCCGGTGAAAAAGGAATATTATTCTCTATAAATATTCAGGTTTGAGCAGTTTTGTATGAACAAAAATCCTTTGTCCCTTTTTCATATCTCAACACTAAAAATTTAAAATTTAAGTTATAACCTTAAATTTTAAATCTTACACCATAAAATATACACCTTACCACAATTCTCTAAATCTTAAGCCTTAACTCTAATCTTAAACCTTAACTCTAAATCTTAAATTTAATTTTTTAGAGTGTAGACATGAAGAGGGCCCAATAAGCAAAGGATTTCTATAAAATATGCGCGAGAAGAAAAATAACATATATTAATTTGATTATTTTTTTCGAACATAAAGAAACTGTTTTATTTTCAGGGGAAAATAAATTGTATTTCATATGTGTTTGTGTTTTTTTTAACTGTTTCGGTGCTATTAAATTAAGGCATAAAGATATAAATATGAGAATATTTGTTATGGGCTAAATGCATGTATGTTGACTAATTGTGTTTAAAAGTATTCGATCTGGTTGATTCTGTCCAATTATTAGATGACCCGATACAAAATAACCGGATAATTTTAGGATTTTTTTTTGATCGAATACCTAGTCTGATAATTTTTTCAGATACTCAGGTCGGGCTTGAACCACAAATCTTGTTTCAGTCGGGTACCCAACTACCCGATTAAATATATTAATATAGTTTATTTTATAATTAATTTAATATATATATTAATTTAAAATAAAAAATATCAGTGGGAGTGGACCCCACCTAAACGGCTAAAACAAACATTATTTTATAATTAATTTAATATATATTTTATTTTATAATTAATTTAATATATATTAATATATTAATTTGTTTAAACTTTTAAGTTTCTTTTTAGAATTATGAAATTTATATTTTTAAAGTTATTTGGGTTTGATAATTCATATTTTAAATTTTATGTTGAAATTATATAATTTGAATTTTTATTAGGTATGTATATTGTTTATAAAATTAAATAATTAAAAAGAAGAAGTGAGTACCCGCTATCCGAGTACCCAAATTTTACAAATAATCCAAATAACGGGTATTCAACTAAAGTGAGCTGACAAAAAAAAATACTCTAATAAATTGGGTACCCGACAATAAACAGCCCTCATGACTATGTCCAAGCCCATGAGTAAAACCCTTATTATTTCAAAAAGGAAGTAGATATGAAAATATCTAAACACCCGGAAAGGATCGAGCTCGCACTTTCCGTTTACAAAGCGAACACACTGCCACCTTGACAACAGAGGCTGATGTTCTCTTTTGACATATTATGCTATATATTATCTTTCACTTCTGATCTAATGGAATATAGTATTTTTTTAATTCCTTTTCTCTCTTCGTTCTTTCCTTTTTTTTCAATACAAAGTACAATATTTTAAAATATTCATACCCAAACTTATAAATCAAAGTCAATTACTTAAAAATTTAAATTTATATATCTTAGATATTGAAACAACATCGATATTTACCGAATTAATATTCAATTGACAACACTTCATTATTTTCTATACATCATGTATTTAGATATAAATATAAAATTGTCATAACATTTTTAGATGTTACATATTAATCAAAAGAATTAATTTTTAAGTTAACTTTAAACAAAATATGTTTCATTGACATTTGATTCAAAAAGTAAATTCTAACTTTTGAATGAACATTAATCAATAAATCAAACAACATGAGGGATTCAATTTCTGAAATTAAGCAAGTCCCTTTGAAGCATAGCCATAGTTGGGCTTGGAAGAAACTGCTCAAGCTTCAAGATGTTTTGCAGGGTGCTTATACAGCAAGAAAGGTGTGGTAAATATTTAGGCATAAGCAAGGGAAGGTGGCCTGATTTAAAATGATATAGGGGGACTTTCTATTCCTCGTCATTCCTTCATATCTTGGCTTGTGATTCAAGATCGGTTGCCAACCTAGGATTGAATGCTAGCTTGGGGATGCCAAGTTGACGAAGAGTGTGTTCTTTGTCATTCTGATTTGAAGTCTAGAGATCATTTGTTTGCTGGTTGTATCTTTTCGAAACAGGTGTAGGATGTGATTCTGTTAGCCTGTCATGAGGATGTTTATTTTGGCGGCTGGATGTAAATGGTAAATTGGATGCAGCAGTATGGTAAGGGGAAATCACTAAAAGCTATCATTATTCGTATAGCTTGGTGTGGTTTCCTATATTATATTTGGCGGGAGAGGAACAATAGATTGCATGGAAATAGTTCGAGGAATGTTACTGCTGTTGTCTTGAAAATCAATACTAATGTTAGGCTATGTTTAAAGGGTTGTAGAAATGTTGTTCATTCTTCTAGTTTGCTCACTGATTTGGCAGTTACATATGAGTTTGGTTTTTGTTGTGGTATACTGTTGTTTGTAATTTGGATGATTTTTTTGGATAAAGAAAAAGAAATCATTTATCTAAAAAACATTTCTGAAATTAAACTAAAGGAACTAAAATTAAATACTCAAAAAAATAAATGGACTGGAAAGTAGAATTAAACATGTCCAAATCGTGTATTAGGGATATTTGAACATCCCAACTACTTTCTACTTGTTCGTGCTAGTACAAGCCCTCTCGTTATCTTTTTTCTCTAGTATGAGCTGAACTAAAAAAAAGTCTAATTGGGACTTTTTATACTACAAAAAAGCAAGAACACACAAAAATTCCCTTTAATCCTAATTCCTACACCCAAATACAACATAATTTAACTTAAAAAAAAAAAACACAACATAACTTATACCGAAATCCACCCCTAACTTGCTACTAAGAACCAACAAATACCCAAATAAGAACCCCGCCGGTAAGAAGCATAAAAATCAAATCTAAGAGTAATTAAAATAGGGGAGGAAGAAATATGAATAAAAAGTGAAGGAAATCCATCTCTTTGGTTGAACATCTTCCGGTCCTCAAGTCGTTGAAACTCTAACCGTAAGTTTGAATGATTAGTGGACGGAGAAGACCAAGTGAAAAACGTACTCCGATTGATGATCGTTTTTAAAACAAGAAAGAACTAAACTGTTTAACGGTGAATACTTTAAGTCATGGTCTAGATAAAAGAACTTAAAGGACTAAAGTAGGAAAAATAATATACTTTAAGTCCCTATTCATGCATTAAGCCAATATAATATATAAAAGAAAGAAAGCCGTTGAATATGCTCGGTTTCTAACCCGTTCTTTCTGTGGGGTCATAATTTGGCAAACCATGGGAAGATGCAGAAGGATTTGAGAAGTAGAATCCAAGTCGTGAACTAGTGGGGTGATTTTCATTGAATTTATTCCACTTTCTTGTTATTATTATTTTAAAAAATTGGAAACATGAATCATAGAGATTCAGTTTAGTGCATAGTAGTACACGTTGTAATGATTGGCAAGTCCAGTTTAAATTTCATGCATTTCATTTTCCAACTTGTTAAAATCATATTGGCCATCCATTTTTTTTGTTTTAACCCAATTGGATGGTACTCGACAGTCCATTGGAATAATGATAATATAACTATTTCCCCACTTTTAGTTCAGCTTGGGTGATAATGCAACTTGCTTTGCCACCCAACGTCTCCCTATTGATTCACGTATCACTAATATCTTGTCGTTGTTTCCTTTTTCCTCAACTAGATAACAACTAATTCTGGAAATATATCATTGGAGTTCAGTTACTCCTTTATGTTTGAAGATCCGAGTTCGAATTTATGAAAGTACACTTGAATTTAACAAAATTTTAATGATTTGTGATACTCAAAGAAGATGATTTCGGTATATACTCTCACAAGTTGATCTAACTTGTTGGGTATGGTAGTAACAATAGTTTCTTTTGAAGATGAAAGCTTTTCCTTGAAAGATTATAAGTTATTTTAGAAGGAAATTATAAGCTTATGTTTGCATATACAGTTATGGGGTTTCATCAATTGGTTGACAAGACCATCATGTAAAAATATTTTAAGGATTCAACTTTCATACTTTGATGATTGCTGTGAAATCATTGTGTAGAAGATCCTCAAGTATTTAGAAGAGCATTAACCTGGTTCGAAATTCTAAATTCAAATACATCAAGACATATATAGACATAGGGATTTAACCGATAATTTCAAGGTTTATAATTATAGTACAATAGCATTCATTACATTCGCAATCACCGTAACCTGATCGGAACCATAACTTAAACCCCTAGTGATAGACTACAGCATGAGATGATTACACTGATATGCAGCAAGATGAGATATGAAAAACCCAGATGTTAAAGAGTTTCCCTAGGAGACCAGTATATATATCTGTGAAGAAATTAAAGAATTCTAACTAGCCGGTTAAATATGATGTCCCATATTCAAAGCAAGAAATTGATTGATTGGAAGGGAGGAACATCTTACTCTCTTCTCCGTCCATCTTCCACAGTGAGTCCCAGCAATAGTCGTTCTCCAATGAAGGAGAAGCCGTTGAAGGACAAAAAATGTTGCAGCCGTCTTGATCACTATAGTTAGCAGTCACAGTCAAAGGTTGTATCATATTTTCCTCAGACATATCAATATCCTTCCATATGTCATCCATGGAATACCCCTTTTCGTCTTCGAATTCCGGACTTTTTCCCCCTTCCAAACCTGCCATGTTTGGCCCTCCGGTGTCATAAAAACTTACCTTTCCGGTGCTTGACGACGACGAATGACTGTTGGAAGAAGAAGATGATGATGGTGACAATGACTGTGACATAGCCTTTTTCTTTTCTTGAGCCTTTTTCCTCATATGAGTTCTCCAATAATTCTTGATCTCGTTGTCGGTACGCCCCGGTAATTTCCGAGCAATCCTCGACCACCTGCATATCATTATTGTATTTATGTACCTAGTGAGCAAAAAGGTTCATCAAATCAAGAGAACATATTTCATACTTTTAATGATATATTATTATCTGATTCACGACAGTGTATATATATATATATATAGTTGAATAATATGAAATTCAAACCTATTTCCCCATTTGGCATGAAGTCCAAGGACAAGGCGCTCTTCTTGGGGTGTCATCTTGCCTCTTTTAAGACCAGGGTGAAGGTAATTAACCCAACGTAACCTGCAACTCTTTCCGGTTCGGTTTAAACCTACAACAAAATCATGTGGTTAAACGAGGGCTCCTTCCAAAACCTGCCAATCTTCAAGATGATCCTACCTATTTGTTGTCTCCCGCCACACCTTCAAACCTGAAACTTTGGCAATAAAATCCCATCGTCGATCTCCGAGTATGTGCACCAAGTTGTTCAGAATCATGTCCTCTTGCTCCGTCCACAGACCCTTTCGGACTCCGTCTTGCTCGGTTTTCATATTCGATCTTTCTCTCCTTGTTCTCCTATTCTTCCTGGAAATGTTGATGGTTCACGGTGACACTGGGGGTACAAGCTTCACGTATTTATACTAAAAACTATACTCCGCCATTGTCAAGATTCTCTTGACTGTCTTTTCTTGGCATTATTATATGATGATGATGCAATAGTTGCTTGTTGTAATGCGCGCATGCTCATTTGTGATAGAAATCTTATGCATGTGATGTCAGCTACTATATGGATCCAAAATAATCAAAGTGATATGTTGCTGTAATTTTCAAATCTTGTCGCTTCAATGTGAACTGCTAAGTGCAAATAAAGGGATGTTTGATAAAGAAAACAATTCTTTGCGCCTAATTTGACAGTGAACTGAGATATATAGTCACATAATTGTGTTCACTTATGGGAAATCTAATGGGTCTTCACTTCATCTTCTTAGTTAAATTGGCAAAAACAGAATTCCAAAGAAAACACTATATGAGGAGCTGATAGTGTCACAGTTATGTGTTTGATAAGAATTTTATTTATTTTACATCATATATTTGAAATATTATACTTTATATTTATATATAAAGACTTAAGTTTAAGAAAAATGAAGAGTCCGAGTAAAGTAAGGAAATGGTTTGAGGGAGGCAATATAGCAATGGAAGTGGCTAGATCCAGTTCCCCCATCCATTCAACGTGGGGAAATAATGTTTAGTGATCCTTGACTTCAGTAAGGGCAATAGATGAAGATAAACCCTTGACTTCAGTAAAGGCCATATATGTAGAGAAGCTAAGTACATAAACAGGATTGAAAATCAGGGAATAGGAAGGAAGCTACATGAGGGATAACAGGGACCCCTGTTCCCCACTCACTAATTTTTCTTACAAATGTATATATATGAAAAATACTTTGATATACAAGCTTGTATTTTAGTTTGTACAAGTCTTTTAATTTTAGGGTTTAGGTGTTTATGTTAGAGTTTAGGGTTTAGGAGTTTAGGTTGTAAGGAGGAGAATTTACGGTTTAGGGTTTAGGGCTTATGTTTAGAGTTTAGGATGCAGGGTGTTAAGGTTATAGATTTAGGTTTTAGATTGTATAGTTTAAATATGAAGGGTTGTATAAAATTTTGTTACACCGCTTGTATATCAAATATAACCAGGGATGGAACCATGCCCCTCCCAAAATTTTTGGTATAATTGCATTTTTAGTCTCTTTTGGTTTAAATATTAGTTAAATAAGGCTTTTGTGCCCCTTCCAATTTTTATATTTAAAGGCATAATAACTCTTGCCCCTCCCGATGATGAATTCTAATTTCATCCCTGAATATAACCATATATAAAAAATACTTTGATACACAAGCTTGTTTAGTTTACACAAGTCTTTGAATTTTAAAGTTTAGGATTTACGGTTGTGTAAATTTTGTTTATACAATGAAGGAATATGTAATTTTTTTACACAACTTGTGTATCAAAATATTATATATATATATATATATATATATAAATATATATAATTTACATACACTGACGAAAAATTTAGAGTGGTTAAACACGCATCCTAACAGTCTAAGGTTGAAATTTTGTTAGTCTCTTAAATTGAGCTGGCCAACTTAATTTTTATGTCATTTTAATTTCGTCATTTCAGTTTTTCAAGTCAATACATTTTGGAATAGGATTATTTTGGTTTGTAATCACTTCCAGTCTCGACTCATTTTGGATTACTTGTTCGACTAATTTCAGATTCCGAACAATTTGGATTCGAATTGGACAGTTTCAAACTGTTAAGTTTATATTGTCAAATTATGCCAGGTCTTATTTACGAGTTTGAGTCGGGATTAATAGATCTAAATCTTCAACAAATTCCACCCAAAATAGACGCGACATGACAATAACTTTTTTTTTTCTGTTAGGGTAAGTAAGGTTTAACCTTACAGTGTGATGTCAACAAAGATTTAAACAACACAGCTACACCAATAACTTAATTTAGTACTAAACAGTAGTTTTAATTTGTCAAAAATTGTCTTTACAGAAAATGTTTAAACGGTGTTTCATAGAAAATTATTTAGTTTAGCCTATTTTAAAGGTACTACGTGCTATACACATAAAAATATCAAATTATATTATGATAAATTAACAATTTTATTAAACTATATTAATATAAAATTTAAATTTAAACTCAAAATATAAATAAGTACTTTATATGCAAATTATTTAAAATATAAATAAGTACTCTTATATTAATTAAGACAGATTTTAATAGAAGAAATTTACATGTTTCGCTCTTATATTTTAATCGCTTCGAAGAACACTTCAAATTAATTACTACAACTTGATCCACAAAGTAGGGAAGCCCTCCTTTTGTTGATTTCCACTTTCCCGAGGCCAAAGTGCATGGAAAGTTATATATCAAAATTACTACAATAACATCTCTGTATTAACATCAAATGCGATATGGCAAGTTGCAATTGACTAAAGCTAGGGTGTGAAAAAATATCTGATCCAATCGATCTTATTTTTTATTATTCAAATTGAATATGGATAGTTATTTTATCGATCTGAAATTTTAGATATTCGATTTTTTAGATATTGGTTTCGGATTGGATTTGATATCCGAAAATGTACACTGTAATAGCCTATTTTTGACCGGGCTTGGGTCTAATTAAAAAACTCAAAAAAACCAATACATATTGAACCAAGCCCATACCGCATTTAAACTACCAACCCAATTACCTATTTAATTAAACCCGACAACCCAAAATAAACTAGACCCAAATTACCATATTAACCCTAACACTAAATTGCCAAAAAAAACCCTAAACTTAACCCTTATCCTCTGCCGCCGCACACCCTTTTTGCCCCAACGCGCGATATCGGTAGCCACGCGCGACGGCCACCTCCCACCACTGACCTCCACCGCCAAGCCGCACTGGCCACCGCCCAAAGCCGCCTCTTAAACCTGCACAATTCAAAAGAAAATTTCAGATCTGCATGTATTTTTTATTACAAATTTCGGGTTATTTAAACCCTTGGAAATCATTGTAATGGGGAGGAGAGTTCGATTAAGAATAAAAGGGGGGTTTCGATTGGAAATAAAAAAGAAAAAAGTACGAATATATAAAAAAGAGAGAGGTTTTCGAACAAAAAGAATAGGAAGGGATTCAAATGTAAATGACTTTTCAAGTTTGAATAATAAAAGAAAAACTCTCGTTTCATCTTGTTCGAAGCAAATAAAAAAATAGAAACATATATAAAAAAGAAGGAGAAACTGAATCAAGAAAGGGCAAAAAGAAAACAAATCGGAAAGGTAAAAAAAATATACCTTCGTTTTGTTTCATCTCAGATCTACGCATGTTGAGGATTCTTTGTGAAAATCGGACTCTGGATTCAAGTTCGGGACATTGAAAAGAGTTGGAAAGGCGCGACCTTTAAAGTTCTCGATCTTGACCCGGTTATAGGATCCGCGCACTTTTAAGGATATATTTTATTTTCTTAGTACATATAACATATTTTATATTTATATATATGTATATTATTATTATCTTAATATTATATATTATATAGTATTATATGTACATAGTATATTATTATTATGTATATGTTATTTTGTATATATTAATATAGTTATTATTATTAATGCTAATTAATATTATTATTAACACTATATTCCTGTTATGTTAGTATATTATTGTACTATTATATTACTACTACTACTACTCTATTTACATATTATTTGTATTATATTATTATTACTTATTATTAATGCTATTATTATTATTATTATTATTATTATTATTTACTTATTTATAGTTTAATATATATTATTATATTAGTATGCATATATATATATATATTATATTCATTCGTTAACCGAATTTTAAATTTAAACTTTTTATTAGGGATTATCGTGAAAAATGTACCTCGAACGTAAGAGGTGCTGCTTTCCGTTAATTTCTATCGTAAAATATCATTTTTTAATTATAAATTATAATTTTCAAAACAAGTTCCTTTCATTCGGGAACCTAGCGGAATTTATGCCCCGTGCGTAGGGTGTAAATTCCTTTCACACATAAACATTCTTTTAAACATGATAGGGATCACAAATTTTACATCAAATTTGAATTCTTAATTTCTATCGTTTTGACAATACGTAATAGACCAGGTACCAATTTTGGACGTTGTGGAGTGCTGACCCTTCCCCACACGTAACTGACTCTCGAACCTATTTTTCCAGTTTTGCAGACCAAAACTCGTTGTTTTCAAAACTCGTTGTTTTAATAAAATGACAAAAACAAGTTTTATTAAAATAATCAGAGTTTTTAGGTTATCCAATCTCACCTAAACAAAAAAAAGATTGGTGGCAACTCTATTTAAAATCAATTTTTCATAAGAACGTGTCAGCACCCACCGCGGCGCGGGGCCGTGGTTACACACACCTCTAGTTTTTGCCACGTGTCCAGTTTAGCAATGTGACTCTCGGGGTTTAATGAAGTTGACGTGCACCATTTGTTTTGATTTCTATCTGATAACCTCTTGAAAATGGTTGATATGAGCCTTGAAATAGCTAACCTTTTGCATCTATCCACCAAAACCCTCAAATGAATGCAGAATTTAGGGTCTACTTTCGTTTTCAGCATGATTGACACATTAACTGTTGGCACCTGATATGTTAAATCACCATGAACAACATGTCAAAAGGAGGAAAAAATATTTAAAGTGGGATTTGGCATCACCTTTATTTCTACTAATGCTCTTAACCCAGCATTATATTTGTGGTTTTGATGTAACTATTGTTGCCAGCATTGCAGAAAGATATAATAAAATTCTGAAGGGATTGAATGGCAGCGGTGGCTCCTGGGGTTTTAAGGGCCCTTATAATTAGTGGACTGAGGATAGCAGGACTTCACCTTAAAAGGAACCCTGTTTATGATGTGGAAACCACCAAATTTATGGCCACCCCACTCATTCACTCAAATTCCTTTTTCTTTTGCTGAAGATACGGGTCACCACACGGCACGATCGAGCCATATGTCCAATCGTAGAAACCAACTTGTCAGCAATTTCTCGTTCCTTGATTTGTCTGAATTTTCAGCAGACATGTTTGCCTTCCTTTGTTTTGAGCAGGTTATAGGCATAGATGTAGTAATGATCAGTCCCCCTCTAACATACCCACTAACTAAATATGCTTGTGTAAATCATTCCGGGTCATGTTTATTTTCGGCTCGGGTCAATTTCGGTTTCGGATCATTTTGATTTTCAAACAATTTCGAGTTTGAATCATCTCAAATTTGGATGTTTTTGAATTTAGATCATTCGGATTTGAGGTTCGGTTTCTCAAATCAAGTAGTTATGAGTTTAGATTTTCTCAAACCCTGGTCAATTCAAGTAAAGTTTGTTAAACCCATCAGGGGATTCTAGTGAAAAAGAGAATGTTATTTTCTCTAAATAACTCGGGTTCTAGCAGCTTGTTTGCACGATGTACTAGGATTAATGAAGATATATTATCTTGTAATCATACCATACAGTTTTAAAAAAGTAAAGTTCATTAAAGTTATTTGTGAGAATCATTTTAGTTTGAACTTGTTCAGATTTAACTCGTTTGAATTTCATTTTCGGATTTAGGTCAAAATTGGCAATCCCATTCTCTAACCAAAAGTATACAGGACTAATAGACATACTTGGCGTGCTTGAAATTAATTCCCATGATAATGTAATCTGATAAAATGATAATATTGATAATGCTAGACGATAATGTTTTTTATGCTTATCTTAAGATCATGTTGTGTTATTTTACTGAAGTTAAGTATATATATATTGTGGGAGAGGAGCTTTCCGGTTTTGTAAAATCAGAAAATAAAGGCCCCATAGTTTGGGATGGTGGATTAAGCATTATAGAACAAGTGATTAGGCATTGATTAACGGTTACTACTGATAAGATGAAGAAGTGATCATTTCTTGATGATGATTCTACTACATACACAACACAACACAACACTGGTGATTGCGGGGGCACACCGGTAATTAGTCAAAGGCTAAGACTAGAATTAATGATAAACAAAATATTGGGTGCTGCTTTCTTGGACCACTTTCCACTTTTACTAGGATTTATATGAGATTATGAAAGTGGGGTTAGCAATGCCATTTCTAAGTTCATGATAGATATAATATTCTAATTGAATTACAATCCATACGTATGAACAGGCTTTGTAATCTTGAAAATTAGGTTATTTTTGTCAACAATCTTTAGAGTAAGTGGTTAAAAGCTCTCAGTTGACACCTCCATCCCCTTAGGTTGTGGGTTCTAGACCTAATAGGAGCAAATTTCCCCTCCCTCTCCCCTAAGTAGGAATTGTTTAAAAAATAAAAAAAGGTTATTTTTGTGCCGAGTATATTTTATATTTGGGTCAACTTTAAATTTGGATTATTTTGAGTTTAGGTTTGAAAATTAGATTTTTCGAGTCTGAGTTATTACATGTTTAGACCGTTTTGTATTTTGATCGCTTTAATTTCATGTTTCGTGAACAAGTCTAAATTAAATGGATCTGATTTTAAGTTTTTATAATCACAAAGTAGGGAGTTTGAATTGAATTTGATTTAATCGGGTTTTCAAATTCAAGTGAAAATAGATAAATCGATTTATAAATATAAGTCATGCTTGGTAATTAGCGGATAATTGATAACAGATTACATTAGCTTATTTGACTAGCATATTTACATTAACTGATTGTGTATGAAAGTGTTTGATAAAATTAGCTAATATCTTATAGTTGTTTGATTATTTGAACAAACAAAATGACATATAAGGACATGATTATATTCAATACTCACTTATTTGAATAATTTATTAATTATCAAAATTTGTATCTATTAATATTAATTAAATTATTAATATTATTTTTTATATAAAACTAAACATATTTGAAGGGTGTATATATTAATTTATTATTTATGAAATTATCTTTCTAGTATAATTTTATTAATTATTAAACTTAGACTATATATCTCATGCACTGGTGGCAGAAACAAAAAATTTATACAAGCGCCTTAGTTTTAGTGTTTAGGGATTTGATTTAGGGTTTAGATGTTAGGGTTTAGTTTTTTGGGCAATATGGTTAGGGGTTTAGGTTTAAACTTATAAACCCTAAATAAAAACCACTCACCCTAAATTAAAAACTCTTACACTTAAACCCCTAAACTAGGTCTCTAAACCCTAAAATTAAGGCGCTTGTGCATGGAGTAATTACCCTTTATTAATTATTGAATTTAGATTTTATATTAATTTTTATTTATGAAGTTATATTTTTAATATAGTTTATTAATTATTAAATTTATATGTATATATTAATTTCGTATTTATAAAACTATTTTTTAATTTATTAGTTATTCAAATTTAGGTTATTTAGAGAAGTTTTTTATAATTGTCAAAGACAAAAGAGTCTTTACAACTCTTATATTCAATCCTCTAACCCAAAAAACTCCTCAAATGTGTCTTTTTCAATTTGATAGGTTTCACCCAAATTCTCTATTACAATCGTATGTTTACCAAACATTTAAATTGATAAATTTGACTGGTCAAACATCTAAAAAAATTTAAATCTTTAATTTTAACTTAAAAACTGTTTATAGGACATGGTCATACTTTTTACCTTTAGTTGCTTGCATGGATATACAGCGAAGTAGAAGAAATTACAAATATAAGAATATAAACATAAACTTGTTCAACATTAGAGAATGAATCATTAGTTAATTGCGGGTATGTTTAAAATTACTTTTTAAATCAATTTTTCAAAATTAAAATGTGCAAACTAGGAATAATATCATAAATTTCTAATTCAAAGGTAAATGTAATTACACTAAAGTAGTATTTGAATCTAGGGCTGTAAATGAGACGAGATAGATTGCGAGCTACTCTAGTTCGACTCGATCAACACTCGACTCGATTAGAATTGACTCGAGCTCGAACTCGGCTCGAGTTCTTAATGAGCCGAGTCGAGCTACTCGATACTCGACTCGAAAAACTCGCAAGCTACTCAAAAATATAATATACTATTTTTTAATTTTTTTAATTTAAAATCTAAATTCCTAAACTTAAAACCCTAAACATAAGTCCTAAACCCTTAAATCTAAATCCTAAATTCTAAACCCAATAACCTAAACCCTAAACTAACACCCTAAACCATAAAATTAACAAGCTTGTGTATCAAAGTTTTTTCCTAGTAGGACTTTAAATGAGATTAGACAGATCGCGAGCTACTCGAGTTCTTAATGAGTCGATTAGAATCGACTCTAGCTCGAACTCGGCTCGAGTTCTTAATGAGTCGAGTCGAGCTACTCGATACTCGACTCG
This sequence comes from Hibiscus mutabilis, assembly GCA_019671005.1. Classification (NCBI taxonomy): domain Eukaryota; kingdom Viridiplantae; phylum Streptophyta; class Magnoliopsida; order Malvales; family Malvaceae; genus Hibiscus; species Hibiscus mutabilis. Next base: position 5,274,886 of record CM033729.1, on the reverse strand, counting down.
AAAAGCTCACAAGCTACTAAAGTCTGACTCAGTCAAAGCTCAGTCAACACTCGACTCGATTGAACTCGACTCAAGCTCGAACTTAGCTAGAGTTCTTAACGAGCCGAGTCGATTTCAGATTACTCAAGCTTGTTAAAAATTACTCAAACTCGAACTCGACTCGAATTCTTAACGAGCTGAGTCGAGCTCAGACTACTCAAGCTCTACTCGGCTTGTTTACACCCTATATGATTTACCGAATATTGCAACAATAATAATATTAATTAAACTGTTGCTAAATCGTTTAACTTTTGGCTTTTAAAAGTTAGTTGGAATGTAAATTATAAATTTGTCTCTCATTATATTACTTATAAACTATAAATATTATTTATATATTCAAATTAATTTTAAAAAAGTATTTTTTTATTAATTGCTTAAAATATTTAAATTTATATTTATTGTATAACACTAAAAATGGTTACCAATATTTTTTAATATTTTTATTATAGTTTAAGTTAAAAATTTGTTAATAATAATATAAATACATAGAAATAATTATACTTTGCATTTAAGCCTATTGTTCTATCAATTCTGAAATTTTTATTAACCTATAAGAGTGCACGTGATTTTAATATAAAATATGGTTATATATTCAAAAAAAATTGGATAAATTTTGTTTTATTATCCGAGAAAGCAGTAAAACTGTTACAAAAATACAACGACACTCACAGTAAAAAGTGTTCTATGCAAGTCCCAAGCTATACAGAGAGATGAATATAAATTAGTATATTTATGTATGTATCACGAATTAAGTTTCACAAATAATTTATAATTGTTTAAAAAATATATTGAAATTTATTATTTCATACATCATAATATTAATAAATTTGAATATTATTTATATTTTTTATAATCGAATATGATTTGTATTAATTTATCTTTTACTGTATAGTATCATGTCTGTAATAATTTATGAGTAGTTTAACATTATTTTTAAAAATTAGTATGAAAAAATATTTTTAAATGTGAAAATTACGATTTCAAATATTTATTATGATGGAACTTAACAAGTGGTTCTAGTAGAAAAAATTATTTTCATCTTAGAAAACTCGAATTTAAGCAAGTGTGCAAAATGTATGCTCTATCAAAAGATTAAGAAAAAAATATAAATATATATTATTATGTAATCACTCTAATATATATATGAAATAAATATTTATCATGATTTTTTTAACATATATTTATCATGATGAGTAATACTAAAACTAATCTGCATATTTATGTTGAATCAAGCTTGGAATACTGTACAACATTATTTAAGCTTCGTTCGGCACAACTTTTCAAATAGCTGTATGGGTGAAATGCTCGTTTGGGATTAAATAAAGTGTAACAACGCCCGTTTGAAGCACTTTTTTGTCGTTTGATATTATTTCTTTGTTCGACAACTAAAAATACATCGAAAAAGCTGTTTCGAAAGGGCCTTGAGCCAAATAAGACGTAGTTGTTCCATCCAGCTAATTCCTTTCTATGGATCACACTATGAATGCAATGTCTAATCAATTCATTAAAAAGAAAAGTAGTGTATTTGGGCAGAGATAAGGGTGTTGCATCAGCTTAGGCAGGGTGGAGTAATGGACTCGAAATGCAAAAGAAATTGAATGGACCCAGCACCACTTGTTTGCTATAATGTCCGCCATCAACCTAATACGTCTTTAGGATTTATGTAAACCAAATCAACATCAGACTGCTCTTCAAATTTTGTCCTTCTTTTAATCAGAAATTGAGAAGAATAAAAATACCAAGTACAGGATCTATAGTATTTTTTTAATTTTAATAATGTTTTATTTACAATGATCGACTCTGGAGAACTGTGGAGGACAAAGAATTATACGTTGTGAACGACCTTTAAATTTAGGCATAATGTTGTTATGATGTGTCCTGAATCTTCTTAAGTTGGATAAAATAATCAATAAGTGAGGTTCATGCGACGTGATGATGTAGACATGGTAAGAATTTTGTTAAGATCGTTAATAAAATATGATTAAGAGTTAAAAAGTTGATTTTTTAAAAAATATTCGATTAAAAAATACCTATATGAAAGACTTAACGAGGGATTTATGAATGTTTCTAATGATGTGTGCCAATTGTCCCTCAACCAAAAAAGCATCACTTCTATGACCTTTTCTTAAGGTACGAGGACCTTTGGCAAGGAGTAGGAGACTAGGGTCACTTTTGGTGAGGACTTAACTCTAATAGATATAGGTGGTCGTACTTAAAAGAAAATTGGAGTGAGATTTGTTTGCGTGCGTGAGATACCTAGGCGAAATTGTTACACCTTTGTTCTAGAGACATCATTCATACATTTTAAGGGTTAATCTTTTGGCACTTATTAAATCTCACCCGAAAATATTTCTTAATAAATTTTTATTATTATCTTGTGTAAATTTCACTTGTTGACCATTTTTTTCATCTAAGATAATTTAGAATACATTATAATAACATTCTACTTAGATATATAAAATAAATTATTTATTTATAAATAATTCAACCAGATAATAACATGTGACAATCGAGATAAAGAAACATATCCATGCATATATTAACCAAAACTCTTAGCATTAAAAAGGACAAAGCAATTAAGAGATACCTTCGTAAATCTAGAAATGATTGCAGAGTAATTCAGTTGTCGTTATATTAAATTTTAATTTTTACCATTATATCTACTTAAGACTCGGTAATTATTACAAAACTAAAACTGTTTTTTTTTTTTACAATTCGGAAGTTCTAACTCAATCTTCACACTCTCATACTAAATTATGGAGTATTACTACTGTTTCACATGAAATAGGTTAGTGATTGAATGATGTAACTTGATGAAATTAAATATTTATAATTTATTTAAGAGTTAATACCAAATCCAATGAATTATAATGTAAATTAATCATGGTTGAGATTACATTAATTTTAAAATGAAAAGTTTGAATCTTATATGGTCCTCAAATCCCATCTTTTTCTACCACTTGAAAGTCAACATTGGGTGATTGGGAAGATGGTAGAAACATGTTCTTTAAGCTCTCCAAAAGTTAAAACTCGATTCACCACATCACCTCTTTCAAATTGTAATTGATTAAAAAATAAATATATTTGAACGAAAGTCCTAATACTAGTAAAAAAAATCAAATAATGGAGCAACCCAAGAAGGTTGAGGTGGGCCTATATGAGGATTTTCTTGGTCCATTAGGCCAACATTAACTAAGTTTGTGTTTCTATGAAGCTTTAGGTTTAGCATTCGGGCACCAAACCCAATTACTTGTGAGACAAAAGCATGCTACTTTCTGACTCAAACAAAAAATATCCTCATTCCTCATCTTGGGTGCGGGATTTCCATAATCCATCTCGTAATCTATTGATAAGGTTGAGCGTTCAATTGAGTCAAGTTCAAAAAATTTGAGTTAATTAAGTTTATGAGTCTTATTTTATGATGTAAATTTTATTTAATTTTTTCGAATCGAGTCGAATTTTCAAATTTATGTACAATTTTAATTTTAATTATATATAATACATGTCTACTCCAATTTAAACGGTTTTCTATATATATATATATATATATATATATATATATATATATATATATATATGTGACATGCATAATATATCAGATAGAATTGAGAGACTCGACTCGAACTTGAAAACTGATCGACTAATTATTAAAAATCTCTAGTTATTCGAGTTATTTGAATTTTCATTTTATAACTCAAACTTTATTTGAAATTTTTTTATTTGAGTTTATAAAATTACGAGTCGAGTTAAAACGAGTCAAATTTTTTACATCAAGTCAAGTCGAATGGTTCAATTTTTTCGAGTCAAGTTTTGCCCACCCCTACTTTTGATCGCTTCAGAAATTCTCACCATATATTCAACCGGTTTAATTTTTATATATTAAATATGAAATAAATTAATTAACTTATTAAAACCAAACTCACATATTTTAGTGTCAAAATTACAAGTACCTAGTTGAATTTAATCAAATTTTCAGTTTTAATTTATTTCTGTTTTATTTATTTATAAAAGAAAAGAAAATATAGTTTCCATTGTAGTTATAAAAGTAAAAGATTTATTATTACTACTCATGGTCGATTGATCTAACAAATCATTTGGTGGTTAAAGACCTCTATTTTGCTGATCTATTTTACAAATTTAAGACTTTATTTTTCTTAGTTTAATAAGTATTTCCATTTTCTTAAGAAAATAATGGAAGACTTTATCTTGTTCGGTACAAGTTTTGGTCCTTTTAGATTTGGTTTAATCATGGCTATTGCTTTCTGGAGTTGATGGATGCAAAGTTCTTTTTCTAACATATATGTTTTCTCTAGATCACATATGGATGCTAATTAAACAACTGTTATAGCCTTATTTCGAACAGTCTTCTTTAATCGAAAAGTTGTTCTCATGGTATTTTGTTTGTTATTAATTATAATAATTGTTAGACTAATGTTGATTTTCACTAGAATTTAAATTTCGATTTATTGATAAGCGTGATGAATGTGAGTAACAATCCTAAGATATTTTGATTTTTATGCTATTAATTTTTTTTATTATTATTGAAGTTGTAAAACGTGGAGGGCCAGATTGTGGGATCGTATCAGATGAGTGGCTCGAGGTGGGTGACAAGAACACAAGTTTGTTTCCATCTTATTGTATCTTCTAGAAGAAGTCACAATTTTATTGCTAGCCTCAAAGTTGGGATGAAGTGTTCAACAATCTGGTGGATGTTAAACGGATCACTTTAAAGACATCTACAACGTTACTAATACTATTCCAATGGACGGATTTGAAGTCCAGAACAAAACATGCTTACCATCTCCAACGACAACCCTTAGATTGCTATAAAACTCATTACCAATATGGGTAAGGGGCTATATAATTGTAGCGATGTTCTTTTACGCGCTAAAAAAATATGGTGTTTTTATTTGTTTTGAAAAATGACGTCTTTTGCGTAAGATTTCAGAAAAATTCATATTTTATTTAAAAATTGAGTTGCCACCGGCCACTCAAGGTGGACCGGACACAGTAAAAATCAGAGATTTTAAAATATCGGGTTCGGGAGTCGGTTACGGATGGGGAAGGATTAGCACCCCACACCGCCCAAAATTGGTATTTTAATAATTATCGCTTTATTAATATTAAACTTTCTGGATTAAAGTGACGATTAAATTAAAATTTAGTTATAAGTGCGAGTAGATTTTAAAGGTCCCGTTATCCGAGAATAAACGCCCAACCACTATCACTACGCCTGGTACAGGCCCCGTTTACGCTCGGATAAAAGGGCACCACATTGACAAAATATATATCCGTTATGCAAACTTAAAAAACATGGCAAGTATATATAAATAAATACATTGCGATAAAAATATAAATAAATACTAACATAATAAAATAGTAATATAACATAAATAAAATACTAATCTAAAACATACATACATAACTATTAATTTAACACATAAATAAAAAAAATCTAACATAAATAAAATACTAATCTAAAACATACATACATAAATATTAATCTAACTCATAAAAAACAAATCTAACATAAATAAAATATTAATATAAAACATAAATTTAAAACATAATAAATATTAATCTAAAACATAAATAAACATACAAATTAAAAACACAATTTTGAATTGACTACTACTTCATTAAATCATAAAAATTACAACACAAATAAAAAAGAAAGAAAATATACCTAACTAGGAGTTCGAATGACGAACCCCAACTAAACCCCACTGAGATCTACCACGACCTCTCCAAAAATATTAACTAGATCGGATCCAAAATAAGACCCCGATCAAACCGGTTAGGACCGAGGGTACTGCCCGAGAGCCAAGCTCTCTTATTAAGGCTTGCCACTGCCGATTCTTGCTTCAATTCCCCTCCCCCCATGCCTCATATTTATAGGCAAAGGGGGTGGTTTAAGGGGTGACGTGGACCACCCTCATCCACTCTTTTTTTTTACATTATTTATTTATTTTTTTACATTAATAATATTATTATTACAATAATACTAAAAATACTAAAAACCCGGACAAAAATTGGTGATTACAGTTGCCCCTCTTTGCTCATTGCTGTGTAACAGGAATAGAGCAAATACAAGAATAATCATTTTTGTCCGATCTGGCTAAACTTCTCTCCTTTTGACTCATGCCTTTTTTCTTCGGTAGATTGATCCACCTTGTCACTCTTGGGGAAAGCAAAATCTTCAAAATAGGGGGTTGTCTGTTGGGGAAGCAAAATGAGTGTGACTCACTACATTATTGATGACGATGTGATTCCTAAGAAAACTTGACCTAACTGCAACACCGACGAAGAGGCAGGGTCTACAAAACTTGATCCAGCTGCAACATTGACGAAGAGGTAGGATCGATGGACGAAAGTTCTGATGTCTGATCCAGCTACAACTTTGACGAAGAGGCAAGATCAGAAAACTAACAACTTTTTTCTTCTTTTCTCTTTTTTATTTTTTTGTTGTTGTTTTTTTTTGTTTTTGTTTGCTTTGCTTTTTTGTTTCTTTTTTTCATATTTTCCTTTTCTTTCTTATTTTTCATCATGGTAATACGAGAGTAAAAATGACCTGGCTACAACACCGACGAAGAGGCAAGACCGGAAAACTAACAACTTTTTCCCTTTTTTTGCTTTTTTTGTTTCTTATTTTTTCATATTTTTCTTTTCTTTCTTATGGTAATACGAAACGACCTGGTTATAACACTGACGAAGAGACCGGGTCAAAAGATAGATGTTGGACCCCACTACTCCATCAACGGAGAAGTAAGATCGGAGAACGTTGGCAACATGGATTCAACCACCCCATTAGCGGGGGGACTAGATCGGATAATGGCGACCTGGAACCGGCTACACCATCAACGGAGAGCAAGATTAGAGGACGACTGTAGATTGGACCTAGCCACTCCATCAGCGGAGGACTAGATCGGATAATGACGACCTGGAACCGGCTACATCATCAGCGGAGTGCAGGATCGGAGGACGACGATAGCTTGTACCTAGCCACTCCATCAGCGGAGAGACTAGATCGGACGATGAAAGTTGATAAATTTTCATTCATTTTTCTCTTTTTTTTCAAAATTTTTCAATTTTTTGATGCTTTTTTTTTAACTGTACAAAGAAGTAGCTTGAGGAAAAAAGTTAGGCCTAGCTGCACCATCAACGGAGAAACAAGACATGAGTAGAAATTTGGTCTGCTGCACCATCAACGGAGAAGCGAGATTTGAAAGATGCCGGATCTGTCACCTCACTGGCGAAGAGACGAGATTCGAAGGAAAATTTGACCTATTACACCATCAAGGAGAAAAAGATCTTCAAAATGTTGGATTTGTTTGGATTGTCTGAGCTGGTCCACCACTACTAATGTAGACAAGACCTGAAAATGAAAAAAAACATTAGTTAGTATTTGTTCAAAAAAATTTCTGAGAATACCTTTTGTCTAAAGATTTCAGCTCTTCTGCACGTTTGGCCTTCTTTATGGCTAGAGGTTGGCAGTTGTGTTGTTGCCCCCATGGCTGAGGTTCTTCGGTCTCTTCCTTGGACCTGTTCGCACGCAAGAATGCATGAATGCATCTAATCTTATGCCTAAATGCATGTGTCTACTTTAAATGCATGGTAACCTTGGTGTATGCACTCTAAATGTATGACGTATGCAAAAATGAGTCAATGCAAGATGAATGCAATGAATGCATGAATGTGACATGATTTTTTTTGCCCTCAATGGGATGCCCCTGACTCCTCACTGGTCAAATCAAGCCCTTAGTCTGTCGGTGCCCTAACCTCATTCGGGTTCAATCACCCCTTTATCTTTCATCAGGGTGCATTCCCCAACATTTTGTTCATTCTATGTCATCGTCTGAATCTGCTCTTGTATTTGACACTTTGAGTGTGGATTTTGTTGCCCCCTAAGTTGGGTTCATAAATTGTGTTGGTTCATGGTAGCTCATTATTTTTTGGTTTGGGTGCAGTTTTACAGGCTGTGGTCAATGCAGACATTTCAAGGGTGCAAGGGTTTGACTCGGCAATGAAGGCTGGACCTTGGCTAAGAATGCACCCAAAGAGTATAAGATTCGTACATGGTTGTTGAAAAGATGCAATGATTTGTTTGTTTTGGTCAAATATATATAATCAATTGTTCATGTACTGGAATATATAATGTGTGTCTGGAATATCGATTGTTATTTAAATGCTGGCCGTCCACATTAATACTACATATGTGGTCCCAGAACTAAGGTATTATACAGGATGGACCGAGAGGACTGGAGGATATGGATGTATGTTTTTTAAATTGTTTACTAAGATCGCATAACGAATATATTTTGTCAATACGGTGCCCTTTTATTCGAGCGTAAATGTGGCCAGTATCAAGCGCAGTGATAGTGGTTTGTCAGTTTACTCTCGAATAACGGGGCCCTTAAAATCTACTCGCACTTATAATCGAATTTTAATTTAATTGTCACTTCAATCCGAAAAGTTTAATATTAATAAAGCGATAATTATTAAAGTAGCAATTTTGGGCGGTGTGGGGTGCTAATCCTTCCCCATCCGTAACCGACTCTCGAACCCAACAGTTTTCAAATATCTTGTTTTATGGTGTCCGGCCTACCTCAGTGGCCGGTGGCGACTCCATATTTTAATAAAACACGGTTTTTACAAAACCCCACGGAAGACATTTTTAAATACCCAAAAGACTCCAAATACCTTGTAACCCCGTTTTTTAGCGAAAAGAAAGAGAGATCGGTACACAATTTATTTTTATCCATTCAATATTAATTTTTTTTTATTTTGGTTTTTTAGATGAAATGATCTTGTTTCCCGCAATTGATTCTTGATTTTGAGCGGTTTGATTTAGGTATTTGTGATTTATCGGGTCGAGTTGGTATCGGGTAAAGCTTTAAAATAGTGGGGTGTGTTCTGGGCGAATTAATTAATTTTTAATTCTAGGGCGAGTCGGGGTCGAGTTGACTCAGAAATATATCGAGTCAGGATCTGAGCAGGCAAAAATTCGACTCACCCTGCCCCTTTTTCATCCCTACTCCTACTCGTTATACCTTCCCGAAGATATTATAAAAGTCATCAAATTATTCCGACGAATTTTCAAGCTTTACTTTTTTTATTAAAAGCATACTAAAGTCATTATCTTTTCTTGACAACTTCCCTTTTATTTTTTTTTAGTTTTGGGACAAAATTGAATGGGAGGCAAATTTGGAAGATTGCAGTGAAAAATTAGAGAAGTTTAAAGACTGAATTAAGAAATTGGGCAGCAGCAACACATTCAATGATTCAAAGCATTATTTTCTTATTTATTTTTTTTATTTTAATACCTGTAACTTTAATTTCTTTCAATTTAGTCGTAAAAATATAAAAAAAATTGAGCAAAATCACCGAGAAAGTATGCCGACTTTTCCTTTTCCATCGAGAAATCATTGTAGAAACAACCCCAAATACTTAAATAAGTTCCAACCAATATTAAGGAAAATAATAAACTTTCAAACATTTTGAGGGGCCAATTAAAACAAGCTAAAAATTTTAAGGGTCTATTAACAATATTTCAAAATCTTGGAGGCCATAGCCCCCTTTAGTCTTGCCTGTGATTCGCCCCTGGTTATGAATGAAATCCTGCAAGTCACCTACACCAACCCTATTGTCAACGCGGCTTTCGTCCGTGTCAAAATTGATTGGACCTTTAAAAGCCTGTCAAACGTTTGAAGTTGTCATCGAATTCAGAAGTTTATAACACCTCATTACGCTAAAAAATTAGTACCTAAAGATTTAAGTTGTCTCAGAAAAATAGACTAATACTTGCTTTAAAAATAAACAAATGAAGTTAGTAAAAATGATAATTTATAAAAATAAAAAATGAATAATTGATGACATGTGAGGGGGAACTCAATTCCTTAAACCTAAACTATCAAATGCTTAGAAACTTGTGTCATATTTTATACCAAAAGAATGAAACTAAGCATGCTAATATAGTGTGTATATATATAATTAGACATGTATATGTGTACACGTATACACAATGAACCATGGTTGTTTCCTCCATGCAAGCAACACGTGGGTTCTTGGTCTTTCATAACAAAATAAAAACACAAGGTTGCAGCAAGCAAAAGTAATCAGTTTCCTCTCTGGTTTCTTCTCGAGCTTAACTTTTCAAACTTTCTTTGCCTTAAAGTTGTACGCGTTCTCGTCTCTCATAAACGAACAATACCCACTTTAAGAGTTTGCAAAATGGAGATCAAAACTGACAACTTGAGAGAAGTAAAGTTTGTGTGATATTGGAATTTGGAAGGTGTTGCTTATGGAGGATGATGATATCGGCAGTAACAGGTGAGGCCTTGGGGGCAGGTTACGTGTGAAGCAAAAGTTGGGAGCTTGAGTGGGTGGCTTTAGCGGTGTGTTTTAGGACCTGGGCAATGGACTCGGTTTGAGGGAGTTGCTGTCGTGGGGTTAGGGATGGTGAGTATGGAGCTTGGGGCTCAAAGCTGTGTGCAGTGGCAATGGGGGTTGAGGGTGCATGAGTTATGCTCGGGCAACGTGCGTATGGTATGGCACTGTGGCAGTGCTCGATAATGAGCCATGGCCAAGTGGCCTCAATTCTCTTCTGCTCACCGTAGTTGTCCCTTGCTAACAGTATACCTCTTTAATTCATGGCATCCTCCCCCGTCATTCGTTTCCTCCTTGGGTTAAATAGGGATGGTGATTGGAGATGGTTACCGTTTCTTAAGGGAGTTTGGTAGTTGAAGTAAATCTGCCGAGATGTGGGGGCCTTGACTAGGCGAGTAAGTTGGTGGGAGAGGGAAAGAGGTGACTCAGAAGTTGAGGCCGTCACTAGATCCGGTCAAAATTTGGTGCTTAAACCTACATGTTTCGTAAGAGTAATTATTGCCTCTGTTCCTTTGTAGGTCTTCAACCACCATCTAAAGATCTGGATAAGCTCAAATTTGTTTTCAAAATTTCCAGAAAAAACTTCAACTACATTTTCAAATGGTAGACCTGTGTCTTTCGAAGATCAAGTAGTTGTATGTAGCTTTGAGAAGGCTAAGCTTCGGTTAATCACTAGCAGGGACGGAGTCCTTTATGTGGTGTGAGGCGCTCCTGTCTCCCAAGCCACAATTTTTTTACCCTTTTATTTATTTATATAATTTTAAAAAATAGATTAATGATGAACTTGCATCTCCACTTCCAGACATTTATGTTTTACCATACCTTTGTCTTATGATCATGGACAACAAGGATGTTCACCTGAGAGAAACTTTCTCTCTACTTGTGCGGGAAATCGCCAGAATAATGTTTTCCATTTATGATTCTTGATACAAAAAGGTCTGAATATGATCCTTTCTTAGACACAGAATCATTTCATTGAAGTTGCTTTTCTCTTGTTTAATTTAACATTATCATTGCATTATTTGTATAAGGCTCTTCAAATCTTTTAAGTGCTTGTTGAGACAGTAATGGAGGAAATTAGATGGATTCCATAGTTGAAATAATTCTCCTAAATGAAAACCAATAACTTATGGATTTTGAGGATATTACATCCAATAAAAACAGCTCTTAGATTGGAAGTTGAAGCCAGTTTCATTGAGCTACATAAATATGTATAACGCTTAGATTTCCATGCCATTCACCTATCAGTTTGTTTTTTGTTTGCCAAACTCTAAATGTGCCATAAACCAAACTTAGGCTGCGCTTTTTGTTGTTGTCTAGTTCACTAATGTCCGGCTATTTTTTGCTAAACAATCATCAGTTTAGTCCTTAACGGACGTTCTTTTCACTATTTTTAACGCTCAAACGGACGTTTATTGACGGCTGAAAAATCTAACTTTGACCTATGGTCATTTGCCCCCAACAAACGTTTACCTCAGCAATCCTAAAGGAAGCCTTAGTTATTATCACGTAAACCCAACCACGAGAACTAAAATTATAAAATTGTTGTGAGATTTAATCCCACAACGACTCGATCTTTCTCCAAAATAAGGAAAAGGCACTAGCAATATCTATGTATGGCCTCATCTGCACCAATAAAATGCAGCAGAAAGTTCAAAATTAAATCCGACCTGCCGGATTCGAACCAGCGACCTAAGGATCAATCTGATAGGATATACACCCACTACAGTCCTCCGCTCTACCAACTGAGCTAAGGTCGGTCCTGAAGCTAGTTTTGAATAATATACTTAAATCGTATACTAAAATTTATTCCATGACCAATCTCTACACAATATTTGTGTTTCTTCCGAGTTCCGGATGGAAATAAATAGTAATAATAGAATTGGAGATATTTGTGGGTTCGGTATAAACGGTGAGATTGGACCACTAAAAAAAATTAAACTTTATGGCTATATAAAAGTTGTAGATTTAATTCTAACATTTTAATTTAATTAATTTTAGTTCATGTACTTTTTTAAAATTTGAAATCTCAATCTTGAATAAGTGATACATAGACAATATAATTAAAATACATGACTTAAAAAATATTAAATTAGAGAAAATAAACTAAATCTACAACTAACATATAATATACGACTAATGACAGAGTTTATTTTAAAATATTTTACAACCATTATCTGAATCAAAACTAAAATTACAAAAGTTAATAAATTTATCAAATTAAAATGTAAAATTTAATTTTACATATTTAAAATATTTCACAACCATTAACAGAATTTATTTTAACATCAAATTAAAATGTAAAATTAAATTTTACAACATATACATAATACAAATGTACGAGTATAAAATTTAACCAAAATGAAATATATATATATACATAGAACGTCGCCTCGCCTGTGCCCTATTCTTGAGCAAACACATTTAGTTGGTTGGTCAAACTGTTTATTTTTGTTTTGTCATATTCTCTTAAGTCGTGAATTCTAAACCTATTAACAGCACGTCAATCCTTCTTTTAGAATTTCTCTTTTCTTCCCTCTAACAAAAGGGATGAAGAAGAACAGCTGGGGCTTCTAGGTTGGACAAAAGCTGGAACGGCTACCCCATTTTTTATTTTAATTCATCTATTAAGATTTAAGATGAAATACAAGAAATAATCCTTCACTATAATTCAAATTGTTAATTAACAAGTCTAATTTAATAATATCATTACTTGTTATCGTAAAGTGATATGTATTTTTTACTATTGTTGGTAACACAATCAAGCCATTTGAACCTCAACTTTTATTTTTATAATTGAAACTCAACTTTTCAAAAAAAAAAATGTCAATAAGACAGTTTAATGTGTAGAAAAGTGTAAGTTTGACGAAAGGAAGCTTCTTTGTTGTTCATATTACGCATCCAATGGTTAATGTAGTTTTAAACTCAGATAACTATCACTCTCGGTTCATATTTAAGAAAAAGTCTCCAAATGAAATATAATATATTCTTAAATATGAAAAATCTTATATTTACATAATATTTGTATTATTTCTAAGTATTTTTTATATTTAAATATTGTATTATTGATATTTTATGTTATATAAATTAGTATATGTTCATAAATTATACCTGCGCATATCACTATATCACATTTTTATTAGTGTTTTCTTGTATAACCACACATATTAAACGTTATTAGTAGATTAATTTAGATCAAGTATTACAAGAGTTTATAACGTGGATAATCCTCTTAATCTAATTTATTCTATCTGTAACATCGAAATTCGAACTCTTTTTTTTTTAAATTTAAAAGAATTCAAACTCTTAACTTTGCTTAAACCATTGAGTGTCTCATCTCATTAAATCAACTAACAATTATTTTTATTATATGTTTCGCATATTAAGTGTTTTTTCAAATAACTATGATCATCTAGAAAGTAGTTAAGTGGAAATTCATAAAATATGAATAGTTAAGAAATTTTTATTTTCTTTCTCTCATTAATTTGGATTTCTTTGACTGAATTGAATATTTAATAAATCTATTGGTTTTGAGCAGCAAGTTTCATGTTTACTCCTTTTTTAATTATATTTTTAACTCGCTTAACTCTTGCCAACTGCCATAATGGATTATTATTATTATTATTATTATTATTATTATTATTATTATTATTATTATTATTATTATTATATTGAGTAAAGTACACGAAATGCCACTAAACTTCAACTTTTTTGTTAAAAATACAACTGAACTATAAAACGATACTATTATACCACTAAACTTTGTTTTTTGTTTCAATTCAAGTACTCCTCCGTTAAACTGTAACGGCCCATTAAATATTACAGTGTCGTTTTGGTATAATTGCTTTGATGCTTAAGATAGGCCAAAACGACGTTTTGTTAGAAAAAAAATTAAGAAAATATTGCATTTAAAGAGCCTCTAAAATAAAAGGTTTCCACCAAGCCAACTCAAAAACTTATATAATTCAAATGCAAATAGTATATAAATAAAACTACAATTGAACTTAATTTCATTTTATCTCATGATATAATTTTACAATATTTAAATATAATTTTATAAATATATTAACTTTATATAGAAATATTACTTATAATTTATATTACAAAACTAAAATATTATTTATAATATTTATAACTAAACCTCAAACCATATATGTAACTAAACTCCAAACCTCAAACCCTAAATATATATAACTAAATCATAAACCCCAAACCCTAAAATTAAAATATTATTAATAATATATATTAGGATGTGTAATATAAATTATAAATAATATTTTAGTTTTAGGGTTTGGGGTTTATTATTTATGATTTAGTTATATATATTTAGGGTTTAAGGTTTGGGTTTGGGGTTTAGTTACATATATTATTTAGAGTTCATGGATTATGATTTAGGATTTAGTTATATATAGGGTTTGGGTTTGTTGTTTATTTACATATATGATTTAGGGTTTAGGGCTAAGGTTTAGGTATATATTATAAATACTATTTTAATTTTGTAATATAAATTATAAGTAATATTTATTTATAAAGTTAATATATTTATAAAACTATATTATAAATATTATAAAATTATATCATGAGATAAATGAAATTAAGTTTAACTACAGTTTTATTTATATACTATTTGTGTTAAGATTATTTCAAGTCTTTAAGTTGGCATGGTGGTTTGGTGTAAACCTTTCATCCTAGAGGTTTTTTGTTCGAGCTTCTTCAAATGCAATATTTTCTTAATTTTCTCTAACAAAATGACGTTGTTTTGGCCTATCTTAGGCATCAAAGCAACTATACTAAAACAACGCCGTTTTGTATTTAACGGGCCGTTACAATTTAACGACGGAGTGCTTGGATTGAAGCCAAAAACAAAGTTCAGTGGTATAATAATATCGTTTTATCGTTCAGTGGTATTTTTGATAGAAAAGTTGACGTTCAGTGGCATTTCGTGTAGTTTACCCTTACTATTATTGTTGTTGTTTTATGTATACTTTATTATTATTGTTCTTTAATATTATTCAGTCTACAAAGTACAAACAATAAAGCGTGTTGGAATCTCATGTTTAAGCTTGTTTCAGTGGGGATCTATTAGCGTTAAATCTTAATTTTAATGAGGAGAATTTGTGTGTTAAAAAAGTAAGTGAATGAAGTTTCAAAACAGGCTAGGTATAGATGGTTTTAGGATTCCAATTCCATAAAACATCAATTTCAGTCTTAAATCAATGGAAATTGTAAGGAAAAACTAATCAAGTGTAGCAAGTATTCTTAGCTTCTAGGAATATCTGTCATACATGCTACTCTATACTTTAAAATCAGAGGTATAATAAAGAGGAAAGGAAATGGAAAACTCGGATATTCTATAAGTCCCTTTAATTTAATGAATCCTTTAATATATGATAAAAAATAAATTATAATCTTCATAGTTTAAATGCTGAAACTACTACATATATAGATCATATGATATCAAAATTCAATGCTACACAATATTGCATTATACATGTTGAATGCAACAACACAATATTTTCTTACACCGCCGTCTAGAAGTGGAAACGGATAATGCTAAAAGTCACTACAATTCTCTCAGGGGAGTCGAAGGCACTATCGGACCATGCTCTTGTCACCGATATACGGGCTTTACTTGGTCCTCATAGGGAAGTTACGATTCGACAGATTAATCGTAAAGATAATGGCGTGACAGATAGTTTGGCTCGGATTTACCACGGAGCTTCTATTGGTGGCTGCGTTTTTGTTTAACCACCGATGGAGGTTGTTGTAGCTTTGTTAAAGGATGCGTCTGCATAGCCTAGTTCTCTTCTGTTCTCAGTATTAGCGGGGAAAAAAGTCTCAAAATGCCAAAAAAAATCCATTGATAGTGCACACTCTAACATCCAGATTCCGATCCGGATCCGAAATACTACATTTAAGTCATCCAAAATCGACACATCAAAATTCCATTTAAAAACCATAAGTTTAGCCATTTTCAATATATCAAATCGTCTATAAATTCATGTAATTAAATAGCATTATAAATAAGTTTACAAAACAGGAGCTCCAAGTTTAAAAACACCGTATATCAAAATAAAATTTCAATAGAGTTTACAGGCTCAACAGTGGTAAGGTCCTATGAATACATTAGTCCAAACTGAAATAACAAGTATTGTACTCTAAAGCGAACACAGTGTTGGAAAATCCCTCCTCGATGTGCATCTCCACCACGATCCACCTACTAACCTGCAAACGGAAACAACGATTCCGAACGCTGAGCTTACAAAGCTCAGTGATACATTTCTACTCTACCATAATTCATGATTATCATAAAATAAGCATGCAAGATAATATAGTATAGAGAGCATAGATAAGGCTTTCACTATCTATGAGTTATCATCTAGCCTACACTAGCTAGAGTTCTTAGATTACCTATCTCAATGTATCATTAAGTCTACAGCAAGTCATACATGTTTTCACAAAGCTTTGTCATACTTGAGGTCACACAGCCTATCGAAATACTCGAGCTCACACAGCCTATCGAGATACTCGAGCTCACACAGCCCATCGAGTTAATACATGTCGTACCTTGATCACTCAGCCGTCGGATACGTAAGCTATCATCTATAGCATCCACACATCATACATAAATACGTTCATACATCATCTACATAATGGCCAATGAAGCACTACATTACCTATGCTCATACAGCCGTCGGGTTACCCGTGTTCACATAATTGTCAGGTTAAATGGACCATATCCTGATCACCATAGCCACGGATACATCCTAGACATACTTGGATCACATTAGCCACAAGTAGTCTTTACCTGAGGTCACTCAGCCTATCAGGTTACTCGAGCTCACTCAGCCTATCGAGTTTATTACCTTATTCGGAGCACTATATCCACAGATAGGTTTCTAACTGCACCCAGATCACTCAGCCTGTAGGTACGTCGGATGTACTTGATCACTCAACCCGAAGTACACATCCCATTATACAAGTATTGTAGTACTGACTCTAGGACATTCAAATTCCTTTACCACAACTTAAGATAACACATACTCCCCGAGCATTCATACACCTCAGCGAGGGGTAAGTGGCACCAAGCCAAACCATCAACAAATGCCCCAAGGTATAACACTAACCATCACGGTTATATCGAGTCATAATTTATTAAGCTATTATATGTTATTCTCATCTATGAGGGTTAAATCTTGTTTTCTCAGTTTTACACTTTGTTTTACCACATTAGAAACTCATTGGGCCTTAATCCTCGAATTATAGGTCCTTCAAACTCAAAGCGTAATTTCTGGGCAAATTGCCCAGTGGGTACTGATACCCACTTGAGGGTATTGATACGCCTCTCTGGGTACTGATACCCAGATTATGCGTACTGATACCTAGCTTATGCGCAAAAAGGGTTAAACTAACAACTCGTACTGGTAGAAAAGGTCGTGTACCGATACTCCTTCGGTACCGATATGCCTCCAAGCGTACCAGTACATAATTTAGCTACTGGAATTTGAGTAAGGCATGGGGTATCGATACCCTCCTTAGGCGTACTGATACGCCCTTCTAAAATCGCATGTGTTCATCATATATAACACAGGGTATTGGTACGGGATCCTCGTGTACCAATATCAAAGCCCAAAAATGGCTTCTACGGCTCGAGAAATCACTTCTCAAGCCTCCAAAATGTGACCCTCAACCATTTAACTTAGTCCTACATCTTATGGGAGTTAATTATGGTGTTTGCTACCATTTTTACACCTTACTAACATTTAATTACAATTTACCATTAATGAAGCTTTAAGCTATCTTAATAACAAAACTAGCCATCTTAACCATAAAATCAAGCGAAGTGATCATTTTATAATCTTCAAGAATTGAAGAAGTCAGAGATGTACTGACCTTACAACCAATCTCGGATTTAAGCTCTCCAACAAAGATATTTCAACTTCTTTCTCAACTCAAGCTTGGAAGAACCCTCAAACACTACCTTCTTGCCATACAAACATGAAAATGTGACAATACTTGAGATAAAAGCTTGGGGTAAGCTTTGCTACAAAGATACAACCTTAAAACCAAAGGAAAGCTTTTTACAAGCCTTGAATACCAAAAACTCAAATGACAAACTCACCTTATTGAGAAGAGAATACCTCTTTCATGAAGCTCTTAGAATGGTGATTAATTTCTCCTTTACTCATAAATCCCAAAATTAACTCTTGGTAGGTAAAGATTTGAGCTTTGGTATAGAAACTCAAGCTTAGAGAATGAGAAAATGGTGTAGGAGAAAAGAATAGAAAAGATGAAGAAAAATGGGTGACCTCACCATGTCCCCCCATTTTTACGTATAAAACAAAGGCCATAAAGGGGTGATCAACCCTTTATTTTAAAATGGGGTCAAACTACAACATAAGCTCCCAAGGTTTTCCCCTCTTACCAAAAAGGTCATCTACCAAGCCCAACAACTCAATTTTCTTCCAAACAAGCCCATTCTTGGCCCAAAGGGTTTATGTGTAACGACCCAAATTTTTGAGTCAAAAATGGACATTGACTCGAGCCTTGGACCACCATATTGGTCTGATGTTCAAAACTTTTCGGGCTGAGATATTGGGCTTTGTGGACCTCTATGAGTTGTTGGGCTTGTGTTTGGATAATGAAGGTTTAGTAAAGGGTAAAATAGTAATTTCCTTCAATGGGAGATAAAAAGCTGATGCCTTGTTTAATTTTTTGCAAAAAAAAAGAAGATGGATAAAGTCACATTGTCACTATCTATCTCTCCTTATCTCATTCTTCTTTAAACTCTCATTCTAAACACAAAGTAAAAAGTTGAAAACTTTGTTGTTGTTGTTGTAAGGAATCCCAGAATTGTTGTCAAGGGAAGTTTTATCAGCATCAAAGGATCTTCAATTCTAGATAAGCATCATTAGAACCGGTGGAAGTAAAGTTTGGAAGCTTGGGCCAAGAAGAGAGGTGGCAAGAGCTTGGTGGTAGCTTCATTCTGGGATTTGCTTGCCTAAGGTTAGTGCATTCTTGTCTCCTACATTTCATGAGCATCACAAAATGAATGCCTTGTTTGGTTTTATGTTTGTGGGTTGCAAAGTTAAAGTTTTAGAAGCTTGAATCCCTTTAATGGAAAATTAAGAATTAAGTGTTGATAATGTGTAAGATTGGTAGAAAACCACCTAATATACCTTAAATAACATGTAGGAACGTTTTGGGGCATAACATTTAGGTTAAGGGCTGAGATTGTTAAATCCTGAGCTTTGAGTTTTAAAATCGAGGCTCGCGTACCGGTACGGGGTGGGTCGTATTGGTACGCATTTGTATGAAAGAGGGGTGTTTTGTGAGGGGCATACTGGTACAACATGTCGTGTATTCGTACCTTATGCTTGGTAGAAATTCTAGTGGCATTTACGTGTACCGATACGCTATGGGGCATATTGGTACCACTTTTCCATTGCCTGAGAAAGGATTTCGCATACCGGTATGGGTAGGGATCAGTACAGGATGGATCACGTATCGATGCTGAGTACCGATACGGGGTGAGCGTATCAGTACAGCTTGAGGCACCAAATCTTTCAAACCTAATTTGAGTATCGATACTCGGGGATGAGTATTGGTACCTAGAGGGGTGTACCGATACCCATGTAGATGTATCGGTACTCGCAGAGCAATCTGCCTAATAAATGGCTAATGGCTTGATAATTGTTGAGCAGATTTCTTACATTAATGATCCATAAGGATCCATGGTGGATCGATTTATGCCGTGTAGAGATTGAGGTCTTTGTTGTGTGCTGAAGGGACCCTCATATGGTCTCGTTGTTGGGAATAATGAGATGATCTAATGAGAATGTCGTGGATGAACTTAAAAACATATACTAATTATTGAAACAAATGAATGTGCCTTGAGACATTTTTAGTGGTTGGCTTGATGTTTTTTATCTCTTAGTGAGAAGTATGGATGCTCGGGGAGTATATGTTATCTTATGTGTCTTGGTTAGGAATCTGGATATCCTAGAGTCAGTGCAAGGGCACTTGTTTAAGGGGATGTGTACTTTGGGTTGTGTGATCGAGTATATTCGACGTCTACATGGGTTATGTGATCTAGATGCGGTCAAAAACCTATCCTTTAGGTATGTGATCAGGATAAGAAAACATAACTCATGAGCTATGTGAGCTCGAGTAACTCGATGGGCTGTATAAACTCGAGTAACCTGATTGGCTGAGTGACCTCAAGTAAAGACTGCTTATGGATAATATGATCCAAGTATGTCTAGGACGTATCTGTGGCTATAGTGATCCGGATATAGCCCATTAACCCGACGGCTATGTGATCATGGGTAACCCGACAGCTGTGTGAGCACGGGTAATGTAGGGCCACGTTGGCCAATATTAAGGAAGATATGTTATTTACGCTGCTGCGTGGATGATTGATATTGGCTATTTTTACCATTAGGTTATGTGATCAGGGTATGGAATGCATAACTCGGTAGGTTGTGTGAGATCGGGTAACTCGACGGGCTGTGTGACCTCGAGAATAGTAAGCCTTGGATGGCATGTGAGACTCCTTATCTTTTAGTAGTATCTTGAGACATAATTGTGATATCTAGTTAGGGTAGGATAGAAGACGATCATTATAGTTGAGAAGCCTTTCTGTTCACTTTTGATTATATTATCATGCATGCTTGTTTTATGATATTCATGAATTGCGGTAGAGTAGAAATGCACCACTGAGCTTTGTTAGCTCATCGTGCGGAATTGTGGTTTTTTAGTGCGTAGGTTGACAGGTTGCTTTTGGAGGAGCACATCGAGGAGTATTTCTCAGCACAGAGTCAGCTTCAAAGTACAATACTTGATGTTTTAGTTTGGACTGATGTATTCATAGAACCTTACCATAGTCGAGTCTGTAACTTTATTTGATTTACTACGTATTTGGTCAAACGGTGTATTTTAATTGGAACTTCTATTTTGTAAACTCCTTTAATGTTATTTATTTATACGGATTTATGAAAATGGATGCTTTTGAGAAAGATTAATTTGTGGTTTTAAATGAGAATTTTTTATGGGTCGGTTTTGGGAGACCCGAATATAATGCTTCGGATTTGGATCAGGATCAGGGTGTTACAGTCTAATTATTCAATCCAACACGAAGGTCTATAATTCGGGTCAACGCCCATATGTTGACTAAAAAATCCAAGTCGTTACACAAATTGCAAGCCTAAAATAATGCATAAAAATCAAAATTACCTTAATCAACCCAAACATATTATTATGCATAAAATCATAATTAAAATTTCTTCAAATTTATTTTAAGTAACTGTAAGCATATTTGAACCCATTAAGGGATCCCGGTGGAAAAAAAGTGTTCTTCTTCTTAGAAGATTCAGGTTCGGGCAGTTTGTCTGCCCGATGTATGTGCGTTTTCAAAAGGCTAAGAGTAAAGAACATATACTACCATATAATCATACCAGAATGTTAAAAAAAAACTTTAGGCACATTTTTGTTATTAATCATGCTAGGTATGTATTTAACAATGCCCCGATCTCAAATATTAGATCCGAGTAAAATATAAAAACATTAATCAATAAATATAAATGCTTAATTGTTAAAAATCAAAATGTTAATATTTTTAACAATAGTCCCAAAAATATAAATTTATACGAAATAAAACACATAGTGACGAAATAACTAGATTGCTCAGAGAACTTCCAACAAATTACAATCACCGTATTAATGAAATTAATTGAACGATTATATTTATCGGAGACCTCCAAAAATCTCTTCTAAACCTTATAATTTCCCATATCACAATGAAACGTTCTCAAATCTAATTAAAATTTCTTGTATTCTTAAAAAAATGTGATTTTAGAAAAAGATAAACCAAGTAAAAAGATGAAGATGGTTGAAAGAAAAAAAAATTGAAGCGATGAAAATTCGATCCCCCCATCACAATCTTTTTAACATCACTTTTATCTTCAACATTGTCTCCCACTTGTAATATATTACTTAACCTTATTTAGGGATGCAGCCAGAGTTGAAGGTGGGGCAAACTATAAATATTAAAAAGTGGAGAGATAAAATCTTAATTAATTCATTTTTTAAAAAAATATTATATAGATCAAAGGGTAAAAAACATTTTATGGGCAATAATTCCTCCCATGATAAGACCCGTCTCGGATATTTTTAAGGTCATGAGCAAAAACTAAAAATATAGCCATGTAAAAACGAAAGTATATTCTATTACTTTAACAATTAATTTAATATTTCATTAACAAATTATTATTTTTATTATTTTGTTTAAAAAACACTTTAAATACAACTAAAACAATAAAGAATAACCGTTAACTTATAAAATTATCGCTTGATAAATTATTAAAATTATAAAAAAAGAAGATGTGTTCCTAAACAGGCGCTCATATTGCCCCCATCCAAAACAACCCTGCCCACGATGCATATGCCTTCATCACTGATCTTATTAGTGGTCATTGTTATGTATGTATAAAATATCGGGCACTTTTCATCGTCCAAGCTTCGTGTCTTTTCTATTTGTATTTAATATTTGAATTTATAAATAATTAAATGAGATAGTTATGATTTATAGTAAAAAATAATTGTATTTAGTATTTATTATATTTATATCACAATTTATTGCATCCCGCCAATAAGGGTTTGGTGTAAAATAGTAAAGTATATTGCTCTATTAAGAAAAGAATCCAAATTTAAATTTTAGAGATAATATTGTTTGCAGGGGCAGAGTTCTCTTTGGGCTCAAGGGGGACCGGCCCATGTTATAAAATTTAATTATTTAGTAATTTTTGTTTAATAACAATTTGGCCCCTATAAAAAATAATTATTTAAATTAAAAAATATAAGAGTTTATTACCTATATAATCAAGTAGATGTTGAATTAGGGGTGTAAATGAACTGAGCTTGAACAAATAAGGTTATGTTCTTGTTCATTTATTTATATTTGAAGGTGTTCTTGTTCAGTTCGTTTAAATTTTTAATATCATATTTGTGTTAGTTTATTTATTTTTTATGGTGTTTGTGTTCGTTTGTTTAACGTTCACGAACATGTTCGTTTAACGTTCGTGAAAATATTCGTGTAATGTTCGTGAACATGTTCATTTATATGTTCGCCAAAATGGTGGAATTACACCACTAGTCTTTAAGCACATTAGGCTTCACAATTTGAACTCAAAAGTCCACCACGTGTTCAATTTAGTTCATACATTCACCAATATTTAAAATATAAAAAATAAAAAGAAAAAATAAACCAAGTAAACAAGCTTATAAATGAGCCAATAAACGAGCTTTCTCGTGAAAATAAACGAACGAAATACACATATGTTCGTATTGGTTTGTTTATTAAACAGACATGAAAAATTGTTCATACTCGTTTATTTAGCTTAATAAATGAACGTTATACGAATGGTTTACTAACAATTCGTCGAACACTCTGTTCATTTATACCTATAAGTTGAACTAAATAAGAATAAACACGTATCCTCAAGTTTTTTGGTTCAATAACAATTTAGTCTTTATAAATTCAAATATAAGACAAATTAGACCTTATCCTGATTTTATCTTGATTATTTAGAGAGACCATCACAAAGCTTGAACACGATCATAAAAGGAGGATACACTTCACCAAAAATAATAATAATTTATTACATCCCATTCTTCACTCGAAGTCTTTAGTTTAACAACTACTTGCCTACTTTCTTTGCACGTTTCTCCCCGTTTTCATTTAAATTTTAAATCTTATTCCCCAAGACAGTCGATTCAACATTCGCACGCGCCAGTGATGCGTGGACCACCTCACATCAATTTTATTTTTATTTTTATTTTTATTTTATATTCCCCAAACATCAATTTAAAATTGCTATAGGCAAAAGAAAATGGTTCGTATTCTTAATTAAAAGGGAAAAATACAGAAATAGTCACTAAACTATTCCTAAAAATATAAAATAGTCATTAAACTTTTAAAAATTACATAATGATTATTAAATTTTAGTTTTTATTACAAAATGATTATTCGTTAACTGGGAAACATGGCATCTACAAAAATTTATATAATAACATATTTAATCTGCAATATTTATACATTTAATCAATTTAAACACCAATAATGGGGTTAAATTAGAAATAAATTGATTAAGTGTGTTAATATGAAGAATTAAATGTTATATTATTTAAATTTCTGTAATTGTCACGTCATTCAATTAACATTAATTAACGACTCGGTAACTATTTTGTAATAAAAATTAAAATTTAATGTATATTATGTAATATTTAAAAGTTTAATAACTATTTTATATTTTTAAAAATAATTTAGTGATTATTTGTGTACTTACCCTAATTAAAATTAGGCATCAGTATAAAAATAATAAAATTTAGGAATGTGAGGCACACATCTGAAAATCAGGGTATGGGATGCGAGTAGCATAACACTCACGAGTCACGATACTACAGAAAGTATCTAGAATTGTGAGGAAGATTCCCTGAACTTTTCCTTAACATGCTCAGCTACGCGGTGACGCAAACGCGCTAAAGGTGGCGGCTTCAAATTCCCATTTCCCCCCTTCAAATCTACAAATATTACCCAAAACTGCTTTACTTTCTTAACCCCTAAGTATCGGTTAAATCCGTCACTATGACATTCCGTGTTCCCACTTAACACCACATTCGCCAACTCTTACCTAAAAATACAAAACCCTAACCCATACCTCTCAATCCAAACTAAGTTTCTTTCCAGATATCTACAGCTAAAATCTCAGCAACTTTTCTGGGTTTCAAGTAAAGTTTTTAAACAGTTCATAAATAAACTATATTCAGATGAAGAGAGGCAGAGAAGTTGGAGAAATTGACGCCATGGAAATGGCGAATTGCTTGATGTTGTTATCCAAGGTTGGCCAAACCGACGGATGGAAGCATTACCAGGCCGGTGACCGTGTCTTTGCATGCAAGACGTGTAACAAAAGGTTTTCATCTTTTCAAGCACTCGGAGGCCATAGAGCGAGCCATAAGAAGCCGAGGCTCACCGGAGGAGATGCTCCGGTTTCGCCTAAGAAGCCGAAAAGCCACGAGTGTTCGATTTGTGGTCTAGAATTCCCCATTGGCCAAGCTCTCGGCGGTCACATGAGGAGGCATAGGGCTGACTTAAACGAAGGGTTGGTGACTCGGGATTTTTTGCCGGAGATGGATAAGTGGAGCGGAGATGAGAGTGCATTGGGGTTGGATCTGAGCCTGACGCCTTGGGGAACAGATTTGGAGCTGAAGCTGGGGAAGGTGGAGGCTACACCTGTTGTTCATTGTTTTATATAGGATCTTTTCTTTTTGGTGTTGCTGTGAAGAGAAATATGATTCATATTATTGTAGCAGTGTATATAGGAAGATAGGATTTGATTTCTTGATTCTTTTACTACTTAAGGGGTATACTTGTGTTTTTTTAGGAGAGATTATTACATGTCCCGGCTCACCACATTATCCATAGTCTCATCCAATGAGATTCATTCATTTAATGACATGTAGGAAAGAGGTGAAGATTCACCTTAAAAAAAACGAGATGAAAAATTATTATTGGATAGGACCATGAATGACGTGGTGAATCAGACTCATCTAATAATTTTTCGTTTTTTAGAGATCATTGTTTACTCCATTTTTACTGTACTGATATACACTCTTTAATTTTACTGTTTCTATATCTCAATTTTACTCCATTTTTATGAGTTATTTTTCTCTCATCTTTTATTAAAAGAGTACAATAAATAAAATCACTCCATGATTTAGATTAAACAGAGAAAATGAATAAATACCATTTATTTTACATATGTATTATTTTCTTTTATCTGTATTCTATTTCTATTTTAAAGTATAGACTTGTGATGATTTTTTAAAATTTGAAAACTATTTATATAATAATAAAGGTTTTTCTTATGTTATTATTTAGTACCAGACGTGAGTATTGAATACCAAAAATAAGAAATAAA
The DNA here is from genome assembly GCA_019671005.1 of Hibiscus mutabilis. Lineage (NCBI taxonomy): Eukaryota > Viridiplantae > Streptophyta > Magnoliopsida > Malvales > Malvaceae > Hibiscus > Hibiscus mutabilis. The sequence goes on along the minus strand of CM033729.1, from coordinate 5,248,481 downwards.
GAAATCTGGAAACATATAAGACATCCAACTATGTCGTGATTCTTTTTTTAAGTGATCGTTGATTAGCTAATTAAACAATACCTTGAAATTAAAGCCCCGGTTTTCTAGAGAAAAATGCTTGTAGTATTAAGTTGAACTTAAAATCGGAAATGTGTGTTAAATAAAAACAAATAATATATTCAGATTAAAAAATTTTGAAGTACCCATTTTTTGGAGCCTTAAACGTTAAGAAAACCTAATATTTTGGTGTTAGATTCAACTATATAACCGGCATAAACGTAAGCAATTGAAAATTTTAAAACGTTTTGATATTTTTATAGTTTAATTTCACGAAATAACTAAAAAACAATTGAATTGTATAGAAAATTAAAATCTCATAATTTTTAAAAGCATAATTTTCAGTAGAATGGTATTGTATGTATATCAATAATTTTAATTTTTTTAAACTGAATAATTCAAATTACATTTTCTAAAAAATCTCGAAATGGATAAGTGGTTAATTTATGAGGTAATTTAAATCATTTTTGTAGTGAATTCGATGATATATAAATATTAAATATTATATAAATGATTTTTATACCGTGAACTGTTCTTATAAACTTTCCTACATGTTTCAATTTAGGGTAAACTACACTAGGAGTCACTGAACTTTTAGGGAGCTTTCAATATGATCACCGAACTTTTAAAACTTTCATTATAGTCACTCAATTTTTAATTCGCTTTCATTACGGTCACTCAACTTTTAATTCGCTTTCATTACAGTCACTATCGTTAAAAAAGCTGACGCGGCATGTTAAATTTAAGGGATAACTACACTGGTAGTCACTAAACTTTTAGAGCATTTTCAATAAGGTCACTGAACTTTTAAAACTTTCATTACAATCACTTAACTTTTAATTCGCTTTCATTATCGTTAAAAAAAAAGCTGATGTGACACATGAAGTTTAAAAATAAACATTTTCTCACATTATTTTCTCTTCCCTCTTATTTTTTTTATTTTTCTTTCAACCAAACATGTTTATCTTTTTTTTTCATCATCCTCTTCCTTCTCTTTCTTCTCTGTAATCTTATAACTTCTGTTGGGTGAAATTGTCTTACTACCTGCACCATTAAGAAATCTCTCAAGGCTATAGCTATCCTAGAGTTTTTTTTTTTACTGTAACAATCACTTAACCTGGTTTTAGTGTTACCAAAAAAGTTCTATCTTGCCTTTAGAGTATACAAGTTGCTCAGATTTTTTTTTATTTTTTTTCATAGTATACATGTTCGAAAAATATTCTAACAATACATGAAAATATGGTCATCCAAGATCCTCCCAATGCATTAAAAAAGTGACATGCCAATATTATATATACTCGTATCTAATTTCACTCCCCAATTTTAAGTACCTTAACCACAATGATAGTAGCATAACAAATAATCTTTATTTTTGCATCATTTTCCCCAAAACTTTAGGATAGCTATAGCCTTGAGAGATTTCTTAATAATGCAGGTAGTAGGACAATTTCACATCACAGAGGCTATAAGATTACAGAGGAGAAATGAAGGATGAAGAGGAGGGAAAAAAAAGATAGACATGTTTGGATGAAAGGAAAATGGAACAAAATAAGAGGGGGAGAAAATAGTGTGGGACAACGTTTATTTTTAAACTTAACACGCTACATCAACTTTTTTTAACGGTAATGGAAGCGAATTAAAAGTTGAGTGATTATAATGAAAGTTTTAAAAAGTTCAGTGACTACTAGTGTAGTTAGCCCTTAAATTTAACATGTCACGTCAGCTTTTTTAGCGATAGCTGACGATAGTGACCGTAATGAAAGCGAATTAAAAGTTGAGTGACCTAATGAAAGCGAATTAAAAGTTGAGTGATTGTAATGAAAGCGAATTAAAAGTTGAGTGACCGTAATAAAAGTTTTAAAAGTTCGGTGACTATATTAAAAGCACCCTAAAGGTTCAATGACTACCAGTGTAATTTACCCTTCAATTTAATATACAATATCAATGGGTGCAAAGATGATTACTTTTTTTAATAACTGTAGTTGTAATTTCATTAATAATATTTTCCAATACTTTTTTAGTCCCAATAATTATTTTATTAGAATTTAGTTTAATATCTCCTGGGAAAAGTGTTAAGAGTTGGATGAACTACATTTAGCAATTAGCAACCAATGACACCCATCCACGTCGGACATCCCCTTGAATAGAAATCCTATTGGAAAAATTGGCTTTAGGAAAGCTCACTTTTCCGCATTTAACCATCTGAAAATTACCAACCTTCCTTTTTCATGTTCTAGATTCTTTTTCCTTTCAAGAAACCCAAGTGAAACGTGAAAAAAATTCAAGCCGTTGATGAAGTTGGCTACAATCAATCGACTGACAGGATCCATTATCCACGATACAGGTCGACGGCCCCGTATGATCAACTCATCATAGCTTTAATGCTTTTCCCAAATTCTTTCTCATGTGTGAATGACACATTCTTTTCATTTCTAAAGTAACCAGCCAGACTTCCAAACACTTTTAGACTTCGATGCCAAAAGGCAACAAAACTATTACTGAAGGGAAAAAACCAAACAAGTCATAATCTCAGAAAACATCATAACCAAAACAAAAGTAAACTTGTTAAAAACCAAAATATATATTCGATACGAATATAAACCCTAGATCGATATGTATGTCAAATCATTAAGAATAAATACTAGATTTGCGGAAGCGTACCTGAATCCATTGATGGAGATTTTTCAGAGGATTTGATCTTCCAAGATGATAGATTACCTCTTAGCACACAACTCTCAGACGGGGAAAAGAGATATGCAAGTTAACCTAGATCTCGGGGACCACTACCCTTTATATAAACTGAATTAAAACAGTTTATTAATATTTACAACTCTGCCCCTCATTGAGTTATAAATCTAACTTATGGTATCTACTACACTTTTAATTCCATGACAATTCGGTACCTATAACACGTGTAACATAATTGGTCACTTAATTACGTGTTAAACTTTATAATAGCAAACGTACATTATACATATGTGCCCACTATTGTTGAATTTTAATCCAACAATCTCCCACTTGGGCAACATATGTTACCCGACAAATGTACGACCTTATGAGCTCAAAAATTTGCTATCATGTAATAGGTATTCTATAACAATCTCGCCCATCAATTATATCCATATAGGATCAAAGCGGTCTTTGCCATATCAATCATGACTGGACCCATCAATGGTCACGTATATAAACATAATCAAATGACATAGATCAATCATGGATGCGTAGCATAGAAATTACATGTAAATGTGAACCGAACATGCCTATTTCCAATCGGTCCTCTTTAAACATAAGTGAGGTCCTTATCCAAATAAGAAAAGAGTGGATTAATCAATACTTTATTTACGATCGTAAAATAACCAAATACATAAATGTCTCGAAAATAAACATAAACATAAAGTGAACAAATAACAAACTCCCACTCAAACAATAATATCCTTAAATGATGTAACACCCATATGAGCAAAGTGCTCATGAAAGACCTTGGGTGGTAAACCTTTGTGAGCGGATCCGCTATCATAGAGTTTGTCCCAATGTGTTCTATGGATATTTGTCCATTTTGCACTCTTTCTTTCACAACTAGGAACTTTATGTCAATGTGCTTTGACTTAGACGAGCTCTATTGTTGTTGGAATACAACACTTCTGATTTATTGTCACAAAATAATTTAAGTGGTCTTTCTATATTCTCCAAAATACGCAGCCCAGTGACAAAATTTCGCAGCCATATTCCATGATTAGATGCCTCGTAGCATGCTACAAACTCTCTTTGCCATAGTGGAAGAAGCTACAAGTGTCTGCTTTGGCACTTTTCCAAGATATAGCTCCACCAAACTAACAGATAAATATAGCCCGATGTAGATTTTACGCTATCTTGGCACCCAAAAAAAATCGAAATCCGTATACCCTACGACCTCCAAATGATCGATTTCTGTATGTGAGCATATAATCTTTTGTTCTCTCAAGATACCTCATAACCCTTGGCCGCTTTCCAATGGTCCATACTAGGGTTGCTTGAGTATCCGCCTAACATCCCAACAATGTACGCAATATCCGGACGCTGTACATACCGGGAAAGCATACATTAGACTCCCAATAGCTGATTTATAAGGAATCTTATGCATTTCTTGAATTTCAAGATTACTTTTAGGGCATTGGGTAAGACAAAACTTGTCTCCTTTAGTGACAGGGTGTCTATTGGTTTACTATTTTGCATGTCAAACCTTTTAAGTACTTTATCGATATAGTTCTTTTGTGACAATCCAAGAATACCCCGAGATCGATCTCGATGTATCTCAATTCCTAAAACAAAAGAAGCGTCCCCAAGATCTTTCATTTCAAAATGCTTAGATAGAAATCTCTTGGTTTCGTGCGAAGCCCATATATCATTCGTGGCAAGCAAAATGTCATCGACATATAAAACCAAAAATATGTACTTACTCCCACTAAACTTGTGATACACGCAATCATCAACAATATTCATCTCAAAACCGAACGAGACAATTACTTGATGAAATTTGTGATACCATTGACGAGAAGCTTGTTTGAGTCCATAGATGGATTTTGTTAATTTGCAAACTATATTCTTTGGGTCTCCCAGACCCAAAGTTTTCTCGTTGCACCATATAAATTGTTTCTTCAATTTCTCCATTGAGAAACGCAGTCTTAACATCCATCCGATGTAACTCAAGATCAAAATGAGCTACAAGTGCCATGATTGTCCTAAATGAGTCTTTCGATGAAATCGAGAGAAAGTCTCTCGAAAAGTCAATGTCGTCTTTTTTGAGTATAACCTTTAGCTACAAGACGTGCCTTATACCTCTCCACATTACCATTTGCATCCCTCTTGGTTTTAAAAATCCATTTACAACCAATTGGTTTTGCACCTTCGTGTAATGGGATAAGTTTCAAACTTTATTGTCTTGCATGGATTTATACTCTTCTTGCATGGCATCAATCCACTTTTGAGAGTTAATACTTTGCATGGCCTGATGAAAGTTGATCGGATCATCTTCCATCATTCCATTATCATCCTCATTTTCTTGGAGAAATACAATATAATCATCCTAATAGCATTTCTCCTTTCTCTCATGGATCTCCTTAATGGCACTTGTTCTTGAGGTTCTTTGAGTTTGCTCTTCCGAACAATTACCTCATCCCGAATAAGAGGGAGCTGTTCGACATTGTCTTGTTGAGGTTCTGATTCACTTCTTGATTGATGATCGGTATAGAAACTTGAACATCATCAAAAGTGATAGTAGGAACCGAGTTAAAACTCAATTCCTCCTCAAAGACAATGTCTCTTACCTTATTTCTCCTCCAAACTCAACATCCTCAAAAAATATTGCAATTCCCATCTCAAAAATATTCTTAATTATGGGATCATAAAATTTATAGCCCCTAGATCGCTCGTAAATAACCAATAAAGTAGTAGCCATCTTGTTTTGGAGTCCAATTTCTTTTCAAGTGGCCTATAAGGCCTTGCCTCACCGGGACATCCCCAAATGTGAAAATGCTTTAGAGTGGGCTTTCTACCCACCCAAAGCTCATAAGGTGTCTTTTCACCGCTTTAGTGGGTACTCTATTCGAATGTACGCTGTCTTTTTAATGCTTCTCCCAGAGTGACTCGGGTAAGGTTGAATGAGCAATCATACTTCTTACCATATCTTTAAGAGTCCTATTACGCTCTCAAAGAACACAATTCATACTAGGTGATCCCGGCATGGTGTACTTTGTGGGACAATACCACATTCCTCTAGGAACTTTGCAAATGATCCCGAACGTTGTTCACCGATCCATCATATCTACCGTAGTACTCACCACCACGATCGGATCGAACCTTTTAATCCTTTTGTTGAGTTGATTCTCAACTTCGACTTTATAGGATTTGAACACGCCCAAAGACGAGATTTTTCATGAATGAGATATAGGTACCCATAACGTGAGTAATCGTCATGAATGTTATGAAATAGTGTTGACCATTCCAAGATGCCGTAGGGAATGGCCCACAAATATCGATATGAATTAATTCTAAGACGTCAGAGAACGATTGGCACCTAATCTCTTAGTTTTGGTCCGCTTTCCTTTAATGCAATCAACACAAACATTAAAGTCTGTGAAGTCAAGGGACTAAAAATACCATTAGACACAAGACGCTCAATCCTACACTTTGATATATGACCTAAGCGTTTATGCCATAATGATGCTGAATTTTCTTTATTTAATTTTCGCTAGTACCACGTGATTCCACATGCAAGGTTTCATTATAGGATGCAATTGTATCTAACAAATAAAGGTTGTCATAAGCATTTAAATAACCAGTTCAACAATACTTGAATTTAAAGACAAAGTAAACTGATTGTTTCCAAATGAACAATAATAACCAAATTTGTCCAACAAGGAAATCGAAACTAAATTCCGCCTAAAAAGACGGAACAACAAAAGTGTCTTTCAAATCCAAATAAAAATCAGTTCCTAATAACAACCTAAAATGCCCAATTGCTTCCACTTCCACCGATTTTCCATCGCCCACAAAGATGTTTCTTTCACCATCACTTGGTTTTCGGTAGCTCGGGCAACCTGCGCATAGAAACACTTATGTGAGTAGTAGCACCTGAAATCTAACCACCAAGTGTTTCTAGGTACTCAAGCTAAATTAACCTCGTAATGCACCAAAGTAAGATTCATACCTTTCTTTGCACGCCATGCGTGATATTTGGTACAATCTTTCTTCATGTGTCCAGGCTTGTCACAAAAGAAACAATTATTTGGAACATTCTCTTGTTTCTTTTGAGCTGGACCCTTAGCAGACTTCATTCGATATTTTCTTTTCTTGCCCTTGTCTTTAGAGGCACTAGACAAATGAGCACTTTTCGCTTTCTCACGCTTCAACCTTTCTTCCTCTTGAACACAATGAGAAATGAGCTCATTTAGAGTCCACTTCTCCCTTTGACAGATTATAACTAATTTTAAATTGGTTAAACTGCATGCGAGAAGCGATACCAAAACCATAAGGACGAGTAAATCATCGAAAACTTCGATCTTAAGTGCGTTAAGTTTTGAAGCAATATGAGACATTTCCATAATGTACTCCCTTATATTTCCTTGACCCTTGTACTTCATAGACATCAAAAAATTGAAGTGATGTCATCTCAACCTTATCGTTTTTAACAAAACGTTGCTCAATATTGTCAAGGAAATCCTTAGCATGAATAATTTCTTGATTCTCGCACCCTAAAGGTTTCCTAATGCTTGTGTTTCATGATCATCGACTCATGCGATTAGAACGTTCCCACCTCTCAAAATCCCTTTTTGCATCGTGAGTGCTTACCGTAGTGAGAGGTGCGGTTGTTCTTACATTAACGCAAGGTCTATGTCCATACACCAAGACTATCAATAAGTGCCTTTTCCATTCCTTGAAATTCGTCCCATTAAGCATGGGTATAGAATTGACATTAGCAATATTGTGGCGTGCAGAAGAACTAGCCAATATAGAACAAAAAAAGAATAATAAATAAATAAATATGCTCACACCAATAATTCATAAGTAAACAAATAAATTCAAAATAATGACTAATTCCCCTCAAGATACCAAACACAACATTAATATCAAGTCTTTGGGCAAGAATATTAATCAGTAAGCGACTCTTTGTTGTAGCAATCAAACATTGACAATAAACTATGTTGAACAACAGTTTAATCTTTGGACTAACGTATTGCACACATAAATTACCTTATAATTGTCACACATTTATCACCACATATGTTATTTGAAATTCGGCCAAATATTAATTTTCCTTTGGGCTAATTAATAAACGCATGAATTACAAAAACACAAACATCTTGATATTTTAAATAAGTTAATTTACGCAGAAGCGGTCACTTTGGTGACATTGTGTTTCAATTAACCCATAAAATATTAGACATAGCCAAAACATGAATTTATCTGTTTCCAAAAATTTCTCTTAATACCCAATGATCAAAATTAAAATTTTGATCCATCAGAATTAAATATATATCTTAAATAAAAATATATATTTCATAACCTGAGTTCTTATATACGATTACTAAACAAGTAAAAGCAATATCATAATTTTAAAAATAAACCCATATTTATTTATCAGAATTAATAAATTCCTAAAAAAACTTGATTTAGGGCACGCAAATTCATAATTATGAAAAACCAAATTTAACCGATTAAAAGAAACATAAGATTAGAGTTATCACAAATTCAACAGAGATAAAAATTCATTGTATTCCCAATTGAAACTTAATTCTTAATTGCCACTTTGACGCAACCAACGAAAAAAAAAAACTAATTTCCAATTGCGGATATAATTATGCAATCGAGGAATATCCATAGGAAGGCAAAACACAGATCACCATAAATACAGAAACCATGGATTTTAAATCAGAAAATAACGATGGAAGATTAATAACCCAAAAAAATATGATCTCAATGATTCGACAAACTTGGTTCCGATACCACTTGTTAAAAACCAAAATATATATTCGATACGAATATAAACCCTAGATCGATATGTATGTCAAATCATTAAGAATAAATACTAGATTTGCGAAAGCGTACCTGAATCCATTGATGGAGATTTTTCAGAGGGTTTGATCTTCCAAGATGATAGATTACCTCTTAGCACACAACTCTCAGACGGGGAAAAGAGATATGCAAGTTAACCTAGATCTCGGGGACCACTACCCTTTATATAAACCAATTAAAATAGTTTATTAATATTTACAACTCTGCCCCTCATTGAGTTATAAATCTAACTTATGGTATCTACACTTTTAATTCCATGACAATTCAGTACCTATAACACGTGTAACATAATTGGTCACTTAATTACGTGTTAAACTTTATAATAGCAACGTACATTATACATATGTGCCCACTATTGTTGAATTTTAATCCAACAAAATCCACGAAAAAAAAAACAGACTTGTAAACATAGGCTGAGGAAAACTACCATGCCCTACATGAAGAGAAATCAAAACTGAAAATCTCAGAAATTTGTCTCAATAAAAGAAACCAAGTACTTTTCCACCAACATTTTTTCTTCTTGCCTCTTCATGGTCCATGATGCCTGCTGATGTTGTGAGCACGATGTATCCAAACTGCAATAATAATGCACATAAATGGCATAACATAGCAATCTCATTTCAATGGACTAAACATCCCTCAAGTTCATGTCAACCACAAAATCTAATCTAGTCACAATGAGAATAAAGACACTCCACTCAACAACAAAACAAGATAATGATGCAATCAAAGTATCCACATTCGAGTATATTTTGTTCGACTGTCTAATAAGAATTTCCTGATCTTAGCAAATCCTAGTTCTCATGAAAATGCAAATACACGAAGAATAAACATCAAGATGTTTCTAAGCTAACCTGTCTAGAAGGAAGTAGCCTAGCAGTCCAACCCTCAATCTCTTTGACTCCGATGTCAAAACGAGGACTAATCACACCGCATTTGTTCAGTCTCCCATTCAGTTCAACCACAATTTTGCCAGCTCTGTGGTCATCAACATACTCAAACTCTCCAATATAACCTGCAATCCCAATCATTAAGAAAGAATGTATCAGCGTTTTCATGTTAATACTATTGATAACAAAAAGTTTGTTTCAATAAAGATTCCAACTAACCATGCTTCTGCATGACCAAAAGGAACTTGATGATCACTTTGGAGGAAGGCCTGATCATGACCTGTCGTTTGCCCCTCTTCTCGGCATTGTACATGCTCTTAAGTGCATCGTTCAAGACGCTGACTCTTACCATCCTCTAGAGTCCGAACTACTATAGATTCTCTACTGAATTACAATCAAACATTTATAGTTCAGATTTCAGAAAAGGGACCCATCAGTTCAAATATTAGATAAAAAAGGCAGATCGTTCTTTAAGCTAACACTAATTTCAGTTGATGGCATCCCTATGTACCGCTCTCTTGATCAAAGAGAATCGAAAAAACCATTACAACCAAAACCCAACATTCTTCCATGATATTACATTGTTCTGAACCATTTTATGCTAACATATAGACGAACAAAGACAAATGCAAAGGACAATAACCCTTGCATAGAACACAGAGGCAAATTATCCTAAACTTGGCTAGAAGCCCAAGAAACTTGACTCAGAGAATGTCAATAACACACGAAAAACAGAGAGAATACAATTTAAAAAAGGAAGCAATGCTAATTCAAATCGGGGGAGATACGTAAAATTAGCAAATAAAAGTTGCTACGAGATTTCACTGGAAGAACTGAACAAATAAACGTAGATCAATTTTTTTTTAGGAAAAGATGAAGTTTGAAGAGCTAATTAGATTAAAAATTTTGGGAGGAATGAGAGTTTACCCGAGTGCAAAAAGGTCTGCCGCTTCTGGGATTTGTCAAGGAGACAGAAGAAAACAACAGAGAAAAAGGAGCAGCAAAAGTAGGGTTTACTAAGGACTACGCTTTTATATGTATCATCTAAATAAACTCATCTGCTGGACTGGCAGAATCACGCCAGAAAAGGCCCAACTAACGAAGTTAAGTCTCTAACCCAATTAAAGGGATTGATGGGTCGGGTCGGATGTGTTAAATATTTTTTTGCTCGTACTTAAATAAATTAACTGATTAATTTACTTCAATGTCTAATATTACGAATAATTCCAATTATAGTATATTCGAATATATATTATTTATAATTCCGTTCAAAAATATATGTTTATAATTTTAATTTTAAAGACTTATCGTTTGATTTAATGACGAATAATAGTCAATCTCTCGATTTCTTTTATTAAAGGGATATTATATTTTTAAGATAAATTTTAAGATTCAAACTTGCTCAAGGTGAAAAATAATGAGTATTCTTCACCACTAGACCAATTAGTGGATCTCATCAGTCTCTCAATTTAATTTAGAGGTTCGAGTCACGAAATTAATAACATTGTGTGTGGGAGTGTAAATTTATATAAAAAAATTATATAATAAGATTATTTCAAATAATTTTAAATTGCAAAACTACATGTTCAGTGTAAAAAGCAATTGGTTTTTATTATTATTAGCACCTAAGTACTTTAAATTTTTAAATCAACTTTTTTTCTCTCAAATATTTGAACAATAATTTTAGTCTATTGTTATCATTGATGATACGAGGGTCATTGTCAATATGTCCATCTCACTCTCTCTCTTTATTATTTTTTTAATAGTCTATTGATAATTACAATAAATTTTAACTCGTATATGAATATTAAAACACTTGTTGAGTTCCACCATCTCCCTTTATTTACTTTTTTTATTCTTTCTTATTTTTCTCTTTTTCATATTTCCTTTATTTAATCTACTACTTCATTTTTTTACGCTTAACCATCACCCATATCGATATGATTAACATTAGCATATGATTTGGTCACCAACAATTTCTATTTTACTTATCTATTTCTGTATTTCTCATAACTATGATCCGTTTCGTAAATATAGGATTTTGTTTTTTCTTTTTTTTTTTACAGAAATAGTGAAAGTTTTATCTTTTCTCATGCAAGTTTTGATCTTACTATTTTAAATTTATTTTTTTTTCTTTTAAAACTGGTTTGCCCATCATTATTACTTCTTCAGTTGCTGGATGTGTAGTTTTTGTTCGGTATATCCGTTTTCACTTGAATAAAAAAGAGAAAAATAAAGAAGATAAAATGGAGAATATAACAAGGATTAGGGGTGTTTAAAAATACCCGACCCTTGATCCGATCAAAAAAATCTTGGTATTTTTAAATTTTTTCACCTCTTGGGTTGGGTACCCAGCCTTCCATTTTCCGAGTCGGGCCCGAATCACAAGACTCTAGAATTTCGGGTACCCGAGTACCTGGATGTATTTAAATTAGAATATTTTTGGACCCGAAGTTAGGCAGCTCCAAATGATAATGACCCTTCCATCTGTCCCCAATCCCTTTTTTTCCTTTATAAAATATATATTTTGTCTTCAAAGTTTCATTGACCTAGACTTAAATGATCATAACCAAACAATGCATGAACCAAAAGTTAAACAGGCTGAAACAATGGTAAAAAAAAACATGTCTCAATGGGACCAAAAGTGATGGAATGAGCTTTGGGGTCGATCCTTTTGAGCAGACAAGGGTAAACCCTAGATTGCAGCGAGCTTCAATGGTGATAGAATGAAGCAAAAAGTGAAAGCGTAACCGGTCACAATTTAAAGTGGCTTAAAACATGATTTTGATATGGTAGCTCAATTCATTTTTAAAGCCCAAGACTTTATTAAGTTGGGTTCTTTTTTATCAATCCAGAGATGGATGCTTAGTATTCCAAGTAAAAAGAACTAAATGATAGTACCAATTACCAAATGGCATTGATGTAGGAAAAAATGGAAAAAAAAAAAACTAGTGATATATATACAGTGAGAGCATCGGGTTTAAGGCCAAACATGGAACAAAATGTCAAAAAAAATAAACATAATGCAAAGCCTCTCACCTTCAAACTGGGGTAACATAGTCAAGCTGGTATATTTCCTTGTTCACTGCTTCCAACTGTGTAAACAAGCACCACCAATCTCGTCACCAAGTGCAACAGAAAATAAAAAAGAACTTATATCCTAAATTTCCAGTATTTATTATTCGATTTTGTTGGTACTCGTAATACACAGGTACCCGATTAGCGGATACCTGACCAACATGAGTCGAAACCCGAACTGACCAATCTACTACCTGAAAACCTGGGTACTCAATACTTTAGGTACCAGAAAACCCGAGTACCCGTATTTGAACACCCCTAACAAAGATTATGGAAATGCACAAGTGACATTCGCTTGGTCAAAGATTGCGACATCACCCTCGAACGCAACCATGAAGAACAAACTTAAAAAGATGACGAGAGGAAACTGAAGAAGAAGAAAAAATCTAAAAAGAGGAATAAAGGAAAACCCTAGAAAACCTAGTGGAGCTGATAAACTAATTAGCAACATAAATTATTTTTATGTTTTAATATTACAAGATTACGTCACGCTCAATATATGGATGAACAAAAATATTCTATGCAAATAATATAACACTTGGAAGCAAGCATATTTGGTCGGTTAGTTAAGCTGTCCATCTTTGTTCTTTTGAATTCTCTTAGGTTATAGGTTCTAGATCCACTAGGAACACTCCCCTTCCTTCCCCTAAAGTCCCTCATTCCCCTCCCGTCTAGGTAGGATTAAAATTAGATTTAAGATATGTAAAAAAATAATATAACACTTGGGATTCAGCGTTTCCTATGCTTTCATATTTTATTTTTCTTTTGTTTTAAATAAATAATTATATTTTTGTGACACTATTTACTCTACCTTTGGTACGTTTTCCTCTTCCTCTTAGCACTCTTTTCTTTTTCTTTATTGGTCGTTTGACCATTTTCTTTCATTTGATTTTCTATATGGGCAAATTTGACGGCGCCACGAATGATCAAGATGATGTTTTTTTGGTTATCATGTTGATCTCTCTATTTTGGACTCTCGAATTGGATTTAGATACGTGCTCACAATTACTGTTTCTTGTTCACGATTGAGTTGTGGTAATGACCGTGTTGTCAACGTGCCTCATTGTAATATGCATTTTAAGTTGTTTGTTGATGGTTTTACCTTTCATCGTTGATTTTTGGTGATGTTTGTATCAGTCATTTGTTTAGAGTCTTTGGGCTGTTTTTTTTTTTACCTTTTCCTTGTATGGTCTTGTTATGATCTCAAGACGCTAATTTTATTGTTTCAATGGTCATAGGAGTATGTCTGGGTTAAATGTTTTTGTTTACTAGGTTGTAAACTTTGTAACGACCCGAATTTCGAAATTCATGGGTCAATTTAACCCAAGTCTTGGGCACCGCGTGTTGGGCCGAGAAGTTGGACCATTGTGGGCTTAAGGGTTTCTATGTGGGACCATTTAAGTTGTTGGGCTTGAGTGTTGGGTTTGTGGATGAGGTGGGAAAAGGATGGAGGGGTAATAAAGTAAATTCTTGCCAATTCAAAGGAAATGGCTAAATTTCATTTGTACTTCTGCAGAAAAAGAAGAGGGTGTGACCTTATTCTTGTCCATTTTCTTCCTTCATCTCTCTTCTTCACCTTAAGCTATAAGTAAAAGGTAAAGGTTTGATCTTTGTTGTTTTGGAGGCAAATCCCGAAATTTGGGTTTGAGATAAGTTGTTCAGCTTTCAAGGATCTACAAATCAAGGTAAGGATTGTTAGAAATTGTGAAGGAATGTGTTCTTGGGTTTGGTGGGGGTTTGTGAGAGATGGGTTAAAGGTGGCTTTAATCTTATTTTTCAGCCTTAAGAGTAAGTTTAGTTGGATTTCTTATCTCCTGCAAGTTGTAACTTGTTTTACAACTCTCTTGTGTGGTGAAAGAGGTTGGGAATTCTTCCAATGAGCTTGGGAAGAAGAAGGCTTAAGGTGTTGGCTTGGAGCTTCATTTTCAGCTTCTAAATCAAGGTTAGTACACTACTAACTCCTTTGTGTTCCTGGAAATCATAAAAATTGATTTCCTTGTTGCTTGGTTGATGTTTTGGTTGCTTGAATGCTTGAGACTTCCTTTAATGGCAAAACTCCAATTTCAGGTTAATAACTTGTAAAACTTGTAGTAATCCATCATAAATACTCCCATAAGAGGTAAGATCGAGTTTGGAGGTTATTGGTTGTGTTTTGAGGGCTTGGGAAGCGATTTCTAGAGCCTAGAAAACCATTTCTAAGCTTCAGTATCGATACTCGGGGAAGCATTACCAATACCTTAGTGTTCTGGGTTTAAGAATATTGTTCATCGAAGATGAACTATTAGAGGGGTACCAGTACTGTGTTCAACCCGTACCGGTATGCCTTTCAACCAAGTATCGATACGAGTTGACTCGTACCGATACGCCTGAGCTTTGTGAAATTCCAGTAAGCTCTTTTTGTATCGGTACGCGAGGGTCGTACCGGTACCTATTAGGTAATCTGCCGAAAATGATAACTTTCGCCCGAAATGCTGGAAAACTATATCGTTCGATCCAATAGACCTCTAATGGCATAAAATGAGTTGTAAAACTAAGAAATCTCCTTATACTCAAGCATAAAATGTAAGAACTTGGTAAAAGTCTTGTATGACCATATGTTGGTAGAAACCATATGATGGTATGGTTATGTGATGTTGCAATGTGGTATGTGAACAGTTGTTTGGTGGGATCGAGATACCCAGTGAGTGAAAGAGTGTATTGCAACACCATGATTAAATATTGTTGAATGTATAATCCCGAGGCTTAGTGGTACCGAGTCTCATTCGAAGATGTTCGACAAGAAATTTCGAGCATGGGTGTATGATCCTAACGCTTAGTGATACCGTGCCTCACCCCAAAAAGTGTATGATCCCGAGACTTAGTGGTATCGGGCCTCACTTAGAGTGTATGATCCTGACGCTTAGTGGTACCGGGCCTCACTCTAGGTTTGTTTGGTATGATGCATATGTGTTATGTGAGATTAATGCATTCATATTGTTTGCTATGTGTTTAGGCAGCTAGAGGTAACACCAATGTTGTTATATTTTTCCATGGTATCATTTTCTTAGCTACATGCTCGTATTTATGATTTGCATGAAGCATGGTTGAGTGAAAGTGTATCCACTAAGCCTTGTTAGCTCAGCGTTCAAATTTGACGTTTTCGTTTACAGGTTAGTATGGTGACGTGCATCGTTGGAGCATCATCGGAGTATGACTTCATCATCGACTTGTGTCCAAGTACAGTACTTAGATTATATTGGGCTATGTATTTGTAGGACCATATGTTTGTATTATAACTCTATTTTAGATTTTAAATCGTGAGTCAAATGCTTTTTAATTATGTATCTTAAAATGGAGCTCTCGTGTAACGTTTTAACTATTTATCTACATTGAAATATTTGAACTTAATGATTTTTTATGAAATTGGTGTGGTTTGGGCTAAACTAGGTTGAAAATTTCATGGTAATAGTTTGGGCTTGAGGCTCAAATATGATATCCAGGTCCAGGGTGTTACAAATTTTCATTGTAATTTTAGATATATCTTCGTTCAATAAAATTAACGAATTTTAATTTAAAAAGGAAAAGAAAACGATGTAACACCCTAAATATGATATGAAGTAATCAACATATTAAAGAATAACATATTGGATTACCGAAATGACCGACAATTTAAAAACGTTCTTTTCTTTCATGATTATCAAAAACTTTTCCATAAATAAATTAAATCAAAATCAAGACTGTAACATTTAAGTTTTAAAAGTAATTAATACAAAAATCGGAGATATGCTACTTTAATTTCATATAAAATAAATTATAGTCTAGATGAATTATAATCCTAATTACTTAGAGGCTCTATACTACAAATGCCCTCTGAATGATGATAAATATTGTAGTCAGGGCCCATCTCAGAGATTTTCGGGGCCATGAGTTAAAACTAAAAAATTGACTCATATATATCAAAAGCATATCTTATTATTTTGAAGAGTTAATTTACTATTTTTTAAGCCTTAACTATAAAATAAGTAACTAAACTATACATGTTTTTTGCTTTAGGTGCTTAGAGTTTTTTTTTTTTGTCAAGATAGGTACCTAAAGTTCATTTCATTGTCATTTTGAGGCAACGACCGTTGATTTTTTTAAAATGAAACTTTAAGCACCTAAAACAAAAAAGGACATAGTTTGGGCACTTATTTTTTTAAAATAACGGCTGTTACCTAGAAATAGGCACAGAGTAAACTTTAGACACCTATTTTGACTAAAATATACTTTAGGGACCTAAACTAAAAAAAGATGTATAGTCTGGGCACTTATTTTGTAATTAAACCTTTCTTTAAATAAAACATAAAAACATGATTAAATTTTGTCAAACACATTATTTTATTGTTATATTAATTTATTTATTTACTTATTTAGGAAAGAGAATTAAATTTTTACCATTAGACTAACTTATTTATTTGATAAATTAAAAAAAAGATTTAAAATATGAATAATTAAATTTTAGGGGCCATATGTTGGTTGGCGGCCTCAAGGCCGGTCTTAAGATTTTGGAGGCCCGGGGCAAACCGAAAAAATAGGCCCCTAATAATAAGTGTTGAAAAATTAAATTCTAAGAGTATGTCTCTAATAATAAATATTGAAAAATAATAAATTTTAAGAGTATGCCCATAATAACAAACATTTAAAATTTTGAATTTTAAGAATAAGCCTCTAATAACAAATATTGGAAAAATTGAGCCTCTAATAACAATTATTAAAAAATTGGCCCACAATAAAAATATTAAAAATGAATTTTAAGAGTATGCCCTTAATAACAGTTACTGAAATGATAATAATTTTAATAGTATGCCCCTAATAACAAATATTTGAAAAAAAATGAGTCTCTAATGACAAGTATTGAGAAATTTGAACCTCAAATGACATATTAAAAAAAGTTGGACCACAAATAAGAAGTATTGAACAATTTAGACCCTTAATAACAAATATTGAAAAATAAATAAATTTTAAGAGCAGTCCCCTAATAACAAATATTAAAAACAATAAATTTTAAGAGTATGTCCTAATAACAAATATCGGGAAAAATGAGCATCTAATAACAAGTATTTTAAAAAATTGGGTCTCAAATAACAAGTGTAGAAAAAAATTGGACCAAATAACAAATATTAAAAAAATAAATTTTAAGAGTTGGCATCTAATAACAAGTATTGAAAAAAATGAGCTACAAACAACAAGTATTAAAAAAATGAACCCCTAATAACAAATATTAGAAAAACTAAACTACCATTAAAATCTCAATTATGACATTAAAGACTCATTAATGTTTAGATTAAATAATTTTTTTAATTAAGAATGGTGAACTCCATTAATAAATATTTAAATTTTAAAAAATTATATATAATTAAAATTATATAAATAGTGGGTCTCAGGTGGACAGTGGCCCATGGGCGGGCGCTCCTCCTGCTCACCATTAGAGCCGGCTCTAGGGGCCTAAGCAGTTGCTCAGGGTGCTCCCTTATAGACGACCCTAATTGTACATTGGAAGGCCCAATTAAGACTACTTGTAATAATGTTGTCCCTACGAAAACTAATAAGATACACACTACTTAAAACGGGTAAATCTAAACAAACAATCACAACATAAACAATGCTTACATTCATCCCTATATGGTTTCTTATAAAATCACATAATCACCGCACATGCCACATAATTTCCATAATCACCGCACATGCAACATAATTTAGTAATCTCTACTTAAATTATGTCATCTTGTAATTGCAACTTGTTGGAGAATGCTCAAGTTAAGTATCCCACATTGGGTGGAAAAATACCTTGAGTTTTGTTTATATAGAAGCCTTTTTACCTCTCTTGTTGAAGAGTAGTAGACAAGGCCCCTGCAGGGACTATCCTTCTAGATTGATTTGGTTAACAAATGCTTTTGACACGTTCGCGTGTGTACTATCTTTTTAGATAAAATACGAAAGAATTTTTTTTTGAGATTTTAAATCCTAGAAAAGTTTTGTTGAATATTTATAGGCTTATTCAAATATAAATATTGTTTTAATACAATATTATATAACTGTTAATCAACGATAATGAGATATGTTAATTATACATTTTAAATGACTATTTTAATGGTAAAATTTAATCAGTTTTAAATTAAAATGGTTTTAGCTATTACGAATCTAGACATACATGCGTCCAGATTCATTAAGCTTTCTTTTGAAACATTTTTTAAACTTATTAACGTTTTTAATACTGATTAAATATGGTTTATTACCAGATTTTAATACCAATTTTAATTACGATTTTACCCTTGATAACAACCTATAAATAGAGATTCATTTCATTCTTTGAATGTATTCCAAGCAAGACTATCTCTTGTTTTTCCTCTCTATTTTCCAGCAGAAAATATTTTTCCTTTCAAAAGCTTTCATAAGCTTTCTTCGAGTTCTTGATAGAAGAGCAGTACCACTGTTGTCCGCTCTAATACTTGGGTGTACAAATATTGGAGAGACCGTGCTAACCTCGGGGGACGAACCGCCTGTAGCAGCAATTACACACATTGGGTGAATTTGTTTCTAAGGCAGTGGATTTTATCCACGACGCGATTATTTTTATATTTATATTATTTCATATTATTACATCTTTTCAGTACTAACACCCTGTTTTGCAGCAATTTTACCAACAATTTAGAAACGAATTATATTGTAAAAAAGAATAATGAACCTATCAAGTTGAATCTTAACGGTTCTACATGAGGCTGTGACTTGAAAGGAAACATGCGTACAAAATTTCAAAGTGGTAAGAATCAAAGAAAGATCAGTATTATGAGCGTTTTATACTGCTTTTTGATTCTTAAACGTTTGCATGCTTAACTTTTTAGTTAAAACGTTTTATGCGGAAACGTTTATTAAAATATTTTAATAGGAATTCACTGTTACATTCTTGAAGACATAAACGTTTATACTGCTTTTTGATTCTTAAACCTTTTTGAATACGGTTTTTTAAACTTAGATCTGAACTCCTCTATACATTCTGATCTAGCAAGCTTTAGAAACTGTGAGGGTAAGGAAGGAAAACACTGTTACATCACCTTTGTAGATATTTTTTTCTAGATATACAAAGGTTTATCTCCTTGGACTAAAAATGAAGATGAGAACTTCTTTTTTAAAGATAGAAATTGAGTATCAGCTAGATCGGAGAACAAAACGTGTTAATTCTGGTAGAGGTAGTAGATATGGTCTAATTTTCTTAAAGAGGTGTGTGAGAAGAATGACATAACTAAAAAAAACCTCCTTTCAATTTTTTCTGTATAAAATTATTAAGAAGGAAAAATAAAACTTTAAGAAGAGTTAATGAATTCTTAAGCTTTATGGAGAAATTCATTCTCGATTAATCATGTATTAAACCGAGTACCTCATAAAATTAGACTATACTCCATACGAACTGTGCAACATGTTTGCATTACCTGAAAGTTTGGGGATATCTGGCAAAAGTGGTTTAGCCTAACTTTAAGAAAACCTTTATTGAACCTAAAATCTTTGATGCAATGTTTGGAGGGTATGATACATATAGTGCCATATCGGTTCATGTCTTTACATGATTTCAAAAATTTATGAATCTAGGGTTGTTGTGAGGACTCATTTCCTCTAAAGAAGCCTAGATTAAGAGTTGTAACATATCCAGAGAATCATGCCTCTTCTTCTAGTACTTCTGCCAAGGATGCTACATGTAGTGCCATATTGATTCATGTCTTTACATGATTTCTCAAATTTATGAATCTAGAGTTGTTGTGAGGACTCATTTCCTCTGAAGAAGCCTAGATTAAGAGTTGTAACATATCAAGAGAATCATGCCTCTTCTTCTAGTACTTCTGCCAAGGATGCTCTAGAGTTTGAATTAGAGCCTAGAAAAAGTTAAAGATAAAAGGTAGCTACTACCTTTTGACCAAATTTATAAAACTTCCTTTATTACAGAAATAAGTGATTTAGACCTATATCTGAACCTATAGCTCAATCTTTCTTGATAAATGAGGATCCAAAAACCTATAGTGAAACTATAATGTTCAAATTGATGCTAGTTTCTGGATAAGTTCAGTTTATGATAAACTAGAATCAATAAATGTCGAATCACACTTGAAAGAGATGAATGTGATATTAGGAGTTAAGGGTACCTAAAAATAAAAAAAAGGTTTTTTCTTTAGAAAAATACTCTATTTTAAGAAGGTGTTAAAGAAATTTTTGACAGTTTAGATGCCATCCATGTTTAAACTCCTTATGGTTCTAGATTACATATCTTTGAGAATAAAGGAAGTAGTGTTTTCTGGTTAAGAATACTAAAAATCTTTATGTTATTAATAAACTATACTCGACCTGATATTACCTATGTAATGAGTAGGTTAAGTAAGTATACTTATAATCCTGGTGATGAGCACTGGATTACACTCAAAACGCTTACTATAGTGTCTTAATGTACTATAGATTTGGGACTCAGGTTTGTTGGTTTTCCTTCAGTTTTAGAAGGATTTTTGTGATGCCAACTGGGTTGCCAATAATAATGAGGTAAACTCAACGAGTGGGTATATTTTATCTTAAATGGTGAAGTGATTTTTTAGAAGTCTATAAGCAAACTTGTACCGCTCGCACTACCATGAAGTAAGAATTTATCACTCTTAACCTTGCTAGGCAAGAAGTCGAGTGGCTCAGAAATTTATTAGCAGATTTTCCATTGTTGGGAAAAAATTGACTACTTCGGTATCCTTATTTTGTGATTCACGAACAACTATATGTGTGGCTTAAAAGCCAAGCTTACAATGGTAAGCAGAGACATATTCGCATGAGATATGAATCAGTGTGACATTTAATAAGGAATAAAGTACTCTCTTTAGAGTATGTAAAGTCGGAAGGGAACCTAGTTGATCCGCTTACCAAAGGGTTAAGATGAAAATTGGTTCTGGATTCGTCGATGGGGATGAGTCTAAAGCTCATTGGTTGAGGAATTCATGGTGGATACCCAACTTAGTTATCTAAGTTCAATGCGGTCAAACGAAGCCATGAAGAGTACTTGCAGTGTATATTTATTACTACCTATCCCTATGACGAACAATGTACATGCCCAAGTTGAGTTTTATTACTCTTAATAAATTCATAACCCAGTTTTTGGATGGTCTTAGTGAGAAGGACTTGGTGAATTTATCGATTTTGGATGAATAACTACTTTTAATAAGTTCATAGCCCAGTGTTGAGTGGGTAGTCCTATCGCGAATGACTGAATGAACTTGTCGCTAGAAATGATGAGTTTTCTTAAACTCTTAATGGATTTAATCCCAAGAATTGGGGTTGTTCTATTGAGAAAAACTTATTAAATTCACCGAATAAAGAGATTGAGTTTTTATTCTTAATGAATTCTTATCCAGAGTTTGGGTGGTTCGTTTTATAAATGAACTTGAAGAATTTACCTACTTATTTGAGAGGATGAGCTTGAGGAAAAAGCTCTTACTTATTTCATATCTCTTAGTTGTGTGTTATGAGTTCACCCTTGTCTTAGAAAGTTCCAGATTCGTTCACTTATCTAAGAGAATAATTACTCATATCACTGTGTACTAGTTTTCAGATACGTTCACTAATGTTTAAGCAATTCATCTCGCTATTGATATTCTCGTGTTTTAAACTCAAATTTATCTCTCTATTTTTAAAAATATTCTTTCGCATTTGTAGGAGATTGTTGGAGAATGTTCAAGTTAAGTATCCCACATTGGGTGGGAAAATACCTTGGGTTTGGTTTATATAGAGGCCTTTGTTGCCTCCCTTGTTGAAGAGTAATAGACAAGACCCCTATACGCGCTGTCCTTTTGGATCGGTTCGATTAACACGTGTCTTTGACACGTTCCAGATACGTTCACTAGTGCTTAAGCAACTAATCTCGCTATTGCTCTTCTCGTGTTTTGAACTCAAAATTACCTCTATGTTTTTCAAAAGATTCTTCCGCATTTGTGGGGGATTGTTGGAGAATGCTCAAGTTAAGTATCCCATATTGGGTGGGAAAATACCTTAGGTTTGATTTATATAGAGGCCTTTGTTGCCTCCCTTGTTGAAGAGTAGTAGACAAGGCCCATGCACGCACCGTCCTTCCGGATCGGTTAACATGTGTCTTTGACACGTTCGCGTGCGTATTATCTTTTTAGATAAAATACGGAAAATATTTTCTTTGAGATTTTAAATCCTAAAAAAGTTTTGCTGAATATTTATAAGTTTATTCGGATATAAATATTGTTTTAATACAATATTATATAACTGCTAATCAACGGTAATGAGATATGTTAATTATACAGCTTAAATGACTATTTTGATGTAAAATTTAATCGGTTTTAAATTAAAATGGTTTTAGCTATTACGAATCTAGACATACATGTGTCCAAATTCATTAAGCTTTCTTTTTAAACTTTTTAAAACTTATTACCGTTTTTAATACTGATTAAATATGGTTTATTATCAGATTTTAATACCAATTTTACCCTTGATAACAGCCTATAAATAGAGATTCATTTCATTCTTTGAATGTATTTCAAGCAAGACTATATCTTGTTTTTCCTCTCTATTTTCCAGCAGAAAATATTTTTCCTTTCATAAGCTTTCGTTTGAGTTCTTGAGAGAAGAGTAGTACCACTGTTGTCCACTCTAATATTTGGGTGTACAAATATTGGAGAGGTCGTGCTAACCTCGAGGGACGAACCGTCTGTAATAGCAATTTTATACATTGGGACGAATTCGTTTCTAAGGCAGTAAATTTGATCCACGACGCGGTTTTTTTTATATTTATATTATTTCAGATTATTACATCCTATTAGTACTAACGCCTTGTTTTGCAATAATTTTACCAACACAACTCAAGTCGTCTGTTAATCGTCACTCTAGACATGTTTTATAATCGTCACTCCTGCCACTCCATCTTGTAAATATCACTCAAATTATATAATTATATGATTACCACATATGTCATATAATCGAATAATCACCACACATACCATATAACATAAGAATCCGCACACAAACCACATAATCGTATAGTCGCCGCAAATGTAAAATTTGTCGCGTAGATCGTAAAATCGAATAATCATCACATATATGCTTCACATTTTAACACCACGAAGGTAGGGGTGGGAATCGGTCTGTACGGAGACGGTTTGCATTCCATACTTTGTCCCCAACACTTGTGAGTACAATTTTGAGTCATCTTCATTACATGCTTCGGTGATTTTTTCGTCCCCATCCACATACCCTAAAGAATCGCCATCCCAAAAAGTAAAACAAAATTTATTATTTTACTAACCAAAATACATAGTCGATTTCAATTTGTAAGTCAAATATTCAATACATTTAAACATATAGTTGAAGGAGAACATGGTTTTTGGGTAACATGGACGACAAAAATAAAGTGATAAATAGATTATATACTCTTAATTAACAAAAAATGATAAATTATATTAAGTCTTTAATTTAGCCTGGTGGTTTGGTGAACCTTTCATCGTAGAGGTTCTTGGTTTGAGCACTATACTCTTTGCAGGGAACCAGGTCACACCAGAAACATGTATCCCTACAAATCAATAATGTCAACTATCGTGCTAAACCATAAACTTAAATTTTCTGTTAATGTAAATTCTTTATGTAGACTTAATATAATAAAATTGGTACAATAAATACAATTTTTTCTGTTATTTACCCATATCATTTCTTTAAAAATTATTTAATATTAAAATTAATACACTTACAAAATTTAAAATATTTTTAATATCCAATTACCACAAATATTATTCCATTCTCGAACTCAATGCACCTACCCACCCTGGCCTGCAAACCGTGCAAGGATTCCTTGCACTGCAATTGTCTTAGGATTGAGTGCTTTATCCCGCCAATTCTGCCCTGAATTCAAGGCTGAGTGCACTTTATTTTTTTAAAATTCACGCGGCAATTGTCAATCAATTGTGACAGGAGTTGGCAAAATTGGAATCTGCTTTTTATTTTAAATTCACGCGCCAATTTTTTTTTAAAATTGAATATGTTTTTTTAAAATTGGAATTGGAATTGGTTCTAAAATATTTGATTTTCTTTTAAAATGATAAATATATAAATTATAAAACTTATATAAATTGCATAAAATTACAAAAATAAAATATATTATAAATAAGATTTACTTATTTCTTAATTTTGTCTTATTCTCGGCAATTTATGTCGGTGTAAGGATGATATTTGATCGTATTGTCTAGGGGGTTGAACCAATTTTCGTGGTTGATTCGGAGTCTGCTCATCGTTGATATCACGATCATCCACCATTTGCATAGAAGGTGGTGTACCATACATATCTTCGGGAAATAAAAATGATGAGCTGCTAATGGTCGTAGTCGACAACAAATATGTCATACTACCAACACTCATTCCTTTTCCATATACGGATGTTTGAGGATACTCAAATTGTGATATGTATCCTCCATCGTCATTGTAAGCTGGATGAGAAGATGAGTTGCCACCAAATGAAAAATTAATTGGTGGTTGTTCCGGAACATTACCAAACCTAAATACTAGATGAGAAGATGGGCTGCCACCAAATAAAAAATTAATTGGTGGTTGTTCTGAAACAGTACCAAATCCAAATGTTGGATGAAAGAATGAGCTTCCACTAATAATTGTGTGGACCGGTGGATAACCATGCTTTATTGGTTCTTTCCAAGGATTACTGCTTACATGTATTGGGGGATTGCACTGGAATAGATCATGAAGAATGCCAACTCGTAGAATAATCCAAGTTTGGTTCGTCTGTAGGTTCTTCTAAGCTCTGACCAAACATGGATGACAAGTGTACATGTTTTAAGCACCGCGAATCTCCAAGCTATTTATTTGAAGCTTCGATGGACACTAAGAACGGTTTTCCATTTTCCAGATATCATGAATAACACTCTGAATTAAAATCAAAATCACTTTCATCAATTGGAATCAAATCTTCTGACCACCGCGTATATCTTTCTTCCTAAAGATAAATGAATATGGCTTGCTTTATAACCCAATCCTCATTGAATCTACCTTTTCCAGCTCTGGTATGGATGTATTCAATACCAGGTGGAGCTCTAAAAATGGGTTGATGGATGTTGAACTGTTGCAACACTCTACCAGTACAATGATATTCAATAGTAGAAAAATAGATCACAAGCACAATTGCATCCCATAATGATTTGTATTGTTGCACATTTTGTGGTATGCAAGCTTTTTTGTTAGATTCTCGTACGATAGCCAAATAAACTATACAAACAAAAAATATTAATAAACGTTGTAACGCCCCGACTTTGGGCCTAGGAGTTTTTCCTAGTGGTTTAGACGGTCAGTGGATCGGGATTAGAGATTTGAGTCAGATTCGGGATTAAAATCGAAACAAATAATTTTGGTGCAAGAAAAATATGGGAAAATATATAAAAAAATATTATTTAATATATGGATATTTTTGGTAAAGTCAATTTTAGAAAATGGAATTTGGAAATTGGACATTTTGGCTAGTGACCAAAATATAAAGATTGAAAACTATTTTTAGTGGCTATTTTGAAAAAAAAGGTCAAATCTTAGAATCTTTTAGGAGCTATTTTACCAAACTGTAATATCAGATTTTCCTCTCATTTAGGATTATTTTAAAAGAGTTTTAATTGAGTAATTAAAGGGGAATTAACTAAAAGGTAGTTATTTTCTTAAAACAAAAAATTTACGTAACTTTTTCTCCTAAACTTTTCTCTCAAGCCAAACACTCACTTTTTCATCCAAAATCTGAGGTAACACTCTTGATTTCTTAGATTCTTGTTTCTTAATTGATTCTTTAACTTTGCTTTGCAAAACCTCATTGAATTTATTTATTTCAAGATTTAAAACATCCAATCGAGAGGGAAATCACTCATTAGAGGTAAGGTTCGTTCTTCTCCTCTAATGAATGGTTCTTTATTGATATTCCAACATATTTGATTTTTATTTAATGTTTTTTAATGAGTTTTGATGTGTTAATTGTGGAAATTGATTAAATCAAGGTTTAATTTATGAGATTAAGTGATTTCTGTTTTGGATCTATTTTGTTGGGTTCTCGATTGGTTATAATCATAATTTTGATGTTTTATATTGTTGATAAGTTGGTTTTAACATTGGAATCCCGAAACTATGTGGATCTCTAATTTTCTAGGTTGCTAGTTAGATGTTTTTGATGAGCTGTGGTGGTTAATTGAATGCTGGATATATAAGGATGTTTAAGAGGTGTTTTAGGTTGTTAATTGATGATAGTTGAAGCGTTGAAATGTTTGATTGTGGTTGGGTTAAGTTCAGAAGATGGTTGTTAATTTTAAAAGTTGTGGAGTGTTTTGGGTAGGAGATGTTAAGTTTTAGAGTTGTTGTGATGTTGATTGCATTTTGATGCAATGTACCTATGTTTTGTGTGGCTAGAAGCATGGGATTTTGGTCCTCAAGCTTGAACGTGGGTTTTAGAAGCTTTGGAGGAGTGATTGTCGCATCAGTAAGCGAGACGTTGCGAGTCGGTGAGTGGAAACGTGTTTTCAATTTTGCAAATGTTTGAAAGTTATGTTTGAGAGTTTAGATCAAGCTTGAAACGTTTATCTAAGCTCGAAAGTAAGTAAATGATGAATTTTCTCTCGAACTCGGTTTTGGTAATAGTTTGATGCACTTGTTTTACATGTTTTGATTGCCACTGTATATACATATTTTGAGCATGGTTTAATACTGAAAATTGGTTTCAAAGTGATATTGATGCATTTAGAAGTAATGCACGTTTGGTTAATGTTTATGAACATTGTTTAATGCAAAGGTTGTTGCATTGATTTAATGGTTTTGTGTGGTGCATACTAAAATAGCGAGTTGTTGATGTTAAAATGAATTATAGTGGCAAGTGATGTTATGAAATGGTTCAAAAAATGAAACCGAATATAGTTGGTCAGCCATATGATTGACAGTGCACTATAAAAAGGCGTATTAGTGTACCGAATACTTCATCCAAGTACCCTAACGGTTGAGAGTTTGTACAATACCGAAGACTCCCGTTAGTAGATTAAACATCGTACCAATGAGTGGTGTTGAGGGTTTATGTGTACAGAATACTCCCGTGTGTGAACCTTGTGTTACCGGTAGATTGTTTGTTAAGTGTTGGGGAACACTTGTTGAATCTGTGTATCCGATATTACGTTTTGGTAAATAAAACTTGGTAAATGATCACTTGGAAGCGAATATAATTGTTTATGTACTATGAGATGGATTATGTTATTTAATGTGATTTAAACATGTTTTACTATTTAAGCCTTGCATTGGTAGTATGCATTGAAAGCTTAAATTGAAGGTAGCAAATGAGATCTTACTGTGGGATCCATGATACATGTTGCATATGGTTTAATATGTTGTTTTGGAAATGTTAAGTGCATGGTTTTGATAAGGCATGATAATGTGACGGTGTTTAAAAGAGCTTTGAAACGTATTTTACAAATGTATAGTGAAATGGTTTTAAAATGCATTGAAGATGGTTGTTGTTTGAGCATTCCTCACTAAGCCTAGTGTGCTTACGCTCTATTTTCCATCAATGCAGAAAATGAAGATTTGAGGCAGCAAAGAGGCAATGATGGGAACTCCAAGACTTGAATTCAAAGTATGGTTTGGACATCGAAAAATAGTAATAATGGCAATATGTCGATTAAGGCTTTGGGAGGGTTTTGATGAACTCTCTGTTGTTGTAAGTTATAATTGCTGTTTTGGATTTGTAATATGTTTTAAGTGATTAAGATATGGTTGGTTTGATGCTTTGGATGTGGACTAGGAAGCATGCATCTAGATTTGATTTCTTGAGTATGCTAGATAGCTAGGATGGCTTTTGGTGATGATATGATATTGATTAAACATGTTGATGATGTTTAGTGATGATTAGCTAAGTGGTAAACTTGATTGGGGTGAGCCAAAATGTCATATGTTGGACCTAGAGGTCATTACAGGCCTCTACGTACCGGTACAGATACATCATGATCGGTACGCGGGGTCCGTATGAGGCTCAAAGTGTTGAAATAAAGCTACGGGTACCGGTACGCTTAGCCACCGTATCGGTACACCTTGATGAAATTGTATGCTCGTTTCAATACATGGGTTTAAGGATCGAGACGAACCTTTAGAATTTAGCAAATCGTACCGGTACGCGGGGTACCGTATCGGTACGTACTTTGGTTATTGGAATCCTGAGTTTTTAGAAGATGAGAAAGGGATCGGTACGAGTCAAAGTTATACCGGTACAGAGGTGGTCAAACACACCATATTGGTAAGTGTCTTAGTGTATCGGTACGCTAGGTTGTTATATCTGTTAATCCGTATCGGGTATGACATTTCCCGTATCGGTACGCTATGCTATTTTTGTGCTATTTGATGATGCTGAAGTTTGGAAATCTAGCAATTTGGTCCCTGTTTGATATGAATGTAATTAATCGAGTTTGAGTGATTGCTTTGGAATGTAATTTGACCTATATGTATGTAATTGGAATAATTAAAGGTTGGTAACCTTAAACATAAAATTTGTCGGGAATTTATGAGTCTCGTGTTTTGGTCCTTTACGTGCTTTGTTGAGTAGACAATCTCTGAATTGTAATATGACTAAAATGAAATGCTACCGCTGAGATATATTCACATAGGACCCTAATAACATACATCTAGACAAGATAAAAAGAAAAAATGGTCTAGTTTAGTGTTTTAGCTCGAGTTTGCTTCGACAAACCTAATGTGGCTCTTTTAGTCCGGTTTTAGCTAGGCCGGGCTAAGGGGGTTACAAACGTACACAAACATTACTTTAAAATATACAAAGTCAGAAAATTAATTTAAAAAATATTATGATACCTCAATTTTTCTTATTGTTTGGATTTTTAGTCTTATATCTCTACATTATTATGCGTCACCCATGCGTTCTTCAACTTATGTCTCTATCTGCAAATATATTAAACTCATATTTTTAAGTCATTCTAGATAAAATAATATACCAATAAAATATTTATAACTGGAGTATTACCTTCCAACAAGCGAAAATTGCATGGGTACGGTTGCTTCTACAATGTGGGTTAGATAAAGCAGCCTATACCACCCCCACAACTGCAATAAAATTTGACATCCACTCATATCCAATATCTTATTCTCACCAATTATAATTGTGGCCTTGCACATTTCATGGTACAATAATGCCAATATTGCAGATCCCCAACTATATTCACCAGCTGTGTTAAAATCAACCAATATCGATAGATATTGTGTGTGAACCATATTACCAGATGTATCTGGCATCAATATCCCACCAACGATTTGCAATATATATGCTCGAGATGCATACACAAGTTCTTGCCGAGTAGATCCCTGTGTTACAATGAATTTATTCTACAACCATAAAATTCTCAAACATAAACCGTTCACACATGCCTCATAAGGAATTTTATCGAAGTACTGCCTGCAAAATTCATATACATTATAGTTGTTTTTACCAACCAACTGATTCCCATTTATTAGGACATCAAGCTGTATAGCTACATCTTCCAGAGTTATTGTGCATCTGCCAAATGGAAAATAAAATGTGTGCGTCTCTAGTCTCCAACGTTCAATCAATCCAGTAATCAACTTGGGGACAATATTAAATCTACGAAGAGATGAAGCATTATAAAAACCAACGAGCTATAAGTAAATAATCTATGGGGTCGAAAGGTTTCTTGATCTTCACTTATCGACGATGGATGGTATGCTCCTCACCCTATAATTAATTTATTATAATAAATTAATTCGTTTTACACATGACATAATAAAATTTAAATTACTTACTTGCTCTTCACGAATATGAGAGGAAATATGCTCATTGTTACGGTACAACAAAACTTCTCCAAATGCCATTTTCGAACAAATCTGCAAAACAATTATCATTTGAATATATACAACGAAAAATTTCATTAACTTCAAAATTTTCACCTATTCGAATATATCTTAAAAATACAAAAAACTTACATGATAGATGATAAACCGTATAAATATGCTCTAAATCCTTCAACAACAAAAGCTAATTATCATTCGAATATATCTTCAATCACACACAAAAAAATTTACAAACCCTTCTAATATAAAAAAAACAGATTAATTAAAAAACAATTTACTTACTTCCGAGAAACTAAAAATATCTACAAACAAATATACTTCAACAATCTTCACCTCTTCGAATATACTTAAACTCTCTTATTTTTTCTCAAATCCTATACACTCCTTTTCTTATGTATATCATATATATATATATATATATAACATTAAAAAACAATTAACTATTTACCGTATGTTTCAAGTTCAATCATATAAACACAAAAATATTTTTTCAACAATTTTTAAGTATTAAATCATTGAACCTATTTGAATCTACATACACGTTAAAAAACTATTTACCGTATTTATAATATAAAAATATAATTAACATAATGTATTTTATTTTTCCCGTATTAAAATATTTTTTTATTTATCAAATATATTTTCCAGTTAAAAGAAAGAGAAAGAGAAAGCCATTGGTCTTAACGGGCTCTATTTTTGGTTATTTTTGAAAAATATTTTAAAAGTGCTGTTAGAAAGTGATTTTAAAAAGTAAATTATAAAATTTTTAGTGTTTGACATTGCTGTCAAAAAGTGTTTTTAAAAACATAAAACGTCCATTTTAGACATGATATTGTAAAGTAAAAATAAATGAACGTAAATGATGTTTAAATTCGTTCTCATAAAATTTATTAACATTATTAACTTTTTAAATATTAAATCAATATATTAATAATTATATTTAATAATTATTTTATTAACTTAATATATTAACATTATTAACTTTTTAATATTGTTTTAAAATATTAAAGTTTTTAATTATTTATCTTTATTTAAAATATTAATTTTTTAATATTATTTTAGTAATTATTATATTTAATAATTACTGTATTTACTATTAAAATATTAATTTAATATAATAATTATTAAATTTAATATTATTTTAAAATATTAATGTTAATAATTAAGGGTAAGAAAGTAATTTCACATCCACAAATGATTTTCTACCCCAAAAGTTAGAAATTTTAGCTTTTGAGGTTGGATGGAAAATCACTTTTTTTAAATGATTTTTACTCCCAAAATAAATTGTTTGGCATTGCTTTTAGTTCAAACAAGCTTTTAAAGCCAAAAGCTGGTTTGAAAAGCAACAAAAAACAGGACCTAAGACCCCATTTGACATGGCTTAAAAATGAACTTTTGCTCAAAAAATTGATTTTCACCTCTAAACAATGCCAAATACTTATATTTTGGAGTAAAAAATCAAAATTTTATATTAATTATTTAGAAATATTTAAAGTTTATATTTTATATATAAAAAATTACTAATGAATTGTTATAGATTTTATATATTTTTTATTTAGGTTGATTTATTTCATATATAATAATATTAATAAATTTTATGATAACGATTTTAAATATTATTTATGTTTATTTATTTTTACTTTACAATATTATGTTCAAAATAGACATTTTATTTTTTTAAAAATATTTTTTGACAATAATATTAAACACTAAAATTTTATAATTAATTTTTTAAAATTACTTTTAAAATACTTTCTCCCAGCACTTTTGACTTTTAAAAGAAATTCCCTAAGTTCACAAATTTAACCTCGTACTAATCGGAGGTAATATAACGCCAACTCAGCAATCAGCGTCGCAAAGCAACGGATCACAGAAATGAAATATCCAAGTCATCTCTACCGTCAATTCATGCCCTCGTTTCTATTCTATCAAACGGTCCAATTTTACCACGTCACCAATCCTCGTGAAACCTAAACAAACCAATAGTTCCCTCCACTTGTCTTTCTATAAAGAGCACCTAACCTTTCATCCCGAATAAACCCATCTCAAATTTTCATCGAATTCGATTCTCTCATCTCTTTTTCCCCAAAGCCAAACAAAAGAAAACCCTTAGAAAACGAAATGGCACCAAAAGCTGAGAAAAAGCCAGCGGAGAAGAAGCCAGCCGAGGAGAAGAAAACCGTCGCCGAGAAAGCCCCGGCGGAGAAGAAGCCAAAGGCCGGAAAGAAGATTCCCAAGGAGAGCGGAGCAGCCGCCGGAGACAAAAAGAAGAAGAGGGTTAAGAAGAGCGTCGAGACTTACAAGATCTACATCTTCAAGGTCCTTAAGCAAGTCCATCCGGACATCGGGATTTCAAGTAAAGCTATGGGAATCATGAACAGTTTCATCAACGATATCTTCGAGAAGCTTGCTCAAGAAGCTTCTAGACTCGCAAGGTACAACAAGAAGCCAACCATCACCTCTAGGGAAATCCAGACCGCCGTCAGGCTTGTACTTCCCGGCGAGCTTGCCAAGCATGCCGTTTCTGAAGGTACCAAGGCTGTGACCAAGTTTACTTCATCTTGAGAAGGGAATTTTAATTCTGTTGTTAAGGCCTATGAAGTAGATCTTGTGGTTTTCTATGCTTAATATTCTAGGTTTTCTGCATATCTGTTTGGATATTTGGTATGTGTTTGAATATGGATCTACTCGATCCGGATTTGACCATTGTAGAAATTAATGCAATTAAAACAATTTCGTTTGATTTCTTGGAGTTGTTTAATTTTTGAATTTATTTAGTTCTTTGATAGTTCTCATTGTAAGTCGTTGACAGTCTTGCAATATCCCAGTATCACGGTAATAAAGAAATGTCATCTGTGTTTAAGAGCACGTAATTTGTAAATGCTCGTTTGAATTAGTATTGAAAGAACCCTAAAATGAGAAGCAAAACTATGGCTGAAAACTAAAATGGAAAACAAAATGGGATCTAGCTTAAACCATGCGGCATAAGTCGTGTTTCAGCCCATATTTCAACTTGTTCAACCTATGCTTTCAAGTTTCAACTCTAGCAATCATCTTACCGTATTTAAAACAGCTGCTTCCACAATTGCCCAGAATCTTTAAGTTGCTTAACTCCTCCACACCATCTATATCTACTTGATGCCATCCTTAGTCCTCACCAATCTTGATATTATTGGCAAAAGTACTTTTAAATAGATAAAATATATTTTTTAAATTTTTTTTGAAAATATAAAAAAGAATTGCTGATATAAATGAGTAATTTTGTTTAAAAGTATTTTTGGAAAAGTAAAAATTAAAATTTTTAGCTTTTAAAAAGTACATTTCAAACTAAATTAAAAACAACTTTTGACTTAAAAAGTTACTGTTCTGCTTTGTTTTTGGTCTTAAAATTAATTTTTATCTCAAAAGCACTTTTTAAAAGCATTAAAGAACGGAGTAAGAAGGGCATTCACTGGGCACAATGGTCACATCTTTACTTTCTTAAATAGATGGGAGATATGGGCTTTCGAAATCTTGCAAAGTTCAATATCGCACTTCTAGCGAAGCAGGGTTGGAATATATTAACTATCCCAGGAAGTTTACTAGCTCGAGCCCTAAAAGCACGCTATTTTTCAGATTCTGATTTCTTAGACACAGCGTCGGTTCTTACCCTTCATATACTTGGAAGAGTATATGGTGCGCGCGCGGCCTGTTGGTGCAAGGCCTTGGATGGAAATTTCGTTCTGGCTCTTCCATCAATATATGGAGCAAAGCATGGATTGGAGAGACTGGTAACAGCAGAGTTGGTACAAATGTTGTAAACCCGCCTTACACTATGGTCTCTGATTTAATTGAGCCGAGCAACCACACCTGGAAAGAAGAGGTTATACCTGACCTGTTTATTGATGAACATATGCCTCTACGGCTCTACCTATTTCTCACCTGCAGGATGTTTTGATATGGAGATACAACTGCTCCGGGTGCTTTTCAGGTTACAAGCTTTTAATTCATGGTCTTGATATGCAAACAGGTATTCTCCATTCATCTAATGCAGAAAAGATTAAATTTTTTTGGAGATTCTCTAGAAACTACATTCCTACAAATGTTAATCTGCACATTAGAAGGCTGATTGTTGCTACAAGATGCATACTATGTGAAGGGGACTCAGAAACAGTTGACCATATCCTCTTCTGCCTTTTCTCCTATAGTATCTTTTTTTTCTAATTTGGGCATTAACTTTACTCCATTTCCTTCAGAGCAGAATTGGATCATTTGGCTATCTAATCTTTTTGACCAGCTTACTAAGGAAAAGGGTTTATTGTTGGTAGTTTCAGTTTGGGCAATATGGAGATATCGCAACAACAAACTTCACAATAATGCTCAGCAGACCTCAACGGACTTAGTACGCTATGATAATAACGTTGTAAATTAACATCCCACACTGAAGGCTAAAGTTTGAAAGAAAATTAAGATATTTTTCAAGAAAAAGTGGATAATTAAGATTTGAGGCATTGTTTTTTTAATTGAAAATGCGAACTTCAAATATATATAAATTGTGTAAGAAATTCATTTAAATTTAACATTTATAATTAATTTCTAAATTGATGTATTTTTATGATACTTATAAAATACATTTAAATGTAAAATTTATGATTAAGTTTTAAATTTAAGTATTAGTTAAATAATTATTTAGTGGAAAATTTGAAATGGAAATTTATATATTTTTTTTATAAAATTTGAATATTTATTTTTAATTTATATCTTCATAAATTTATACCCTTTATTCATATAATTAAACAAGTTCCTAAACATTTCATTTGGGAGAGAAAAATCAAGTTCCTAAACTCGTTTAATTATTTTATTTTTATTTAATACACATTTTTTAAGTTGTAAAAATAAAATCACGAATTATTTTTTTAGAAGTGAAAATAAAAAAAAATATTTTCAGAAATCAAATGAACTTATCCACGGTGGTCTCATTTTCACACCTGCCAAAATCCTTATCGACCGTGGCACAATATTGGTATACAACTTCATTTTGGGGCCTTTGAGCCTTTACATAATTAAATTTTTTTTCTTGGTTTCGCACATTGATGCTATATATTATCATTCAAGCGCAAAGATTAAATTAGATTTCTTTAACTTTGTAATAAAAGAATGAATTTGCTGTTTTCAATTTCTTTCAGCAATCCCATGAAGAACATAAACAAGAAATGAAGTTGAAAAAATTAGCTTTTAGCAAACCAAGGTTTGAGAAACTAGTTTGGGGGGCAAACCAAGGTTTTGACACTTAAAGTTTAGTGTTTTTTGTTGCTTTTAGAATTTTTTTGTAGAAAAACTAGTTTAGGAAGCCAAACACAAAAAAAATTAAGCCCTAAGTCTTGTTTCCATCGAGCTCAAACTTAACTTATTAAAATAATGACTCAATGTACTTTTTAGAGACCCAATAATTTTTTATACTTAAAGGTTCAAGCTTTGGTGATATCCAAGTTATATATTTATATAGATAGATTTAATCACTCAGAATTAGATTATTCTTCTGTTTTAGAGACAACATTGGCTGATATTTTGTCATAACAAAAGGACTCATTTCAAAGGATTATCACACTTAACTTTGATTCCTTGCGTAATGCGGAAACTCATTCATGGCATCACATGAATTAGATGGCAGTTGTTTTAGACCACAAAATGCTTAATTAGTATTCTTAATCATACTCCAGAAATTAATTTTGCACCAACAGGTTATATTTCTAAATCCAAATGCTACATGCATACATAGTTTTATAAAAAGAAAGAGAAAACAAAGCAGCAAAAAGGAGCAATTATTATATAGTAAACGCAAAACTGTGTTTTAGAGCGCATCGAAAATGGTCACTTGAATTAGTTGGCCTGCACAAATTGATGGCACTAAACTAAACATGAAAAACAAATCCAGCAACAATTGTTTCCCTTGTAGAACTTGTGACCTTTCACTTTAATTTTTCTCAACATTTCGTCTACTCGGAATCTTCCTCGTCGGTTTCGGTTTCCTCATCGGCGGCTCCCTCGTTGGTTTCCTCATCGGTTTCGTCGTCAGTTTCGGTTCCCTCGTTGGTTTCCTCATTTAGGTATGGGTCACTAATACTAAAACGCAACTCGGTTCCATCAAAAGATTGTTAGAAACCAAAATATATATTCGATACGAATATGAACCCTAGATCGATATGTATGTCAAATCATTAAGAATAAATACTAGATTTGCGGAAGCGTACCTGAATCCATTGATGGAAATTTTTCAAGAGGGTTTGATCTTCCAAGATGATAGATTACCTCTTAGCACACAACTCTCAGACGGGGAAAAGAGATATGCAAGTTAACCTAGATCTCGGGGACCACTACCCTTTATATAAACTGAATTAAAACAGTTTATTAATATTTACAACTCTGCCCCTCATTGAGTTATAAATCTAACTTATGGTATCTACACTTTTAATTCCATGACAATTCAGTACCTATAACACGTGTAACATAATTGGTCACTTAATTACGTGTTAAACTTTATAATAGCAACGTACATTATACATATGTGCCCACTATTATTGAATTTTAATCCAACAATCTCCCACTTGGGCAACATATGTTACCCGACAAATGTACGACCTTATGAGCTCAAAAATTTGCTATCATGTAATAGGTATTCTATAACAATCTCGCCCATCAATTATATCCATATAGGATCAAAGCGGTCTTTGTCATATCAATCATGACTGGACCCATCAATGGTCACGTATACAAACATAATCAAATGACATAGATCAATCATGGATGCGTAGCATGGAAATTACATGTAAATGTGAACCGAACATGCCTATTTCCAATCGTCCTCTTTAAACATAAGTGAGGTCCTTATCCAAATAAGAAAAGAGTGAATTAATCAATACTTTATTTCGATCGTAAAATAACCAAATACATA
This sequence comes from Hibiscus mutabilis, assembly GCA_019671005.1. Taxonomy (NCBI): domain Eukaryota; kingdom Viridiplantae; phylum Streptophyta; class Magnoliopsida; order Malvales; family Malvaceae; genus Hibiscus; species Hibiscus mutabilis. The sequence continues at coordinate 5,211,092 of CM033729.1, read as the reverse complement.
AATGTCTGAAAATAAACATAAACATAAAGTGAACAAATAACAAACTCCCACTCAAACAATAATATCCTTAAATGATGTAACACCCATATGAGCAGCGTGCTCATGAAAGACCTTGGGTGGTAAACCTTTTGTGAGCGGATCCGCTATCATAGAGTTTGTCCCAATGTGTTCTATGGATATTTGTCCACTTTGCACTCTTTCTTTCACAACTAGGAACTTTATGTCAATGTGCTTTGACTTAGACGAGCTCCTATTGTTGTTGGAATACAACACTGCTGATTTATTGTCACAAAATAATTTAAGTGGTCTTTCTATATTCTCCAAAATACGCAGCCTAGTGACAAAATTTCGCAGCCATATTCCATGATTAGATGCCTCGTAGCATGCTACAAACTCTGCTGCCATAGTGGAAGAAGCTACAAGTGTCTGTTTGGCACTTTTCCAGGATATAGCTCCACTAGCTAACAGATAAATATATCCTGATGTAGATTTTCTGCTATCATGACACCCAGTAAAATCAGAATCCGTATACCCTACGACCTCCAAATGATCTGATTTCCTGTATGTGAGCATATAATCTTTTGTTCTCTGAAGATACCTCATAACCCTCTTGGCTGCTTTCCAATGGTCCATACCAGGGTTGCTTGAGTATCCGCTTAACATCCCAACAATGTACGCAATATCCGGACGCTGCATATACCGAGCATACATTAGACTCCCAATAGCTAATTTATAAGGAATCTTATGCATTTCTTGAATTTCAAGATTACTTTTAGGGCATTGGGCAAGACAAAACTTGTCTCCTTTAGTGACAGGGGTGTCTATTGGTTTACTATTTTGCATGCCAAACCTTTTAAGTACTTTATCGATATAGTTCTTTTGTGACAATCCAAGAATACCCCGAGATCGATCTCGATGTATCTCAATTCCTAAAACAAAAGAAGTCCCCCAAGATCTTTCATTTCAAAATGCTTAGATAGAAATCTCTTGGTTTCGTGCAAGAAGCCTATATCATTCGTGGCAAGCAAAATGTCATCGACATATAAAACCAAAAATATGTACTTACTCCCACTAAACTTGTGATACACGCAATCATCAACAATATTCATCTCAAAACCGAACGAGACAATTACTTGATGAAATTTGTGATACCATTGACGAGAAGCTTGTTTGAGTCCATAGATGGATTTTGTTAATTTGCAAACTATATTCTTTGGGCCTCCCGACTCAAAGTTTTCTGTTGCACCATATAAATTGTTTCTTCAATTTCTCCATTGAGAAACGCAGTCTTAACATCCATCCGATGTAACTCAAGATCAAAATGAGCTACAAGTGCCATGATTGTCCTAAATGAGTCTTTCGATGAAACTGAGAGAAAGTCTCTAAAAGTCAATGCCTTCTTTTTTTGAGTATAACCTTTAGCTACAAGACGCGTGCCTTATACCTCTCCACATTACCATTTGCATCCTCTTGGTTTTAAAAATCCATTTACAACCAATTGGTTTTGCACCTTCGTAATGGGATAAGTTTCAAACTTTATTGTCTTGCATGGATTTATACTCTTCTTGCATGGCATCAATCCACTTTTGAGAGTTAATACTTTGCATGGCCTGATGAAAGTTGATCGGATCATCTTCCATCATTCCATTATCATCCTCATTTTCTTGGAGAAATACAATATAATCATCCGAATAGTATTTCTCCTTTCTCTCGTGGATCTCCTTAATGGCACTTGTTCTTGAGGTTGCTGAGTTTGCTCTTCCGAACAATTACCTCATCGTAAATAAGAGGGAGCTGTTCGACATTGTCTTGTTGAGGTTCTGATTCACTTCTTGATTGATGATCGGTATAGAAACTTGAACATCATCAAAAGTGATAGTAGGAACCGAGTTAAAAACTCAATTCCTCCTCAAAGACAATGTCTCTTACCTTATTTCTCCCTCCAAACTCAACATCCTCAAAAAATATTGCAATTCTCGCCTAAAAAATATTCTTAATTATGGGATCATAAAATTTATAGCCCCTAGATCGCTCGAATAACCAATAAAGTAGTTGCTTACTGTTTTGGAGTCCAATTTCTTTTCAAGTGGCCTATAAGGCCTTGCCTCACCGACATCCCCAAATGTGAAAATGCTTTAGAGTGGGCTTTCTACCCACCCAAAGCTCATAAGGTGTCTTTTTAGCTGCTTTAGTGGGTACTCTATTCAAATGTACGCTGCTGTCTTTAATGCTTCTCCCAGAGTGACTCGTAAGGTAGAATGAGCAATCATACTTCTTACCATATCTTTAAGAGTCCTATTACGCCTCTCAAAGAACACCATTCATACTAGGTGATCCTGGCATGGTGTACTGTGGGACAATACCACATTCCTCTAGGAACTTTGCAAATGGTCCTGAACGTTGTTCACCTGATCCATCATATCTACCGTAGTACTCACCACCACGATCGATCGAACCTTTTAATCCTTTTGTTGAGTTGATTCTCAACTTCACTTTTATAGGATTTGAACACGCCCAAAGATTGAGATTTTTTTCATGAATGAGATATAGGTACCCATAACGTGAGTAATCGTCTATGAATGTTATGAAATATTGTTGACCATTCCAAGATGCCGTAGGGAATGACCCACAAATATCAATATGAATTAATTCTAAGACGTCTGTAGAACGATTGGCACCTAATCTCTTAGTTTTGGTCCGCTTTCCCTGATGCAATCAACACAAACATTAAAGTCTGTGAAGTCAAGAGACTCTAAAATACCATTAGACACAAGACGCTCAATCCTACACTTTGATATATGACCTAAGCGTTTATGCCATAATGATGCTGAATTTTCTTTATTTAATTTTCGCTAGTACCACGTGATTCCACATGCAAGGTTTCATTATAGGATGCAATCGTATCTAACAAATAAAGGTTGTCATAAGCATTTAAATAACCAGTTCCAACAATACTTGAATTTAAAGACAAAGTAAACTGATTGTTTCCAAATGAACAATAATAACCAAATTTGTCCAACAAAGAAATCAAACTAAATTCCGCCTAAAAGATGGAACAACAAAAGTGTCTCTTTCAAATCCAAATAAAAACCAGTTCCTAATAACAACCTAAAATGCCCAATTGCTTCCACTTCCACCGATTTTCCATCGCCCACAAAGATGTTTCTTTCACCATCACTTGGCTTTCGGTAGCTCAGTAACCCCGCATAGAAACACTTATGTGAGTAGTAGCACCAGAATCTAACCACCAAGTGTTTCTAGGTACGAAGCTAAATTAACCTCGTAACATACCAAAGTAAGATTCATACCTTTCTTTGCACGCCATGAGTGATATTTGGTACAATCTTTCTTCATGTGTCCAGGCTTGTCACAAAAGAAACAATTATTTGGAACATTCTCTTGTTTCTTTTGAGCTGGACCCTTAGCAGCTTCATTCTGATATTTCCTTTTCTTGCCCTTGTCTTTAGAGGCACTAGACAAATGAGCACTTTCAGTTTTCTCACGCTTCAACCTTTTTTCCTCTTGAACACAATGAGAAATGAGCTCATTTAGAGTCCAGTTCTCCCTTTGACAGTTATAACTAATTTTAAATTGGTTAAACTGTGCAGGAAGCGATACCAAAACCATAAGGATGAGTAAATCATCAGAAAACTCGATTTTAAGTGCCTTAAGTTTTGAAGCAATATGAGACATTTCCATAATGTACTCCCTTATATTTCCTTGACCCTTGTATTTCATAGACATCAAAGAATTCAGAAGTGATGTCATCTCAACCTTATCGTTTTTGACAAAACGTTGCTCAATATTGTCAAGGAAATCCTTAGCCCGAATAATTTCTTCGATTCTGCACCCTAAAAAGGTTTCGAATGCTATGTTTCATGATCATCGACTCATGCGATTAGAACGTTCCCACCTCTCAAAATCCCTTTTTGCATCAGGGGTGCTTGCCGCAGTGAGAGGTGCATGTTGTTCTTCCCTTAACGCAAGGTCTATGTCCATACAGCCAAGCACTATCAGTAAGTGCCTTTTCCATTCCTTGAAATTCGTCCCATTAAGCATGGGTATAGAATTGACATTAGCAGATATTGTGTGCGCGAGAAGAACTAGCTGAATATAGAACAAAAGAATAATAAATAAATAAATATGCTCACACCAATAATTCATAAGTAAACAAATAAATTCAAAATAATGACTAATTTCCCTCAAGATACCAAACACAACATTAATATCGAGTCTTTGGACAAGAATATTAATCAGTAAATGCGGTACTTTGTTGTAGCAATCAAACATTGACAATAAACTATGTTGAACAACAAAGTTAATCTTTGGACTAACGTATTGCACACATAAATTACCTTATAATTGTCACACATTTATCACCACAGGTGTTATTTGAAATTCGGCCAAATATTAATTTTCCTTTGGGCCAATTAATAAACGCATGAATTACAAAAACACAAACATCTTGATATTTTAAACAAGTTAATCTACGCAGAAGCGGTCACTTTGGTGACATTGTGTTTCAATTAACCTATTAAAATATTAGACATAGCCAAAACATGAATTTATCCGTGTCTAAAGATTTATCTTTATACCTAATGATCAAAATTAAATTTTTTTTGATCCAACCGAATTGAATATATATAGTAAATCAAATATATACTTCATAACAGTAAACCAAATATTAAGGGCAAATTTATATTCTTAAAAAAAACAAACAAACAATTTAATGAATTCCATAACCAAAACATAATATATTCAAAGATATTCATTAGTATTAAAATCTTAAATTCAATAAACACTAGATAGTAAATTGAATTGATTCTAACACTCAGAATCTTACGAAGTGAAAAACAATCATGTATTTGCCTATTGAAACAACATATGGAATACATGTATCGATCGGAAATCCAAAAACGCACAAGCCCTAATTTAAAATCTAATTTCCGATTAATAGTTACCAACTAAAATCAATTTCCAATTACAGGTTAATTTTGCAACCAAAGAATATAATGCAACGACAGAACGTATATCACCATAAATTCACATATAATAGATTTCAAATCGGCAAATAAACGATGGAAGATAATAACCCAAAAATTGTGATCTCAATGATTTGACATAACCTGGCTCTGATGCCACTTGTTAGAAACCAAAATATATATTCGATACGAATATAAACCCTAGATCAATATGTATGTCAAATCATTAAGAATAAATACTAGATTTGCGGAAGCGTACCTGAATCCATTGATGGAGATTTTTCAAGAGGGTTTGATCTTCCAAGATGATAGATTACCTCTTAGCACACAACTCTCAGACGGGGAAAAGAGATATGCAAGTTAACCTAGATCTCGGGGACCACTACCCTTTATATAAACTGAATTAAAACAGTTTATTAATATTTACAACTTTGCCCCTCATTGAGTTATAAATCTAACTTATGGTATCTACACTTTTAATTCCATGACAATTCAGTACCTATAACACGTGTAACATAATTGGTCACTTAATTACGTGTTAAACTTTATAATAGCAACGTACATTATACATATGTGCCCACTATTATTGAATTTTAATCCAACAAAGATATCACCCACTTGATCAGCTCGTCTGAATCTGCATCAATCAACTCTCTTCCATTCCAAAACAGCAACCGATCACTGCAACCGCCATTTTCATTCAGAAACCAACTTTCTAATTTCGGAATATGATTTCACTATTTGAAGGCAAAAAAAAAAACTTACAAAGAAAAGAAAACCCATCCTTCCAATGCATAAGGGCGAGGCACTGGCGGATCATTATCACCAATCACAATCTGCACTCAGTAAGTTCAAAAAGGCACTCAGACAGTGTTCGATTCGATACCAAAAAAAAAAGAGAAAACAGAGGCATAAAAAGAATGTAAACAACTTACAAATTTCACTCCAATGTGTTTCCTGCAATCATTGCAAGGGAGATTGTTGATTTGCAAATCATAGATAAACCTATGAATGGCATCATGGGTCCTCACATTGAAACTACGAAGAACAAAGATTAAATTATAATCACTCTTCTTTGTAATGTTGGATTAAAATCCGTAATAGTGGGCACATATGTATAATGTATATTGCTATTTTAAAGTATGACACAAAATTAAGTGACCAATTATGTTAGGCGTGTCATGGGTATTAAAATGTCATGGAAATAAAAGTGTAGATACCATAAGATGTATTTATAATTCGATGAGGGGCAGAGTTATAAATACTTAATAGTTGATTATTAAATCAACTATATAAAGAGGTAGTGGTCCCCAAGAAATAGGTCGACTTATTTTTCTCTCATTCCCCGTCAGAGAGTTTTACGTCAAGAGAAAACCTATATTCTTGGAAGATCAATACCAAAGATTTGGGATTTCAACATCAAGATTCAAGGTTTTCAATATATCGATTGATTCAGGTACGCTTCCGCATTCGGTTTATTTGGTTTATTGTTCTTGATGATTTGACATGATAGATCCTGGGTTTAGATTTTATATTTAGTTATGGTTTAATTCTAACAAGTGGCATCAGAGACTCGTCATGTTGAATCATTAAGAACCAATTGATTTATTTTTTAATTTGATTCGTTTTAAGATTTTATGAATTTAATATTTTTAATTTGGTGTTTGGATTAAAGATCGATGCTAAAAAGTTTAGGTTTAATTTTTGTGGATCTTGTCGTATGGTTTGATGGACAGTTTTGTTTTTGTGTTTTGGACTCTACTTGAAGTTTGGCATCATATATTTTCTCTGGTTATTTCACATTAGATCAAATAGAATACATATAAGGATTTAAATAATATGGGATTGTTTCTGGTTTTGATCTCTATTTATTATTGATTTCATAAATAATAATAAAAGGTGAGGGATTTGTGTGTTCTGTTGATGATTGCACCGCCAATCACTTTTTTATTGAGCTATATTGGCTTCTACTTTAAACTACTGGTTATTTTTTTTTCCAAAACTTATGACATTGATTAATGTACATAGTAAAGTTTATTTAGTAGTTAAAGACAAATTAGGTTAAAACTGCTCCAGATTCAAGTTAAATATTTGGTATTGTCATCTTTATTTGTGCCTTACAAGACTGAACACGCACATATACATATACATATACATATATATATATTTTTGTTTTTTGATCCTGGAAAACATATGGGGTAAAATATTTTGGATCAAGTTTTTCAGTACAATTGATTTATACATGTCTATGATTTTGGCATTTGATATGTATTAAGGATTAAGATTCGAATACACGTGAGTTTGAATTAAATGAAGTTTCATGGTGCTACTAATATTGCAATTTGTTGATCATATTCATGTTTGGATTAATTATGATTTATGCTTGTACATACTCGTACGTATCAAAGACTGCTTTTACAATTACAACAAGTTTATGCGACACATGTTTGATGTCCATAGTTTAATTTAGATCTCAAGTTTATTCGGTTATTGACTCCAAAGTAACATTATTATTGTGAAATATAGATTTAGATTGGATTGATTGTACAAGTTATAACATGTGATTAGTTTCATTTGAGTCCCACCGTGTTTATGTTTGGCATATATATTTGGTTTTTGTTTTGGAAAGCATTCCATTAATCTTATGAAATTCACATCCTATTAAGTCTGATCAGAAATTTTAATTTTGATCATTAGGGTATTATGGATATATTAAAGTTTCATGTGATCATTTTATGAATTGTTCATTTATATGATACTTTTTAATTTAAGTTAAAGATTGGTTGTTTTGAATTCAACTTTTATTTTGGTAAATGCATGTTTAAGAAATTTTTGAGAAACAGTCAAAGATTTCGGTTTTTTGATTTTTGATAGCCCCATTTGGACAACCTTATTCTGGGTTATTTCGGAAACTTAAGTGCTATCAGAAATTTCAGTTTTGACTGTTACATAATTTTAAATTTGGATATCGGTATATTTATATTATATATTTTAATATAAATTAATTGAAGCATTAAGTCACCAAAGTGACCTCTATTGTAGAAATTATTTTATTTTAATATATAGAAGGTTTTGTGCATGTAAGTCGGATTATGTTAGTATTAATCGGCCCAAAGGAAGGTTAATAATTAACATTATTACATGTGCAATTGTGGTAATAAAAATGTGATAATTATTCAGTTTTATATGTGAGCAATAAATCGGCCCAAAGGAAGATTTCTGTTTGACATGTTCTTATTATCAATGTTTGATTACTGTACCAAGATATCACTTACAAGTTAATATTTTGTCCAAAGATGAAATATTAATGGAGTGTCCGGTATCTTGATATGAGGTTTACCTTTATTCAAATTTATTATTATTTTGGTTATCTTTTAATTTGATTGAAAGATAAAATTAAGATAAATATTTTGAAACAATTAAATTCATATTTTGGTTTCGGATGTCTAATATTTTAATGGATTAATTGAAACATAATGTCACCAAAGTGACCGCTTTTGTGTAGGTTAGTTTATTTAAAATATTAAGATAATTATGAGTTTTTGTAATTCATGCGTTTATTAATTGGCCCAAAGGAAAGTTAATATTTGGGAGAATTACAACGACAACTGTGGCGATAAATGTGTGACAATTATAAGGTATTTTATGTAAGCAATACGTTAGTCCAAAGATTAATCTATTGTTTGACATAGTTTATTGATAATGTTTGATTGCTACAACAAGAGTACCGCTTACAGTTAATATTGTTGTCCAAAGACTTGATATTAATGTTGTGCTTGGTATCTTGAGGGGAACTAGCCATTATTTTGATTTTATTTGTTTACTTATGAATATTTATGTGGGCTTGTTTTTATTTTATTTGCTTATTTTGTTCTATATTTAGGTAATTTATCTTTACTGTTACAATATCTGTTAAATACATTCTACACTCATGTTTAGTGAAACTAGTTTCAAGGAATAGAAAAGACACTTACATAAAGTATTTGGTTGTATGAACATAGACCTTGCACTAAGGAAGAACAACTCGCACCTCTCATGGCGGTAAGCACCCATAAAAGGGATTTTGAGAGGTGAGTTCGTTCAAATTGCATGATTTTAATGATCATAAAGTACAACATTCTAGAATTCTTTAGGAGCACAAATCTAAAGATATTACTCATACTAAGGGTTTTCTTGATAAATTTGAGAAACATTTTATTAAAAAATGTTAAGGCTATGACGTCACTTTTAACTTACTTGATGTCTATGAAGTATAAAGATCAAGGAAATGTGAGGGAGTATATTATGAAAATATTTAATATTGCTTCAAAACTTAAGGTACATAAGATCGAACTTTCTAACAATTGTTTGTTCTTATGATTTTGGTATTGCTTCCTATACAGTTTAACCAATTCAAAATTAGTTACAACTGTCAAAAGGAGAAATAGACTATAAATGAGCTTATTTCTCATTGTGTTAAAGAGGAAGAAAAGTTGAAGCGTTATAAGTGTAAAAGTACTCATTCGGTTAGTGCTCATTTAGTTAGTGTCTCTAAGAATAAGGGCAATAAAAAATATATATTAGAATAAAGTTGCTAAAGGTCCTAATCAAAAGAAACAACAATAAGTTACAAAGTATTGATTCTTTTGTATAAGTTAGGACACATGTGAAGAAATTAAACTTCAAAAGTGAGCAACTACTTCGGTTATTTTGAGTGATCCATGGGCTGTAAATTTTATGATCCCACAATAAGGATTATTTTAAGGAGATGTTTAACATTTTTAGGATGTTGAGTTTGGAGGAGAAATAAGGTTAGATACATTGCTATTGAGGGAAGTTGAATTATAATTTAATTCATACTATCACTTTTAATGATGTTTAGGTTTTTACACCTATCATAATCAAGAAGTGAATCAAGTACCTCAGCAAAACAATGTTGAACAACTCCCATTCAAGATAAGGTAATTGTTTCAGAAGAACAAACTCAACAACCTTAAAAAAATAAGTGTCATTAAAGATATCCACGAGAGGAAGGAGAAATACTATTCTAGATTATTACTTTGTATTTATTCAAGAAAATAAGGATAATAATGGAATGATAGAAAATGATTCAATCATTTTTTATCAAATCATAAAAGTTCTGACTCTCAAAAGTGGATTGATGTCATTCAAGAAGAGTATAAATTTATGCAAGACAATAAAGTTTCGGAACTTGTCTCATTATGTGAAGGTGCAAACCAATTGGTTGTAAATGGATATTTAAAACCAAGAGGGATGCAAATGATAATGTGGACAAGTATAAGGCATGTCTTGTATCTAAAGGATATACTCTAAAAAGAATACATTGATTTTGTGGGGACTTTTTCTCAAGTTTCATTGAAAGACTCTTTCAAGATAATCATGACGCTTATTTCTTATTTTAATCTTGAGCTACATAAGATGGATGTTACGCTTGTATTTTTCAATGGTAACATTGAAGAAACAAATTATATGGTACAATCATAGATTTGTGTCTAATGATACAAAATCAATGATATGTAAATTAAAGAAATTCATCTATGAGCTTAAGTTGGACTCTCATTAACGAAATTATAAATTTCATATTGTTTATCTCATTTGGTTTTGAGATAAATTTGGTTCACAATTCTATATACTACAGATTCAAAAAGGAGTAAACCAAGTGATACTCATATTGCTAAAGAAGACAAATTTAGTCTTACTCAATGCCCTAAAAGTAACCTTGAAATTTAAAAAAAATACAAAAGATTCCATGTGCATAATCTATTGAGAATTTAATTTATGTTCAAGTATGTATGCGTTCGGATATTGCGTACATTGTTGGAATGTTAGACAGATATTTAAGCAATTCTAGCTTGAACCATTGGATAGCAGCCAATAGGGTTATGAGATATGTTTAGAGAACAAAAAAAAATTATTACATGCTCACATATCGGAGTTCTGGTAAGTTAGAGATTATCAAGTTTACAGATTTCGATTCTATTAGAATATTGATGCAAAAGAATTTTGTCACATGGGCTGCTAATTATAGATTGAATAGAAAGACCACTTCGGTTATTTTGTGACAATAAATATGCATTCATTTATTCTATAAACAATAGGAACACTTTAAATTTGAAGCACATAAATATTAAGTTCCTAGTTGTTAAAGAAAATTCAGAGTGGTTGTGTGTCTATAGAGCATGCTGGTACAAACTCCATAATTGCGCGCTTATTAAGAAACTGACACCCTAGGTCTTTCATGAGCACAATACTCATGTGGGTGTAATGTTATTTAAGGATATTCAGTTTAGTGGGAGTTTGTAATTTTGAAAAATGTTCATTCGTTTTAGACACAATTTCGGTTACTTCAGTTTAAGGATATTTTAAAATTATTTTCTGCAGAAATAAAGTTCTATTGGTTTATGCACACTCTGAATTCAGTAAAGTTTGATCTCGCTAAGGTTTATGAGGACCGGTTGGAAATAGACATGTTTGGTTCACATTTCATGTAATTTTCCATGCTACGCATCCATGATGATTGATCTATGTCATTTGACTATATTTGTATACGTGACCATTGATGGGTCTTGTCATGATTGATACGACAAAGGCTGCTTTGATCCTATATGGATATAGTTGATGGACGAGATTGTTACAGAATACCTATTATAGCAAATTTTTGAGCTCATAAGGTTATACATTTGTCAGGAAACATATGTTGCCCAAGTGGGAGATTGTTGGATTAAAATCCGTAATAGTGGGCACATATGTATAATGTATATTGCTATTTTAAAGTATGACACAAAATTAAGTGACCAATTATGTTAGGCGTGTCATGGGTATTAAAATGTCATGGAAATAAAAGTGTAGATACCATAAGATGTATTTATAATTCGATGAGGGGCAGAGTTATAAATACTTAATAGTTGATTATTAAATCAACTATATAAAGAGGTAGTGGTCCCCAAGAAATAGGTCAACTTATTTTTCTCTCCTTCCCCGTCAGAGAGTTTTACGTCAAGAGAAAACCTATATTCTTGGAAGATCAATACCAAAGATTTGGGATTTCAACATCAAGATTCAAGGTTTTCAATATATCGATTGATTCAGGTACGCTTCCGCATTCGGTTTATTTGGTTTATTGTTCTTGATGATTTGACATGATAGATCCTGGGTTTAGATTTTATATTTAGTTATGGTTTAATTCTAACATGTAACGCAATGAAATGCAGTTTGGGTGATTGAGTTCTAACGGATTGTCGCCGATAATTCCATCCACATCCCCTTTTATCTGAAAATTCGATTCATTTGCAAAGAAGTTAACTTAAATCCCACGAAGAACACAATCAAGAATCTAAGTTTCAGTAGTGATAGAAGAATATAAAGAGAGAGTGGATACAAGGCCATAAACGTTCTTGGGGTGGAGGACGGGGGTTCTGCAACGACGACATAAAAAGTAACGATTCTGAGCATTCAGATGATATCGACAGGGGTTCGGGTTCGGGTTTGGAGGGAATCCGGCATTGTTTGAAGGACTTGCCATTGGAGGAAATTATCTTCTTTGATTGTTTCAGCTGAGTCCAAGAAACACCCAAAGTTATATTATGAAGATGGGAATTCAGAGGTTTCTTGATTCTGAGTTCTTACCGCTTTGGATTTTCTGAATGGGGTTTAAGCTTCTTTGAAGGACAATGGAAATGGTTTCATGAGGTTTATATAAACAGAATGAAAGCAGATAGGTTCTTTCTCGGTTATAGCTGTCAACAGTGAAAGGGATCTGGCGGGAAAGCACTCCTAAAATTAATCATATTACATATTTAGGCCGGATGGATTCGGACCTAATCTATCATAATCAAGGTTCAATCATTTGTGGAAACAAGCTACGACGCATGACTTGAGAAGATATCTTAAAACTAAAACATGTTTACATGTATCAAACCTTATATATATCTATGTTCCGGTTTGATTTGGAATATGATATGACCGAGTGTTTCATTTTTAAGGTGATTGTATGAATCAATTAGATTAAACCTACGGGAAAACCAAATTCAAGATACACAACAGATATACGGTATATATTTATACAACAAATGGCAATACACGTATTACATCCACATAATGTGAATGTTCAACTCATACTCGATACGTTTATATAAGTAGATAACATAAAAATACTAGTGGGAAATTGCAAGTAGAGCTTGTGATTGCTTCTCATAGCGGAAGCCATTTCTCTTAGAGTCTTCTGCAGACCTAATAAATATACCATGGAGCTTGTTTTGACTCTTCAATCTACTGCAAGCAGTAAAGAAGCCGTTTTCCGGTGTCAAGCCTCCACTCCCATCACTTATAAAGCTGGCTAAAACGTTACCACCGTTATAGTTAGAGCTTTGGGTGTTGAAGTAATTGATAAACTCAGAGACTGTTGTTCCTTGATCATAGGCATAAAACTGGAAATTGACATAGTCTATGAGGTCACCATAGCTTTTCCACAAGGCCTTGTAATGGCTTTGAACATCATCATCATCAAATGGAGCTATGGAAGCAAAAGAGATCACTCCATTCTTCTTGAGGGTTTTGATAAGTTGTCCAATGCACTCAGAGAAAGTTTCAGGGTCGGCATTGAAGTGCTCGTAGCAAATATCAATCCCGTATTGTTGAATGATATCTGTGAGGAAAGAAACTGCATTGGAAACCAACGACTCTATAGAGGAAGGGTTGAAATAAGCAGAACCATCACCCACACTGTCTCCTCCTAAGCTTAAAGCCACTTTAACATTTGAATGGCTACTCTTGATGGAAGAAACCTGGGAAGGACCAAGGTTATCGGAGTCCCAAAATACATTGAACTTTCCATTTGTAGGAGGAGAGCTTGAGGAGTCATAGTCTATGGCAAAGGAGAGAATGAAGTGAAATTCAACATTTGAATTAATTGGAACATCACTGAATTTAACGTTATTGAATTCAGCTCCTATGTATTCTCGTAAGAGGTTCGAGTTTGCAGGAGCCGCTTGGATTGACATGTTGCAAGGGAAGAAACTTGGGAAATGAAAAGGGCAATGAAAAGCTTAGAAAACTCCATTGGTTTAGAACAAGAGTAGAAGACTAATGTTGGTTTAGAACAGAAACATATGGGGAGAATAAAAACCCAAAGAAAAAATGTTTATTTTCTGTTGCCGTGGCCATAATAATGAGTCTGAAATTTTTAATCACAAATATAAGCTACTATTTTGGCCCTTGAGATCTTTCACAAAATAACAGTAAAAGGAACAGAAACAAGTAGTTTCATTTCCATTGAAATAAAATACATTATAATGAGATTTCATCATTTTCAACATTCAACGAAACTTGTTTCCCCTACCCATCAACAATACAAACAAAATCCTACGATACCAACAATCATATAAATCTATAAAAGGCCTAATAACAGCAGTTTCTTAATGAAATTAAGCTTTCTTAGGAGATTTAGTAGCCTTCGATGGAGATTTGGGTTCTTTAGCGGCCTTTTCTGTCTTCTTTGGGAGAAGAACGGGATTGATATTCGGTAAAACACCACCGTGAGCAATTGTAACGCCGGCGAGAAGCTTTCCCAGTTCCTCGTCGTTCCTCACGGCAAGTAGCACGTGCCTTGGAATGATCCTGTTCTTCTTGTTGTCACGTGCTGCGTTTCCAGCCAATTCGAGAACCTGGATTCAGAATTTCAAATCCAAAGCATAAGCTACAAAAGTAGACAACAGTAATTAACTAATTCGATTATTTAATTCAGCTCTCGGTTACCTCAGCGGCTAAGTACTCAAGAACGGCGGCGAGATAAACCGGAGCTCCGGTTCCGACACGCTGTGAGTACCTTCCCTTCTTTAAATAACGGCCAATTCTTCCGACGGGGAATTGGAGTCCAGCTTTGACGGACCTTGAAACTGGCTTCTTCTTTGGACCGCCGCCTTTCCTTCCGCCAGCACCTTTCTTTGCTTTACCTCTGGCATCCATTGCTCGAGACAGAAGTAGGATAATGGCGTCAACGCTTCAAGGAGTTAAGTTTTTCAGCTTTGAGACAAATCGTGGCGTAGAAAGCAAGGAGAGGTTGGCCTGTTATATAGCCGTGGTTTAGGTGGAGTGAAACGAGAGCGGAATGAGAACCGTTAGATTGAGAACTTACCGAATGCTGAAGATCTTTCGAGGATGCGGATCCGTGTGGTTTTGAATGAACCAATGAGGAGCGAGTTTTGGTTTTTAGATAAATTTTCCGCCATTTACAAAATTTTTTAGTTTCCCGCTTCTTTTCAAATATAGGGTTTTGGGGGCAGTGATGTTTTTTACTCGAATATTGGATAAATTATATCACGGGTCATTCCAACAACGTCATTTATGGAACCAACCTATAAAAATTATCCATCTCATGAATTTTTTCATGTCATATTTTTAAAAATTATTTTTAAAATTGATTTATAGTAAATATAAGTAAAAATTTACTTGGTAAAAAAAATATGACATAAAAAATAATAAGATGGGTGATTTTTATTTGTTGGTCCCATAAAAAACGTGGCGGGATTGACCCATGATACAATTTCTCTGAATATTTGGGAAAATCCCATTAATCCTGTCACGGGGAGTTGTGTGAGAACAATACGACTATACTCGAAAAAATTAATAAATTTTTATATTCAATTCGAGTTGACTCAAATCGTAATTTACAACTTTATTTGAAAACTTTTTAAATAAAAATTAAGTTTTAAAATGAGTTTTAAATAACTCGAAATTTTTATTAATTGGTGGATCATTTTTTAAATTCGAGTCGAATTTCTCAAATATGTAATATTGCATATGAAAAAAAATATATATCATATATGGTTATAAAAAATCATTTAAATTGAAACCAATTAGTATCTAAATAGAAACTAGAACAACTCGACTCGAATCATAAAAATTTTAAATAAAATTTGATTTATAAAATATGACTCGTCAACTCGACTGACTCAAAATTTTTTTTGACTCAATTGTACTCGATCGAATGTTCAACCCATCGATTTCTTAATAGAAATGTCGTGAATATTTATTTTTAGAAAATGAATATCGTGATTATCAAGATTGGAGTCAAGATGAAACTTTACCGTACAAAAAAAAGAGCATAGACCAAAGTTTAATTTGCATACTTTCAAAATTAAAGACCTAAAAACAATTGCAACCGAAATTTAGAGGGTAGGATCTAATTTACTTTTCAAAATCAAGAAGAACTAAAACACAATTGAATCCAATAAAATTAAGAGTGCACAGCTAAAATTTGAGGGTCATGTCCTTTGTCACGTTACAGATAGATTTGTCGCTGAATTTTTAAGAAAATTGCTATGTAAAATTATGACATGGAAACATGTCTCGTGATGGTTGAATTCGCGTCTATTAATTCGAGTTTATTTCTACAAAAATATTGTACGTAGAACAAAAAATAATTTGCAACTAGTGTAACAAAATTGTCAACAATGTGTAACATAATATATATATATTATGTTAAAAAAGGCCTAGAGAGGCTAGTTACACAAGTCTATTGTTATGTACTGACCCAAAATTTAAATGGTTATGAAGTTGGATTTTGATGGAATTTCACTAATTAAAGATTATTTGATATTTATTTGATAATTGAGGTTATTTTATAAATATAGGATATGCCTTTAAAATCATGAGATAAAAATATTCTAGAGAGGTGTGCAATAATGTTCGACTAAGTTTTAGATATAAAAATTTGTTTGATATTTTATAAACTAGATAAACTGACTGAACTCGTCTTGAAAAATTTTAAATAAAGATTGAGATATGAAATGAGAATTTGAATAAGTCGACATTTTAATAATTAATAGATTTATTTTTAACTTCGAGTCAATTTTTATAACTTTGTCTGGTATATGTATATTACATATGAAGAAATATATATGTATATCGTATATGATTATATAAAGTTGTTTAAATTAAAACCAATTAGTATCATAATATTATAAATATTTATAATTAAATCAAAATAAAAACTCGATTAATTTCACTCAACTTGAATTTTATAATCTTAACTCAAATTTTTTTAAAATAAAATTTAAATTATAACTCGTAATTTCAACTAACTCAAAAAAAATTAACTCAATTTAACTCGGTAAAACATTCACCGTACTCTCAACAATAAAAACTGATACTAGTAATTATACTAAACCAAATCTAACACCAATCAAATCAGCTAAGCCATTAGGCACAAAAGAAAATTTAATTTTTTCGTTGACTAAGGCCCTGTTTTTTGTTCAGTTTTGATGAAAAAGCTAGTTTGAGAAGTCAGAAGCAATAAAAAACATTCAGTTTTTGAATATCAAAAACCTTGGTATGCCCGAAATCAACAAAAATACAAGCAACTTTTTGAGTTTCAAAACCTTGGTTTGCCCCTTAAACTAGTTTCTCAAATTTAGTTTACCAAAAATTAATTTTTTTAATTTTTACAAAACCTTGATTTGTCCCAAATTTAATATTGCCACCACCAAAAAAAAAAAACAAAGCTTAACTCAATGTCCCAAATGAAGACTAGACTATTTAAGAATGCCGTTCCACAATAGTAAAAAATACAGATCTCGACTCTTATTTGAGGAGATGATTTTAAAAAATACAGACCTCCAATAAAAATCCGCCACATGTCCACCTTTGTTTCCCACGCCAAACGTTTTTTACGCACATTTCCAGGCGGTCTATCCAAATTAAAAATCCAACAGCCACAAATACTCCACGTCAGCAATCCATGTCTCTCTAAATCTTCCAATCAAACACTTCTACTTTCTCCTATATTTCACAGTCTTTCAACCCACAATGAATCTCAACAAAATCTTCAAACTTTCCAAATCTTCCCTATCACTCAAACTTTCGTTGCTTTCCCAAAGCAAAAGCTAAGAGAATTTCCCATGGCGCCCAAAGCTGAGAAGAAGCCAGCGGAGAAGAAGCCAGCCGAGGAGAAAAAGACCACCGTCGCCGAGAAAGCCCCAGCTGAGAGGAAGCCCAAAGCCGGGAAGAAGCTTCCCAAGGAATCCGCCGCCGCCGGAGACAAGAAGAAGAAGAAAGCCAAGAAGAGCGTGGAGACCTACAAGATCTACATCTTTAAGGTCCTTAAGCAAGTCCACCCTGATATCGGGATCTCAAGCAAGGCCATGGGGATTATGAACAGTTTCATCAACGATATCTTCGAGAAGCTCGCTCAAGAAGCTTCTAGACTGGCGAGGTACAACAAGAAGCCAACCATCACTTCCAGGGAAATCCAGACCGCTGTCAGACTGGTACTTCCCGGAGAACTTGCCAAACACGCCGTATCCGAAGGCACCAAGGCAGTAACTAAGTTCACTAGCTCTTAAAAAAGAAGGAGAAATTATGTTTTCTGTATTCTGGCTGAATTTGAGATTTTAGGGCTAGGGTTTTATGAAATCTAAGAGTGTTGTTACCTCTATGTTGCTTAATGTACTTTTGTTGGTGTAAGTATATGTTAATGAGAAATTGGTGCTGTTGTTTCGTAGATGTGTGGATAAATACCTACACCACTCAATTAATCAAATGAATAAATGAATGCTGAAAGATGTGGGTTGCTCCGAGTGGGCTGCTTTGTATCTGCCATTTTCTGGTTATAAACCACAAGTGAAGCCTTTCCTCTGTGTATGAATGATTGTACACCAGACTAAGATAGTGCAGCACTTAGATCGGCAGAGTCAAAGCTCAAAAGGAATCCACTATTACACTTTCTTTATTGCTGTTAATGCTATAAGGGATTGGTAAAGTTGCATTTATATCAACTATAATTAGACTTCTTGAATGTAGTTTTATTATTAGATTCAAATATAAAATGTCTTTATTTTATAAATAAAAGAGGGTAAATTACATTAGAGATATATTTTAGTAGGAAACAGATCTCTTCTTTCTAAAGTAATAATTGAGTTATTTAATTACATATTTAAGAATAAATTAATTAAATTTTTTTTTAAAATAACAATTCAAGTTTCGTTCGGAATTATTGTTGAAAAGTAGGATTGGGAGAAGAAACTAGTTTGGAGAGAAGCTGGTTCTAATTTCTCCAGAAGCAGACTTCTTCAAAAGTTAGGTGAAGTAATGCCAAATAGAGCCTCATCGTTTAATTACAGGTTTAAGAACAAATATGTTATTTAATTAAAATTTTGTAACAAACAAGTCAATTAAAATTTTGTGATGAATAAGTCATTCAATTAAAATTTTATGACAAATAAATCACTCACTTAAAAAATTATGACAAACGAGTAACTCAATTAAATTTTGTGATAAATGAGTCAACTCTCTCATTAAAATTGAAACAATGGCTTGGTATAATAAAATCTTTAGTATTTAAAATTTATGCTTTCAATTAATTTGGTTATAATTCGAAATAATTCAATAAACTTGATCCTTCATATTTGAACTTTTTATTAGTGAAGTGATTGTAGATGATGTTAATGTCGTAATGCGTCTATTCCATTAGTCTGACAACTGTCTAGCAATGAAGTGATTGTGTTTGTCGAGCTATCATATATGTTGATTATCAGACTGATGGGCAATAATAAAGAGTGTGATAAGTGATCAAAGGGACTAAAATTGTTATTATACCATGCCCTTGTTTCAACTTTAATGACAAAGTAACTTGTTTGTTATAAAAAATTTTAATTGAATGGCCCGTTTGTTCCGAAATCTATAATAAATGATTGAATTATTACTTTTAAATAAAGAGTGACTCACTTTTATAAAAAATTGAATGATGACATCAGAGTCTGAAATTTAAATTTCTTTACCTATACAGGATCGTAATCGTATTCAATTTACCAAACAAATGAACCGATGACCATGTGAACGACGTCGTGTCACCTCACATAAGAAGTTCTAATAAACGTGCTCTCAAGTCCCATTCCAAATCATCATCTCATCGGTCACCTCGTTCTCCTTCATCAAATCATACTAAAAAACAGAGAAAAACTGACATATCGTTCCCTTCTCTCAACAGGATACACCGGAAAATCATGTCCCGATGACCTCAGTTACTCCATGCTATAACATGGACGGCTCTGTTGGCGTCAATGGTAAGCATATCATCGTTTTCTTCAGAGATGGCCTTTGTATCGGCGATATCTCCATCATCGTCCTTCTCGAAATCCTGCAACGTCGAAGGGCTTGTAAGGATTCCTTTAGACTTCCCGAGAGAGAAAATTTGCTTGCCAGCTCATATGGTGAAGAGATCAAAGTTGGATTTTTTTGTGCCGGCCGTCTTCGCAGGTCTTGTTGTTGCTGGTTCTGCCTGTGTGGTTCGATCCCTGGCGTTGTGGGACAATGAATGAGTTGGAAATCTTTTAGGAGACTGGTGTTTTCTGATGCTCTTTATAGGATTTTCTTTGTATTCAACAACGCTATAGAAGTTATAACATAAAAATACTTTACAAAGGACTTGTTGATGTAACTGAACTCCAGGATCATATTTATGTTTCATTTGCTGCATTTTCTGTATTTGCTTTTTTTTGTAGGAACAACTTTTGGTTGGTTTGAAATGAATAGTGCCCGTTTCCTGGGATTTGAATCATGGTATAAATAAAGATTATTACTTATTAGTACTAATTTTTGCAATGAATTAGTGGGAAAATTGTTCAATTTTGTGAAAAGCTTATTTCTGAAATTTGGATGAATTAGTTTGGGAAAAAAATGGCCTTCAGCTTTAGAATGCAGAATGACGTGATAAGCACCAGTACACCGCAATGGTAACTATATTCAAAACATGTTTTTTTCTAGTCAGTGAAATTCAACTCAGAAAAGAGTAAGATAAGAGGAGAATAGAATACCAATCAAGTCACAAGTAAGAAGACCAGAACAACCACTCACCCGGTCAACATACAGGAGTATGTGCCTGTCTGTCCAAGGTTTCTAGCCTCAAAAGCAGAATACCACTTGAGGGATTTTTCAGTAAGGTAGCAAAAAAATAGCCTGGTACCTGGCGTCGCCCGGACTCGAACCGGAGACCTTCAGTGTGTTAGACTGACGTGATAACCAACTACACCACGACACCATATTGATGTCAGGTCCACGATTTTCTTTAATAAATATATAAAGTATAAACACGTTAGTAACCGACTTAAGACTCCGCTGCTTTTGTTTAGTACTTTTGGATACAATTCGCTTCTTTCTTCTCTTTGGCCGAACCCTATCTCTACTCCTCCCATCTCTCCGTCTCTCTCTTTCTCTGTACTTCTACTATTTATCTCTCTAAAGTGTTTTTTCCTTTGTTCTAACTAAAAAAGATTAAAAAATGTCAAGTGCTTTAGAGATGTCACTAGATGACCTCATCAAGCGTAACCGTAAGTCCGGATCCGGTAATCCCCGCGGCCGAGGCCGAGGCGGTGGATCTGGAGCTGGACCCGTCCGTCGCTTCCCTAACCGTGGAGCAAGCCGCTCGGCACCGTATGCCACCGCTATGGTACATAGCGAGGGCTTTAGATCTGATTATGCTTCTCTTTTTGTTTTGTTTAATATTTTCGTTTTTATTCAATTTTTTATCAGCTAAGTTCGTTTAATTTTTTTTCAGGCGCCGGATTCGACGTGGCAGCATGACATGTATTCGGATAATGGAGCGGCGTTCCAAGGACAAGCCGGTCGGGCCTCCGCCATAGAAACTGGAACGAAGCTCTACATCTCTAATTTAGATTATGGAGTTTCTAACGACGACATCAAGGTATTTTTTATAATTGTTTTCTGCTATGTTCTAATTTAGTAGTAAATGGAGTAGTTCTCTTGTGTTTCAATTTGTTATTATGTTACCGGTGATATTGATTTGAATTTTATTTCTCTATAAACATATATCGTGATTCTCAAGCTTGGCTTTTTTCGCCAATACTTAAAACAATTTTTAAGTTTACAGTTTTCATATATTTGAATAAAATCTAGCTATGCTTTGCAGTACTTCAAAAAAATCGTTAGGATCAATATTCTGTTGTTGGAGCTTTTTTTCTGCCTTTCTAATGCACGTGTGTTCATCTACAGGAGTTATTTTCTGAGGTTGGAGACCTGAAACGATATGCAATTCATTATGATTGGACTGGCAGATCGAAGGTATCTAAACACATTTGGCATTAACTGGTCCTTCCGATGAAATTCTTTGCATCACAATGTAATTTCGAACAAAAACACCTCTCTCAGGGAACAGCAGAAGTTGTTTTCTCACGGAAAGCTGATGCTATGGCTGCGGTCAAGAGATACAACAATGTTCAGCTCGATGGGAAGCCGATGAAAATTGAGATCCTGGGAACTAACATTGTTACCCCTGCTGCACCTACAGTTGCTAATGTTGCCTTTGGAAATTCAAATGGAGCCCCAAGGGGGTATGATTTTTTACAAGTTACATGACCCTTATTTTATTTAATAGTTTAGATTCTATCAATTCTTAAGCAGCAATTTATTTGAAAATTCTAGTTTTTGATTAACAATAGTGTGATAGCCGGAGAGATTTCATGTTTTCACTTCATGTTTCATACATCAATTCATATTTTGTAAGTGTCCATCCTGTTAGCTTTTACTGTATGACAAATTGATACCAAACCTACATTTATGTTGGGGAATTTGTGCTGGCCATTTGTTTCACTTCATCCTTTTCTGCTGTAAACAGTTTTTGGTTACTCATAGACTCTGGTAACTTATCTAATCCTTATGTGCTTATTTTACAGTGGCCGTGGCAGGGGTGGTGGATTTAATAGGCAACGTGGTGTTGCTGGAGGCCG
Source organism: Hibiscus mutabilis (assembly GCA_019671005.1). Taxonomy (NCBI): domain Eukaryota; kingdom Viridiplantae; phylum Streptophyta; class Magnoliopsida; order Malvales; family Malvaceae; genus Hibiscus; species Hibiscus mutabilis. Next base: position 5,188,372 of record CM033729.1, on the reverse strand, counting down.
TGGTTTTGGAAGAGGCCGTGGACGGGGAAGGGGCCGTGGAGAAAAGGTTTCTGCAGAAGATCTTGATGCTGATCTAGAGAAGTATCATACTGAAGCAATGCAGACAAATTGAAGCAATGATAATGTTAACTTTGGTTGGTTTCAAGTCTTTTCTACTATGGACGTTATGTGCTTGATGCTCAACTATTTTGTGTATCTCTACTAAATCACTCTTTAGAGGAACTAGTCATGGACAGAACTATCAGTGTCTTGAGTTTTATGGAGTTTGGGTTTTACTGTTGATTGTTCCTTTGACTTGGGTATAAAGAATGTGGATTAGCGGAAAGCTATAATTTTGTAATCTGCAATTATGCTTTTGGTTCCATTGAATTTGACTCATCCCACAAGTCAGGAATGAAAGAACTTTGTCTCTCGGTTTTCCATATGCAAAGAAAACTTTGGCTGCATGCTGTGGGAGGAGTAATCTTGCCGTTGCCCAAAGCTTGCATTGCCATTTGATTGCTCCTGCATTTTGGAACTAGGGACACTGCAACCAAGGTAGATTTCTTTTATGTTCTTTTTTTTTATATTATTTTTGCTTAATTTTGTCCTTATTATTTGGATGCAATTGGTTTTCCTATTTAGTCTTCACTTTATTATGTTATTGCCAAGGTATTATTCTTTCCCCCATTATCTATGAAGTCTTCTGATGTGGCTTATTGTAGTCGATCATTATTGAATCCTTCTACTTCCGTTCAACCAGTTGAATTCTTGGTGGAGAAAGGCTGTTGACGGCTTTTGCATATAGGAGCTTGTTCTGGGGCTTGTTTTCAAGTTGAAATGGCTATAGAAATCTGTTGGTACATTAAGATTCTGTAGTTATTCTTTCAGTTTCTATAGAAAGTGAATTTAGTCTCGCTTCCTTGATGTATATGCCTCCATTTTTTTTGAGGTTTGAGGAAGTCGAGTAGTTTGAATGGGTGTTGAAAAAATAAAACCCATTAGCGAGTAGCTACGGCATGAGATATACTTAAAAAAGAGCTGAGATTTAAACGGTGGGAACTTGCACGACTTTTTGTCATTCTGTGAACTGCTATGCTATTGCTCGGAGCAAACAGCTTTAATTCAACACAAAGAGTCGCTACTTCCTCTGATTCAAGTTTAGAGAATCAGAAGTGAACAATGCTTATTTGTTCTCATCGTTGGCATCCTCTCGAGTCATGACTACGGAAGCAAACCCCCTTAAACCTTTGGACCATAAAGTTGGTGAGTACTGGTTTCCTGTTGTACAGGTTTGCTTGGATCAGTTAGTTTTGTCTTGCTCATAATTGATATGGTGTGATGTTTAACCGATTCGTTCTTTATGTTATCTTTTTATATTTGTTTCTCCTGATGCTTCTCTTTTCCCTTTTCAATTTGGCAAAATGTATTTGTTCATTTTTTTGGCAAAATAATATATTTTGTTTAAGGAAAAAAATTTGATACGTGTAAACTAAAGTTTACACGTGCTTTTTTAATTTTAGGGGTTAGAGTTTTAGTTTAGGGTTTAAGGTTTAGGGGTTTAGGCTGCAGGGTTAGTGTTTATAATTTAGGCTGTAGGGTTAGGGTGTGGGGTTTAGTTTTTTAGGGTTAGGATTAAGAATTTAGAATTTGGGTTTTTATAGTGTAAATACACATGCTTGTGTAAAATTAATTTTACACAGCATGTGTATCAAAGTTTTACCATTTGTTTAATATTGTATTAATAGATGGAAGCAATATCATATGGGGCATTGAATCTCAGTGAATGAACACATGATCCGATTGTATTGAATTCAGAGTTTAACGCCGTAACTTGTATTGAACTGAAATTGGTCTAGCCTTTTTGAACGGACATACGCACTGAGCGAAGATATTAGCATAGTGTTGACGTATAAAATCTCGACTAATTGCTAATGGTCAAGAAAAATCAAGCCATAAAATTTATATTCAAGGATACTAGGCAGCTAAGTCTAAGCTCGGTTCGACTTGCTGTCGATACCCTCAAGAGAAAACTAACGATTCTTATGCTTACATTTTGGCCATTAAATTTTAAAACTTGCAGTATTATTATTAAATTTTTAATTCGACCATTGTCGTCCGTTATAGTTGAAGAGGCAATATAATGTCATCTTTTTTCATGCTTTTCAAGGCATGATTTCAAGCATATCGCCTATCATCATATTATCTCTCAATTTAACCCACGGTAAGTTTCACGAGTTCATAAATTCATAATATATCTTATAGAACTGCAAAAGATATATTTTAAGATTTCGCTATCACCTCAAAAATTTCAGCATGATGTTTCATTAAGCGTTACGTATGATATTACCTATCTTCATAATTTTTTATTAAAATTCTTCTTCTAGAAATTTTGAGGGTGCTTGCAATTTTTTTTGGTGTATGCCTGAGAGAAATACGAGATCATGAAAAATGATTCTATGTGTCTTCAGCAGGGAAGGAGTTGAATTGTTTGTGAAGACGGAAAAAGATTAGAGTGCAAACTTTGGTTGTTCTTATAGCTTGCGCTGATTTGGGTTCACTTGAGTTGGGAATAATATAATAGTCCATGAATACTTAGAAAGAAGCGGATTTGGAAGGAATGGTGGAGTTTTCAATAGTGATTGATATGTTGTTCCTTGGAGGAAGCTAGGAGGGTTTTTGATGAGATAGAGAAACGAATGGTCGTGCACAGTCTGCTACGGTATAAAGGCTTGCAATCCATGGATAAGTTTAGGAAGTCCTATCGGTCGTGTCACGTCATGTTTTAAGTTCATGGATAACATAAATTTGAGTCGTTATGCAACACAAGAATCTTAAAACACACACATATATACTCATGGCCGAAAACACTTTTTTTACACGAGGACCAGGACTCTGTCTCCTATCTAAAGGGCAAAGGCAAACGCAAACACTATCCGAAGGGGGGAAAAAAGAAAGGAAAATATAAACATACACTTAAACACAAGTAATCATACAACCTAGAGTTGAAAGCATAACTTATTGCACCAATTTCTGAAATGTTTGGAGAAAGGATGAGGGTGAATTAAGCCGTTTTGGGCGCTCTAAGCTTCCTCCACCTAGAACAGATAAACCCCAACAAGGAATAGAAAGCAGCCTTTATACAAGACACTACAAAGTTCCAACATGAAGACGGCCAATACCAGGGATATAACAGTCTAAAGAACAAACTTATTAGATGTCGAGGGTAACGTCCTACCTGCAAAACAACAATCTTGATATACCCCCAAAAGAAAAGAGTCAAATAAGGGTCTAACCTTTTAAGCATTGCACACATAAATGCCTAACATTTCAAAACAGTCAAATGCAGGCTTAAGGTTTTCAAATCTGCTTAAATGTGGGTATAATCTATCAGTCGAATAAGAGCCTACTATTTTAGAATATGCTCCAATAAGGAACTAATGTTTTTGACAACAATATTTTTCATTTATTTTTTGGCAGATTTGCTCTTATTTGAGCAAATTTGAAAACATTAGACATCATTTTAAAATGTTACACTCTTATTTGAGTAGACTCGAAAATGTTGACGCTCATTTGACCGTTTTATTAGGTTAGTTCCGCATGTGAATGTGAGAACCCTAAAAGGATAGACCCTTATTTGAAGGTTTAACTCCTCAAAAATCAAGGGTGAATGTAGTGCGGTGTGAGTTTTCAAATAAAATTTCCAATTTCAAGTCAAGTCAGTTTATTCTTGTAATAATGTATATATAATATTTCTGGACGGGTCAAGTTGGGAGTTGCTGATTTTTCTTTAGAGGTTGGTTCAAAAGTTGAAATTTTAAATAAAATCGAATTCAAGGTAGGGGGCATAAAAATTGAGTAGGGGTCAACACAACAAAGAAACCACCGCCATTGCTCTTGCCATTCCTAGACTTGCCTAAGTAGGCAGATGACAAACAAAAATTCTAAAGACCATATTCCCAGTAGAAGTATCTTACTTGTTCGTATTCTAAGATTCTACATACATGTAAACGCGAACAGCTTATAAATATGCAATCAGGGCAACTTTGATGCAGGTGATTGGGCACTTATGTGGAAGGATTCTCAACTTGGAAATATTGCTAAGATCATTTATGGGTTAGTCTTTTCCAGTAGCATAATATTAAGGGCTAACTTAGTTAATAACGATTAAATTAATACAGTTAATTCATGTCTCGTGAAGGTCATTCATTCAAGTCCTGGCAAACTCTCTTTCAGAAGACGAAGAGCAATGTTTGGTTTGTTTTCTTTCAGAAAGATTAGTCACTGTAAAGAGCAGTTCAAAAGGGTACTTACAGGAAAAAGGAAATCTAAGGCATCCCAAGCTGCATGACGGACAGCCCTTGTAGGATACATCGGACCACCAGGCGAAGTAAAGCTATACAGACAGGTTTTCAGCCTTGTACTTGTGGCCATTCTCAGTTCCATGCCTGCAGGAATAAAAAATTAAGGTCATATTTGTGTAGTCAAATACCCCATAATATTAGAAATCAATGGTAATAATTAATACCTCGGAGAACCTTAATCTGTGAAAGATAATGCAGTAGGACAGGCTCCACCTTTAATTTTTGAAGCTGGCAAAAGAAAAATTTCCGAAATGTGAATGTTGATCATTGCAACGGTTTTCAATTAAGGAGGTAACATTAAACATATACCATGAAATCATGGAAATATGAAGTTACCTGGTCAGTTAGTTCAATAACTAATATATCTGCTGGTCCACCAACCAGGAAAGAATTTGGAAAAGCAGGGCATTGCTTAAAGAAGCTTTCAATTTTGTCAACTGCATAGAATACCATGTCATAAAAGGAATATCCCTACAAGTAAATTATATTTCAAAATCAAGGTTCCAAAGGGGGGAAAATCCAACCTGAGTTGTAAAATAATATGAACCTTGAAAGTAAAAGGTATAGATCTCGCTGGGCCTGAAAATCACAAATTCTAGAATCAGTTTTAGAAGATAAATGCTGCTAAGGAATCTTGATGAGAAAACAGAAACTATACAAAGATCCAGAACTTGACATTATCTTCTTTCAGATATACCAAAACAAGAAAGCAAAAATATTTGACCTGTACTGGAATTTTATTTAACCGCGTCGACTCCAATGCAACTTCGTCAAGGAGGTACTAAGTCCATAGAAGAAAAGTAGTGTCGATAGATGGATTCTCCAAAAAAAAAAAAGACACATGCACATCAAAGAGATATCTGTTTTTTTTTAGGCTTTACCTGAAAGAGAGATTGAAAATGCCTTGTATGGATTGTATATCCATCCTGCATACAAGCACAAAATCAACTGAAGTTGTGTCCTTACCAGGGTGTGAGTTATGCCACTTTTTCAACAAGCATGACCATCATAAAGGTAACATGGTCATCGAACTTTAAAGGTATTGACATTTGGCAACATAACAAAAATGGCACTCAAGCATTACCAATTTGCATTCATACCAGAAAACATTTGTTGCACCCTGAACAAGTGCATAGGAATAACGTAGTTGTATGTCTGCATTATCCAGTTGAACTTCGAATAACTGCAGAAGAAATATATTGTTCAATGTAAAGAACCTCATCAAAAGATCATTCACTGATTAAAACATTTGCTCGGTCAAGAATGTTAAGATATCTTAATTGAAGAAATAAATGGAAAATATAACAGCAAGTACAAAAATGAGTAATAACCCTCAGTTACTAGTAAAAGCAAAAATTATTACTACCTAGCACTACTAGACATGATATATACAAATATGCCATAACTCGATCTTGTGTGGTAATTTTGCGCCAGAGAACTCTTGATACATAAACTTCCATACTTGGAATACATCAAAATCCCAACTTCAATTAGAGACTGTAAGCAGGAACCATGTATTAGTAGGGAAAAACAGTACTATAATGTAGATTTTTCAGGCAAAAATTCATGTGTTTGGCAACTTGTCACATCTCTATTTGCTTTAATACTTTATCCAGTTAAGGAAAACTCAAAATTATACCTGGCCTAGCCAACCACCAACCGTCCACAAAGTTGATAGCACCAAAAATAAGCAGCAGCAACAGCTAAAAAACTTATATTCCCATTAAACTACCATTATACAAGCAGAATAGTCTCCAATAAAGCAAGAAATTTGAGTTCCATTGACCGAGCAATCACATTGTAATTCCTGAAAGCTAAGCTGAATCCAATATGCATTTTACCATTACAAATTTGGGGGAAGGGAGTAGGTGACACAAGACTCGAATCCCAGTCTGTGATGCCAGATAACAGCTTTTATCCAGAGAAAAACTCATAAAAAATGAATTACTACTGCAGCAAGCAAAGAAGTTCAAAAAGAGAATTCCAAAATGGAACTCAAAAAAAGAACTATGAAGTAAGAACTAATCACGAGCTTGCTTACCCATTTATGGAATAAAAGGGAGAAAATGGGAGATGAAAATGACTGGCTCCATAGTTGCACAATCAAATCAAGGGTCGGCTTTCCATTCTCAGGCACTCGATTATAATAATCCGCAAGGACATCATAAAAGCATAATCTACCATTAACACCGCACTCTGCAGGAGATATTGCATCTTCTTCTCTACTTAGAATTATATCTGTTTTAAATACCCACACAAAACAAACATTATGAGGTATCCTCAAATCACTTAAAAAGGCACCTGAACTTGAAAATTAACTATTTGGAGGAGGTAATTCTCAATATGGAAAGACCAAAAACAATTAAACGAGTTAATGAATCTTAGTTAACCTTTGGCTCGATCATCGACTTCCAACGCTATACCGGCGAATAATTCTTGTAATAAATTGCGTCTCTGAGATGGAGACGCTAATGCCTGCAATAAATTTGAATAATACATAGATCAAGAAACTCTTAAACGCAGTAAATACTCAATCATTACAAAAATCCGTTAACCTAAGAAAACAAATTAAAAGCTAGATTTGAAAAGGAAAATGAAAAAAAAAATCTAAACTAAATTCCGCTTCACCTTCCATTATACCGAGAAGTAAACCGAGAAATGAAAGAAGGAAGCGAGAAAACAGAAAACGAACCCGTTGAAGCTTTTTCTTGATTTCTAGGGAGAGCGCGTTGAGATAAGCGGAGCTTTGAGGCCTTGAAGAAGCTTCTTGTTGCTGCATTTTTTCTAATGTTAAGATCTCAACGGGGCAAGAAGAAAACTAAAATCTATCATCCGAAAGAGAGGAATTTAGAACCGAATTGGAATTTGATCCGATGCAATGAAGAAACTGGAAAGAGGTTTTTCGTTTCTGGTATTTTCTTCGATAATAAGAAGCAGTAGCCGTTTTGACCTTTTACCGACATTAAGGATAGAATGCAAGACACGTAATTTAATAATAAATAAAGTCACTCAGGATTTGATAATAAATATGTTGTTTTCTTAAACTATAAATATAATACTATTTTTTAAAAAAACAATTGAAGGGGAGAAGGGAAAATTTTATTCTTAATAAATATTAAATCACACCTTTGAGAGAAAGATGTTAATGAAAACTTTTAACTATATATTTTAAAAGTTGTTAATAAATATTAAATTAAAATATTATTGCAAACAGTTTATTTCATTGTTAAAATTAAATTAACCGTCTAATGTGATATAGTATAATGTTATTTTAGTCACAAAATTTATATATTTTATTATTTTGTTAATTTGAAATAAATTAATAAATTTAATTCTTTATATTTAAATTTTTTAATTTACTTTTTGTAATATTTTCAAAGTAAGTGAATTTATTTGAAAACTAATTAAATAGTTGCATTATACCATAAAACATCAATAATTATTGTTAAACTGTTATTATATCAAGAAAATAACATATAATATTAGAAAGAAGAACAAACTATTTAAGAAAAAATATTAATATAACAAAAAAATTAAATATGAAAGGTTATTGTATTTAATTGTTTCAAATAATGATTAGATCGACATATTATAATTTTTGAGAATTGAAATTGTTATTATATTAATATTACTTCTATTTAATATTTAATAATTAATATTTATTCGTAATACTATTTTAATTATTAATTTGTTTTTAAGTAGTTAAATTTATAATTAAATGTAGTGTAGCTTAGTCCTAAATAAGGAGTATAAACTATAATTAAATTAACTTTTTAATAATGGCGGAACGTGGAAGCCAAAGTACGACCTCTGTTAAGAGGAAAGTGCAAAGGGACGGTGGGGACTGACGACGCAGTTTGATGTCGTGTTGCTGGCGGCGCGGTAGCGTTTTAAGGCTATCCACCTGTGTATGTGGTGTTGTGACACGTTTTCGTCTCTCTGTTTTCATGGATATTGGAATTAGAACGTATAAATTATATGGTCACCCGGCAATGGAATTCGATTATTGACACAACGGGCCACGTGTAATTAAACTAAGCCTTGGGCCCTTGGCATTTTTGATACGTGCAAACTGAATGTTTATTGCGTTTTTAGTGAGGTGACGCAATCGATTCGTAACACAATGGGCCACGTGTACTTCGAATTTTTATACGCTAAAAGGGGAGAATTTACCTCAATATTGTCCAATTTTTTCTAACAATATGGTCCTCCCAAGTTTATTTTTAAAAATATGGTTAATTATTGTAGCAGCCATAAGTTGGACTGCTTTCACCCTGTTTTTGAACAGTATTTTACCAAAAAATATTTAAAAAAATGAGGTTGCAGTCGTCCTCCATTGATCCATGCACGTCATATGTAAAAAATACTATTTGAAGTCAGACTGCAATCTATTCGAATTTATTATTTTAATATTAAAATAGAAGTCACTGTTTGAAGTCAGACTACAATCTATCCAATTTCTGACTTGCTACAGTAATCAACCATATTTCTGAAAACAAACTTAGGAGGACCACATTATTTGGAAAAAATTAGACAACAATAATTGAATAATTCATCCCACTAAAAAGAGTCTCATAATAGAAGAAAGAGCGAGTAATTTTATAATATAAACAGATGAAATAATTATTCACCTAATTTATTATTGTAATTTAAATAATCTCTTTCCCTAAAAAAAATTAACAGATTTGGTTTCAATAATTACAACAGTCATCATTTTACTAGTTTAACAGATATGTTTTCAACTTTTACAAAGAAAAAACAATTATTTTACATTTTTTCTAACATTTTTCTCAGTTTAGAAGTACTTAAACCAAAATACAATTCACACTTAATACAATTACTTGGGATACAAAACTCCAATGTTCATGTTCAATATTACAAAGTTTCATAGGCTTAACTCATAAAGTTATTACTAAATGAAGGTTCGTTTCAGAATACAAGTCAACTTGGAGGCCGGGCGAGTCAGGACTCAGCCAGATCAATAAGTTTTTGCTTGGTTGAGTGAAAAAGTGAAACGAAGGTAGGAGTGAAAAATTAGAAGAAAGAAAATAAAGAGGAAGTAATTTTTCTTGCTCCTATATAAATAACTTTTTCTCTAAAATTAGGTGAAAAAAAGGAAAGAAAAGTGAAAACTATCATATCTTAGTAATAAAATTATCAAATTATATTTAAAAAATTCTAATTTTCCACCATATTTATAATTTCATCCGATATTTTCATTATAATTTTATTTTTGTTCAATTTAGTCCCTAAAATTTTACTGAATTTAAAATTTAGCCTCATTTGTTTCTAATTTTATCATTATATTAAATATTTTTAGTATAATAATATTTTATTCACTTTAATCCCTAAAACATTTATTTAATCCAAAATTGACCTCTATTTTTTCTAGTTTTATCTAATATTTTTACTATCGTTTTATTTTTGCGCAATTTTGTTAGGATTTATATTTTGATATAATAATTAAAAAATAGTTTTGGACTAAATTGAAAAGATTTCAAAAATAGTTTTAAGTCCAAACAACTTGAAAATAAGTTTGAGAAGTTTTTGAGAGGTTTTGGAAATGTTTTTAAATGTTTTGAAGTAGCCAAACTAACGTTTTCAACAAAGGCGTACCGATACGGTATACCACGTATCGATACGGTCTAAGGATTTCAGCTACAATATTTTTTCAGTAACCAAAAATCGTACCGATATACCCATACGCGTACCGATACAGAGTGGATCATTTCGATACGCCACATGGCATACCGATCCAGTTTTTATCTACCCCAACGGCTATTTAAATTGCAAGGCGTACCAAAATAGACTAATGCGTACCGATACGGTTTGCCAAACAGACCAAGGCGTTTGACATGGTGTACCAATACGGCCCAAGGTGTTTCAATACAGTTAGCAAGACTAAGCGTAACAGCTAGTAGCTGTACCGATACGGGTACACGCGTATCGATATAGACAGCACCAGAACTGCATTTATTGCTGGAAATAAAGCCTCAAACGGCTCTAATTCAATCCCAACGGCTAAAAACTCAATTGGGAGTATTTAAAGACCCTTCAAGCTTCAGCAATCCCAACGGTCTCCAACGGCTAGAAACTCAATTGGGAGTATTTAAGGACCCTTCAAGCTTCAACAACAAGTAATGCTTCTATTGTTAACAACATTATGATGCCAAAATTGTCTTAGGGCTTTTAATTCCCATTCTTTGTATAGATAACACTTCTGAGCTCTAATTGTTATATTTGATCAAGTGTTTTAGGATTTGGGTGAGTGCTTAAAGAGTGCAAACATACACCTTGTAGAGAGGATTCTTTGTTTGCTTTATTTCTTTGTTTGAGAGGATTCCCAAAGCTTGGGTTGTAAGCTTTGGAGGCTAGACTTGGTAATTGAGTCTAGGTTGTAAAGGTTGCCTCCTAAGCCTTGTTAAAAGAGGAAAAAATCTTAGTGGATTTGGGAAATCCTTAGTGGGAGCTAAGGTAGTGGATGTAGAGCTTGTTAGAAGCTTGAACCACTATAAATCATTATGTTCATTGTCCATATTTTTGCTTCCACCACATACACCCAAAAATCGATCTCTCGGCCACTTGGCAAGCAATTCAGTTAAAGGAATTCAAGCTTAATCTATCCCAACAATTGGCATCAGAGCGAGGCTCAATCGAGAAGGTTTAACCACCTATTGAGACGATCCGACAAGCTCGACCAACAAACAAGTCAACCAGCTTCCATGGTGTTATCCATAGACAAACCGCCCTTCTTCAACGGTGACAACTATGCTTCTTGGAAGCATATAATGATGTTCTTCATGAAGAGCAAAGACTACCATCTTTGGGATATAGTTAAAGATGGATCGTTCGTGCCAAATCGGAGCAAGGTGGAGTGGAACGCGAAAGATCGCAACAAGATAGAGATCAATTGCAAGGCTTTGCACATTCTATTTTGTGCATTAGGCCCAGACGAGTATGCCAAAGTGCCTTCTTGTGAGAGTGCCAATGAGTTATGGGACAAACTTGAAGCAATCCATGAAGGGACAAATGAGGTGAATGAGACAAAGATTGGTCTATTCAAACTCGAATACGAAAACTTTAAGATGGACCCATATGAAGACATCAAGAGCATGTTCAACCGATTCTCTACAATCGTCAATCAACTCAAAAGTCTTGGAGAGGAGATTCCGGAAGAAAAGCTCATTCGAAAGTTAATTTACTCACTTCCTGAATCATTAGAGAGCAAGAAGACAACTATCATTGAAACCAAAGACTTAAAGAAGCTCAAGCTTGACGAGCTCGTAGGGTATCTTCTTACCCATGAGATGATGTCCAAACCGTTGAGAGATGAGAGAGAGAAGAAAATCAAAGAGCTTGGAATCGAAGATCTCAACATTGTAGCTCTTAAATCCTTCACAAACCACCAAGAAGAATCAAATGATGAGGAAAGTGAAGATGAAGAGATGGCCTATATCTTCAAGGAATTTACTCGGTTCATGAAGAGAAACAAAGAAGAATCCAAGCATGAATCGAAGAAGAAGATGGTGGATCCCTCCAAGTGCTCAAAATGCAAGGAGACGAGGCACAACAAGTACGATTGATCTCGCTTCGACAAAAAATGATCATCATCAAAGAAAGCATATGTGGCTATATAGAGTGATGAAGACTCCGCCGATGAAGATGAGATGGCCCACCTATGCTTTATGGCCCTCATGAGGGGGAGGTAACTTCTAACTCATCTTTTTCAAATTTTAATTCTAATACATTTGATGAGTTACAAGAAGCCTATGATAAATTAGTTTTTGAGTTCAATACTTCATTTTTGAAAAATAAAAAGACGATTTCAAAATTGAAAATAAAAAATGATTTGCTTTTAAAAACCAATTTGGAATTTGAAGAAAAATTGAAAGATTTTGAACTTAAAGTTTTAAATTTACAAAATTTGCTTCAAAGTTTAGAAAAATATCATCAAAAGGAAGTTGATGATCTTAAGAAAGAAAAAGATTTGATTTCCAAAGAGCTTGAAAAGAAAAACAATTTAGGAAAATCAATTTTTTATCAAAGACAATCCAGTGCCCCTAGATTTTTGAATGGAAAAGTTTTTAGAAATATTTGGGGTCCCAAAAGGACTAATTACTTTAACTAAAAATGATGAAATTGAAAAATGGATTCCTAAGGGGACTAAAGTATGTGCTACTAATGCCTATGGATCCAAAGCAATTTGGATACCAAAAATCAAATGATTGTCTTTTGTAGGTGTGATGGAGCTTTGATCAACAAGTGATAAGATTGAGGGGGAGCTCTATACACACAAAGGAAGAACACTTGAAGAATGAAGGCTTCACATCCTCCCTTTGATTCAAGTGTGTAAAATTAGTTAAATTTAGTTTATTTTAATTTGATTTATTTATTTTAATTCAACTAGTTAATCATACATGTTGGACTAACATTTGAATTATGCTTGAGTAAGGGGGAGCCAATTTTTGAACAAAACTTATTTTTGTCAATTTTTTTGTAAAACTCTCCATTGTTATTGGTCTTTAATGTTTAAACCATTTTTGATATTACAAAAAGGGGGAGAGATAGCTTTGAAAAATTAACTTTTCAAATGAATAAGTGGAAGCTTATAAGATTTTTAAAAATCAATATCTTATTCAAGTTTTATTTTTACTAAGGGGGAGAATCTCAAAAATAATTTTTCAAGTTGGTTTTATTATGTCAAAAAGGGGGAGATTGTTAGGATTTATGTTTTGATATAATAATTGAAAAATAGTTTTGGACTAAATTGAAAAGATTTTAAAAATGGTTTTAAGTCCAAACAACTTGAAAATAAGTTTGAGAAGTTTTTGAGAGGTTTTGGAATTGTTTTAAATGTTTTAAAGTAGCCAAACTAACGTTTTCAACACAAGCGTACCGATACGTTATACCATGTATCAATACGGTCTAAGGGTTTTAGCTACAGTATTTTTCCAGTAACCAAAAACCGTACCGATATCCTCCTACGCGTACCGATACAAAGTGGATCATTTGGATACGCCACATGGCATACCGATCCAGTTTTCAACTACCCCAACGGCTATTTAAATTACAGGGCGTACCGATACGGTTTTCAAACAGACCAAGGCATATCGACATGGCGTACAGATACGACCCAAGGTGTTTCGATACGGTTAGCAAGAATGAGCGTAACGGCTAGTAGCTGTACCGATACAAGTATATGCGTCCTAATACGGACAGCACCAGAGCTGCATTTATTGCGGGAAATAAAGCCTCCAACAGCTCTAATTCAATCCCAACGGTCTCTAAGGGCTAGAAACTCAATTGGGAGTATTTAAGGACCCTTCAAGCTTCAACAACAACTAATGTTTCTATTGTCAACAACATTATGATGCCAAAATTGTCTTAGGGCTTTTAATTCTTATTATTTGTATAAACAACACTTGTGAGCTCTAATTGTTATATTTGCACAAGTGTTTTAGGATTTGGGTGAGTGCTTAAAGAGTGCAAACATACACCTTGTAGAGAGGATTCTTTGTTTGCTTTATTTCTTTGTTTGAGAGGATTCCCAAAGCTTGGGTTGTAAGCTTTGGACGCTAGACTTGGTAATTGAGTCTAGGTTGTAAAGGTTGCCTCCTAAGCCTTGTTAAAAGGGGAAGAAATCTTAGTGGATTTGGGAATTCCTTAGTGGGAGCTAAGGTAGTGGATGTAGAGTTTGTTAGAAGCTTGAACCACTATAAATCTTTGTGTCTATTGTCCATATTTTTGCTTTCACCACATACACCCAAAAATCAATCGCTCAACCACTTGGCAAGCAATTTGGTTGAAAGAATTCGAGCTTAATCCATCCCAATAATTGGTATTAGAGCAAGGCTCAATCCATAAGGTTTACCCACCTATTGAGACGATCTGGCAAGCTCGACCAACAAACAAGTCAACCGGCTTCCATGGCATTATCCATCGGCAAACTGCCTTTCTTCAACGGTGATAACTATGCTTCTTGGAAGCATAGAATAATGTTCTTCATGAAAAGCAAAGACTACCGTCTTTGGGACATAGTTGGAGATGGATCGTTCATGCTAAATCGGAGCAAGGCGGAGGGGAACGCGGAAGATTGTAAAAAGATGGAGCTCAATTGCAAGGCTTTGCACATTCTATTTTGTGCATTAGGCCCGAATGAGTATGCCAAAGTATCTTCTTGTGAGAGTGCCAAGGAGTTATGTGACAATCTTGAAGCAATCCATAAAATGAAAAATATGGTGAAGAAGACAATGATTGGTCTACTCAACCTCGAATATAAAAACTTCAAGATGAACCTATATAAAGACATCAAGAGCATGTTCAACTGGTTCTCTACAATCGTCAATCAACTCAAAAGTCTTGGAAAGGAGATTCTGGAAGAAAAGCTCATTTGGAAGTTGATTTACTCATTTCTCGAATCATTGGAGAGCAAGAAGACGACCATCATTGAAACCAAAGACTTAAAGAACCTCAAGCTTGACGAGCTCATAGGGTCTCTTCTTGCCCATGAGATGATATCCAAACCGTTGAGAGGGGAGAGGGAGAAGAAAATCAAAGAGCTTAGAATTGAAGATCTCAACATTGTAGCTCTTAAATCCTCCACAAGCCACTAAGCAGAATCAAGTGAGGAGGAAAGTGAAGATGAAGAGATAGCCTATCTCTTCAAGAAATTTACCCGGTTCATGAAGAGCAACAAACAATAATCCAAGCATGAATCAAAGAACAAGATGGTGAATCCCCCCAAGTGCTCAAAATGCAAGTAGACGAGGCACATCAAGTACGATTGCCCTTGCTTCAACAAAAAGAGATCATCATCAAAGAAATATATGTGTCTACATAGAGTGATGAAGACTCCACCAATGAAGATGAGATAGCCCACCTATGCTTTATGGCACTCAATGAGGGGGAGGTAACTTCTAACTCATCTTGTTCAAATTCTATTTCTTATACATTTGATGAGTTATAAGAAGCCTATGATAAATTGGTTTTTGAGTTCAAGGCATCATTTTCGAAAAATAAAAAGATGATTTCAAAATTGAAAATAAAAAATAATTTGCTTTTAAAAACCAATTTGGAATTTGAAGCAAAATTAAAATATTTTGAACTTAAAGTTTTAAATTTACAAAATTTGCTTCAAAGTTTAGAAAAAGATCATCAAATGGAAGTTGATGATCTTAAGAAAGAAAAAAATGTTTGATTTCCAAAGAGCTTGAAAAGAAAAACAATTTAGGAAAATTAAATTTTTATCAAAAACAATCTGGTGCCCTAGATTTTTGAATGGAAAAGTTTTTAGAAGTATTTGGGTCCCAAAAGGGCTAATTATTTCAACTAAAATGATGAAATTGAAAAATAGATTCCTAAGGGGACTAAATTATGTGCTATTAATGCCTATGGATCCAAAGCAATTTGGATACCAAAAATCAAATGATTGTCTTCTTTAAGTGTGATGGAGTTTTGATCAACAAGTGATAAGATTTAGAGGGAGCTCTATACACACAAAGGAAGAACACTTGAAGAAGGAAGGATTCACATCCTCCCTTTGATTCAAGTGTGGTAAAATTAATTGAATTTAGTTTATTTTAATTTGATTTATTTATTTTAATTCAACTAGTTAATCATACATGTTGGACTAACATTTGAATGATGCTTGAGTAAGGGGGAGCCAATTTTTGAACAAAACTTATTTTTGTCAATTTTTTTTAAAACTCTCCATTGATATTGGTCTTTAATGTTTAAACCATTTTTGATATAACAAAAAGGGGGAGAGATAGCTTTGAAAAATTGACTTTTCAAATGAATAAGGGGGAGCTTATAAGATTTTTAAAAATCAATCGCTTATTCAAGTTTTATTTTTACTAAGGGGATAATCTCAAAAATAATTTTTCAAGTTGGTTTTATTATATCAAAATGGGGGAGATTGTTAGGATTTATGTTTTGATATAATAATTGAAAAATAGTTTTGGACTAAATTGAAAAGATTTCAAAAATGGTTTTAAGTCCAAACAACTTGAAAATAAGTTTGAGGAGTTTTTGAAAGGTTTTGGAAATGTTTTAAATGTTTTAAAGTAGCCAAACTAACGTTTTCAACATAGGCGTACCGATATGGTATACCACATATCGATATGGTCCAATGGTTTTAGCTACAGTATTTTTCCAGTAACCAAAAACCGTACTGATATGCCCATACGCGTACCGATACGGAGTGGATCACTTCGATACGCCACATGGCGTACCGATCCAGTTTTCATCTACCCTAACGACTATTTAAATTGCATGACGTACCGAAACAGACCAATGCATACCGATACGGTTTGCCAAACAGACCAAGGCATATCGACATGGTGTACCGATACGGCCCAAGGTGTTTCGGTAAGGTTAGCAAGACTGGGCGTAACGGCTAGTAGCTGTACTGATACGTGTACACGTGTACCGATACAAACAACACCAGAACTGTATTTGTTGCTTGAAATAAAGCCTCCAACGGCTCTAATTCAATCCCAACGGTCTCCAACGGCTAGAAACTCAATTATGAGTATTTAAGGCCCTTCAAGCTTCAACAATCCCAACGGTCTCCAACTACTAGAAACTCAATTGGGAGTATTTAAGGACCTTCAAGCTTCAGCAACAACTAATGCTTCTATTGTCAACAACATTATGATGCCAAAATTGTCTTAGGGCTTTTAATTCTCATTCTTTGTATAGACAACACTTGTGAACTCTAACTATTATATTTGCTCAAGTGTTTTAAGATTTGGGTGAGTACTTAAAGAGTGCAAACATACACCTTGTAGAGAGGATTCTTTGTTTGCTTTATTTCTTTGTTTGAAAGGATTCCCAAAGCTTGGGTTGTAAGCTTTGGATGCTAGACTTGGTAATTGAGTCTAGGTTGTAAAGGTTGCCTCCTAAGCCTTGTTAAAAGGGGAAGAAAAATCTTAGTGGATTTGGGAAATCCTTAGTGGGAGCTAAGGTAGTGGGTGTAGAGCTTGTTAGAAGCTTGAACCACTATAAATCCTTGTGTCTGTTGTCCATATTTTTGTTTCCACCACATACACTCAAAAATTGATCTCTCGACCACTTGGCAAGCAATTCGATTGAATGCATTCGAGCTTAATCCATCCCAACAAATTTAATATCTCAATTTTTATTTAATTTGGAATTAACCTCTATTTATTTCTATTTTATAATTTAGTCTAGTATCTTATAATTGTGAACTTTACGTTTTAGTCATTGATTTTATAATTAAGGACTCGTTTTAGCTCGAAGTAACCTAAAACTTGGCAATATGTCAATGATGATATTGAATTCATAAATGAAGGTTTAATTTAACTTTTACAAAAGTGTCCTTGTATTTTATGAATGTTTCCAAAATAACCCAAAAACTGCTTACTTTTGCAATTAAAACTCTATTTCAAATCAAATTTCAGTATGAAATTATCATTAAGTCTAATTAGAATTAATGAGTCTAAAACGGACCTAAAACGGAGTTTTTAACTTAAAATCCAACTTCACTTATATTTTAGTCCCTAAATCTTGATTTAAATTTACTTCGTTTTGAAAAAAAATTAGCAAAAAAGAGATATAAGATATTTTTGCTTATATTTAAATTGTATTTAAGTTTTGAATATTTTTTTGGATTTAAATTTTGTAAAATTACTAAAATTTCTTTTGTTAAATCGTTTATTTCTCTAAAGTTTTTAAAGGTTTATTTTCTCGAGTGACTTTAGTTAATTGTTTCCACTTCATTTGTCATGTTACTTGTTTATTTTCATGTAATCGAATATGCTTTTTTTTAAATCTGTTTTAGGTCACAAATGGGCCATTTGTAGCATTCGATTTTTAAACTGGATTTGTTTGAACCAGGTATTAGGTGTTACATTGATAGTCAAATTCTCGGGATTAAATTATACAAATATTAGAATATATTGTAAAAATAAAAATAAATAGAGGCCAATTTTAGATTAAATAAAACTTTTATGGACTAAATTGGACAAAAATAATACCATATTAAAAATATTGGACTTAATTATAAAAAATTAGAAATACATATGGGTTAGCTTTGAATTAAAGAAAAATTTTAAGGGTTAAATTGAACAAAAACAAAATTATATTGAAATATTACATTAAATTAAGAAAATAGAAACAAATAGAGGTCGATTTCAGATTAAATATAAATGTTAGAGATTAAATTGAATAAAAATAATCATATTAAAAATGTTAGACTATATTACAAAATATAAAAATAAATTATAGTTTTTAAAGTTTAATTTTTCTTTCCTCTCACTTTTTTATTGTATCAAGAAATAAAAAGAAAAGAAACTTATTTATCTTTTAGTTTTATATCTTCTCAACTAAACACACCAATGAAAAGAAAAATTATATTTTTCATCCTTTCATTTTTTCATAACTTCAAATTTTTATATTTTCAAGTTTCTTTCCTCTTTACTAAACAAAACTTAAAGCTCAAAGGTAGAGGTGGGACTCATAAAGGTACAACGAAGATTAACTGCACTCACCAACCCATCAGCATTTTTATAACTAAATGTGCAATCTGATTTATAGCTGTAGCGACTTTTTAAAATTACTAGGTGTACCCTCGATTTTTATATAAAAATTAAATCTTAGGGGGTTTCTTTTGAAGGTCAGATTTCAAAAAATAAAGACTTAGAGTCGCCATCGGTCACTTGAATAAGGTAGATCAAACACCACAAAATTAGAGATTCGATTAAAAAGTTTGGGAGTTAATTACGTGTGAGGAAGAATTAAACCCCCCCCACAACGCCCGAGATCGATACTAAATTATACGTTGCTTTTTGTTGATGGAAATCGTTGAAATTTAAATTGAATTTAATCAAATGTTCTCAATTGAATATAAACTTTAAATAAGCGAGCTTTAACATTTGATGGATTCGAATTAATTAATTATTTCATTAATAAGGGTGACTATACATTCGGACTATAGATTAAACTGACATCGAATAAGATTGGCTGTCGTGTTAATTTATTGTTCGAATCAAGTACATCACATTTATGCATGATGCACACAGTTAGATATAATGTTATGACTTGTCAAAATTTTATTTCATTTTAAGTTTACCATTAGACAATTATTAAGAAATCACGATAATCAGCAAGGAATTAAACAAACAAGAACATGTGATTTTAACGAGGTTCGACAATATGCATACGTCATCGGGAGCGATAAGCGGTTGTTTTCTTATTATGAGATTGATAAAACAATTAGGTTACAATCTGTCCTTTTTCTAGTATATGAGACATACTTAACAAATCTCCACCTTGGCGAATATCATGCCCCTTAAGAGATTAACCTAGAAATTTCTCACACATCAAAGTGGGTTGGGCTACCATGCTTCTCTAGCAATTGTAAACATTCAACAAGTCCAAGCAATGCATGAACTTGTCAGTGGTAACTGGCTTGGTCAATATATCAGCTGCATTGTCTGTGGTATGCACATTCTGTAACAATATCTCACCAGATGCAATCAACTCTCTAATCCTGTGAAACCTCACATCAATATGCTTAGTTCTAGCATGATACACCCGATTCTTAGCCAAATGAATAGTACTTTGGCTATCACAATACAACTGAACTCCACCTTGCCGAATACTTAATTCCTTCACTAACCCAATAAGCCATAAGGCTTCTTTTACAGCTACTGCCATGTATTTAGCTTCAGTTGTAGATAATGCTGCAATAGACTGAACAGCTGACTTCCAACATATAGACCATATACCAAGAGTAAAAACATACCCAGTTGTAGACCTTCTATCATCCAAATCACCTCCATAGTCTGAATCCACATATCCTACAACCATAAGATCATTTTGCTGACTACCAAAAATAATTCCATGTCCTACAGTACCCTTCAAATACCTGAAAAATCCACTTGACAGCTTCCCAATGTCGTCTACCTGGTTTAGACATGTATTTACAAACTTGACTAACAACATGAGCTAAATCAGGGCGAGTACATACCATCACATACATCATGCAGCCTACAGCACTGGCATATAGAACCATTGCCATCTCTTCAATTTCCTTATCTATCTTCAGGAACTGTTCTAAAGAAAGCTTAAAATGATTTGCCAATGGAGTGCTCAAGGGCTTTGCATTGCTCATCCCAAACCTGTCGAACACTTTCTCAACATAGCTTTACTGAGATAACCACAGTTCCTTGAACCTCTATCTCTATGAATCTCCATTCTAAGAAATTTTTTTGCAGCTCCTAAGTCTTTCATGTTAAATTCCTGGCTCAATAAATCTTTCAAACCAACAACATCATGCATATTCTTCGCAGCAATTAACATATCATCAACATACAGTAGCAGAAAAATAAAAGAACCATCATCAAGGTTTTTAACATAAACACAACAATCATACTCACATGGCTTGTATCCAATCTGAATCATGTAGGAGTCAAATCTTTTGTACCACTATCTTGGAGACTGCTTCAATCCATACAAAGATTTCTTTAACCTACAAACCAGATGCTCATACCCTGATTGAGTGAACCCTTCTGGCTGCTACATATAAATCTGCTCCTCTAGATCACCATGCAAAAAAGCAGTTTTAACATCCATCTGATCTAAATGCAAATCCCAACTAGCTATTAATGCAAGTACTACCCTGATTGAAGTATGCCTAACAATCAGAGAAAAGAATTTATCATAATCAACTATCTTATGCTATGAAAAACCCTTTGCTACCAATCAAGCCTTGAACTTTTCCCCTCTTTTTCTAATACTGTTGGTTTTCTTTTATTCACCCATTTGCAACCAATAGCCTTCTTTTCCTCAGGAAGCCGAACTAGCTCCAATGTATGATTTTTCTACAGAGACTCCATCTCCTCAACCATTGCAGCCATCCATTTCCCTTTCTCCGTACTAGTGATAGCTCCTTGAAAAGTAGTTGAATCATCATTGCTAATGTGAAGTGCAAAAAACACCATATCTTCAAAACCCAATATGTATGGAGTCTTTATATTGATGCGTCTATCTCTATCTCTGCTAGATTATAATCCTGCAAATCAACTGTATTAGAACCACCAGATGTTGAATTAGAACTTTCACCTTTCTCAGCTGCTCCTGGATACTGTTTTAAATCCACTAGCACCTTGTCTTGGTTCTCTTGCAACATGAACTGCTTATCAAAAATTGTATCTCTATTGATCACTATTTTCTTTGCAATCGGATCCCAAAACTTATACCCTTTGACACATTTCTTGTAGCCTAGAAAAATGCATTTCCTCGACTTTGCATCGAGTTTTGATCTTTCATCACCAAGTACATACACATAAGTAGGACAACCAAAAATTCGTAAGCGATCAAAATCAACTACATTACCTGTCCATACCTCTTCTGCAACTTTGCCACCTAAAGATGCCCATGGTGACCTGTTAATAAGGTAGCATGCCATACTCACAGCCTCTGCCCAGAAGCTTTTAAGAAGCACTGCATTCAGTCTCAAACACCGAGCCCTCTCAGTTAATGACTTGTTCATCCTTTCAGCAACACCATTTTGTTGTGGTGTCTTGCGCACTGAAAAATGTCTCTGAATCCTATGCTCCTCACAGAATTTTTGAAACTGTGAATCTGTGTACTCTGTGCCATTATCAGACCTTAAATACTTGATCTTTCTACCAGTTTAGTTCTCTACCTTAGCTTTCCACATCTTGAACTTGGCAAATACTTCAGATTTCTGTTTCAAAAAATACACCCAAACTTTCCTAGAAAATTGTCAATAAAAGTAACATAATACATAGATCCACCCAATAATGATTCCCCGGTAGGTCCTCATACATCAGAATGCACATAATCAAGAATCCCTTCAGTTTTGTGCTTTCCAGTCTTAAACTAACTTTAGTTTGTTTACTAAGAACACAAAACTTACAAAAATCGAGCTTGCAACTTTTAACACCATGCAACAAATTTCTTTTATGTAATTCAACCATTCCACGCTCACTAAGATGACCAAGACGCATGTGCCACAGTTTTATATTATCATCATATAACTCAACAGAATAAGCTCCGCCTACAACTGTACTCCATAACAGTTTATAGATATTCCCTGCAGTTATCTTTCATTTCATCACAATCAATGCACCTTTAACAATTCTAATGGTTTTCCTATCCTCATCTACTTTAGGAAAAAACCATTGTTATGCAAAGTGCCTAAGGAAATTAGATTCTTTTTCAAATCTAGTATATGTCTAACATCACATAATGTTTTAACAGTGCCATCATACATCTTAATTCTGATTTCGCCAATACCAATAATATTGCAACACCTATCATCACCTAAATAGACTGAACCAAAATTAACAAATACATAAGTAGAAAACTACTCCCTATTAGACGTTATATAATAAGAGCATCCTAAATCAAGAATTCATGCATCTGTAAACTGAGTTGTTAAAGTAGTAAGCATATCACCATCACTGCAATTTGAATTGGCATTCTGCACCACATTCACAATTTTGGATAATACATCATCTGTCTACCTTTTTAACTTTAGACAATCTCACTTCATATTTCCTAGCTCCTTATACTTGTAACAATGAATCATCTTTTTACCTCTAGACTTTGATCTAGAAGTTCATTTTTCACAACCATCCTTATCTAATTTCCTTCCACAATCTTGATTTCCCTTAACACGTAAACTATTCAAAACACCCCAATCTCTTTTGTAAATTTGTAGCACTTTATGCTCCCAGATAATAAATTTGACAAATTATTCAAAGAAAATATTTACCTTCAATAAAAAAATAAAGATCCAAACAATAAAATTTTAATATGTTTTTTTACCAAAATCAAATTTTAGAAAATGTTTTCAAAAAAACTTGACAAACATTAGAAAATGAATTACACAATAACATCCTTACACCCAAAAATATATTATATAATCTGCTTTAAAAAAAATGTAATTAATTTTTTTAGAAATTGTTTTTAGTGAAACAAATTAACCCTAAAAAGCATAATAGTAAACAGCAGAAATAGGATTAACGCAAAGACTTGCTGAACTAAATAAATTGACAATATAGGAAATATCAGATATCACAACATCAGAAACGGAAATGCAAAGATCTATAGCCAAGATCCATGATTACAATCACAAAGTTAATATTCCAAAAGCTAAATCAATTAAGATTTCTAAGCTTAACCTCCAAAACCATAGAGAGTCCTGCCTTGCCTTTTCAAGGCATAAACTACATCCATGGCAGTAACAGTCTTCCTTCTTGCGTGCTCGGTATAGGTCACAGCATCACGAATCACGTTCTCCAAGAAGATCTTCAATACACCTCTGGTTTCTTCATAGATCAAGCCGCTGATTCTCTTGACTCCTCCTCTGCGAGCCAAACGGCGAATAGCAGGCTTAGTAATGCCCTGAATATTATCTCTTAAAACCTTCCTATGCCTCTTAGCTCCACCCTTTCCCAGCCCCTTGCCTCCCTTTCCTCTTCCTGACATAGTGTGTAGGAAGCCTTGGAAATTCTAGTAAAAAAGTTTTAGATTTGGATATGGAACATTAGAATGAGGTGAAAGTGTGCAAAAAATTAGGACTCTGTTGTTATTTATAGAGCGATTGATTGGTGTTTTGGGTTTTGAAAAGTTTGGCGGGGATTAATCTGAGTCGCACGATTAAAATGTTTATGGACGGATAATAGTGTCGATCCGCGTGAAAATAATGAGCAGCATGTGTACCGTTGATTCCTTGTTAATCGACGGTTACCATGAGTACAACGATTTATGCGCGGACTCTCAGAGTTTGGTATGTCGGATCTGATTTTTATTGAGAGTATCTATCCGTGTTATGTTTATTAAATTGTATATAAACCGTTGATAGAATTATCATCGACGGCTAAAACAATTTCGCCCCATGTGACGCGGATTATTCTTCTTGAGTGTGTTACTAATTTTAAATTCGGCGGGTTCGAGCTTTTTTAGAGGTTTGATTAAATTTTGGTGGATTATATGGGTGAACGAGAAGGAAATTAAATTAGAAAAAGCACCGGTTTCTAGCTAAGGATGAAGATCTAGACAAGAAAATAAAGTTGGCACACATATATTGATAATATATTTTTTAAAATAAAATATCAATAATATTTTAATTATAATAAAAAGTCTTAAAAATATATATAATTAAAAATAAATTTTATAATTGTTCCTTTCTATACTTTATTTTTTGATATTGTTGAATAATTTTTTTATTGTTTACATTATCAAACATATCTTTCTTGATAAAAGTAAACAAATAATCATTTAACTATTCATCTGACATACCGTTGTACAATCTATTCTTTATAAAGTGTATTGCTGACAATGTTCTTTAGTTACTTTGTTTTTTTTTATTTTTTCATTCGAAAAACCCCGTCATTACAATGATTTCATGTGTTTAAATACCCAAAAAAGATTACAACTTGTTCTGATATTTTGAGTTTTTACAGATTTGATGCCTCTGTATTTTCTTCTTTGCAGGCCTAAATTTCGACGCAAGTTGGGCGATGGCGGCTGAACAAGTGGCCAGTCATAGCAAGTGGTGACGAACGTGCACGGTCGATAATGGCCGGATCCTGCGATGCACGCGCCGAAGGTGAAAAGACGCAGTGGCAACAGTAGTGGCTGATGGGGATAAGGGTTAGGGTTTTTTAAGTTAATTAGGATTAGGGGTATTTGGTAGTTTAAATTATTTTTAATATCTGGGTTGAGTTTTGTAATAGATGGGTCGGTTGAATTATGGATATGGATATGGGTATTGGGTTTGGGATGATTTGATTTGTATTTGGGTAATGGGCCTGATGGGTTTGTAATGAGTTTAGTTTGATTGGATTTAATAAAATGGGTTGGTTGGGTTCGGGCCGGACCATAATAAGTTACAACAGTATCAAAACGTAAATGCTGGTATCGAAACCTAAAAGCAATATGGAATTTCCATTTTACTTAAAGGTATCGAACCATGCACAAAGTTAGACATAGTAGTCCTTAAATTCACCTCTAATTGCTCTAAGGTTCCGTTTGATAGCCGTAATTTCAACTTCGGAATTCATTTTCCTCATTTTACGGTGTTTGATTAACGTAAAAAAAAATGGTCAATGCAGTTATAATTTCCGGTCAACCATTTTATCTTTGTATTTCCTTGTAGTTTGTATTACCGTGTTTTTTTCCCGTAAAACACTTTACAAAGCGTCTTTGTTCCCTGGTTCTACTTTCGAACTTCAGCGTCTCTTTCTCTTCAGCATCGGCATCTCACAACCGACGGCGACGTAACTCAGGTGAGTATATATTTTCGTCCATCTTCTTTATTTATTCTCTGAAATTTTTTGCCCTAATTTGTTTTTCCTTTCTATCTTCTTTATTTCTCTGAATTTATTTGCCCTAAGTTGTTGTTTGCGATCTTTAGATTTGTTTGTAAATCTTTGATTTCTTTATTCCCTGGACTTGTATATGCTTTTCTCGTTGTGTACTTGTCTCAATTTGTTGAAATCTGGGTGTTTGAAAATTTCATATTACAATATTTTGCACAAATTATAGAACGAAATCAGACTTTGGCAGTAAAAAGAAAAGAGAATGAAGGGTGAACGGTGAAAGGAACTTGAAAATCTTACCAGGTTTTCCACCATTCAAGACTGCACTTTTGATCGGTTCTACACCATATACCTATATATAGACAAAAGAAGAAAAGTTTCTATTAACACATCAACAATAACGTTGGTTCTTTGTCTGAATTTCAGTGTCAAATAGGAACAAACCTTGATCCCTGAGTTTTTCTCTTTGAGGAATCTCACTCCACCTACAAATAAGATGGCATTAATATATGACTTTCTTTCTTTTTAGTAACAGCACCCACACTAATATTAAAATATTTTCATCTTCAAAATAGGAGCTGCAGATAGTCAAGTTCAGCACATATTACATGTTCTCAAAACAGAATAAGAAAGCCTTATAATGTTTCAGTGGTTATTTTAGCTTTTCATCCTATCCTTTCATTTGATTAGTCATTTACATGTTCTCAAAACAGAATAAGAAAGCCTTATATTAATGTCATCTTTGATACAGTTTGTTAGATGTTTCAGTGGTTATTTTAGCTTTTCATCCTATCCTTTCATTTTATTAGTCATTTACATGTTCTCAAAATGTAAATAAGAAAGCCTTATATTAATGCCATCTTTGATATAGTTTTGTTAGATGTTTGATGTTATTCGATACTTTAACAAATCATCATGCATGTAACATTATAAGTTGAGTCACTGCACATTGTGGCTTTTGTTGTACTTGAATTCTTTTGATCTCCTTGTAGCTGATTTTTTGTCTCGTGCTTATAGCATATTACAGACCTTACCATATTTGATCATAGACATATCTTACAAAGTCTTACAAAACAATCTATAATTTAAGTGTTCTTTGATCTATACTTCTTCCTGGTTATGTTATCAAACAATTACTTCATATGCATTAGTCCAAAACCTAAACCATGCAAAGCATCTTCAAATTAGGTATTATGGCTAGCAGAACAACAAAATTGACTTTACCATAGTCTTACAAAATAGTGGATAATTTAAGTGTTCTTGGATCCATATTTCTTCATGGTAAGGTTATAAAACAATCATTTCACATGCATTAGACACGTTTGTATGGAGATATTACCCTTCAAGAATCCTTTATATATATGAAAAATTTAGAGAAGAACTAGCATATTTGTATTAGACATGTACTCTTCAGTTTGTTTGTTTTGATCTCAATTCTGAAAATGTTGTCTGTAAGTGGGTTGTTTGGTTGTTTGGTTCTTGCTTGCTAGTTGGGTTTTGTTTTAACTTTCTTGTATGGTCTTTGAAGCTAGCTTGATCAATCTCATAGACCTTGAATTTTGTTTGATATGTTTTGAAGTCTTTTCTATGATGTTTGATCCTCATAGAAACATGGTTTAATTCTGGTAATAACATTGTTGTTTCGATTGATATTGATGACTTTGAATGTTTTGTTTGGTTTTTTGTAGATAGATCGTAACACAATTCATAATGTAATAGTGGGAGTCGCTTGCTTGAAAGATTAGTGTTAGGGCGTTTTAATTCAAACATTAAAATCTAGAAAGCAAATAACTCGTCAATGTCATATGAATCGAGATTATGAAAGAGAGAATTATATCAATAGTATATTATATAGAGGTGACCAAAATTGCATTAATATAATAAGAATGCGACCAATTGCTTTTTTTAATTTGTGTGACATCCTTACTAGGAACAATTTGTTACACTCGTCTAGATCGGTAAGCGTTAGAGAGCAAGTGGTCATATTCTTACATATAATTGGTCACAATGTAAGGTTTCGAGTGATTGGATCACGATATTATAGATCAACTGAGACAATTCATCGTTACTTTAAGATAGTGTTGAGAGCTATTTTGAAATTATATAAACTACTCATTAGATTACCCGATGAGTCAACACCTCCCGAAATAAGGAACAGTCCAAGGTTTTATCCATATTTTAAAGATTGTGTGGGAGCATTAGATGGAACTCATGTTCGTGCATCTGTTCCACTTACCATTCAAGGAAGATTTCGTAGTCGTAAAGGGGGAACGACACAAAATGTATTGGCTGCGGTTACCTTTGATTTGAAATTTGCTTATGTTCTAGCTGGTTGGGAAGGCAGTGCACATGACTCTCGTATTTTAACAGATGCACTTAGACGTCCAAGAGGATTTATTATTCATGAAGGTAAAAATTATCAATAATAATACAAAAGAGTTCAATTAAAGTCATAATGTGTTAAGTAATAATAACATTATGTATACTTGTAGGTAAATATTATCTTGCTGATGCTGGATATGGCATTAGAAATGGAATTTTTTGTCCATATCGTGGTGTTCGATATCATTTAAAATAATTTACCGATCATCGTCCAAAAAATGCAAATGAACTCTTTAATCTTCGTCATTCATCATTGCGAACCACTGTTGAGCGAGTCTTTGGGATTTTAAAGAAGCGCTTTCGTGTGTTAGACGCTGAACCATTTTGGGATTTTCAAACTCAAGTCGATATAGTGTTAGCTTGTACTATCATTCATAATCATATAATGGGAGTTGATCCTAATGATTCAATTAATGAAGGATTATATGAGGAATCTGAGTCTAATTTGATAATATCAACTCTTACTGCGCGAGAAGAGAGAGAAGAAGCTATAGAATGGACTACTAAGAGAGATGAAATTGCACAAGCTATGTGGAATGATTATATGACTAGAAACATTAATTTTCTTTAGAACTTAGGTTGAGTACTTCTATGTTATGTAAGTTAGACGTTAAAATTGTAATGTTTTAAGTTTGTTGGATTTGAGATTATTGTGTTTTAAGCTTGTTGGATATTGAGATTATTATGTTTTAAGTTTGTTGTATATTGAGATTATTATGTTTTAAGTTTGTTGTATATTGAGATTATTATGTTTTATGCTTATTGGATATTAAAATTATAATGTTTTAAGTTTGTTGGATGGTGAGACTATTATGTTTAAGTTTGTTGACTATTAAAACCGTTATGTTCCAAGTTGGTTGGTTATAGAAATTATTATAGTATTTCAGTTTTTCATTTTTGAATATTACAGTTTGTTATGGAAATTGATTTAAATTACTTATTTAATTTAATTTTTATATGATTATTAATGTAGCGATGAGTAACCTTAAATCAAATAAAGGGAGCTCATCAAAACATTTCAGATGGACAAAACTGATAGAACGTCTTTTCTTCGAAATACTTGTAGAGGAGGCTGAAAAAGGGAATAAGCCATCTAATACTTTTAGATCAATTTCTATAAATCGAGTTGCCACAACTATTTCTGAAAAATTTCAAGTTCTTTGTGATCCTAAACATGTGGAAAATCATTTGAGGACAGTCAAAAATACATGGAAGATTATATGTCAAATTCGAGGATAAAGTGGATTCGAATGGGATGACAACATGAAAATGATAACCTGTGATACGAGGACATACGATGATACTGTGACGGTAATCTTTATATACTTTTCTTTTAACTTTTATTAACATTTTATTTAACTTGTTATTTTAATTTTGTATGATATCTAACAGCACACACCAAGTACTCATCATTTTTTTTGAACAAAAATTTGATAATTATGATGAGATGGCTGTGATTGTCGGTCAAGATATGGCAACAGGGAGTTTTGCCAAAACATTTGTTGATATACAGTTGGATGGTGATAATGATTGTTCAATGCCATTTAATTTTGATACTGAAGATGCCGAGGAGGAAAGAACAAAAGTATCTTCATCTGGCACATCAAAACGTAAAAGAAAAGTTACTCAAGAAAGTGTCGAGGAAGATCGTCTTCAGTTTGTGGGTGAAAAACTTGGTGAGATAGCTGAAGCATTGAAAAAGTTTAATGAGGATAAGACACCACATCTTTATGAACAAGTGATGTTGATGGAGAAAGAGGGATTTGATGAAGAATTTCTTTGCAACGTGTTTGATTTTTTAATGAAAAATGAACTTGAAGCCAAAGCTTCCTTGATTAAAAAAACGAAGCATAGAAAAATTAGGCTTCAAAAGTTTACTCAGGGTTAAGGGTGTGTAGTTTTAATGTAATGTTTAATAATAGTTATGTACTTAGACACTATCGTTGTTTTAATATTTTGTATTACGTACTTCAACAATATCAGTAGTTTAATATGTTGTAGTACTAATTATGTAATTAGACAATATTGTTGTATTATTATGGTGTACTACTAATTATGTACTTGGATGATATTATTTTGTAATGTGGTGTAGTGCTAATTATGTTATTGGATAATATTATTGTTCAAAGTAATATGTTGGTATAAAAGCAACACATACTTTCAATCAATTTTTAAATTTATATCAATTGAACCAACAAATTCTTTGTAATGTACTTTTATAAAAAAATTAAGCATTATAATATTTATTTGTTTCACTGAAAACAGACTTTGTAATGTGTGTTTGTTTCACTAAAAACAAATTCTTAACATTATTTTTTTCAAAAATATTTACCAAACAGCGGAAAATGATTTACACAGCTTCATCCAAACACCTGAAAATGGTTTCTGTAATCAGTTTTCCAGAAATGTAGTTCATTTTCCTGAATTCATTTTTCGGAAACAGTTTTCAGTGAAACAAACGGACCCTAAGATTCACCTACACAATTCATATTGTATGACACTATCTAATTGAAGGATTAGATTTATTAAATTAAATTAAAATCAAGACCAAAATTGATAGAATATGTAAGTAATAGAGATCAAATGTATAATTATATAAATTGTTGTTAAACCGTCCCGTCATCATTTTCATTATGTGTTAACAACATATGACTTAATTGATATCATTTAAATAGTTAAGTGATCTAATTGACAAAAAATAATAGATTTGTGATCAAATTAAAATATTTCCTATAATTAAGTGCTCATTCATGTAGTTGTGGTCATTCATGTAGTTTATCGTATTATTTACTCTTTCCCGTAAATCTATTAACTAGGTCGAGCTGAGCTAAAGGCATCATTTATGACCGCATCAATTAAATATTTGCCTTTGAAGCCATAATTCTCTTGTACTTTTGACATTGTAACGAATTTTTCTTCTTTGTTGTTATTTTTTTTAGATTTTTCACATGTTGACCTTTTTCATATGGGTCAACCATCGCCTTCTTTCCATGCAAGGCCTCATCCTTTGGCTTGTATCAAAAGCTCCAAAACTCGAATCATTAAAATATGCTTTGATTCTTTGGAAACATTTTCACACGTTTGAGTTGAGCTAAATGCTTTGTTAAAGAAAAAAGAGAAATAGCAAATATACTTAAAGGGGACAATGAATAATTAGAAACACTGTTTGAAAGGTAATACATTCACTCAAGTGTAAGAAAATGAAGATAGGCTATATGACCATTAAACTTGATCTTTGAAAAAGCCTATTCTAAACTTGAACATGGCTTTATTAGAATTTTATTCCAATAATTCAAATTCCTGAGGGAGTTGATCAAACTCATTAGGGTTCATCAAGGGCGGATTTAAGTGGAGTTTAGTGGGGGATTGACCCCACTTAGTTCTAGAGAATCCTTGTAAAAATAGAAAAGTTTAAGGGTAGAGTGGAGAATTAAATATATTAACCCCACTTGACCCTACTTAGTTCGTGTTAAGTATGACTCATATACTAGATGAAGGACAGATGCTGGAGCAGAGCGAGAGTGGTAATTGTACCGGGGTTACTCTTATACATTGTATTTGGAACCTAATTGTATTATTAATCTGATAATAAGAAAACAGTTGTTCATCGCTCCCGAGGATGTAAGCACATTGCCGAACCTCTTTAAAATCACGTGTTCTTGTTTGTTTAATTCCTTGTTGATTATCCTGATTTTCAACAGTTTGTTTAACTTTAATTTTCTTGAACACACTTAATACGAAGTCTAGATCCGCCACTGGGGTTCATGTGTCTTCTACTACTGTTTGTTTATCTTTAATGACTTGAAATCGAAGCATGTCAATCCAACCATCTCGTGGTATTAGAAAATGAAATCCTTGCTATCACCATATCTTCATCCTCAGCATGTTAACCACAAAATTGTGGACAATAGATAGAAAGCATTGATAACCCATTAATACAAACATAGGAGACCCAAATGATAACACATGTTATTGGTTGATGATGTGACTCTCTTCGCATGTCATTCTTTCCCATTCAACCTCGTGAGTTCCTCGTCACGAGTCATCCACCCTCATGATGAGCCATTGTCATGGTTGTCCACTTTCAAAATGAGCGTGAAATCGTGTAATCAAAAGGTCGCTCTGACATGTCTGATAGGATGTGCAACGTCACTATATTTATATCCCAAATTTCCCTTTTTTCTTTATGGAGTGAAATTAATGTCCATCGCCTCTTTAGGATGTGACACTTGTCATCAAATAAACTAGTGACTCAGGGTAGGGGAGGATGCATGTAGCTCTTATAGGGAGTAGCTTTATTTCTTATTATTTGAAAAGTAAATTTCGTTTAGTGTTATTTTTTTCTAAAAGAAAAGTTTATTTTAATGTGTAAAGGAAAAAAAATGTATACTCATTTAGAAAAAGAATTATTTTGGACCCTAGACATTATTTTAGATTTCCCATCCTTTCGAAGAGGGTCACTGGTGATGCTATGAATTCGTAATTCACATAGTGTTGCTAAGTTGGCATCAGGGAAAACAAACATACTCTTCCCACTAGGCCATTTTTATCTATTTTAGTCCACAGCTACCACAAATCTTAACTATTATATGCAATGCTAGTTTCTTCCTGCATATACCTGGAAAATTTGGACCAAATTATGATGAATTTTCTATTAGGAGGCTCTGAAGATTAGAGGAAGCTACACATTGTCAATTGGGAAAATGCCACTACTCCAAAATCTGAGGAAACCTGATTCTTGGAAAGGCAAAGCTAAGAAACCAATCACAAATCATGAAACTCAGTTGAGACTTAAACATGAAAGGGAAAAATTAAGGGAAAAGGTACTCTTTTGAAATATGTACCTACAAACATCAGACAACATATTTCAAACTAATGTCTTCGCTACAATGAAACTTGAAAGCTTTATGAAAACTCAATCCCTTCCTTGAAAAGGGTTGAGTTGGGTGGCCAAAACGAGAAAATTAAGTAATTTTTGGTCGGGCAATTTGTCGGACCTCAAGGATCCTTTACTCCTTTGTTACGAGGTCGCTCATGAATTTTTGCTCAGTCCCGATTGGAATTTTTGGTTGGCCAATAATCTTAAATCAAAGGAATGGACTCCCAAGTGGAAACTACCTTGGCCACAAGTATTTCCTGTACATTGTGGGGGATTTGGTTAGCAAAAGACATTATCCCTTGAAACAAAAAAAAAACATCCCCTTTCATGGGCCCAATAACGAGACAGACTTGATCCAGAATGACTAAGCCCGTCAGACTCTGAACCCCAAACCCTATAGGCCCGATCTCAACCGAACCATCCGATAATCCGGCGGCCATGATAAAACCAATATTTAACTTCCTCGGCAAATATCGATCTCTTCTCCTTGAGCCCTTGTTTACAGCTATCAAAGTATACAGCGAGAATCAGAAGAACAAAAGGAAAGGAAGCGGAAGGAAGATGAAGAGGTGGTTCGATCCATGGCCCGTGTTCTTCAAGAGAGAGTTTAACCGCACCTGGCCCTTCCTTGTTGGTTTCGCCGTTACCGGAGCCATCATCACCAAGTTCTCCCTTGGTCTCACCGGTATCTTCTTTTTTACTGTAGAATTGTAACATGTGTATTTTCATACGTCAGTCTATATACACGGATCGCATTTTTACTAATCATTTCCCCCCTTTTTTTTGCAGAGGAAGATGAGAAGAACTCTCCATTTGCTCAGAAGCACAAGAGGTAACGAAACCCTAATTTATGGTTTCAGATTTCTTTTTTTTTGTGAATTGGGTTGAATCAAGGGTTAAAGGCTTGTGTGGCTGCTTTACATAGATTTTAGAGATTTGCAATTTTTTGTTTCAATTGAGGCAGATCTGAGAATCGTGTTTAAACTTTAAGCGATAAGTGTTTCTTTTTTAATTTAAGTCGCAATAATTTCCCTTTCGAGTGTCTTCTCTTTTTAAGTTATGTTTCAAAATTGAAGAAGCATGCGGGTTATGTTAGATTTTGATATATGGAACCTATAAAAATTGGAGTTTTTCATGGTTCGTGGTGCTTTTAGATTGAACATTCTTTAATGTCTATGCATTGGAAGCTATTATTTTCCATTGAAAAAAAGCACTTTAAGGCCTTGCTTGGTAGGAAGGATGGAAAATTAGTTAATCAAAAGGTCAAGATTCATAATCACCTTCTTACTTTGAATCTTAACAATTTGATTAACTAATTTTCCATCCATCATACCAAGCAAAGCCTACGAGTTCACTTGAATTGACTTGTGGGATTTGTGTCTGTCCTGAGTTAGGCATGATATTTTAGTCTGTTTGAATGCTGGTACAAGAAGAGAATCAAAATGATAGGAGAGAAACAAAACAAAGCAAAATGAAGTGAAATTTGATCTGAGTGGACACCGATTATCAGTATTCAGTAGAAATGTACAAGTGTCAGGATGCAATAGTAAGGCAGTCGATTAGTTTTTTTTTTTTTTATCCAGGAACTAAGTGGCATGCTTTGAAAATTAGGAAGTTTTATTAGTTCAATTTGTTATTTCATGGGTTAGATTCTTTGAGGTGTCTTTTCAATATTCTTAATTACTTCTGGCATAGACAGTTTTGAACTTGTAACAATCTTATTAAAGTAAATTACTATGTCACTGCATCCACGGCCATGGAAAAAGGGGCTTTAGGAAATCAGTTTATAATTTGATGCATCTCAAGGATTATAACAGCATTGACACATAGGGTTCAACATTTAAAAATGCTATAATTTGAGTTTTTCGTTAATGTTAGTCGATTACATTTTTATGTTTTATCTCCCCTCTTTGGAAATGACAGATGTTTGGACTTTGAACATTATCTGAAGTTGTGAATGATGTCTTCTTGTTTTCTTTGTTTGTGCAGGTGATCAACTGATTCGAGAAGCCTATATGGTTGCCATCCCTTGTTATGAGAGGCTCGGTTGTTTTCCTTTTATCTTTACCTGATGAACTATAAAAATAACAGAAAACATCTAGTTCTGAGTACACTCTATTTTTGAATTATTTTTTTTTTGTCGTCAATTAATGATTTGGCTTTGAATAAATGTTAAAAAACATCCTTGCAATTATTGTTATGCGTTTGATGCCCTTGATTCTGGTTTTATGATCATGAAAATTGAAACTTGACATTATGTTGTATTGTCTGCCTGTTCTTAGCTTATGAACTTAATGATGGTTGAGTATTACTAGTAGCTTGTACACAACTAGCTGTTAGAAGTGTATACGGTTGTTAAAAAAGTAGACCTTCAGTGAGAGATGGTCCTCCCATAGAATTTTTGTATGACTTGCTCTTGAACTCAATTTTGAATCAAGATTTTTTTTCACAGAATTAATTAAGATTTTTCAATATTAAGGAAAAAAATAACTTGATTAGGTTTGTGAGTTACTCAAATATAGTTAGAATGTTGGAAGTTGTCTCATTTGAATTTGAAGGTTGGAACTTGACACTTCTAAAGTTGAATTTGAGTTCATAGTTTTAATTAAGATATTATAAAATGGGTTTAAATTTGATACACAGGTTGTGTAAAATAAATTTTACACATGTTTGTCTATTTTTACTATAAATTAAAATTAAACCTAAAACTTAAAAAACTAAAGCCTAAATTCTAAATTTTAAACACTAACTTTAAATTCTAAATTTTACAACTTAAACTCTAAACCCTAAATTAAACTTTTAAAATTAAAAGGTCTGTATAAATTAAAGTTTACACAGACTGTATATTTGAAGTTTTTTTCTTAAGTAAATAAAAAACACAACCAAATTCGTGAGCAAGATGGTGGCGGATGTCACGTGGAGTGGTTTGTATCTCGAATATTTGTCAGATATGGTTTGATTTCTAGTCCAGTGCTTAATCGGTCTTTTTATTTGTACTTTTTATGGACTCTTTTCAGTGTCTTAAGATCTTTACAGATCCTATTTCATTTGTATTCAATTTACAAATCCATGAAATATATATTTTTTTTAATAGCCTAACGATGATTATAAAATAGTATTTGTTCGTAAATATTCTTAATTATTTGACAATGTGTTTATATTTTATAAATAAAACGGTTTAAATCTGAGTCTCTTAGAATAAAATATATTTTTTGTTCAAATAAAAATTCGTTTGATATGTAAAATCATTACATCAGAATGAGATATCAAAGAAAATACATTTTATAGAAAGGAAAAATATTTGATGCCAAGCCGATGTATATATTAGTCTACGCAAATAGATTTATTTTAAGAATTAAAAATTTAATTTGAGATTTCAGAGATTTAGGTTTTAGTATTTTGAATTTAAGGTTTAATGTTTAAGATTTAGGGGTTTAGAAAAAAGATTTAAGTTTTAAATTTTAAAGTTTAAATAAACATGTTTGTGAAAAAAAAATTTGTTTGTGCATTAAATATTAACCCTTAAACAAACCACTATGGATGCTTGATCGGTGCAAAGGACACCAAATCTCTATTAAAAATTTGGCTTAAGAGTTAACAAGTCTTTGAACTTTTGAAAAAAATTAATTAAGCATTTAAAC
This sequence comes from Hibiscus mutabilis, assembly GCA_019671005.1. Classification (NCBI taxonomy): domain Eukaryota; kingdom Viridiplantae; phylum Streptophyta; class Magnoliopsida; order Malvales; family Malvaceae; genus Hibiscus; species Hibiscus mutabilis. The sequence goes on along the minus strand of CM033729.1, from coordinate 5,151,807 downwards.
TTTTTTTCACTCAATTAAGCTTTTGAACCAATAAATTGAATCAATTTAAGTCTTTTGACCAATTTTGACCATTAATTCTCGACAATTTTTTAATCTATTGGTGCAGTGTCATGTCGCAATATTTTCACTCTGACATTTTTTATATATATTTGATTTTATGTAAAAAATTCTATAAAAGTTTTAAAAATTCTAAAAAACTTACAATTTTTTTTATAAATGCAACATGATAGAACTGTAATGTATTATATTCCAGTAATATCTAAAGAACTTGTCAAGATTTAATGGTCAAAAAACTTAATTGATTTAATTTCTTGGTCTAAGAGCTTAATTGAGTGTAAAAGAACGTTTAGGAGCTCAATTTTTTTTTCAAAAGTTCAAGGACTTATTATGCCCTTACACCTAAAAACTTTAGAGTCATGAATACAAGTCTCATTATCGGACGAGAACCAGTATAACTGATCATTCATCCGTCATCGACAATATTTTTCTGAGTAAGCTGCGACAATCTTGAGATCATTACAACCATCAAGTAAGATGTTCGCCACATCATCAGACTTGTGAGACCAAAACACAATAGATCCAAAAGAACAAGTCCTCCCTCATGATGTATCGGATAAGAGGTACGAGACGAAACCATTCCTCCTAACATCTTTTCCCACTTGTGAGATCAAACATCTTTTCCCCTTCCAAATCAAGTATAGATGTTTTCCCACTATTGTTGTAAAGAAATTGACTAAACATAGGCATAAGGGTCAAGAAAGTAAAGCACACATAATAATCATCGATTTTTATTAATTGCATGTAACGAACAAAACTCACGGCAACACCACCATCTACAAGCCATACCAAAATCAAAACAAATTCTCACATTCTGTGGGATATATTGGTTTATTTTCTATGAAATCATAAAGAACAAGACACAGCAAAGGGAGAGCATAAACTGAAGATCACAGATAACACAAGCTCCCAGTTTTCCCACCAAAAGCAGTGAAATCGGCCAATCGAAAAAAAATTCACCCCCTGTATAATTCATTCAGTGTTTCTTATTTTAATTTTCAGTTCTCTTTGGACGCTCCAAGCCTCAATCGGAAATCCTCCTCCATTAGAGGAAGACCGTCTCGCAACTTCACTTTCGGCTCCCAACCTAGCAACTCTTTTGCTTTTGTGATGTCGGGTTTTCTTTGTCGTGGATCATCTGGAGTGTTCTCCACCATATTTATCTCCACCTTTGGATTAATAAGCTGCAACAATGCAACATGATACAAAAACTGGATAAGTTTTCAAAAACTTTCGGAACACCAAAAAACCCGAAAAAGGTTGCACTTTGCATCCCCCATTCCTTTAAATCTCCATGTTTTTCACGGTTCAATGTTCAAAACAACATCTGAAATGAAACTCACCTCCTTTACTGTCTCAGCAAGTTCGACCATGGTAAATTCACCTAAGAGAGTACAAAAAACATAGTAAGTGCATGACAATGGCCATTAGCCTGAGAGCTAAAGATAAATACTAGACGAACAATGCCTATAAGATATAAAAAGGTGGGATAACCTGGGTTTCCGATATTGATTGGACCAGTGTTCTCCCCCTCCATGAGGCGAATAAGGCCGTCAACCTAGCCGTTTATGCAAATGTTATACTTTAATTTATTATAATAGAGGGATACTATCACAATTCACAAGGAACTAAAACTAGTAAAAACATTAAAATTCATAATAAATAGCATACCATGTCAGAAACATAACAAAAACTGCGAGTTTGTATCCCGGGTTTTTGAACTGTCAGTGGTTCACCACTACAAAGTGCAAAAGAGAAGTGAAATGAGAGACAAACTAGCTCATGGGAAAATCTAGCAGGAAAATTTTCTAAATGACTAAAAGGTAACAAAAGTTAGGCAACAGATTCTTCTTGTTCTTTGATTAAGTCAGTAAATGATGAGTAAATTGGGGTCTAGTTGACAACAAACTTATTACTTAAGAAACAGAAAGGAGGCAGGTAATATGGTAACCATAATATAGCACATTATAACGCAATATTTACCGAAGTGCTTGAGCAATGAAATTGCTGACAACACGCCCATCATCGATGTTCATGCGTGGCCCATATGTGTTGAAGATTCTAGCAATGCGGATCTCTATGTCAAAGGATACAAGAACTATGTTAAGAATTAATAAAAATAACAGGAGAAAATCATTCAGGCAAACCAAGAAAATTTACCTATCCCATGCTGCCTATGGTAATCAAACATTAGAGTCTCAGCCACACGCTTCCCTTCATCGTAGCAACTCCGGACACCTAAAAAGAAGAAGCATTCAGTGTCAGAATAATGTCGTATAACAGTATGCATTCTGCCAATCTGACTTTGATGTTCATTGCATCTACTAGGTTCAATTCCTTGATAGAATTTTGACAGATTTGAGAAGAGAGAGAATAAATTACAAACAAAAGTTCCATTCGATTCTAACTGTCAAAAAGACCAGCCAATGCATAAATGTTTTCTCAATAGACTTACCAATCGGGTTAACATTGCCCCAATATGTTTCAGGTTGTGGGTGGATAAGAGGATCCCCATACACCTCTGATGTTGATGTGAGCAAGATCCTGTTACGCAAAATACCAATTGAGTAGAGCCAATGAAGAGCGGATCTTAAATAAATTGATAGAGAACTACAATCCCCTACCTTGCTCCCACTCGCTTTGCAAGTCCCAACATGTTTAGTGTACCAATGACATTTGTCTTTATTGTCTATGGGGAAACAGAGTAAAATTAATGAACTGATCAGAAATATTTTACAAAGCAATCAGAAACACCAAATCCCACCTTCACAGGGTTGTATTTGTAGAAAATTGGAGAAGCTGGACATGCAAGGTGGTAAATCTGATCAACCTCAACCAACAATGGCTCGGTAACATCTGCAAAGGAAAGAAGAGATACATATTCAATTACTAGAAAAGAGAAAATATCCATTTTGACCAATGTAGCAAAATGCAGTCCTTTTGTATTTTGACATCAGAATGGTTTTGGAAGAAATACAATCACATATTTTTCATTAAAAACGAAACTTTTGCACTCACTGCCCATTTCCCTCTGAACCATTTTGTTTTGCGATACTTTGCAGTGGAAGCAAAGTGAATGATGATTCAGAATTTATAAATGCCAAATTCTCAAGATTTGTTTCCCTAATATAGTAATATGATCATCTGAACAGTCTTTACTCCCAAATCCATCCATTTCAATTCAGGACGAAGAATTCGGAATACAAGATACAACAACACCACAACAGCCCACATGGTTTCTATGGAGCAGCTACACTAAACTTCACTCATTCTGACCCATTATGATTCACCACAATATTAGACCTTATGGTAGGTAATGAAAAAGAAATGCTTTTTATATCAAGAGACCCTGAAACAATACGAACTTACCGTGACGAATAAGCTCAAATCTAGGATGACCAATCCACTTTCTAAGATTGTCCTTCGATCCAGTGAAGTAGTTATCAACAACAATCACCTGAGTATAAGGTAAATATAAATAATGGTACACAACATAGTAACCCTAGTGCATGGATCCCATGCTAGTATCAATTCTGCTTATCATTTCTAAACAAGGAAACAAAGGTTGGATAAGATAAGAAAATCTACCGACCTCGTTTTTCTCATTCTCCATCAATTTGTCCACCAAGTGAGAACCAATAAAACCAGCCCCTCCAGTAACCAAAATCCTCATGTTGGACTGTAGTAAACAGTAAAAGGATAGTATTAGACATATAAATGAAATGCAGATGAAGAAAAAATGTAATGGAACTGATAAACAAAACTTCATGTAGGACGTGGTTAGATCAAGCACATAAAGATCAAGAAAGTAATTAGATAAACAGGATTTGACTGAATTGCTTTCGAAGAATTTTTTCATTCTTTGAACATTCCAATAATCTCATGGTATTTATTTAGAAAAGACAGAAAAATACACGTCAAGAAACCAAGGGAAAAGTGGTATGTTTTGGAACATGGCCTGCCAGATGTTTCTCTGACAATCTTCTTTGAATGTTAGGAGGATTATCCAACAGTGAACAGATTCATTACAAAATGAGAATTTACAAACAGTTAAACACATTGTATCAAATTGGTATACTCTAGAGTGCAAATCAAGAGAGATCCAAGAAGCTAAGTGTACATTAACCTACTGTTCATATATGGTATATAGTTCATTAGCTGAAGGACTATACTAGCACACATTGTCTGCCCCACTTTTGGTTGCTCACATCAAACCATTTTCTTACGCCATAATCAATGGCTAAACTCAATATAACTTCTCAACATATAATAATTCACACAAGAAAGCAACTACCCAGATGCAGAAAACATCACAATCACTCATTATAAATTAGCACAATGAGAGAGAAAACTACATAACATGTTAAATAAACTTAACCGGCACAGCCATTTTAGTATTAAATAAATAAACAAAGAGGAAAAAACCTGGAAAAACTTAGAAAAGCAATGGAGATGGCAAAGGTGGTGACTTTGAGGGTGACTGATGTTCCCCATACGATGGATTTGCTGCCATTGCTCAGATCTCGCGTTTTGGCTAAAACCCTGCTAGAGAGAAGGCCTAATTGAGATTTTGGAAAATGAATTTGAGGAAAAAAAGATCGATTTTTAGATAAAGAATGAAATAAGAAGACCAGATTCAGAATTTGCTAGATTGATCTCTTACTTGCACAAAAAAACTGGGATCAGATAGCCTTATTTATAGCTTCAAAAATGGTCCTAAAAATCGAAACTTCTTCCCTCGAATCAATTTCTAAGAAAAAGAAAAGAGATGGAAAGCCTTCAAATTTACGAAAAGTGAGAGGTTTCAATGATAGCTCCTTGATAACAAAACGAAAACTACAGATCACACCAAACTGAAGTAAAAAATTGAAAATTTAAAACCTCAAATATATATAATCAAATTGATGTATTATTAAAATTGTCGATCTTAAGTGGGCAAACATACGCGGGTTTTTTAAAGAAAGGGTAGGTTGGGGGATTAAAATGGTTAATAAGTAATCACGGTGTCGGTGGTAGAGAGTGAATTTATACCTGTTTAAGGGCCATGCCTTGCGTTGCGTTGCGTTTGCGTCAGCAGGAGGTGAGTGAAGAAGGAATATTGAATATATACGGAGGCTTTTCTCACGTTGGTTACTTTCGCTGAGTTCGATTTTTAAGAAGACTTTATAAATGTACTTGTGAAGTTTAACATCAGGTGGCTGTAGTTTAGTGGTAAGAATTCCACGTTGTGGCCGTGGAGACCTGGGCTCGAATCCCAGCAGCCACATTTTTTAGGGCTGAATGATTTGTATTTAACAGTTTTTCGGTTTGACTGACATGTCAGTCCACATGGGAAATCAGTCGAACCCATACTTTAATTTGCGATTGATCAGTGTCTAATGTAGGCGTTAAATACAAACAGTATATTTTAGAGTTTATAATTATTTTTTTAAAATTTAGAGTTTAATTTTAAGTATGTAGTGTTTAATACCTCTAAAATAATATATAATACCATTTAAAGTCTATTGTGAAAAATCAAATTTTTTGACTATACGTCAAATATTAATCCTATATTAGGGATTAAAATATTAAATATTTTTCTTATTTTTATATTATTATTGTTGAGAAATTCAATAATTAGATTGTTATGATTAAAAGGATTTATAACACTGTATAAAAATAATTAAGTTTTACATTAAATGCAAGATAACTTTAGAACAATAGGCAGAAACTAGACGTTTAAGTAGAATAAAGAAAGATTCTCTTTGTGTAGTAGTTCAAAAAAAAAAAAATCATGTGTACACTTTATCTGCAACATACCATGGTCTATGCAACATTTTTCATAATACTTGGTTAAAAACACTTGAAAATCACCGTAACTCTTACAAGAATAAACACATCTCTTGCTAAAAGTTGATGGCATTCTGAAAACCAATGCTAATTCCAGGAGATAACGTGGCACGTAGTTAAGAAGAAAAATCCAACAACATTCACTTTTGGTTTGTCTTCATGTGTCGGTGAAGATTTTTTTTATGCATAAAGTCCTTTTTTAGTGACGAAAAATAAAAAAGTCTTTTATATTGTCACCTTTAGTCTTGTTTCTTTTCTTCTTGTATCAGAATGATCCTTTTGCTTCAAAAAAAAAAATCTTTAGCATTTATATTTGTACTCCTTGCTTTTAGCTTGAGCCATGATTTTGTTGATATTTAAGCTTATAATCTTATTAAAGCCTTTAGTCCTTTAGTCTTATTAAAATGTTTTAATAATCTTGACAAAAATAATATTATCATCATCCGTCAAGTCTACTGTTTTGATTGAGAATGTTTACGTTTTTCATCTTCTGATTCGAAGCTCATCGAACATAATATTTTTATCATTTATGTTTGTACTCCTTGCTTTTAGCTTGAGCCAATATTTTGTTGATATTTGATTTTATTTGTAAAAATCTTATTGTATTCTTATCTAGTGTCTTGCAAAAACTTGAATTTTTAACAATTTTCTAAATATTTGAAATTATATTTTTCATCGTTAAATTTGTCCCACCACTTTGTTTAGTTTGGAAGGTCTTGATAAGGAATGAAATTCTCGTGTCTTCATTATTTTCATATGCGTAATCTTAGAAAACAATCCAAGAAATACATTACTTTGAAAAAAATAGATATTTTGATGCATATGTTTTTTTTTTCATCAAGTTCCCATTGATATTTATCAAAGAATTTAGACCAAAGGACTACAATAGAAATTCACTTTTTTCTTGGATTATTCTTTTTCAAATTGTACATTTAATCTTTTTTAAAAATATTATATTTGTTTTTGTTTATAATTAATAAAGTTGTTTATCTGTTTATTATGAATAAGATTTTAGTAAATTAAGATTTCTTCTTTTTGTGTTTTTCAATGAAAGGAAATCCTACTTTAAACCATAGTTACCTGAAACGTAATACGATACGAAATGAGAAACGATAACAAGAACGTAGAACGTTACCTTGTCGAATTCGGTACAACGGAGATGGCCTACATAATAATAATAATAATAATAATAATAATAATAATAATAATAATAATAATAATAATAAGGGTAAACTACCCAAGTGACCACCGAACTATGGGGGCAGACGTATTTTGACCACCCAACTAAGCAACTCGTCAATCAGGCTATCAAACTTTAAAATTGATCCTATTTTGACCACCGCTGTTTAAAAACTAACGGAGGGTGACATGAAAGTTAACGGAAGTTTATAAAATTACACATTTGGTCCATGTTATTTATCTACTATATCAATTTAGTCCTAATTTTAATTTAATTAAATAAAATTAATCAACCAATTAGATGACAACACGTGTCATGACATTTGTCAAATGGTGACACGTGTCATCACTCGATTGGGTGATTTTACTTTAAGTTTTTGTTGGGTTCGATGAATCAACCGAAATATGTTGCCAAGTGGTGGATAAGTGCTTTCTTGGGTGATGGAGGTGGAAGCAAAAGATGAGAAAAAATTACGCAACGATTTAGAGTGGTTCGACTTTCTAACCAAAGCCTACATCCACTACCTTAGCTTTCCACTAAGGATTTCCAAATTCACTATGAATTTTTTCCCATTTTACAAGGCTTAGGAGGAAAACTTTACAATCTAGACTCAATTTTCAAGCTTAGCATCCAAAGCTTGCAACCCAAGCTTTGGGAACCCTCTCTAACAAGAGAAATCAAAGCAAACAGAAAATCCCTCTCTTAGATAGATGTTTGCACTCTTAGCACTCACCCAAATCCTAAAACACTTGAGCATACATTGACAATTTGGCTCACAAGTGTTTGCCTATATAAAGAATGAGAATTAAAGCACAATACACTTTTTCAATCATAATAGATGTTGGCAATACAAGCATTAGTTGTTGCTGGTGCTTCAAGGGTCCTAATATACTCCCAATTTAGTTCATAGCCATTGGAGACCATTGAGATTGGACTGGAGTCATTGGGGACAAGTTCCAAGCTGAATTTCCACTTTTGGTGCTGCTGGTATCGATACGTTGGTTACCCGTATCGTTACGCCTATATTTGGAAATAGCCGTTGAGCGCGGTTCAACATACGAGTATCAATACGCTTGATATGTGTATCAATACACGTTTCTTGGAAACTAGCCGTTGAGCGTGATTCAGCATACACGTATCGATACACTTGATATGCATATCGGTACGCGCTTCTTGAAAACTAGCCATTGGGGGGTTTGAAAAACATAGGGGATCGGTACGCGTATAGGTGTATCGGTACACGTAAGCCTGTACTGGTATGAGTTTTCGGTTCTAGAAAAATAAGGTAGCTGAATCCCTAAAGGATATCGATACGGGGTATAATCGTATCGGTACGGTCATGCTAAAAACTTGAGTTTGGTTACTTTAAAACATTTTAAACCCTTCCAATACCTTTTGAAAATACCTCAAACTTATTTTCAAGTTGTTTGGACTTAAAATCATTTTTGAAATCTTTTCAATTTAGTCCAAAACTATTTTTCAATCATTATATCAAAACAAAAATCCTTACAATCTCCCCCTTTTTTGATATAATAAAACCAACTTGAAAAATTGTGTTTGGCATTCTCCCCCTTAATAAAATAAATTTTGAATAAGAGAATAAAATTCTAAAGTAATTAAAGCTCCCCCTTATTCATTTGAAAATTAATTTTTTCAAAACATTATCCCCTTTTTGTTATATCAAAAATTGTTCAAACCAAAGTTTGAAAACTTTTAAGTCCATAACAATGGGGAGTATTAAAACAAAATTTTGACAAAAAATAAGAATTTTGTTTTAAAATGTCCCCCTTACTCAAGCATCATATGAATGTTAGTTCAACATATATGATTAACTAGTTGAATTAAAAAAATAAATAAATCAAATTAAAACAAAAATTCAAATAATTTTACCACTTGAACCAAAGGTAGGATGTGAAGCCTTCATTCTTCGAATGATCTTCCTTATGTGTGTATAGAGCTCCCCCTTAATTTCATCACTTGTTGATCAATGCTCCGTCACACCTATAAAAAGACAATCACAAATGTTTTGGTATCCAAATTGTTTTGGATCCATAGGCATTAGTAGCACAAACTTTAGTCCTCTTAGGAATCTATTTTTTAATTTCATCATTTTTATTTGAAATAATTAGTACTTTTAGGACCCAAATACTTCTAAAACATTTTCTATTAAAAAATCTAGGGGCACTAGATTGTCTTTGATAAAAAATTGATTTTCCAAAATTGATTTTCTTTTCTAATTCCTTGGAAATCAAATCTTTTTCTTTCTTAAGACCATCCACCTCACTTTGATGGTATTTTTCAATCTTTTGAAGCAAAATTTGCAAATTTAAAACTTTTTGCTCAAAATCTCTGATTTTTGCTTCAAATTCCAAATTCATTTTAGAATGCAAATCGTTTTCGGTTTTCAATTTTTAAATTAACTTTTTATTTTTCAAAAATGAAGCCTTAAATTCAAAAACCAATTTATCGTAGGCTTCTTGTAACTCATCAAAATTATAAGAATTATAATTAGAATTAGATGAGTTAGAAGCTACCTCTTCCTCTTGGAGGGCCATAAAGCATATGTGGGCTACCTCATCTTCATCGGTGGAGTCTTCATCACTCAATATTGCCATATATGTTTTTTTTGAAGATTATCCCTTTTTGTTGAAGCGAGAATAATTGTATTTGGTGTGTCTCGTCTTCTTGCATTTGGAGCACTTGGGGGTCCTTCATCTTCTTCTTCGATTCATGCTTGAATTCTTCTATTTCACTCTTCATGAATCGGGTGAACTTTTTGAAGAGATGGGCATCTCTTTATTCTCAATTTCCTCTTCACTTGAATCCTCTTGATGAATAGTGGATGATTGAAGAGCAATGATGTTTACATCAACCCCTTGCTCTTTGATATTCTTCTCTCTTTTCAAGGGTTGAGACATCAATTCACGGGTAAGAAGAGGCCCAATTGGCTCATCAAGCCTGAGCTCCTTTAAGTTATTGGCTTCAATAATAGCCGTCTTCTTACTCTTCCATGATTCAAAAAGTGATTAAATTAACTTCTGAATGAGTTTTTCATTCGAAATCTCCTCTCTAAATTCTTTTAGCTCGTTGACAATCGTGGATAAACGGTCGAACATAATCTTGATGTCTTCATACAGGCTCATCTTGAAGTTTTCGTAGTTGAGGTTGAGTATACCAATCTTTGTCTCATTCACCTCATTTGTACCTTCATGGATCACTTCAAGCTTATCCCAAACCTCATTGGCACTCTCACAAGAAAAAACCTTTGCATAATCATTCGGACCCAATGCACAAAATAGAATGTGCAAGGCCTTGCAATTAAGCTCCATCTTTTTGCGATCATCTGCACTCTATTCTGCCTTGCTTCATTGTGGCACGAACAATCCATCGAGAATGAATTCCCAAAGACAGTAGTCTTTGGCTCTCATAAAAAACATCATCATATTCTTCTAATAGGCATAATGTTTACCGTTGAATAAGGATAACTTGTCAATGGATTGCGCCATGGAAACCGGTTGATTGAGCTTGCCGAGATTGCCTCAATAGGATGTTAATCCTTCACGATTGAGCCTCGCTCTGATACCAATTGTTGGGCTCGATGAATCAACAGAAATATGTTACCAATTGATGGAGAAGTGATTTCTTGGGTGATGGTGGTGGAAGCAAAAGATAAGAAAAAATTACACAACAATTTAAAGTGGTTCGGCTTTCTAACTAAAGCCTACATCCACTACCTTAGCTTCCCCACTAAGGATTTCCAAATTTACTATGAATTTCCCCCTTTTACAAGGCTTAGGAGGCAACCTTTACAACCTAGACTCAATTTTCAAGCCTATCATCCAAACCTTACAACGTAAGCTTTGGGAACTCTCTCTAACAAGAGAAATCAAATAAAACAGAAAATCCCTCTATTAGGTAGATGTTTGCACTCTTAGCACTCACCCAAATCTTAGAACACTTGAGCATACATTGACAATTTGGCTCACAAGTGTTTTTCTATACAAATAATGAGAATTAAAGCACTAAGACACTTTTTCAATCATAATAGATGTTGGCAATACAAGCATTAGTTATTGCTGGTGCTTCAAGAGTCCTAATATACTCCTAATTTAGTTCATAGCCGTTGGAGACCGTTGAGATTGGATTGGAGTCGTTGGGGACAAGTTCTAAGATGAAATTCTAATTTTGGTGCTACTGGTATCGATACGCGGGTTACCCGTATCGGTACGCCTATATTTAGAAATAGCCATTGAGCGTGGTTCAGCATACGAGAATCGATACGCTTGATATGCGTATCAGTACACGCTTCTTGAAAACTAGCCGTTGAGCGCGATTCAACATACGAGTATTGCTAAGCTTGATATGTGTATTGGTACGCACTTCTTAGAAACTAGCCGTTGGGGGTTTTGAAAAACATAGGGGATTAGTACGCGTATAGGCATATCGATACGATCATATCCGTATCGGTACGCGTAAGCCTGTACCAGAATGAGTTTTCAGTTCTGGAAAAATACTATAGCTAAAACCCGAAAGAGTATCGATACGGGGTGTAACCGTATATGTACAGTCATGCTGGAAATTTGAGTTTGGCTACTTTAAAACATTTTAAACCCTTCAATAACCTTTTGAAAATACCTCAAACTTATTTTCGAGTTGTTTGGTCTTAAAATCATTTTTGAAATCTTTTCAATTTAGTCTAAAACTATTTTTTTCAATTATTATATTAAAACAAAAATCCTAATAGTTTCAATTTATTTTATTTAATTTTTAATTTCCTCTAATCAGGGAGTAACCTTGGCGTGTATTGAACCCAGGGCCTCAAGAAAAAACACCAAAGGTTTAACCACTGCACCAATCTACCTATAGTTAAATGAGTTGCATCATTCTATATATATCTTATAATGCAGTAAATGCTACGGAATAAAAAAGTTAAAATAATTTTGAGGGGACTCAAACCTAAGTCATTTGAGATGTATAAAACCACACAAACCACTTAACCAATACAAATAATTGATTTAAATATGAATATATTTTAAATATATTTAAAGTATAGTTAAAGCCATATTTAAAATAAAAATAAATTTATGATTTTTATATTTTAAATTAAATTAAACATTTTTCATGTTTATTTTAATAATTTCATATATATAATATTGAATCGAGTTCTTTAATTTAATTGATAATTTTATTTTTTATTAAATATTTTAATTCATTTATTGTATATTAAAATATATATTTAATAAAAACCACTTAATCTAATTTTTTATTTTTATTTTAATATAATATATAACAAATATTTTTAATATAATATATAAATGAATTAAGAATGGAGTTTTCTTTTTCTTTTTTCTGGTATGAAGTTTCTTGATGGCACAAGTTAGGCCTAAGTTCGAATTCCATTAATTCCCTCTTATTCTCTTTAATTTTCACCTACAAAATAACCCTTTAATAAAATATGGTATCATCTCATATCATATAAATAGTGTTAACCCAGACCCATGAACTGGATTCTTACAAAGATCTGTAGAAAATATCAAATAGAACTCAATTAAAAAATCTTACCAGAACCCCCACAAAAAGAATTGTAAGAACTCTGCGATCAAAGAAAACAGTATCTTTGAGCTGTTTTTTGAAGGAGGAGGTTGGCTTAAGATGCCATGTAAATATAAAGGATAAGAGAGAGAGGGAGAGAGAGAGAGCTGCGAAACAACTCTGCAATTGCGAGAAGGGAAAAAGAAAGAAAACTAAAAGCAGATACTTCGTTTCACTTTATAGATAAAGAGATTTCGGCAATAGCAAACTAAAATATTGGGCACAGGAGAGCTAGGATTAGGTACGATTCGATTTTTTTTATAGCGAATCAAGTTGCCACGTAAGTGTTCGGTCGAGAGTCCGTATATAACAAGTTTATGATTTGATAAATTAACTGATGAGTCCCTACAGCTAAAATCTAAAATACCTAGTGATTATATTTACTATTACGGCTTGTTTTTTTTGTTGTGTTTGGCTTTTCAAACTAGCATTTTCATTCAAAAAATTTTAAAAGCAACAAAAAACACTCAACTTTTGAGTGTTTAAACCTTGGTTTGCCCTCCAAACTAGTTTCTCATACCTTGGCTTTCCAAAAGCTATTTTTTTCCAGCTTTTGCAAAACCTTAGTTTGGCCTCAAACCTTGGTTTTCCACCACAACCAAAAACAAAATCTTGGAGTGAATAGATAAATTCTTTTTTATGATACTATTTAGTACAAAGTAATAAATTATTAAAAATATTTCCTTACGGGACAAAGTTAGATAAGTGGATTTTTTTGAGATTATAATCATATTTATTTCATATATTTGTATATTCTTAAAATAAAACAATTAAGATGATTACACATATAATTAATAAAATTATTTATAGATTTTTTATCACTTCACATTAAATCATCCGTAGAATTCCCATTTTTAAAACGTAAAATCATTCCTAGAATAACTATTTATAAATGTGTAATTATTTTATACACAAGCGTTCGTGAAATTGTTTTTACACAGTCGTCTTAGTTTTAAGGTTTATATACTCTATTTAGGATTTAAGGTTTAGGAGTTTAAGTGTAGCAATTTTGAATTTAGCGGTTGTTGATAGAATTTCAGGTTCATGGTTAAAATTTAAGGTTTATAGGTTAAAACCTAAATCCCTAACTATATTACCCTAAACCTTAAATCCTAAATCCACACACTACAACCCCTAAACACTAGACCCTAAACTAAGACCCTAAACCCTAAAACTAAGGCACTTGTGGAAATAAAAAAATTTCACCGTATGTATGTAGGATAATAATCCTTTATAAATTAGGTTGGCGGTCAACGTGGAATGAATGGTTATTGTTGACGTTTAGACGGTTCACTCATTTTGATTTAGACATATAGTTGCAGTCAATGGTGATTGTGGTGGCGATGAAGGAGGTGAAGAAGAATGAGATAAATGAGATCTTGATCAACCTTTTATGCGGCATTTTTGTCTGAGGAAAGCTGATAGTCCTCTCGTATATGTATATTGGGAAAAGTCTGACGGCGATGTCAAGTATATATCTCATAGGATATGATAGTTAGGGTAAAGTAGTTGTTGCGCGTAATAAGTGCTACGCAAATGTGCAAGTATACACGTCGCAAGTTATAGTATAAAAGATATCGTCTCCACAGGGATTGGTGCCACTTCAAGAATCTAGTCTCTTGCACTGTAAAAAGTAAAAACACAAATAAAGGATTATAGAAGTTTAACTAATAACTAATCTAGAAAGCAAATAAAGTAAAAGAAAAGATGAGATCAATTGAGAGAGAGATAGGCCAGGTTATCGTGAGTTGAGGTGTGATAGCCGACTGGATCGTTTTGGTAAAAGAGTGCACGGGCAACTTGCACAACGGGGTTGTCTTGGCAACTAATCGATGGTTGCCTGGGCAACTACTTGGGCGTCTGGGCAGCAACCTTCAAGGTTCGACAGAGCGTTCTTCAATGGTTTCTTCTTATCCCTAAGTCGAAACTCTAGCTACTTGTGCATGCCTTGATAATACATCCCTGCGTGAATCAAGGGTGAACAACAACCAATCTTGCGCTCCTCTTAGCCGTTGAAATCCTTAACTTATTCCTAAGCCGGATTAATCTTCACCATCATTAGATTGAATAAAGATCATATTCATTCGTTTCTTGAATCTAACTCTCTCGATATTAGATAAATAGATGAAATCACGAGATCCTCTCCCAATTCACTCGCAAACAAGAATAAGAACCAAGAATGAATAAACCTTGAAATAGAAAAGTGCAAACTCTTATTACCTAAACAAAAACCAATAGTTTCTCACAACCACAAAACACAATAACCATAGCCAAATATATTTAGTTCATGGCTAGGTTCCAAAGAAACACAAGATAAACAATCCCTAGCATGAACCCAATCGAACAAGAAAGAAAAGGATGAAGAAGGAGGCTTGTCGAAATCCTCCTTGCCCTTGATGCTTGTCGAAAATTCTCTCCTCTTGCCCTACTTGGACTTGTCGAAATTCCCTATTTCTCTCTCTATCCATCTTGTCGAAATCTCCTTGCTATTTATAGGGCTAGGCCAAAGTCCTTCTTTGAGGAGGAGTTTGAGTTGGAATTAAATTATCTTTAAAGAATATAATTCTTTATTATAATTGTATTCCTACTAGAACTTCTCCTATCTTCTTGGAATTTAATTATTCTTTAATCTCTGCATGGAAATCAAATTCCTTTGGGTTTGGGCTTTGCTCCACGTCATCTTGGGCTTGTATAGTCATTAATTTCGACATCCCTATTGCATTTTCTCTTTGTCGACAATTGCTATGGCAACTGGCTCGGCGTCTCCTTCATGCATTGCCCTGGATTGATGCATGAATAGCTAATTATGCAACTAATATGAGCCTAAGTCTAACAATAATATGAGTAAAAAGGGTAAGAAAATTAGTAATTTTGAACACTTATCACACCCCCAAACTCGAACTATTGCTTGTCCTCAAGCAATGCAAACTCATAATTACGTGCCAAGACTTCAATTTTCACAAACTTAGCTTTGAACTTGATTTCAATTCTCTGAACCGGGGCACAAAGTATGATTGGCTTTTTATTTTTCGGAAAACTTAGGAGTTACTCGGAATCAAACTATAATGCTTGTGAGTGTGTGCGGAGTTGTGTGCAAGTTGATTTTTCGGATTCTATGCAAACAAGAGGTTTTCAAATTACTTCATTGGGTTCTTTTTAACATGTTTTAACTAGAGCCAGTGTTGGGCACCTCTAGTGTTTTGTTTTTAGTTCTCTTAAGTTAATTTAATCGACTAGAGCCGGTTTCGGGCACCTCTAGTTAAATTTTTTTTAACACATCCTAGAGCCAGTTTCGGGCACCTCTAGTGATCAATTTTTTTAGCACATGCTAGAGCCAATTTCGGATACCTCTAGCATTCATCCATTTTTTATTCTAATCCCCCAATTTGTTAATTATCAACCTAAGTTCTCTAGAATTCCTTAAATCAATCAAACCACAACAGTGTTTCATCAAATTTAGCATCATAGTAAAATTCTAAGTTTTTCCATGGTTATCCTAGAATAAAAATTCTATCAATTAAGTGCATTGGCAAAGTCATCATCGAATATTCATCAAATCTAAGCAATTCTTGTTCCAATTAAAGGCATGGCAAGCAATTTATGTATCCTAAATGTAATACTTAAGATGAATGTAATTAAACAAGGTAACTACTAATAACAATCCCCCCCAAACTCGAGTGAGGCATTGTCCTCAATGCATGCATAAAAATAACGAAAAATAAAAATAAAAATGCATACGAGGACTTACTCCGAGAGTTCATCATCGTAGATGATTAGTTTCCTTCTAGTCGGTGTCTTGATTCTCTTGCTTGAACGCGATGGTTGTTTTCTTGTTGCCAGGATGTCTTTAGCTTTGGTTGTCGTGGCATCTTCAGGGTTGGTTGCCGTGGCATCATCTTGTGCGTGCACAATGTAGGTTGCCGCGGCATCTTCTTCATTGGTTGCCGGGGCAATGATCTCGGCAGTAAATTTCCTTAGCATAGTAGTTGTGAGTCTTGTTGTGAAAAAGAAAACAAAGAAAACCTGAAAACTAAAGATAATGAAGAAAAATAAAATATTTCCTAAAAATAAAAAGAAAAAGAAAAAGAAAAAGAAAATATTGAAAGGAGAGCATGCTCATGCATCTCCTAAGTTGACCACTTCTTTGTTACATTCCACATGGGCACCATTGTAGTGCTTCAATCTTTGTCCATTAACTTTGAATTCATGGTTGTCAAAGATGGACTTGATTATCACAACACCATGGGAGAATGGTTTGACGACTTCAAATGGTCCCGACCATCTTGATTTCAGCTTTCCCGAGAAAAGTTTTAGCCGAGAATTGAATAGGAGAACTAGTTGCCCTGGCGTGAATTGCCGTGGCAATAGTTTCTTGTCGTGCCATCGCTTTGTTTTCTCCTTGTAGATTTGTGCATTGTTATAGGCGAGTGCACGGAATTCTTCTATCTCGTTGAGATCCATCAAACGCTTTTGTCTGGCACTTTCCCAATCCATATTCACGGTCTTGATTGCCCAGTACGCCTTGTGCTCGATTTCCACCGGTAGATGACATGTTTTACCATAGAAAAGTCGGAAGGGGGACATATCTAAGGGTGTTTTGAATGCAACGCGATATGCTCAAAGTGCGTCATCTAGTCTTAATGACCAATCCTTCCTAGAGGGATTTACGACTTTCTCGAGTATTCCCTTCAACTCTCGGTTGGAAATTTCTTCTTGCCCGTTGGTTTGTGGGTGATATGCCGTGGCGATCTTGTGTGATATGCCGAAGCGTTGCAACATCTTGGCAATTAGTCTGTTGTCAAAATGCTTGCCTTCGTCGCTGATAATTGCTCTCGACATCCCAAACCGTGTAAATATGTTTTTCTGCAAGAATCTTTGCACGGTCTTGGAATTGTTGTTGGGGACTGCAGCTGCCTCAACCCATTTAGACACGTAGTCGACGGCAAGTAGAATGTAGAGGTTGCCGAATGAAGATGGGAAAGGTCCCATAAAATCGATCCCCCACACATCGAACAATTCCACCTCGATGATGTTCTGGAGCGGCATCTCATGTCGTCTAGAGATATTGCCCGTCATCTGGCAACGATCACATTGCTTGTAAAAGTATTGGGCATCTTTGTACAATGTTGGCCAATACAAACCCGATTGCAAAACTTTGGCCGCTATACGAGTTCCTCCAAAATATCCTCCATAGGGTGAAGAATGGCATTGCCGGAGTACATTCTGTTGCTCTTCTTCAGGGACACATCGGCGTATAACCTGATCTGCACATTGTTTAAACAAAAGAGGCTCGTCCCAAAAGTAATGCTTAGCATCATGGCGGAACCGCTTCTTCCCTTGGTGAGTAATGCCATAAGGAAAAATACCACAAACAAGGAAATTAACTAAATCCGCGTACCAGGGTATTACCGAGGCATGTGCTGCCGTGGTGACTGCTCCCAAAATTACCGAGGCGTGCGCGTCAAAAGCTGCTGAGGTGTCAAGGGTTGCCGAGGCGTCTAGGGTTGCCGAGGCAACTAAAATTTGTTTATCCGGGAATGCATCGCATATCTCTATATCCGCGTCCTCCTCCCTATTGCGTTCCAAACGTGATAAGTGATCGGCCACTTGATTTTCTGTTCCTTTCCTGTCCTTAATTTCAATATCAAATTCTTGTAAAAGTAATATCCAACGAATCAAACGAGGTTTAACATCCTTTTTAGCAAATAAGTATTTGATTGCCGAATGGTCCGTATGAACAATTACCTTTGTACCAATTAAATAGGATCGAAACTTGTCAAATGCGAAAACTACAGCTAGTAACTCTTTCTCCGTTGTTGTGTAATTCACTTGAGCACTATTAAGAGTTTTACTAGCGTAGTATATCACATGGAAGGTCTTACATGTGCGTTGGCCTAGGACTGCTCCTACCGCGAAATCACTTGCATCACACATGAGCTCAAAAGGTAGCGTCCAATCTGGTGGAACGACAATGGGTGCCGAGGCAAGCTTTTTCTTTAGGGTTTCGAATGCTTGGGTGCAAGAATCATCAAAATCGAAGACTTTATCATGTTCAAGCATATTACACAAGGGTTTAGTGATTTTAGAAAAAATTATGAATGAACCTCTTGTAAAAACCTGTATATCCGAGAAAACTTCGAATTCCTTTAACCGAACTTGGTGGGGGTAATCTCTCGATCACGTCCACCTTGGCTTTGTCTACTTCAATTCCCTTGGATGAAATCTTGTGGCCGAGCACTATTCCTTCATCTACCATAAAATGGCATTTCTCCCAATTGAGGACTAAATCCGTTTCTTCGCATCTTGCCAACACCCTCTCTAAATTGCCGAGACAGCCGTCGGGTCATTACAAAAACTGAAAAATCATCCATGAAGATCTCAAGGAAGTCTTCGACCATGTCTGAAAAGAGTGCCATCATGCATCTTTGGAAGGTTGTCGGGGCGTTACACAATCCGAACGGCATCCTTCGAAAGGCATAAGTACCGTATGGGCATGTGAAGGTTGTCTTTTCTTGATCTTATGGTGCTATGGCAATCTGATTGTAACCTGAATAACCATCAAGAAAACAATAAAAGGGTTTACCTGCAAGACAGTCAAGCATTTGATCAATAAAGGGTAATGGGAAGTGATCTTTCCTAGTGGCTTTGTTTAGCTTTCGATAGTCCATACAAACCCTCCAACTGGTCACAGTCCTGGTTGGGATACGTTCATTATTTTCATTGCTTACCACTGTTATACCTCCATTTTTCGGTACACATTGTACCGGACTTACCCCCGTACTATCGGAGATAGGGTATATAATGCCGGCGTCAAGCTACTTGATGATTTCTTTCATTACAACCCCTTTCATGGCATGATTCAGTCTCCTCTGGGCCTCAATTGAAGGTTTGTGATCATCTTCCAACAAGATCTTGTGCATACACACCACCGGGCTAATTCCCTTCAAGTCGGCAATTGTCCACCCTATTACCTTTTTGTGTAGCTTCAACATCTTGATCAGCTTCTTTTCCTGCTAAGGCTGTAACTTAGAAGAAATAATTACAGGCAATGTATTATCGGTCCCTAAGTATACATATTTTAGTTGCTCTGGCAATTGTTTCAACTCAAGAATCGGTGGTTATTCAATAGAGGGTTTTTCGAGTTTACCTTATTTACCTGAGTAATCTAGTGGTTCAAAGTATGTACCTGGTCGGTTGACTAGCCAATTTGCCTCTTCTTGTTGTTCCTCATCGACCGGTTCTTCATACTCCTCAGGTTCCTCTTGATCGACAATGTAGTTGCCGAGGCAACTAAATTCCTCATCGAAGTTAAACTCTGTCGTGGCATGAAGTAGTTGGCATTCTTCTGGATCATCGGCATGCCTTAGTGTTTGGAACACATTTAGTTTTACCTACTGGTCATTCACCCTCATTGTGAGTTCTCCCTTTTCAACGTCGATCAAGGTTCTCCCTGTTGCTAGGAATGGTCTCCCGAGAATGATAGGTGCATGCTCATCTGCTTCACAATCCAAAACAATAAAGTCAGCGTGAAAAATAAATTTATCAACTTTTACCAGTATGTCATCGATTTTTCCCTCTGGATGCACATAGGATCTGTCGGCTAGCTGTAGCATAACTGTTGTAGGTCTTGCCTTCCCGATTCCTAGTTTCTGGAAAACCGATTTAGGTATTAAGTTTATGCTAGCCCCAAGGTCGCATAATGCTTTCCCGACATAGTGATTTCCAATGGAACAGGGTATTGTGAAACTTTCGGGATCCTTCAACTTAGGTGGCATACGATTGTGCAACATTGCCATGCATCCTCTCTCATTGCGCAAATCTGTTTCAAACTCTCATAGCCTTGTTCTCTTGGACACAATGTCTTTAACAAACTTGGCATAGTTTGGCATTTGTTCAATTGCTTCCACCAGTGGCAAGTTGATGTGGACTTGCTTTAGGATATCAAGAAACTTATTGAATTGGTATTCTTGCTTTTGTTGCTTCAACCTTTGTGGGAATGGTGGTGGAAGTCGGATATCTTCGATCCTTTCATTGGTTTGAAACCTGATTGACGGTATTGCCGGGACATCTGGAGTTGCCGAGGCGTTATCAACTGGGGTTGCCGAGGCATGCTTTTCACAAGTTGTCGAGGCGTCTTTATCGTCGGTTGCCGAGGCATGCTTATTGCCGGTTGCCGCGGCAATTCCTGGTTCAGCATCTAAGGCTTTGCCGCTAGGTTCATCTTGATCTTTTTGTGGAGTTTTGTTTGACGAGCGGGTTTGAACCTCTCTAAGTTGTTGGCCACTTCGGTCGTGATTGCCTTACATTGCTCATGGCGGCCTCTTTTGCGACTTCAGTATCGCTAGGTAAACCTCTTTGCGGTCTAGTGTTGATTTTTGAGCAAACCGTCCGACTTGATTTTCCAACGATTTGATTGCCGCCTCTTGGTTTTGCAATCTCATCTCGGTCTGTTAATAAAAACATCGTTCTTTTTTATGAAATTATTATTCTCAGCCATATAAGATTCAGTTTTCATCATAAAAGCATTTAGAGAATTTTCCAAAGAACTAGATGTCGCGGTTGTTGCCGCGGCATCCGCTTGTCGTGGCATATTCTGCGAATCCCGATGTTTGTGCATTCTGATTGTTCGGTTTAGAGCATTGTTGGGATTACTCAATGAAAAATTTGGGTGTTTCTTCCAAGCTGGGATTGTATGTATTGGACATCACATTATTGCTCGATTGTAATTCCCCACATAGAAGCCGGATTCCGATTCTGCATACATTCGAAAGAATTATGGTTATCACCACATAACTCACAAAAAGAATCCATTACCTTGACTTCATGTGTGTTGTTTGGTTTTTGCATGTTCGGACCATCTTGGTTAAAGTGGCCAATTGTGCGAAATTGAATCGATGATCCTAGTTCATGTATTATGGCTTACGCCTAACTCCTCCTCTTCTAGCGGATGAGAATTGATAGTCATTCTTGGCCAGCCTGTTTAAAATTTGCATTGCTTCTTCCGGCGACTTATCTAGGAGTATGCTTTTCTTGCCGAGGCATCTAGCATCATCCTTGTTGGTGTATTCACGGCGTTGTAAAACATTGTTACTTGAGTCCACACCGAATCCGTGTAAGGGGCATTTGTGTAGAAGTTCTCTATATCGCTCCCAAGCCTAGTACATGGATTCATCATCCGCTTTGTCGAAAAGTAATGTAATGTCGTTACGGTTTTATCACCAAATTTGTAGGATTAAATCTAGCAAGGAAATCACGACAAAGATCAGTCCAAGATGCTATGGATCCGGCAAGAATGCTATTTAACCATGCTTTCGCCCTATCCCTCAGTGAATAGGGGAATAATCTTAATCGTAATACATCAGGGATGACTCCATGTATCTTGAACGAGTTGCAAATCTTGAGGAAAGATTTCAGATGTTGTCGTGCATCTTGATTCTTTGAGCCGCCAAATTGACCTATTGTGTTGATCATATTAAACATTACGGTTTCAACTCAAAGTGGTCGGCTTCAATTTCAGGTGCGACAACTCCCGGGTTAAGTCCATCAAGATCTTCTTCAAGATAGTCTCGAATAGTTCTGTTTAGTGCAAGAATCACTCCTCCTCCGCCTCCGAACATCTTGATTCATATTGCCGTCTTGATTTGCCATTGCTTCTCTTATCCTTCGTCTAAGTCTTTGTAAGGTTCGTTCGTTTTTCGGGTCAAAGGGATATTACGTGAAGTCGGTCTCATACAGTCATATACCAATGCAAAACCAAAGTTTGTTAGCCCTTTGAATTTTAAACAAGAAAAATAAAAAGAAAGTGCAAGAAAGTAATTGCCAATCCCCGGCAACGGCGCCAAAAACTTGTTGTGCATAATAAGTGCTACGCAAATATGCAAGTATACACGTCGCAAGTTATAGTATAAAAGATATCCTCTCCACAGGGATTGGTGCCACTTCAAGAATCTAGTCTCTTGCACTGTAAAAAGTAAAAACACAAATAAAGGATTATAGAAGTTTAACTAATAATTAATCTAGAAAGCAAATAAAGTAAAAGAAAAGATGAGATCAATTGAGAGAGAGATAGGCCAGGTTATCGTGAGTTGAGGTGTGATAGCCGACTGGATTGTTTTGGTAAAAGAGTGCACGGGCAACTCAGTTGCCGTGGCAACTTGCACAACGGGGTTGCCTTGGCAACTAATCGATGGTTGCTTGGGCAACTACTTGGGCGTCTGGGCAGCAACCTTCAAGGTTCGGCAGAGCGTTCTTCAATGGTTTCTTCTTATCCCTAAGTCAAAACTCTAGCTACTTGTGCATGCCTTGATAATACATCCCTGCGTGAATCTAGGGTGAACAACAACCAATCTTGCGCTCCTCTTAGCCGTTGAAATCCTTAACTTATTCCTAAGCCGGATTAATCTTCACCATCATTAGATTGAATAAAGATCATATTCATTCGTTTCTTGAATCTAACTCTCCCGATATTAGATAAATAGATGAAATCACGAGATCCTCTCCCAATTCACTCGCAAACAAGAATAAGAACCAAGAATGAATAAACCTTGAAATAGAAAAGTGCAAACTCTTATTACCTAAACAAAAACCAATAGTTTCTCACAACCACAAAACACAATAACCATAGCCAAATAGATTTAGTTCATGGCTAGGTTCCAAAGAAACACAAGATAAACAATCCCTAGCATGAACCCAATTGAACAATAAAGAAAAGGATGAAGAAGGAGGCTTGTCGAAATCCTCCTTGCCCTTGATGCTTGTCGAAAATTCTCTCCTCTTGCCCTACTTGGACTTGTTGAAATTCCCTATTGCTCTCTCTATCCATCTTGTCGAAATCTCCTTGCTATTTATAGGGTTAGGCCAAAGTCCTTCTTTGAGGAGGAGTTTGAGTTGGAATTAAATTATCTTTAAAGAATATAATTCTTTATTATAATTGTATTCCTACTAGAACTTCTCTTATCTTCTTGGAATTTAATTCTTCTTTAATCTCTGCATGGAAATCAAATTCCTTTGGGTTTGGGCTTTGCTCCACGTCATCTTGGGCTTGTATAGTCATTAATTTCGACATCCCTATTGCATTTTCTCTTTGTTGACAATTGCCATGGCAACTGGCTCGGCGTCTCCTTCATGCATTGCCCTGGCAACTAGCTCGGCATATCCTTCATGCATTGCCCTGGCAACTAGCTCGGCATTACTTTGGCAAGTGATCCTGCACATACACACACAAAGCACACCAAAGCAGCATCTTTTCCATAAAAACTACCAAGTTATGTAATCAAGCTCAACGATGGAAGGAAACATGGATTAATGCATGAATAGCTAATTATGCAACTAATATGAGCCTAAGTCTAACAATAATATGAGTAAAAAGGGTAAGAAAATTAGTACTTTTGAACACTTATCAGTAGTCTTATTTGTCAGTTAATAGGCTTAGCTTGTTGAGTCAATGGACTTGA
This sequence comes from Hibiscus mutabilis, assembly GCA_019671005.1. Taxonomy (NCBI): domain Eukaryota; kingdom Viridiplantae; phylum Streptophyta; class Magnoliopsida; order Malvales; family Malvaceae; genus Hibiscus; species Hibiscus mutabilis. The sequence goes on along the minus strand of CM033729.1, from coordinate 5,127,696 downwards.
CCTATGTCTTGTCAATGTTAATTTAGCTTATGTGCGAAGTTAGGTGTTATTGTCTCAATATTCCCTTTTGGGAAAAAATCTAATAACCACCCATTTGAAATAGATTTGAAAAAATACCCCCCATTGTGAACACATAAGTAGGGTTCGCATTTTTCATAATGCGAATTGTGAATTCGCGTTCAACGAAATGCGATTTTTTTTCTTTTGTGCGCCACATTTCGTATAATCATTTATTTTAATTGGTTAACATAACTCGCGTTTGGCGAAATGCGAGTTTAGTGATAAATTCACACGAAATGGCATGAAGATATCGTGACAAGTAATCAAGGAACTCGCGTTCAATGGAACGCGAATTCATCGTGTAAATTGCTGAATATGCATGGATTGATAGGCATGTTGTAGGTGAATTTTCACCGTGTTTGGTGATAATTATTCTTGTTATTGAACATCGACGTTTTACTATAGATTCATCTCTATAAAACGGTGTAAAAATAATCTAGTATAAGGTATTGGAACGTTGCTAAAAAGTGCGTTAAAACGCTATATAACCTTGTTTTTGTGCATGGAGTAACATCAAAACAAGTGTCGATAGACATGTTTCAGGATAATTTGCACTATGTTGGAGGATAATTTTTCTTGTTATTGAACATTGACGTCAAAGTATGGATTCATATTTGTAAAACGGTGTAAAAATAATCCAGTATAAGGTATCCGAGCATTGCTAGAAATTGCGTTAAAAACGCTATATAGCCTTTCCTGTTATAATTTAAAAAGTACAGTTAGAAGAACAACTAGTTGATTCGAGCCCCTGTCCTAAGAAGACATTTTCTTCTGTCGTGTCCAGGGTTCCTACATTTTGTACACAGCCTAGGTTGCCCTGTCCGTTCTTTTGGAACCATATCCACGACACAATGAATCCTAGTTGAGCACGAGCGACTTTTTTTCTTGCGTTGTAAGGAATGATCTGGCCGTATCTTAGGTTCATCGTCGACTAATGCATGATCATGTTCATTTTCAATAGGAGGAAACTCGTTGCGGTATACCTTGAAAATGTTTTCAAGTCAGTATACCGGATCAACGAGTGGCATTGCGTTGAAATGAACAAATGCACATGCAGCAAATGCATGCGCACACGGATATTTAAAAGTCTAAAAACATCCGCAGTCACATGTTCTTCGTCGTAGGTTAACAACGTAATTGTTCTGCATGATGCCTTCAAGCGGGCGTGAAAATTTAGTAACCTGAAAGCTGTGTTCGTGACTGGAGAAACATATAGCATCCATCCCGTTTGCGTGCGACATGGATATCTGAAATATTTGCCGGAGATCTGGATGGAACTTGTGGCCACCTTCCATCCAGTTCATTGCTTGTTTTCCCAAGGTTGCAAAAGGGTAGTCAGTCGATAATATGTCGCCTTGACAATGGATGTGATATGTAAATGACGTGTTCCCTTCAGAGACGAATTGATCGCCTCAACCAAATTTGTTGTCATGTGACCATATCGATGCCCTCCATCATAACATCGTAGCCATTTCTCCCTCGGAATATCAACGATATAATTATATCCATCTATATTCCTTAATCGCAACTTCTCTAACAGCTCCTCAAACTCATCAGTTCGGTGTGCGTTTCCTATTAAATAAAATATTGAATAATTAATTAGAAATAATACTAAATGGCATGACAATGGATATAATTTTGATAGTGAAAGGCTTACCTATACGAAGAACCATTATACGCTCATCATTATTCTTGTATCACTGGTAGTAGTTAGTAGCAATGTGTTGCAAACAGAACCTATGATGAATAAATGAAGGTTCACAAGACGGGCCTAATTATGCGATAGATCCCCAAATCACTGTGCCTTTGTCTAAAATAATACATATCCCGTCTGGTTTTTCTCGTAGAACACGGTACAAGACATGTCTGCGCAGATTGGTGAGAAAAAACGCCCACGATGGGATATCTTCATTTTCAACAATAGCGAATGCGACCATAATACATTTTCTATTTCCATCTTGTGCAACTGCCAGTAGTAAAATATGTGTGTACCTGCCATACAAGAAAGTTCCGTCGATCTGTACCATCGGCTTGCAGTGGCAGAAAGCTTTAACGCATTGCAGAAATGTCCAAAAAGGCAAAAAAATTGGCGCTCCCCAAGAACAACCCGATCGTTATAGTAAGATGGCACTGTTTCAAGTTCCACGATTGTTCCTGGGTTGTATTTTTGCATCAGCTTCAGCCATGTTCGCAACTCGTTGTATGATTCCTCCCACTGGCCATATAGTTGTTGGATGGCGCTATATCTTGCATACCATGCCTTACCGTATTTAACAGTATATGTGAATTGAGATTTAATGGAAGCTATACATACGAACACAGTTACGTATGGATTAGCTTTCACGAGTGGAAGGAGATGATCACAAAGCACGTGCACATTTAAGTTTGGATGATCTTGACTCAAGCTTCCGACGGAGCATGTATGAGGTCCGTTGTATTTGGTTATCCTCCATAGGTTGTTCACCCTCTTCAATCGCGATACACGGACTCTCCACTGACATCCCTCGGACTTGTGAGGGCATTCTGCAATATATTTGTCGGCTTCAGTTTTCCTTACTGTGGAAGTAACTTTAATATTAAAAAATGGGTACCAAAAAATTATTAGTTTCTTTCAAAAATTATTTTTTCCTTACCTCCGGCATAGTGGAAAAATGTAAGGACCCGACACGCTCAATTCAGGGCGTACAAATGGCATTCTGAACCACGCCCAAGACTGCAACAAAAGAAGATAACCTCCAATGTCGTGCTTCTCGGGATTTATGGTCTTGCACAACTATCTAAATAGAAATGCCAGTACCACCGATCCCCAACCCAGTTTACCGGCTTCATCAAAATCCTGTAAATGCCGCAACCACAACATGCGTACTTTATTGCGAGATTTGTCTAGCACCAATATCCCGCCAATTATTTGCAAAATATGTGTGTGAGCATATATGCCTACAATAGAAAAATATATATTAAAAATTTTGAAAATTAATTTTTTCATTAATATGCAGGAAAAATTCTTTACCATTCTCATATCCGCATTCACGCCCTCCGGTAAATGGCTATAATTTTCCCGCAGCCACCGAAGAAACATAGCCCCACCATCCATCCGATCTGGCGCAACCCCTAGCAATTCAAAACACAGCCTATGCCAGTCACCACTGCTGTGACCAGTAATAGCCTCTCCGTCTACCGGCAGACCCAAAATATGCGATACGTCCTCCAAGGTTATCGTCGCCTCACCGCACGGAAGGTGGAATGTGTGTCTCCGGCCTCCACCTTTCTACAAGCGCGTTGATCAAATCAACATCCAATTTTGCACAGCAATAATTCTAGATACATGCAAAAATCCAGCCCTCTCAATATATTCTTCTACACGCGTGTCCGGTCTATTCGTCATCCGAGTGATAAAGACTTCGAGACGACGTTCCACTCCATCCTAAAAAAATTAACATCCACACCTTAATTTCAATTTTAAACTACTGTATTTTTAAAAAAATTAAACTAAACCAAATATGAAAATTTAAATTTAAAATAAATAAATAAGTAAATAAATAAAGCTTACATTTTTTCGCCAAAAACCGAAGACATGTTTATGATCCAACCTTATCAGGAAGCCCTCCATTATCGCGAATCAGAAATATTACAGAAGGGAATAAAGTATTTTTTTTGTTTTGGTGTGCTTTTTTGTGGGGGTAGGGGGTATCTATACAAGAACCCGCGTCGGTTCAAATGCGGGATTAATTAAATTCGCGTTGTGTCAGACACGAATTCACTGAACATACAGAAACACGCGTTTCGTAGAACGCAAATTCTGCTTTGTTTCAGTGAAGAATATGCGTTTCGTACAACGCGAATTTAGCGTATTTCAAAGCGGTAATTAATTTTCAACCGTTTCGTTTGACTGTGATAAATACCAGACGTTTTATCCCGTTGAATTCACGTTCTACAAAAAGCGAATTCATTTTACACCATTTTAAAATAAAATTAACGGATAAGACATGTCACATAGGACTGAATACGCGCTTGGTTAAACGCGTATATTAAATCCGTGTTTTGTAGAACGCGGGTCCTGCTTATGTGTGCTAAATGAGGATATTTTTCCAAATATAATTTAAATGAATAATTATCAGTTTTTTTTCCCCAAAAAGGAAATATTGAAACAATAATGCGGCGAAGTTGTTATGGAGGGTTGGGCTTTGCTTCAGATATCTGCTTGGCTGATACCTACTGAGTATGGTTAAATGGGTGGCTTCACAGGAATATTTTTGAAGAAGCGTAGTGCGGAGAGGTTGCAACGGAGATCATAACATGTATAACAAATATATTTTTATATAAAATATTTTCTTTTACTCATATTATTAATAATTCTAGCTATAAGTTAATGTTATTTGAGTTAGTAACATCTAATTCAGTCCAATCTATTGGTAAAATAATTCAGTCCAATCTGTTCACGTTCTTTTTAGTATATAAAATCGTGGAAACCTTTCCTGGTCATTTCTCTTCCCAAGGAATAGAAATCTCTCACTCTTTTTCGTGCCATTATCCTTCACACTAAAAATTAAGTTTAGAGTTATAGTTTATAAAATTTAAAATAAGGTATAATTTTAAAATTTAAGATTTAAAATTTAAAGTTAGAGTTTAAAACTTAATTTTTAATTGTTGGGAATAAAAAGAGGACAAAAAAAAGAGATGAGCTTGAGCGTTGGCTACATATATATCTATCGAATAAAAATTATTTGCGCCTTTTGTATATGTTGTCCCCCTATGTTACTGCTACCATGGTCACCTGCAATATGCTCACGCCTTCATTCCTGCCATCACACCTCTCTGATACCCGACAATTGCTTTTGGCAGTATTCACCTTGCCAGAGCCTACATGGCATTTCCTTTTAAAGCACCCATTTTGCCTATTTTACATGGGAAAAACGCATGATGGAGAGGGATACAAAAGGGAACCATTCTCCTCATCATTTTCAGGATCTCTTTACCATTCTTCCTCACTGTCTCCACTCAACGGAACTTCACCATTTCAACACCAAAAACACCACTCCCTCACCATCAAGACTTGCTCACTACCTCCTTAACCGAAACCACCCATTACCTCATACTTCACTCATCATCTTCAACCTCTATTACCAAGACCTCACTACACCGATTCCCTCACTAACCACCACTATCACCATTCGATTTCTTTACCCAAATTCCACCACCATCACTAACCCTTTATCCACTTCTAAACTCACCATTAAGCCACCAAACAACCCACCATCACCAAGGAAATTATTCCCCGAATCACCTATATGCAGCCCCAAATTTTCGATCACCATTACCTCCCTTGAGCACCATAATCCACAAAATCATCCTATAAACCACCACTGGCACCTCAAGCTTCAATAGCCATCACCCTTGTGCATTCGTACCAAAAAAAACCCACACCCACTTTGAACACCATTGAAACATCACCCTCGAGCACCTTCTTTTACCCATTTCTTTTCAGCAACCAAACGAAACTAAATCAAAGAGAAAGGAGCTTACCCACTCTCGGCCATGGCGGTTCTCGATGATTGGGGCCCCCAACAGACGATCCCAACGGTGAAGGTAAAGCTTGGGCAGCAAGGAGCAACATAACTCATTTCTACGTTGATCCAACGTCGAGAACGAGAGATCAAAGAAGGTTCTTACTTTCGATTGGGTTTTGTTTTCAAGGTATTTAGGTTATTTTCCGAGAAACCCAAATGGTTAGAGAGAAAAGGGAAGTTTTGGCGGTTCTTGTTCGACAAAAAACCAATGGCGATGGTGATAGTGGTTGTGAAAGCAGCGACAATGGCTTCATACTCGGTTCTGTTGAAGAAGGCGAAGCACTTAAGAGAGATGGTGCATTTTTTTCAATTGCCGAGCGGTCCATATAATTTGGGATCCGAACCAGTAACAACCCGGCCCACTTTCGGTGTAGCAGCAGCTCATAGCACTTGGTTGGGAAGAGACAAACCAAGCCCAACGAACTTCTTTGGTAGACTTGAATTCGTGGTGGGTCATGGGTACCGTAGATCGTGAGGGTTTTATATATTCGAATTACATGTTCATGCATACATGTATTTAGGAATTAGATATTAATTAAATTGAATTTATATTTTTCTTCGTAAATTACGATATGAAGCCTTTAAGTACTGATTTTCAGGTGGGGTGCTCGTAACCGGCTCCCAAATCCAATGGATATCTGGTTTATTTTTTTTGTGTCTGGTCTACCTTAATCAAGCAATTGGTGGTGACTCCAAGTCTTATTTTTAAAATATGAACTTTTCCAAAATTCCCCCTAAAACCAATTTTTTTTAAAGCCAGAGAAACATTTTAGATTTTTTAGTCGCTACAGCATGGCGACTCCGCTGAGGATAAAATTTTTGTTTTCGAAAACAAAAAAGAGAGTCAAGCCTTAGCTCTGGTTCGTATCATTTTCCTAAGAAAAAATTAAATTAAATTAAATTAAAATTTTAATCCCTAACCTTATTTGTTTACCGCTTTATTTTGTACGGTGTTTGATATAAATTATCATTTATGCATGAGCCACCCTAGTTCCATCCCTCGATAAGTAAGAGTGATCACTTTCTTTCGTGGGGTATTCACCTTCGCATGAGATTGTGATTCGCTTTTGGAATACGATCCTTATATTTCGTAGGGTCCTCACATCCGTATGGTATAAGGACTCGTATCCTCATTAATCTATGTCTTATTATATTAATAGTTAATAACAATAGTTCAGGTACCCTTAGTATTCTAAAACCTAACCGTATGTAGTGGCCCGTAAGAGCCCACCTTTTAGAGCTATGCTGAAACTCTGTCCGTTTAGCGGTAACCCTTTTAGGCCTTGTTTGATTTATCTATGCCTTTGTTTGATGTTTGCATGCTATGTATGTGTTTTAAATTGACTTAATTTATTATATTATTTATTATTTGTCATTTGATTTATTTATTCGATTATTCTATTTGTACTAACTTTATTTTTTTGTGTTTCTTTTTTTTCCTTTTGTATTTATTATTTGTGCATACCATAGGTATTGATTCGAGAACTGTTCCATATTAAGAGACCGTCATAATAGGAGAGGCGTTCTGTAGTACAAAGAATGATAATGCTACAGTTTAGGGTTGGTCCGAAAGGATGTAAATAGAAATAAGAGATAGTTTGACAATGGGGCATGTGTCAGAAGTAACCGGTCGCAGATCATTTCAAAACAAAAGGATATAACTAAGTTAAGAAAAGTTTACAAGCATTGGGATCCAGATATGAAGTACAATTTTCAACAAGAATTCGATGATGTAGCTCTTATTCTCAATGTCCAAGTTGATCGAGATCTGTTTTGAGTCTTCACACAATTTTAGAATCTGGGGTATAGTTGTTTCACTGTCGATAAGGTAGACATGACCCATACTCTCGAAGAATGCAATGATCTGCTCTATTGTCTGAGGTTTCAAGAGGGTATAGTTTACACCAAGCCTAAGAATTTTTATTTTTCTGCCAAAACTTAGTTGATATCACCAAAATAAGCGGAGAATGGTTCTGAGGCAAGACTGTGAAAAAGAGAGAAATAGAAAATTTGAGACCATTCAAGAGTTTTGCAATTAGCAACTCACTGCTTTTGAGGGAGCCATTCGAGAAGACACCAATCAAATAATCTTTGGACTTCAACAAGCCGGACAATGGAGCCGAGACCAACAAAGAGCAATGATTGATGCTTTGGTTCAAGCGCAAGGATTGGGTAGGCAATAGTGTTGTTCGTACGAGTCAGTTAGAAAACATATTTAGGGCACCGAGTGTGCGCTTCGCTCTATGAAGTCAAGATGCTAGGAAGGATATTCAGTCGATACCTGTAGAATCTTTTGTTATTTTTTTTGTAATCAAACATCTTCTCTTGATGAAAGTCTTTGTAAGGGACTGTTTGAGAATCAACACCTTATTTCCATTCATTCTTGCATATTATATTGTCATTGTTCTTCTTTCTACTCTTTTATTCATTTATAATACATTTCACGCATTGATTGATAAAACAATAAGATCGATCGTTCTAAATAGTGTTTACGATTTCTACATGGGAGCATCCAGGCACTGTACTAAAAATGTAGGCTATTGTTGAAAGAAATTAAAAAATTGGTTAACGATAGATTTCTGACGCACGAGTTAATTCAGCAATAAAAAGCAAAAAAGATGAGGCAAAATACGACGATAGTAGAGGAATCAGAGAATCAAGATGATTTATTCTATGATTGCGTGGAGCCCTAATACATGAAGTGTCTGATTTATCCCTGTCTTTACCTCTCGCGGGTTCAATCAGTAGTTAAATTTTAATTTCGGAAGTAATGCATGGAATAAACTTTGCTACTTTTGTTTTGTCTCTAAAATTCTCTTGTTTGCATGTGGTTGCACCATCTGATATCGCTGTTTTTTTTTTCTTTGCATGTTGCTGTGGCTACTATTGGAGGAGGGGACTAGAGGAGTGATGACGTGGATGAATCTGAAAAGAGTCGAATAGTACGCGTGAAACTCACGCGGGAAGCGAAGAGGCAGAATGGCCGGACGATAAATTCCAGGAGTGTCCCGGCTTGCATCTCGGCCGTCCAATTGCATCTGATCCAATGGTCCACAACGGGCTGCGCAAGGATAGAGTTATCAAATTAGGGTTGATATTCAAATTTAATTTTAATTAGGCTGGGCCATATCAGGCCACATGCATGTATATTTTTATGTTTATGTATAAAATAGACTATTGGATTATTTAATCTAGACTGCTTTTTAAATTTATTGGGCTTTTATTTAATTTATACTATCTGTGTTTTTTTGTTTAATATAATAATACTACTAATAATGATAATAATGATGATGATATATTATTAATAACACTGATAAATAATAAAAATACTAAATAAATAAAATAGAAAAATCGGGTCAAAAGATCCGGATAAAATTAGTGATTACAGTTTGGTCCACCTTAATTAATTGACCTGTGGCGACTCCAAGTCTTGCTTTTAAAATATAATTTTTTCCAAAATTTCCCTTAAAACCAATTTTTTTAAAGTGAGGGAAACATTTCAGATTTTTTAGTCGCTGCATAAGTATGTCCCTTTCAATGATCCACACTAAAATTACTAAAAAATTTAATTATAAACCCTAACCCTAAATTTTACATCCTAAACCCTATACCTAAAAAATATATCATACCTCTAATTCTCTAAATCCTAACTCTAAATCCTAACCTTAAACACACTTTTTAAAAATGGAGCATTAAAACGGCGTAATTAAGGGGCAAACGATTTCCATCCGTATCAATCAACTCTCTCTCTCTGTATTTACTTACTGGAATTTCATTTCTTGGTTGTGTTCTTGGTGGGATTACTTGTTCTACGTTTCAAGAATCATAGGATAGAATTATTCCTTCTTCCAACAGATACAACTTAATATATATTTTTTCCTTCTTTTTTTTAATTGCTTCTTAAGAAAACTATCTACTTTAACAGAAAACCGGAATGAATTACTACTGTAGGATATGTATAGAAACTTGGCTTCTTTGAAAATCAATATACTAAATAAAATAGTTTATTTCTTGTAGGATATTACGTGTATTCCCTTTATACGTTGTCGTATTTATCTTCAAACTGAGGTACTGTTTGATTATCACTCACTTTGAACCAAAATTTCAGGTAGCATGGCCAGGGACTGAACACGGAACCCTAAACTACATTTCATTGTGTGTGTAATAAAGTAGAATAATCATAATTTAATCTGTGTGCTTCATTGATTGTATAGTGTCAATGTGCGGGAAGATGATACAAGTACTCATTCGTTTCACTATCATCTGCCGGTGGTGTATTTCTGTTGCAAGGGCTGCAATAGAGCCATCGGCGAGAAATTTGTAAGCTCTTTACACCTGTTTTTCTCTATGATTGATTACAAACACTATCTGATCCGCCTACTGTTTCCAGCATGTTTGTGATCCGCCTGCCAAAGATGTATATAAAGGAAATTACATATTTCATTTCTGAATAAAAAAGATGGTGCAGGGACCATGTACTGTATTCAGAATGAAATATATATATATATATATATATATATATATATATATATATATATTTTTATTCTCATTGAATTTTGACTTAAGGGACCGTGTGATGTATAATAGAACCCCTTAAGTCAAAGTTCACAGAGAATGCAATATCTACAATCAAAATCCAGTCTTTCTGCTTTTGTTTTCCACTTTAGCTTTCAGTTCTAGTTTTGTTTTTTCATTCAGGGGTTCTTTGAATACTAATTCAAGCGAGCATTTACAAATATTGTGCTTTTAAACGCATGATATTTCTTTAGTAGTAGCATTCATGTCGCCCTTTCAGAATTTAGGTTGAGCCGCGGCGGATCTTGACAAAATGTCAAGATAATTTAGGGATTACTTAAAACTTTTAAACATTTTAGAAGTATTTTAATATTTGCGGTGGCGTAACTATTTTTTTTAATTGAGACCTAATGGGAACTTTTAAAAAAATAAAAATATTCAAAAAATTAAAATTTAATGAGAGTTTTTTTATGAATAATGAGAATTTTAAAAATATTGAAGAGAACAAATTACTTTTTTTTAAATAATGGGTCAAATGTCAATTTTCAAATTTTAGGATTAGCCCCTCTAACCCATACCGTCAGCCTCTGGTTTTGTGTTTATAAATTTAAGCAACTTAATTTTCATACAACTTTTATTAATAAAATCAAACAACACCTAAACAATTATCTTTTATATGATTTTTTTATAGATATTTTATATAATTTTTAGAAAATCAAACAACACCTAAACAACTTAATTTCAAAATGTTTTAGTTGAATACTTCAAAGTATCGAAAGAATTTTCCGTCAATTTAAATGCAGCTCAAATATGGAGTTGGTTATATGTCTTTCAAAATAAAAGTTGGATTTTATTGAGAATACGAAAAAGTATAACAAAATCACACTTTAAACATAAAAAGAACTTTTAGGATTATGTCTATACATAATTCAGAAAGAAAAAAAATGAAACATAAAACTCAAAGGATATGAAAAAACAATAAAACCTTCTCTTAAATATGACCTTCACCTTCCATAGAAACTCAATAAGTATAATTATTTTTTTTTGTCTCTATTGAACTAGATTCTTAAGTGGTGATATAAGAGTGATGATGGATATAATCAATCTTGCAAAATGCTCCGTTACTTAGGGGTGAGCAACGAAACCGAGAAAACCGAAAAACCGACTCGAATCGGGCTATACGGTTCGATTTAGTTCGGGTTTACATGTTGAGGTTTGGTTTAAAACTCAAGGTTTTCAATTTGGTTCGGTTTCAGGTTTTCTATATGGAACCCGTTTATTCCATATCAACCCGAATTAAAAAATACATTATGATCCATATCAAATATATTTTAAAGATAGTCTCTTGAAATATTTTGATTTTTTTTAAGACATTTTCTTGGAATATTTGGATATATTTTTATAATATTATGTTGATTGAATATTGTGTTTCAAATTGGAATATGTTTTTATAATATTTACTATTCAAGAGTTACTTTACTATGTTGAATATTTGAGTTTGATTTTAATCAAACAATATATTAGACTATATATTTGTGTTCTAAGTTGGTGATGTAGAATCATTGAGTGGATATTAATTAAATGAATATTTTATGTGATTTATTTTTTAGATAGATTGTTTGTTTTGTAATCATCGTTATTTTTTTAATTTATTTTTATTTAAAATCTTAAATTTGTCAAGAGCTCAAGACATGTGTTTTCTTGTTCTTAATGGCAAAATAAATTGATATTGGAGTGTCTAATGATAAATTAAAATATGTTATGTGTTTTGCTTATTTTTTTTGAATTTGAAAAAAACCCCGTTAAAACCGCGGTTTTTAGCTGAACCGAACCGCAAAATTCGGTTTTTTTACCATTCGGTTTCGGTTTTCTTTTTAAAAAACCGCAGACTGCGGTTCGCTTCATATTTTGTTAAAAAACCGAACCGAATACACCCTTACCGTTAATAGTTCTGAATGTATCGGCGAACTGACACAAAAGAATATCTAATCATATTAGATTGTCGACCTTTTGTAATCAAAGAGGTGCGTCGTGATGATCGCTGAAATTTTCATATTCAAACACAACTAGAAATTTAAATACATGTGTATTTATTGCATTGATAATTAGCTTGAATTCGCTGTGTTGAAAAATAAATTTTCTAAATTTTAATGACATAGTTATTAATCAGGTTGGATACATGTTGTAGAGATCTCTTTTCACGGAGTATTCGCTAAAAAACGGTTGTTTTACTGTGTTTGGAGATCTTTCAGGTATTTAAAATGCCTTCTGTGAGATTTTATGAAAAATCGTGTTTTATTTTAAAAATGGAGTCGCCACCGGCCACTAAGGTAGGCCGGGCACCATAAAACCATAGATTTTTTAAAAAATATTGGGTTCGGGAGTCGGTTACGGATGGGGAAGGATTAGCACCCCCACACCGTCCAAAATTGGTACTTTAATAATTACCGCTTTATTAATATTAGTCTTTCTAGATTAAAATGACGATTAAATTAAAATTTGGTTATAAGTGCAAGTAAAGTTTAAGGGCCCCGTTATTTGAGAGTAAACCGATAGGCCACCATCACTGCGTTTGATACTGGCCACGTTTACGCTCGAATAAAAGGGCACCGCATTGTCAAATAATATATTCGTATGTAATCTTAGAAAACATTATCAAACATACATATATAAATTAACATGATATTAATAAAATGCATGATCATAAATAAAATGACATGTTACAAGAATCTAAGCTAAACATAAATATAAACATAAACGTATAAGAACTAAAAAAATATGCTTCAAGATTAAGTTAACTAACTATAACATACTTAAACATATATATAAAAAAACACAAATGCCACATATGTATGACATATATATAATATGATACTAAAATAACAAAACAACATTATCACCATATTACACTAAAACTTTATCATATGACACAAATTACATGCATACATTAAAAACATATCATGACATTAATATGTAACAAATATCACCCATTTTTAACATATAACTTAAAATGCAAAACAAAAATAAAACATACTAGAACACATATATACATGATAAATAACTAAACTAAACATGATCAATTAATAAAACACATGTATGCAACATGAACAAACAAACTAAATGATACATTAGCATGATAATACACATGTTATGAAAACATAAATAAATGCACATAATATGCCAACCAAAATACATAAAAAACATGAAGAACCATATAAACATGATGTACAAACTAACTAAAACATAACACATAAAACAAACATGTACACGATAAGAACAAACGAATTAAGACCTAAAGCATGATGTCACAAACCATTACATATGTTATAAAAAACACAAATAGATATGAAATATAAAAACAAATAAACACAAAAGGGCAAAGCAAGCAAACTAAAAAACATAATCATTTAAATCACACAAAGGGACTGAAATAAAATAAAGCAAAAACATAATGCTTAGAAATTAAATAAAAAGGACATCTGGGGATCTAATAAGAACTGGACAAAACCTATAAGGACTGCACGTATAATTAAATCAAGGGGCAAGCTCAAAGTGAAAATATCAAAAACGCAGGGGGACTAACAGGGTATTTTTACCATTTTGAAACAGATTTTGGTTAATTATGGGACGAAATTGAAAGAAAATGTGAAGATGGGAGGACCAAATTTGCAATTAGACCAAGGGGAAAACTCAGGATGAAAAATTACAAACGACGGAAGTCCTTGTAAGGTAATTATACCATTTTTGAAAATTTAAAGTCTATAAGTAGACCTCATTGGATCTGGTTTCAAAGTTTAGCTATTTGAAAATTTTGTTTTATAAAAAAACCCCTCCTTTTATTAACCTTCAAACCAGAAACCCAAAAATCCAAAAAAACCCTCTCTGGCCGCCACCATTTCCAGAAATCAGCAGTGGCTGGAGTGGCCGGCCACCGTCCCTCTCTTACACCCGTCGTTGATCAGGGTTTGAGACCCTCAAAAAACCCTCTTCAAATTTAAAATGCAAAAAAAAACATTTGTTTCTCTTAAAACCGAACTCGTTTTTTTAAATAAAAGCCCCCTTTATTGTAAACATGGCATTTCGGCTCACCTTGCACGGCTCGAAGGAGACCATGAGGCTTGACGCCGACGACCACCACAGCAAGGGTAAGGAACTTGTCAACTCCCCCTTTTTAGCTTTTAATATTTCATATATTTTTTACATGCATGTGGAAAAGAAGAGGAAAAATATTACCACTAGAAACTTTTCATGTTTCTGGAGACTGGAAACTGATAACTTTCCTGCAGATTTTTTTAAGTTGGATACATATATCTGTTCTCTGATGATTTTGGTAGAAATAATACATAGAAATACATATATTTTGCGATTTGGTACTGATAATCTATTTTTTTCTGTCTTCGCATGTCCTTGAGCGGTGGTTGGAGATCTGGTAGAAGAAGCATGGTAGAGGTGACCGTTCGGCCAGACTTAATCTCGACCGTTAGGTCATATCTGATCCAACGGTTGAGATCTCATAATGATGGGTGGCCTTGATTGCTTCTGGAAAGTGATGTGGCACCATCAGATGCAGCCGTGTGGCACGTGGGAGTTGAATAGCCTGGTGCATGCCCTACACGCGTGCGTGAGAAGCTGAGTGGTCCAAGCGTGCACTACACGCGGTAGATGGGGAGTTTCTCTTAGAGGCATCTAGACCGTTGGATCAAGATTTGATCCAACTATCAAGATGAAGGCGGCTGTAAGATAGGAGATCAGATTAGGGTTTTAGTTATCAAATGTATTAGAGTTTTTAATATGCAATGATTTGGCCGGATTGGGCCCAATGTAATATATTTGGGTTGTAAAATTATGTAAATGGACTTGGATAATAAAACTATTAACGAGCTTCTAAATTTCAGATATGCTTTTATACCGACCAATAATAATAATAATAATATAATAATATATACACATATATAATTTACGTACATACAATCATACATGCAAATTAACATATATATCACATAACATTCAAACATATAGCATACATATACATATATTTGTTCACACACCTAATTGATATAAGTATACATACATTATACATACAAACAATTAAGGCATACGTAACATGCAAACATACATACGACACACACATACCACATATACATTAGTCGCACGTACATAATAAACACACCTAATAATACTATATATGTATACATGCAATAATAATATATATTAATTATTATACTAACACAATATTTACAAACCAGATAAAAATGAGTGATTAAAGTTGCCCATCTTTGCTTGTTCTTGTGAAACGAAAACAAAGCAAAGACCAAAAGCACTCATTTTTATCCGACTTCCCTGTTTGTAGCTTCAGAATCATGTGTTCTTCTGGGACTTTCCGCTTTTCCTTGGCCGAATCTTCAGGCTCGTAAGTTCTTCCTATATAGAACTTCTTCACCTTCTGCTCTTGGAGCTACAGGTCATTCCTATATAGAATCTTTCACTCTGAAGCCTCGAGTTACGAGTCTCTCTATTATAGAACTTTTCACTATAAGACGGTAAAGCTTGGAGTCTTTCATATATAGAACTCTTCACCTTTAACGCGTCGGGTTTTTCCTATCTAAAACCTCTTGCGTTACGGATGGATTCTTTCGACTGGGAGTTCTTCCTATATAGAGCTGTTAGTCTTCAAACCCTGGAGACGCAAGTCATTCCTATATAGAACTTTTAGTTTCTGAAACCCTAGAGTTACGGGTTCTTCCTATATAAAACCTTTCGCTACGAGGGCTCGAAAATATATACCTTTCCTATATAGAACCTTTATCTTTGAATTAGGGATTCACGCCAAATTGGCTACCGATCTTTCTGGACTCACGCTACTGAGTCTACCGAAATCTTTCTTCAAATTTTAGGGATTCACGCCGAAAATGGCTACCGATATTTCTAGACTCACGCTACTAAGGCTACCAAATTTTTTCTTCAAATTTTGGGGGTTCACGCTGAAAATGGCTACCGATCTTTCTGGACTCATGCTACTAAGGCTACCGAAATTTTTAAATAAATCCACATATTCGATATGAAAGTCGTAGATCAGAAGTCATTGGTACTCCGTGAGTACCTGTT
Organism: Hibiscus mutabilis; assembly: GCA_019671005.1. Classification (NCBI taxonomy): domain Eukaryota; kingdom Viridiplantae; phylum Streptophyta; class Magnoliopsida; order Malvales; family Malvaceae; genus Hibiscus; species Hibiscus mutabilis. The sequence goes on along the minus strand of CM033729.1, from coordinate 5,111,449 downwards.
TAAAATAGCAAAAATGTTATAATAAATGAGTTAGCATGCTTCTAGTCCTAGGGATGCCTAACTATACATGATGCATGAGTGTCAATATTCTGATGCGCCTGCTCCCGCAGTAGTCAATCTCGACTCTCCGCTTGCTTTCTCTTCTTTTTTTTCTTCTGGTGGCGGTACCTCATCTCACTGTTGGGTTCAACCATTTTGACCTTTCTTTTTTGAGTTTTCGGCTCTAAGTTCTAAAGTGCCCTTTTGTGTTTTCGCTTTATAGTTTTTTTAGGCGCCCTTACGAGTTTTCACCTGGGAGACCTCCATTGTCGTCTTGAATATTTTCTCGGACAAACATGAATGTTACATGACATTGGTTATCTTGTTCGAAGTCTTCCCCTCGTCATGCCTTGACATACATTATGTAGAAAGCTTGAGATCAAAGTTAATTCTATTTTCTAATCACCTGCATTCTCAGGGTTAGATCATAATAATGCTCAGAAATCTTTTGTTTATCATAAGTCTATGTTAACATGTTTGCATGAAGCTTATGAAAACAATGAGAAGACAAGGAAAGAAAGGCACACAAAAAACTTGATCTTATTGACATTAAAGACTTGGAACAGTTTTGGAAGAGTCATGGCAAACATGAGGAAAAGGGAAAGCAGAACGTGAAATGCAAAACCCCAAATATCCACCGTATAAATGATGCGTGATCTCGTCAACCGAAATAGAACCTCTTCTTAGAGTTCCTTCCTCTGGTACCCGTGGGGATAATTTTACTTGTCGGAGGCCCAATCTCAAAATTTATCTGAGCCGCCCTTAACGGGTTTTCAGCTAAGATCCTTCTTTTGCTTCAAGACGCCATTTTTTAGATTTTCGCCTTGAGGCCCCATTTTTTAACCTAAGGTGCCCTTTGCGGGTTTTCGCCTCATTTTTTCCATCATCTTTCATTTCATTTTTTCATATTTTTTCAAACATAATACTTCTTAACTGAATCGAAATTCATGGGATTTTTTAATTATTCTCCATCCATTTAAGTTAAAATCAACGCTTCTCTCGAAAAGGCATTCTTAACAACATATGGCCATTTCCAATTAGGCATCCACTTCTCTCGAAAATCTTTCTGAATTGGGAGGATCTTTTTAAGCACCAGGTCTCCCTCTCTGAATTCTCTCAGGCGCACTTTCTTATCATATGCTCGCATCATTCGTTTTCGGTACATTTGACCATGGCAGATGGCTTTCAACCTGTTTTCTTCAATGAGATTTAATTGGTTTAGTCTAGTTTGCACCCACTTTGATTCATCCAGTTTTACTTCATTCAGAACCCAGAGTGATGGAATCTCAACCTCAATGGGTAGTACCGCCTCTATACCGTACACTAGAGAATAAGGTGTTACCTCTGTTGATGTGTGAACAAATGTCCGGTAGGCGAACAAAGCAAATGGCAGCTTCTCATGCCAATCTTTGTAGGTGTTCGTTGTTTTCGCTATGATTTTCTTTATGTTTTTATTTGCCGTTTCTACTGCCCCATTCATCTTATGACAGTAGGTTGTGGAATTATGGTGTGTTATTTTGAACTGGTTGCACACCTCAGTCATCAATTTGTTATTCAAGTTGGAAGCGTTGTCGGTGATAATCTTTTTTGGCAACCCATATCGGTAAATGATCTCATTCTTCATGAACTTGCACACTGTTGTCCTTGTGATATTAGCGTAAGATGCTACTTTCACCCATTTAGTGAAGTAATCAATGGCAACCCAAATAAAACGGTGCCTGTTGAAAGCCTTTGGATGAATCTGTCCAATGACATCCATGCCCCATGTTGCGAACGGCCACGGTGAGTTCACGATGTGTAAAGGTAAAGGAGAAACATAGATCTTGTTGGCATATATTTGGCACTTATGGCATTTCTTGGCGTAATTGATGCAGTCTCTCTCCATAGTCGACCAGAAATAGCCATATCTCATGATTGTTTGGGCTATTGATAGACCATTGGCATGTGTTCAACACAAACCATCATGCACTTCTGCCAAAATTTCTGTCGTCTCTCGGGCATCTACACATCTCAACAAAACTTGATCATGACCTCTTTTGTATAGAATCTCCTCGTCCAAAACATATCATGTTTCATCTTTCTGAGTGTTTTTTAGTCATTTTCGTTTGCTTCATCGGGATACGTTTGAAACTTGATATATTGAAAGATATCGAAATACTAGGGGTTGCCATCTATTTCTTCTTGCACATTATAACTGTGAGCTGGCCTTTCAAAAGTCTACATCTCAATTGGCTTCATCTCTGCTTTCGTATTTGCTTTGAACATGGAGGCTAGGGTTGCCAAGACGTCCTTCATCTGGTTGTCTTCTCTAGGAAGGTAAGTGAAACTGATCTTTTCAAATTCTTTAATGAGCTCTTGGATCAACTCGTAGTATTTGAATAGCTTCGGATCCCTAGTTTTCCATTCTCCTCGTAACTGACATATCACTAAGGATTCGTCCGAATACTCAAAGTTATTTGATCTTTCTTTCAATGGCTGCATTCAGTCCAATGACACAGACATCGTATTTAGCTATATTTTTTGTGCAAAAGAATTCTAGTCTGCTGGTGAAGGGATAGTAGGCGTCTTCTGGAGAAATTAGCATGTCTCGTATTCTGTGACCAAGGGCATTGGAGGCCCCATCAAAGTAAAGCTTCCACTAGCCGTCATCTGAAACGTCTTCCCCAGTTGTAATGCACATCAAGTCCTCATCGGGGAAATTGAAGTTCAACGATTCATAATTATCTGAAGCGTGGCTAGCTAAGAAATGCGCTATAGCACTTCCTTTTACAGCCTTTTAGCTTACATATACAATGTCAAACTCGGATAACAACATCTGCCAGCGGGCCATCCTTCCCGTTAATGTCGGTACTTCTATTAGAAACTTCAAGGGGTCCAATTTGGATATCAACCATGTGGTATGGTATAACATGTACTGCCTAAGCCTTTTGGTAGTCCATACCAAGGCACAACATAGCTTCTGAATTGGCGGGTATCGTGCTTCGCAATCGATGAACTTCTTGCTTAGATAGTAGATGGCTCTTTCATTCTTTCCAGACTCAGCATACTGCCCCAATACACAACCCATAAAGTTTTCAAAAATTGTCAGGTAAAGGATCAAATGCCTGTTTGGGACCGGTGCGACTAAAATCAGAGCATTCGTCAAGTATTTCTTAATCTTCTCTAGAGCTTCTTAACATTCTTCGTCCCAGACCCCTGGGTTATTCTTCCTAAGTAGTCTGAAGACAGGGTCGCACTTATCTGTTAATTGAGAGATGAAACGGGCGATATAGTTTAACCTTTCCAGGAAACCTCGGACTTCTTTTTGAGTATGAGGCGGTGGGAGGTCCTGGATTGCCTTCACTTTTTCTGGATCGCTCAATCCCCTTCCTGCTTACTACAAACCCTAAGAGTTTTCCGAATGTGACTGCGAAGGTGCACTTAACCGGGTTGAGCTTCAACTGGTATTTTCTTAGTCTTTGAAATAGCTTTCTCAGGTTCTGAAGGTGTTCTTCCTCAGTTCGGGACTTAGCGATCATATCATCAACGTATACTTCTATCTCTTTGTGCATCATATCATGGAAAAGAGTCACTATTGCTCTCTGATAAGTCATTCTTGAGTCCGAAATGCACCACTTTGTAACAAAATATGCCCCCACATGGTTACAAATGTGGTATTCTCCATGTCCTCTAGGTCCATCTTTATCTGGTTGTATCCTGAGAAACTGTCCATGAATGAGAACAATGAGTGTCTCGCGGTATTGGTATTGTCCACCAACGTGTCAATGTGTGGCAAAGGGAAATTGTCTTTAGGGCTCGCTCGATTGAGATCCCTGTAATCTACACACATGCAGATCTTTTCATCATTCTTTGGCATCGGTACGATGTTTGCAATCCATTCAGGGTATTTGGTAACTTCCAGAAAGCCAGCATCAAACTGCCTTTTTACCTTTTCTCTGATCTTTAACAACATGTCAGTCCTAATTTTTTTGAGCTTTTATTGGATTGGTTTGCATTCTGGCCTCGTTGGCAGCTTGTGCATTACTATGTCTGTATTCAACCCTGGCATATCTTGATAAGTCCAAGCAAAGACATATTTGAACTCTTAAAGCAGGGCTATCAGTTCACGCCTGGTTTCTGAGGAAAACGTAGTCTCAATTTTTACTTATTTTCTCTCCTCATCAGTTCCCAAGTTCACAATTTATGTTTCTTTTTTGTGGGACTTGATTTGCTTTTCTTCGTTGGCCATCATCCTTACCAACTCTTCAGGAACCTCATATTCTGCCTCATCGTCCTCCTCTTCAATTTCTGTCGAGATCTCTGGGCGTTCGAAATCTACCTCGGGATTGAATTCAGAATCATTCATACAGTTAATTATAAGGATCTTGCATGGAATGAGAATGAATGTATTAGGAAGAGAATGATTTTAAATGAAGTGAATGAATATGAGTAAGAAATGAATGAATAAAGTAAATGAAATGTTTTCCATTTGAGAAAACGAGGAAGACATTCTTTCATTGCAAACAAAAAGTTAACATAGATGCCCCATACAAAAGATCCCTATTGCTTATGGGCAAAAACAAAATGGTTGGTTTAGAGCATTACTCTGATCTAGCCCTAAATATTACATGTAGATCAATGTAGCTCCAGTTATTGAGAGTTTCCCCTAGACGGCAAAGGCGGATGCTGGTCAACATGTTACTGCCATTGTCATTTTCAGCTATCATGTTGATGGACATCCCTTCAAGTGATTCACTGAACATCTTATTCTCGTTAAGTATGTCGTTTTCTCGAATTGCTTCCTGTACTTTCTGTTCTGTATGGTCAATTCTTCTAAAGATAAAAATATCTTGTACATGAGGGAAAGACATCGGTCTCCATAGAATATCATCTCCTTTCAGTCTAGCCCTCTTTTGTTCTTCTTTCTTTCTGTATTCCTCTCTTATTTGTTGAACACTTGGTTTGTAGCCATGCCCAAAATGATCTTTCTTGGTAATGACACTTCTGGGTCATAGGCTTTCTTCTAATCTTCTTCCTAGCCCACTTCCTGTTTTGGCTCCTCGGCCTAAGGTTTCAGAGACGGTCATCTTGGTGCAGTTGGATAACCTGAGGCAGGGGATCCGATTACCTTCCGCAACAAATGTAGCATTTATAAGTTCCAACGCGTGAAAAGAGCATTCCACAGCTTCATCATCATTCTGGATGTAGGGGGCATCCGGTGTTACTGATGCGATGATTCTTGCTCAGCCTTACAGTGACCAACTTGCCTTCGATCACAAATTTCAATTTCTGATGGAGTGATGAGGGAACGGCTCTAGCAGAGTGAATCAATGGTCTTCCCAATAAGCAACTGTAGTTCGGCTTTATGTTCATTACCACAAAATCAATTGTGTATTCTGTCAGCTCGATCAATAAAGGTGCCTTAATTTTTTCAAGTGCTCCCCTTTGAGTACCGTCAAAGGCTCTTACGGAGTTGTGACAGGGTTTCATGTGGGAATCATCTACCGGTAGCTTTTTTAGAGTCACCATTGGTAGTACATTTAATGCCGACCCATTATCAATCAGCACTCTTAGCAAAACATACATTTTGCAGTGGGTAGTGATATTGAGAGCTTTGGTGGACCCCATACCTCCCTCTAGGATCTCGTCATCGCTGAATTTGATGTAGTTGTACGCGGTGATATGCCCCACTATTCTCTCCAGTTTAGACATATAAATGTCACCGGGTACAAATGTTTGGTTTAACACCTTTAACAATGCATCACGATACTTTTCCAAACTCAGAAGCAACTCCAACACCGTAATCATTGCTGGTTGTTTTCGCAACTGCTCTACTACATTGTATTCATTGTGCCTCAGGACCTTCAGAAATTCTTGTGCCTGGGCCTCAGTTATCGGCTCATTAATTTTTGGAGGGGATTCATCGCCAAATATCTTCGCATGACTGGTTGCTGTTCTTTCTCCCTTATCTTTTGTAGCTTCAGCAGATTTCAAAGCTTCCGAATAGTAACACCTGTTGCTTCTTGTGAAGTGGCCTACCTCGTTGACAATTTCATTATTCTTTGTCTGTTCATCTTTCTGTATTGGCTCTTCTTCTACCATTCGTTCCTTCTCCTCATGAGGTTTTGACTGCTCTGGTATAGTCACGTTGGCGGCATAATTTCAAGGGGTTCGTCGCGTGTCTTTGAACAGAAACAGGGCTGGTACTGAGATGATAATTTTGGGGGCCACCTTTACAGCTTTTGCTTGAGATGAACTTGCTTCCTTTGGTCTGGATGGGAAGACAAGGGTATATCTATTCTATACTTGATGTTAGGACTGTTTGACGTGCATACATCTAACCCCTTCCTTCCTGCAACCTCCTCAAAGAACTTTATCTTCTTATTGTCCATCAGTTGTTGAATTACTCTCCTGAATTCTTCACATTGTTAGATGTCATGTCCTCCGTCCTGGTGGAACTCGCAATAAGCTCTACATCCCTTCTGCACCATTATCATGCCTCTGTCAATCAAGCGGGCCATGCATAATTGTTGGAACACCCACCGTAAGGGAGACTTAATTTCTTCCACATCCTCCTTAGCCTTCCTAGCAGACTATTCCTCGATAGCGTTCACTCCGTGGTTTCCGTGATTAGGCAACGGGTTAGCGGCCACATTCGGTTCTTCAAACTTTAATACCCTAGAATTAATCAGACTCTCCACAAGTTTCTTGAATGTGAGGCAATTTTCTGTGGAGTGACCGGGGGTACCACCATGATAATTGCAATGCGTGTTGGGATCATACCATGACGGAAATGGAGGTTTGAACGGGGCAACATAGTATGCGGACCAAATCAGCTTTGTACAACTGAGAATAAAGCTCAGAGTAAGAAACTGGTAACAGAGTAAATGATGCTTTATCTTGTTCCTTTCTTCGAGCTTTCTCTTCTCTTTGGTTCTGAGCCTTCCCTATTGATTCTTGCGGCTGAGAGACTGTAAAGTTCTTTGGGACATTGTAATTGCTCGTAGCATTTACCTCATTCTCTCTCTTTTTGTTGTACTTTCGAGAGCTATCCCCGCTGTCAATCCTGCCACTCTTAATTGCCAATTCGAGAGAAGTCCCAGTCCTGATCAAATCAGCAAAGCTCTGAGTTGTATTATTGATAAGGCGATTGAATAGCGTTCCCTTTAGAGTATTCACGAACAAGGGTGTAATCTCGTGCTCAGGAATTGGTGGTTGGATCTGAGCGGCCACCTCTAGGCATATTGTCGCAGACTCTCGCTAGACTTTTGCCCCATATTTTCCAACATGATCCTACTAGGGGTCATATCTGTCATATGTTTGTACTGCTCAATGAACGCTTTTGAAAGGTCTTTCTAGGACTTGATGTTTGCCCGTCTTAATTAGGTGTACCACCGGGTTGTTGCTCTAGTCAGACTATCATGTAAACAATGGATCAAAAGCTTTTCATCCTTGATATAGGATTCTATCTTTCAGCAATACATGGTCACATGCGCGGAAGGACATGTAGTTCCATCATACTTATCAAACTCTGGAGTTTTGAATTTTGGAGGTAGAACAAGATCAGATACCAGGCTCAGATCACTAGCCTCATTCCCTGGTTCATTTGTATTTTGCAGTGCTTTAAATTTTTCTTCTATGAGATGAAATTTTTCCTCCCATTTCTTTTCCAATTCCGTTCTAATTTTCTCGACCAAATTCAGATCCGACACCTCTTCTTCGTAGAATGCCTCTGTATCGATGGGTTGGTTTTCAAATGCCCTTGCCTGAAGACTAGTAGATATACCAACAGGGTCAATATATAATCTTCTTGGCATTTTTGGTTGAACCTTGCTGTGAGATGCGATACCTTCTGGCTCCTAGACGACTTCGTCCTTAACCTTTTATTTCCCATATCTTTTCTTCAGCAACGCGATTAAGTCAGATGCTATCGTCGTTTGTGATTGAGTGATCTACTCGCTGAGGGAGTGTTTAGCTTCATCGAAACGTACTTCTAAATCCGTCTGCCCTTTTTCCAAACTGGCTATTCTGTCTTCCATTAGTTTACTTTGGAACCGAGTAAAGTATGGATGCAGAATGGTTGCAGCTTATCTTTTAATTTCACGGCCACAATATTTACACTATTAATATTTTTGCAAAGAAAGATGAATGCATGTATAATGATGTAAATGCCAGGATGCAATGCAAGAATGTATGCAAATAAAGGTACTGATTCTGCTGGTAATCACCCTTTTGAACTACTTTTATGAGAATTAAAGGGTCCAGATTACAAAATAGTAAAGTAGAGTTCTACACATAAGCCTTAGCCCTAGCTCTTAACTTCTCGATAGCTTTGAGCAGCTTGATGAACCTAGGCACTTCTTTCATGTCCGAGGTTATGAAAGGTCGAAAGGGTTCAACTTCTGCAGCTAAATTCGTCACATGTCCCACAACTCGTTGTATCTCCACCATCATGGTCGTATAATACTGGTCTCTGTCTTGAATCATTTGGGAGGCATCACGAAGTCTTCGCCGCCAATAATTATCCCCACTTGCTATAGCTTCTTCAAATACCCTAATTCTCCCTTGTAATCCTGAACTGTTGCCTCGAGTGACTCAATACGGGCTCGTAACATACCAATTTCACGCTCTCGTTCTGGTAGTTCGATGAAATCATTCCTCTGACGATAGGTCTAAAATGACTGCTCTAACTCTGTCAGTCTTCTTTCTAACTCGATGTTCTGATCTTGGCTCTAATTCAGGCTTTGAACAGTGTCGTTGTACAAGTTCTGCATCTCTAGTAGTCTATTCCTACTCTCCATGGATTTCCTCTTCCAAAGGGCAGGGTTATCTCTTTCGTAGATGATTGCTTGCTTGCCTTTGTCGATCTCTTATGTAGCTCTTTCTTTCTTTTGGTTAATGGCATCCCTAAAAGACCGTCTTTCACTCTCGATGGCTAACTTGCAAATTTCTAACTCATTTTCGATTGCTTGCTTGCCTTTTTTCTCATTATTCTTTAACTAAACGCATATCGTTCATTCTTTCTTTCTCTACGGCTAGGAATTGGCTTCGGCTAGCATTCTGCACCTTTGCTTGAAGCTAGAGAGTATCTTTCTGATAAAAAGCATTATTCTCACTCAGATCTACATTTAGCTTCTTCAATTGCCTAATGGTCTCATCTCGTTCATCGATATCCAAACTTGCCTTGCAGAGCTCGCTCATATACTGAGTCTGTAAAGCCTCCATCTTCTTCTTAACCCCCTCGAGTTCATTTCGCAAAATGTTGGCCTCGGACGGTATTATCCTCATATGCTCCTCAAGTGATATGGTTGGTCCTTGGTCGGGTTCTGGAATCTTGTCGTTAATCCTCATACGCCTCCAAAGATCGTAATTCATGGTGGTTATGCATTCGGTATCTTCTTCTACTCGTATCTGATAATAGTGATCCCAAGCTCTCATTATGGCCTAAATCTTCGCCCTGAACTCGCCCTTGAAAGAAAACTCACTTCGACTTAAACCGGCGGCAACAAAAACAAACTGTCACGATCTGAATTGTTGGGACACCAAAAGCAGAGTACAAGCAATTCCACCATGTAGCCCTAACATCATTAGCCAGTTATAATCGCCGCAACTGTATAGGAAGTAACTAACCCTGTCGAGCCAAGTAACTCTCCACACTATGTATTCGTCCTAAATGTTCTTAAAGATCGGGGATCCATTTCTTCATGTTCAAGTCTTCTCGCCATTCCTTCGCTAAGTACTCTCACAAAGGCGAAAAGTCTCGAAATGATATTCTCGACAAAACCCCTGTTGGTGTTTTCCACATATGGCTATGAATCCAAACCTGTAGTAACTGCGCACACCCTCTGAAACGTCCCTCTTCGTGTTTTCGGCTTGCGTTCAAAGAAATGAAAGTTTTAGTCAAGATTTTCGGTACTGGATTCGCCTTCTACTTCATACGCTCAAATAGATCTAGGATGACTACATCAATGTTTCCAAGAACCCTGGGAAAGATGACCATACCGTATATCCCTAAGGTGAATAGGTCCATCTTCTTCCCCTTATTTGGGTGCATCGGTATAATGTCTCAGATACTCTCCCACACAAAGGCTAGGCCGTCTCTTCGATTTTGAATCAAGCCGTTAACCCAATCGTCACTCATCCCGGTAAAAGTTATGAGCTTCGAAGGGTAATTTTGATTCCTTGGTGGCTTCGCATAGATCCAATCTTTTTGGACATTCTTCTAATTAAGTAGGGTCGTGTATTCCTCTACTGTAGGCATCATATCTTGCCCGTTGAAAGTGAAGCAGCAAAAAACAGAATTTCAAAACTAGAAGATAGCTCGGAGTAAAGGTTGGTTGACTCGGCCATACATCAACTGTGCTATGTCACCGTAACTATCGAAAAATAAGTCGTGTAGCCTTCGATCCCATCTTTCCCAAATCCTTTTAAGCTCCCATAAGTCATTCTGTTGGAGGCTCACGTAGGTATACCCTGACACTATGCGCTCACTCGGCAAACTATTACCTTGGGTCCTCTGATTGACTTCTGACCAATGTCTAACAGTTGAGTTGAGGTCGTCCTTCTTAAGATACCTTTTTTCCATGATGAAAGATTTTCTGATCAGGAAAACCACTTGATCCAGTACCTTTATGTAATGCAGATGCAATGATATATGTAAAAAAACAAAACAAAAAAAACGAGTCAGTACCGGATAAATCAATAAATACATAAATAAAGGGCAAATTAAAATAAGATAAACAAACAAAACAACCCTATTTATATCCCGTCTAAAACACATAGGTTATCCGCATAGCTCTAAAAGGGTGGGTTTTTTATGTTCTCTACATGCAGTGTTGGTGCTAGGAGGTATCCAAATTGTCCATGCCATCCCCTACTAAGGGTAGCAAGGCCCCCGATCATCACCCATTATAGGCTCCTTTCAACCGGGTTTAATTCAAGGGGACCCATTCGCTTATGCCCATACGAAGGAACGATATCCTCACAAAAGCATAAGGTACTCGAGCCTCGAAGGTACTTTGCTAGGCCCATACGGAGGAACAATATCCTCACGAAAGCACTAGTGTTTCCCCCACTTAAAAGACGGGTTTATATGCTAAATTTTAAATGCGTTAAAATAAACGTGCAATTATAACCAAATGTTAATTTAATAGTCACTTTAATCTGAAACTTCCAATATTACTAAAGCATTAATTATTTAAAAAGCTTGACACTATTTTATTTTTGAAAAAAAAACAAAAAAAGTGTCCCCAGCGGAGTTGCCATCTGTAGCGATCTCTTTCCACGAAGTATTCGCTAAAAACAGTTGTTTTACTGTGTTTGGGGATCTTTCGGGTATTTAAAAATGCCTTTAGTGGGGTTTTATGAAAAATCGTGTTTTATTTTAAAAATGGTGTCACCACCGGCCACTAAGGTAGGCCAGGCACCATAAAACCAGAGAATTTTAAAACATGTTAGGTTCGGAAGTCGGTTACGAATGGGGAAAGATTAACACCCCCACACCGCCCAAAATTGGTACTTTAATAATTACCACTTTATTAATATTAGTCTTTCCGGATTAAAATGACAATTGAATTAAAATTTGGTTATAAGTGCGAGTAAATTTTAAGGGCCCTGTTATTCGAGAGTAAACTGATAGGCCACCATCACTACATTTGATATTGGTCACGTTTACCCTCGAATAAAAGAGCATCGCATTGTCAAATAATTTATCCGTATGCAATCTTAGAAAACATTATCAAACATACATATATAAATTAACATGATATTAATAAAATGCATGATCATAAATAAAATGACATGTTACAAGAATCTAAGCTAAACATAAATATAAACATAAACCTAGAAGAACTAAAAAAACATGCTCCAAGATTAAGTTAACTGACTATAACATACTTAAACATATATATAAAAACACCACAAATGCCACATATGTATGACATATATATAATATGATACTAAAATAACAAAACAACATTATCACCATATTACACTAAAACTTTATCATATGACACAAATTACATGCATACATTAAAAGCATATCATGATATTAATATGTAACAAATATCACCCATTTTAACATATAACTTAAAATGCGAAACAAAAATAAAACATAGTAGAACACATATATACATGATAAATAACTAAACTAAACATGATCACTTAATAAAACACATGTATGCAACATGAACAAACAAACTAAATGATATATTAGCATGATAATACACATGTTATGAAAACATAAATAAATGCACATAATATGCCAACCAAAATACATAAAAAAACATGAAGAACCATATCAACATGATGTACAAACTAAACTAAAACATAGCACATAAAACAAGCATGTACATGATAAGAACAAACGAATTAAAACCTAAAGCATGATGTCACAAACCATTACATATGTTATAAAAAACACAAATAGGTATGAAATATAAAAACAAATAAACACAAAAAGGCAAAGCAAGCAAACTAAAAAACATAATCATTTAAATCATACAAAGGGACTGAAATAAAATAAAGCAAAAACAGAATGCTTAGAAATTAAATAAAAAATACATCTGGGGATCTAATTAAGAACCAGACAAAACCTATGAGGACTGCACATGTACTTAAACCAAGGGGCAAGCTCAAAGTGAAAATATCAAAAACGCGGGGGGACTAACAAGGTATTTTTACCATTTTGAAATAGATTTTGGTTAATTATAGGACGAAATTGAAAGAAAATGCAAATAGGGGAGGACCATATTTGCAATTAGACCAAGGGGCAAACTCGGGATGAAAAATTACAAATGACGGAAGTCCTTATAAGGTAATTATACTATTTTTGAAAATTTAAAGTCTATAAGTAGACCTCATTAGATCTGGTTTCAGAGTTTAGCCATTTGAAAATTTTGTTTTATAAAAACAAACCCTCTCCTTTTATTAACCTTCAAACCAGAAACCCAAAATCTAAAAAAAACCTCTCCGGCCATCACCATTTCCAAAAATCAGCGGTGGCTGGCCACCGTCCCTCTCTTACACTCGCCGTTGATCAGGGTTTGAGACCTTAAAAAAACCCTCTTCAAATTTAAAATGCAAAAAAAAACTTTTGTTGCTCTTAAAACCGAACCTATTTTTTTTAAATAAAAGCCCTCTTTATTGTAAACATGGTCGTTCGGCTCACCTTGCACGGCTCGAAGGAGACCATGAGGCTTGTCGCCGACGGCCACCACGGCAAAGGTAAAGAACTTGTCAACTCCCCCATTTTTTAGCTTTTAATATTTCATATATTTTTTACATGCATGTGGAAAAAGAAAGGGAAAAGATTACCACTAGAAACTTTTCATGTTTATTTCTGGAGACTGGAAACTGATAACTTTCCTACATATTTTTTTGAGTTGGATACATATATATGTTCTCTAATGATTTTGGTAGAAATAATACATAGAAATACATATATTTTGCGATTTGGTACTGACAATCTATTTTTTTCTGTCTTCGCATGTCCCTGAGCGGTGGTTAGATATCAGGTGGAGGAAGCATGGCAGAGGTGACTGTTCGGCCATACTTGATCTCGGCCATTGGATCAGATTTTATCCAAAGGTCGACATCTCATAATGATGGGCGGCCCTGATTGCTTCTGAAAAGTGATGTGGCACCATCAGATGCAGCTGCATGGCAAGTGAGAGTTGAATAGCCTGGCGCGTGCCCTGCACGCGCGCGTGATAAGCTGAGTGGTCCGAGCGTGCACCACACGCGGTAGATGGGAGTCTCTCTTGGAGGCATCTGGACCGTTGGATCAAGATTTGATCCAACGGTCAGGATGAAGGCGACTGCAAGATAGGAGATCAGATTAGGGTTTAGTTATCAAATGTATTAGAGTTTTTAATTATGCAATGGGTTTTGCCGGATTGGGCCCAATGTAATATATTTGGGTTGTAAAATTATGTAAATAGACTTGGATAATAAAAATATTAACGAGCTTATAAATTTTAGATCTGCTTTTATAGCAACCCAATAATAATAATAATAATAATAATAATAATAATAATAATAATAACAACAACAACAACAACATAATAACATATACACATATATAATTTACGTACATACAATCATACATGCAAATTAACATATATATCACATAACATTCAAACACATAGCATACAAATACATATATTTATTAAGGCATACATAACATGCAAACATACATACGACACACGCATACCACATACACATTAGTCACACGTACATAATAAACACACCTAATAATACTATATATGTATACATGCAATAATAATATCTAATAATTATTATGCTAACACAATATTTACAAACCAGATAAAAATGAGTGATTACACATGTTATCCATATAATTAATTTAAAATTAGATTCACGTATTTTAAATATACTTTGTATCAAGTTAAAATTTAATTACTAAACTTTAAAAATTATATTAATAAAAAATTTAATTGATATGATATCATTTAAAGATTATATTAATAAAAAATTTAATTGATATGATATCATAGTTTATTGTTTTAAATTTATTAGCTAATTTAAAAAATAGATCTTATACCCCCAAAAATAGATCTTGTGACTTATGATGTAATTAACCTCAAAATACACTAAAAACGTTATATTTAATTGAAAAATAAGTGTTCAAACTATATTTTTTGATATGTGTTTAAATTTTTTTTAGTAAAAGTAAGTGTTTAATTATAACACCCCTACCCGATCTCGAAGATAACTGAGTCAGAAACATTATCAAAAATTTAAACCAGAAGTACACTTATCATAATTCATGTATTATTCAAGGAATCATTCTTCTAAATAATGGTTCTAAACATCCATGTCATGCATTTTTATTCATGTCATGTATCATATCAAAGCATGTATCATATATATAAGCTTACCTAGTTCATCCATAACAATTTCTTGACCTTGTTCTATAGTGCTTACCTAGTTTATCCATAACAATTTCTTGACCTTGTTCTATAGTAGTCTTGACTTGGCAACAATATAAATACATAGAATTCACAAAATGTAATCGGGATGGCACCTAACCATTCTCGAAATATGAACTACACTCACCAGACAATTTAAGCTATTTCAGCTTTAGGATTACAACTTCCTTATTAAGATTTTGAGTTTGCTTGAAGGATCTTGGTGATTTCTCACCACCAATGAATTGTTTTTGCTTAAGAAAAACTTGGCATTCATTAATAAGTATTTCTATATAATCAAAAGCTTGTAACAATATTCATAGCTAATTCTAGCTATGAAAAACACTTGATATCATCCCATTTCCATAGCTTAAAATCCATGGAAACCCTTAAAATTATCCTAATCTTGATTTCATGATTTGATCACTTCATTAGTCTTGAATTTATAAGTTACATTCAAGGGCTCACCTTGATCAAAGCAAGGTTCACGTTTGGATAAGGAAATCAAAAGAAGTTTAAAGCTTTAATCAAGCTTTTATGTAAGTGTTTGCTTGAGCTTGGGAGGTGTTAGCTTAGAGGAAGAAGATGGAAATGTGGTAGCTTGAGTTTTGTTTCACCGGATAAGCCTTTGATATTCCACTCTTCTTTCTTTCTTAATTGATTACCACCAATCTAGCATACCAAGGGATGAAGGAATTACATTTCTTTATGTCACGTGTGGGGTGACTAACCCATTTGTGGGTTATTCACATGATTAGTCACCCCACACTCAAATTCTTACATTTTTAACACCTGACTTTTGATTCTCACAATTTGGTCACTTAACTTGTTCAATTTAACCTTTAACTCATACTTGGGCATAATTCGAACCAAATTGTTAATTCAACTACAAGGCCATGTCTTAGAGTTCATAATACTTTATCGGAATCAGAATTTTCAAGTCACCTAAATTCAATTTTCTACTAAGTCAGTTTTAGGGGTGTTACATTAATATTTCATTTCATTACATTTTAAACCCTAATCGTCAACGGCTATTAAAAATATCGTCACCTAATTATTGCTTGACACATTACTTGATTTACGATTTCTTTTAATTTTTCATTTAAAAAATCAAAATTCATTTTAAAATAATTATGAATCCATACTTTTTTCTCAAAAATACCTTAAAATCCTAAAGTCTTTAGTGGGGACAGTTGTCTAATGAAGTCCTCCAGCGATGGAGGGTGAGCAATGATGATCGATGATAATAATAGGTTTGGGGATTAGAGATTTCATTTTAGAGATTTATAGATGTTTTTTGGAAATTTAGGGTCTTAAGTTTAGGTATTTGAGGGAGACAACCGATTAGCGGGTCTTCGATGACGAATGAGTGAGTAGTGGTGGTCAGAGGTGATAATGAACTTTTGAGATTAAAGATTTGATTTTGAAAATTTATGGTTTTTTTTATCATTCGAGAATTTAGGTTTAAGAATTTATAATTTTAGGGTGATAACAAGGAGACCGATCAGTGAGGGTTCGAAGATGGACAGGATGGGCGACGGTGGTCGGTGGTAATAATGGAATTCATGGTCTGCGGGATTCGCATGTAAGCCAAAATGTTGGGCTCTTGGGAGTGTTTTGGGCTTGCTTTAGTGGTTTTGGGTTGGAGTAGGATGTCTTGGGAATGTTAATATGGTAAAAGTATAATTGGAAGACAAAAGAGTTGTGGTTGTTTAATTTTTCTGCAAAAGGGGGAGGGGTGAGGTCACCATTGTTTCCTTCTCTCACTTATTCTCATCTCCCACCCAAATTTTGAATGTTTAAGGTGAAATCTTTAGGGTTTTGAGTGTAAATCGCGTTTTGACGATTGAGGGAGGTTTGTTGAGCAGCAAAGGATCTTCACACCAAGGTAAAGATGAGTTAAAATGGTAGAGTTTGAGGTTTGGTGGGGTTAGTGTGGATGAACGGGAATGGATATTTGAAGGCTTCTTCCTCAGCTTTAATTCGAGGTTAGTACACTACTAACTCCTATGAATTCTTGCAACTCATAAAATTAGGCTTTGTGCATGATTTGAGTGTTCATGGTTTGATAAACTTTGGTTGATCTTTAATGGCAAAATGTAGATTTGGTGTTTCTAAGGCTTAAAATTTGTAGAAACTCACTTAATAACTTCACAATAACTCGTAGGTTCGATTTGAGGCTTAACCATAGGGGTTAAGGGGTTGAATATTGACTTTTTGAACTCTAGGTTCTGAAATCTGGGTTCGTGTACCAATACGGGGTGGATGCACATCGGTACGCCTTCTTACTATAGAAAGTAGGTCGTGAGGGGAGTACCGGTATGACTTACCACGTATCGGTACTCTATGCATAGTAAGAATTCCAGTGGCGAATTAGCGTACCGATAAGTGCGATGCGTATCGGTACTCATTGTTACATTGCTGGAAAGGCTTTGTATACCGGTACACTAAGAAAGGCGTATCGGTACGGGTAAAGATCGGTACGGGCGATCCCAGTATTGATATTGAGTACCGATACATAATGGAGCGTATCGGTACAGCATGTGGGCCAATTCTTTCGAATCTAAATAGAGTATCAGTACTCCTGGTGGAGTATCGATACCTAGAGGGGAGTACCGATACTCACTTCGGAATATCGATACTCGCTGGGTAATCTGCCCAAGTTTTTACGTTTTGAGTTCGGGGGTTCTATAAATTGTGGCTAAGGTACTAATGGGTCTCTTATGATGTAAAATGACTGGTAAAACCAATAATGTGTGTTTTTTCTTGCTTATATGGATTAAATGGCTAATGGAGTATCAAAATAAAAGTGAATTGCTCGGGGTAGCAAATTTAGGGATCATTGGTGGATCATTTGCTGTGTGCCAGGTAGGGCACTTGTTGGATCCTTGGTAGATCGAGTATGGTTATGCCATGTGTAGGCATTTGCTTGGTTATGAGTCTTCGTTTGATGGGATCTGGATACCCAGTGATTTGTGGGTTTGAAATCAAATGGGTTTTAATAATTGATTTGTGGATTGGGCTAAACTAGGTCAAAATTTTGTGGTAATGAGTTGGGCTTGGGGCCCAGATGTGACATCCGGGTCTAGGGTGATACAATTATTTTAAAAATAATTATATAAATAATAAATTAATATATAGATTATATTATATTAAAAAAATATTTTTTATAATCTAATTAATATTAATAGATACAAAATATTGATAACTAATAAACTATTCAAACAAGTATCGAATATAATTATGTCCTTATATGTTATTTTGCTTGTTTAAATAATCTATCAGCTATCAGATAATTTACCAAACACTTTTATACAATCAACTAATACACTCCGCTAGTTAAATCAGCTATCAGCTCATGTAATCCGCTATCAGCTATCAACTATCCGCTAATTGCCAAACAATGCCTAAGTAGTTACTTTAAAATAACTTTATCATTTATTAAAAAATATAGTTTGAACACTTAATTTATAGTTAAGCTAACCAATAAGGGTTGGGTGCAATGACAATGCACATTGCTCTTCCAAGGAAAGAATGCGACTTTCGAACCTTGGAGAAGACATTGTTGGGAGGGAGAGTCATAAATTTCAAACATGGATCATAAAATAGACATTTACTTTTCTAAAAAAAAAATTATAGTTAAGCTAAAGTAGTATTTAATTATGCATAAACATTTTGTTCTTAAACATATAGTAACTCCATATAAAATAGGCTTAATGCAAAAAATGCCCCCTAAAATTTATTAATTTTCTCAACTTGGTATCTAACATATCATTTGGGACGTTGTGCCCTTTAACGTTTTTACTGTTACTCATTTTGTCCCAAACCATTTAAAAAAATTCAGCCGTTAAAAAAATTTCCAACCAATGAGATTGCGCCAAGTCAGCTCCTCCTTGACAAAGCAACCCGCTTGATTTTTTAGTTAGGGTAAATGTCATGTTAAGTCTCCCATGTTTTTTTGTTCAATTTAGTCACTAAAATGTCTATTTTTACCTAAAATTGACCCCTATTTGTTTCTATTTTTAATTTAGTCAAATATTTGTTATTATTAATAATATTATTTTATTTAAATCTTAATGTTTAATAAAAAATAAATTAAATATTTTATTTTTAAATTAGTATTTTTTAGATAAATTTGAATTATAATTTTTTTTAAACGTTAGTTTGTTCACTTTCAGCTTCAACGGATCTCCCTGCAAATTCTCAACGAAAGAATCAATTTACGTGAATTGCATGCGTTATAGTTTATGGTATATATATGGTTTCTCCTGCAATTTATCTGATGTTGGAGTTGCTATTTAGTAATATTAAAATAAAATAATATTTTAATATTAAATCAATAATATGTAATTTATCTAAAAATTTATTTTAATATTAAATTAGATAAATTAATAGACTAATTTAATATTAAATCAATGTAAAATTACTAATTTGGGACGTAATGGGACTAAATTATAAAATTAATTTATTTTGGGACGTAATGGGGAACTATTTAATGTTAACATTTAATTTATTTTGATTGGACTAAATTATAAAACGAATTTATTTTGGAATTACAAAAAAATAAATTATTTTTATTAATAATATTTTAATATTAAATTAGTAATAATTAATTTATCAAAAATTACTAATTTAATATTAAAATATTTAATTTAATTTTTTATTAAATATTAACATTTAAATAAAATAATAATATTATTAATAACAAATATTAAACTAAATCTAAAAGAATTAAAAACAAATAAGTGTTAATTTTAGGTAAAAATAGACTTTTAATTGACTAAATTGAACAAAAAATAAACATGTAAAACTTGACATAACATTTACCATTTTAATAAAATCAGAAGAGTTATTTTATCAAAGAGGAGCTGACATAACGTGATTTCATTGGCTGTAAATTTTTTTAACGGCTGAATCTTTTAACGATAAAAATAACGATTTGAGGGCAAAATAAGTAACGGTAAAAACGTTAAGGGGCACAACGTCCCAAATGATACGTTAGGTACCAAATTGAGAAAAGTGATAAATTTTAGGGTGCATTTTGTATATTAAGCCTATAAAATATAGACTTAATAAACCAAAAAAAAAAAAACTTTTTCCATGTGCAATAGGAAAAAAGAAAGAACGAAAGACAACATGTCATGCGAATGTGGAGGCAATTAACTTTGGGTAGAAGATTCTTGTCGGTTTATTTGCAAAGAAATTGAAGATAATTGATCTCCTGTTCGATGTTCCCGTTTTTCTATACAATTCTAATTCACTTTTTTCATGTTTTATTGTCAAAAGACAGTCACTCGGGTGAAAAGAAATATACGAGGCTAACCGCTAACTCAAGCAAAACCCGAAAACTCCAAAACTTATAATCTATTCCGAGTTGATTGCTTCTTTCAACGTCTTAAGGCAAAGACCTCTTTGGTCCTAATAGATCATAATAGTTTTGCTTTTATGATTTGAGCATGGTGGAGATCCAACTTTCTAACCACAAGAAATTCTAAATTTTTAAAGATTTAAAATATAAATTTATCATTATTTTAATTTATAATTTTTTTTAAAAAATTGAAATTTAATCATTTAAGATATCGAAAATAATTATTATGTTAAAAACTTAAATTTAATTATTTAAATCTGTTAAATGTCACCCTTTTCTTAAAAAAAGATAACTGCATAAAATTCAATTAAGAGAAAAATATTGTTTATATTACAATCCAATAATAATTTTTAACAGTAATATGAGATCTTATTAAAAGTGTATTTGAACATCACAAAATAATATAATTGCATTGTAATTATTACGAATTTTAATTATCTAGACATGTTTTACGAGCACAATATAATTAAATCATAATTTATCATATCATGTTCGATTTTATAAATTGTAATTATACAGTTGTATAAATTTAAATTTTAAATAATATTAATTATTATAAAAAATCTAACCTTAAACTCAAATTATTTTTTAAATATTTAAATAATTATTCGATAATAAAATTATTGATAAAATAAAATTAATAAGGTTGAAAATATAGGTATTCAAATATATACAGTATAATATATTATAAACTCTAACTTGTAGCTATAATAAAAAATAAGTAGATGTTATAAAGAAAGAAGAAGTGTACGTACGTAAAACTATTATCATTTATAATAATGATAATAATAACAACAACATCAATAATAATTTTTTAATATTTTTTATTTAAAAATGAGATACTATTATATGCCTCGTTGAAATACCTCTCTAAACTTAAATGGAGAAAAAAGAATACATATGATAGTAGATATATAATTAGCAATAAAAAATGACACAACGAACATGGCAAAAGCCTCCAGCCACCACAAATCAGTCCCTAAAACATCAATCAACCATCTCGATCCAATGAAACTGTCATTCGATATTTTCCAGGATCCCGCTAGCTCAAATAGATACCAAATTCACCTTACACCTGATTTCGGCATCACTTGCTGCACTGCATCCCGAACCTGGTTCCGCGCAGAATCCCTCATATGGCAGCCGTGCATATTCTGCAGCAAGATGTCTTGTACATGGTTTGGTGTTGTGTGCATAATCCCCCCCCCCCCAATTGGCTGCCCACGCAACCTACGAGCACGTTGATCAGCAACACCATTAAAGTCACGACGAATATGTGTTATAGACACCTCCCAATCCCTTTTCAACAACTCCTTGATCGCCACTGGTAATGCATTACTTATAATCTCGGATGATGCTTCCTTAATACAATCAGTCGCTTTCAAACAGTCCGATTCAAGCATCACAGTTCGCCATCCTAAACGCCAAGCAAGATGTAGGCTATCTAGAATTGCCTAAAGTTCCGCATACAAAGCCGAACACCTCACTATCGCCGCAGATCTGTCACTAATATTCACAGCTCCACCGGTATTTATTTTAATCCATCCCGGACTTGAAGCCGTCCAGGAATTATTAGTGGTGCTATGTATTGCTCGTAGCATGCCGTTGTTCGCTCTGCGTAAATTAGCGGACAAAACCAACTCCATATACTCCTTGCTAGCCACAATAATGTCTTCTTTTTTAACAATGGTTGCATCAAAAAGGATCAGATTTTGCCTTTGCCACAATATCCAACAAAGAATCGCAAACAAAATGTTTTAATTACCCGAGACAATTGCAAAATCCGCTTCCGGATTTAAATTTGCCACAAACCAGTCCACAAGAGGCATTGAAATAAAGGTGTCCAAACGTCCAGGTTTAATCAATTGCAGCCAAACCCTCCGAGCCTTGTGACAATCGCGTAATACATGAGTGACATGACTCCAGAAGTTATTATTATCGACGCAACAGCTGTGTTAGTTAGAAGATTCCCCCTTATGGCCAACCATACAAACGCACGTATCCGCTGAGGTATCAGAATTTTCCAAACATGACTCCAGAAGTTATTATTATCCAACTCATGATTGCCCATTAAGGATGAATCGGCTGCCTTCCCTGTAAAATTGTTTTTACTATCCCCTTTTCATCCTAAATGATCCGGTCCAAACTGGTTCGAGGGGGAACAATGGCCAAAATGTGTTGCACACACACCTCAGGTAAAAGCTGACAGTTCTGCAACATCCTACTGTCCCGAGTTGAGCACAAAACGTGAAACTGGACACGAGATTGGTGGTGAATCCAGATTCGAAAAAGCCACCAAAGGACCTAAGTTTTCAATCCAATTATCATACCAAAAGTCGATAGTATGCCCGTATTGCAAGCACCAAACCAAACCACTACGGACATCCTCCAAAAAAAATTTGAATACCTGCCCAAAGCCGAGAGCTATTACTGTCATGTAGGCTGATTGGAACAGCCCCTTCCCATTTATACTTTGCCCATATCTCCCTCACCCAAAGCTTTGATGTATCGGTAACGAGCTGGAACCCCAACTTCATAAGAAAAGTTAAATTATTCATCTCAAGATCACGGAATCCAAGTCCCCCTTGAGCCACCGGAAGTTGCGTATCCTTTCACCGAACAAGACTAACACCCCTATGATCTGCCTTAGTACCCCAAACAAAACCTCGAATTAACTTTTCAATTTCTAAACACGCACTCTTAGAAATCCATACAGCTTGCATCGTGTAGAATAGAATCGCATGTAACATCGATTTAGCCAGTGTAACTCGTCCGACAAACGATAGGTATCAGGCCGACCACGTAGATAAGTGTTTTCGGACCTTATCCACCAAATTATCGTATGTAGCTCTAGTTACCCGATGATGCAACATCGAAACTCCAAGATACTTACCCAAGTTTTCCATTTCCACATAACCAAAACCATCAACAATCTAACTACGAATATCAGGATTTGTATTAGGCCGTTGATGTAAATCAGTAGGGACCGTCGGATTAGAGGGGACTCAACTATAAATAGAGGCCTCCCCACCTCAATTGTAATCATCCATCGTTTTATCTATTCTTCAGTAATAGAGAGCGCATTCACTCTAAATTCTCTGAGTTGTTCTTCTTTTATTCTTCGTGTTCTTTCAGAGTTCTTAGTAGTCGATCTCATAGTTTGCTTCCGCTAAGAACGATCTTGCGTTCTTCGGTGCCTTGGAAGTTTGATCTTCTGAAGTGAGGATTCAGGCTTACTTAGTCGTTTGTCTTAAGGACTCGACTAAGGCCGTACGATGGGCTGGTTTAGAAGTCTAGCCCCGTGACAGTTGGTATCAGAGCACAGTTCGTGAACCCTTGGTTCATGGAAGGCATTGTTCGAGATGGCGACAAGAAAAGAATGAAACGATGCAGCACAGAAGGGTGATGAGGCTCAGGCTGTCGAAGGAAGGACCTAGAGGCAGAGAGACTTTGTGGCGTTGTGTGGGAAGATATGGGCAAAGTTCGAAACCACCAGGTTCCAGAGGAAAAGCCTCGTGATTGCCAATGAGAGCCTCGAGGTGAAGGACCAGGAAGGGGAGTAGAAGGCATATCAAGCATGACAGACAAAGTGGAGGGACGGAGTGATATGGTTGGAGCCGAGGTGCAGGCTTCGACGAATATGGATGGGACTTCGTATGGCGAGGAAAAGCCATCGAGGTGGAACAAGCCTAGGATGCTAGCCCGACCATGGGAAAAGAAGCCACAGAGGTGCTTCTATTGTGACGGTGAGCATTGGTCAAAGGATTGTTCAGAGAAATCCAACCTTTTAGCCATCAAGGTAAACGATGGGTCTGTGAAAAGAGAAGCTAGAGCTTGCACGATTATTTCGTCCACAACAGTCAAGCTGGAGGTGCAGCGGAAGTGTTTTCATTGCGAGGGGCCACACAGTTGGTTCGATTGCTCTAACAGAGTCAAGTCGGGGGTGGAGAAAGTGAAATGGATGTGTTTTCATTGCATTGAGCCACATAGTTGGCGTGATTGCCCACATAGAGTCAAGCAGTCCAAGGTACAGGACGAGCCCGAAGAGAGCGAGGCTTTGAAGCTCGATTCGTTATGTGAAGAGCCACCGTTGGGCAAGGTGGAAGGTGCATTGAACTTTGTGGAGAAATAAGTGGCAATGCGAAATTGGGCGTCGGACTTCAAGGATGCAGAAGGGCCAATGCATTTTAGAGTGAACGTGAGGGAGTTCATCCCGAAGAAGGTACATCTCGAACACAATCCTTGTGTTTTTGGTTTTGATTTGTCCAGTTTGTTGGGTGTAGGCAACAGAAAACCTAACCCATCAGATAGTTCAAAGGCGGCATTCAAACCTTTGTTCGAAGATCATGGGGATCCAAGTAGAGATAAATCCTAGCTGCTAGGAAGGAGTTCCTACGGTCGAGATGTGCGAGGTGGTTCGACGAGTGATGTTACATGGCGGTGGCAACCAAAACGAGGAGTCCATATGGGTGGATGGCCCAGCACGAGTCATGTGCTCTTTATGGGAAGAGCGGTCCTTATGGGGGGACAACCAAGCCCAATTCAGATTTAGGAGAAAGCTAAGGTGCCAAGGAGGTCTAGGATCATTTTCGACTTCATTCCGGAGCGACAACGAAGGCGTCGCCAAGTTTGGTGGGGGAGAATGTCACGGGTCGTGAACCAAGGTCAGAGTCATTAGCACCACAGGGTGCACACCAAGGTGCTCAAGAGGTTCAAAGGTACACTTTGGGCTTGAAAAGACCACCAGACTGACCTGATCCGTTGGAAGATCCAAGAAGGCTTATCCATCCACACCTATGTGAGCACTCCATGTGAACATAGGAGATTCTTTCCATAGTTAGCTAAGGAATATTCTTGGCATTATACCTTGTGGTTGGTAGAGTTGTATCTAGGCTGTTGATGTAAATCAGTAGGGACCGTCGGATTAGAGGGGACTCAACTATAAATAGAGGCCTCCCCACCTCAGTTGTAATAATCCATCGTTTCATCTATTCTTGAGTAATAGAGAGCGCATTCACTCTAAATTCTCTGAGTTGTTCTTCTTTTGTTCTTCGCGTTCTTTCAGAGTTCTTAGTATCCGATCTCATAGTTTGCTTCCGCTAAGAACGATCTTGCGTTCTTCGGTGCCTTGAAAGTTTGATCTTCCAGAGTGAGGATTCAGGCTTACTTAGTCGTTTGTCTTAAGGACTCGACTAAGGCCACACGGTGGGCTGGTTCATAAGTCTAGCCCTGTGACAGTAACTGTGGCTACGAACCGTGGGTACGAACCGTGGACTCTAATAAAATTGCTCAGTAAGCTCCTCATTTCAAAAAAACTGAGTACTAACTGAATTTATACAATCCATAATTAATCTGATAAATTGGTAGGGAGACCCAAATCACGAAGAGTATCCGCAATAAAATGTCAGTCTAATCTGTCATAAGCCTTTTCAAGATCTAACATTATCTTCATCCATCCTTTACGACCAGATTGTCTATGATTGTGAAAGAATCACATTATCCACAATACTACGACCAGGGACGAAACTCACCTGTGATTGTGAAATCCATTTGGGAATGAGGGGATTTAAGCAATTCACGATTACCTTTGATAAAGTTTTATATATGATTGTACAAAGGCTGATTGGTCTAAACTGGAATAAGGTCTCAGGATTCGGAAATTTTAGAATCAACACCATCATCATACGATTAAACTCATGAATTATCTCAATCCCTTCAAAACAACCCCGAACAAACACAATCACACTACTACCAATTGTACCCCAATTTTGTTGAAAAAACATCACGTGGAGACCATCTACCCCTGCGCTTTCAAAGGATTCATGTCAAAAATTGCACGTTGAACCTCACTGTCGGTGACTCTCATGTACTGTTGAGGCCTGTCTTTCAAAGCTTCGAACAAAATTTTAAAGAAATTAACCAAGCCATCACAAATGAGCCCGGGGTTATCACTCAATTTTCCATCCGCGAGCTTCATCATCGAGTAAGTGTTTTTTGTTGTCTTTCTTTGGTCACACGATGATAAAATTTGGTGTTTTAGTCCCCATCCAAAATCCATTGATTGCGTAAGTGTTAGAACCATAAACTCTCTTTTTGGCATAAAAACACATCCAGTTCGCGCTAAAGCTCTGACTCAATGTTATGAAGATTAGAACTATTCAAGAATTCAGCAACCGTTTCAATTCCTTTAATCCATGCCAAGAGCTTCGCTTTCGCTGCCCCAAGTACATTAATTGGTTTAATAGTTAAGGATATTTATATTGCCCTATCTTGTATGAATTCGATTCTCGAGAATGTAATATATCTATTTAATAAAAAATAATCTTTTTTATTAGGGAAAATATTCCATACACCGACGGTGAATTTTTTTTGTTTCCACAAATGCCTTAATTTAGGGTTTATAAGTTTAAGTTTAGGAGTTTAGAATTTAGTAATCGTGGTTAGAATTT
This sequence comes from Hibiscus mutabilis, assembly GCA_019671005.1. Taxonomy (NCBI): domain Eukaryota; kingdom Viridiplantae; phylum Streptophyta; class Magnoliopsida; order Malvales; family Malvaceae; genus Hibiscus; species Hibiscus mutabilis. Next base: position 5,084,684 of record CM033729.1, on the reverse strand, counting down.
AGGGTTTATGGTTATAATTTAGATTTTAGGGAAACATGTTAGAGATTTAAGTTTTAACCTATAAATCCTAAATTCTAATCATAACCCTCAAAATCTAACGACAACCCCTAAATTCTAGACCCTTACACCCATACCCCTAAACTTTAAACTCTAAATATATATATATACCCTAAAACTAATGCACTCGTAAAAACAAACAAAAAACACCACATGTGCATGAAAAAAATACTCTTTTTATTCCACTCGGATAAGCCCTTAACATAAACCAACCTGCACCTGAAATAAGGGCTTACTTAGGTAAAACCCAAAGGTTAAAAATTTCTTTAAGCATAAAAGAAACATTGGGGCTTATTTAATTAAATAATATGGTGAAATTAAGGACTTTCTTTTGGTATTTAAATATCTAGTCACGAATTGCGTGGGACGAAATATATTTTGTTCATAAGGCCAAAGGCCCAAACCCTGCCCACTAAATTCAATTGTTAAAATTGGAGAGTGGGTACCAAAACGAAATTTGCGTTCAAGTGTTTTCTAATTTGTAGAATAACCTCAATACGGTGACTTCCTCGTTACAGGACTACTGACATGATTCCATTAACAAAAGGCTGATTAGCTTACCTACTAAACTAAGTCTTCAAATGATACAGTGATTTGTAAAATATTAATATCAAACTAAGTCTTCAAAAGACTTCCTATGGAATTATGTACAAGATTGCGTAGTATAACGAAATCCATTCACTAAAGAACTCCTTGCTACCGTAAAATGATGAAAAAACATGTTGAAATGAAGAAGATTCATAAATCCCTATCCGACCTGAACCCATTAGAGAATCACCGGCCACCATCTAGGCATAAGACAATGGATGCCACAGCCGATGTGGGAGATAGGATAAGGTGACACAAATTGGATTGGAGGTGAGACGTCTCTGTGTAGGAAAAGGATTTTACTTTTAAAAATCCATTTGAGAAAGTAAGTATTGATGTACTATTAGATGCTTCTATTATGTGTTAAAAGCTCTAGATGAGTTAGCTCTGGCCTAGTAAAGGTTAGTTTGGTGTGTGATGGTATGTTCGGTTTTCTTCAGTCAGAAGATAATCCTACCTCCTAGTTACGATATTTCATTGCAGCTACACCATTTGGATGTTAGACTTTCACATGTTTGCAGAAAGAAACACTCACTTTCACACGTTAAAGAAAATGCGGGCTTGATTCAAACCTTGAATGTGACTGAAAGTAAATATATCAACAAATGGCTCCTCAGGTGGCTGAAACAGTTCTAAACAAAGAATTCACAATTCTTCATGAGTGAGGAAATCAATTATAAACAAAAATATTCCCTGCTACCTGTAAGCTGTAGGTTCGGATCACATAAAAGAAAGAAATGAAGGTTCAACTACTAGGACTAGCACAGCAAGATCCCTATCACAAATGTTTCCAGGAATGAGGCTTCAAATGCTTAGCTAGCTCAACATACCAAAAGATAAAAATGTCAGCTTAGTAGTTACACAGTTAAACCAAAATTTCTAAATACGAAAAATAGGGGTAGGGGCCTTTTGGAGCATGGTTGTGTTTTTTAATCAGACAGTTGTCTTCATGATTTTGCAATATATCTTGAATGAGCCAACATCAAAATTGCCACTATATTAAAAAACAACACAATTCCTTTAGATATACTAGACTCACCACAAGCTAAAATAATTCAGTGTACAATCTTCTTATACAGCACGCTTCCCCTTGGATCTCTTGCTTCGTCTTGGCTGAGAAATATTAGGAACTTGTTTGCTTTCATTGGACACATATGCTTCTTCAAGAGCCTCATCACCCTGTTAGAAACTTGAAATTAGTCGTTGGTTTTTCAAACAAAATGTGGTAAAGTTTCAGATTTGCATTAATCCACCAGCTGTAGTTGGCACAATGGTAAAATAATAGGAAAGCATCAGACCAAGACATCACATTACCAGCCTTTGATCTAAAAGCCTAATAAAGTCTATGTTTAACGACATAGAAAAGCCAAACCTCCCATGCCTACATAGATTGTTAGTTTGTTACTACTGAAATAGGTAGTGCAATTTTACATATATTCTTCTACAACAAGAGAATGACCAATGCTGTTTTAAAGTTAACCACAGACATCTCCAATAGAATTCAGTTATGCATACAGACGAGACACATGCGGTTGTAGCTAATGTCGCTTCATGTTACTAATTAACCCTCCCATGTTAATAGCATTCATACTTGCACTAACCCACAAAAGAAAATGTTTGATTTTATTACATAGTTCAATCAATATTGGATTTTGCAGCAGTGGAACACACCTACAGTCTACAGATACCATAAAGTCAAAACTTTGTGTGCATAACCATGCTTCCATAAGCATGCAGTCACAGATTAACTTCATCTCTTTCTAAAGATGACTCACTTTCAATGTCATTTTTGCTTCTTTTTTGCTGCCCTATATGACAATTTTAGAAGAACCATACATGAAAGTTAAAAGTAGTACTATTTTACTACATACAATTCAATTTGCAAGGAAGGTAATAACCTTGCAAGTGGTCGCATAAGAAAATTCTGTTTGACAGCTTTCAAACTAAACATGACATCATTATCTTCTGGTAGATAAAAAAGATATGGCAAATTCAAAAGAGTAGTAATATTCATCCAGCATCAACTATGCATTGGGATCCATACCCCACTGTTTATGGTTAGAACTAATTACTAAATCTATGAGAAATGCCAAACATGGGCTTAGACAGACCTTAAAATGATACAAGCAGCCTGCAGTAACTGAAACTAGAAATTTACCTTTCCCTTTGTCTCATCATCTGATTCCATATTAGAATCAGAAGCTGAATCTAGAGCCTGAACCTCTCCTGCTGAAAGCGCCTTGCTTACTTTCTTCTTCTTCTCTTCTTCTTTTAACTGCCTGAACCTGTTAATTTCCATTTATTTTCAACATGCTAAATTTGAAGCAAAAAACAGAACCATGTACATCATTTAAAAAGCCAGGCACTAACCTATCCCCACTCCGTGCTGTCTGATCAGCTGATCGTTTTGCACGTCCTGCAGTAATAGTTCCACCTGCGCCCTCATCAACAACAGGTTTTGTTCAACCTAATTTGCGTAACCACACTTGTTGTGCGGTGCTAAGGACATTGTTTGTAAACCTGAAAACAGGCACACCTCAGAAATGACAACAATACAGCTGAATAGTAAGTTAATTTTTACAGCAAGTTAGATGCACCACTACTTTGTAAAAGGGAAAAAAAGGTTTTAATGATCAAGTAAACACTCTCATCTAGAAGGCCAGAACAAGCAACATGGCTATACTACATTCAACTGGAAAGACAAACAAGGACAGGATTCACATATATTATGCAGCATAATGTGAAAACAAACGAAGATAGAAGTTACATGCAGAGACATTGGAGTGGGTGCTCAAATTAAATACAGTGGGAATCAAAAGCAATGAAGCTGGGCCTGGGAGAATTTGTTCTCATGTATGCAAATTCAGTTACGTATTTTATGCTATTATATGTGAATTCCAATTGCATGTGTACATCCAACCTCAAAAAGCCTTATTAACAACAGAAAATACAAGAAAATGAAGTTTGGATGCTCTACTCCTTCTGGCACGTACAACATAATAAAATTAATGATAGCACAAGTGTAAAGTGTTCCAGTCATGGTTCAGAATGATGACCATAGAAAGCCACTGCATGCATTGGACGTTTGTAACACAATCCGAAACTAAGCTAGAAGCAAAGTGCATATCGCTAAGTCTATTGGTTTCAGTAAAATTGCTAAAGAGACCAACCAGCAAACTGACAATCCTGAAGGAACAGATAACGAAAAGTAACCGATCATAAGCGGAAGAAACTTGAGAACAAGAAGTGTGTTCTTTTGGGCTGGACCCGTCTGTCCAAAAAAACTTAAATGATTTAAACTTCTAACCATATTAATATGTAAAATAGGAATGAAATGGAAATAATGAAACCTGTTCTTCTTACCTGGGCGGCTTCATCAGCTCCATTGAAACATATTGACTGACAACAAGAAGCACTGGTAAAACAAGGTATGCAGCAGTGTCATGCCAACCCAATGGTGGATGGCCATCCTGCATGCTTAATTCCCTTCACATGTTAGATAACAAAATTAGATATATGAACCAAAGGCAGAACATGGTTTCTGCTCCAGGTCAACAGAAGCTACATCTCTAATTGCTATTCTTAATTTAATCTCAGCTAGTCAGCTGTAAAATGTGGTTAAGCCATAGCTTTACAAAAATTTAGTAGCTATTACAAATTTATAAATACATTTTTTTTCATCCATGGCAAACAAAGGTAAAGATGCTACAAATTGTGATGGTATTTATAAATGTAAAACCAATACTATCAATCTTCAAAAATATTGGTCTCCCCTCTCAAACTGCTAATAAATAAATCAACGCCAAAGAGGCTACAATAATTAAATAAGTAATAACAATCCGTCTCTTTAACACCTCTGCAGAATTTTCAAAAAAATAAATAAAATAAAGTAGAGAGCTGTCACAGCCAAGTATAAGATACAAACAAATAAGGAAATCCATAATGCTGAAAACTACAAAAATAACAAAGAGGCCTGTTAATCTTAGAAGTTTGGGAGTAAGTTTATTACCACAAATGGAAGAAGCCAAGAAATTCCAGACCCACTTTCTCGAGCGGCGATTGTAGTTGGCCTACCCAAAGAAGGGATCCAAAAGAAACCTTCTGTCAACAGTCCCTTTGAGTAAAAATTTGCAGCAATCAGTAATGAAAGTTATTTAACATGTGAAAGAGTCCTCCAACATCACTCAGAAATCGGAATGCTAGGTCAACCACTTTATTAACTCATTTGCCACATTTAAGAGAGCTTGATACAGGCCTATCCAGACTGGAATTGTGGCTAAAGTAGGGAAGCAACCTGCAAAGCCAAAGGTTTAAGATACTGCTGAGCATTGTCCCATGAAGCTAACAACTGTAAGACCTGAGGCCTCCATAAAAATGAAGAGAGGCAAAAGGCCTGAAGAAAAAGAATGGCACGAGAAACCATTGCATCATAAATTCATTATTCACTCTCTTTCATAAAATAATACTAACATTTAAGTTCAAGTCAATTGCCATACAACCATCATAAACTCTCTATCACCAGTTTTTATAAACTTAGATACCAACGAAGCAATAAACATTTAATTTCAAGTGCTTAATCAAAAGAATACCTGCCAAAGGATTAACCCCAGCCTGCTTATACAAGCGAGATGTCTCGAGTTGTATTCTATCCTAAATAGAACCAAAAGGAAAAAAAATTGAACCTGTCCAATGAACAACAAAGTAAGTAATCAAATTCAAACTTCAGTATTACCTGATTGCCTGCATATCTTTGTTGGATAGCTTTTATTTTTGGTTGAAGATTTTGCATAGCTAGCGTTGATTCAACCTAAAAACCATTGTCAACTGTTAACTATCGAGTCAGAAAGAATTAAACCACATCCAAATTTTCGGCACTTCCTTTTCCTACACAAGTTGAAAACCTGCTGCTTTGTCAAAGGAAATGGAGCAATCTTAACTATAACCGTAAGTAATATAATCGCAACTCCATACGCGTATGGCACGTGTAATGCCGATCATCCATCTTTCAATACCTAAGCAAAAAAAGAAAGAAACACAAATCAACAATATTTACTCAGACAATTAACCAGTAATTAGTTCTTGATACTTGTAACATGTGTTTACGTAGGGACTCGGAAGAGAAGATTTACCTTGAGAACAAATTCCATTGATTCAGCGATGAAGCCGAACCAACCACCATTTTTCTGTGCGACATCGTCGGTAGACCCGGCGGCTGGATCGGCCACAACAGCAGCGTCGGCGAGAGTGTATAGGAGGCTCTCTCGGCTTTGGTAAAAAAAGTGCTTGGACATCGACGGAAGAGTCGAGTGAAGTAATCGGAGGGATTTCGTTGAATCTTAGACGGACTCTGGTGGAGGCAAGTCTACGGTTAGGGAGCGTACAGAGGTCACCATGGCGAAAGATTTTCGATGATGGAAGTGGCGTGCCGATGAACGGCTGTGATGAAATTAGAGCTCTCGCCATGGATTTTGCTTGATGGGAGATATTTTGACGAAGGAAAGGGTAGAGTTTTATTCAGAGAGTCATGAGTGGGCGAGAAATGGAGATGAGGTTATGGCAGATGGTATACTTTTTTTGAATTATCCTTAACTAACAAAAGATCCTGGGCGCGAATTCTTACGTGGATATTACAGCCAATAAGGTTATTCCACGTCAAGATGAGGATAAAGTATGGAATATATCGCGATGGATTTGAATTTGATTTGTTTCTAATTGGACTGTATTTGACTTTTTTTCTGGATAAAATCAAAGCCCATTACCCCCAACTTACTCAAATCGGATTCATCATTCCTTTTTTTTTCAAATTAAAATGTTCTTACTTATTTCTAATTAGAATTCATCACACGAGTGAAAAATTATTTTTAAAACAACAATATTATTAAAAATTTATATTTTAAAGTTTTTTAGAAGGAACCTTCAACCTCTAATTAGTTTCAAAATAAATCTTTATTACACTCCTATTTTAATTTGAAATGTACAAATTTGGTTTAAAAGGGTAAGAAGTACTTGAACTTTTTTTACATTTAATTAAGCAACTAATAAATAGAATCAATTAAACTCTTGAACTAAGAAATTGAATCAATTAAGCTCTTTGACTAATTTTAATCATTAAATCTTGATATTTTTTCTTTAGATATTACTGGTACATGATACACTACAGTTATATCATGTTGTATTTACAGATTTTTTTTAAAATATATATATATATTTTATAAGTTTTTTTTAGAATTTTTGGAACCTTTAAAGAATTTTTTAAATAAATTAAAAAAAATCTGAAATGTTAAGGGAAACACTGTGACACGACGTACTGTACCAACATGTCCAAAAAATATGTCAAGATTTAATGGTCAAAATTAGTCAAAGGGTTTGATTAATTTAATTTCTAGGTACAAAAGCTTAATTGAGTGAAAAAAGTTCAAAGGTTTAATTATTTTTTTCTTCAAAAGTTCAAGGGATACTTACACTCCTAAGCATACAAATTTACGCATAACAATACGTTGTTATTTTATATTACTTCATTTTTTAACAAAATGCCGCCTAAATTTTATTAAAAATCAAAAAAGAAAAACAGTCCAAAAAAATGAAAATGTAACAGAAAAAATGAATACACAATAAATCTAAATTGAAAAAACTAGAAAACGAAATATTAGACCAGCAAAACACCTCTAGTGGGCTACAAAACAGTGATAAAAATGAAACACTGGAGAAATAGAAGCAGAGAGCAAGACTTCTTGTCTCCATCCACCTACACGCTTCAGGATTGAAGTAGGAGTGGTGAGCAAAACCAACAATCTTGGAGACTGCTTCGTAAAACATATCTGTCTGCATGGATAAACGAACCACAAAAGGGGATCAAACTACTGAAGATTATCGACAATTCGCAAATCAGAGCCGAATATCGTGAAAATGTATCCACGAACGTAGATCTACCACAACGGTAGACGATAACGTGCCATAAGGTAGAAGCGTACCACAAGATAGAGAAAAAGCGTGTCACAAGGCAGAAGAAAAACGAGCTACAAAGAAGATAAAAACTAGAAGAACACCTAATATAAAAAAAAAAGTTTGATATAAAAAATAAGGGGAGAAAATTATCGGCGGTGACGACCAACACTAAAACTGACGCCACCGCCAATAAATCCAGAATTTTTTTAAAATTTAAAAATATAATTATTTGATAACATGTATATTCATATTTCATAAAATAATCTTATAGTGAGATAAAGCTGTACGACGGTTAATAGTAGTTAAAAAAATACTCTAAGTAGTTTCTTCCTCCTAAATGCCACCTTTGACAACAATCGTAGTGTCATCACTGATTTTTATTTTGTATTTTTCTTACTTTCTTTCTCAAACAATAATATCCTCGATTTGATGTTTGTTGCATATTTATTGTATTTTGTAGTATGTTTTTGTGACATGTTTTTGTTGTAGTTTGTCATTAGTGAAGCAAACAACGAAGCAACGTTCTGGTCTGAGACTATGGACGATCATAATTGATTCAATCTCTTTGTATGATATTTTGTTGATGCAATCAAAATTAAATAGTGGAACAGCTTATATGATTGACGAAGCCTTGAATTTTTGGAGAAAATCATTCTATCTATGTTTTCTTATATTAAATCGAGGTTTTGATTTTCCTCTTGCATTAATTTTAGGATAAACTACACTGGTAACTACCGAATTATTTGAGGATGTCTATTTTGACCATCGAACTAGACAACTCGTCAATCAGACTACCAAACTTATTAAATTAATCAACCAATTAGATGATGACATCTGTCATCACCCAATTGGATAAATTTACTCAAATTTTAATTTATTTTTCCACTCTAATCAAATGGTGACACGTTTCACCACTAGATTAAAGGGAAATTAAATAGGGATGGAACGACCTTGGGGTGAATCAAACTTGGGACCAATGGTAAAAAAGTGACACCACCTGATTGGAGTGGAAAATATATTAAATATTAAATAAAAATAAATTAAAATTTGAGTAAATTTATCTAATTGGGTGATGACATGTGTCATCATATGATTGGTTGATTAATTTTATTTAATTAAATTAAAATTAGGACCAAATTGATATAATAGATAAAAAGAACATGGACCAAATAAGTAATTTTATAAATTTTCGTTACTGTCATGTCACCCCTCCATTAGTTTTTTAACGATGGTAGTCAATTTAATAAGTTTAGCGGTCTGCTTAACGAGTTACTTAGTTAAGTGGTCAAAATAAGTATCCACACCCTTAATTTTACACCAACATTTATGCGTATAGTCGTGAAGGGACAAAAAGGTTTAGACAATGTTGAATTTTCTATGGAGGTTATGTAAGCTTTTACGAAAAAATATTGTTTTTGTTATGTTTTTTTCATGTCCAGTGGGATTTTCATGTTGTTAATTTTTACGATTGGGCATGGCCTATATAACTGTTTTTTACAAGATTTTAATGAAATTTAATTTTTTATTGTCGTTGAAAAATAATAATATTATATAATAATTAAATTGAATATGTACAATTTATATCGAATAAAATTTCATTTATGATTTAATATAATAATTAGATGTATATTTTTGTATGGAATAAAATTTCATTTATTATTAAGTTGAATATGTACAATTTGTTATTGTTGGTGTTGGTCGTCGGCTGATAATTCATGTTTTCATTCGTTTTCTTATAGATCAATCTACTTGTTTTGTTTTATTTGTCTTCACACATCTTCTTCCGCTTTCCTTAGCTTATGTAGCACATTTTTTACTTTTTATGACACGTTTATGACTATTTTTGCATGTGTTTGGCGTTCGTTCGGTGACCCTCAGAGTTTTGTTTCTGATTTGTGTTTGTCGGTGGTCTTGGATAGTTTGATCCTTTTTGGGTTGTTGGCCAATGTAATCAAAACTGTGTAGGATCGCGCCTTTGGAAATAAAGTGAAAAGTGGTTGTTGATTTTAGGGATTTCATTTGGTTTGTATTTTGACAACTCCCTAATGACCCTTCCTACAATGCTCTGTAAAAAAAATTTGTGCAAAGAGAAAGTGTCTGATCTGACCAGTATATCGTTTATTGTTTTCTTTTATATTGTTTTTAGATATTTTAAAACCTTTAAAATATTATGTGTTTGTTTTTAGGGGTAATGGTCGGTTCGGTTAACCGACCGAACCGAACATTCAAAATTTAATTAACCGAATTTTTTTTCTATTAACCATTAACCGAACCAAAATTTTTTCAAAATTTTTTAATCAAATTGAAAAAAGTTCGGTTAATTCGCCGGTTAATTCGGTTAACTGAAATTTGTTATAAAATTTTGGGTAAATTACACAAATGGTCACTAAACTATGTTAAAATAATCTTTTTAGCCACTGAACTTTCAAAAGTTATAAAACAACCATTAAACTTATCGAATTATTACAAAATTATCATTGATTTATTGCACATTATAAATTATTGATAAATATTGAAAATTTTAATGATTATTTTTTTAATAATTTAGTAAATTTAATGATCATTTTATGTTATTTTGATAAAGTTTAATGACCATTTAATGCTTTTTAAAAGTTTAGTGACCAAAAATAAATATATAATATATAAAATATAAAAATTTCGGGTAATTCGGTTAATTAACCAATTTCGAACTGAGTTAACCGATAACTGAAGTTTAAAAAAATCATTAACCATGAACCGATAGAACTTAAAATTAACCGACCGATTAACCGAAAAATTTCAGTTCAATCAGTTAATTTGATTAACCAAAATTTTAAACACTCTTATTTATTAATAAAATTATGAGGTTGATGCGTAAAAAAATTGATTGCGATCTATTAATGCTCTCCCCCGGCAAATCCGCCACCGTATAAAATAAAAATATCAACCTAATTATATTAGACGCATATACAGATGTTGTCGTAAATCACAAATTCAAAAAGTCAATGTGAAATTGTAAATTTGCTGTTTGACTTGATCATCTCACAATTATCTTGTCTCCACATATAACTAATCCTAAGCTAATTCCGAAAACTGACACCAAAGACCAAACCAAACAATCAAATAGGATTAGCGAATCCCCACGTTGAATAACGTAACTCAAAATAAGAGGGTGTGTCTGCGCGATTTCGAAATCTCCAGAACTCACCAGAGGAACCTCGACAAGAGGGAGGCAAAGGAAAATATTAGTATATTTAGGCCTCTGGAATTTTTGATTAAACGCCTGAAAATGCATCATCTGCACGACCCGAACATTCTAGACTTCAAACTTTCTTTATAAACCTTCACTTTTTGTTAGTTTCCTATCATCGAAAATCAAATACTCCGAAGTTGCAAAATTGTTCTTCTCTTAAAATCGTAGTTTCAAAGTTTGTTCAAGTAAATTTGTATTTTGTTGTAAGTTTCTATGGCTGGCAAAGGCGAAGGACCGGCGATTGGGATTGATATCGACACGACTTACTCGTGCGTTGGTGTTTGGCAACATGATCGTGTGGAGATCATAGCTAATGACCAGGGGAACCAACGACGCCGTCTTACGTGGCTTTTACTGATACTGAGCGTTTAATCGGCGATGCGGCGAAGAATCAGGTGGCCATGAATCCTATCAACACAATTTTCGGTGAGTTCACTGCCTTTCGGATTTAGACTTAAATTATTTCAATTTTAGTCGTGTACTGCATGTATAACACTAAAATGATTAGTTGTGTAAAAAAAAGAGGGTCGCCGTTTTGGCTTCTCATTGTTCAGTGTTAGATTTCCAGGGAAATCTTATATTTGTGGGGGTTTTTTTTTTTTGAGATTTGGTTGAATTATTCAAGAAATTAAAATTTTTCTTAATGATTTGCTACTCTTGCATGGGTATATCGCTGGTGAATTTTAACAGAAAATACTAATGGTTTCGTGATTGGATTAAGATTTTTAAATTAAAAACGACGGTATTTAATTTTTAGTTTTAATTAAATTTCAGTTTTATTTAAGTATAGGGATTAGGGGCATATTTTGACCTTTTTATTAACAAGTATAATGCAGGTAATTTATATTCTACTTATTTTGGTTGATATTTATTTACTATTAGAAGCTAGTTTCATTGTTTTGTTGTTAGTTTTAAAATTCCCTATGAATTGGCGGGAATTTGTGATTATATTTTACTGATGTTGGCATGTTGCTATTTCATCCTCCAGATGCTAAGCGTTTGATTGGTAGAAGGTTCAGCCACCCTTCGGTCCAAAGCGACATGAAATTGTGGCCATTCAAGGTCATTCCTGGGCCAGGAGACAAGCCCATGATCGTCGTTGCATACAAAGGTGAAGAGAAGCAATTCGCAGCTGAAGAAATCTCCTCCATGGTTCTTACCAAGATGAGAGAAATCGCAGAGGCCTATCTCGGTTCCACCATCAAGAATGCTGTCGTCACGGTGCCTGCTTACTTCAATGACTCTCAGCGTCAAGCCACGAAGGATGCCGGTGTCATTGCTGGCCTCAATGTTATGCGTATAATCAATGAGCCAACCGCTGCAGCAATTGCTTATGGGCTGGACAAGAAGGCGGGAAGCTCCGGGGAGAAGAACGTGCTTATTTTTTACCTTGGTGGAGGTACTTTTGATGTCTCATTGTTGACTATCGAAGAAGGGATCTTCGAAGTGAAAGCTACAGCCGGGGACACGCGTTTGGGAGGTGAAGATTTTGATAACAGAATGGTGAATCATTTCGTGCAGGAGTTTAAGCGGAAGAATAAGAAGGATATTAGTGGAAACCCCAGAGCTTTGAGGAGACTGAGAACAGCCTGTGAGAGAGCTAAGAGGACATTGTCTTCGACTGCTCAAACTACTATAGAGATTGATTCTTTGTACGAAGGGATCGATTTTTACACAACGATTACCCGAGCTCGATTCGAGGAATTGAATATGGATTTGTTTAGAAAATGCATGGAGCCGGTGGAGAAATGTTCGAGGGACGCTAAGATGGATAAAAGCAGTGTTGATGATGTGGTTCTTGTTGGTGGGTCTACTAGGATTCCCAAGGTGCAACAGCTATTGCAGGACTTCTTTAATGGAAAAGAGCTCTGCAAGAGCATTAACCCTGATGAGGCCGTCGCCTATGGTGCTGCCGTACAGGCTGCGATTTTGAGCGGTGAATGCAATGAAAAGGTTCAAGATTTGCTGCTTTTGGATGTTACCCCACTTTCCCTTGGGCTGGAAACTGCTGGTGGAGTGATGACTGTGTTGATTCCAAGGAATACCACAATCCCAACCAAGAAGGAACAAGTTTTCTCCACTTATTCGGATAACCAACCCGGTGTTTTGATTCAGGTTTACGAAGGAGAAAGAACAAGAACAAGGGATAACAACTTGCTTGGGAAATTTGAGCTATCTGGTATTCCTCCAGCTCCTCGTGGTGTTCCTTAAATCACCGTCTGCTCTGACATCGATGCCAATGGAATCTTGAATGTCTCCGCTGAAGATAAGACCACCGGACAGAAGAACAAGATCACCATCACCAACGACAAAGGTAGATTATCCAAGGAAGAGATTGAAAAGATGGTTCAGGAAGCGGAGAAATACAAAGCGGAGGATGAAGAACACAAGAAGAAAGTGGAGGCCAAGAATGCTCTTGAGAATTATGCTTATAACATGAGGAACACGATCAAGGATGAGAAGATAAGTTCCAAGCTTCCGGCTGCTGATAAGAAGAAAATCGAGGATGCAATCGATGAAGCTATCCAATGGCTCGATGGGAACCAGTTGGCCGAGACGGATGAGTTTGAGGACAAGATGAAGGAACTGGAAGGCATTTGCAACCCTATCATTGCCAAGATGTACCAGGGAGCTGGTGGTGATATGGGTGGTGGAGCTATGGATGAGGAAGTTCCCAGCGGTGCAGGGCAAAAGATCGAGGAAGTTGATTAAGCTGGAGATGTACCTTTTTACACCTTTTAAGAAGTCTTTTTTTGTTGTAATCTCTCCCGGTGCAGTAGCAACAGGCACCTAAAACTATTACTACTGTACAAGAAACGTCTCAGTTTCTCAGCTTGAATGTTCCATTGCTTGTTGATTTAACCACAATGTTTTGGACGCATTTGGATTTGAGGGGTTAATTAAATGACAATCAAACTCAAACTTGAGGATGAAAATAAAAAATGACGAAAGAAAAAAGAAATAATAAAAAAATGGATTAAGTTTCTGGTTATAATTTAATTAATTTGATGGGTTAGACGATTAAATTGTATATAAATAGTAAAATTTATCTTGAAGATGAATCTCATCCTATTTAACATGTCCAAGCATATATTAAAGGAATCTTATACTAATTCTCTGCGGGGCTAAAGTCCTTTTAGTCTTAAGTAGATATATCATTTTAATTTAATTTTGAATCTAAAATTTCAATTCATAAATAGATTTATTTTTAAAAAGCTAGTAATACGAATTAGTTGACTTAATTCAAACTTAAATTCATTAATTAAAATTTTGGGTTAAAGTGATACGTCAATTTTATTTAAATTCAAAATTTCAATTCTATATTTTGAACTGATTTTATTTGATTAAAAAGGTTAGTGACATGACTTAATCTAGTCTATATTTGAATAAATTCAAAATTCAAAATAAAACGACATTTGATATGATATGAGTTCAGAGTGATTCAAACTTAGAATTATACTAATTCATAATGACAATTGGGAAAACTTGATCTTCAAATCTAAAAAATTCATATCAATAACAACCTAAATTCAAAATGGATTAAATTGGAATAAAAATGATTTGAAAATTTTAAAATCTCAAAAAATGCATTTTAACAAGTGTATTATTTTATTTATTTTCTGTTCAACGACGAATCCTAAATTAGCCTAAGAGGCCAGTCCAAAAATGTTGAACTATGTATGGGTTCAGCCCAATGAACGGTTGCGTTGGGTCACTTTGAACCATGTTAGGCCTGCCGATTCTTACAAGAAATAAACACCAACCATCGTTTTACAACTAGAAAATACACCATTAATAACAATCAGGACTACGCAGTACTATATGTTAGGTGTGAACCTATTAAATTTTAAGGGGTAAACTTATAAAATTTATAAGGAGGGATAAAAATAGACTTTTAATATTAAGCTTTAAAAAAAATTAAATTATATACAAATTTTAATTTTTCATGGGAGATTGTCCTGCAGCCCCTTTCGGTCCATCTCTAATAACAGTGGAAGGAAACCGAAGTAAACACCATCTGTCATTTTACCTTCCTCAAAGGGAATAAAATGGTATTATTACTGGATATAACTTGCAGTCTTTTAAATGCCTCATAACTCGGTGCACCAAATCCAGGGACCCTTTTAAAGCTTGCACTTTTGCCGTATTCGCCCCACAAAAAAGAGTAAAATTTTTATGCTAGGCCAATCCGTCTTGTTCAGACCTTACATATATGATTAGACCTCACACCTTTCGCATTGATCCATCAGCTTTCAATGTTGCTGGAAATGGTCCCTTATGCACTCCAATCTCCGACTCATATGGGCCATGCTTATAATTTCACTTCGGCAGCAATCGTGGTCGACTTCAATATTCCTTGAGGTGGGTCTTAAGTCTTAAACAACATATGGAACTGTACATCGGTATGGGACTTGGTCGGGTTCGGATAAGATAGTTTTTATTTTATGTTGGCCCGACTCAAATCTAAAACCAAAATATGAATTAGTGAAAATCGATCTAATTATATGTAGAGGTGTAAATGAGACGCTTGTATTCATAACTTATTTGAGTCCGACTGAAAATAAATTTCAATTATATTCAGCTTAGTTTGTCATTTCTTTTAACAAGTGCGGTAGAAAAAGTAATTTTAAAAGTGTGGTAGAAAAGTAGTTTTAAAAAGTTGGGTTAGTGTTGTTGCGATATAAAAAATGCGAGGTTTTAAATGAGGTTGAGGGTCTTTTGGGGTATTTTAAAAAATATTTTCCAATAGGGTTTTAAAAAACGCATTATTTCAAAAATGGAGTCGCCACCGACCACTTAAGGTGGACCGAACACCGTAAAACCAGAGATTTTGAAAACTTTGGGTTCGGGAGTCGGTTACGGATGGGGAAGGATTAACACCCCACACCGCCCAAAATTGATACTTTAATAATTATCGCTTTATTAATATTAGACTTTCCGGATTAAAGTGAATATTAAATTAAAATTTAGTTATAAGTGCGAGTAGATTTTAAAGGCCTCATTATCCGAGAGTAAATGTCCAACCACCATCACTACGCCTGATACTGGCCCCGTTTACGCTCGGATAAAAGGGCACCGCATTGACAATTTATATCCCATTATGCAACCTAAAACATGGCCAACATAAATGAATACAATACGATACAAATATAAATAAAAATAAATACTAACATAATAAAATACTAATCTAACACAAATAAAAACGAATCTAAAATAAATAAAATACTATACATATTTTACAAATGTGCGTAAAACATATATATATATAATGTAAAAATATAGAAAATATAAAAAGTTATACATAAAATTTGGGCCGTAGAAAATTTTATATATACATAATAAAAATAAAAATAATAATAAACCAATATAACAAGGAATCTAAAATAATACATATTAAAATATATAACACACATGTATACAAAAAAAATGTATGGCAAAAAACAATAAATGTAAATATAGTATTACATAAACATATACTAAAAGGAAACATAGTATATACATACATTACTTAATATATATATAACATAATATACATAGATTTATACTAAAATACACACATATATACACACATATGCACAAAGAAACAATTATACAAGAACAAATAAAAGAAATATTACAACAAAACCACATATTAAGCATGTCAAAAACAAAGATATACATACATACCGTACATGTAGAAATAAATTAGAGAATAAAACAAATATGAATCATGATAAAAACACATATTTATAGATGAGAAAATAAAAAACGAAAATATTAAACAACCACCAAAAATTAATTTAAACACATTCTAACAAGACATATAAACATATGATCATAAAAATATATAAGAACTAAAATAAATGAAAGGTTACTAATCAAACATCATTTATATTAGATCATAAAAAAGGATTATACCATAAACATACATAAAAGGATACCCCAAACCTAAATATAGTAGAGAGTTCTCTCCTTTTTCTTTCTCAATTTGTAATCTTCAAAATAATATGAGAGTCTCTCCCCTCTTTTTTTGCTACTGCCGAGAGCTCTCTCCAATTGTTTCCAATTTGTTTTTGTGTTTTTTTTTCTTATCAATCCGCTCTCTCCTCTTCAATGGATCATGGGAAAGGAATTAAAAAGATGGGGAAGTGGCGTGTGTTTGAGTGCAGTGTGAGAATGTGGAATAAGGGCGGCAGAGAGAGGTGAGGCATGGGGGACGTGGGGCTGCAGGGCATGGCCAAGGCATGGCATACCTTGCTTTGGTCAATTTGCTATTTTTTATTTTTTTTTGAATTTGGTATATATATTTTTGAATATGATAAATGGTTCGAATATAATTTGGGGCCCGAACAAAAAATAGGTATTACAGTTGCCCCTCTTTGCTCATTGTTGTGTAACAGGAATATAGCAAAGACAAAAAGAATAACCATATTTGTCCGGTCTGGCTGAACTTCTCCCCCTTTTGACGCGTGTCTTATTTCTTCGGTGGATATTCTTTCTCTTTGATGCATGTCTTCTTTCTTGCCCTAGTTGATCAACATTGTCACTCTTGGGGAAGCAAAATCTTCAAAATGGATTGTTGTTTGTTGGGGAAGCAAAATGAGTACGGCTCATTATGTTATTGACGACGATAATTGATAAGTGTTCAAAAGTACTATTTTTCTTACCCTTTTTACTCATATTATTGTTAGACTTAGGCTCATATTAGTTGCATAGTTAGCCATTCATGCATTAATCCATGTTTCCTTCTATCGTTGAGCTTGATCACATAACTTGGTAGTTTTTGTGGAAAATATGCTGCTTTGGTGTGCTTTGTGTGTGTATGTGCAGGATCACTTGCCAAAGCAATGCCGAGCTAGTTACCAGGGCAATGCATGAAGGATATGCCGAGCTAGTTGCCAGGGCAATGCATGAAGGAGACGCCGAGCCAGTTGCCATGGCATTTGTCGACAAAGACAAAATGCAATAGGGATGTCGAAATTAATGACTTTACAAGCCCAAGATGACATGGAGCAAGGCCCAAGCCCAAATGAATTTGATTGCCATGCAGAGATTAAAGAAGAATTAAATTCCAAGAAGATAAGAGAAGTTCTATTAGGAATAAAATTATAATAAAGAATTATATTCTTTAAAGATAATTTAATTCCAACTCAAACTCCTCCTCAAAGAAGGACTTTGGCCTAGCCCTATAAATATCAAGGGAATTTCGACAAGAATAATAGAGAGAGGAAGAGGGAAATTTCGACAAGTCCAAGAGATGAAGCAAGGGGAATTTTCGGCAAGCATCTAGGGCAAGGGATTTTCGACAAGCTTCATCTTTTTTTTCTTGTTCGATTGGGTTCATGCTAGGGATTGTTTATCTTGTGTTTCTTTGGAACCTAGCCATGAACTAAATCTACTTGGCTATGGTTATTGTGTTTTGTGGTTGTGAGAAACTATTGGTTTTTGTTTAGGTAATAAGAGTTTGCACTTTTCTATTTCAAGGTTTATTCATTCTTGGTTCTTACTATTGTTTGCGAGTGAATTGGGAGAGGATCTCGTGATTTCATCCATTTATCTAATATCGGGAGAGTTAGATTCAAGAAACGAATGAATATGATCTTTATTCAATCCAATGATGGTGAAGATTAATCCGGCTTAGGAATAAGTTAAGGATTTCAACGGCTAAGAGGAGCGCAAGAATGGTTGTTGTTCACCCTTGATTCACGCAGGGATGTATTATCAAGGCATGCACAAGTAGCTAGAGTTTCGACTTAGGGATAAGAAGAAACCATTGAAGAACGCTCCGCCGAACCTTGAAGTTGCTGCCCAGACGCCCAAGTAGTTGCCCAACTAGTTGCCTAGGCAACCATCGATTAGTTGCCAAGGCAACCCCGTTGTGCAAGTTGCCACGGCAACTGAGTTGCCCGTGCACTCTTTTACCAAGACGATCCAATCGGCTATCACACCTCAACTCACGATAACCTGGCCTATCTCTCTCAATTGAATTCATATTTTCTTTTACTTATTTGCTTTCTAGATTAGTTAAAACTTCTATAATCCTTTACTTGTGTTTTTACTTTTTACAGTGCAAGAGACTAGATTCTTGAAGTGGCACCAATCCCTATGGAGACGATATCTTTTATACTATAACTTGCAACGTGTATACTTGCACATTTGCGTAGCACTTATTACGCGCAACAAGTATTTGGCGCCGTTGTCGGGGATTGGCAATAGCGACTTTGTTTTTATTTTCTTGCACTTTCTTTTTATTTTTCTTGTTTATAATTCAAAGGGCTAACAAACTTTGGTTTTGCATTGGTATATGACCAGGGCGAGACCGACTTCACCAGAATATCCCTTTGATCCAGAAATCGAACGAACCTTACAAAGACTTAGACGAAGGATAAGAGAAGCAATGGCAAATCAAGACGGCAATATGAATCAAGATGTTCAAGCAGGAGGAGGAGTGATTCTTGCACGAAACAGAACTATTCGAGACTATCTTGAAGAAGATCTTGATGGACTTAACCTAGGAGTTGTCGCACCTGATATTGAAGCCGACCACTTTTAGTTGAAACCGGTAATGTTTAATATGATCAATACAATAGGTCAATTTGGCGGCTCAACAACTGAAGATGCACGGCAACATCTGAAATCTTTCCTCGAGATTTGCAACTCGTTCAAGATACACAGAGTCACCCCCGATGTCCTACGATTAAGATTATTCCCCTATTCACTGAGGGATAGGGCGAAAGCATGGTTGAATAGCATTCCTACCGGATCCATAGCATCTTGGACTGATCTTTGTCGTGATTTCCTTGCTAGATTTAATCCTACAAATTTGACTGATAAGCTTCGTAACGACATTACTTCTTTTCGGCAGGCAGATGATGAATTCATGTACGAGGCTTGAGAGCGATATAGAGAACTTCTACACAAATGCCCCCTACACGGATTCCCGGTGTGGACTCAAGTAACAATGTTTTACAACGCCGTGAATACACCTACAAGGATGATGCTAGATGCCTCGGCAAACGGCATACTCCTAGATAAGTCGCCGGAGGAAGCAATGCAAATTTTAAACAGGCTGGCCAAGAATGATTATCAATTCCCATCTACTAGAAGAGGAGTTAGACGCCAAGCCACAATACATGAACTAGGATCATCAGATTCAATTTCGGCACAATTGGCCGCTTTAACCAAGATGGTCCAGAACATGCAAAAACCAAACAACACACATGAAGTCAAGGTAATGGATTCTTTTTGTGAGTTATGTGGTGATAACCATAATTCTTCTTAATGTATGCAGAATCCGAAATCCAGCTTCTATGTGGGGAATTACAATCGGAGCAACAACATGATGTCAAATACATACAATCCAGCTTGGAAGAAGCACCCGAATTTTTCATGTACAAGCATCAGGATTCCAGCAGAATATGCCACGGCAACAGATGCCGCAGCAACAACCGACGACATCTAGTTCTTTGGAAAATTCTCTAAATGCTTTTATGATGAAAACTGAATCTTATATGGCTGAGAATAGTAATTTCATAAAAAGAACTGATGCTTTTATTAACAGGACCGAGATGAGATTGCAAAACCAAGAGGCGGCAATCAAATCATTGGAAAATTAAGTCAGACAGTTTGCTCAAAATCTGAACACTAGACCACAAGGAGATTTACCTAGCGATACTGAAGTCGCAAGAGGAACTGGCCATGAGCAATGTAAGGCAATCACCACCAGAAGTGGCCAACAACTTAGAGAGGTTCAAACCCGTTCATCAAACAAAACTCTACAAAAAGATCAAGATGAACCTAGCGGCAAAGCCTCAGATGCTGAACCAGGAATTGCCGCGGCAACCGGCAATAAACATGCCTTGGCAACTTGCGATAAGCATGCCTCGGCAACCCCAGTTGATAACGCATCGGCAACTCCAGATATCCCGGCAATGCCGTCAATCAGATTTCAAACCAATGAAAGGATCGAAGATATCCGACTTCCACCACCATTCCCACAAAGGTTGAAGCGACAAAAGCAAGAATACCAATTCAAGAAGTTTCTTGATATCCTAAAGCAAGTCCACATCAACTTGCCACTGGTGGAAGCAATTGAACAAATGCCAAACTATGCCAAGTTCCTTAAAGACATTGTGTCCAAAAGAACAAGGCTAGGAGAGTTTGAAACAGTTGCCGCGACAGAGGGATACATGGCAATGTTGCACAATCGTATGCCACCCAAGTTGAAGGATCCCGGAAGTTTCACAATACCCTGTTCTATTGGAAATCACTATATCGGGAAAGCACTATGCGACCTAGGGGCTAGCATAAACTTGATGCCTAAATCGGTTTTCCAGAAACTAGGAATCGGGAAGGCAAGACCTACAACAGATTATGCTGCTGCGCTAGCCAGCCGACAGATCCTATGTGCATCCAGAGGGAAAAATCGAGGACATACTGGTAAAAGTTGATAAATTTATTTTTCCCGCTGACTTTATTGTTTTGGATTGTGAAGCAGATGAGCATCCACCTATCATTCTCGGGAGACCATTCCTAGCGACAGGGAGAACCTTGATCGACGTTGAAAAGGGAAAACTCACAATGAGGGTGAATGACCAGCAGGTAAAACTAAATGTGTTCCAAACACTAAGGCATGCCGATGATCCAGAAGAATGCCAACTACTTCATGCCACGGCAGAGTTTAACTTCGATGAGGAATTTAGTTGCCTCGGCAACTACATTGCCGATCAAGAGGAACCGGAGGAGTATGAAGAACCGGTCGATGAGGAACAACAAGAAGAGGCAAATTGGCTAGTCAACCGACCAGGCACATACTTTGAACCACTGGATTACTCAGGTAAGGAAGGTAAACTCGAAAAACCCTCTATCGAAAATCTACCAATTTTTGAGTTGAAACAATTGCCAGAGCAACTAAAATATGTATACTTAGGGACCGATAATACATTGCCTGTAATTATTTCTTCTAAGTTACAGCCTGAGCAGGAAAAGAAGCTGATCAAGATGTTGAAGCTACACAAAAAGGCAATAGGGTGGACAATTGCCGACTTGAAGGGAATTAGCCCGGCGGTGTGCATGCACAAGATCTTGTTGGAAGATGATCACAAACCTTCAATTGAGGCCCAGAGGAGCGCAAGATTGGTTGTTGTTCACCCTTGATTCACGCAGGGATGTATTATCAAGGCATGCACAAGTAGCTAGAGTTTTGACTTAGGGATAAGAAGAAACCATTGAAGAACGCTCTGCCGAACCTTGAAGTTGCTGCGCCCAAGTAGTTGCCCAGGCAACCATCGATTAGTTGCCAAGGCAACCCCGTTGTGCAAGTTGCCACGGCAACTGAGTTGCCCGTGCACTCTTTTACCAAAACGATCCAATCGGCTATCACACCTCAATTCACGATAACCTGGCCTATCTCTCTCTTTTTATCTCATATTTTCTTTTACTTTATTGCTTTCTAGTTTAGTTATTAGTTAAACTCCCATAATCCTTTAATTGTGTTTTTACTTTTTACAGTGCAGTAACTAAAGCAAAGTGGCCCAAACCAATCCCTGTGGAGACGATACTCGATACTCATATCACTTTATTACTTGCGACGTGTATACTTGCACATTTGCGTAGCACTTATCACATTTACGTAGCCGGTTTCGGGCACCTCTAGTTTTAAAAAAAATTTAACGCCTCCTAGAGCCAGTTTCGGGCACCTCTAGTGATCAATTTTTTTAGCACATGCTAGAGCCAATTTCGGGTACCTCTAGCATTCATCCAGTTTTTATTCTAATCCCCAAATTTGTTAATTATCAACCTAAGTTCACTAGAATTCCTTAAATCAATCAAACCACAATAGTGTTTCATCAAATTTAGCATCATAGTAAAATTCTAAGTTTTTTCCATGGTTATCCTAGAATAAAAATTCTATCAATTAAGTGCATTGGCAAAGTCATCATCGAATATTCATCAAATTTAAGCAATTCTTGTTTCAATTAACGGCATGGCAAGCAATTTATGTATCCTAAATGTAATACTTAAGTGAATGTAACTAAACATGGTAATTACTAATAACAATCCCCCCCAAACTTGAGTGAGGCATTGTCCTCAATGCATGCATAAAATAACGAGAAATAATAATAAAAATAAAAGTAAAAATGCATACGAGGACTTACTACGAGAGTTCATCATCGTAGATGATTAGTTTCCTTCTAGTCGGTGTCTTGATTCTCTTTCTTGAACGCGATGGTTGTTTTCTTGTTGCCAGGATGTCTTTAGCTTTGGTTGCCGTGGCATCTTCAGGGTTGGTTGCCGTGGCGTCAGCTTGTGCAGGCACGATGTAGGTTGCCGCGACATCTTCTTCATTGGTTGCCGGGGCAAGGATTTCGGCAGTAAATTTCCTTAGCATAGTAGTTGTGAGTCTTGTTGTGAAAAAGAAAACAAAGAAAACCTGAAAACTAAAGATAATGAAGAAAAAATAAAATATCTCCTAAAAATAAAAATGAAAAGAAAAAGAAAATACTGAAAGGAGAGCATGCTCATGCATCTCCTAAGTTGACCACTTCCTTGTTACGTTCCACATGGGCACCATTGTAGTACTTCAATCTTTGTCCATTAACTTTGAATTCATGGTTGTCAGAGATGGACTTGATTATCACAGCACCATGGGAGAATGGTTTGACGACTTCAAATGGTCCTGACCATCTTGATTTCAGCTTTCCCGGGAAAAGTTTTAGCCGAGAATTGAATAGAAGAACTAGTTGCCCTGGCGTGAACTGCCGTGGCAATAGTTTCTTGTCATGCCATCGCTTTGTTTTCTCCTTGTAGATTCGTGCATTGTTATAGGCTAGTGCACGAAATTCTTCTATCTCATTGAGATCCATCAAACGCTTTTGTCTGGCACTTTCCCAATCCATATTCACGGTCTTGATTGCCCAGTACGCCTTGTGCTCGATTTCCACCGGTAGATGACATGTTTTACCATAGACAAGTCGGAAGGGGGACATACCTAAGGGTGTTTTGAATGCAGTGCGATATGCCCAAAGTGCATCATCTAATCTTAATGACCAATCCTTCCTTGAGGGATTTACAACTTTCTCGAGTATACCCTTCAACTCCCGGTTGGAAATTTCTGCTTGCCCGTTGGTTTGTGGGTGATATGCCGTGGCGATCTTGTGTGATATGCCGAAGCGTTGCAACATCTTGGCAATTGGTCTGTTGTCAAAATGCTTGCCCCCGTCACTAATAATTGCTCTCGGCATCCCAAACCGTGTAAATATATTTTTCTGCAAGAATCTTTGTACGGTTTTGGAATCGTTGTTGGGAACTGCAACTGCCTCAGCCCATTTAGACACGTAGTCGACGGCAAGTAGAATGTAGAGGTTACCGAATGAAGATGGGAAAGGTCCCATAAAATCGATCCCCCATACATCGAACAATTCCACCTCAATGATGTTCTGGAGTGGCATCTCATGTCGTCTAGAGATATTGCCCGTCCTCTGGCAACGATCACATTGCTTGTAAAAGTCTGGGCATCTTTGTAGAATGTTGGCAAGACTTTGGCCGCGGTACGAGTTCCTCCAAAATGTCCTCTATAGGGTGAAGAATGACATTGCCGGAGTACATTCTGTTGCTCTTCTTCAGGGACACATCGGCGTATAACCTGATCTGCACATTGTTTAAACAAAAGAGGCTCGTCCCAAAAGTAATGCTTAGCATCATGGCGGAACCGCTTCTTCCCTTGGTGAGTAATGCCATAAGGAAAAATACCACAAACAAGGAATTTAACTAAATCCGCGTACCAGGGTATTGTCGAGGCATGTGCTGCCGTGGCGACTGCTCCCAAGATTGCCGAGGCGTCATGGGTTGCCGAGGCATCGAGGGTTGCCGAGGCGTCGAGGGTTGCCGAGGCAACTAAAATTTGCTCATCCGAGAATGCATCACATATCTCTAGATTCGCGTCCTCCTCCCTATTGCGTTCCAAACGTGATAAGTGATCGGCCACTTGATTTTCTGTTCCTTTCCTGTCCTTAATTTCAATATCAAATTCTTGTAAAAGTAATATCCAACGAATCAAACGAGGTTTAGCATCATTTTTAGCAAATAAGTATTTAATTGCCGAATGGTCCGTATGAACAATTACCTTTGTACCAATTAAATAGGATCGGAACTTGTCAAATGCGAAAACTACAGCTAGTAACTCTTTCTCCGTTGTTGTGTAATTAACTTGAGCACCATTAAGAGTTTTACTAGCGTAGTATATCACATGGAAGGTCTTACCTGTGCGTTGGCCTAGGACTGCTCCTACCGCAAAATCACTTGCATCACACATGAGCTCAAAAGGTAGCGTCCAATCTGGTGGAACGACAATGGGTGCCGAAGCAAGCTTTTTCTTTAGGGTTTCGAATGCTTGATTGCAAGAATCATCAAAATCGAAGACTTTATCCTGTTCAAGCAGATTACACAAAGGTTTAGTGATTTTAGAAAAATTATGAATGAACCTCCTGTAAAAACCTGCATGTCCGAGAAAACTTCGAATTCCTTTAACCGAACTTGGTGGGGGTAATCTCTCGATCACGTCCACCTTGGCTTTGTCAACTTCAATTCCCTTGGATGAAATCTTGTGGCCGAGCACTATTCCTTCATCTACCATAAAGTGGCATTTCTCCCAATTGAGGACTAAATCCGTTTCTTCGCATCTTGCCAACACCCTCTCTAAATTGCCGAGACAGCCGTCGAAGTCATTACCAAAAACCGAAAAATCATCCATGAAGATCTCAAGGAAGTCTTCGACCATGTCTTTTAAGAGTGCCATCATGCATCTTTGGAAGGTTGCCGGGGCGTTACACAATCCGAACGGCATCCTTCGGAAGGCATAAGTACCGTATGGGCATGTGAAGGTTGTCTTTTCTTGATCTTCTAGTGCTATGGCAATCTGATTGTAACCTGAATAACCATCAAGAAAACAATAAAAGGGTTTACCTGCAAGACGGTCAAGCATTTGATCAATAAAGGGTAATGGGAAGTGATCTTTCCTAGTGGCTTTGTTTAGCTTTCGGTAGTCCATACAAACCCTCCAACCGGTCACAGTCCTGGTTGGGATAAGTTCATTATTTTCATTGCTTACCACTGTTATACCTCCATTTTTCGGTACACATTGTACCGGACTTACCCACGTACTATCGGAGATAGGGTATATAATGCCGGCGTCAAGCCACTTGATGATTTCTTTCATTACAACCCCTTTCATGGCATGATTCAGTCTCCTCTGGGCCTCAATTGAAGGTTTGTGATCATCTTCCAACAAGATCTTGTGCATGCACACCGCCGGGCTAATTCCCTTCAAGTCGGCAATTGTCCACCCTATTGCCTTTTTGTGTAGCTTCAACATCTTGATCAGCTTCTTTTCCTGCTCAGGCTGTAACTTAGAAGAAATAATTACAGGCAATGTATTATCGGTCCCTAAGTATACATATTTTAGTTGCTCTGGCAATTGTTTCAACTCAAGAATTGGTGGATTTTCGATAGAGGGTTTTTCGAGTTTACCTTCCTTACCTGAGTAATCCAGTGGTTCAAAGTATGTACCTGGTCGGTTGACTAGCCAATTTGCCTCTTCTTGTTGTTCCTCATCGTCCGGTTCTTCATATTCCTCCGGTTCCTCTTGATCGGCAATGTAGTTGCCGAGGCAACTAAATTCCTCATCGAAGTTAAACTCTGCCGTGGCATGAAGAAGTTAACATTCTTCTGGATCATCGGCATGCCTTAGTGTTTGGAACACATTTAGTTTTACCTGCTGGTCATTCACCCTCATTGTGAGTTCTCCCTTTTCAACGTCGATCAAGGTTCTCCCTGTCGCTAGGAATGGTCTCCCGAGAATGATAGGTGCATGCTTATCTGCTTCACAATCCAAAACAATAAAGTCAGCGGGAAAAATAAATTTATCAACTTTTACCAGTATGTCCTCGATTTTTCCCTCTGGATGCACTTAGGATCTGTCGGCTAGCTGCAGCATAACTGTTGTAGGTCTTGCCTTCCCGATTCCTAGTTTTTGGAAAACCAATTTAGGCATCAAGTTTATGCTAGCCCCTAGGTCGCATAGTGCTTTCCCGACATAGTGATTTCCAATAGAATAGGGTATTGTGAAACTTCCGGGATCCTTCAACTTGGGTGGCATACGATTGTGCAACATTGCCATGCATCCCTCTGTCACGGCAACTGTTTCAAACTCTCCTAGCCTTGTTATTTTGGACACAATGTCTTTAAGGAACTTGGCATAGTTTGGCATTTGTTCAATTGCTTCCACCAGTGGCAAGTTGATGTGGACTTGCTTTAGGATATCAAGAAACTTCTTGAATTGGTATTCTTGCTTTTGTCGCTTCAACCTTTGTGGGAATGGTGGTGGAAGTCGGATATCTTCGATCTTTTCATTGGTTTGAAATCTGATTAACGGTATTGTCGGGATATCTAGAGTTACCGATGCGTTATCAACTGGGGTTGCCAAGGCATGCTTATCGCAAGTTGCCGTGGCATGCTTATTGCCGGTTGCCGCGGCAATTCCTGGTTCAGCATCTGAGGCTTTGCCGCTAGGTTCGTCTTGATCTTTTTGTGGAGTTTTGTTTGATGAACGGGTTTGAACCTCTCTAAGTTGTTGGCCACTTCTGGTGGTGATTGCCTTACATTGCTCATGGCCAGTTCCTCTTGCGACTTCAGTATCGCTAGGTAAACCCCCTTGTGGTCTAGTGTTCAGATTTTGAGCAAACTGTCCGACTTGATTTTCCAATGATTTGATTGCCGCCTCTCAGTTTTGTAATCTCATCTCGGTCCTGTTAATAAAAGCATCAGTTCTTTTTATGAAATTACTATTCTCAGCCATATAAGATTCAGTTTTCATCATAAAAGCATTTAGAGAATTTTCCAAAGAACTAGATGTCGTCGGTTGTTGCTGCGGCATCTGTTGCCGTGGCATATTCTGCTGGAATCCCGATGCTTGTGCATTTTGATTGTTCTGGTTTAGAGCATTGTTGGGATTACTCCATGAAAAATTCGGGTGTTTCTTCCAAGCTGGATTGTATGTATTTGACATCATGTTGTTGCTCCGATTGTAATTCCCCACATAGAAGCTGGATTCCAGATTCTGCATACATTTAGAAGAATTATGGTTATCACCGCATAACTCACAAAAAGAATCCATTACCTTGACTTCATGTGTGTTGTTTGGTTTTTGCATGTTCTGGACCATCTTGGTTAAAGCGGCCAATTGTGCCGAAATTGAATATGATGATCCTAGTTCATGTATTGTGGCTTGGCGTCTAACTCCTCTTCTAGTAGATGGGAATTGATAATCATTCTTGGCCAGCATGTTTAAAATTTGCATTGCTTCCTCCGGCGACTTATCTAGGAGTATGCCGTTTGTCGAGGCATCTAGCATCATCCTTGTAGGTGTATTCACGGCGTTGTAAAACATTGTTACTTGAGTCCACACCGGGAATCCGTGTAGGGGGCATTTGTGTAGAAGTTCTCTATATCGCTCCCAAGCCTCGTACATGGATTCATCATCTGCCTGCCGAAAAGAAGTAATGTCGTTACGAAGCTTATCAGTCAAATTTGTAGGATTAAATCTAGCAAGGAAATCACGACAAATATCAGACCAAGATGCTATGGATCTGGCAGGAATGCTATTCAACCATGCTTTCACCCTATCCCTCAGTGAATAGGGGAATAATCTTAATCGTAGGACATCGGGGGTGACTCTGTGTATCTTGAACGAGTTGCAAATCTCGAGGAAAGATTCAGATGTTGTCGTGCATCTTCAGTTGCTGAGCCGCCAAATTGACCTATTGTGTTGATTATATTAAACATTACCGGTTTCAACTCAAAGTGGTCGGCTTAAATTTCAGGTGCGACAACTCCTGGGTTAAGTCCATCAAGATCTTCTTCAAGATAGTCTCGAATAGTTCTGTTTTGTGCAAGAATCACTCCTCCTCCTGCTCGAACATCTTGATTCATATTGCCGTCTTGATTTGCCATTGCTTCTCTTATCCTTCGTCTAAGTCTTTGTAAGGTTCGTTCGATTTCTAGATCAAAGGGATATTCTGGTGAAGTCGGTCTCGCCCTGGTCATATACCAATGCAAAACCAAAGTTTGTTAGCCCTTTGAATTATAAACAAGAAAAATAAAAAAAGTGCAAGAAAATAAAAACAAAGTCGCTATTGCCAATCCCGACAACGGCGCCAAAAAACTTGTTGCGCGTAATAAGTGCTACAAAAATGTGCAAGTATACACATCGCAAGTTATAGTATAAAAGATATCATCTCCACAGGGATTGGTGCCACTTCAAGAATCTAGTCTCTTGCACTGTAAAAAGTAAAAACACAAGTAAAGGATTATAGAAGTTTTAACTAATCTAGAAAGCAAATAAGTAAAAGAAAAGATGAATTCAATTGAGAGAGATAGGCCAGGTTATCGTGAGTTGAGGTGTGATAGCCGATTGGATCGTCTTGGTAAAAGAGTGCACGGGCAACTCGGTTGCCGTGGCAACTTGTAACGGGGGTTGCCTTGGCAACTAATCGATGGTTGCCTGGGCAACTACTTGGGCAACTACTTGGGCGTCTGGGCAGCAACTTCAAGGTTCGGCGGAGCGTTCTTCAATGGTTTCTTCTTATCCCTAAGTCAAAACTCTAGCTACTTGTGCATGCCTTGATAATACATCCCTGCGTGAATCAAGGGTGAACAACAACCAATCTTGCGCTCCTCTTAGCCGTTGAAATCCTTAACTTATTCTTAAGCCGGATTAATCTTCACCATCATTGGATTGAATAAAGATCATATTCATTCGTTTCTTGAATCTAACTCTCCCGATATTAGATAAATGGATGAAATCACGAGATCCTCTCCCAATTCACTCGCAAACAATAGTAAGAACCAAGAATGAATAAACCTTGAAATATAAAAGTGCAAACTCTTATTACCTAAACAAAAACCAATAGTTTCTCACAACCACAAAACACAATAACCATAGCCAAGTAGATTTAGTTCACGGCTAGGTTCCAAAGAAACACAAGATAAACAATCCCTAGCATGAACCCAATCGAACAAGGAAGAAAAGATGAAGCTTGTCGAAAATCCCTTGCCCTAGATGCTTGCCGAAAATTCCCCTTGCTTCCTCTCTTGGACTTGTCGAAATTTCCATCTTCCTCTCTCTATTGATCTTGTCGAAATTCCCTTGATATTTATAGGGCTAGGCCAAAGTCCTTCTTTGAGGAGGAGTTTGAGTTAGAATTAAATTATCTTTAAAGAATATAATTCTTTATTATAATTTTATTCCTATTAGAACTTCTCTTATCTTCTTGGAATTTAATTCTTCTTTAATCTCTGCATTGCAATCAAATTCCTTTGGGCTTGGGCCTTGCTCCATGTCATCTTGGGCTTGTAAAGTCATTAATTTCGACATCCCTATTGGATATTGTCTTTGTCGACAAATGCCATGGCAACTAGCTCGGCATATCCTTCATGCATTGCCCTGGCAACTAGCTCGGCATTGCTAGTATGAGCCTAAGTCTAACAATAATATGAGTAAAAAGGGTAAGAAAAATAGTACTTTTGAACACTTATCACACCCCCAAACTCGAACTATTGCTTGTCCTCAAGCAATGCAAACTCATAATTACCTGCCAACACTTCAACTTTCACAAACTTAGCTTTGAACTTGATTTCAATTCTCTGAACCGGGGCACAAAGTATGATTGGCTTTTTATTTTTCGGAAAACTGAGGAGTTACTCGGAATCAAACTATAATGCTTGTGAGTGTGTGCGGAGTTATGTGCAAGTTGATTTTTCGGATTCTATGCAAACAATAGGTTTTCAAATTACTTCATTGGGTTCTTTTTAGCATGTTTTAACTAGAGCCAATTTCGGGCACCTCTAGTGTTTTATTTTTAGTTTTCTTACGTTAATTTAATCGACTAGAGCCGGTTTCTGGCACCTCTAGTTTTAAAAAAAATTTAACGCCTCATAGAGCCAGTTTCGGGCACCTCTAGTGATCAATTTTTTTAGCACATGCTAGAGCCAATTTCGGGTACCTCTAGCATTCATCCAGTTTTTATTCTAATCCCCCAATTTGTTAATTATCAACCTAAGTTCACTAGAATTCCTTAAATCAATCAAACCACAACAGTGTTTCATCAAATTTAGCATCATAGTAAAATTCTAAGTTTTTCCATGGTTATCATAGAATAAAAATTCTATCAATTAAGTGCATTGGCAAAGTCATTATCGAATATTCATCAAATTTAAGCAATTCTTGTTTCAATTAACGGCATGGCAAGCAATTTATGTATCCTAAATGTAATACTTAAGTGAATGTAACTAAACATGGTAACTACTAATAACAACGGCGCCAAAAACTTGTTGCGCGTAATAAGTGCTACGTAATTGTGCAAGTATACACGTCGCAAGTTATATTATAAAAGATATCGTCTCCACAGGGATTGGTGCTACTTCAAGAATCTAGTCTCTTGCACTGTAAAAAGTAAAAACACAAGTAAAAGATTATAGAAGTTTAACTAATCTAGAAAGCAAATAAATAAAAGAAAAGATGAATTCAATTGAGAGAGATAGGCCAGGTTATCGTGAGTTGAGGTGTGATAGCCGATTGGATCGTCTTGGTAAAAGAGTGCACGGGCAACTCAGTTGCCGTGGCAACTTGCACAACGGGGTTGCCTTGGCAACTAATTGATGGTTGCTTGGGCAACTACTTGGGCGTCTGGGCAGCAACTTCAAGGTTCGGTGGAGCGTTCTTCAATGGTTTCTTCTTATCCCTAAGTTGAAACTCTAGCTACTTGTGCATGCCTTGATAATACATCCCTGCGTGAATCAAGGGTGAACAAAAACCAATCTTGCGCTCCTATTAGCCATTGAAATCCTTAACTTATTCCTAAGCCGGATTAATCTTCACCATCATTGGATTGAATAAAGATCATATTCATTCGTTTCTTGAATCTAACTCTCTCGATATTAGATAAATAGATGAAATCACGAGATCCTCTCCCAATTCACTCGCAAACAATAATAAGAACCAATAATGAATAAACCTTGAAATAGAAAAGTGCAAACTCTTATTACCTAAACAAAAACCAATAGTTTCTCACAACCACAAAACATAATAACCATAGCCAAGTAAATTTAGTTCATGGCTAGGTTCCAAAGAAACACAAGATAAACAATCCCTAGCATGAACCCAATCGAACAAGGAAGAAAAGATGAAGCTTGTCGAAAATCCCTTGCCCTAGATGCTTGCCGAAAATTCCCCTTGCTTCATCTCTTGGACTTGTCGAATTTTGCCCTCTTGCTCTCTCTATGGATTGTCGAAATCCCCTTGCTATTTATAGGGCTAGGCCAAAGTCCTTCTTTGAGGAGGAGTTTGAGTTGGAATTAAATTATCTTTAAAGAATATAATTCTTTATTATAATTTTATTCATATTAGAACTTCTCCTATCTTCTTGGAATTTAATTCTTCTTTGATCTCTGCATGGCAATCAAATTCCTTTGGGCTTGGGCCTTGCTCCATGTCATCTTGGGCTTGTAAAGTCATTAATTTCGACATCCCTATTGCCTTTTCTCTTTGTCGACAATTTCCATGGCAACTGGCTCGGCGTCTCCTTCATGCATTGCCCTGGCAACTAGCTCGGCATTGCTTTGGCAAGTGATCCTGCACATACACACACAAAGCACACCAAAGCAGCATCTTTTCCACAAAAACTACCAAGTTATGTAATCAAGCTCAACGATGGAAGGAAAAATGGATTAATGCATGAATGGCTAACTATGCAACTAATATGAGCCTAAGTCTAACAATAATATGAGTAAAAAGGGTAAGAAAAATAGTACTTTTGAACACTTATCACACCCCCAAACTCGAACTATTGCTTGTCCTCAAGCAATGCAAACTCATAATTACCTGCCAAGACTTCAATTTTCACAAACTTAGCTTTGAACTTGATTTCAATTCTCTGAACCGGGGCACAAAGTATGATTGGCT
The DNA here is from genome assembly GCA_019671005.1 of Hibiscus mutabilis. NCBI lineage: Eukaryota > Viridiplantae > Streptophyta > Magnoliopsida > Malvales > Malvaceae > Hibiscus > Hibiscus mutabilis. Next base: position 5,051,865 of record CM033729.1, on the reverse strand, counting down.
TTTTATTTTTTGGAAAACTGAGGAGTTACTCGGAATCAAGCTATAATGCTTGTGAGTGTGTGCGGAGTTGTGTGCAAGTTGATTTTTCGGATCCTATGCAAACAATAGGTTTTCAAATTACTTCATTGGGTTCTTTTTAACATGTTTTAACTAGAGCCAGTGTTGGGCACCTCTAGTGTTTTGTTTTTAGTTTTCTTAAGTTAATTTAATCGACTAGAGCCAGTTTCGGGCACCTCTAGTTAAAAATTCTTTTAACACCTCCTAGAGCCAGTTTCGGGCACCTCTAGTGATTAATTTTTAGCATATGCTAGAGCCAATTTCGGGCACCTCTAGCATTCATCCAATTTTTATTCTAATCCCCTAATTTGTTAATTATCAACCTAAGTTTACTAGAACTCCTTAAATCAATCAAACCATAACAGTGTTTCATCAAATTTTGCATCATAGTAAAATTCTAAGTTTTTCCATGGTTATCCTAGAATAAAAATTCTATCAATTAAGTGCATTGGCAAAGTCATCATCGAATATTCATCAAATCTAAGCAATTATTGTTCCAATTAAAGGCATGGCAAGCAATTTATGTATCCTAAATGTAATACTTAAGATGAATGTAACTAAACATGGTAACTACTAATAACAATCCCCCCCAAACTCGAGTGAGGCATTGTCCTCAATGCATGCATAAAAATACCGGAAAAAAATAAAAATAAAAATAAAAAATAAAAATGCATACGAGGACTTACTCCGAGAGTTCGTCATCGTAGATGATTAATTTCCTTCTAGTCGGTGTCTCGATTCTCTTGCTTGAACGCGATGGTTGTTTTCTTGTTGCCGGGATGTCTTTAGCTTTGGTTGCCGTGGCATCTTCAGGGTTGGTTGCCGTGGCATCAGCTTGTGCAGGCACGATGTAGGTTGCCGCGGCATCTTCTTTATTGGTTGCCGGGGCAAGGATCTTGGCAGTAAATTTCCTTAGCATAGTAGTTGTGAGTCTTGTTGTGAAAAAGAAAACAAAGAAAACCTGAAAACTAAAGATAATGAAGAAAAATAAAATATCTCCTAAAAATAAAAATGAAAATAAAAAGAAAAAGAAAATACTGAAAGGAGAGCATGCTCATGCATCTCCTAAGTTGACCACTTCCTTGTTACGTTCCACATGGGCACCATTGTAGTGCTTCAATCTTTGTCCATTAACTTTGAATTCATGGTTGTCAGAGATGGACTTGATTATCACGGCACCATGGGAGAATGGTTTGACGACTTCAAATGGTCCCAACCATCTTGATTTCAGCTTTCCCGGGAAAAGTTTTAGCCGAGAATTGAATAGGAGAACTAGTTGCCCTGGCGTGAATTGCCGTGGCAATAGTTTCTTGTCATGCCATCGCTTTGTTTTCTCCTTGTAGATTCGTGCATTGTTATAGGCGAGTGCACGAAATTCTTCTATCTCATTGAGATTCATCAAGCGCTTTTGTCCGGCACTTTCCCAATCCATATTCACGGTCTTGATTGCCCAGTACGCCTTGTGCTCGATTTCCACCGGTAGATGACATGTTTTACCATAGACAAATCGGAAGGGGGACATACCTAAGGGTGTTTTGAATGCAGTGCGATATGCCCAAAGTGTGTCATCTAGTCTTAATGACCAATCCTTCCTTGAGGGATTTACAACTTTCTCGAGTATTCCTTCAACTCCGGTTGAAATTTCTGCTTGCCCGTTGGTTTGTGGGTGATATGCCGTGGCGAATTTGTGTGATATGCCGAGCGTTGCAACATCTTGGCAATTAGTCTGTTGTCAAAATGCTTGCCCTCACATCGATAATTGCTCTCGGCATCCCAAACCGTAAATATGTTTTTCTCGAGAATCGTTGCACGTCTTGGAATCGTTGTTGGGAACTGCAGCTGCCTCTACCCATTTAGACACATAGTCGACGGCAAGTAATATGTAGAGGTTGCTGAATGAAGATGGGAAAGGTCCCATAAAGTCGATCCCCCATACATCGAACAGTTCCACCTCGATGATGTTCTGGAGCGGCATCTCATGTTGTCTAGAGATATTGCCCGTCCTCTGGCAATGATCACATTGCTTGTAAAAGTCTTGGGCATCTTTGTACAATGTTGGCCAATACAACCCGGATTGCAAAACTTTGGCATGATGCGAGTTCCTCCAAAATGTCCTCCATAGGGTGAAGAATGACATTGCCGGAGTACATTTTGTTGCTCTTCTTCAGGGACACATCGGCGTATAACCTGATCTGCACATTGTTTAAACAAAAGAGGCTCGTCCCAAAAGTCATGCTTAGCATCATGGCGGAACCGCTTCTTCCCTTGGTGAGTAATGCCATAAGGAAAAATACCACAAACAAGGAAGTTAACTAAATCCGCGTACCAGGGTATTGCCGAGGCATGTGCTGCCGTAGTGACTGCTCCCAGAATTGCCGCGGCGTGCGCGTCAAAGACTGCTATGGCGTCGAGAGTTGTCGAGGCATGTGCATCCATGGTTGCCGAGGCGTCAAGGTTTGCCGAGGCAACTAAAATTTGTTCATCCGGGAATGCATCACATATCTCAAGATTCGTGTCCTCCTCCTTATTGCGTTCCAAACGTGATAAGTGATCGGCCACTTAATTTTCTGTTCCTTTCCTGTCCTTAATTTCAATATCAAATTCTTGTAAAAGTAATATCCAACGAATCAAACGAGGTTTAGCATCCTTTTTAGCAAATAAGTATTTGATTGCCGAATGGTCCTTATGAACAATTACCTTTGTACCAATTAAATAGGATCGGAACTTGTCAAATGCGAAAACTACAGCTAGTAACTCTTTCTCCGTTGTTGTGTAATTCACTTGAGCACCATTAAGAGTTTTACTAGCGTAGTATATCACATGGAAGGTCTTACCTGTGCGTTGGCCTAGGACTGCTCCTACCGCAAAATCACTTGCATCACACATGAGCTTAAAAGGTAGCGTCCAATCTGGTGGAACGACAATCGGTGTCGAGCCAAGCTTTTTCGTAAGGGTTTCGAATGCTTGATTGCAAGAATCATCAAAATCGAAAACTTTATCCTGTTCAAGCAGATTACACAAGGGTTTAGTAATTTTAGAAAAATTATGAATGAACCTCCTGTAAAAACCTGCATGTCCAAGAAAACTTCGAATTCCTTTAACCGAATTTGGTGGGGGTAATCTCTCGATCACGTCCACCTTGGCTTTGTCTACTTGAATTCCCTTGGATGAAATCTTGTGGCCGAGCACTATTCCTTCATCTACCATAAAATGGCATTTCTCCCAATTGAGGACTAAATCTGTTTCTTCGCATCTTGCTAACACCCTCTCTAAATTGCCGAGACAGCTGTCGAAGTCATTACCAAAAACAGAAAAATCATCCATGAAGATCTCAAGGAAGTCTTCGACCATGTCTGAAAAGAGTGCCATCATGCATATTTGGAAGGTTGCCGGGGAATTACACAATCTGAACGGCATCATTCGGAAGGCATAAGTACCGTATGGGCATGTGAAGGTTGTCTTTTCTTGATCTTCTGGTGCTATGGCAATCTGATTGTAACCTGAATAACCATCAAGAAAACAATAAAAGGGTTTACCTGCAAGACGGTCAAGCATTTGATCAATAAAGGGTAATGAGAAGTGATCTTTCCTAGTGGCTTTGTTTAGCTTTCGATAGTCCATACAAACCCTCCAACCGGTCACAGTCCTGGTTGGGATAAGTTCATTATTTTCATTGCTTACCACTGTTATACCTCCATTTTTCGGTACACATTGTACCAGACTTACCCACGTACTATCGGAGATAGGGTATATAATGCCGGCGTCAAGCCACTTGATATTTCTTTCATTACAACCCCTATCATGGCATGATTCAGTCTCCTCTGGGCCTCAATTGAAAGTTTGTGATCATCTTCCAACAAGATCTTGTGCATGCACACCGCCGGGCTAATTCCCTTCAAGTCGGCAATTGTCCACCCTATTGCCTTTTTGTGTAGCTTCAACATCTTGATCAGCTTCTTTTCCTGCGCAGGCTATAACTTAGAAGAAATAATTACAGGCAAAGTATTATTGGTCCCTAAGTATACATATTTTAGTTGCTCTGGCAATTGTTTCAACTCAAGAATTGGTGGTTGTTCAATAGAGGGTTTTTCGAGCTTACATTCCTTACCTGAGTAGTCCAGTGGTTCAAAGTATGTACCTGGTCGATTGACTAGCCAATTTGCCTCTTGTGGTTGTTCCTCATCGACCGGTTCTTTATACTCCTCAGGTTCCTCTTGATCAGCAATGTAGTTGTCGACGCAACTAAATTCCTCATCGAAGTTAAACTCCGCTGTGGCATGAAGTAGTTGGCATTCTTCTGGATCATCGGCATGCCTTAGTGTTTGAAACACATTTAGTTTGACCTGCTGGTCATTCACCCTCATTGTGAGTTCTCCTTTTTCAACCTCGAACAAGGTTCTCCCTGTTGCTAGGAATGGTCTCCCGAGAATGATAGGTGCATGCTCATCTGCTTCACAATCCAAAATAATAAAGTCAGCAGGAAAAATAAATTTATCGACTTTTACCAGTATGTCTTCGATTTTTCCCTCTGGATGCACATAGGATCTGTCGGCTAGCTGCAGCATGACTGTTGTAGGTCTTGCCTTCCCCGATTCCTAGTTTCTGGAAAACCGATTTAGGCATCAAGTTTATGCTAGCCCCAAGGTCGCATAATGCTTTCCCGACATAGTGATTTCCAATAGAACAGGGTATTGTGAAACTTCCGGAATCCTTCAACTTAGGTGGCATACGATTGTGCAACATTGCCATGCATCCCTCTGTCGCGGCAACTGTTTCAAACTCTCCTAGCCTTGCTCATTTGGACACAATGTCTTTAAGGAACTTGGCATAGTTTGGCATTTGTTCAATTGCTTCCACCAGTGGCAAGTTGATGTGGACTTGCTTTAGGATATCAAGAAACTTCTTGAATTAATATTCTTGCTTTTGTCACTTCAACCTTTGTGGGAATGGTGGTGGAAGTCGGATATCTTCGATCCTTTCATTGGTTTGAAACCTGATTGACGGTATTGCCGGGACATCTGGAGTTGCTGATGCATTATCAACTAGAAGTGCCAAAAACTTGTTGCGCGTAATAAGTGCTACGCAAATGTGCAAGTATACACGTCGCAAGTTATAGTATAAAATATATCGTCTCCACAGGGATTGGTGCCACTTCAAGAATCTAGTCTCTTGCACTGTAAAAAGTAAAAACACAAGTAAAGGATTATAGAAGTTTTAACTAATCTAGAAAGCAAATAAGTAAAAGAAAATATCAATTCAATTGAGAGAGATAGGCCAGGTTATCGTGAGTTGAGGTGTGATAGCCGATTGGATCGTCTTGGTAAAAGAGTGCACGGGCAACTCAGTTGTCGTGGCAACTTGCACAACGGGGTTGCCTTGGCAACTAATCGATGGTTGCCTGGGCAACTAGTTGGGCAACTACTTGGGCGTCTGGGCAGCAACTTCAAGGTTCGGCGAAGCGTTCTTCAATGGTTTCTTCTTATCCTTAAGTCGAAACTCTAGCTACTTGTGCATACCTTGATAATACATCCCTGCGTGAATCAAGGGTGAACAACAACCAATCTTGCGCTCCTCTTAGCTGTTGAAATCCTTAACTTATTCCTAAGCCGGATTAATCTTCACCATCATTGGATTGAATAAAGATCATATTCATTCGTTTCTTGAATCTAACTCTCCCGATATTAGATAAATGGATAAAATCACGAGATCCTCTCCCAATTCACTCGCAAACAATAGTAAGAACCAAGAATGAATAAACCTTGAAATAGAAAAGTGCAAACTCTTATTACCTAAACAAAAACCAATAGTTTCTCACAACCACAAAACACAATAACCATAGCCAAGTAGATTTAGTTCACGGCTAGGCTCCAAAGAAACACAAGATAAACAATCCCTAGCATGAACCCAATCGAACAAGGAAGAAAAGATGAAGCTTGTCGAAAATCCCTTGCCCTAGATGCTTGCCGAAAATTCCCCTTGGTTCCTCTCTTGGACTTGTCGAAATTTCCCTCTTCCTCTCTCTATTGATCTTGTCGAAATTCCCTTGATATTTATAGGGCTAGGCCAAAGTCCTTCTTTGAGGAGGAGTTTGAGTTGGAATTAAATTATCTTTAAAGAATATAATTCTTTATTATAATTTTATTCCTATTAGAACTTCTCTTATCTTCTTGGAATTTAATTCTTCTTTAATCTCTGCATGGTAATCAAATTCCTTTGGGCTTGGGCCTTGCTCCATGTCATCTTGGGCTTGTAAAGTCATTAATTTCGACATCCCTATTGCATTTTGTCTTTGTCGACAAATGCCATGGCAACTGGCTCGGCGTCTCCTTCATGCATTGCCCTGGCAACTAGCTCGTCATATCCTTCATGCATTGCCCTGGCAACTAGCTCGGCATTGCTTTGGCAAGTGATCCTGCACATACACACACAAAGCACACCAAAACAGCATCTTTTCCACAAAAACTACCAAGTTATGTGATCAAGCTCAACGATGGAAGGAAACATGGATTAATGCATGAATGGCTAACTATGCAACTAATATGAGCCTAAGTCTAACAATAATATGAGTAAAAAGGGTAAGAAAAATAGTACTTTTGAACACTTATCAATAATACCTAAAGAAAATTTGACCCAGCTGCAACACTGACGAAGAGGCAGGGTCTACAAAATTTGATCCAGCTGCAACACTGATGAAGAGGTAGGATCAGTGGATGAAAGTTCCAATGTCTGATCCAGCTACAACTCTGACGAAGAGGCAATATCAGAAAATTGAAAACTTCTTTTTTCTTTTCTTTTCTTTTCTTTTCTTTTTTTTCTCTTTTTTTTGAATTCTTCTTTTTTTCTTTTTTCTTTCTTTTTTTACAACATTGTTAAAACTTGAAAGTTGGTAAATTTTGACCAAGCTACCACACCGACGAAGAGGCATGGTCTGAAGTTAGTAACGTTGATCCAGCTACAACACCGACGAAGAGACAAGACCGGGAGTTAGTAAATTAGGTTCAGCTACAACACCAACGAAGAGGCAGAACCGAAAGTTAGATTTGACCAAGCTACAACACTGATGAAGAGGCAAGGTCTGGAGATTTGATCCAGCTACGACTCTGACGAAGCGGTAGGATCGGAGAGTTGGTTTCTTTACGATCAAGCTATGACTCTGACGAAGAAGCGTGATCAGAATTTGGCAAATTTGGTTCAACTACAACACCGACAAGGCAGAACCAGAAAATTAGATTTGACCAAGCTACAACATCCACGAAGAGGCAAGGTCTGAAGATTTGATCCAGCTACAACTCTAACGAAGAGGTAAGATCGGAAGGTTGTTCTTTTTGTGTTATCAAGCTACGACTCCAACGAAGAGGCATGATCAAAACTTGGCAAATCTAGTTCAGCTACAACACCGATGAAGATGCAGAACCGATGGATGAAAATTCCAATGTTTGACCCAGCTACAACCCTAACGAAGAGGCAGTATCAGAAAATTAAAAACTTTTTTTTCATTTTTTCTCTTTTTTTATTTTTTTCTTCATTTTTGTTTTTTTTTTTATTTTTTTCTCTTTCTCTTTTTTTTTTGCTTTTTTTCTTTTCTTTATTTTTTATTGCTCTTTTTTTAGATACAACATTGATAAAACTTTAAAGTTAGTATATTTTGACCAAGCTACAACACCGATGAAGAGGCATGGTCTAAAGTTAGTAATTTTGATCCAGCTATGACACCGACGAAGAGGCATGATCAAAAGTTAATGAATTTGGTCTGGCTACAACACCGACAAAGAGGCAAGACCGAACGTTAGTGAATTTGGTTCAGCTACAACACCGACGAAGAGGCAAAACCTAAAGTTAAATTTTACCAAGCTACAACACCGACGAAGAGGCAAGGTCTGAAGATTTGATCCAGCTACGACTCAGAAAAAAAGGCAGGATCGGAGTGTGTGTTTTTTGTGATCAAGCTACGACTCTGACGAAGAGGCATGATCAAAATTTGGCAAATTTGGTTCAGCTGCATCACCGAAGAAGAGGCAGAACCAAAAATTATATTTGACCAGGCTACAACACCGACAAAGAGGCAAGGTCTAAAGATTTTATCCAGCTACAACTCTGACAAAGAGACAGGATCGAAATTTGGCAAATTTGGTTCAGCTACATCACCGACGAAGAGGCAGAAACGAAAGTTATATTTTTTTGGATCTATCCACACCATCAATGGAGAGATAAGATCAAATTTCAGCATTTGGACTCCACTAGACCATCAACAGAGAAGTAGAATCGGATGACATCAATTTAAACACGGCCACCATCAACGGAGGGACATGATCAAATAACACTTGAAAATTTTTCGACTCTTTTTTCTTTCTTTTTTGAATTTTCTTTTTCTTTTTACTTTTTTTTCTTCTATTTTGCTATAAGTACAAGGAAAAGTGTGGTCTATCTACAACAGCGTTGAAAAGACAATACCTGAATAGGGTTTACTCTGCTATACCACTGACGGAGAGACTAGACCAACAAAATATGAGATCTACTACACCACCGATAGAGAGATAGGATCTGGATAGAAAATTTGATCTGCAACACCACTGACGGAGAAACTAGACCAGCAAAATATGAGATTCACTACACCACCGACGAAGAGATAGGATCTGGATAGAAAATTTGATCTGCAACACCACTGACGGATGCAAGATCTAGATAGGTTGGCGTACCACCACTGACGGAGGCATGATTTGCAAGATGTGGGATTGTTGTGCTATTGGCAGCAAGAGAATATCTGGAAAATTTGCTATACTTATTTATCGACAGAGGGTAAGATCTGGAATGAGTTATATGTCGGTAGAAGTGATAGTCGAGAAATTGTTAGCGTCCGTCACGCCATCGTCGGAGGAATCAAATCCTACAAAGGAGAAAAAATATTTATTAGTAACTGTTCAAAAAATTTATCACCGGTACCTTTTATTTAAGTGTTTCATTACTTTTCTGTGTTTGGCCTCCTCTATGAATAAGGTTGGCTATCATGTCGTCGCCCCCATGTTAAGGTTGTTCAATCTCTTCTTCGAACATGTTTGTAAAAAATGTATGTATGAATTTTATGCCTAAATGTATGTCTCTATCCTAAATGCATGGTAACTTCGGTATATGCACTTAATCTAAATGTATGACGTATGCAAAAATGGTTTAATGCAAGATGAATGTAACTAAATACATGAATGTGATATGTTTTTTGTTTTTTTTCCTCAAAGGGATGCCCCTGACTCCTCACTGGTCATATCTGGATCTTGGTCTTTTATATGTGGCGGTGCCTCAACCTCGTCTCGAGTTCGATCACCTTCCCTTGAATCGACTTTCATCTAGGTACATACCCCAAAATTTTGTTCATTCCATGTCATCATCTGAAACTGCTTTTGAAACTTTAGGGTGATGTTACTTTTGCATTTTGGATGTTCAAGGCTCAGATATGAACAAAATATATTTTCATTGCAACTTGTAGTTTTGATCCCTTACAAAATATTCTCGCTACTATCGTACTTAAGTCAGTGAGATTGGTTTACGAAAAGCATTACTCTGAAAGTGATAAAAACTACAAGGGGACCTATTATGGTCAAGACAATACAATATTTAAGCTGGATAGACATGGTCTAGTTCAAAAAACCTTCGACACATCCCTATTTGGCATCTTCGTGCTTCGGCAAAGGGTCTTTGCTTGTAGCCGTTCTTGCTGAGTCATCAAAGCTTATCACCCCAAGCTTAATGAATTTTCCACTAATTTTTTGAAACCAAAGCAGTTCTCAATTGTGTGGCCAACTTGTCCCGCGTGATAATCGCATTTTGCATTTGCATCATACCATTTTGGGAAGGGAGGTTGTACTGGATCTCGGTAAAAATGTGCCACCATATGGATATCATACAACTGTTTGTACAATTCTCCATAAGAAACTGGTAATAGAGTAAATTCTATGTTTTCAGTATTCTTCTTTTGACCAGAAACCTAGCTTGAGGAACCGTGAGCACTTGGCACGGCCTTAGGTTGCATAACTGTGATAGGCTTAGAATAATTGGCATTATAAACTCCCGAAGAGTTTATTTCATGATCATTTTTCGCATGGTAGGGCTTTTTGTGGGACGAACTACCTCCATCATCAATTTTGCCAGTCTTGACAGCATTTTCAATGAGCTCACCAGATAACATAAGGTCGGCAAAGTTGGTAGTCGTATTGCCTATCAAGCGACCCAAGATCGTACCCTCTAAAGTTTGGACAAATATGACCACCGTCTCTCTTTCACAGAGCGGGGGTTGAACTTGAGCCACCACATCTCTCCAACATTGGGCATACTGTCTGAAACTTTTATTTGACTTTTGTTTCATGTGTTGTAGGGTCCATCGATCTGGCACCATGTCACTGACATGTCGGTAATGCTATAGGAAAGCTTTGGCCAAGTCCTTCCATGACTTAATCTGATGTCGGCTCAATTGATTATACCAACAAGCAGCAGATCCTGATAGACTGTCCTGAAAATAGTGAATTAATAGCTTGTCATCTCTACTGAACCCAATCATTCTCCGGCAGAACATAGTAAGATGAGGGCGATGACAGCTTGTCCCATCATACTTCTCGAACTCTGGGACCTTAAATTTATGAGGTAAAATCAAATTTGGGACGAGACTGAGTTCGTTAGCATCGAATCCACTGAAAGTATCACCCATTTCCATAGCTTCTAACTTCTCTTCGAGCCTTTTGCATCGATCTTCGATTTCTTTTGAAGTTTCCACCTTCCATTTCTCGGTCTCGAACAGATGGTTCATCTCTGAGATAAAATTTTTAGCTTGATTGCCCCCAGGCTTAACTTCTAATGCAGAGGGCAGTTTTATAGGGATTGAAGTACCAGTCTGATGTAGATGAGACTTTCCCCGAGAAATGATCACCTAAGGTTGAGTTTCCGGTTGCATCCTGGCTTGAATGGGAGTGAACCCTGGAGGATACATAAGATCTTCATTTTCTTCCTGTTTAGAAAACTTGCATCCCAGCATCTGTGCTAGTTTCACCAGTATGTCCTGCTGAGATTTTTGCGAACTGATCCCTTATCTCTTATTGGGATTTGGCTAACTGATCCTCCAGTTTTTGGTTTAAATCTGCCTGCAAAGTCTTCTGGTTCTCCTTAATCCTATCGAGTCTGTCTTCATTTACCATCTTTGCCTTGCTTCTTGTTCTGTAAGGATGTTGAATCGACTGACCTTTCGTCTTTCCCAGTATTGTTGTCACAGGGAATCCTGATGATCAGTCTCAAAATGAATGCATGTAAGAAACAAAGTATATGTCCTATATGCGAATGCACCAATATAAAAATCAAAATATCACGACATGTGATGCAGTGAATGCCAAAATGAATAGATATAATGCAATGCTAATGCAACAAAAGTATGTGTAAAGTAAAAATAAAATAAAACAAACAAAATGAGTTAGTACCGAATAAACTCATTAGATACATAAATGAAAAGCGAAGTATATAAGGCAACAAACAGAGCAATCATATTTATCTCATCTAAAACACTTAAGTTATCCGCATGGCTCTAAAATGGTGGGCTTTCTATATTCTCTACATGCAGTTTTGGTGCTAAGAGGTACCTGAATTGTCCTTGTTGTCCCCCCACTAAGAGTAGCAAGGCCCCCGGTCATCACCCACTCTAGGCTCCTTTGAACAGGGTTCAATTCAGGGGGACCCATTCGCTTATACCCATACGAAGGAACGATATCTTCACGAAAGCATAAGGTACTCGATCCCCGAAGGTACTTGATAGGCCCATACGGAGGAACGATATCCTCACGAAAGCATTAGCGTTTCCCCACTTAAAAAGACGGGTTTATATGCCAAATTTTAAATGTGTTAAAATAAACGCGCAATTATAACCAAATGTTAATTTAATAGTCACTTTAATTTGGAACTTCTGATATTAGTAAAGCGGTAATTATTTAAAAAGCTTGACTCTATTTTATTTAAAAAAAATTTTGTCCTTAGTGGAGTCGCCATCTGTTGCGATCTAAAAAATGTGAGGTCTTAAATGAGGTTGAGGGTCTTTTGGGGTATTTTAAAAAATGTTTTCCATTGGGGTTTTAAAAAACACATTATTTCAAAAATGGAGTCGCCACCGGCCACTTAAGGTGGACCAAACATCGTAAAACCAGAGATTTTGAAAACTTTGGGTTCGGGAGTCGGTTACGGATGGGGAAGGATTAGCACACTCACACCGCCCAAAATTGGTACTTTAATAATTACTGCTTTATTAATATTATACTTTTCGGATTAAAGTAACGATTAAATTAAAATTTGGTTATAAGTGCGAGTAGATTTTAAATGCCCCATTATCCGAGAGTAAATGCCCAACCACCATCACTACGCCTGATACTGGCCTCGTTTACGCTCGGATAAACGGGCACCGCATTGACAATTTATATCCCATTATGCAACCTAAAACATGGCCAACATAAATGAATACAATACGATACAAATATAAATATAAATAAAAATAAATACTAACATAATAAAATATTAATCTAACAAAAATAAAAATGAATCTAACATAAATAAAATATTGTACATATTTTACAAATGTGCGTAAAACTTATATATATATATGATGTAAAAATATAGAAAATATAAAAAGTTATACATAAAATTTGGACAGTAGAAAAACTTATATAATAATAATAATAATAATAATAATAAACCAATATAACAAAGAATCTAAAATAACACATATTAAAATATATAACACATATGTATACAAAAAATATATGGCAAAAAACAATAAATGTAAATATAGTATTATATAAACATATACTAAAAGGAAACATAGTATATACATACATTACTTAATATATATATATAACGTAATATACATAGATATATACTAAAATACACATATATATATATGCACATATACACAAAGAAACAATTATACAAGAACAAATAAAGAAATATTACAACAAAACCACATATTAAGCATGTCAAAAACAAAGATATACATACATACCGTACATGTAAAAACAAATGAGACAATAAAACAAATATGAATCGTGATAAAAGCACATATTTATAGATGAGAAAATAAAAAACGAAAATATTGAACAACCACCAAAAATTAATTTAAACACATTCTAACAAGACATAGAAACATATGATCATAAAAATATATAAAAACATAAGAATTAAAATAAATGAAAGGTTACTAATCAAACATCATTTATATTAGATCATAAAAAAGGATTATACCACAAACATACATAAAAAGGATACCCCAAACCTAAATATAATAGAGAGCTCTCTCCTTTTTCTTTCTCAATTTGTAATCTTCAAAATAATATGAGTCCCTCCCCTCTTTTTTTTCTACTGTCGAGAGCTCTCTCCAATTGTTTCCAATTTGTTTTTGTGGTTTTTTTTTTTTTGCTTCTCAATATGCTCTAAAGATAGGGAGGTGGCGTGTGTTTGAGTGGAGTGTGAGAATGGGGAATAGGGGCGGCAGGGAGAGGTGAGGCATGGGGGACATGGGGCTGCAGGGCATGGCCGAGGCATGGCATACCTTGCTTTGGTCAATTTGCTATTTTTTTTTGAATTTAGTATATATATTTTTGAAATATGGTAAATGGTCCGAATATAATTTGGGGCCTGGACAAAAAATGGGTATTACAAGTGTTCGTCATTGATGTCAAAAAGTGATTTTGAGAGGATAAAATGTTTATTTTAGACATAGTATTGTAAAGTAAAATAAGTGAACTTGGGGTGATGTTCAAATTTGTTAATATTATGATGTATTAAATAAATCAACTTAAATTATAATAAAAAATTAATTTAAAAATAAATTAACTTAAAATATAATAAAAAATTTAATTTAAAAAATATAAACTATATAAACTATAATAAAAAATTTATTCTCAATATAAATACTATAATATATATTATTTTATAATTATGTATAAATTTAGTTTAACAATTAATAGGGTAAAAAAGTAATTTTACTTTTCAAACTAGCTTATCCACCGCAAAAGCCATAAAATCTAGCTTTTGAGTTTGGGTGAAAAATTACTTTTAAAAGCAACCAAGAACACCTAATTTATTTTAAAAACACTTAAAAAAAGTGCTTTTAGATTACTAAAAGCAACCAAGCACGGGGCCTCAGTCTTTCTCGAGCTATGTTGCACTGAGTGACTTGAATTTAAGTATTTAAATACTCACTTCGAGCAACTAGCAAGCTTAATAGAGCTTTTTATTTTGTTTTTTTAGTATTTTGACATTAGATTATTGCTTTACCCATAAAATTGTACGTGGCATAAGATCGAAATGTACTCAATATTGTATACAATCTTAACCAGACCGAACTTGAATAGTTCGATTTTATTTCAAACCGAACTTAAATTAACATAATAATATTCAATCGAACTAAAACTGAACTTTAAACAACAGGCCTTTCTCAAAGTCCTGTAAAAAGAATGTTGATAAAAGGGTAAAACCGTTAAAAAGACATTCAAAACAAAGTAAATATATGAATTTAGAAATTAGCATTACAAATTTATTTGACAAGGTGAACATGAGAATTGGTTTTTCTTATTATTAATTTCTACATTGTTTCACATATTAAAATGATTTTCCTTATTAGAAACTGGGTAGATTTGAGCATGGAATGGGACAGTTGAGAGAATTTATACTACCTTATAGTACTGTCAGGGAGTTGAGTTTATGACCTTATCCTTTTGCTTATAATTCTTCATAGAATAATGTCATGTCATTGTATGTGCGGGACATTTTATTTTATAGGATTAATAGTTTTTGACTCCTGATTTTTTTTTTTGAAAAAAATTAAATTATTTTTTAAATTTAGTGTAATTCTTGAACTTAGACAATAAATTAATACGATCTTTTGACCGACAAAAATCGTTATTTACCATTATAATATTGATGTGACGGTTCAAAGACTTGACATCATAGTCCACATGTAAATGTTGACATGACAAAGAGACAATTATTTTTTTAAGTTAGAAGGCTTATTTAATTTTTAAGAAAAAACTAAATATTAATATTAAAAATTATAAAATATTTTAAAAAATAACCATTAAAAAGTCACTAAAAATGAAGCACTAATAAAAATTAAAAATAATAAATTATAAATGATTAAAAAACAAAAGACAACACTTTATTTAAAAAAAAAAACACTTTCTTATTTCTGTTGTCTTTGGAAGTTGTTTGGCATTTTGACGTTGAACCATTGGCTAGACTTTGCTAGCACAATTTCACTTTGTTAAAAAAATATTTTATTTAAAAGGAAATACAACACCTTTTTTTCAATTATTGCATTGTTATGATCTTATGTTGTTGTTATCTAAACTCAATCAGTGCTTTTCTTTTTACTTTGCAGCGTTTTCATCGGAAACAAAGACAAGTAATAGACCAAACTAACACGAGGACGAATACATAATTTTATGTCATAATATAAATCTATATGAAGATATATTAAGAATATTTATTTTAATATTAAATATTAATTAATTTATTTTTTGACTAACATTGACCATTAAACTAACAACTTTTTAGATTAGTTGACTTCACATGTAATATCATAGTGGTGTCAAGCGGTATTTTCATAAATTTGTTAAAATTTTCAATGAATATGTAGAATTATTTTAGAATTTTAATAAATATCTTTGAAATATTCTTGAAAATCTGTAATTGTTACAAGGTAGAACCCCAATGTATCACATGATACTCAAATCTTAGAACAACAATTAGAGTAATAGAGTATAACATTTAAAACTGGTTGATTTATTTTTTCAAATTGAAAACTTAATTAATTTAATTTTGTGATTTGGAGATTCAACTGGATAAAGTAATTATAGGTTTAATTATTATTATTTTTTAAAATGACTAAATAATGGCTTCGTACCCCTTAAACCAAAAACAAATAATTCAGGAGGGAAAAAGCCAAAACAAGAGAAAATCAAGTTTTTAGGCGTTGGACATGAAATGAATGAAAATAAAGTACTAAATTTGCGTAAAAACAAAGGAAAAGACAATTAATAGTGAGAGAGGCTCGAATATGATAATTGTCTTTAGTTCACATTTTTCCCATCAAAAGCCAAACCTACATTTTCATGGATGACCTTTTCGCACTCTATTGAAATTCTGTTAAGCTTACTTGCAGGTGTTGCAATCAAGACGGAGCCAGGATTTAAAGTTGAGAGGGGCAAAACATAAGTTTTGAAGGAGGGAGGTAAATTCATAATTATGTCATTTTTTTTTGAAAAAATATAAATGACTAAAGGGTAAAAAAAATTCTCCCAGTTAGGGGGCAGCAGCCCTCCCAGGAGCTAGCTACGTAAAAAAATTACACAACCCTTCATATTTAAGCTATAAAATTTAAACATAAATTCTTAGCTCTAACACCCTAAAATCTAAAATCATAAACTTAAACTCTAAATTCTAACCATCAGTGGGGGTTTTGGACAGGCGCGATAGGAGTGACCGCACAGGCCCCCGAGAGAGGCCCCAAAATAAAGAATTTAAGTTAAATTGTTGTAAAAAAATTATACATTTGTATATATAATTATGTGCATATATAACAATTACCTAGAACTTTAAACATGCAAAAAGAATGACACATTTTAAGTAAAAATGTTTGATTTGTAGATGTTTATAAGTCAATTTTTTGTTGCTCAAGAGAATAATATAATAATATTATTTTTTATTAAGGCAATTTTTTAGAAGAAAAAAATTTATATCTCTTACCGATTATAAATTAAGGGCCGCATTTTAAAAATTGCACAGGGTCCCCCAAATCTTTGAACCGCCCCTGCTAACCATATACCTTAAATTGTACACACTACACACTAAATCCTAACTTAAAACCCATAACCCTAAATATAAACTAAAGTTTACACAAACTTGTTTATCAAAATATTTTTCTTTTTATAATATATAAACATATTTATTTCAAGCTTAATATCAAAATAAGTGTAAATTATCTCGTTTTTTCTTCTTATATGTCAATTTTTTGTCGTTTTTAGGTGTCCAAATTATTATTTTTTTATTAAAATAAGTGCTTCAATTGACCTTATAAAAACGATAGTTTAGACACTTAAAAGAAGTAAAAAAAAATTAGACACTTAAAAAAATTAGACACTTATTTTGATATTAAATATTTATTTTGCCAATTTTTTTTATTTTTTTCATGTGAGTTTGATCTCTTCATTATATTTAAACTTTAAATATTTTCATGTGGGTTTGATCTCTTCATTATATTTAAACTTTATATTTAATTGTAGTTTTCGTCAATTATTTTTTTTTTACAATGATATTAGTTTGTGCAAATAGTTAATCGTGTTACTTATTTTAACTCATAGGATTGATATTATTTTTTTGTGTTATAAATTCTGTTTAGATTGGTTGATATTGTTTTCATTACAACATACATGGTGATGTAAAATTGAGCATGTTTAAACGTTCTATTTCTTTCGATTTAAAGTGACGAGAGCTCTAATAATCTAAATATTGTATTAAAAAATATTTTTTTGTGACCACGAAACTTAAGTAAAATAACAAAGGTCTCTCATATCTTTAACAAGTAGTCGAGGGTACTATCAATTATCATGGTCATGGACACGAAACAATAAAATTTATAATTAATATTTATTCTTATATAAAGCAAACACTAACATGAAAAACAAAAATGACAAAGATAGACCTCGGCGGATCATCGAAAAACATCCAAAGAAGAACAACAACACAAGAAAAAATAGAACATCGCAGGACAAAGAAATAACAAAAACGGTCAAAATTAATCGCGAAAAGCACACAAACAACCACCGTCGGTGTGCGCCATGGTGAGCGCGAAGACAACAAAACTAACGGTCACGAACTGCATGTTATTCTAAAGGTCATCGAAAGATAAAACGATTATAAAAAAACAATTCGTCACGTCAAATCTAGAGAAGAAGCGAAAATACAACCTACGACTACCGTCAACAAAGTAAAACAAAAAAAAAAGACGAAAAACACTAAAACCCCGCATCGGACACCTGCACCTACGAAAACAACACAAAACAGCTTCAAAAGAGCTGAAAAAAAAAATAGAGGGTCAGCCCTCTACGAAAAACGCCTAAAAATTTTGGGGGTAAGTAATGATAAACAATCTATTTTTATTTTTCAAACCGACTTTTTTTAAAATAAAAATGGCTGAATTTAAGTGTTTTCCTCTCTAAGAGAAGTTAGTTTTGATGTGAAATTATAAAACTATCTTCCTTTATATTACGTGTATTGTTCATTTTAAATTGGGAACCGATGTATGACATAAATATTAAAATTTAATTTGAATAGGTAGCATTCAATATTTGACTTGCATGTTATTAATAAATTTAAATGTTATTTTAAATTTATTTTTTACTTTCTATTATTATGTTTAAAATAAATATTTAACTTTTCATAACAATTTTTTTAACAATCTAAACAGTAACCTTTTCATGACATTTTATCATATAAATTTTAAACAACACTTTTTAAAATTTATTTTTTACGAAATCAATTTTTTTTATAATTATCGGTATATAATTTATTGACCAATTAATTCAAATTAAATATTGTGTTGTTTCATTCACAACAACATAATTTAACCTTAGACGTTTTTCAATGACTCATTTAAATTGACCAACTACAACTCGATAAAACTATTTATTAAAATTATTTTTCAACTATACTAGTTAAGCTAAATTAACCCCAAGAAATATGCTGAAAATAACGCTAAGAAATTTTCAGAATAATATTTCAATCAGAATAACTATATGTTTGATAAAAATTCAGCTTCATTCAAAACAAACAACATACAATGAAAACAATCAGAAAATACCAAAAAAAAACCCAGAAAGGAAGAGGTTCAACAGTGAACCAAGAAACAAGGGAAATAAACAGGACAAATAGACATACACAAAAATGAAAAACAAGCAGAACAAACGTAGCAGAATAAACAAACAAAGAAGAAACACACGGGCAGAAACTCGACGAGGAAGACTCATCGAACCAGAACTGACGAGAAAGAATCGAGTCAAACAAAACTAACAACCAGTCATGAACTGCATAATACATCTGGGGACAGAGAAGCATAACGATGTTGAATAAAATGCATCGAGACATCCAGAATGACCATTATATAAGATCAAAGAATTGACGATGCCCGAAGGAAAACAAATGTTAAATGTTTTGATTAACTAAATACATTATAAAAATAGGTAAAATTAAAATAAATTAAAATACAAAAATAAATTTAAAGATTGAGCATAATATAGGAACCGAAACCATAATTTAACATTGTTTTCTTTTCATGACCTTTACTTCCCATGTGCCATTGCCGTTCTCCAAGCCATTGCCATTCTCAGTGAACTCCACAACCACAACACAGATTTGCCCATCCCATGCGCCCAATCATATATTTTACTTTTCTTTGCTCCCTATTCAGCATTAGTTGTTTTGACAATTCAATCTGCCTTCGGTTTTCAATCTCCACAAAATATAATTTCGCTTTCATCCTTTTGTTCGAATCTAAGGTTTTTGTTTCCATTGGCAGTAAGGGTACACAACTTTTGTGGTGTTCCTTTGAGATTTTGGCCTTACAAGGTAAGTTTTTATCTGCACTAAGCTTTTTCCTAAGATTCCTTGTGGCGTGTGTTTTAGGCAAATTTATACATTCCCCCCTTTTATTCTTCACCACAAGGAATCTTAGCTTGTGAATTGCAGTGAAGGTGAAGCTTATCCAAGGCTCCTTTTATTTCATCCTTGTTTCCTTTAGAAAAATTGGCTTCTGATTTAAACTTTAAAGGACCTTTTTATTTTCTTCTGACAACCTTTTTTTTCACATTTGGTTCTGAATTTCAAGCAAAACCCAAGGTTTTATATGCCCAGGAGATGTGAATTTCAAGCAAAATATGGCATCTTTCAGTGGATTAGGGATTGGTTTAAGCTTGGTTTTTGGTTGTCTTTTATTAGCTGTTGTTGCTGAG
This sequence comes from Hibiscus mutabilis, assembly GCA_019671005.1. Taxonomy (NCBI): domain Eukaryota; kingdom Viridiplantae; phylum Streptophyta; class Magnoliopsida; order Malvales; family Malvaceae; genus Hibiscus; species Hibiscus mutabilis. The sequence goes on along the minus strand of CM033729.1, from coordinate 5,031,787 downwards.
CTTTACTATTTGCTTTGGTGGAAGAAGAGATTAATTGGTAGTAGTGGTAGCTCACAAATTGAAGATGATTACACCAAATATGCAAAGAAACTGATTCAGCTCTTCTGCTGGAAGAAATCCGCTTCTTTGCATGCATCCACCAATACCACCACCGCCATCAATGGCGTTGTTGAGCCAGATTTGGAACTCGGGTCAAGCAAGGATTTGCTGCTAAAGGGCTATGGCGAAGAGGGTATTGAATCAGAGCTCATGAGGCTTCACAATCTGGCCGGTCCACCCAGATTCCTCTTCACAATCAAGGAGGAAACGAAGGAAGATCTCGACTCAGAAGATGGCCGGTCCAGAGGCGATAAAAGTAGAAAGGGTTCAAGAACAAGGAGCTTGAGTGATCTTATTTTGACTATCGACACTCCAATGGCTTCTCCTCCACCTTTAGATTCGTATCACAGCCAAGGATTCAACCCTCTCTTTGAATCATCAACGGACGCCGAGCTAAACAAGCTCAGATCTTCGCCTCCTCCAAAGTTCAAGTTCTTAAGAGATGCAGAAGAGAAACTTTTAAGAAGACTGATGGTTGAAGCTGAGAAAAATGCACATAAAAATGGTGGTCCTCTTCAAGGTGAGATTCAAGGGTCTTCCTGAAATTCATTGTTGATAATAAGAATTTGGAACCTCTCCAATGTTTGCCGCAGTACCCTTCGAGTTCTTCTCAGATACTGCCATTGCGTTCTTCTCCGACAACATTCAGAACACTAAACAAGACATACAGTATGCGGTAGATTCCTGAATCTTGTCTTCTGTTAGATGAGTTCCATTTTTTTAATTTATTCTTTTTCATCTACCATTGTATTAGTTTAAAACGTTTTCAGAAAAAGGGGTGGGGGTTTGGGGGGGAATGGTCCTTGACCAATCCTGTAACATCTTGTTATGGCAAAGGAAACTTGAAGGGGGGGACCTGGTTAGGGGACAATCTGTTATTTTTCCAGTTCAGCATTGTCTGAAAGGGCTAACGATGCTTGCGTTTTTTACTTTAGATTCTTAAAGGAATTACTGTCCTTTCTAGCCATTGTTAAGACATGTTTGTAAGTGGTAATAATGTCGAAATGGGCTACAGCTAACCCTTTTTTGTTCCGATTCAAAACAGTTGAAAGTTATGCATAAACTGTCTTCCTTTTCCACGCTGATAAGATTTTACGGTTGTTTATAGAAAATATAGTCCGTCTTTTTGTCAATCAAAAGACAGCAACACACGCGTGTGGTAAGGTGTGTCCAGGGTGTTGTACCTTAATTCAAGGTTAAAAAATATATAACCTAAAATGTTACAATATAATTGAAATTTTATACTTTTAATAATATTTTAGGTTATCTGTTTTTACGATAAATTTTGGACAAAAAGGCAGCAACACACGTGTGTGGTAAACTAAGGGTGAGTTTAAAGTGCGACGTCTTAATTTAAAGCTAAAAAAGGCACAACCTAAAATGTTACCACAATTAAAATTTTACACTTTTAATAATATTTTAGGTTCGGTATTTTTACGACAAATTTTGAAATTTTAAGTTGCATGATAACATTTTAAGTTGTGTGTTTTTAAGTATTCTGATTGTAATGTTTTCTAACTTTAAATTAGACTGTTATACTTTAGACTCACCCAATAAACTAAAGCTTAAGCGGTCCGGAAATATAATTAGAAGTATATAATGGTTTTTAAATCTTATTTGTGCAGCTAAACGATTATTTATCCACTAATATATTGAATAAACGAATTTAAGAGCATGTTTGAGTAAATCTAAGATATTTATTTAGATTCATCGATTGATTTAATGATTATGGTTGTTTATTTTTTTCAATTTTTATGTGCGTTTAAACTCTGATATGTAGTTTAAAATGTTATAATACTATTTAATAAAAAATCTAAGATATTTATTTTTAAATAATCTGTACTGATTTTGTTTTTCGTTTTGCTTCCTAAGGAGCCATTTAATTGGGCATTGAAGATGGGGAAACATTTACGAAAAGTGACAAAGTTTGTACACAGAAGAGTTGTTGTGAGGTTTTACCTAAACAACAAGAAACGTCATTGTTATCACGCGGTTCGACCGAAAGTTTGCTCCCCCGCTTTCACGTCTCCATTTTTCTTTTTAACTTATTACTCACAATTTCTTTTTTCTTTCAAAATTTGAATCCTTAATATATATATATATATATATGCTAAAAGTGATTAAATCTAAGCTCCAAGGTATGGGGATTATGAATTTGATAAAAGAAAAGGATATAACCATTGTGTTGAGGCAGGTAATAATATTTAGTTATATATTATATATATATCGGATTGAGTCAATTTAGACATTTTGATCCATACCAAACTAAAGTCATGAATTCAGCAGCGAATTCAGAAAAATAATATTGATTGGGTAATATAAATAGAACAAATAATTTATCTAACATTACTTATATATACTTTTTAATTTAAAAATTGAGTAACAATTAAAAATAATATGAATAAATATTAATGAACATAAGTGACTAGTTACAAATAAATTATCAATACTTATTTATAACAGTGTAAACAAGCTATTAATGCTTATTTACAATGAAGTAAATAAATATCGATGTATTTGAATTTATGTTTTTTACTGTTATTTATAAGGATATATTATTGAATGTTAGTTTCAGTTGCTAGTTCTTTGCTTATTTTGGATGCCATAAAAAATTATCACTTATTCAATAAACTTTAACTTTGTTTTACTTAATCTAGTTTTATTCAAAGCTTATGGTTATGAGTTTGTCTAATCTCCTTAAATACAATATCTGCAAATTTGAACAGATTTTGATTGCGCTGCACTTGATTTCATTTTATTTGTTTATTAAATAAAATATAGTATACTTAAAATTGAATTTAGTGTAAATAATATAATAAATTATCATAAGATAAAATGGTACATGCATACATAATATTTGTCTTTTAACATTTGTCAAATTCAAGGTAAGAAGAATAAAATATATCACAATTTTTAACAAACCAAACACCTTGATGTAGTAACAAATCTTTCATCCATCTTTTTATACACAACTCTCCTCTTTCACATCTAATATACCAAACGAGCCGTTAGAGCACACTGTTCATAACTTGTTTTGTCAAATTTTCAATAGCGAATGCAAATATAATATTTATTTTTTAGATTAATGAGTTGAAATTCAAATATAAAATTGAAAGATATTATTTTAATATTTTTATAAATAAAATATTATAATAAATAAACGAGGTTGTTCATAAACATAATCAAATCGAACACATCTTTATTTATGTTCATTCGTTTATTAAACGAACATAAAAAAATTATTTATACTAATTTATTTAACTTAATAAACGAACATTTTAGAATAATTCATCAAATGTTATGTTCATTTACACCCCCTATAAAATTGGAAGGATTAAAAATGTCTTAACTTTCAAGTTTGACTTGAAAACTATAGAACAATTTTTTAAATTGAAGAACCATAAAAACTAAAAAAATAATAAAATACCCAACTTTAAAATTTTAATTTTTAGAACTAGAAGGCTCAACTACTTGGCCCAGCCTATCCATTTTTATTTGGAACTTGGATCCGACCCACCTACTTTCGTAAACATAGAAAAAGGGGAATAATAAAGTAAGATAAAAAAAAAGCCCTAATTCCTAAACTTCGAGGTTGATCGTTCCATTCATCTCTTTAACGTGTTCGCCGTTGAAGTTTGCCGATCTCGTAGGTCCCCTTCTTCAGTCTCTCATTTTTAAAATATATTTTTTAAATTCCGTGTTATTTTTTTCTTCATTCGAGTTAGTTGAAAAATTATTTCTATGCAGTGTTCAATCCAAAGTTTTTTTTTTTCTCCAGAAATTATATAGACGCGTGTTGTTTGATTGAATTAATCTTTGTTTTAGTTTATTTCCAGAAATTCCATGTTAAGGTACTTTCTCTCTAAGTTCTCATCAACTAATTGATCTAACATAAGCGTTCATTTCCTATCTTCAGATAGAAAGTTAGGATTTATTGCGATATACCCGCTGCTGAAAAAAATGTTCTGCTCTGTTAATTGCACGATCTTCCGGAACTCCAGAAGTTAACGTAAATTACATATACAAGTACATAAGACTTGCATGATACTTGCACTTAAGGTTAAAAGCTTACTACATTTTCCTTTAATGCTAATTACAAAGCATTCAGATATTTGTTTTTCATTCTTGTGGTTAAATTAAGCTGTTCTGCTTCTATTATGCTATGTTTGGTTGGGGTGTTAATTTTTCCTTATGTTATAGTACATGAGTTAGCAATAAACTACCTTCACCAGTTAGTTTTCAGCAACTCCCATGACTTAATGTGAACAAAGATAAGGAATGTATACGCTTATTTTGAATAGGTATTATTTTTACTTGAGTTTTTACTCGTCTTCCTCGCTTAAAGTTTAGATTTATGCCAGTTCTTTATTTTACAAACTATTTCAAAACTCGTGTAATAATTAAGCTTTTTCCTTATGTTATTACTTAGTGTTATACATATGTGCACTTATAGGTTGAGATTGTTGATAATACATGTCTGTAGTCAATTTTCCTCGTAAACCTGATAATCCATCTTCCTCACTAGAACAACATTCAATTTCATACATTCCCACTTTCAGCAGCTGTGTCACTACTCCTTTTCTGTTTCCATCCTTTCTAGTTTTCTACTCTACTACTCTTATAATGCAATTGACTATGATTAAATTAAATGAAACCCAAATTCTATATATAATTTGTTTACTTTTAGAGAGAGCAGAGGCCTGGGAAGATTTGTATTTGTCAAGCACTCTCTGTTACATTTCCAGAGCAGCCATTAATGCTTTAGGCGTGGATTCTTCACTGTCCAAAACCATTTTAGATTTAAGTTATGATTGGATACTTGAGCTTAGCAAGGGTTGATGTTACTGGCCCAATTTATGCTAGGAAAGGCCTTTAATTTGGGTTATTTATTTAAGGCTTAGGTTTATTGATTATGTTTTTTTTTATTTCAGTTGATTTAGTTGCCTTTTAAGAATAGCTTTCCTATTTGTATAATGAGATTGGTCCTTATTTAAAGGGATGTATAAAATAATAAAACTCTAAGCAGAATGTATATCAACAACCCTAAAAGATCTGGGTCTCTCTTTAACTATTCCTAAGGTTTCAAACTCGCTTTGATTAGCTGAATCATCAATCCCAAAAGACAATCATAAATATAATTGTCTATATGCATATGCACTTGTGCTTAGTTTCTGAAGCTTTGTGGATATGTAATTTTATTATGCCATGTTGATATCATGCTTTTGTCCTGCTGTCTAGCAATTGTATGTTTTAGCAGTCTTATATCTTCTTTTGCAACTTTCCTATTAACCAGTTTCACATGGTGTAGAGTTGAATTAGAAAGGAGGTGGGTGTAACTTAGAATTTCTTTTGTTCTGTTCATGTAGACTACACCATAAGGATGGGCCGCAAAGCTGATGCGCTTTATATAAATCCGAAGAAATTTGGCTCTCTTACAAAACCATGCATGAAAGAAATGGTATCATTCCTAAATTGTTTGGCTCTTAACAAGGTTAATGAAGAAAAATGCGTTCGGCAGAAGGATCTTTTGAATGCCTGTATGAATGCTCAGGTTTGTTTGCAACTGTGGTTTCACTTTTATAACTAATGCCCCAAACTCAATTACGTTTAACAGTTTACATCATTATTTCCATCTTGGACCCCAACTATGAAATTCCTATCTGCCTCTGGAATACTCTGTTCTTTTTCTCTGATACATAGAGTTAGGATCTACTTACACGATAAAAATTCAATTACTTTTACACTTTTTTAGACCGTTAGATGATGATAATAAATGATAGATTATTTCCTTATTTTTTTCCTAAGATAATCTTTACATTTTTACTAATCCATTACTGTAAGAGGATCTCATCTCATATATATATATATATAGGTTATGATCTACTTATATTGTGTAAAACCTAATTATTTTAACATCTTTTTTGGACCGATGGATGATGGTAATAAATGGCTAAAATTATTTCTTATCTTTTTTTTAAAGTGATAATTTTCACTTTTTTTACTGTTAATCTCATCCATTTATTTACCTTCATCCAACGGTTCAAAAAATATAAATTTGTTTACATAGTATAAGAGGATTTTATCCTATATATATATATAGATAGATAGAGAGAGAGAGGGGAAGCCCTGACCTTTTTGTTTACTTTGTTGCAGTCTACCATGAATAGGAAGCCCTGGGGCAGTATTAATTACCACATGCAGAGGCTTAACAGGGGAAGGAAGTAATGTGGGTTTTCTTTGACGATAAATGTTGAATTTATGCATAATTCATAGTCACTTCTAATCGGAGAATGTGCATCCGGTTGTAGATAGAGAATATTCATTTATCGGTGTTTATATGGGATTTTCTTTTTTACCCTGGTGGAAATTTCGGAAAACATAGTGATGACAATTTTTGTATTTTAAGTTAATTCCCGTCATTAACCAGCACCAATAATTTAAATCATCCTTAAGACATAACGGATATTAGGGGGAAAAAACATTTCCCATGAATCTTTTCACGGGTCGAGTAGTGTGTGACATGATTGAGCTCATTAATTTCATTTCTGTTTTAACTGGCCAAACTTCCACTAGGGTGCAAATGAAAAAAAAAAGTTACTGCAAAATATTTCATAATATTTTTTTGAGCAAATATATAAACTAGATTGTTAATGTAGGTGAAAGAAAATATTTTATGTAAAATAATGCATTTTTAAAATTCGTTTAACAATTGTAATGGGTGAAGTTTATAAGAATTTATACATAAATAGGACTGAACACGTTTTATCTTTTAAATTAATGTTTTTATTTCTTTTATTTAAAGATTATGTAAGATTAAAATGATATAATATCATTATGATAATATTAATTGTTATTTAAAGAAATGTGCATTTCAGTAAATTTTCATTTGAATTGGTATTCATCTAATGAAAGAAATTTCGTGAACTGACGGTAGAAACAAAAAAATTTCACAGACGTGTTAGTTTATGGTTTAATGATCTAATTTAGGGTTTATGAGTTTAGAATTAGGAGTTTATTATTAGAATTTAGAGTTAAAGGTTAGGGTAATATAGTTAGAGATTTAGGTTTTAACTTATCAACCTTAAATTTTAACTCTAAACCCTAAATTCTAACTACAAACCTTAAATTATAAACTCTTAAACCTTTAATCCTAAAATGAATCCTTAAATTCTAAAATTAATGTGCTTCTGGAAACTTTTTGTTTACACCGTCGGTGCATGGTATAATTTCCCATTAAATTAATACATATATAAACTCAATTAGGGACTTAATATACACATACCTCTTAGGTCCAGTTTGACATTGTTTTTTGGAAAATACTTTTAAAAGTACGGTAAGAAAGTAATTTTAAAAAGTTAGTTGTAGATTTTAATGTTTAGCATTGTTGTCAAAAAATATTTAAAAAAAAATAAAATGTCCACTTTAGACATAATATTTTAAAGTAAAAAATAAATAAATGTAAGTGATGTTTTATTATTTATATTTATTTAAAATATTAAATTCTTAAATTCTTAAAGTTACTTTAATATATTTAATATATTATTTCAATATATCATTTATTCTAATATTAATATATTATTAATATTTAATATTTTAAATAAAAAATTAAAATATTAAATAATTTATTACATTTAATATATTAATTTAATATTTAATATAATGATTTCATATATTTCATATTTACTATTAATATTATTTGAGTATATTAATATTATTTTAATATATTATTATTAATATTAGTGTTATTTTTATATTATTTTAATAATGATATTATTATTTTGATTTTAAATTAATATTATTTTTATATTACTATATTAATATACTATTCATATTGAAATAATATATTATTATGTATGTTTAAACCTTAGTTTAACAATCAATTTGAGTTAACTAATTAAGAAAAAAAGTAATTTCATCTTCAAAAGTGTGATTTCACACCCAATTTTAACTTTTTGAGGTTGGTGGAACATCATTTTTCTAACCCTAATTTCATACTCAATTTTTATAAGTGTTTGGTATTACTTATGGGTTGAAAATCACTTTTTGAGAAGAACTCTTTTAAACAATGCCAATAGGCCTTATTATTTTTATCCTTTGATTTGTACTTAAGTTTGATTTTAATTTAAGCGAAAAAGATGTTATAAAAAAGTATATATTCAAAACCAAAGCCAACATGTGATACCGGATATAAAAAACCTAGTTATGCTACCGTTCGAAAACATCGGTATCCTATTGCCCCAAACAATCTTCTTCCGGTCGGCAGGCCGCCAGATGTTGCTGTTTTTATGGCTGATCCGCCTTTGAATGGGAATGGGTCTGTGATTGCTGATGACAAGATGGGTACGAGTGATCAGGCAGACAATCTGATTCGGTCACCAATATGGATGTTGTGATGGGTGTAGAGTTGGCTCGCCCAAGTACTGCAAATGGTGGACAAAAGATAGTGGAGGGACAGTTAACCCTGGAGGATCCTTCGATTGCTGCGAGCGCTGTAATGGAAACAACGACCAGTGCATCGGATGTGGGGGTGATCTCAGCGGTAGAAACACAGACTCAAGCGGTGGAAAATTTAAGATCTTCTTTAGGGACATGGTCACGGGTAAGGCAGTTTCTGACCAACAGTCTAGGCTGATAAGTGATCTGGCTGTTGTCTTTGGGGCCGAGGATGTCCAATGTGAACGTGAGGGTATGTTACCATTCATAAAATTCTCGAATCGTGTGCATAAAGCAATAAATAATAAGCTGTCCAATTCGATTATTGTCCGCTTGTTAGGGAAGTCTATCGAGTATCGTACGTTGATGAACAGGGTTCAAACGCTACGGAATTCTAGAAGTGAGATGAACCTTGTGGATCTCGATAATGACTATTTTTTAGTCAGGTTTGCGCTGGAAGAGGACTATATTAATGTGCTTAGTGTTGGTCCATGGATGGTGTATGGAAGTTATCTTACAGTCCAGCCATGATCACGACACTTTTCTACTAAAGTTGATTATCCGAAGAAGATTTTGGTGTGGATCCGTCTGCTGGGGCTGCCCTATCGATATTACATAAATAGTCTTTTCAGTTTATTGTTGGGTGTATCGGACTGGTGGTGCAGATTGATTACAGCACTACTGAGGTGAAACGAGAAAAGTTCACGAGGCTTGCGATTATGGTAGATCTTAACAATCTCTTGGTTCTCGGTATTGTTATTGATGGTCATAGGCAGTTGATTGAGTATGAAGGGCTCCCGAACATTTGCTATAGCTGTGGGAAATATGGTCATTGTAGTGAGATGTATGGGGAAAAAATGGCCCAACCTCCTCTAGCACACACGGCGGGATTATCTTTGGATAAATTTGAGAATCTCTATGGTCCCTAGATGTAGGTCGTGAATAGGAGACAACGGGCTGCGGCTTCTAAAAAGAACCAGTCTAATATCGCGGTCACCTCTAGCAAAGCTGTGCAGCCTGCAAAATCTCAGTTTGAGGTTTTGACCGTTCCAGAGGGTAAGATGAATGTCACTGATAATGGTGTTGGTCACGAGAAAGACCAGAGTGTTAGGCCAGTGCAGGAGCAACCAGCTTCTTTGGCAAAGAGTGATCTAGTGGCGAGAGTCTAGGCCACGCCGAAGGTGATGGGTCTACAAGGGACTCGATCGAATAAGTTTTTGAGGGAACGAGGTTGAATTTAAAGAAGCAACAGACAAGTCTGGGTGATGGGAAGGTGGTGGTGGCATCCACTAGAGTTGATAAAGAAAATGTGAACAAGTCTGGTTATGGACCGGCAGTGGCAGCAAAAGAAAAAGTGGTGTCAGCTCCTACTTTGCTTAATAAGGCTAATCATATTTGTGTTGGCAAAAAAGGGGATACAAGAGTTCTTAAAGAAAGTAATAGGAGACCGCTTTACGGTTCAATTCGAAACTCTAGGTCCAAAGTCGCTAGTTGAGCATCGATTGTGGTTAAGGGTTTAGCTCGTAAGGGAGTAAAGCAAAAAAAAAGGATGAGCAGGCTCCTTTTACACCGACTCTGGCTGATTGGATGGCTAATATGGATAGTGAATTATATCGGGCTATGCCTACTACGGGTGGGGAGTTGACAGCAGCATCTACTTTTGAACCCAGGGCTGTGAATGAGGTTCAGTGGAGGGCGAATTCGGCTTTTGAGGCGAAGTCAGGTTCCCACTCGAAGGTGTAAGTTGGTTCTTGTTATTATTATTTTTATTATGGTTAGAATTATATTTTGGAATTCACAAGGCATGCTTGGCCTTGTTTTTAACCGATATTTCAAGTTCTTGTTAAAGTCGCAGAGACCGGACATGGTTGCGCTCTTGGAATCGCGTGTGAGTGGGTCTACTACTGATGAGTTGATCCACTATTTGGGGTTTGATTGTTCTTATCGGGTGGAGGCTACGAGTTTTTTGGGGGGTATTTGGATCTTTTGGAAGAGCTCGATGAAGTTTGATATCTTTGTCGTTTCTAATCAATTCGTTCATGGGTTGTGTACAAATGTGAGCAATCAGCAGAGTTCTTTTATCTTCTTTATATATGCGAGCGCTGACAGTCAAAAGAGGAGTGTTATTTGGGAACAGTTACGGGGTTTAAAACCGCCTTTTGATTGGCCTTGGGTGTTAAGTGAGGATTTCAATGCTATCTGCAGTTCAGATGAAAGACAAAGGGGTTCGATGCGTCGTTCGAGAGTTTTTTCTAAATTTGGTGACTTTCTATTTGCTTCGGGTCTTGTATGGTCCTCAATTTATATGAGAATAGGGTTTTTTCGACAACGGCTTGATAGATGTTTGTGTAATACCCGTTGGTATGAATTGTTTGCTATATCGGAAGTTGTTCACTTGCAAAATATTGGATCTGGCCACAGGCCTATCATGATTTGCACGGATGGTTTGGGCCAGTCTCAGGGCAAGAGGCCGTTTCGTTTTGTGGCAGCATAGAATAAACATCCCGATTTCGGCCGGTTGATTACACAAAATTGGAAGAATGGTGTGCCCATTTCTGAGAATTTAACCGAGTTTCAAAGAATTAGTCGCACTTGGAATCGTAAAGTTTTTGGCCACATCGGTCGGCGAAAGTCTCACCTTCTTGCGCGTATTAGAGGGATTGAAATTACCTTAGTGCAGTCAAATTCCCCGTTTCTTGTTGAGTTGAATGAGGCTTTAAAGAGTGAACTGGATCTGGTTCTTTCTCAAGAGAAAAGTTTGTAGAAGCAAAAGTCGAGAAGCAATTGGATTGCACAGGGTGATCAGAACACCCACTATTTTCATACGTCCACTCTCATCCATAGACGTCGGAACAATATTAGTATGCTACAAATTGAGGATGGTTCTTGGTGTGATGATCAGGAGGTTCTCAAAAGTTACGCAGTTTAATTCTCTACCAATCTGTTCTCCTCTGAGGGACGATCACCAACTTTTGAAGAGTTTCGTGGTGGTTTTCACCGGCTTAGAGAGGAGCTTGTTCAGTCTCTTGTTAGAGAGGTCTCTTATAAGGAAATTCGACATGCGGTCTTTAATATGAAGCCGTAGAAGTCTCCGGAGTTTGATGGGTATCATGTAGGTTTTTTTAACATAACTGTAAGGTGGTCAATGGTTCGGTTTGTCGATTTGTGACGAAAGTTTTTATTCATGGTGTTCTTGAGGAGTGGGCGAACCAGACTTTGTTGGTTATCATACCGAAAGTGCCAGTTTTCGAAAGTCTGAGCCAATTTAGATTGATTAGCTTGTGCACAATTTTGTATAAGGTGATTACAAAAATTATGGTCAATAATATTAATCTGTTGTTGCTTGTGTGGGTGACTCCAAATTAGTCTACTTTACATGAGGTGGGTTTGACACTCTAGTTCATTGGGTGGATCATGGCTTGTGTTCGCTTGGTCATGACCCGTATTTGTTGGAATAGTGAGACTACAGAGAGTTTTACCCCGTCACGGCGATCAGGCAAGGGGATCCTCTCTCTCCCCTTACCTGTTTGTGCTCTGCATGGAGCGACTCTCTCATGCTATGTCTCGTAGGGTAGAGAATGAGAGTTGGAAGCAGTTACATTTGTCAAGCAACGAACCTGGTATTTCCCATTTGTTCTTTGCCGATGATATGATCTTATTTGCCGAGGCTTTGGCGGATCAGTTAGTGGTCATTAGGGAAGTTATAGAACATTTTTTACGTGTTCTGGGCATCGTGTCAGTATTGAGAAAACCCAAATCTACTTATCTAAAAGTTGTGATGTTTCAGTTCGGACTTTGATTTCGCAGGGCTTAGGGTTTGAAGCTGTTGAGAACGAAGCTATTGAGGACCTAGGCAAATACCTTGGCGTGCCGTTACTGCATAGTAGAGCTACTAAGGATACTGACAGGTTCTTGGTAGAAAAAGTGGGGCAACGGTTATCGGGCTGGGTTGTGAGTTCCTTGTCTTTAGCCTGTCGTATTACTTTGGCTAAAGTGATGTTACATGCTATACTGACTTATGTCATGCAATTATCTTGGATTTCGAAGGGAATTTGTGATGAGTTAGAACGAATTATTTGTCGGTTTGTGTGGGGTTCGAGTAGCGGTTCAAAGGGTATATCCCTTTTGAACTGGTATACGATGAAAGTACCTGTGAAAAATAGAAGAATGGGTTTTCGAGATTTGGAATGTCAAAACAAAGCCTTGCTTATGAAGGTGGGGTATGCGTTAGTGACTAATGAGATAAGCTTTTGGTGATGATGGTGAAAGCGAAGTATGGATGGCAGACGGTAATTCTGGAATGTATTCATCGTGTTTCGTCATCTTATTTATGGTAAAGTCGTTCTCATATTTGGCAAGATCTTCTACGTAGTTTGTGTTAGAATATTCGGGATGGTTAGAGAATGGATTTTTGGCATGATATGTGGCTCAACTCTGGGGAACCGTTGATTATGTATTACACACTTCCGGAACCACCTGCACCGACTCTTGTTGCAGCAATAATTGGCCCTTTCGGGGACTAAAATTGGGAGTTATTATCTGCTTGTTTGCTAGAGGTGTCGATTTGCCAAATTGCCACATGTCCACCACGTGTTGTTTTGGGTAGTGATGAACCTGAATGGCGATGAGAAACCGACCGTAATTTTTCTACTACGTTCGCCTATAAGGCGTTGGTGGCGACGCCCCTGGCTTTGAATACTAGCTTGTGGAATGCAGTTTGGAAGCACAAGGTTACTCAGTGTGTTCATACATTTATGTGGCTTGATGTCCATAATCGCCTTCTTACGAATGAAAAACATATTGCAAGCTCGAGTTTATGTTTTTTATGTCATGTTGTGGCAGAGTCTCTCGATCACGTGTTGAGAGGCTGACATGAAGCAAGACACATATGGGTGAGTTTTATTAAACTTGCTAAGATCGCGGACTTCTGGAACGTGGATTTTGAAAGCTGGTTGGCCGCTAACATACATGGGCGTGGTGGGTCACCGATCAATGAAGAGGACTGGGGAGCATTATTTACAATTGTTTGTTGGATGCTATGGAAGCACTGGTGTAAGAGGGTGTTCGATGGGGCGCATATTGATAGGAGGGATATTCTGAGGACTTGTTTGCGTCTTAGAGATTAGGCGGTGGCTAATTCAGATGTTATAAAGCGTGTGTGTATGGGAGGACAGGGTTATGTTGAGTGGCAATTACTGAATGTAGGTTGGGTTAAGGCCAATATAGATGGTGCGGTTGAGGGTAATCAGAATATGGCGGCTGTGAGAGGTGTGATTCGGAATGAATTTGGTGAATAGATCTTTGGTTTCGCCCGAAGCATCGGTAGTTGCTCAATTCTTTGGCCAGCCTTGGGCAATCTATGATGCCTTTTGTCATTTGTGGAGTCTTAGGTTTCAAAAGGTGGTTGTCGAGTCGGACAACGCGACTGTGGTGAATATCCTGCAGGGGAAGTCTCGAGCCTTGAGCGAGTCTGCATTGGTGGCTAGTGTGCGTGAGCTGCTGCAAAGACAGTGGGACGTGCGACTGCAATGAACTAACCGAGAAACCAACTTTGTGGTTGATCGGCTTGCGGCGTTGATGCGTGCTTTGCCGTTAGAAGCTCAATTCTTTAAGGAGCCTCCTGATGGCTTTGCCGAGATGGTGCAGAAGGATAAGGGGTTAAGAATGGATAAGCTTTGTTTTGGCTTTTCTTGTTTTGTGCTGAGCTTGTCTTGTTTGATTTCTGTAAATACTACTACGTGCGCTCTTTTTCCTTCAGTTAGGATTAAGGAAGGTTTTTAACGAGATACGTGGTAGTATAACTTTCTTCTTATTAATAGAAAAGGCAACATGTGATGAATTTACTAATACTTAAGTGGAGCATTATTGTGGTGAAACACAAACGATAAAAATGAAAATTCAGTGTTCGTTGGGGTTGGTTCTGCCGCCTTGTTTTGCCAAACTGGGGTAGAAACTAATGCAGAATGAGAGTGGCCAAATGAAGTGAGAGAACAAAGTCATGTTTAAAAGAGAACCAAAATGGTCTTTCAAGGAAAATAAAATACTGAAAAATGAAACAAAACTGAAATATGATCCTAACAAGTTATTATTGCCCTCAAGATCCCAATAGAAATAAAAAAAGAAAAACTAGAAAGACTAGTTCATTCTTAGTCAACCTTCTCAATCTTGGGACCAGCTCTACCTCCGGCAGCTGGTGGTGCATCACCGCTTTTCCCACCAACTGGATCACCGCCAGCACCTTGGTACCTTTTGGCAATGATGGGGTTACACATGTTTTCAAGCTCCTTCATCTTATCCTCGAACTCATCAGCTTCGGCTAACTGGTTACTATCCAGCCAATCGATGGTGTTTTTGACCGCATCCTCGATGTTTTTCTTGTCAGCTGGATTCAACTTAGCACTAATCTTCTCGTCTCTCATGGTGTTCCTCATGTTATACGCATATTCCTAGCCTCAACTTTTCTCTTATGCTCCTCGTCCTCTGATTTGTATTTCTCAGCTTCTTGGACCATTTTCTCAATCTCTTCTTTGGACAGCCGACCCTTGTCATTGGTGATTGTAATCTTGTTCTTTTGCCCTGTCGTTTTATCCTCTGCCGAGGCATTCAAAATGCCATTGGCATCGATGTCAAAACAAACGGTGATCTGAGGGACACCCCTTGGAGCTGAAGGGATTCCTGAGAGCTCGAATTTACCGAGCAAGTTATTGTCCCTTGTTCTTGTTCTTCACCTTCGTAAACCTGAATCAGAACACCGAGTTGGTTGTCTGAATAAGTGGAGAAAATTTGTTCCTTTTTGGTCGGGATCGTGGTGTTCCTTGGGATAAGAACGGTCATTACACCACCAGCAGTTTCCAGCCCAAGTGAAAGCCGCGTGACATCTAAAAGGAGCAAATCTTGAACCTTTTCATTGCCTTCGCCGCTCAAAATGGCAGCTTGTACGGCCGTACCGTAGGCAACGACCTCGTCGGGGTTAATGCTCTTGCAGAGCTCTTTCCCATTGAAGAAGTCTTGCAATAGCGATGGAACCTTGGGGATCCTGGTAGACCCCCAACGAGAACAACATCATGTACAGTGCTCTTATCCATCTTAGCATCCCTTAAACATTTCTCAATTGGCTCCATACATTTCCTAAACAGGTCCGTGTTAAGCTTTTCGAATCGAGCTCGAGTAAAAATCGATACCTTCGTACAATGAATCGATCTCGATGGTGGTTTGAGCAGTGGACGAAAGGGTCCTCTTTGCTCTTTCACATGAAGTTCTCAATCTGCTCAAAGCCCTGGGATTTCCACTTATGTCTTTTTTGTTTTTCCTCTTGAATTCTTGCACGAAATGGTTCACCATCCTATTATCAAAATCTTCCCCTCCGAGGTGTGTATCTCCATCAGTGGCTTTGACTTCGAATATACCCTCTTCGATCGTCAAAAGCGAGACGTCGAAGGTGCCACCGCCGAGGTCGAAGATGAGCACATTCTTCTCCTCTGCACTGCCAGCTTTCTTGTCGAGTCCATAAGCAATGGCGGCAGCAGTCGGTTCATTGATGATTCGCATGACATTGAGGCCTGTGATGACACCGGCATCCTTGGTGGCTTGACGCTGGGAGTCGTTGAAATACGCAGGGACGGTGACGACGCCGTTTTTTACGGTGGAACCGAGATAGGCCTCGGTTATTTCTTTCATCTTCATGAGAACCATAGATGAGATTTCTTCGGCTGCAAACATCTTGTCTTCTCCTTTGTATGCGACATTGATCATAGGTTTGTCGGCCGCACCAGGGGTGACCTTGAAAGGCCACAACTTCATGTCACTTTGGACCGACGCGTCATTGAACCTCCTCCCAATCAAACGTTTCGCATCTGTATATACTCACACACGTATAAAGGGACACAAAAAATGGACAGATGAATATCTATTCCAAACAGATCATGTTAAAATTGTAATGCTATAACTTTCAAAAACAATACATTGAAAGAATCCAACAATGCTTACCAAAAACAGTGTTAATAGGGTTCATGGCAACCTGGTTCTTAGCAGCGTCGCCTATCAAACGCTCATTGTCAGTGAAAGCAACATAGGACGGTGTGGTTCTGTTGCCTTGATCATTAGCAATGATCTCAACCCGGTCATGTTGCTAAACGTCCACGCACGAGTACGTGGTGCCGAGATCGATACCGATTGCCGGACCCTCGCCTTTGCCAGCCATTGATAAGACTCTTTCAAGTTGCAAGAGACTCGAGAAACAAGAATTTTAGAAGGAAACTAGTGTGTCAATGGGGATTTGGAAGACGATCCTTTTTATGTAGTGTAACTATTTTGAGGCCTTGGCCGTATTCGATGGATATGGGGTTTTACCTATTCAAACTGGCTTACTAGTTCTTTGTTATGTATGGTCTTGACCATGGAAGTTAGAGCTTGTTTTGGGTGATTTTAGAATTTTATTCTTATGGGATAATTTATATTTTAGGCAACTTAATTCAGAATACATGGGTGACGTTAGTCATCGATTATATCTCAGCATATAGTTTTAAAAAAACATATATTAATTTTTCACGTAGGATATCATAATAGAAACACAAGAATAGATGAGGTACCAAATAAGTAATTTACCAAAAAAAATAAAGAGATTAAGTAGGGATGGCAAATGGGCAGGGTGGGTGCGAATACCCCTCCCCATACTCATACTCACCTAAATTTTTCATATCCACCTTCTACCCACCCCATGACGGGTACAATTTTCAAATCCATACCCGCCCACATGGATATATTATTAAATTCATCCCCTCACCCACTACCCAACTGGATACCCACCACCCAATCTATACCTGCTTGTGCCCACTTATACCTGTCTGACAAGCAGTCATTAATATCAAATTATGTAAAAGCAAGCCATAGACTTTTGTAAAGAAGAGTAAAACTGCACATTTTATTGATTGATCTAGTGCATATATAATACATTTACACCGATATAAATTTAACTACAACTAACTAACTATGGCTAATTTAACTAAAGTACATTTATACCGGCATAAATTCTACTTTACAACCTAATTAATTCAAGCTCGATCATAAATCATCATTTTCTCAAACTAAATTAATTGAGTTCAAAGTCTACAAATTTAATGATTAACGTAAATTTTAAAACAAACCAATATCTAATTACATAAAATACCATAATAAAAGGCATAATGAAAGTCTATAAACATTAATGGTCCAAAGTTCATATGGTGGGTAGTTAGTGGGCGGGCGGATGTTGGCTGGGCGGATGCGGTGCAGGTAAGGTCTCAATCACCTACCCACTACCCACGACGGGTATGACTTTTCATATCCACACCTGCCCACTACCCACCAAACTCATACCCATGGGTGTATCTACCATAGGTCATGGTATAAAAAAATTGGATAAACTATATTAGAGTCCACTCAATTATCAATAAAGTTATAATTGGATCACTCAATTATTAAAAATTACAATTAGGTCACTCAATTAAAGTTTTAGTTACTATTAGGTTATTCCTCGTTAAAATATGAACAGACATCTAAAAGATTTGGTATAATAATAGTTTTAGTCCTCAAAATTTATATATTCTACCAATTTAATCTTAATTCATAATAATTCAATAAATTTAACCCTTAATATTTAAAAAGACATCGATTTAGTAATTTTCTTTTGTACATGTATTTTATTAAAGAGAGCTAGTAACTAAATCATAATAGACCTCTTACATATATATTTAGGTGTAATTGAAGTGTCTTTTATCATGTCGGTTATGAGCATCTTAAGTATTTTTTGATGATTTATTCAATTTATTCTTATCTTACATACGATTGTATTTATTATCGGTGGGTGAACTATCAAGTTTAAGTTCCTAGATTCGCCCCTGCTCATACCCATCCCTACCTCAATTGGAGCGGGTGCGGTGCGGGATCACGAAAATGTACTCGTGGGAACAACCTAAAGATTAGGTAAAACTTTTACCAACCTAAACTTTTATGTATGAATAAACTAAGATGGTCTGAATTTAATGGGAATCTTTTCAAGATTTTATTAATTGTATTTGAATTATTAAATCAAAAGAGAAAGGAGATTAAATTTTAAATTTTTGAAAAGTACATGGATGGAGGCATAATTAGACCATTAATTTAGGGCACTGATGGAGCTGCAGATAGTTACGGTGGGGTACCCATCTGTGTGTAAATTGTAAATAGTCTGATATCTATGCTACTAATCTAAAAGTCAGTCTGTACATCATGTTATACCATTATTGTATGTTGTTGTAATATCGTTGAGTATTATTTCCCGTTGTATAAACAAGGTGATAGTGAGTTCTAGTAGGGATGTAAACGAGCCGAGCTCGAGTAATGTTGAGCTTGATTCGGCTCGTTAAAAATTCGAGTCGAGTTCGAACTTAACTCGAGCTTAAGTGTACTGAGCTTGACTCGAGCTTGAGTGTACTGAGCTCGACTCGGCTCGTTAAGAACTCGAGCCGAGTTTTAATCGAATTTTGATCAAGTCGGACTCAAGTAGCTCGCAATCTGTCTCGTTTCATTTACAACCCTATTATTATTATTATTATTCGTCAAATTGCATGATTTTATTATAGATATAATCATACAAAAGAAATATTTTCATGTGCCTCATTAAAAATCCACCCCTAATTCTAGTCGGAGGAAAAGAGTACACATGAAAATATACAGAAAGTCAAACTAAAAATTAAACTAACATAACATAACAACCAAAAACACTCAACCTACATTTTAGTTCATTTTAACTTTAAGAATTAAAAAAAAAGTATATTATATTTTCCGAGTAGCTCGCGAGCTTTTTGAGTCGGGTCGAGCTCGAGCGCGTTAAGAACTCGAGCTGAATTCGAGCTTGAGTCGAGTCCAATCGAATAACACGCGATCTCTTTCATCTCATTTACAGCCCTATTCTAGAAAACTCTACTCGTGAAGATTAGAAGATGGATGGGTAGTTAAGAGCTTACTGGTCCGTGTTTACATTCTGACGTAATACTATGGTCATAGTATGCATATATCTTGATATATTTGTTCTTTAATTAATTTTTCAGATTTCATGATATATGATTAAATTATGTAACATGTATGTTCTATGTTTACTTTCTGCACTTAGAAACCATACAGAGCGTTATAAGCTCATTCATGTTTTTATTGTTATTTTTAGATTAACTTTCACTCTAGGTCTGGATTCAACATCTCTGAGAGTCTCGTTTTCTGAATAGTTGTTGGTTTCCAAGTATTGCTCTTTTATGTATAGTAGTATTATTTTCTGAATTATTCTTTGGACAAAACTAACCATTTTCTTTGAAAGGCTTTTTGTTTAGTGCAAGTTTATTACTATTTCACTTAGATTGTTTATTTATATATAGAGATGGGATCCTCTTATTGTCATATAAATGTAAATGAATGATTAAAATTAACAGTATGGAATGTCAAGATTAGCACAGAAAAAAAATAATGTTAGCTGTTTATTTACTCTCATTTGACGGTTTAAAATAAGGGTTTCACCAGCCTGTCTATTTATACTATAAATCAAAATTAAACCTAAACCCTAAAAAACTAAACCCTAAACCCTAAATCCTAAACATTAACCTTAAATTCTAAACCCTACAACCTAAAATCTTAAACTCTAAACCTTAAACTAAACCTCTAATCCTTAAAAATAATTAAATTTTACACAATATAAGTGAATCCTAACCTATATATAGGCAGGTTGGAAACCCTCCCTTCAATCTTCTATGTTGATAAAAATCCAAGCCGTTAAAGAGATTAATGCTGATAAGAATCCAATCCCAAGTATGATAAGACTTCAATCACTGCCATACTACTCAGAAGTTCATGATGGCACTTAACTTTAAGGATTTCTTCCTTGCATAAACCCTACGCTAACATAAGAAGATATAGAATCATAATCTAATCAAAAAGCAATCTTGAAGAAGTTTAATATGATAAGAAGTTCAAGTTTTACTCAAATACGTAGGACTGGTTTGGCATTGTTTTTAAAAAGTACGGTAAAAAATAATTTTAAGTTGTTTGTTTTAAAATTTAAGTATTCGATATTATCGTTAAAAAATATCTTTAAATAGATAAAATGTTTTTTTAAACATTGAATTTCAAAATATAAAAGAATTTGTAATATAAATAAAGACAATTGTTACCAACGAGATAAGATGTTGGGTCCCTTAAGTTATGTTAAAAATTTCACACGAAAAAATGATTTTAGTCCCAAAAATACCTTTGACTAAAAATAATAATTTATATTTTAAATCACTAAATTTAATATTTGTTTTCATTTATATCATAAACCTTTAAAAAGTACAGCAGAATAGAGCCTCAGAGGTATGCAATATCAGCTTTAGTTTTCTTATCCAAGTTAAACTCTTCTTAACCATAGCTTCTAATCGAATAAAAGCTGTCCATAAAATTATATAGTTTCCTTATTACATAAAAACTCGTATATTTACCGCATTAATCATAAACTACACTTTATATTTATCATAATAAGTCGAAAATAGCTAATACAAAACATAGATATCAACGGAGCAAGCACATTTAGCCGGTTGGCCAATCTACTCATCTTTATTATCTCGTATTCTCTTAGGTAATGGGTTCTAGACCCACTAGTAACACTCCCCTCCCTTCCTCTAGAGTTATCTTTTCTCTCTCCTCTAGGTAGGATTAATATTAGATTTAAAATTTATAAAAAAAAAACATAAACATCAACAATTACAAAATAATTGTTGTGATTAGTGTTGCAGCAATAGTTGGAATTCCTAAGGGTAACAGTAAATACTTCAACATAATTATTTTGTTTGACACATGATATCATAATATTTATTATATAATGACAGTGCTTCGAATATAAAACTCATTGTATATACAGAAGAAAAATCATTTTCTTAATAAAGGAAGCCAAGATTCCTTAGATAAGAAGATATGCATGCATGTCTAAAGGCTTCGTGTTTCTCATTCCATGCATCTTTTTCTCAAGCTGCCCTCCCACCAAACAAAGCACTTTAATTTTTCCACAATTTATCTCCAAGTACTCTCTTCTCTTTGTTGTCTCAATCCAATAAAAGGGGGCTCAACCAAGAAAAGGGTATAAGAATGTGAAGGGAAATTAAAGGGAAAAAAGACAAATTGCAAATTGGTATTGATTCCTCTAATAATTAAGAAAAAAACATGCATGCATGATATAAGCATCAAAGTTTGAGGGACAACAAGATTTCCTAAATCAGCTTAAAAAGTTGATAGAAAATGGGATAAACACATAATATTTTCCTTTTTCTGAATTGGAAAGGATATATCTTTATTGTGAATTGGCATAGATGTCCATAATTGACTTGAAAAGATCTTGTGGCACTGCATATATAATTGAGAAAATGGTGTCATGATCAACGTGTGCCTAGTTTAAGTAAATGAAATGTGATATTTAGCAGAATAATTCAATTTTAAATTTTGAATGGTCCAAAGGTTCGGTCACGGGTAGAAGTGAGCAAAACTCGACTCGAAAAAATTATTTTTCTCAATTTTGAGTTTATCCAACTTGAAAAACTTTAAACCCTAACGTTTAATTATGTTACTCATTGCACTCCAAATCATCAAAAAAAAATCATTAGCCAATAAGATCGTACCATGTTGTATTTCTGAATGCATGGCTCTAATTAAAAAGGATAAATGCAATGTTAAATCTCTCGAGTTTTATTTTTGTTTGGTGTAGTCCCTAAAATTTTATTTAATTTGAATTTGACCCTATTTATTTTAAATTTTTATAACTTTACTTGATATTACGGTATAAAATTATAATTTTATGCCTCGGGAGGACACACCTTTGTTCTATGTTGAAACCCAATCAGTAGAATACATGAAATATTCCAGAGGTTTTACGTGAAAGTTGTGCTTTTTTAGTCGTGTCTTCCAAAGGTTTGAAAAAATATATTTAAGTGAAACTATGCGTTTAAAAAATAAATTCTAATATTGTGTGAACTATAAATATTAGGGGTGAACATTTGACCGAGTCGAATCGCGTCGAGTTATTCGAGTTATTGTTCAAATTTAATTATAAATATTTATAATCTTATGGTATTAATTGGTTCCGATTTGAATTACTTTCTATAATCATATACGATATATATATATATATATATATATATATATATATATTATATTTCTCATATTTTTTTCATATGTAATATGCATATATCAAGCAGATTTAAGAGACTCGATTTAAACTTTAAAATTAATCCACTAATTATTAAAAATTTTGAGTTATTCAAAGTTCATTTTTAACTCAAACTTTATTAAAAAAAATTGAACCGAATTTATAAAATTATTGTAAGCACCCAAATCCGTCCGGCACTCTCATTTATTCGTTCGGGTTTTAAAATTTATTTTTGTTTGAAAAACCCCGCACGAGTTTGGGAATTAAAAAATGTGGAGTCGCCACCGATCATTTTAAAAATAGTAGACCAGACACCAAAATAAAACCAAAGATAAAAAATTCGGGCCCGGGAGTCGATTACGGATGGAGAATGATTAACACCCCCACACCGCCCAAAATTTGGTACCTAGTCGATTATTTAATGTCTTGGTGTTGGAAATTACGAATTCAATTAAAATTTAAAATACGATTTTTTAAAGCTGAAAATGTCGGGAGAACCCCTTTGCGCCCGGGACAAGACTTCTCGTTTTTTGAAAATATTCGAAAAAAATCACGTCCCTGTACGCCCAGGATACGATTTTTCGAAGTTTTAAAATTTTGAAATTAATTTCTTTAAAAATGTATTTTTTTGATGATTTTAAAAACGTATATGGTGCAAAATATAAAGTAGCGTGTAGATATATTTACTTAAAATATAATACTTGCGGTAAAACATATTTAATACTTATATTTATCAAAAAATATCTATATACATATAAAGTTAATAGTTTATATATATATATATATATATATAAATTTACAAAAACAAGTATCTATTATTTATGTATATACTTAAAATGTAATATTAAAGGTAAAGTATATATGTATTATTTATTAAAAATATAACTATATATTAAGTTAGTAGTTTATATACGTGTATTATTTTACAAAAATAATTATTTATGATTATTTTTATATATATGTTAATTAAACAAAATACTATACTTTATTTTACAAATATTCATAAAAACTTATATATATAATATATACAATTATAAAAATATAAAAAATATTGTATATGAAAATATATAGAAACATACATGCATATATCTCATATATGATATTGGTATTAATATACATAATATATAAAAAAGGACTACTTTGTATAATAATACTAATATTATATACACATAATAATAATAATAATGATAATAATAATGCATGATTAAACCCTAAAACAACATGAAACTAAAGATTAAGGACTAAAATGCATTAATATTAAACTACATGGCATGAATGTAAAGTATCATTAGACTACAATGAAACAAATGCGAAATATGAGGGAATAATCGTAAACTAAAAGAAATAAGATGCTAAAAATTAAATATTAAAAATATAGTGACTAAATAGAGTACAAAGCAAAATAATGGTGCGAAATTAAAATAAAAAAACAATGAAAAAGAATGCGGTAATAAAGAACAAGGATTGATATAGTAATTCACCCACGGAAAAAAAAAACAAAAGCGTGAAAGAACTTAAGGGACCTGAAGTGTAATTAGACCATTAAAAAAACGCGGATCCTCTCCGGGTTATCGGGTCACCGCGTCGGGTTGGAGCCTCAAAACGGCGCCGTTTTAGTGGTATCGATTTAAAACACAATAAGGGTTAAATTTTTTTGGTTAAAACCGATTTAATAAAAAAACCCTAAACTATCTAACCCTCTTATCCTTCCTCTCAACCGAAACCCTACCGGCGACCGCTTCCATTTTTCTGTACCGTTCCCCGGCCTGGTAGTCTCACGACGGACGTACGGCGGCATAGAAAGAGGCACCGAAAAGAGTAGGTGATTTTTGTCCATCATCCGAATAAGTGTTGTAAATATTTAAATGTTCTAAATTTAATCAACTATTCACTTGTCAACGAACTATTTTACTCATCTTATGCTTATATTAATGAACAAAAATTATATGTCCTTTTTTCGGTGTCTCTATATATATCTGAACACTAAAAAATTAAATTCTAAACTCTAAATCTTAAACTTAAACTCTAAATCAATTTTTTAGTGTTGATGCATATGCAAGTACACCAAGGAGAGAAAAGATTTTTGTTATATCCATGCATGAAGCAACTTTGTTTCCACAAGCACCTTAATATTAGGGTTTGAGGATTTCATTTAGGGTCTAGTGTTTAGGGGTTTTAGTGGATACATTTTGAATTTATTTAGGGAGTGTAGTTAGAATTTAGGGTTTATGGTTAAAATTTAGGGTTTATAGGTTAAAACCTAAATCCTTAACCATACTACCCTAAAACTAAACCCCAACATCTACACCTTAATTCTAGCCTTAAACCCTAAATTCTAAACCACTACACTTAAACATATAAACCTTAAACTTTAAATTAAGGTCTTAAACTCTAAAATTAAAGCGTATGTGAAAACTTTTCGTTTACACTCAGTGTATGGAATAATATTTTCCCATATATTAATACCCGTGCATGAAGCAACTCTCTTCTTGAGCACTAAAACTCTTATTCTTGAGCATTATAACTAAGAAGTCCACACTGTGCAGAATCAAAAGCTTATAGGTGAAGAAAAAGGTTAGCCCACTCAAAGCCCTACAATAAAAAACCAAAAAGCAGAGAATGACACAATAATTTAATGAAAAGAATAAAAGAAAAAGCAAAAACTCTGAAACAAAAGCCTTCTCTCTCCTTGTACCTTCTCTTTGGCCTCTGGTATTCCCTTTAAGTGATTCTCCACCTTGATTTTCTTAAAGAGTCCGTCAATCTTTATAAAAGAAAGACCTAGCAAATTATATTTAACCATGGGTTTTTCATCTCTCCCAGTCTATTTAGATCCTCCTAATTGGCAGCAGGTAAGGGTTTTCTTTTTCTTTTTTGTTTTCTTTGGCTTCCATTTTTATCCACAGCTTCTGCACCTAAGATGAAAGCAATATATGGAAAAAGATAAATATTCATATTCCTTTGGTCATCTTTTTTCCCTGAATATACTAATTATATTTTCTTGTTTACAATTATGAGATTATCTGATTTTTTTTGCAGCAGCAGCAGCACAATGATCAACAAGGAACCGGAAGTACTGAAAATCCTCAGCTTCTTCCGCCTCCTCATGTCGGAGCTGGTGGTGGATCCATTAGACCAAGTTCGATGGCAGATCGAGCCAGGCTAGCGAAGCTTCCACAGCCTAACGAAGCCCTCAAATGTCCAAGGTGTGAATCCACCAACACCAAATTCTGCTACTTCAATAACTACAACCTCTCTCAGCCGCGCCATTTTTGCAAGATGTGTCGGCGGTATTGGACCCATGGAGGAGCTCTTCGGAACGTACCGGTTGGTGGGGGTTGCCGGAGAAACAAGAAGAACAAAAGCAGTAGCTCGAAATCCTCGGCTTCGACCGAGAAGCAAGTCGGGTCGAATCCATCTGAAATCACCGCTCATTTGCCACAGCAATCACCTCATTTGCCCTTCATGGCTTCTTTGCAAAAAATTTCTCAGTATAGCTTGGGGAATGTTGAGTTAAACTTTGGTGGAATTCAGAGTCCGATGGGCGCAACAAGTGGTGCCAGTGGGCAAGCTGATATAGGGTTTCAGATAAGAACGCATCATCATCAGCAGGCGCAGTTCCCTTTCTTTGAACCAACAAATGGTGCTTTATATCCATTTCAAAGCGAGGGTATTGAAGCAACATCATCTTCTAGGGTTTCCGAGTTAGCTCCAGTGAAAACTGAAAACAACCCAAGGCTAAATCTATCGGAGAATAATCAGTACTGGGGAGGAAATAGTTGGACGGATTTATCAGGCCTCAACTCTTCAGCTACCAACCATCTCTTATAAGTTAGTTTCAATCTTTCTTGAAGCTTTAATGGCGGCTTTAATGACAGATATTTTACATAAAACAAGGATTGATAGAATTAATGTTTTCACACTGTGTATTTCGGCTTGTTTACGAATTTGCTCATCTATATATGTTTGTATGTGAGGCTTTGGGATCTGTTATCTGACATTATAAGCTGATTTTTCTTCGTTAAATATCCTCCAAGGTAACTTCATTTCCCACATGTTTATGTTTTGTTCTTACGTATGTAACTGTTCGAGCTTGACATTGTTGTTTAAGTTACATAAAATCCTGTTTCTTCAAAGAAACTTGTTGGAATTCTAGCCGAATAATAGTTGATGAAGTCATCTCTATGTTCCTGTTTCTTCAAAGAAACTTGAGGTTTATGTTTTCGTTCGGGTGAATATTTGATACCCTGATACATAAAATGATATCCTGTATTTTTTTTTTTTGAATTATGAATTCTAATCGTTTAGGGTTCAAACGATTTTATATTAAGGTAGTTTTGAATTTAAATTAATTTCAAGTTCAAAATAATTCGGATCGATAACATCGTATATTCAAATTCGAATAAGATAATTTTAGTGAATTTTCTTTATCTTCCCCAAGGAAATCTGTTTTACCAGCAGCCCATGCATCAAAATTTGTGCACAAATAATGCATGGTTTTCGTTATCTTTTTGCTGCAATGGATCTATGCATCATTGTGAGAGGTTAGTAAGTGGAGTTAAACGTTTTTCGGGTTAAATTAAGACAAAGTATCCTAGAAAACGTCAAAAATTCCACTCAAAACCATGCATTCTTCAACCGAAAGTATTCAAAAGTGAGCTATTCTAGAATTTTATAGAAACAACAATTAATAATGTTTTTTAGTTTTGTTTTACTTTAGAATATAGAATAGGCGATAGAAGAGAAGCCTTTTGAAAAAAATATATATATATATATACACTATATGTACCTCTTGAATGTTGTGCTTTTGAATCATATATTACGGGTTTGTTTCTTAAATATAAAAATAAAATACATTTCATAGTCAAACATTTACTTTTAATAAAAATCTTTACAGCGAAAGGATTAATTATTATTGTCCGTAATAGATATCTTAGTTTCAGTTAAAAATTTCATCAAAGAAAATAAGCGAGATAATATTAAAAGGAAAGGGAATCATTTTGCAAGGACCAAGACTCCTACTGCCTTGCAACAAGGAATAAAGCAAATCCAAAAAGGGAAAACATCAAATTACTTTGATGAAAGTCGGCTCAGCTGGTTAATAGATCCAACCATAGAACCCTTAATTAAAGTGAAAAAAGCATACTGTAAATAAGTAAATTTCTGCATGTGGTGACGCAAAATGTGGGGTATCGAGTAAATTTTTAGCTTTTGGGTGAGAAATTCGAAAATAAGTTGATGGAAAATAACAATAATTAGGGCAAAGTTTATATATACATGGATTTCGGTCTATGATTAGTCTATTTATGTGTTTGTGTTTTCGGCCCTGTTTGCGATTGTTTTTAGGTGGAAAAGCCAGTTTGAGAAGTCAGAAGCAACAAAAATAGACAATTTTTTAATGTCAAAACCTTGGTTTACCCAGAGCAACAAAAAACAGGTAACTTTTAAGTGTCAAAACCTTAGTTTGCCCCCCATACTAACTTCTCAAACATTGGTTTGCCAAAAGCTATAAAAACTAACTTTTGCAAAATACTAGTTTGCACCAAACCTTGGTTTTGCAACTTCAAGCGCAAACAAAACATTCCTCTTTTTGACGAACCAACATGATTGGTAGGCCCAAAGAATTTTTTTTATTCTTTTTATATAAAATTATCGTTTGTTTGGACACTTACGATTATGAGCAGAAACAGAATCAGAATTTGGAATTAGAGATAAAACATAAATATTAAAAGATAAGGAGTAAATTTATAATTTATTCAGTTTTTTAAAATATATATATATAACAAACAAAGATAAAAAAAAATCCCTGTAGGGGCAAGTGCCCCTTCCAAGAAACATGTAGTTTCTTTCATGATTACAATAAATTATAATTATATGCGTTTACATATGAGTAATTATAATTCTTTACGATTAAAATAATAATTATATTTTTTAGTTGTGGATTTTTCAACACTTTCGCTTTTCTATAGAAATAAACATTGAATAATATGAAATGAAGGATATAATTGTATTATCAACTTGGATTTCCAATTCTAAAGTTATTTGATTAACCCTTTGTGAATTTGGATATTAAATAATTTTTCCATAGTGTCACGACCCGCACATTTGGGTCTGAGACAGATGCGCAACCAACAACCCAAGAGGTTCTAGGCTTGCCAAAAAGACCACCAGACTTGGTCCGATTGTTGGAGACTGAAAGAAAGCCCAAATACATTGAGCCTTGTAAATTAATAGATGGCATCTTACTAGGGAATATTCCAAGGGATAAGAATATCTCTCAATGTAAACACAAACTTAAGGAAAGAATTTCATAGTGATAGAGTTTCCTTAGTTAGTGTAGCTTTCGATCTGACCCGTTAGTGTGATTCGATCTCGTCCGTTCATTATATGGGGATTCAACTATAAATAGAGGTCTCCCCACCTCAATTGTATTCATCCATCATTTGAGTAATACACTTGGCATTTACTCTAAAAACACTCTGTAGTGTTCTTCGCGTTCTTGAGCGTTCTTTCTTTTGTTCTTGTTGCCTTTCTCTTTTGTTCGATTTCTCTTGGAACGATCTTGTGTTTGTGTGCATTGGAAGTATTCGATCTTTCGGAGAAGGATTTCAGGCTTATTTAGTCGTTTGTCTAAGAACATCGACTAAGACCGCACGTTGGGTTGGTTCAGAAGTCTAGCCCCGTGACAGTCGGTATCAGAGCGAGTGTTCGAGCGCAAACACTAATTGGAGATGGCAAAGAAAGGAGGGAATGTTGCAGCACAAAAGGGTGCAGAGACCCAGGCTGACGATGGAAAGCGAGACAGTCCGAGCAACACTGTGCCTATGCTGGAAGAAAGGGTGGGAAAGCTTGAATGATTCATGAAGGATGCCCGAGAGGAGATTGACGTTGTGAGAGTACGTCTTGATGAGCTGGACTCTTCGGGAGATGAGCTCGAAAGCAGCGTGCAGGATCTAAAGAACAACGTGCAAGACCTTGACTGGTGTGCCGACAGTACGAATAGACAGAGTGATGCACTCGAAGCCAAGCTAAAAGCTTTAAAGGCGGAGATGATGGAAGAAATTAAGGGGCTCAAGGGAGAGCTTCAAGTTTACAAGGCTGTCGTGACTGGTATGTTAAACACGGCAACAATTAGACCAAAGTTAGACGTGCCAAAGCCGAAGGAGTTTAGTGGAACTAGATCGGCCCAGGACGTGGAGAACTTTGTGTGGAGCATGGAACAATACTTTCTTGCTACAGGCATCAAGGACGATGCAGATAAGGTAAATATTGCTTCTGTTTACTTAACTGACGTTGCACTTTTATGGTGGCGACGCAGATGCTCTGAGGAGAAGAGCAAGGATATTCCCATCGGGACTTGGGAAGAGTTTCAGGCTGAGTTCAAAGAACAATTCTACCCAAAGAATGCCCAACAGGAGGCTCGGGAGAAGCTGAAAAAACTCAAGCATGAAGGTTCCATCCTGGAGTATGTCAGGCGGTTCACTGAACTCAAACTCTAAATCACGGACATCACTAAAGCTGAAGGCCTCTTTATCTTCAAGAACGAGCTTAAGCGATGGGCCAAAATGGAGCTGAAGAGGATGGGAGTCGAGGAACTCTCCAAGGCTATGGCCGCAGCTGAATCCATAGCCGAGTTCGAGATGACGGAGACCCTCAAGCCCCGAGGCAAGGGCTATAGTGGGGGAGTCAAGGATGGGGAAGGTCTTGTGTGCTGTATCTGCGGAGGGAAGCACATGATGAAAGATTGCCCCAAGAATGATCGTCTTAATGCTGTCAAAGGCGATGAGTCTAAGGAGTCAGATGAAGAAGTGACGAGATTTGGTGCGATTGCGAGTGTCAAAGTGATCAAGCCGAGGGTAGAGAAGCAACTAATGTGCTACCAATGTAAGGGGCCACACAAGTTGCGAGCATGCCCACATCGAGTCAAGCCATCCAAGGGGGTGGACGAGCCCGAACAGAGCGAGGCTGTGAGACTTGGCTCGATGATACTGAGTTCTACTAAGGCGAGGGTACGCAAGCAGAAAGGGTTGATGTTTGTCGACATCAACATTGCGGGACGATTGATGAGTGCTCTAGTGGACACTAAAGCAACCGATCTATTCATGTCCAAGAAGGCTGTCGACAAACTTGGTCTTAGAGTTGTGGGTTCAACTGGAAAGATCAAGACTGTGAATGCTAAAGAAGTTCCAATTGTTGGAACGGCACGGAAGGTTGAGCTGCAGATTGGTGAATGAAATGGCAAGGAAGACATCAAGGTAATCAATTTAAATGACTGATTTTGTTTTGGGACTAAGCTTCCTTGACCGTAATGATGCTCTTATCGTTCCTTGTGCCGACGTCATCTGTGTTTTGGATCGCAAACAACGTTGCGTTGTGCCCACGTATCGAGACAAGGGTAAAGGAACCAAGACGCTGACTGCCATTCAGCTTGCCGAGAATGCTCTAAGCCAATGAGACATCGCTTTGGGGGCTACTGCTAGAGGGACTACTTTAGTGGAGAAAGAGTTGCCCGACTCAGTTAACGACATGAGGCCCGTGGAAAAAGTACCTTTGGGCAAGGTGGAAGAAGCATTGAACTTCAAGTGTGAAGAAGGGTCAATGCGGGAAAAGTTGCCAATGGGAAACGAGGCACCAAACTTCACGAGGGAAGGGTTGATGCCGGTTAGAGTGAATGCCACGAAGGAGGTGCATCTCAAACTTCATCGAGATGTGCGTAATGATGCGAAGCGAGGAAAAGTTACATGGCGGAAGGAACCAAGGCGAGCAGTCTGTATGAGAAGACAACCCAGTCCGAGTCGAGCACTCCTTATGGGGGAAGCCGTTCTTATGGGGGAACACCATTACCCGATTCTGAGTTGGGAGCAAGCCAAGGTACCATGGAAGATCCAAGATCAACCAAGAGAAGTCTTTTCTGAGACAGCGATGAGGGCATCACCGGATTTGGTAGGGGAGAATGTCACGACCCGCACATTTGGGTCCGAGACAGATGCGCAACCAACAACCCAAGAGGTTCTAGGCTTGCCAAGAAGACCACCAGACTTGGATCGATCGTTGGAGACTGAAAGAAAGCCCAAATACATTAAGCCTGGTAAATTAATAGATGGCATCTTACTAGGGAATATTCCAAGGGATAAGAATATCTCTCAATGTAAACACAAACTTAAGGAAAGAATTTCATAGTGATAGAGTTTCCTTAGTTAGTGTAGATTTGGTAGGTGGCTTTCGATCTGAGCCGTTAGTGTGATTCGATCTCGTCCGTTCATTGTATGGGGATTCAACTATAAATAGAGGCCTCCCCACCTCAATTGTATTCATCCATCATTTGAGTAATACACTTGGCATTTACTCTAAAAACACTCTGTAGTGTTCTTCGCGTTCTTGAGCGTTCTTTCTTTTGTTCTTGTTGCCTTTCTCTTTTGTTCGGTTCCTCTTGGAACGATCTTGTGTTTGTGTGCATTGGAAGTATTCGATCTTCTGGAGAAGGATTTCAGGCTTACTTAGTCGTTTGTCTAAGAACATCGAGTAAGGCCGCACGTTGGGTTGGTTCAGAAGTCTAGCCCCGTGACAATAGCTAATATATATATAATATGATCTTCTTATATAATGTAAAACTTGAAAGTTTTACATATTTTTTGGATCGTTGGACGAAAGTAAATGGATAAATGAGATTAATAGTAGAAATGTAAAGATTATCAATTGAAAAAAAAAGATAAGGAAATAATCTTAGCCATTTATTACCATCATCCAACGGTCCATAAAAAGTGTAAAAGTAATTGAGTTTTACACAACATAAGTGGATTCTATCCCATATATATATATAAGGATGAGATCCAATTATATTGTGTAAAACTTATTTAATTTTACATTAATTCATGGCCATTGAATGAGTGAAATGGATAGATGAGATTAAAAACTCCTATTATTTTCTCCTTAAAAATCTCATTATTTTCAACTTTTCATCTCATCCCTCCATTCCACTCAATGTCATGGATTAGTGTAAAACTAAATAAGTTTTACACTATGTAAGTAAATCATAACCCATATATATATATATATGAGATAAGATCCTCTTACACAATGTATAACTCAAAAGCTTTACACTTTTTGGACCGTTGAATGAAGGTAAATGGATGAATGAGATTAATAGTAGAAAATATAAAAATTATCACTTGAGAAAAATAAAAAAATAATTTTAGTCATTTATTTTCCTTATTCGATAGTTCAAAAAATATAAAAATAATTAAATTTTACACGTAAGGTTTGACAGTGTTGCTTTCTTGTTCAAATTTAATGATTTGTTGACTTCGGCTCTGAGGAGGTTAACCATCCGACCAATCTAAATCTTTCAATTATAAAATTATTAATTTAATTAAACTCAACAAGTATTACATTAAAAAAATAAACAATATTTATTTTAAGAAATACGAGTTTAAATTACTTTGTCTACAAGGTATATACACATTGTCAAAAAATTAAGAATATGTATGAACACATATTATCTTGTAATCACTTTTAGACTATTTAAAAAAATCATCAATTTAATTCGGTATGCTGATGAATTTAAGCCTCAAAGTTTACATCTTTTGTTGATTTGGTCATTAGTCTTTAGATGAATTTATTCTTATTAAGTTTGTGAACATACAATTTGATATAATCTGTATTATTTAGATTTCACCATACTCATAAATCAGAAAATATTAACTATTTAAACATATTCAATTGTATGTTGTATTGTATATTGTATCATTAACAATTAACTGATCTCAATCGTTAGCCATTAATATATTAAAATAAGTTAAATAGTTTATTAATTAAAATACTGGTTAAAAAATTAAAATTTTAACAGTCTTGTCCTGACAACTTGGGTAGAAGTCCACACGTAGTTAATGGTTCATGCTAATACGTTATTTTTATCTTATATGCCAAATTAATAAATAATTTAGGATTATAAAAATATTCATATAAATTATTTTTTATAAAATGATTAAAAATAGTATGGGTGCATGTGTATTATCATGTAAGATGTTATAAAGTGGCAGAATTTAATATTATTTATTAAAAAATTTAGAAAAAATTACAAAATTAGAAGACCTACAATGCACTATATATTTTTAGGGGGCAAATAGTAACTTTATCATATTATTTTAATTTTTAATATTTTTTGTGGTGACCATGACCCACACTAATTCCTGTATAATTTTGCCATTGATGCTATGTCAGTATTGTTGAAATTTTAACATTTAAATTAGTATTTTTGTTAAAAGAAACAACATTTCAACTTTTTTTTGAAATGTTGAGGAACAAACTTATCATAGAAATGGTCAAATTAATAAGGGATGTTAAATTTAAAGACTATATTCATTATTATGTCATTTAATTATTGTAGATTTAATTTTAAATAAATGAATAAATTACAAATTATGAAATTTAGAAACGATTAACCTACGTTACTTTTGGACACAAACACAAGTTAAATAGGGGTGTTCATCCCGGTACCCAACGTCCCGGGTACTAAATTCTTCATCCCGTTTCTCGACTCGCTCTAATCGAGTACCCACTATTTGGATACTTATAGAACTTGAGTACTCAAAAATTTGAGTAACCAATATTCGTATTTTTATTTTTAAAAATTATTTATTTTAATTTTTGAAAAAGCTCATAACTATTAAAAGTTTAAATTATATAATCTCATCATAGAGTTTAAGATCCAAAGTATCAAACCCAAATAACTTTAAAATATAAATTATATAATTCTTAGAAATTACATGCATAATTAGGTTGTTTGATTTGGCAATATAGCGAATATAAGGATATTTCTTTAAATAATAATTATATTTAAAATATAAAAATAAAAAATTAGAGAACCGGGTCATCGGATCACCGGGTACCCGATAATAGGTATTCTTGATGTCCAAACCCGACCCGAAAAATATATAGTTTAGCGGGCTGGGTACCCGACCTAGGTAAAAAATTCAGATAATTACTCGATTATTTATATTCGGATAGTTGAATTATATCAGACGGATCGAGTATTTTTTAACACCCTAATTAAACACACTCACCAATAGAAGCTTAGATGTTTTGGGTTGAATGGTGCAGCCTTCTAATTATGAAACCCAGTTTTTGAACCAGTTCATAAAATTTCACTTTTTTTGTTAGTGGGTTCACCACTCCTTATTGAAATGGGCTCCCACGTTCAATTATAGGCTCGCAGGGAGAAGAAATGATGACGACCATACATGTTCTTTTTCCCTCGTCTCCTTTTAGGTCAGATCTGAAATTTGTGGGGAAATTCGGTCTTTGATTCGTGTTTCAACTTTCACAGAGATGGAGAAATTGCTGCAATTATATGATCAAAGGAAGGCGTTAGCTTCGTGGAAATCGATTGGTCGTTGTACAATTTCATGTATCTCCGTTTTGCTTACTCAGTTTGCTCTCTTTCTGGTTCCTCTCTGCTTCTCATCTTCTCCGCTTTTCATTCAACTTACACTCTCAGGTCTTTTCTCTCTCTAAAACATATACGAAACTATTCGAAGTCCTCAATTTTTCTGAAGTTTAATACGAACACACATCTTTTTCTTCTTTGCAGCTTTAATTTTGCTTATAGTTCTTGGATCTGGAGGGTGGTGTAGACGGGTCCTTGGATTGGGTGCATCTGCTCCGGCTTTTGTTTTCTTCAGTGTATTTTTTGTTTGGGCTGTTTATGTTGCTATTGTTCGAAAAGGTACCTTTGCTGCCCTCAATTTTTGAAGCTAAATTTAATAGCAGGATCTATTTTATTGCATCACCCATTTTTGGGAAAAAACATTATAGATCTATTTGGCATAAGTGTAATCTCAAAAAGTTAGCATCTTTTTTATTTACCAGTAATCTGATTGTCAAAATGGGAATGCGGAAATTAACTTCCTTTTGTTTTATAACAACCTATTATTTGCTTTATTTCTGCAGCGATTTCAAGTGTTATGGACGTTGTGTTTAATGGAGAGATGATTATGCTTATCATTGGTCTATGTAGGTTGTTTCCTTTTGCCTCAGTCTTTTGCAACAGCCATAACTTGCTTAGTCGCATGTAAAGTTTGTTATACTAACTTTTGTTGATCATTGATAAAACCTGCTAATTATGTTGCTTCCAATGGCAGGATCATGCTAAAGGATCCTGGTTTTGTGGCACACGAGTCCTTCTGTTTGGATGAACTTCATGAAAATTCTGGTTTTGGTGCTCAAACTCACAATGAGGTTGTCTGGTTTTGATTTTGGTTGTTTATGTGATTTGAGTCTAGAGGAAATAATAGTAGTAACGTGCACATTGGTGGGAAAAAGCTTGAAGTAACTGGTTAGGGGACTCTAATTTCTTAAAGTTTCAAGATGTATTTACTATTTATCAAGTAAAGTTTGTTTGAAATGTGCAATTTCTCCTCCTATTGGATTCTACCGGTGAATTTAAGACTGAAAGTTTCCTGTCAACCTCATTCAAAATTTTGTTTCTAATTGGTCCCACATGTCTTGTTTTCTTTCAATTTTATTGATTTAATTGTTTATTCTCTTCCAGGGTTCTCTTTTGCAAATGAGAGTAAGATACTGTAAGAGCTGCAAGACATACATACAGGGTTTTGACCACCACTGCCCTGCTTTTGGAAACTGTATCGGTACTACTAATCAATTTGTTTTTGGCGGTACATTTTTTTTATATTTCTTTGATTTGCAACCTTCTTAACACGTTCTTCTCTTGCAAATTATCCTTTCTTTATAATATATTTCTTAACTAAATGTAATCCTCCTTTGTGGTTGATGATGTTTTTATGTCATCATGCAGGTCAGAAAAATTATGTTATCTTTATTGTTCTTCTGTTTGGATTTATCACTACTGAAATTTCTTATGTTGTGTGCTCCTCCCGGTGTAAGTCTAAGCTTGATGATACCTGAATTCTTAATCTACTAGCTTTAGTCTTGACTTACGGAACACCTTGATTAATTTGGATTCGTAGCTTGTGTTGCAATGCTCTCTGAAGTATTGGCATTTCTTTTGCCTACTTCACTAAAGCCATTTACTTTCTTAAACACGTGTTTTTTTGCAGATGCCTCAAAATTTCAAGTTCTGAAAGAAATTAGAATGGAGGTAAGTCATTGCATTAATAGTTTATCTAATATATTTCCTTAAGTTATCGGTGCTTATATATTGATGTTTCCACCTTTTCTGGATGTTTTGGGTATAGACTGGTTCCAATTTAGTAATGGCAGGAAGCACATTGCAGTTTTGTGTTCTCCAAGTGCTGTGGCAGGTTCATATCATTTGACTTCTAATATTGTTCTTGTTTCTGGATCCTCTAGGTGTATCTGTCGATATTTACTTCCTTATTAAAGTATATTACTTAAACATTTTATGTCTACGCAGGGGCTGTTTCTGATATGGCATGTCTATTGCATATGTTTCAATATCAGAACTGAAGAGTGGGTAAGTTCCCTTTTACACTTAACCAACGATAAACTATAATTTCTTTTAAATGGATATATTTTTCAAGTGCACATTGTTAGAAATAGTTTGCTTAATCTGCAATATACGTACTAAGAGAAAAAAAAAATGTGAAATGTTGTTCTTTTAACTTTTAATTTTATGCAGGTAAACTGGAAGAAGTATCCAGAGTTCCAACTTAATGCTTCATCTTTACCAGGTGATATATTTTTATAGAACAATTCTTATTTCTGGATATCTATATTTTATAATGTTCTATCGCTCTAATTTTTATTCAATTTGCTGCATCCAGGAGAGAATAGTCATGAGATGAGGTTTAAAAATCCGTATAATAAAGGAATCCTGCGAAATGTCAAGGAGTTCTTAACGTTGAAATGATGAAAGTCTTGCTGCCCATCTTGCTCCTGGTGCATTCCATGGTTGTTTTGCCTCTCTCGTGCTTAGCTGCAGTTTTCCTTGGCGGCAATCTTTACTTCTCAAATGCGGGTGCAAAACTGCAAAGTTCGATATTTGGTTTTTCAGGACATGCCTCTAGAGGGTACTACTGATTATAATGTGCGGCATATTTTGTGCATGGCAGGTATGTGTGTCGTATATTGCAGTTAGATATCTTCTCTAATCTTGGCCATTTATTGGAAAAAAGTTGAACTGGCAATGCTAACCACCAATCGAACAAAAAACTACAAATCAAGTTAGCTTAGAGAAAATCATTACAGTTAATTACCATGAGATGGAATAGTATAAAGAAGAAATAAGGATTTTATAATTACTATTATCCTTGTGTCATTTTAACCTGTTTCATTTTAGAGAAATGGGTGAAGGTGAGTTGCCTGCTATAGCTAGGTTAATTCTGGTTATCATCAACCGTAAGGGCCTTTTAAGATCAAATCCGGGAAAGAGCTGGCCATATTAGCCTGCTGTGGCAGAACAGGCCGAATCCGACTCAACCATGATCCAACTTTTAGCGGCTGGCTATGGCAATAGCCTGATTGGACGTTGCTTGTCATGGCTAGATTTGGTGACGGGGTTCGTATCAGTTAATATGGTTCTCGTTTCAATATTTTCAAATGTTAATTGTAAATATTAAATTTCATGGTAGGAAGTGATTTGATTATTGGTGGTCCTTCCTTTCCCTTCCCCTTCCCCTTAATTAGTCAGTCCTTTCTTCCATTAACAGCTAAGATTAGAATCACAATATGTAATGACCATAACCGAGTCGCATATATGAATATATGGACAGGACAATTGCATGTACGGGATACCGATCCAACTGAAGGAACGAGCTTCGTCAATGTTCATGGCTGCCCTTTTGATCACATAAAACAATACGGAAACTGAAGCATCATATTGGAGTTCCAATGCCACTATGAGAGATCAAGAAAACACAAGATCTTTTTTCTTTTTTCTTTTTTCTTTTTTGAGTACAATGTAATAACTTAAATATTAGATTAATGAGATGAAAGATTTGATATTAGTTGGAAACTTACCCATGCAAGATGTTGGATATAGAGATAGTTTCTTCTGGCTCTATTTCTTCGGATCCAATTTGTGAATTTGTATTGCTAATCTCTCTCGACCATTCTAACAAACCACTATGGTCTTCTAGTTGTGAAAACAATATAACCTAGGTTCAGTCCTAGCACCACTCCACATTCATACCCATCATTGCAAATCTAATGGTTTTCTTTTCTTTCTAAAAACCATTGTATTTGCAATAATAGAGTTTGGAACTATGGTCTTCTAGTTGTGAAAACAATATAACCTAGGTTCAGTCCTAGCACCACTCCACATTCATACCCCATCATTGCAAATCTAATGGTTTTCTTTTCTTTCTAAAAACCATTGTATTTGCAATAATAGGGTTTGGATGTGGAATGAAGTTGGACCGAGTTTGGGTTACATTGTTTTGACAACAGTAAGACCATTTTGATTTGTTAGAATGGTCGAGAGAGACTGGCAATACAGTTTCACAAACTGAATCCGAAAAAATAAAACGAGAAGAAACTAGACTTGTATCTAACAACTCGCATAGTTAAGTTTCTAACAAGTATATCTAAAGTTTCATCTTCTTAATCTAAGATTTAAGTTAAAACAAATATTTGTTAGAATCTTGTATTGATGTGCTAGGATAATTTCCCTCTTTTTTCTGACCAAAATTTCCATATTGACTATGGAAATATTAATAGTGGAGCTTTAAGATTCATCTGTGTATGTAGTGTACTTAATTCAAAATCTTGTTTCAATCAACTCGAACGCTAGTCCTACTGAATACAATTTGAGAACAAAATGATCTAAATATGATGTGATTAGAACCTTAACCATGATTCATTTGAAATTGTTTTGATCATAAAATTTTAAAACATACATCATGATTAACATACATTTGGGACCATATGTCAGCCAAAGGATGCTTAATCGTGTACGAAACCAACTTCTTAAACATATGATTTAGCAAGCAACACTCTTCATTCATTCGGAATCCTGTTGATGTCCACTTCTAAGATTCCTTGGCATGGCCCATCCACTTTCGTGCTAGCCATACCTACTTCTTAAGTAACTTATGCATGCAAGGACGTGGAATCGGAAACCCTAATCATACTTCCATTTGATTATGTTAAACTTAACTTCAGTATACTCTGGACCAATGGAAACCATTAACAAGCAGGTACGTGGAATCTTAGCCTAAAGATCCCCAACAATCTCTGCAACCTGCTTTTAAAGTTTACAAGTTGCAGCAACGTATCTAAATCCTAAGCTTATTTAATTCAATAATAATTAATGACCCTTAATTCTTCTAAGGTGATGTCATCCGAGCTTAAACAATCATTGTTGTTCAGGGACGGAGTCAGGATTGAATCATGAGAAGAGCAAGATGTTTAACTTTGGAATAATTGAGATCTTAAAAAGTAATTAAACCATAAAAATTAAAGGAGATGGGATTTAATTTCACCAATTTTAAAATTGAAAGGTCTTAAAAGCAATTAAACCATAAAAATTTAGGGTCAATGCTTAATTTAATTAATTTTAAAACTGATAAGGTCCTGAAAGTAAATTATACTAGATAATTTTAGGAGAGGGAAGGAATTCATTGAAATAGTTTCAAAATTATCAATGGCCTAAAATATAATTAGACTATCAAAGTTGAGGGGGGCAATTGCCACTCCCACCCTCAACCTAGTTCCGTCCTGTGCTCAGTTAAATGGACTCAGTGATGGTGACTTGGCTTTAAGGTGGAAAGAATCACATGAAAATGGAAGTCAAAGCAATATCAGGAATTTATTTCCAATGTTAGCGTTGCTTTCATTGCATAATCAACTAGATATATGTGAGAACTTGAAGGAATAACAGGTGTAATCTTCCTTTTGAAATAACTGGTTTCAAGAACTAAAAAACTAAGTTTAGGGTTAAAGTTGAAGGTTATGACTTAGGGTTAGCGTTTAAAGAATTAGGAGTAGGGTGTATATGTTAAAATTTAGGGTTTATAGGTTAAGATTTAGAATTTAAGTTTAGAGCTTAAAATTTGATTTTTGTTGTGTTGAGACATAAAGAAAAGTACTAAAAAAAGGCCGAGGATTTTTGTCATGGTTTCAAACCATAAAATTGTATAGTGTTTATGTGTTTGTAATTTGATTATATAGTACTACTATTTTGTTGAAGTGGACAGTCAAGTTGCTGATGCAGAACACGTTTTATCAAATTTTGTCCATTCATGAGTTCACATTTGGCTAATGACAAACCAACATTAGAATTTTAATTTAGAGTTAAGACTAGACTCGTTCATGAGGGTGGGCTATAAGGGCGACGGCCTAGGATCCACTCTTATTCAAGGCTCACCGTTCATAATTATAAGTATTTA
Organism: Hibiscus mutabilis; assembly: GCA_019671005.1. Taxonomy (NCBI): domain Eukaryota; kingdom Viridiplantae; phylum Streptophyta; class Magnoliopsida; order Malvales; family Malvaceae; genus Hibiscus; species Hibiscus mutabilis. The sequence goes on along the minus strand of CM033729.1, from coordinate 4,990,753 downwards.
TTTTTTTTAATATTTATTATTAAAGTCTATTTTTTTAATAATTGTTATTAGAGGTTTATTAATATTTTTTTCAATACTTGTTATTAGAGATCTATTTTTTAATACTTATTATTAGGTACCTATTTTTTTCAATATTTGTTATTAGGCATACTCTTAAAATTTATTTTTTTTCAATATTTGCTATTATGGGTCCAATTTTTTTTTTGCAATACTTGTTAATAGAGGCACAGTTTTTTCTAATACTTGTTATTAGGAGTCTACTCCTAAAATATATATTTTTTAATATTTGTTCATTGGGGTCTAATTTTTTTCCTAATACTTGTTATTAGAGTCCAATTTTTTCCAATATTGTTAATAGGTATAGATTATTAAAATTAAAAAAATCATTACTTGTTATTAGAGCCACGATTTTTTAAATACTTGTTATTAGGAGTTTATTCAAAATTATTTTTTCAGTACTTATTGTTAAAAGCTTAATTTTTAAGTTCGCTAGTAGACTACCAAAATCTTAGGAACCGGCCTGCCTACTATAATTTTTGTTTGTCTACTTTTGAATGTCATTAGTCAGTCGATGTAGGTCTCTGTTTAAAAACACTCTTTTTATTTTTTTAATTAAAAGCTTTTTACGGAAAATTTATAATCCAAAATATTTAACATCATTAATCATTTGGACTATCTAATGATACTATACAAGTAGAGGACGAAATTAAGCTAAATAAAAGAAACATGAACAATTTTTAAAATTTGAGCATTACAAAGGGACCAAAACCACAATTTGACGACAGTAAAATGCTTCATATTTGAATAGGTCAGAAATTCAAGTATTGGACTGGGGTTTTACCAAACTTGTAAGTTGGAAAAAGAATAATTTACTAGTCTTGGAGACCAAACTTACACCACCAGTCGTACATAAATACAAAGAAAACTCTGAATGAGTTTTTATATTGAATTGAAAATAAAATTCTGTTTTGAACCCAGGAAAATTGCTACTGGTATTTGATTTCTTCAACACTCTGTATTACTTTTGCTGGCTTAAGGGTAAAAAGCCCTTCAACTTTTGAAGGAAAAAAAATAATTTTTAATTTTTTTTTTATCTAATTAAATCTTTGAATTAATAAACTAAATCAATTAATTTTTTGACCAATTTTGATTATTAAATCTTGACAATTTTCTTTTAGAATTGTCACATAATACACAACAATTCTAGTATGTGGCATTTACATGTTTTTAAAGATACATATTTTATATATTTTTAGAAGTTGTAGGACTTAAAGAATTTATAAATAAAATATTTTTTTTGAAAACGTCAAGTGGCAATACTGTGACACGACACGCTGCATCAATTGATTAAAAAAATTAATTAATTCAACCGTCAATGTTGGTCAAAAGACTTAATTGATTCAATTTATCGGTTCAAGGGCTTGACTTGGTAAAAACAAATCAGGGGCTTAATTGATTTTTTTCAAAAATTCAAGGGCTTCTTATACCTTTAAGCCTATTTTTTTTATTTTTTTACAAAATTATTTTTATTAATATTTAATTTAAACATTTATATAATTATATACCGCTATTAAATGTTTTCATCTAAATATAGCGTCACTGCTCCTCTTCTGTCTTACAATTTCTGGCATAGTTTTGGGTGAACTTTGGGGCTACCTCTTGGTTTTTATTTATTTTTTAATTATTTATATCTAATACATACTTAAGTGAAATACAATAGTCGTGTTTAAATTATAGGCTAGGTTTTATATTGATCATTAAAATTCAAATCATTTTAATTAGTTTAATAAAAGTATTAATGTTGTATCAATTAATATTTATTTTTCTTTAGTAGTTAATTTAGGCATTAAGTTTTAATTTATATATGAGGAGGAGTATATTTAAAACGTATTGGCCAAATCTTAAACATGTCTATACCCACTATATGAACATCTTGTATCGAACGAATAAAAAATAAATAGTAACATTAAAATTTTAGAGAATTATTTTTTATTTGATAGATGCATAACTAATTAAAATTTTATTCATGTGTTTTAAATATGTTTTTAGCATTTAATGATTAAAGTGATAAATTAATAAGATATTGATAATTTTAAAATTTTAATTAGAATATTGAAATTAATTTAAGAATATATGACGTAATTAACCTAAAAACTAATATAGGAATGGCAATGAAGGAGATATAACCTCAATATGAATCAGAGACGAACTCAAAATTTTATGTTAATGAGGTAAACTTATAAAATTTTAGGGCGGGGCGATAATAAATTTTAATAAAAATACATAAAAGTATTATGAATTATATAAAAATTTCAAATTTCCAAGGATACACTTCACTCCTCGGTCCATCCCAGATGGATGCATGGTTTGGTAATTAGTATATTTCCTTTGCATCCTCACCTAGCAAGCATGTGCCTTTGTTGCCCAATCTCTGGTCACCTTCCAATTCCAATTATTATTTATTATTAGTTTAGTAATAAAATGTTTTAGAAATTGATAACAAGACATTTTGTTTCCTCATTATAATCTTGTTCTTGCCTTAATTTAATTAATATTAATTTGTACTTGTACTTTCCCCTACCCATTCCTTACATCGTTCCCATTTTTCGGGAAAGTTTAATTAGGAATATAATTTTATTTTCTGATTAATACTATTTTCAAAACAATATATTTGTAGAATTACGTGTCATATGTTTTGAACCCACAATTTAGGAAAAAGAAATAATGTTAATTGAGAGTTTTAACCACTTGCTTTAGAGATTGTTGACACTTTTAGAGTTATGTTATATGTAATATTAAATAAATAATTTTTTAAAACATATAGTTTAATATAATGTCTATAATACTCAACCTACCCGAGCTGACTCAACCCAAGCCCAGCCGCGCTGAGCCGAGTCGAGCAGCGCTGAGCCGGCGGCCGCCGTCTGCCGACGCCTGCCGCCGACCGCTATCGTTGACCGGCGTTGACTTTATCCGAGGAACCCTACACTAGGGTTTCTTGACGTTTCAGGGCGCAGTATGTTTTACCAAATTTGAACTTGGTAAGCTGTTTTTACGTGTTTGACCCTTCGCTTGGCATAAGAGGTGTATGGAATTTAAGTGTTTTCGTAATTGTTGATATGCGAGGATTAATCGGGTCAGTTATCGGACCAAGTGGAATATTCGGGAAGCTAGGATGAGGATTTTACCGATGTCAGCATAAGATTAGTACACCTCGAACTCCGAAATGCTTCATGAGAATCATAAGTGTAATTGCCTTGCATGTTTGTGGTTGCAAATTAGGATATGAGTAATAAGCATGTGATGATGTGGATATTCGAGGCTTGGTAATTATTGAGAATGTTGAGACTATTATGAGCTTTAGATACCGTATAAGATTGTCTGGATATTCGTATGATTACCTGATTTATTATTGCTAGGTGGTGATGCCTTGTGTGATAGTGGAATGAATTAATATGTTCGATTGAATATTGGCTAGGGGCAGTGCTGACAAATATTTGATTAAATGCTTAAAAATCAGTAATTAATAGTAAATGATTTAAATGCGCTAGTAACAAACTATAATGACTTTCATAAGTTTTAGGGGTAGAATATGGCCTCGTAATTAATATTGATGTTATCAGGCTTAATAGACTAATACCGGCAAATACTCGATAAATTGCTTATAAAACCGGTAATTAACACTAATTGGTTTAAAGGTCAGTTTGAGATGGAAATCGATGAATATGATTAATAAACCGGTTATTACTGTAATCAATGAGATAATGTGGATTGTTGGAAATAATTAATGGGAATGAATTGTATTACTCCTCCATAAAACGTAACAACTCGGTAATGTTTGGTTGGTTGTAATAGCAACAATAGGGACCCGTGGTGGATCGTGTATGGTTACGTGACAGGTAGGGCACTTGTTTGGTTATGAGTCTTTGTTTGGTGGGATCTGAATACCTACTGAGTGAGTGTTGCAACACATGAAGGCCATCCGATGTGAGATTTTGGGTGATGACATTTGGTCGATGTGAGATTTCGAGCCCCGCTCGATGTGAGATTCTGAGCATGGGCGAGTCTCCCAGTGTCGGTTGACATTGGGCCCCGCTCCTGGTTTGCTTTATTGATGTGCTTGTTGTAATTGCAATATTGTTTATATTCTTGACATGTGTTTAGGCGATTATGGTAGCGCCACTTGTTTATTTATCTCTTTTTATTGATTGTACTAGCTTGCATGCTTACGTTTATGATTAGCATGAAGTATAGTAGAGTAGATGTGTACCACTGAGCTTTGTAAGCTCAGCGCTCAGAACCGTTGTTTTCATGCGTAGGTTGACCGCTGGATCGTGGAGCACCATCAGATCAGGATTCTAGCATGGGGATCTTCGGAATACGACATTTGAGTCTAGTGGGCTATATGTTCATAGGACCTTACTTGTGGAGTCTGTATTTATTATTTGAAATTGTATTATTTAAAATTGTACATTAAAATGTTTTAAATTTAAATTGGAGCTCCTTTGTAACATTTTATTTACTTATATATATATTTATTTATTTTAATCGTTTGTTTTAAATGCTCTTGCGACTTATTTGATGGGTTGATCCTGCTTGAAAAGAAATTTTATGGTTTGGGCTTGAGGCCCAAATGTGACATCCGGGTCGAGGGTGTTACACTTGGCTCAACCGTAAAGTTTACGGTTCGGGTTAAACCGACCCACAGATTCTGAAATATGGGTTTTATAATGGTGGCGCGATAAACGGTAATGGTCACGGAGAAAGATCAAGGATGCTCGTAGTTGGCTGACAACTGAAAAAGAATTGATGCTTTGCTTGCTTGAAGGGAAATATGGCTCAAGGTAACATGAACGACAAAAATGAGAGATAAATAGATTATATAGTCTTAATTAATAAAAAAGGTAAATTACTAGAGAAGTCACCCAAACTTAATAAGGTTTAAACAAAAACACAAGCATCTTAATAGACGGGTATATTGATAATAAGATAGGTAGATATAAATGTAAATGAGAGTTAAGTATATGTATTTTAAAGAAAATGTAAAATATTGGGGATCCTTGCGGTTATTTTTCCGAGGATCCATGCAATTATTTATACTATTACGGTTCGATTATCCTCACAGTTCGGATATAGCAATTTTTATTGCCATCACCATTTGAGTTACGGTGATAAAATTTCTCCATCTTCGTCCTCATGGTGAAGATTTCGGTTATTCATCGTCCCCATTAGTTCAAATCTCCACGACTTTCGAATATTCCTCACCTAATTTCTACCCTAGTCATATGTTTAAACGTACTAAAATTCATATCTCTATAAATATTATTATAATAATCATATAACTAGTTAAAGCTATTAAGCCTTTCTATCAATAGGTGATTATGTTGAAGAACATACGCAATGTATTATTATTATTATTGATAATACTGAAATACTAGAAAACTAAGTCAGCCTGGAGGCATCAGCTTGAAGCAGGGATTCCACACCCAACGGCAATGTATTATTCTTTATATGCGTTAAATTACACTTTACGACCAATATTAATATGATGAAAAATAATAAATAAAAATTGGAACGTGCCCAGTAGTTTAGAGTTTTATCCTCGATTCTATTAGCTATATTGATTGATTCAATTAAAAACCATTTAAATATTATTATACCATATTTAAATTACATATAATTTATTAAACACTTAAATAAAAAGCATTTGCGTTTAAAACACATTTAAATATTAAAAATTATCTAAACTCTCCACTTCCCTCTACTTCATTTTCTCTAAAAAAGTTATTTAAAAAAAATTATTAAGTTCTTCATCGTTGAAGTTGCCTCCGACGACAGCCTTCATGCCTCGATTAATTTTTAATATTTACGTTGAGTGTATATAAATAAGATTATTCTTTTTTGGTGAAGAATCAGTTATGGAGCTGTGTTGACTGTGGGAGGGGCAATTGCCCCCCAGTCCCCCAATTTTTTTTTACCTTTGGTCTCCTATAATTTTTTTAAAAACATTTGGGTTGTTTATGAATTTGCCCCCCATTTTCAAATATTTATGTTTTGCCCCTTCCCACCCCAAATCTTGGCTCCATCCTTGTGAAGAATGGTTCTTTTTTAGTTTTGTTGTTTTGCTTTGTTTTGCTTTGCCAGAGTAATTCTACATCTGTTTTTTCTGGTTTTTTTAGTCTATTTGTATGACAGTTTGTTTGTGTGCATTTTTTCAAGTTTGTCTGTCTTTGCGACAGTATTGTTTGCTACTATGGTAATTTAGCACTCAGATAACAATAATTATCGAGCATTTTTAGTCACAAGACGATCGGCAGTCACAAAAATGTTTGATTTATAGAGCTTTTCTGATCAAAGTATATCATTGCTTGATTTTATTTAGAAGATTGTGCAAATTTTTTCTGCAAAGTGATGAGTTTTGCTTCTCATGTCTTTCACACCCTTTGAAGTTTATTGTATTTATTTTTCATATTAAATTTTTAATGGTTATGGTGTGCTTTTTTTTTTGTAATCTTTTTCACTTTGAATACAACTCAGTATACTTTTCTTTAAAAAAGTATTAAAAATATATTTTAAGATAATATAAAGTTAAGAATTAGGATTTTAAATTTATTATTTTAAAGAATATATTTTATCATTTAATTTGGTTTTTGATGTACCTACCAAATCATTTACGCTATCAACTTTTTTTATTGAACAGATTGAACGATGGATTTTTTTCAGATTATTTCACTATAAATGTCTTTATTTATATATAAAAATAAAAGCACTAAAATATTTATCGCATTATTTTTTTTAATCTAAGGGTGATTGCAAAATAGTATCATTTCGTACAGATTTTTAACCATTTAACAATGCACACACACTTTGTAGACAAAACGATAATATAAAAGTTAATTGAGTTTTTCTAATAATTGGAGGAGGGGATAGAATTTGAACTTTAAATAAAGAGAGGTTAAATGTCACTTAATTATATAGACGATCAATTAGACTACCTAAATTTTTAGGTTTAATGCCGTTTTTAGTTGTTTTTTTTAAGTTAATTGAGTTTTTCTAATAATTTGTCAATTAAGGTTTAATTATTCGTTCAAAAAAATTGAAGTTTCATAATCAAACTAAAAATAATAAATTTAAGGATTAAAAGTAATTTAAGGATTGAAATTTCATAATCGAACTAAAGGGGGTTTAAACATAGGTTCGTCAAACCTAAATCCTTCGATTCCCGTCGATCGCAATGGCAACTAAACGAGTGGCTAGTGGGTTTTGTTCGGGCTTGTCTAGATATCAAGGGCGCGCCGGCGGTGACGCACACGGTCCGATGGTGAGGCAGATCGGTCGATGACAAGTAAGGGGTGGGTGAGAGATATATTTGGGGAATTTTCTGAAAAAGATTCGAACGAATAGATAAAAAATTACATGTTTATTGAACTAACAACAACGAATAGATAAATATTTCAAATTAATTTAAAATGTTAATATTGTAAAATATATAAATAAATATATTAAAATTGGTAAATTTTATAAAATATATAGAAATTTGAAATATAAAAATATTAGAATAGTTGACATCAGTTTAACAAGTTAGCGTTGATTGAATTTGGCGGAAAATATTTGAGGACCAAAAAGAGACCGCACAATTTAAATGTTAAAAATGATTTTTAATAATTTTAATCCAAAACTAGTTTTTGAAAAATAAAAAACTCTTCATTTTATTTTTTATTGCTCTTTATTGGTTATTACGTCAAAAATGATTTCGATTCCAAAGATATTTTTCAACAACAATGAAATAATTAAACCTTAATTGACAAATTATTAGAAAAACTCAATTAACTAAAAAAAAACAACTAAAAATGGCATTAAACCTAAAAATTTAGGTAGTTTAATTGATCGTCTATATAATTAAGTGACATTTAACCTCTCTTTATTTAAAGTTCAAATTCTATCCCCTCCTCCAATTATTAGAAAAACTCAATTAACTTTTATATAATTGTCTTGTGTACAAGGTGTGTGTGCATTATTGAAGGGTTAAAAATATGTACGAAATGATACTATTTTTCAATCACCCTTAGATTAAAAAAAATAATGCGATAAAGATTTTAGTGCTTTTATTTTTATATATAAATAAAGACATTTATAGTGACAAAACATAAATATTTAAAAATAACATAAAAATATTTAAATATTTTAAATATTTGAATTTAAATATTTTAAATTCTATCTCCTCCTCCAATTATTAGAAAAACTCAATTAACTTTTATATAATTAAGTGACAAAACATAAATATTTTAACCTAAAAATATTTTTTAACGGCTATTTGAAACACTTAAATTTTAACAAAGAACGCTAAAACAATTTTCGAACTAACTTTTCAAAAATATTTAAAAACAATGCTAAACCGACCTAGCATGTTGAATGATATTAAACTCGCGTCATATTACGGTATTAAAGAGAATTACTTAAGGAACAACGATAGGGGAGGAGTGAGGCCATAGTGTTGGAATCCAAAACAATAAAAATCTAGCTTTAAATTCAATAAAATTTAAGGCTATAGAGAATATAGTCTATTTTCTTTTTCATTTTTTTAGAAAATAGAAAACGGCGAAGAAAACATATTTGGTTGAAAATTAGAAAATAAAAACAAAAATAATTAAAAATTTGAAAACATAAAAAAGTTTTTAAATTATTTTAATTGTTTTCATTGGAAATGTTTTGAGAAAATAAAAAATATGAAAATAATGAATTTTTAATTATAACTTCATTTTAATCTGGTTTCGAACTCTTCTAATGTCATTTTTTAAAATTTTAGTTTATTTATTTATATTTTATTTATAATAATAATAATATTTTCTAATTATATTTTATTCTAATTATTTAATAATCATTTTTTAATTTCTATTTTAAAAAGCTAGATATCAAACACATTTTTATTATTTTTATTTTTGAAAACAAATTTTCATCTCTATTAACTAAGAATGTTTTTTAATTTTTAAAAAACTGAAAATGAAAATTATTTTTTGAAAATAAAAATAGAAAATATTTTCCAAAACCAAACGGACCTTAAAATTCTAATTCAAAGTTAACAATCTCTCTAGCAGGTGGTTAAAGCTCTCGGTTGATACTCTTCTCTTTCCCTAGGTTGTGGGTTCAAGACCCATTAGGAACAAAATTTCTCTTCCCCTCCTTTAGCTAAAAATTGTTCCAGAAAATTCTAATTCAAAAAATGATAAAACTTTATTTCAATTTAATCCTCTTTAAAATAATAAAATGATATTTTATTTTTTGACCCAAAAGAAAATTCCTAACTCCGTTCCAAAATTGTCATGGAGATGTTTACACTTATCTTTAGCGTTGACAATACATTACCCCACGGTTCGAAATGTTGGTTAAAAGAGAATGGCGATTTTACAAGAATTATTATTACTCCCCATTTAGCTAAAAAAGAAATAATATTTGCCTCTTACAAACCAATTATGTTACTTCCGGCATTCATATCCTACACTTTCTTCTTTTGCAAGTCCTTTCGTATGGAACGAAAAAAAAAAAAGGGTTCCGAAGGGGAAAAACAATGCTTAAACTATGCAAAATGTACGTGTATGAACGTAATTATCCTTTTTCGTTTTTAAAGAAACTCCGACTTTACATAAAATCGTATAAAAATTAGGACAAGTTTTCAATTAAGGCTGCGTTTTTTTTTGTTGGGTTGAGTTTAGCAATTTAAACCGGCGTTTGGCCAGTTTTCATTGCTAAACAACCAATAGTTGACCACCGAACGAGTGTTTGTCTATTATTTTTAATGCTCAAACAAGCGTTTGTTGATAGTTAAATTTTTCAATTTCTGAAAACGATCATTGCAGCCTCAACAAAAGTTTGGGCAGTGAGCACAACAATGAAAAACAAAGCCTAAGAATTACGAGTTAGGAATATAGTTAGGTTTAGCCGTTCAGATCAAACTTATACCGTCTTATTCTAATAAAATTATTAAATTTCTCGTTTTTATTTGTTCTAATTATTTTATATGTTCAAATTACATATTTTTAAACGAACTTTATAACTCTGCTAATTATTTTATACTTTTAATTTAATCTTATAAAGTTTATAAGATTTCTATAATATATTTTTTATCTAATATTGTAAAAAATAACACAACATAAAAAATATATGACATTTCAAGACTGATCTAGGGATGGCAACGGGCTGGATCCGCACCGGATCCAGCTGGACCTAGATCTAGACCTGCCCTGGATCCGCGATCCGGGTTCAAAACGGGTCTGTTAAAAAAATGACCATTCGACCTATTTTTTAACATAATAAAACTGTCATTGACTAATTTCACATCACATCTCCAATGAAAGAAAGATTAATTTCAATACAACTAGTAACAAAATAAAAAACGATAAACTGAAGTATCAAAAAAAAAAAACTCCAACACAATTACACAAATGTCTTTTGAATAACACAAACATCAAAAAATATAGATCATGAAACATTCCATTGTCGCAAGCCGAATACCGCACTTCTAACTCCTTAGAGTGCTAGTCTTCATCACTACTTAAATCATCAACATCCTAAAACAAACATGAAACAACCAACCAAAGAGAAAAAATTGTTTAATGAAAATAATATTTGTGAAATTTAAATATTAATATTAAGGTTATGTAATATAATAACTTTCTTCTTTATTATGTCAATGATATCCACTACTTCGCATCATCATCACAATCTTCATTAATAGTGGAACAAGCATGTGTTCATTCGAAAGGAAAAATTACTAGATGGGTCTGGCTCACCACGTCATCCATGGTTCCATCCAATAATAATTTTCCATCTCATTTTTTTCAAGGTGAATCTTCACCTCTTTTCTACATGTCATTAAATGAATAAATCTCATTGGATGGGACCATGGATGACGTGGTGAGCCGAGACCATGTAATAATTTCTCCTTCAAAAGTGTTTGTCATAAATAAATAAAAATTACATTAGAGAATAATGTAAAATATAAAATTAAAGCAAAAGAAGTGAAATAATATTTTAAAATCAAATGTGGGTTTTTCTATAAACGGGTAAACGGGTCAAGATCTGGATCTTAGTGTCAGATTCGGACCTGGATCCATTGGGTCTAAAATTTTAGGATCCAGACCCTATAAAACGGATTTAGATCTACGGATTCGGGTCGGGTCCAATATCCATTGCCATCCCTAGACTAATTAAATAAGAATAAAAATCATTTTAAGATAAATTTAAGAATTAAAATTTTAAATAAATTCAAATCTAATGTAGGATCAAAATAAAAACAAAAATAAAAAAAATCAAATCAAATCAAACAAATCGAATTAAATCAAATCTATAATAACAAAACACCATGCCACCAACTTGGACGCCATCCCTAATTCTAGAACTTTAATTAGCGTGACACTCAAATTGTGTGTGAAGAAAAAAAACATAAAAAAAAAACAATCCCAGAGATCAAGCCCACTTTTTCTGTTAAAAAAATCTAACATCTAAAGAATCAAACATCTAGCAAGAGTTTTTAACAACAAAGTTTAAACTATTTGATTTAAAAATAAATTTGAAAATTTATTAAAAATAAATAGATATTCTTGTCGTAAAAATTAATATTTTTATAATTTTGTTTTTTGATATTTTTATATTGGATTAGTGTTTATTTAATTCATGACATCAACTTAAACGAAATTTTATAAGTAAAATATAGATATTGATAAACAAATTAACATTTATAAATTATACCACATTTAAATTTTATTCGTAATTACACAGAGTTTTTACTTGGATATTGTCTTAGATTGTTTTTCTTTAAACATGGTACTAGCCAAAATAATTCCTAAAATATAACAAATGCTACAGTAATATAGAAGTCGAATTCAACTGGATCCGACTATAAATAATAATTTCGAGAAAAATTAAGTTTAGCTCAAAAGAATCAAAGCCAGACTCCGTTGTATCAGACTTCATTGTGTTGGCAATTACTGTTCATAATCAGATCTAATTAAATATGACTTCCCTACCACTGTAGCATGTGCTAGAATTATTTTGGCTAATACCATATTTAAAAAAAAAACCTAAGGCAATATTCAAGCAAAAACTCCTAATTACACAAAGGAAAAAGTCGGTCTCCTCACTTTAATATTAAAAATTAAGCAATTTGATTTTTCAATAAAATAATTAGCTAATTAGGAAAGAAAGAAAAAAAAAAGTAAAACTTTGATATACAGGCTGTGTAAAATTAATTTTACACAAGTTTGTGTATTTACACTATAAAAATTCAAATCCTAAATTTTTAACTCTAAAAAATTAAACCCCACACCCTAAACCCTAGTACCTTAAATTCTAAACACTACAATCTAAATCCCTAAACCTTAAATCTTGAATTAAAACTCTAACCCTTAAAATTAAAAAGTACGTAAAAATTAAGTTTAAACGGCTTGTGTACCAATGTTTTTTTCAAAAGAAAAGTAAAAAAAGAAGCAAAACAAAAATGATCCCCGTGGGTAAAACGCCGCCGCCTCTTAGTCAAAACCACCTTATCTCCGATTAACACGCTGCAATCTCATTGGTGAACATTTCATTATTATTTTTTTTGAAAAATTTTCATTATTGATTTTTTTAATGTAATTATCAATATTAGATTCATTGATAACTAATTTATATTATATACTGTAAAAATTTATTATAATTTTTTAATTACATTTACTTCATTTATAATGTTAAATTTTAAATTTCTAATCCTAAATCGCATCTTATTAAGTCAACTATAATTAATATTTATTATTTTAACCCAATTTATCCTCTTCATTTTACACTTCCCGATCGTACGGACAATTCTCACTGAACGAATTAATTAACGGGTTGAGATCTCCCCTTTTAGATCTCCACCCAAAAACAAATATCTGACAACTACCCGTAACTTTGTTCCTGTAACTGACACGGGCAGCTCCCACTTCCCTCTTCGGGCAGATACAAACTCCAATAATTAAAAAAAGAAAAAAATTAAATAGGAGTACAACATAAAATAATTAATTGTTTTTTTCCCTTCACTCGCTTTTGGAGAACAACTACATAAATGTGAACTTTTGCCAAATTTAAGCGAGAGGCCAGGCCACCACCACCACATACCACCAACCGCCACCGGAGGGCCTCGCCGACGACCGGTAGTGAAAGACAGAATTAATTCTGAAGCTTTTTTTTCCTCTCTTGAAAGATGGGTCAGGGGCTGAGCTGTGGGGCGAATCAAGAGAATGTATTGTTCAGTGCAGTTAAAGTTGGAGATATTGAAACCGTGGAAGCTTTGTTAAAGAGAGAACCCAGTCTTTTATATAATACAACTGTTTATGATCGCCATTCTGCTCTTCATATAGCTGCTGCTAATGGCCAGATCGAGGTGGGAACTGGGTAGTCCCTTTGAAGGCTTCTGAAGATTGCCTTTTCGGATTACGTTTGGCTCTTTTTAGCTTTCTATATCCGTATTTGGTTTCAATTCATTGATTTGATAATGTGTGTTCTTTATTCGTTGGTAGATTTTGGATATGCTTTTGGAGAAATCTGTGAACCCAGATGTAGTGAATCGTCACAAGCAGGTAATTTCCATTTTTGAAGCTTTTAAGTACTTTTTTGTTATATATTATATCTTTATTTAGTTTTTTTTTTGCCTTTTCAATGGTTTCAGACTCCACTTATGTTGGCTGCAATGCATGGGAAGATCTCCTGCGTGGAGAAGCTCATTGAAGCTGGAGCCAATGTGAGCCATTTTTCTTTTCTCTTTTAAACCCCCAGGCGTTGCAATTTAATCTTTTTGTTTGTTGAAAAATATAATTTCGATTTGAATGATCTGAATAATGCTTTTTTCAGATCTTAATGTTTGATTCCCTCCATGGAAGAACTTGCTTGCACTATGCAGCCTATTATGGTCACTTTGACTGCCTTCAAGCCATCCTCTCTGCTGCTCAATCTAGCCCTGTTGCTGTTTCATGGTTGGCTTCATTTCTCATAACTTGTTCTTGATTATATAGTGATTGATCTCAGTTTTTATAATTGATCTTATATTTATTTGGATTGGATATCAATATCAGGGGGTATGCACGATTTGTGAATATAAGAGATGCTAGGGGAGCCACTCCCTTGCACTTAGCCGCCCGTCAAAGACGGTCCGAATGCGTACATATCCTGTTAGACAATGGTGCTCTTGTTTGTGCTTCAACCGGTGGATATGGGTAATAATTCTGTTTTGAAGTTGTCCTTTATAATTGTCTTTTACAAATGAATATAAAGATTGAAAATTTGTTGTTTTTCAGTTTTCCAGGAAGCACCCCTCTTCACTTGGCTGCTAGAGGTGGTTCTCTCGATTGTATCCGTAAGTTGTTGGCATGTGGTGCCGATCGTCTTCAAATAGATGCATCCGGGTATAGTTTAATTTAACTATTGTTTATATGGATTTCTAAATTATTTTATTGTTGCAGATCTTTTGTTCTTCATGTTTTTGTTTTAATCATTTCGAGAGATTCCTGATTTAGTTTCATTATATTCTAGTCGATCATTTTGTCTTGCATAGTCTGATGTAAAGTGGTGGGAATCTATTCCTTGGCCTTGATGCTTTTTCCTCCCTTTTTTTCTTACCATATGTGATAATGATATGATGCATGTCTAATTATATCTTATTTTTTCTGTAATTTGCGTGTATATGTATTTCTTTTGGCTTAACTTGCTATTGTTATGTTCGTATCCTTACAGGAGAATACCGTATGTAGTTGCTCTTAAGTACAAACACGGAGCATGTGCCGCCCTGCTAAATCCTTCATCAGCCGAACCTCTTGTCTGGCCAGCACCTTTAAAGTTCATTAGCGAGCTCAACGACGAGGCAAAATCGCTATTAGAACAGGCCTTAATGGAAGCAAACAGGGAAAGGGAAAAGAACATCTTGAAAGGAACAGGTTACTCACTTCCATCTCCATCACCCTCTCACCCTGATTCCGGATTAGACGACACTATTTCCGAGGTAAAACTCTGGAACCAAAACCATGTGTTCGATTTCTATTTTCAGCTTAACTAAGTTTTTGTTCAATTCTTTAACGAGTGAAAACCATTTTTTTGTCTTTTCTTGATATGTATACCATTAAACTTATTTTGTGTTTAAATGCATAGATTTTCCCCAACTCTAGGTTTTGTTTGTGGTCCAGGATGAAATTATTGAGTTTAATGATCTAGCAATTTATAGCATAGTTGAAACCTATATTTAAGTCACCCTAATATCCAATTTTGCCTTGACCCTACTATTTAGCAGTTGACTGCTAGGGTTATGTTCATAAGTTGTGGACCATGTTTTTCACTATTTACAACAGTTTGCAGTTGTCAATAGTGGAACTGATTATATTCACTGGGGAATTATTTCGATGTAGGCTAGTGATGCCGAAGTCTGCTGCATATGCTTCGAGCAGATCTGCACAATTGAAGTTCAAGACTGTGGCCACCAAATGTGTGCACAATGCACACTGGCCCTTTGCTGCCATAACAAGCCGAACCCTACGACTGCAAGCGTAAAGCCCCCGGTATGCCCCTTCTGCAGGAGCACCATTGTCCGATTGGCAGTAGCCAAGATAAAAGATTCTGACGTCGCTGATCACGAGATCGGAGTCAGTTCCCCGAAGCTGAGAAAGCCAAGGAAGTCTAGGAATTTCAGCGAGGGAAGCAGCAGTTTCAAGAGTTTATCTGCAGTCGGTTCATTTAACAAGATGGGGAGGATTGCTGCAGAAAACGAATGGATCGATAAGCAGCCTTGAAAATCGGGCACTTTGCTCGGTTCAAAGAGTTTCAAGGTTTCAAGTTGTCAATGTGGGATTATCCCCTTTTTCCCAATGGAAAAAGAAAAATGAAGCAATCATGATCAAGATTGGGACCTATAAGGTATATAGAAAGAGAGGTTGGGTCCATTTGGTATTTGTAGATTTGTAGGGGGGAAATAAGCAAAGGAATAGCAGGTGTTGGGTTGGTAAGTTTGATGATAGGTGGGTGTCATCATATTGTTGTAATATTTGTTTGCTCGAGATTGAAAAAGTAGCATTGGGTCATTAGATTAATATATTATTTGGAAAGAAATTCATTTTTCTTCTAAAATGGGTAGTAAAGTTTTGAACATTCTTCAATGGCTGCTCCCATGGAAACTTATTTAAAGCATGACATCTTCCACTTGCAAAGAGAGAAATCAAAGACTGTTGACCCAACAAAGTCCCATAATCCTAAAAATAAGTGAGCGTTCATCATTTGACTGTAATTATATATTGTTTGATTTCCCTTCCCCCTTATTTATGTATCATGTATGAATTTAGAATAAAGTGTATGTGATGAAATCATTTTTGGATGTTGGTTTTTAATGTGATCATGTCTCCCTTATTTATTAATATCATTTTAGATTTTGCAAGTGTTTAAAATTTTCATCTAAACATTCACAAAATATATATTTTAAAAGAGATTAAATTGTTCGAGTTTAAAATTAAAAAAAAAATATATTTAAGTCAATAAAAAATAATTTTAATATTTTCAGACCAAATATTAACTTTTAAATGTACATATACTAATATAGTTTTCTCTCTAGTCTTTGTGTCGCTTTTTTTTTCCTTTATTTTTTTTGTTTTTTGTTTATCGGCGATGACATCAATCTTAGTGCCGATGGCCGACCTCTTGGATTCATCATTTTTTTTATTCTTCTATTTCCCATCGTTTGTCTTATTTTTTCTTTTCTTTTTAGTTTTTAAATAACTATGCCCTTGTGGCATGCTTTACTATATCTTTTGGTACGTTTTTATATGCCTTTTGACACATTTTTTTCTTTTATCGGTCTTTTGATTGTTCTTTCATTTGATTTTCTATCATGGTTGAATTTGACATCGCCACGACTAATCTAGATGACGCTCCTTTACTTATCCTACTGATCTCCTTGTTTTGAACCATCGAACTGGACTTAGATATGTGCTCACAATCACCATTTCTTGTGTTGCGATTGAGTTGTGATGATGACCGTATTATCAACGTGCCTTATTTGTAATGTGCATCTTATATTGTTTATCGATGGTTTTACCTTTCATTGTCGATCTTTGGTGATGTTTGTATCTATCTTTTGTTTCCAGTCTTTGACTTGGATTTTTATCTTTTCCTTGTATGGTCATGTTATGATCTCAGACGCTGGTTTCTTGTTTCAGTGGTTATAAGAATATGTCCGGATAGAGAAATTATATCATGGATCCCGCCACGTCATCTATGGGACCAACCAATCAAATGCATCTATTTCATTAATTTTTCTATCTCATCTTTTTACCAAGTGAATCTTCACTAATATTTACTGTAAATTAAATTTAAAAACAGTTTTTACCAAGTGAATATTCACTTGGTAAAAAGATGAGATGAAAAAAATTAATGAAATAGATACATTTGATTGGTTGATCTCATGGATGACGTGACGGAAATGACCTATGATATAATTTCTCGTCCGGATAAATGTTTTTTTTACGAGGTTGTAAACTTTTATTGTAATTTTCGATATATCTTTGTTCAATAAAATTAGTGGATTTCAGTTTAAAAAATATACGTAAATTAAAATAATTTTATAATAATGAACTAAAATAAACTTTTTAAATATAATAGAAGAAATTCGTTCAAAAAATATAATAGAAAAAATAAAAATTCAAAACTTTTTTGAATAGAAATTTTAAGACTTTTAATTGAAATAAATCGATGAGAATAATTAATAAAGCAAATAGATAGTAGTAGCGGTCAAATATGAACCGTAGGATGTTTTTTTCCCATCAATGCAGGCACAGGGCTGAAAAAGATGAAATCACGCGTAAAAATATCATTTAAAAATATCTGAACCGGCTGTATTAATCCTAAGAAATCCTCAAATTAGAACTAGAATTAGAATTAGTAATTTAAATTACCTTTTAAAATAATATTTAAACTATAATTCATAATTGTTTTAGATTTCAACGTTATCTTACTCTTTAAAAAATAAAAAATTATGTGTGGGACAAGAATCCATCCCACATAAAGCACAACTCTGTCACTGACAATAGAAATATATCACGTAACGTGATAAAAACTATAAATTTTAAAATTTTAAAAAATAGAAAATTTTAAAAAATTCATAATGTTCTTAAATATATATAAAATTATATTTTAAAAAATATAAAAACTAAAAAATAATTTTTGAATTATTTACCAGTTACACATATAACTTTTTTTTATTTTTACCATTTATAATATTTTCTTATTTTCTATATTTTGTTGTTGCTTTTTCGAGATCTTAAATTTTTGTCACGTACTATTTTATTTTATGATAGTATCATATGATATTTTTTTGGACGTGTCACATTATTTAAATGGTAACACTCAAAATGTTTACGGATTATAATTCAAGTACAAAACTTTAAAATATTTATAGTTTAAGAGTTTTTTTTGTAATATAAAGTCATAAAATAATTATCATAAATAAAGAAGATAAAACAGCTTTTCATACGTAAATGAGTTTGGCTTGTCTTTTGGCTGGAGGGACTAAATTAAAAAAATTAACCGACACGTTTTCCAATAATATTTTGTTTTGTTTTTTTAAATTTTTGGGACGTAAACGTTGAAATCCTACTATTTTAAATATTAAAATGTTGAAAAGGTAGTAATAAATACAAAAATTAATGTAGTGCTCTGAAAGTGTATATTGATTGAATTGATTTAGGTAATTAGGTCACTATTTGCGTTTTTTAGATTATTTTTTTATATCAGTTTGGTTATTTGAGTTTGTTGTCGGTTCTTTCAGTTTAGAAGTTATTTTGCATTGCTTAATTTTTTTAGATTATTTTGAATTTTGGTATAGATCGATGACGTTTTATAATTAAATCGGATTAAATTAGATTTAGATTTGAATTAATCAAATTGAGTCTTTATTGCCTCCCAAATTACTTAGGGTCGTTTGGTTTTAAAAAATATTTTCTATTTTTAGAAAATAATTTTCATTTTCAGTTTTTTAAAAATTAGAAAACACATTTTGTTTATAGAAATAAAAATTTATTTTTAAAAATAAAAATAATAAAAACGTGTTTGATATCTAGTTTTTCAAAATAAAAAAATAGTTACTTATTAAATAATTAAATTAAAATATAATTATTAGAAAAAACGTCATTATTAAACAAAAGTTCTAAAATTGACATTAGAAAGATTCGAACATGAGTTAAATAAAGTTACAATTTAAAAACCTCTTGTTTTCATTTTTTTACCTTTTTAAAGCATTTTAAATAAAAATAGTGAAAATGTTATGAATATTTATCTATGTGGATGTCTATCACGATAAGAACTTTATCAAGGAGATTTGATTTACTTTATCATTATGAATATTATCTTCATTAATTAGAGTTTAATGTATTATGTACTTCTTATGCCTATAAATAGATAATTTGATGAAGACATTGTACACAAGTCTTTAAGAATAATACAAATCTCCCTTTTTCTCTCATCTCTTTGTTTTTTTATTCTTGTTCGTTGTTCTTCGTTATTTTATTCACAACACGTTATCATCACGAGACTCTAATCAACTGAGGTCTTCATCGTTCGAATCCAAAAAAAAGTTATTGGAAAGAATTTGATTATAGGATGAACCAAAGATAAGTTTTTCTTCTCATTTTTTTAGTTATTGATTGTCTTTCTCTTTATATTTTAACTTGATTTTTAATTTTTAAAAGGCATGGAAGCATGTTTGATTGTATTTGAATTGTGAGCATTGGGCAAAGATGAATTCGCGACTTCTCACAAATTAAAAGACGATTTGACAAAGATGATCCGGCCGTGTTTGGTTTGTACTTAACGCCTAAAGCATGTTCTTTAATTTAACGTCTGGTTTAACATATATGTTCTTTGTTCTGTTGGTCTAATCCAAGTATATTGGTTGGACATCTCGTTCTGCGGGGCTATTGGTCTCAAATGAGGTTTTTAAAGGACCTTGTGAACTGGTTTAACAATGCCGCGTACGAGGATAAAATCTTATTTGCTCAAAAGCAATAAATTTTATGCGTCGAAAAACTCGACAATAGACTTCTCCCAAGTTCAAGTTATGAAAATTCATCTTGATCCAAAAAATTTATGGGAAGAATTCCCTGAAGTGAATGCAAGCATGATATTTATTCCATGCGATTATTGGATAAGTTTCATTCCCTGAAGTGAATGCAAACATGATAATTCACTATATGGTTAGTGGATAAAACTCGGTTATGTGGATGTTTCAAATTGAATTGAAATTTTATGGTCGAAGAATCACTTATGGGGATATGCTTAACCTTTCACGCAAACAACGTCGTCCTGCAGACATAATATCATGAAAAAAAGGTTTTTGGAAAGCCCACTGACTCCACTCCATTCCCTGAAGTGAATGTGATATTATATAACGGAAGAATAAAGGTCACATTATTAATTATGAGTACGGTCGATGCCATTGACATAGACATGATAAATATTTTAAGAATGCTTATAACCACCAGAAGTGGGTTTATAAAAATGACAAGAATATATTAAGAAAATAATTTTTTATGCAATGGTAAAAACCATTAATCTCGTACTTGTCATACGCCGAAGAATTATGGATCTTTATCCATAATCATGAATGATAAAGGAATGAAAATATAAACAAATTTTCTTTACGAAAATGGCGAAAATAGTTATGGCGTTATTAGTCCAACTCAATTGGATATTGTTAATTTACTCATAACCCTTGAAGGGAATAATTCACAATTTATTTTATTTCCTTATAATGGAATTATTGACATTTTTCATTTATTTTGCTTTTATGTTACTTTTTTTTACATATTATATATATTTAAATATGTTAATTTGTTTTACATATTATCCTTTGAAGAATATGTTTACTTCCGGAATAAAATATGCAATGAATTGTGATGATTTATGCTTAGAAAACAGTGCAAGTACTCATACTATACTTAAGCATAAGAAATATTTTTCCCATTTAAATGCAAAGGAAAAATGTGAGTACTATATCTCAAAGTACTAAATTATCAATGCTCCGGAAGAGTAATAAGTTCTTGTGACATTATCTTTGATAGATAATTGATTCGATATGTGCTATATTTAATATTTTTCATTCCCTGAAGTGAGTGGTACAAAGCACATATTTTTCATTCCCCGAAGTGAATGAAACAAAGCATATATTGAAATGTGCATAATTATGCATATTTTCTCATTTAACAATGCAAGATAATAATGCGAGTACTATATCTGGAAATACTAACATCATAAAAGGCTCGGGAAGAGCAAATATATTATTGCTAAATGGAACTCAATTCCATATTCACAATGTGTTTTACTCGCCAAAGTCGCAAAGAGACTTATTGAATTCTAAAGATATTCACATAAATGGATATCATATTGAGACTATTAGTCAATGAGATGCTGACTGTCTCCATATTATGAGTATAACTCAAGGCAATAAGAAAATCTTGACAAAATTACATGCACTGTCATCCGAATTGTACTACTCAAGAATTAGTACAAAAATTGAAGCTCATGCTATTGTAAACCAGAAGTTTACTGATAACTTTATTATTTTGGCATGACCGATTAGGCCATCCCGGTTCAATTATGATGCAAAAAGTTATTGAATCTTCATGTGGTTATTCATTGAAGAATTGATAGATTCTTCAAAGTAATGTTTTTCATGTGATGCTTGCTCTCAAAGCAAATTGATTATTCAACCATCACCAGCTAAGATAGATTGTGAATCTATTAATTTTCTGGAACGGATACAAGGTGATATATGTGGGCCCGTACACCCTTCTTACAGATCATCTAGATATTTTTACAGTTTTAATTAATGCATCAACTAGATGGTCACATGTATCATTATTATCAACTCGTAACCTAGCGTTTGAGATGTTACTTGCTCAGTTGATTAAATTACGAGCACATTTTCCAGATTCTCCTATAAAGACAATTCGTCTTGATAATGCTGGTGAATTTACTTCCCCACATTTTGATCATTTTTGTACGTCAATTGGAATAAGTGTTGTGTAACACCCCTTTTCCCGTATCCAACACTGAATACGAGTCAGAGGTATCACAAACATTCGTAAAACTCTCTACATTTGTAATTCGGTAAAATTTTGTTTCTTTAAAAATATTATAATGTATTTAGTTTTTATTTACAAATCTAGTTATTCGCGTAAAGTTTAAAAATAATATTTTCATCTTCAAATTGAGTTTATTTTCAGGCAGCAACTTATCAATTTAATTTGTCTTGATATAATTAATAAAACTACCTAAAAACTGCCTAATTTAAAATTTATCCAGATACCAAATAAAATACAAATTCTATCCGAGCAGGCATACCCTTTTAATATTCATGCCAACTAGTAAATATCAAACAATATCAAAAAATATCTTACTACTATTGATGTACCTGTTATTAATTGATGATGTCCGTATATGCTCCTTACTCAAACCATTTATTCTTTCCTACGTGTAAAACAGTTACACGTTAAGTATTTACTCAGTGATGCAATAATTCAAATTCAAGTGCAATAATCATAATATCAATATTAATGATTAACAATGCATATGATCACTTTACTATTACATGCTCGTTAACATAAATAAATATGTATATCAAAGTGATAAGATTAGATCTTACCAATACCGTTGCCATTTCCATCCGTAAGCTTTCAATGCTTACCAATACCTTTTTCCATTTCTATTTGCAAGCTTTCAAGCTTATCTTCCTATTTTTTATTATTCTTTTCAATTTATTTAGCTCAAAGTATCGAATTAAGAGATTCTATGTACACGAGTCATCCCCCCATACCCACCTTTCTTGAGTATGTATATTATTTGCACCGTAGTGCTTAGCACCCTAAGTGCTTCCGTATACCCAAACCTTGCATGGGTATACCCTCATTGAGTATTAATAAAATTGCACCATAGTGCTTAACACCCTAAGTGTTTGTGTATACCCAAACCTTGCATGAGTATACCCTCAATGAGTATTTATGAATATTGCACCGAAGTGCTTAGAATATTTATACAGCTGTTTATGACTCTATGGCTAGCCAACTATACCTTTAAACCTCTATATCATACATTGGGCTTTATTTCATCATTTAGTCATCAATGGCAACATATATCAATATATATCAACATTTAACAGTTCATAACCAAAATAACATTCATATTATACCATCATCATTAACTAGTGATCAATGCATTTATTTTCAACCTTTGACATATTTAAAATATGTCAAATATATGATCAATGACATAATTATTATGACAATATATAAACCAGGTAGACTCATCTCAAGTCCTACCGGTGATGTATGAAACATCCATATATAATGTTATGTATGCATTGCACTCACCTGGGCCATTTATTAGTATGCCTCACTAAGTCTTCTTTGATCATTTCCTTCATCGTACCTCAAACCTTCCTTGATTCGAGCTTAACTTCATAATTCAAATAAGTAAAATATTTGTTAGATCCCAATCTAACAATATCTTAGCCATATTGTCCAATATAATCATTCGAATATAAAAATTTCCAATGGTTTTTCTTTCTTCCTTGTATTGTTCAAAAACTCATTATGGTCCTTAGTAGGGATTTAAAAAGTGGACTGCAATCGCGATATAGCGGTTGCGCCTTCTGAAACCGCGATTGGGGTAAAAAACGGTCTGCGATCGCCGCAATTCTGCCACTTTTGTCCGAAATCGCGATATAACGCCGCAACCGCGATTTAAAATCCTGGTCCTTAGTGACCAATTTGAACTTACATTAACCCTGTTCAAGCTTACTAATCAACCTTAGATACAAAGTGTATCAATTCTCATTTTCTAGTAGTTTGCAGTACCTTCCAAGAAATATTTCTATAAAATGATCTACAACTCAGAATTCGATTCCGTTTGTTCTAAAAGAAACTAGATTCAATAAGCTTTTTAAACATATAAATTATTAGCCCAAATTCAACTTGTACGATTTATGGCGAATTTTCAAAGTCAATTTCTAGTATTGAATTTCGGAATAGCCTGCTATACTGTTTTTTGACCTTTCACCACTTAAAAATTCATATCTTTTTACTCGGAACTCTAAATTAGTTCCGTTTGTCGAAAACTAAACTAGACGAACAAATCTTTACATTGGTATAAAATTCACCTTCTAAATATTTTTGTAGAATTTATGGTGAATTTTCAAAGTTACTGTCATAAACCAGTTTTTCTACACAATTTCCATAAACAACTTCAACTTTTATACTAACTTCTCCTTACTTCTCTTCTTTTCAATTTAGTCCAATCACTATCTTTAAACCACCAACTCATCACATTCTTCACCAAATAATTATTCACAATAATTCTCCCTAATTTTCCTTATTTACCGAAATAGTCACTAAAATGCAAAGATAAGGATTCATGCTTATTAACTTTGCAATTTAGTCCTCAATTCAACATTACTACCTTAATTCCATCATTACAACTAAAAATCAGATTTAACCCCCATACGAAACTTCAATTTTGATTTGGTCACTTAACTTTGACAACTTGTCAAAATGGTCACTAATTCAATTCAACATCAATTTGGCATTCTAACTTCATATTCTTATCTCTAACATCATTAATAACACAAATACACCCCAAATTCTAAAAATTCAGATTTGGTCCTTCAACTTTTCAAGTTGCCGAAATGGTCCCTACACAATTTAACTTAGGGTTTTGCTTCCAAACAACAATTCAAGCTTACTAGATCATTATTTGAACATCACAAACCCTAAATTAAACTTGATCCATAAACCCTAATCATCTTCATAATAATCAAAACATGTAAAACTTAAATCCCAACTCAATAACATGATTTTAACATCATACTAGCTTGATTTCAACTTGAATTCAATCATGGAATCAAAAAATCTCAAAAGCCCAATTTGATCCATAAACCCTAATTTCTTTCTCATGTAAATTCTCAACAATAAAGCATGGATTACATGAATGATTGATATCAAAATATAGAGCTTGAAGAGTAGAACAACTTTGTAGTTGAAGAGATTACCTGAAAACCGAGTTTCGGAGCTTGAATCGAGCTTGGAAAAAAATTCTCTTTCTTTCCCTAGCCCTCACGTTTCTTTTCACCATTATTTTACACATATATCTATTAAATGAATATTAAATTCATTTAATAGTGAAATTACAATTTTGCCCTTTTTATCCAATGGTTGAGATTGATTTTATCATCAATCAAGGACCAAGATTTAATCTTCCATTTTCTCTTTCCAAAATTGCCCTTATAACTTTTTAAATATTTCAAAATTGCTATTGGGGCCAAATGACCAATTTGCCCTCCAACTTGTCTTTATTTACTAGTTTATTTCCAAATTGTCATTCCATTACAATCTAACTAAATCTAGTTAAAATTCAACCAAAAATAATAAAATATTCTTAAAATAATGTTTTATGACTTTTCCATAGCTTTTAGATCAATCTCCAAAATTTTCATTCGATCCAATATACCGATAAATAATCCGTTACTCAAAAATAAACTGTAGGATTCATCTTGAATCAAACTAAAAATATTTCCAACACATGGAAATGAATTTTATAACCTTTCTCTATCATATGGCAAAATTTCAAAATTTTCCAGTTCGGTCTGGGTATCCGAATTCCACTTAAACTTTAACTGCGATTTTCCCAATAATCGAAGTATCAGATCGAACCAATAATTCTGCATTCGATTCACACCCTTAGGTGATTTGTTTATTTATGTAATAAAAACCCTTAAATTTTGGGGAATTACAACTTTAGTCCTCAAACTTTTCTAAAGTTTATACTTTAGCCATAAATTTTTCAAAATTTACATTTTGGTCACTACCTTTTTAAACTTCAATTCCCATTCCAATTTTCCTTGGAATTCAACCAAACTTTAAGAATAAATTATTCAATTCGATATCTATCACATGAGACCTTTAAACCTTAGAATTTTTTCTTTCCAAAACCCATAATTAAAGAAATCCCAACTTTCGCATTTTTGTCATTTTAGTCACTAAGTTAGCTTTTAAGCTATTATCTTAGTACTAAATGACCCTTAATCAACTTATTAAAATTTTGGGTATTACATGTTGAACATCCTGTAGCTCATGTTCATACACAAAATGGTCTTGCAGAGTCATTTATTAAACATCTTCAATTAATTGCAAGACCGTTATTGATGAAGTCAAAACTTCCAATTTCTGCTTGGGGACATGTCATATTACATGCAACATCACTAATTCGTATCAGACTAACAAGTTATCATAATTTCTCCCCATTACAAATGGATTTTGGTCAGGAACCAAATATTTCCCATCTTAGAATTTTTGGGTGTGGGGTATATGTTCCGATTGCTCCACCACATCGCACAAAGATGAGTCTTTAAAGGAGGTTGGGAACATATATTGGATTTAAATCTCCTTCAATAATTAAATATCTCGAGCCTTTAACGGGAAATTTATTTACAGCTCGATTTGTTGATTGTCATTTTAATGAGTCAATTTTCCCAACATTAGGGGGAAAGAATAAACAGCTAGGTAAAGAAATAAGTTGGAATGAATTATCATTATCTCATTTTGATCCACGTACCCAAAAATGTGAACTAGAAGTTCAAAGGATAATTCATTTACAAAACTTAGTAAATAAATTGCCAGATACTTTTACTGACTCTAAAAGAGTGACTAAGTTGAATATACCAGCTGTGAATGCTCCAATTAAAATTGATGTCCCTGAAGGGAAAACTCTAGTTGCTAATGAGTCTAGAGAACGCTTGAAGCGTGGAAGACCAGTAGGTTCCAAAAATAAGAATCCTCGGAAAAGAAAAGGAGTTATATCTAATGATGGTCCGACTGAGGAATCAATAAATTTTAAAAAGTCTTCAGAAGAGAATAATGAAACCCTAGAAGAGACATTAGACATGACTCATGTACTTGAAAATGAAGAGATCTCAATAAATTATGTCATGTATGGTAATAAGTGGAACCGAAATTAAATCGACGTCGATGATATATTTGCATGCAATATAACACTAGAAATTTTGGATGATGATGTGGATCATGAACCTATGTCAATTAGACAATGTAAACAAAGAAATGATTGACCAAAATGGAAAAAGGCAATTGAGGTAGAACTAAAATCTCTTTCAAAAAGGGAAGTGTTCGGACCAGTAGTTCGTACACCGGAAGGTGTAAAACTTGTAGGATATAAATGGGTTTTCGTGAGAAAGAGAAATGAAAAAGGGGAAATTGTGAGATATAGAGCTCGTTTGGTTGCACAAGGTTTTTCACAAAGACCTGAGATCGATTATGATGAGACATATTCCCCAATGGTTGATGCAACTACTTTTAGATTTTTGATTAGTCTGGCAATAAAAGAAGGACTTACTTTCCGCCTAATGGATGTTGTTACATCCTATTTGTATAAGCCTCTTGATAATAACATTTACATGAAACTTCCGGAAGGATTTAGACTGTAGAAGTAGTTAATTCAAGTTATCGAGAACAATATTCAATCAAATTGAATAAATCCCTTTATGGATTAAAACAATCTGGACGTATGTGGTATAATCGCCTCAGTGAATACTTATTAGTGGAAGGCTATAAGAATGATCAAATTTCCCCATGCATTTTTATTAAGAGATTTAGCTCTGAATTTGTTATTATTGTTGTGTATGTTAATGATTTGAATATCATTGGGACTCCTAAAGAGATCTCAATGAAAATGGAATACCTAAAGAAAGAATTTGAAATGAAAGACCTTGGAAAGACAAAATTTTGTCTTGGATTACATATTGAGCACCTAAAGGATGGAATCCTTGTACATCAATCAACATACATAGAAAAAGTGTTACGAAGTTTTTACATGCATAACGCACATCCATTAAGCACCCCAATGGTTGTTAGATGTAAATAAAGATCCTTTTTATCCCCCGGATAAGGATTAAGATCTTCTTGGTCCGAAAGTACCATACTTAAGTGCCATTGGTGCACTAATATATCTTTCTAGTCATACATGACCTGACATATCATTTGCTGTAAATTTGCTATCGAGATTTAGTTCACGTCCAACCCGAAGATATTGGAATGGGGTCAAACATATATTTCGTTATCTTCAAGGTACGAAAGACATGAGATTATTTTTCCTAATCTATCCAAAACTGAATTGATTGGTTTTGCAGATGCAAGGTACTTATCTGACCCTCATAATGCTCGATCACAAACCGGTCATGTATTTACATATGGTGGTATTGCAATTTCTTGGCACTCTATGAAGTAAACAATTGTTGCCACTTCCTCTAATCATGCTGAGATTTTAGCTATTCATGAATCTAGTCGTGAATGTGTATGGTTATGGTTTGTAGTTCATCACATTCGAGAAAATTGTGGCTTATGCTCTGGAAGAGTAACTCCGACAGTCTTATATGAAGACAATACAGCTTGCATTGCTCAACTGAGAGAAGGATACATAAAGGGTGATAGAACAAAACACATCTCACCAAAATTTTTCTTCACTCATGATCTACAAAAGAATGGAGACATTGATGTCAAACAGATCCGTTCAAGTGAAAATTTAGTAAATCTATTCACCAAAGCTCTTCCTATTTCTACATTTGAGAAGTTGATTTTTAACATTTGATTGCGTCGTCTTAGAGATCTTAGTGATGCATAAATGAGGGGGAGTAAATACGCGTTTGCACTCTTTTTCCCTTAACCAAGGTTTTGTCCCAATAGGTTTTCTTAGTAAGGTTTTTAATGAGGCAACCTGTTATGCGTATCAAAAGATAGTGTACTCTTTTTCCTTCACTGGGTTTTTGTCCCACTGGATTTTTCCTAGTAATGTTTTAACGAGGCACATAGTTTAGGACATCCAAGGGGGAGTGTTATGAATATTTATCTATGTGGATGTCTATTATGATAAGAACTTTATCAAGGAGATTTGATTTACTTTATCATTATGAATATTATCTTCATTAATTAGAGTTTAATGTATTATGTACTTCTTATGCCTATAAATAGATGATTTGATGAAGACATTGTACACAAGTCTTTAAGAATAATACAAATCTCCCTTTTTCTCACATCTCTTTGTTC
The DNA here is from genome assembly GCA_019671005.1 of Hibiscus mutabilis. Taxonomy (NCBI): domain Eukaryota; kingdom Viridiplantae; phylum Streptophyta; class Magnoliopsida; order Malvales; family Malvaceae; genus Hibiscus; species Hibiscus mutabilis. The sequence continues at coordinate 4,961,606 of CM033729.1, read as the reverse complement.
TTTTATTCTTGTTCGTTGTTCTTCGTTATTTTATTCACAACAGAAAAGATTTTTTTTATGTTTTCAAAATTTCAGTCATTTTTATTTCATTTTTTAAAATTCATTATCAAATTTTGCAACCAAACATATTTTCTTCAATATTTTTTATTTTTTAAGAAAACAAAAATAAAATTTCATGTATTCTCTAAAACCAAACACATTTTTCTATGTTGATGCTTCATGTTTTTTGGTCATTAGTGGCCCTAAAGTATTAAACATTGTCTAAATTATCCAAAACCGTTAAATCTGTTAAAATATTTGTGTCAATAGAAACATGACACATGATAATTTGACCAGGTTTGACGTTGATTAAAAGGATAAGTGACATGTCAAGTCTCTCATTTTTTTTAGTTTAGTCTTTGAAATTTTATTTAATCTTAAATTGACCTCTATTTTTTAAAATTTTATTTTGTCTCATTTTTTGATTAAATAGAGAGATGTTACTTTTTTAAGGAAAATGTTAGGATTCGAACTCATACAAGATGAGACAACATGAACATTCTTGGCCACTAAGCCAATTAGTGAATCTCTTATTTTTGTCCTATTTTTAATATTATAATACTTTTTATTTATATTTAGTAAATTAATATATCCAATAATTCATACACATGTCATTATCATATTATTGAAAAAAATAAAAAAAAATACGGAATGCAAGTGAAGAGAATCAATCATGTCTCTTAGGAAAAAAGACCCACTGATCTTAATCACTAGGCTAAGCTTAAAAGTTGCTATATTGTTGAAAAAGATAATATTTAGGTTAAATGAGGATTAAAATTAATTAGATTTATATTTATGAAAATATATTATTTATAAAATAAATTATAAAAACAGAGAATGTAAATATATTTATAATAATTTATATATTAAATGAATTCAATCTCAATTTACTCTAAATATTTTTATAACAATATAGCAATTTTTAAGTTGTCGAGCCTTTTCTTAAGAGACTTAAGTTTAATTTTTTCTGAATGCAATTCAATTTTCTTATTTTTTGTTTAAATAAAAAATAAAAACATTATAATATTAAAAATATGAAACTAAATTATAAACTTTAAAAACAAATAGGGTCAATTTATAATTAAATAAAAATTTTAAAAATTAAACTAAATAGAAAAGAAAATCTGAGAAACTTGACAAATTATTTTATTTTTTTATTGAAGTCAGACCTGATCAAATTGTCATATGTCACGTCATTATTGGCTAATAATTTTTTTTAACAAAGTTAACGGTTTAAGTAACGTTTGATACTTTAGGAGTACTAATGGCAATAAATATTAACAAAATGGAAAACAAGTAAATGTTAGGGGGCAATTTGTGTATTAAGAAAAAAAAATCATGTTGAATGTACATGTATATTTTAACTTTCGAATCTGAACCAGCATAAATCAAAATGTGTTTTGGGAGGGCTCTGCCTAAGCAGATAATGTTGTTGGCCTGCTTAAATGAACCATCATCAAATAATCAACTACTATGTGATTCAATGCCATTGCTAAGTTTCAAGGAACCCGACAATAGAAAAAGTGAAGAAAACAAAACAAGTAAAAACACCGAGGAATCACAAAGGAAAATACATTATTCCATTGCTAAAACATAAGGAACTTAATCAGAAATTATGAGACCAAAACCTTAGTTAACATTTTGTTCACATAGATGATCTAAGGTTTTGGACCTGATTAGGACTGTGGTTCCTTCTACATCCACTAGCAGCTCTTCTTTCCACCACGAGAAAGTGACCGAGCGATGACGGTACATTGATCATGTCTCTCAACATCGACGTTATCCCTCGAGCATAACGAAAGACCCAAACTTTTGACCTCTTGCCGTTGATCCGGTTTTGTTTTGTTGCCTCGGCTTAAAAATAAATAAAAAAAAGTATATCAAAAGGGAGAGCATGCTCATGCATCTCCTAAATTGATCACTTCCTTGTTACGTTCCACATGGGCACCATTGTAGTGCTTCAATCTTTGTCCATTAACTTTGAATTCATGGTTGTCAGAGATGGACTTGATTATCACGGCGCCATGGGAGAATGGTTTGATGACTTCAAATGGTCCCGACCATCTTGATTTCAACTTTCCCGGGAAAAGTTTTAGCCGAGAATTGAATAGGAGAACTAGTTGCCCTGGCGTGAATTGCCGTGGCAATAGTTTCTTGTCATGCCATCGCTTTGTTTTCTCCTTGTAGATTCGTGCATTGTTATAGGCGAGTGCACGAAATTCTTCTATCTCATTGAGATCCATCAAGCGCTTTTGTCCGCACTTCCCAATCCATATTCACGGTCTTGATTGCCCAAGACGCCTTGTGCTCGATTTCCACCGGTAGATGACATGTTTTACCATAGACAAGCCGGAAGGGGACATACCTAATGGTGTTTTGAATGCGGTGCGATATGCCCAAAGTCGTCATCTAGTCTTAATGACCAATCCTTCCTTGAGGGATTTACAACTTTCTCGAGTATTCCCTTCAACTCCCGGTTGGAAATTTCGCGCTTGCCCGTTGGTTTGTAGGTGATATGCCGTGGCGATCTTGTGTGATATGCCGGCGTTGCAACATCTTGGCAATTAGTCTGTTGTCAAAATGCTTGCCCCCGTCGCTGATAATTGCTCTCGCATCCCAAACCGTAAATATGTTTTTCTGCGAGGAATCGTTGTACGGTCTTGGAATCGTCGTTGGGAACTGCAGCTGCCTCTACCCATTTAGACACATAGTCGACGGCGAGTAAGATGTAGAGGTTGCCGAATGAAGATGGGAATGGTCCCATAAAATCGATCCCCCATACATCGAACAGTTCCACCTCGATGATGTTCTGGAGTGGCATCTCATGTCGCCTAGAGATATTGCCCATCATCTGGCAACGATCACATTGCTTGTAAAAGTCTTGGGCATCTTTGTACAATGTTGGCCAATACAAACCGGATTGCAAGACTTTGGCCGCGGTACGAGTTCCTCCAAAATGTCCTCCATAGGGTGAAGAATGGCATTGCCAGAGTACATTCTGTTGCTCTTCTTCAGGGATACATCGGCGTATAACCTGATCTGCACATTGTTTAAACAAAAGAGGCTCGTCCCAAAAGTAATGCTTAGCATCATGGCGGAACCGCTTCTTCCCTTGGTGAGTAATGCCATACGGAAAAATACCACAAACAAGGAAGTTAACTAAATCTGCGTACCAGGGTATTGCCGAGGCATGTGCTGCCGTAGTGTCTGCTCCCAAAATTACCGAGGCGTGTGCGTCAAAGACTGCTGCGGCGTCGAGAGTTGCCGAGGCGTGTGCATCCATGGTTGCCGAGACGTCATAGGTTGCCGAGGCATCAAGGGTTGCCGAGGCGTTGAGGGTTGTCGAGGCAATTAGAATTTGTTCATCCGGGAATGCATCGCATATCTCTAGATCTGCGTCCTCCTCCCTATTGCGTTCCAAACGTGATAAGTGATCGGCCACTTGATTTTCTGTTCCTTTCCTGTCCTTAATTTCAATATTAAATTCTTGTAAAAGTAATATCCAACGAATCAAACGAGGTTTAGCATCCTTTTTAGCAAATAAGTATTTGATTGCCGAATGGTCCGTATGAACAATTACCTTTGTACCAATTAAATAGGATCGGAACTTGTCAAATGCGAAAACTACAGCTAGTAACTCTTTCTCCGTTGTTGTGTAATTCACTTGAGCATCATTAAGAGTTTTACTAGCGTAGTATATCACATGGAATGTCTTACCTGTGCGTTGGCCTAGGACTGCTCCTACCGCGAAATCACTTGCATCACACATGAGCTCAAAAGGTAGCGTCCAATCTGGTGGAACGACAATGGGTGTCGAGGCAAGCTTTTTCTTTAGGGTTTAAAATGCTTGAGTGCAAGAATCATCAAAATCGAAGACTTTATCCTGTTCAAGCAGATTACACAAAGGTTTAGTGATTTTAGAAAAATTATGAATGAACCTCCTGTAAAAACCTGCATGTCCGAGAAAACTTCGAATTCCTTTAATCAATTTGGTGGGGTAATCTCTCGATCACGTCCACCTTGGCTTTGTCTACTTCAATTCCCTTGGATGAAATCTTATGGCCGAGCACTATTCCTTCATCTACCATAAAGTGGCATTTCTCCCAATTAAGGACTAAATCCGTTTCTTCGCATCTTGCCAACACCCTCTCTAAATTGCCGAGACAGCCGTCGAAGTCATTACCAAAAACCGAAAAATCATCCATGAAGATCTCAAGGAAGTCTTCGACCATGTCTGAAAAGAGCGCCATCATGCATCTTTGGAAGGTTGACGGGGCGTTACACAATCCGAACGGCATCCTTCGAAAGGCATAAGTACCGTAGGGGCATGTGAAGGTTGTCTTTTCTTGATCTTCTGGTGCTATGGCAATCTGATTGTAACCTGAATAACCATCAAGAAAACAGTAAAAGGGTTTACCTGCAAGACGGTCAAGCATTTGATCAATAAAAGGTAATGGGAAGTGATCTTTCCTAGTGGCTTTGTTTAGCTTTCGATAGTCCATACAAACCCTCCAACCGGTCATAGTCCTGGTTGGGATAAGTTCATTATTTTCATTGCTTACCACTGTTATACCTCCCTTTTTCGGCACACATTGTACCGGACTTACCCACGTACTATCGGAGATAGGGTATATAATGCCGGCGTCAAGCCATTTGATGATTTCTTTCATTACAACCCCTTTCATGGCATGATTCAGTCTCCTCTGGGCCTCAATTGAAGGTTTGTGATCATCTTCCAACAAGATCTTGTGCATGCACACCGTCGGGCTAATTCCTTTCAAGTCAGCAATTGTCCACCCTATTGCCTTTTTATGTAGCTTCAACATGTTGATCAGCTTCTTTTCTGCTCAGGCAAGAAACTTAGAGGAAATAATTACGGGTAATGTATTATCGATCCCTAAGTATACATATTTCATTGCTCTGGCAATTGTTTCAACTCAAGAATTGGTGGATTTTCGATAGAGGTTTTTTCGATCTTACCTTCCTTACCCGAGTAGTCCAGTGGTTCAAAGTATGTACCTGGTCGATTGACTAGCCAATTTGCCTCTTCTGTTGTTCCTCATCGACCGGTTCTTCATACTCCTCGGGTTCCTCTTGATCGGCAATGTAGTTGCCGAGGCAACTAAATTCCTCATCGGTTAAACTCTCTTGTGGCATGAAGTAGTTGGCATTCTTCTCGGATCATCGGCATGCCTTAGTGTTTGGAACACATTTAGTTTTACCTGCTGGTCATTCACCCTCATTGTGATTTCTCCCTTTTCAACATCAATCAAAGTTCTCCCTGTCGCTAGGAATGGTCTCCACGAGAATGATAGGCGCATGCTCATCTCGCTTCACAATCCAAAACAATAAAGTCATTGGGAAAAATAAATTTATCAACTTTTACCAAGATGTCCTCGATTTTTCCCTCTGGATGCACATAGGATCTGTCGGCTAGCTGCAGCATAACTGTTGTAGGTCTTGCCTTCCCGATTCCTAGTTTCTGGAAAACTGATTTAGGCATCAAGTTTATGCTAGCCCCTAGGTCGTATAGTGCTTTCCCGACATAGTGATTTCCAATAGAACAGGGTATTGTGAAACTTCCGGGATCCTTTAACTTGGGCGGCATGCGATTGTGCAACATTGCCATGCATCCCTCTGTAGTGGCCACTGTTTCAAACTCTCCTAGCCTTGTTCTCTTGGACACAATGTCTTTAAGAAACTTGGCATAGTTTGGCATTTGTTCAATTGCTTCCACCAATGGCAAGTTGATGTGGACTTGCTTTAGGATATCAAGAAACTTCTTGAATTGGTATTCTTGCTTTTGTCGCTTCAACCTTTGTGGGAATGGTGGTGGAAGTCGGATATCTTCTATCCTTTCATTGGTTTGAAACCTGATTGACGGCATTGCCGGGACATCTGGAGTTGCCGATGCGTTTTCAACTGGGGTTGCTGAGGCGTGCTTATCGCAAGTTGCCGAGGCGTCTTTATCGTCGGTTGCCGAGGCATGTTTATTGCCGGTTGCCGCGGCAATTCCTGGTTCAGCATCTGAGGCTTTGCCGCTAGGTTCGTCTTGATCTTTTTGTGGAGTTTTGTTTGACGAGCGGGTTTGAACCTCTCTAAGTTGTTGGCCACTTCTGGTGGTGATTGCCTTACATTGCTCATGGCCAGTTCCTCTTGCGACTTCAGTATCGCTAGGTAAACCTCCTTGTGGTCTAGTGTTCAGATTTTGAGCAAATTGTCCGACTTGATTTTCCAATGATTTGATTGCCGCCTCTTGGTTTTGCAATCTCATCTCGGTCCTGTTAATAAAAGCATCAGTTCTTTTTATGAAATTACTATTCTCAGCCATATAAGATTCAGTTTTCATCATAAAAGCATTTAGAGAATTTTCCAAAGAACTAGATGTTGTCGGTTGTTGCTGCGGCATCTGTTGCCGTGGCATATTCTCTTTGGAATCCCGATGCTTGTGCATTCTGATTGTTCTGGTTTAGAGCATTGTTGGGATTACTCCATGAAAAATTCGGGTGCTTCTTCCAAGCTGGATTGTATGTATTGGACATCATGTTGTTGCCCCGATTGTAATTCCCCACATAGAAGCTAGATTCCGGATTCTGCATACATTCAGAAGAATTGTGGTTATCGCCACATAACTCACAAAAAGAATCCATTACCTTGACTTCATGTGTGTTGTTTGGTTTTTGCATGTTCTGGACCATCTTGGTTAAAGCGACCAATTGTGCCGAAATTGAATCTGATGATCCTAGTTCATGTATTGTGGCTTGGCGTCTAACTCCTCCTCTTCTAGTAGATGGGAATTGATAGTCATTCTTGGCCAGCCTGTTTAAGATTTGCATTGCTTCTTCCGGCGACTTATCTAGGAGTATGCCGTTTGCCGAGGCGTCTAGCATCATCCTTGTTGGTGTATTCACGGCATTGTAAAACATTGTCACTTGAGTCCACACCAGGAATCCGTGTAAAGGGCATTTGTGTAGAAGTTCCCTATATCGCTCCCAAGCCTCGTACATGGATTCATCATCTGCCTGCCGAAAAGAAGTAATGTGTCGTTCTGAAACTTATCGATTAAATTTGTAGGATTAAATCTAGCAAGGAAATCACGACAAAGATCAGTCCAAGATGCTATGGATCCGGCAGGAATGCTATTTAGCCATGCTTTCGCCCTATCCCTCAGTGAATAGGGGAATAATCTTAATCGTAAGACATCGGGGGTGACTCCGTGTATCTTGAACGAGTTGCAAATCTCGAGGAAATATTTCAGATGTTGTCGTGCATCTTCAGTTGCTGAGCCGCCAAATTGACCTATTGTGTTGATCATATTAAACATTACCGGTTTCAACTCAAAGTGGTCGGCTTCAATTTCGGGTGCGACAACTCCTGGGTTGAGTCCATCAAGATCTTCTTCAAGATAGTCTCGAATAGTTCTGTTTCGTGCAAGAATCACTACTCCTCCTGCTCGAATATCTTGATTAATATTGCCGTCTTGATTTGTCATTGCTTCTCTTATCCTTCGTCTAAATCTTTGTAAGGTTCGTTCGATTTACGGATCAAAGGGATATTACGGTGAAGTCGGTCTCGCCTAGTCATATACCAATGCAAAACCAAAGTTTGTTAGCCCTTTGAATTTTAAACAAGAAAAGTAAAAGAAAGTAAAAACAAAAACAAAGCTATTGCCAATCCCGCAACAACGCGCAAAAACTTGTTGCGCGTAATAAGTGCTACGCAAATGTGCAAGTATACACGCCGCAAGTTATAGTATAAAAGATATCGTCTCCACGAGGATTGGTGCCACTTCAAGAATCTAGTCTCTTGCAATTGTAAAAAGTAAAAACACAAGTAAAGGATTATAGAAGTTTTAACTAATAACTAATCTAGAAAGCAATTAAGTAAAAGAAAAGATGAATTCAATTGAGAGAGATAGGCTAGGTTATCGTGAGTTGAGGTGTGATAGCCGATTGGATTGTCTTGGTAAAAGAGTGCACGGGCAACTCAGTTGCCGTGGCGACTTGCACAACGGGGTTGCCTTGGCAACTAATTGATGGTTGCTTGGGCGACTAGTTGGGCAACTGCTTGGGCGACTGGGCAGCAACTTCAAGGTTCGGCGGAGCGTTCTTCAATGGTTTCTTCTTATCCCTAAGTCGAAACTCTAGCTACTTGTGCATGCCTTGATAATACATCCCTGCGTGAATCAAGGGTGAACAAAAACCAATCTTGCGCTCCTCTTAGCCGTTGAAATCCTTAACTTATTCCTAAGCCGGATTAATCTTCACCATCATTGGATTGCATGAAGATCATATTCATTCGTTTCTTGAATCTAACTCTCCCGATATTAGATAAATGGATGAAATCACGAGATCCTCTCCCAATTCACTCAAAACAATAATAAGAATCAAGAATGAATAAACCTTGAAATAGAAAAGTGCAAACTCTTATTACCTAAACAAAAACCAATAGTTTCTCACAACCACAAAACACAATAACCATAGCCAAGTAAGTTTAGTTCATGGCTAGGTTCCAAAGAAACACAAGATAAACAATCCCTAGCATGAACCCAATCGAACAAGGAAGAAAAGATGAAGCTTGTCGAAAATCCCTTGCCCTAGATGCTTGCCGAAAATTCCCCTTGCTTCCTCTCTTGGAGTTGTCGAAATTCCCTCTTGCTCTCCCCCTTTGGATTTGTCGAATTTCCTTGCTATTTATAGGGCTAGGCCAAAGTCCTTCTTTGAGGAGGAGTTTGAGTTGGAATTAAATTATCTTTAAAGAATATAATTCTTTATTATAATTTTATTCCTATTAGAACTTCTCCTATCTTCTTGGAATTTAATTCTTCTTTAATCTTTGCATGGCAATCAAATTCCTTTGGGCTTGGGCCTTGCTCCATGTCATCTTGGGCTTGTAAAGTCATGAATTTCGACATCCATATTGCTTTTGGTCTTTGTCGACAAATGACATGGCAACTGGCTCGGCGTCTCCTTCATGCACTGCCCTGGCAACTAGCTCGGCATATCCTTCATGCATTGCCCTGGCAACTAGCTCGGCATTGCTTTGGCAAGTGATCCTGCACATACACACACAAAAACACACCAAAGCCAGCATCTATTTCCACAAAAATCACCAAGTTATGTAATCAAGCTCAACGATTGAAGGAAACATGGATTAATGCATGAATGGCTAACTATGCAAATAATATGAGCCTAAGTCTAACAATAATATGAGTAAAAAGGGTAAGAAAAATAGTACTTTTGAACACTTATCATTCACCCTTGATTCACGCAGGGATGTATTATCAAGGCATGCACAAGTAGCTAGAGTTTCGACTTAGGGATAAGAAGAAACCATTGAAGAACGCTCTGCCGAACCTTGAAGGTTGCTGCCCAGACGCCCAAGTAGTTGCCCAACTAGTTGCCCAGGCAACCATCGATTAGTTGCCAAGGCAACCCCGTTGTGCAAGTTGCCACGGCAACTGAGTTGCCCGTGCACTCTTTTACCAAGACGATCCAATCGGCTATCACACCTCAACTCACGATAACCTGGCCTATCTCTCTCTCATTCGATCTCATCTTTTCATTTACTTAATTGCTTTCTAGATTAGTTTTTAGTTAAAACTCCTATAATTCTTTACTTGTGTTTTTACTTTTTACAATGCAAGAGACTAGATTCTTGAAGTAGCACCAATCCCTGTGGAGACGATATCTTTTATACTATAACTTGCGACGTGTATACTTGCACAATTGCGTAGCACTTATTACGCGCAACAAGTTTTTGGCGTCGTTGCCGGGGATTGGCAATAGCGACTTTGTTTTTATTTTCTTGCACTTTCTTTTTATTTTTCTTGTTTAAAATTCAAAGGGCTAACAAACTTTGGTTTTGCATTGGTATATGACCAAGGCGAGACCGACTTCACCAGAATATCCCTTTAATCCAGAAATCGAACGAACCTTACAAAGACTTAGACGAAGGATAAGAGAAGCAATGGCAAATCAAGATGGCAATATGAATCAAGATGTTCGAGCAGGAGGAGGAATGATTCTTGCACGAAACAGAACTATTCGAGACTATCTTGAAGAAGATCTTGATGGAAATAACCCAGGAGTTGTCGCACCTGAAATTGAAGCCGACCACTTTGAGTTGAAACCGGTAATGTTTAATATGATCAACACAATAGGTCAATTTGGCGGCTCAGCAACTGAAGATGCACGACAACATCTGAAATCTTTCCTCGAGATTTGCAACTCGTTCAAGATACACGGAGTCACCCCCGATGTCCTACGATTAAGATTATTTCCCTATTCACTGAGAGATAGGGCGAAAGCATGGTTGAACAGCATTCCTGCCGGATCCATAGCATCTTGGACTGATCTTTGTCGTGATTTCCTTGCTAGATTTAATCCTACAAATTTGACTGATAAGCTTCGTAACGACATTACTTCTTTTCGGCAGGCAGATGATGAATCCATGTACGAGGCTTGGGAGCGATATAGAGAACTTCTACACAAATGCCCCCTACACGGATTCCCGGTGTGGACTTAAGTAACAATGTTTTACAACACTGAATACACCAACAAGGATGATGCTAGACGCCTCGGCAAACGGCATACTCCTAGATAAGTCGTCGGAGGAAGCAATGCAAATCTTAAACAGGCTGGCCAAGAATGATTATCAATTCCCATCCACTAGAAGAGGAGGAGTTAGACGCCAAGCCACAATACATGAACTAGGATCATCAGATTCAATTTCGGCACAATTGGCCACTTTGACCAAGATGGTCCAAAACATGCAAAAACCAAACAACACACATGAAGTCAAGGTAATGGATTCTTTTTGTGAGTTATGTGGTGATAACCATAATTCTTCTGAATGTATGCAGAATCCGGAATCCAGCTTCTATGTGGGGAATTACAATTGGAGCAATAACGTGATGTCAAATACATACAATCCAGCTTGGAAGAAGCACCCAAATTTTTCATGGAGTAATCCCAACAATGCTCTAAACCAGAACAATCAGAATACACAAGCATCGGGATTCCAGCAGAATATGCCACGGCAACAGATGCTGCAGCAACAACCGACGACATCTAGTTCTTTGGAAAATTCTCTAAATGCTTTTATGATGAAAACTGAATCTTATATGGCTACGAATAGTAATTTCATAAAAAGAACTGATGCTTTTATTAACAAGACCGAGATGAGATTGCAAAACCAAGAGGCGGCAATCAAATCATTGGAAAATCAAGTCGGACAGTTTGCTCAAAATCTGAACACTAGACCACAAGGAGGTTTACCTAGCGATACTGAAGTCGCAAGAAGAACTGGCCATGAGCAATGTAAGGCAATCACCACCAGAAGTGGCCAACAACTTAGAGAGGTTCAAACCCGCTCGTCAAACAAAACTCCACAAAAAGATCAAGACGAACCTAGCGGCAAAGCCTCAGATGCTGAACCAGGAATTGCTGCGGGAAACCGGCAATAAACATGCCTCGGCAACCGATGACGCCTCGGCATCTTGTGATAAGCATGCCTCGGCAACCCCAATTGATAACGCATCGGCAACTCCAGATGTCCCTGCAATGCCGTTAATCAGATTTCAAACCAATGAAAGGATCGAAGATATCCGACTTCCACCACCATTCCCACAAAGGTCGAAGCGACAAAAGCAAGAATACCAATTCAAGAAGTTTCTTGATATCCTAAAGCAAGTCCACATCAACTTGCCACTGGTGGAAGCAATTGAACAAATGCCAAACTATGCCAAGTTCCTTAAAGACATTGTGTCCAAAAGAACAAGGCTAGGAGAGTTTGAAACAGTTGCCGCAACAGAGGGATGCATGGCAATGTTGCACAATCGTATGCCACCTAAGTTGAAGGATCCCGAAAGTTTCACAATACCCTGTTCTATTGGAAATCACTATGTCGGGAAAGCACTATGCGACCTATGAGCTAGCATAAACTTGATGCCTAAATCGGTTTTCCAGAAACTAGGAATCGGGAAGGCAAGACCTACAACAGTTATGCTGCAGCTAGCTGACAGATCCTATGTGCATCCAGAGGGAAAAATCGAGGACATACTGGTAAAAGTTGATAAATTTATTTTTCCCGCTGACTTTATTGTTTTGGATTGTGAAGCAGATGAGCATGCACCTATCATTCTCGGGAGACCATTCCTAGCGACAGGGAGAACCTTGATCGACGTTGAAAAGGGAGAACTCACAATGAGGGTGAATGACCAGCAGGTCAAACTAAATGTGTTCCAAACACTAAGGCATGCCGATGATCCAGAAGAATGCCAACTACTTCATGCCACGGCAGAGTTTATCTTCGATGAGGAATTTAGTTGCCTCGGCAACTACATTGCCGACCAAGAGAAACATGAGGAGTATGAAGAACCGGTCGATGAGGAACAACCAGAAGAGGCAAATTGGCTAGTCAACCGACCAGGTACATACTTTGAACCACTGGACTACTTAGGTAAGGAAGGTAAGCTCGAAAAACCCTCTATTGAACAACCACCAATTCTTGAGTTGAAACAATTGCCAGAGCAACTAAAATATGTATACTTAGAGACCGATAATACTTTTCCTGTAATTATTTCTTCTAAGTTACAGCCTGAGCAGGAAAAGAAGCTGATCAAGATGTTGAAGCTACACAAAAAGGCAATAGGGTGGACAATTGCCATCCTGAAGGGAATTAGCCCAGCGGTGTGCATGCACAAGATCTTGTTGGAAGATGACCACAAACCTTCAATTGAGGCCCAGAGAAGACTGAATCATGCCATGAAAGGGGTTGTAATGAAAGAAATCATCAAGTGGCTTGACGCCGGCATTATATACCCTATCTCTGATAGTACGTGGGTAAGTCTGGTACAATGTGTACCGAAAAAAGGAGGTATAACAGTGGTAAGCAATGAAAATAATGAACTTATCCCAACCAGGACTGTGACCGGTTGGAGGGTTTGTATGGACTATCGAAAGCTAAACAAAGCTACTAGGAAAGATCACTTCCCATTACCCTTTATTGATCAAATGCTTGACCATCTTGCAGGTAAACCCTTTTATTGTTTTCTTGATGGTTATTCAGGTTACAATCAGATTGCCATAGCACCATAAGATCAAGAAAAGACAACCTTCACATGCCCATACGGTACTTATGCCTTCCGAAGGATGCCGTTCGGATTATGTAACGCCCCGGCAACCTTCCAAAGATGCATGATGGCGCTCTTTTCAGACATGGTCGTAGACTTCCTTGAGATCTTCATGGATGATTTTTCGGTTTTTGGTAATGACTTCGACGGCTGTCTCGGCAATTTAGAGAGGGTGTTGGCAAGATGCGAAGAAACGGATTTAGTCCTCAATTAGGAGAAATGCCACTTTATGGTAGATGAAGGAATAGTGCTCGGCCACAAGATTTCATCCAAGGGAATTGAAGTAGACAAAGCCAAGGTGGACGTGATCGAGAGATTACCCCCACCAAATTCGGTTAAAGGAATTCGAAGTTTTCTCGGACATGCAAGTTTTTACAGGAGGTTCATTCATAATTTTTCTAAAATCACTAAACCCTTGTGTAATCTGCTTGAACAGGATAAAGTCTTCGATTTTGATGATTCTTGTACTCAAGCATTCGAAACCCTAAAGAAAAAGCTTGCATCGGCACCCATTGTCGTTCCACCAAATTGGACGCTACCTTTTGAGCTCATGTGTGATGCAAGTGATTTCGCGGTAGGAGCAGTCCTAGGCCAACGCACAGGTAAGACCTTCCATGTGATATACTACGCTAGTAAAACTCTTAATGGTGCTCAGGTGAATTACACAACAACGGAGAAAGAGTTACTAGCTGTAGTTTTCGCATTTGACAAGTTCTGATCCTATTTAATTGGTACAAAGGTAATTGTTAATACGGACCATTCAGCAATCAAATACTTATTTGCTAAAAAGGATGCTAAACCTCGTTTGATTCGTTGGATATTACTTTTACAAGAATTTGATATTGAAATTAAGGACAGGAAAGGAACAGAAAATCAAGTGGCCGATCACTTATCACGTTTGGAACGCAATAGGGAGGAGGACGCGGATCTAGAGATATGCGATGCATTCCCGGATGAACAAATTCTAGTTGCCTCGGTAACCCTCAACGCCTCGGCAACCCTAGACGCCTCGGCAACCCTCAACGCCTCGGCAACCATGGATGCACACGCTTCGGCAACTCTCAACGCCGCAGCAGTCTTTGACGCACACGCCTCGGCAATCTTGGGAGCAGTCGCCACGGCGGCACATGCCTCGGCAATACCCTGGTACACGGATTTAGTTAACTTCCTTGTTTGTGGTATTTTTCCTTATGGCATTACTCACCAAGGGAAGAAGCGGTTCCGCCATGATGCTAAGCATTACTTTTGGGACGAGCCTCTTTTGTTTAAACAATGTGCAGATCAGGTTATACGCCGATGTGTCCCTGAAGAAGAGCAACAGAATGTACTCCGGCAATGCCATTCTTCACCCTATAGAGGACATTTTGGAGGAACTCGTACCGCGGCCAAAGTCTTGCAATCCGGTTTGTATTGGCCAACATTGTACAAAGAGGTGGAACTGTTCGATGTATGGGGGATCGACTTTATGGGACCTTTCCCATCTTCATTCGGCAGCCTCTACATCTTACTTGCCGTTGACTATGTGTCTAAATGGGTAGAGGCAGCTGCAGTTCCCAACAACGATTCCAAGACCATGCAACGATTCCTGCAGAAAAACATATTTACACTGTTTGGGATGCCGAGAGCAATTATCAGCGACGAAGGCAAGCATTTTGACAACAGACTAATTGCCAAGATGTTGCAACGCTTCAGCATATCACACAAGATCGCCACGGCATATCACCCACAAACCAACGGGCAAGCAGAAATTTCCAACCGGGAGTTGAAGGGAATACTCGAGAAAGTTGTAAATCCCTCAAGGAATGATTGGTCATTAAGACTAGATGACGCACTTTGGGCATATCGCACTGCATTCAAAACACCCTTAGGTATGTCCCCCTTCCGACTTGTCTATGGCAAAACATGCCATCTACCGGTGGAAATCGAGCACAAGGTGTACTGGGTGTAGCGATGTTTTTTTCTCGGTAAAAAAGATTGTTTTTGTTTTTGTTTGGAAAATATTTTATTCCGCGTGGAGTTTTAGAAAACCCGCATTTTATTTAAAATTGGAGTCGCCACCGGCCACTTAGGTAGGCCGAACACCATAAAAAACCAGAGATTTAAAATTGATGGGTTCGGGAGTCGGTTACGGATGGGGAAGGATTAGCACCCCCACACCGCCCAAAATTGGTACTTTAATAATTACCGCTTTATTAATATTAAACTTTCCGGATTAAAGTGACGATTAGATTAAAATTCGGTTATAAGTGCGAGTAAATTTTAAAGACCCCGTTATTCGAGAGTAAACGCCCAACCACTATCACTACGCCTGATATTGGCCCCGTTTACGCTCGAATAAAAGGGTACCGCATTGACAAAATATATGTTCGTTATGCAAACTTAAAAAACATGGCAAATATAAATAAATACATTGCGATAAAAATATAAATAAATACTAACATAATAAAATACTAATATAACATAAATAAAATACTAATCTAAAACATACATACATACATGACTATTAATCTAACTCATAAATAAAAACATATCTAACATAAATAAAATACTAATCTAAAACATGCATACATAAATATTAATCTAACTTATAAAAACATACAAATTAAAAACACAATTTTAAATTAACTACTACTTCATTAAAATATAAAAATTACAACATAAATAAAAAAGAAAGAAAATATACCTAATTAGATGTTCGAATGACGAACCCCGACTGGACCCCACCGAGATCTACCACGACCTCTCCAAAAATATTAACTAGATCGGACCTAAAATAGGACCCCGATCGAACCGGTTAGGACTGAGGATATTACCCCGGTCCTGGGCTAGCCGAATTGGCCTGCCCCCGATTCAAATTGCTGCTTGCAATTTTCCAATTGCAATTGCCATTCCAATTTTGCAATTCCTGCCGTCTATTTATAGAGGGGGGAGGGTGACGTGGAGCCTTGTGCTCCACTCCCCTCCCCCTTTTTTATTATTAAATTCTTTTTTTTTGCTTTTTTGCTTTTTTTTATTAATTTTATTATTATTATTATTTTTATATATTATTACAATAATACTAAAAATACTAAAAACCCGTACAAAAATGAGTGATTACAGTTGCCCCTCTTTGCTTGTTCTTGTGAAACGAGAACAAAGCAAAGATCAAAAGCACTCATTTTTGTTTTATCTGGCTAAACTTCTCTCCTTTTGACGCGTGTCTTCTTTCTTCGGTAGATCTTCATTCTCTTCAGCGCATGTCTTCTTTCTTGTTTTGGTTGATCCACCTTGTCACTCTCGGGAAGCAAAGCCTTCAAAATGGGGGTTGTTTGTTGGGGAAGCCAAACCGAGTTCTTCTTGCTACATTATTGGTAATAAGCTAATACCTAAAGAGAGTTCGACCCAGCTGCAACACCGACGAAGAGACAGGGTCTACAAAATTCGATCCAGCTGCAACACTGACGAGGAGGCAAGACCGATAGGTGAAAGTTCTGATGTCTGATCCAGCTACAACTCTGACGAAGAGGCAAGGCCAGAATTTGGTTGAAAGCTCATTTTTCATTTTTTGATTTTTCTTTCTTTTTTTTTTTTTTTTCTTTTTTCTTTTCTTTTTCTTTTTCTTTTTTCTTTTTTCTTTTTTCTATTTTTCTTTGATTTTTTCTTTTTTTTTTTTTTTTTTTTGATTTGTTTTCTAGCTACAACATTAATAAAGAAAACTTGAAAATCAGTAAAGTTGGATCTATCAACGGAGAAACAAAATATTAATCGAACCCCTACTACACACCATCGGCGGATAAGTAGGACAAAGAAAGAATCGGGACCTAGCCACTCCATCGGTGGAGGATGGATCGGATAATGATGACTGGAACCGCTACACCATCAGCGGAGAGCAGGATCGAGAGGGCGACGGGAGCTTAGACCCGGTCACTCCATCAGCGGAGGACTGGATTGGACAATTACGACCTGAAACCGGCTACACCATCAACGGAGAGCGGGATCAGAGGACGACGGGAGCTTGGACCCGGTCACTCCATCAGCGGAGGACTGGATTGGACAATGACGACTTGGAACCGGCTACACCATCAGCGGAGAGTAGGATCTGAGGGCGACGGGAGCTTGGACCCGGTCACTCCATCAGCGGAGGATGGATTGGACTATGACGACTGAACCGCTACATCATCAGCGGAGAGCGAGGATCGAGAGGGCGACGGGAGCTTGGACCCGGTCACTCCATCGATGGAGGACTATATTGGACAATTACGACTGAACCGCTACACCATCAGCGGAGAGCGGATCCGAGGCGACGAGAGCTTGGACCTAGCAACTCCATCGGGGGAGAGCAAGATTTGATAATGACGACCTAAAACCGCTACACCATCAGCGGAGAGCGGATCGGAGGGACGACGATAGCTTGTACCTGGCCACTCCATCAGCGGAGGACTGGTTCGGGCGATGAAAGTTGATAAATTCATTTTGATTCATTCATTTTTTCTTCACTTTTACTTTTTTTTCGACTTTTCAATTTTTTTAATTCTTCTTTTTTTTCTTTTTTTCTTTTTTTTGATCTTTCTTTTTTCAAATTTTTTTTAATTCTCTTTTTTTGATAATTTTTCTTTTTTCTTGAACTATACAAAGAAGTAAAACTTGAGAACAAATTAGGTCTGGCTACACCGTCAGCAGAGAAACAAGACTTGAATACAAATTTGATCTGTTTGGGAAAAGGTTCGGATCTGTTGCATCATCAATGGAGAAACGAAATCTTTAGGATGTCTATATTGTTGCACCATCAGCGGTAAAACAGAATCTGAAAATTGTTGGCCTATGACGAAGGCAAGATCTGAAAAAGTCTACTTCATTGCTCTCTCATCAAGGAGAGAGGTATGACCTACGATGAAAAAACATTAATCAGTAAATATTCCCAAAATTTTCACTGTTACCTTTTATTGATGTTTCAACATCCTCTTTGTGTTTGGCCTCCTCTATGACTAAGGTTGGCTGTCGCGTTGTTGCCCCCACGGCTGAGGATGTCTGGTCTCTTTTTGAACCTTTTTGTAAGCAAAAATGCATGAATTTTATGCCTAAATGCATGGTGACTTCGGTGTATGCACTTAATCTAAATATACGACGTTTGCAACAATGGTTTAATGCAAGATGAATGCAATCTAAATGCATGAATGTGATATGATTTTTTTTTTGCCCTCAAAGGGATGCCCGACTCCTCACTGGTCCCGTCAGGATCTTGGTTTTTTGTATGTGACGGTGCCCCAACCTTAACTTGGGTTCGATCAGTCATCTGGGTGCATGCCCCAACATTTTATTCATCCCTATGCCATCGACTGAAACTGTTCTTGAATTTGACACTTTGAGTGTGGATTCTGTTGCCCCCTAGGTTGGGTTTATAAATTGTGTTGATTCATGGTAGCTTATTATTTTTTGATTGGGTGCAATTTTACAGACTGTGGTCAATGATGCAAGAGTTTGACTCGTCAATAAAGGTTGGACCTTGGCAAAGAATGCCCCCGGACTGGGACCTTGTTAGAGGCACACTATTTGTAAAAGATGTGGGGGTGCTTTTGGACATGCCCCAAGATCAAACTTTTGTAAGAGGCTTTGTAAGGTGCTAGATCGACCATCTTTGTTGTATTTAATGGGGCAACCCGAGGATTAGTTTTATTATTCTGAAAATGAATGCATGCAAAATGTGTCCTAAATCGATGCAATGCAAAATTAAGATTGTGATGATGTTGTGCAATGATGCAGGTGAAATCAATGCGATGAGAATGAAACGAGTTAGTACCAAATAAAACGATTAAATATAACAAACAAAAATAGAGTAATAAAAATTGTACATAAACAAGAAGTATGGCACCAGAGCCTAAATAGGGTGACCACTAATCGGGCAGAGTTTCACATGGCTCTAAAGGGTTGGCTCCTACGGCTCGCTATATGCAGTTTTGGTGCTAAGAGGTACCCGAATTGTCCTTGCTGTCCTCTACTAAG
The DNA here is from genome assembly GCA_019671005.1 of Hibiscus mutabilis. Taxonomy (NCBI): domain Eukaryota; kingdom Viridiplantae; phylum Streptophyta; class Magnoliopsida; order Malvales; family Malvaceae; genus Hibiscus; species Hibiscus mutabilis. Next base: position 4,942,453 of record CM033729.1, on the reverse strand, counting down.
AGTAGCAAGGCCCCCGGTCATCACCCATTATAGGCTCCTTTCAACCGGGTTCAATTCAGGAGGACCTATTCGCTTATACCCATACGAAGGAACGATATCCTCACGAAAGTATAAGGTACTCGAGCCCCGAAGGTACTTGCTAGGCCCATACGGGAGAACGATATCTCCACGAAAGCATTAGCGTTTTCCCCCCACTTAAAAAAACGGGTTTATATGCCATATTTTAAATGCGTTAAAATAAACGCGCAATTGTAACCGAATGTTAATTTAATAGTCACTTTAATCCGGAATTTTCGATATTAATAAAGCGGTAATTATTTGAAAAAGCTCGACTCTCATTTGTTTTTAAAAAACAAAAATGTCCCCAGCGGAGTCGCCATCTGTAGCGATGTTTTTTTCTCGGTAAAAAAGATTGTTTTTGTTTTTGTTTGGAAAGTATTTTATTTCGCGTGGAGTTTTAGAAAACCCGCATTTTATTTAAAATTGGAGTCGCCACCGGCCACTTAGGTAGGCCGAACACCATAAAAAACCAGAGATTTAAAATTGATGGGTTCGGGAGTCGGTTACGGATGGGGAAGGATTAGCACCCCCACACCGCCCAAAATTGGTACTTTAATAATTACCGCTTTATTAATATTAAACTTTCCGGATTAAAGTGACGATTAGATTAAAATTCGGTTATAAGTGCGAGTAAATTTTAAAGACCCCGTTATTCGAGAGTAAACGCCCAACCACTATCACTACGCCTGATATTGGCCCCGTTTACACTCGAATAAAAGGGTACCGCATTGACAAAATATATGTTCGTTATGCAAACTTAAAAAACATGGCAAATATAAATAAATACATTGCGATAAAAATATAAATAAATACTAACATAATAAAATACTAATATAATATAAATAAAATACTAATCTAAAACATACATACATACATACATGACTATTAATCTAACTCATAAATAAAAACATATCTAACATAAATAAAATACTAATCTAAAACATGCATACATAAATATTAATCTAACTTATAAAAACATACAAATTAAAAACACAATTTTAAATTAACTACTACTTCATTAAAATATAAAAATTACAACATAAATAAAAAAGAAAGAAAATATACCTAATTAGATGTTCGAATGACGAACCCCGACTGGACCCCACCGAGATCTACCACGACCTCTCCAAAAATATTAACTAGATCGGACCTAAAATAGGACCCCGATCGAACCGGTTAGGACCGAGGATATTACCCCGGTCCTGGGCTAGCCGAATTGGCCTGCCCCCGATTCAAATTGCTGCTTGCAATTTTCCAATTGCAATTGCCATTCCAATTTTGCAATTTCTGCCGTCTATTTATAGAGGGGAGGAGGGTGACGTGGAGCCTTGTGCTCCACTCCCCTCCCCCTTTTTTTATTATTAAATTCTTTTTTTTTTGCTTTTTTGCTTTTTTTTATTAATTTTATTATTATTATTATTTATATATATTATTACAATAATACTAAAAATACTAAAAACCCGTACAAAAATGAGTGATTACACTGGGCAATCAAGACCGTGAATATGGATTGGGAAAGTGCCGGACAAAAGCGTTTGAAGGATCTCAATGAGATAGAAGAATTCTGTGCACTCGCCTATAACAATGCACGAATCTACAAGGAGAAAACAAAGCGATGGCACGACAAGAAACTATTGCCACGGCAATTCACGCCAGGGCAACTAGTTCTCCTATTCAATTCTCGGCTAAAACTTTTCCCGGGAAAGCTGAAATCAAGATGGTCGGGACCATTTGAAGTCGTCAAACCATTCTCCCATGGTGCCGTGATAATCAAGTCCATCTCTGACAACCATGAATTCAAAGTTAATGGAAAAAGATTGAAGCACTACAATGGTGCCCATGTGGAACGTAACAAGGAAGTGGTCAATTTAGGAGATGCATGAGCATGTTCTCCCTTTTTATTTTTATTTTTTATTTTTTTTATTTATTTTTATTTTTATTTTTTTCGACTATTTAAGTATTTTATTTTTTCCGATTTTTTTTATTTTTTTTCGATTATTAGTAATTTTAGGATAGATTTTTTTTATTCAAGTTTAAGAATCCTATTACACATCTTTATTTATTTTCTCTATTAGTTTATATTTAATTTTAATCCTTATTTGACTTGTTCTTGAATTGTAGGAAAAGAAGTTCAAGATAAAGAAGGAATTCTAAACCAAGTAGGAAAACATCTTCAACAAGGAACTTAAGGGGCTGAATCTAAAGCTTATATAAAGCCTCCAATTCATCCTAACCAAAACCCCTTTGTCGAAAATTCCTACCAAACCCTAAACCCTTTTTCGTTTTCCCCCAATCCCAACCACCTATCTTTTCTATAAAACCCATCACCCTTAACCTATTCCTACTTTCTATCTTGCAACTTTTTAGTTTCTTTTCTTTTATTTGTTTTTACTCACAACCAAGATCATACATGGCATCCAAGATTAAACTTTTGGTTCATCCAAGTTCCTCCAAAGAACCAAGATACAAGAAGTTTGCTACATCGGCGGTTCAAGAAAGATTTCAATCCAAGTTCGAAAGCCGGAAGATTCATGAAGAACAAGGCTTTGAATACTCCAAATCTCATCAAGATTTCGGCCTTGAACCATTCATCTTCAAGAGGATTGCACATCAAAAGTGGCAAATCTTTTGCCATCAACCGGAATCGGGTAACATCTCATGGGTAAGAGAATTCTATGCTCACTCACCTAACCCGGATAACCCTTATGTTTTTGTTCGTGACAAGGCCATACTTATAAGTCCCGAAAGCATCAACACCTTTTACGGACTTTACATTGAGAAGGACGAGCATCAAGCCTTCGTTGACCAAACAATCCCAAGCAACTCGATAAGGTGCTTCAAGAACTCACTCAACCGGGAACTCATTGGAACGACGGTAAATACAAGGGCACGGTAAATCGCCTTCGGCTTAAACCCGAGGCAAAACTATGGAATAAGTTTGTTAAAACTTCTTTAATGCCCTCCACACACAATACTACCGTTGATATACCACGTCTTTTGCTCATACATTCTATTTTGCATAATCGCATCATTAACATTGGAAAAATTATTTGTGATGAGATTTTTGTATGCAGCTCAAAAGATAAGGGTTATCTTTTCTTCCCTTGCTTAATTTCTAATCTTTGCAAGGAGATGCATGTCCCGAGTGAGTCCACCGATGAAAAGGCCCTACCCAAGTCTGGTTGGAATCAAGCACTAACCCGGAAGCTAATGGGAGAGGCACCGGGAGATTCTTCAAGGCCTCCAATTGCCACGGCAACCCCTGCCGCCGCGGCAATCCCTAATGCCCAAGCACCTAACGCCAGGGCAACTCGGTCATTAATCCCGGGACACTTTGAAGCACTTTTGCACCCATTGGCAAGCTGTCTAAGGCAAATTGAAGATCGGCAACTAATGTTCATACGGTACATGAAGGAGCACAACAATGCCATCACCCAAGTCATCCTAGAAAAGTACCCGGACAATCGTGTGCCGTTCCCAATCTTTCCCGCCGAGATTCTTGCCCCGGCAACCAATGAAGCAGTCGCCACGGCAACCAAGGAAGCTGATGCCCCGGTAACCACTGCAAAAGCCAAAGGTAAAGCACTTATGCCTTAATCAACTCCTACGGAATCATTTTCTGATTTTTCAGATTCGGACGAGTCCTCCATTGAACCAATAAAGACCGCACCAATTGAATCCTCCAAGCGAAAAGCCATTGACATTGATGAAGAGGACGATGAGGACAACCACGTACGAGGATCGATTCCACCACCGGCAACAAGAAAACAACCATCGCGTTCAAGCAAGAAAATCAAGACGCCAACTAGAAGGAAACTAATCATCTACGATGACGAACTCTCAGAGTAAGTCCTCGTATGCATTTTTATTTTTATTTTTCATTATTTTTATCCATGCATTGAGGACAATGCCTCACTCGAGTTTGGGGGGATTGTTATTAGTAATTACCATGTTTAGTTACATTCACTTAAGTATTACATTTAGGATACATAAATTGCTTGCCATGCCGTTAATTGAAACAAGAATTGCTTAAATTTGATGAATATTCGATGATGACTTTGCCAATGCACTTAATTGATAGAATTTTTATTCTAGGATAACCATGGGAAAACTTAGAATTTTACTATGATGCTAAATTTGATGAAACATTGTTGTGGTTTGATTGATTTAAGGAATTCTAGTAAACTTAGGTTGATAATTAACAAATTGAGGGATTAGAATAAAAAATTGGATGAATGCTAGAGATGCCCGAAATTGGCTCTAGCATGTGCTAAAACTTAGGATCACTAGAGGTGCCCGAAACTGGCTCTAGTATAGGTTAAAAAAAATTAACTAGAGGTGCCCGAAACCGGCTCTAGTCGATTAAATTAACTTAAGAAAACTAAAAATAAAACACTAGAGGTGCCCGAAATTGGCTCTAGTTAAAACATGCTAAAAAGAACCCAATGAAGTAATTTGAAAACCTATTGTTTGCATAGAATCCGAAAAATCAACTTGCACACAACTCCGCACACACTCACAAGCATTATAGTTTGATTCCGAGTAACTCCTCAGTTTTCCGAAAAATAAAAAGCCAATCATACTTTGTGCCCCGGTTCAGAGAATTGAAATCAAGTTCAAAGCTAAGTTTGTGAAAATTGAAGTGTTGGCAGGTAATTATGAGTTTGCATTGGTTGAGGACAAGCAATAGTTCGAGTTTGGGGGTGTGATAAGTGTTCAAAAGTACTATTTTTCTTACCCTTTTTACTCATATTATTGTTAGACTTAGGCTCATATTAGTTGCATAGTTAGCCATTCATGCATTAATCCATGTTTCCTTCAATCGGTGAGCTTGATTACATAACTTGGTGATTTTTGTGGAAAAAGATGCTACTTTGGTGTGTTTTTGTGTGTGTATGTGCAGGATCACTTGCCAAAGCAATGCCGAGCTAGTTGCCAGGGCAATGCATGAAGGATATGCCGAGCTAGTTGCCAGGGCAATGCATGAAGGAGACGCCGAGCCAGTTGCCATGGCATTTGTCGACAAAGACAAAATGCAATAGGGATGTCGAAATTAATGACTTTACAAGCCCAAGATGACATGGAGCAAGGCCCAAGCCCAAAGGAATTTGATTGCCATGCAGAGATTAAAGAAGAATTAAATTCCTAGAAGATAGGAGAAGTTCTAATAGGAATTAAATTATAATAAAGAATTATATTCTTTAAAGATAATTTAATTCCAACTCAAACTCCTCCTCAAAGAAGGACTTTGGCCTGGCCCTATAAATATCAAGGAGATTTCGACAAGATGCAGAGGGAGAGCAAGAGGGAATTTCGACAAGACCAAGAGAGGAAGCAAAGGGGAATTTTCGACAAGCTTCATCTTTTCTTCCTTGTTCGATTGGGTTCATGCTAGGGATTGTTTATCTTGTGTTTCTTTGGAACCTAGCCATGAACTAAATTTACTTGGCTATGGTTATTGTGTTTTGTGGTTGTGAGAACTTATTGGTTTTTGTTTAGGTAATAAAAGTTTGCACTTTTCTATTTCAAGGTTTATTCATTCTTGGTTCTTATTCTTGTTTGCGAGTGAATTGGGAGAGGATCTCGTGATTTCATTTATTTATCTAATATCGGGAGAGTTAGATTCAAGAAACGAATGAATATGATCTTTATTCAATCCAATGATGGTGAAGATTAATCCGGCTTAGGAATAAGTTAAGGATTTCAACGGCTAAGAGGAGCGCAAGATTGGTTGTTGTTCACCCTTGATTCACGCAGGGATGTATTATCAAGGCATGCACAAGTAGCTAGAGTTTCGACTTAGGGATAAGAAGAAACCATTGAAGAACGCTCTGCCGAACCTTGAAGGTTGCTGCCCAGACGCCTAAGTAGTTGCCCAACTAGTCGCCCAGGCAACCATCGATTAGTTGCCAAGGCAACCCCGTTGTGCAAGTTGCCACGGTAACTGAGTTGCCCGTGCACTCTTTTACCAAGACGATCCAATCGGCTATCACACCTCAACTCACGATAACCTGGCCTATCTCTCTCTCATTCGATCTCATCTTTTCATTTACTTAATTGCTTTCTAGATTAGTTTTTAGTTAAAACTCCTATAATCCTTTACTTGTGTTTTTACTTTTTACAGTGCAAGAGACTAGATTCTTGAAGTAGCACCAATCCCTGTGGAGACGATATCTTTTATACTATAACTTGCGACGTGTATACTTGCACAATTGCGTAGCACTTATTACGCGCAACAATATGCCATGCATATTTTATAGATGTGGTTAGCATTAATATATTTAAACATGTTAGAATTAATTAATCTAGTTTTGGGAACATGGTCTTTTTGCATATTTATATTTATTTTTTATTAGGACATGTTATGTTGTTTTTGTTCATACATTTTATATTATTATATTTATGTTTTTAATGTTTTTTAGTTCCTTGTCTTTGTGAATATTTGTTTTAGAATTTGTTTTTTAAGATTGCATAGCGGATATATATTTTGTCAAGGTGGTGCCCTTTTATCCGAGCGTAAACGGGGCTAGTATCAGGCGTAGTGCTGGTGGTTGGGCATTTACTCTCGAATAACGGAGCTTTTAAAATTTACTCGCATCTATAACCGAATTTTAATTTAACTGTACTTTAATCTGAAAAGTTTAATATTAATAAAGCGGTAATTATTAAAGTGTCAATTTTGGGCGGTGTGGGGGTGCTAATCCTTCCCCATTCGTAACCGACTCCCGAACCCAACATTTTTTAAAAATCTTTGGTTTTTAAAGTATCCGGCCTACCTTAGTGGCTGGTGGTGACTCTATTTTTAAAATAATACGGTTTTTTTCTAAAGCCCCAATGGAAGACGTTTTTTAAAATACCCAAACACCCTAGAACCTCGCGTTTTCTAGATCGCTACACTAGCTTCTCTTTAGATTCAGTTTTTGTTCAAAGTTCGCTCTGACAAATGTTTGCCCCTCAAATTATCCTCAGAATTTAAGCCTTTGAGCCACATGCCCTTTGGCGTCACCTATTTTCTTTTTTTAGAGGGAGATTGACTTGCGACACCAGTATCGGAGATGCTGAATCTAGATTAAACTGGCCCATCACCACGGACGGATGTAAGATCAGGAAAAAAGTTGATTTCGCTACTTCATGGCGGGGAAGTCATGACCTGAAAACAAAAGGAAACAGTAGTTAGTAATCTGCTCGAAAAATTTTACCGTTGTTATCTGGATGTTTGAGCTTTTTGCATATTTGGCCTCATTCAGGGCTAAAGGTTGGTCGTCATGTTGTTACCCCCACAGTCGAGGTCTTTTAATCTCTTTTCCTGGACCTGTTTGTACGTTCAAGCCAAAAAATGTTTGAATGCATCTTTATGCCTAAATGTGTGTTTTTTGTCTAAATGCATGATAAACTTTAGATGTATGCTTGATGCGCGTGATGATTTTTCTTGGTCCTTAAAGGGATGCTCTTGACTTTCTGCTGGTCAGATCTTTGCCCTGATTAAGTAGTGTTCAGTGCCTTGTATGTGAGGATGCCCCAACCTTTCTTGGGTTCGATCATCTTTTGGATTACTTCTTTGGGTTAATGCCCTCACATTTCTTCTAAGACTACTCTCGGAGCTTGAAGTATGTTCACGCCTTTTCTTGATGAGCTTTCATTGTTTTCAGGAATACACTATGTTGCCCCTTAAATTTTGTTGTCCTGAAAATTTGAGCTTTTAAGCCGAATGACCCTTGGCGACATCTATTTTCTTTTTCAAGAGAGATTGAATTCATCATTGATTGGAGCTTCGATGCCCAGTTTATTCTCAGGCTTATATGTTTTGGATACCTCCGAAGGCTTCAAGCTTTTATTCTAAGTAGACATCTGGCTTAGGTCCCTGTATTTTAAATCTCTATAAGAAGTAATGTAAGAAATCTTTTGTTTTGTAACAATGTAAGATGCTTTTATAAATGAGTAAATAGTGTTTTTTTAATATGATTTTTGAAAAATAGGGGCCCCACATATTTTGTACAGGAGCGTCTTTGAACCCACTTGTCAAGGGTCATCCCAAGCATAGCTTGTGTCTAGAAGACCTTGAACGTTATGTTGATGCTTGAAAATGTAAGCTGTCTTCGAAGCTATTAGGCTTTCGAGGAGGACATTTCCTGCATGTCTAATTTCTGACCAATTTGGGTGGCTCTCTTTGACTCACGAACTCCCCCATTCTATTTTTCCTTCTTTTCTGATCTCGATCAAGCATTAGAAGTTTCAAATCTTTGAAGAAAGGATAACTCCATAAAGCGGGATATAATCTAAAGACAAACTCCTTCAACTCAGATATCCAAGTTTGATTAAGATGGTCCTTGGAGATGTACAATGTTATTTCTGCAGCGCTTGATTTTAACTTGCTTAGATGTATTGTTTTTCTCTTTGCTCTTTTTTCTTAATTGCTCTAGACTACCCATTTTTAGATTTTCACCCTAGAGTTTATTTCCTCTTTCTTCTAGTTTGGATCTTTGCAGCTTTAAGCAAACTTGTATTCTGACCGACCATCGGCGTCTGCTTCGATTTTGCAGATGAGCAATCTTTCAAATCTCTTTTGAGTAGGGATAAAATTATGCAGTCACTTTTCTAATGAAGGCTTTATTATTCTCTTCTCTTTTGTTTTTTGTGTTTTTTTAACAAAAGAGTAAGAAAATGATGGCACTTCTTCAATCTGGGAAGTGGATAGACGATAGTAGTTTTAGAATCAATCCTATCATCATAACTCGAAGATGTCTAGAGTATCACCAAACTTCATGAATTGCCCCAAATGAGATAAGTGTGGTAAATTGGAATGACTGCAGATATGGCAGTGATGAACAAGTACTTGCATATCACCAGCTGAAAACCAACATGGTCTAAAAGAAGGTGATAGTACGCTGGCCTTATTATTCTGATTATCCCTTGTTGAGAGATTCTTTGAGGTTTGGGTATCATCGAGGAAATTTGCTAGCCTCGATAATTTGATCTAATTTTTGTGTTTAAAACTTGATTGTGCTACGAAATGCCGATATCATCGATGGGCTTCCACAGATATCATTGGAGAAGGGTTGTCTTCAGTTGGGTGAAGGTTTGAAGTTATCACGATATTCAAAAATCTTAGACAAAAATGCTTAAGAGGGAATGTTCGCTCAAAATTTGTGTTTGGAAACTTTTCATTGCTCCTTAACACACTCAGTTATCTTTCTATTGGCCTAAGTAGATTAGAAGATAAGTCGCATGCCCCTTCATCTTTACACTTTTTCAATTTCTTCTAGACACATGGTTGCTCAAAATCAACCGTCAGATTGGAATCGATGCCGCTCCTGAAAATATATATATATATATATATATATACATGTATGGATGTGCAAAAGACTCATGATAAATGTATGAAAATTTTTGTGAAAAATGTATAGAAATGCATCATTTATTAAAAACATATGTACACCCTTAGGAAAGATTCACTTTCTACCTTCAAGCTTAGGCAACATGTTTGTTTCTAGAAATTTAAACTACGCGGATGTCTTAGCAAACTGAGCACCCATACTAAAAAAGCTTAACAAAAAAAATACTCAACCACTTTCTAGAGTTGTTCATCCTGGTCTTTCGTATCTTGCTTTGTCTTAGACACCTATCAGCATTCATGTTGGTATCAACCAAATCTTGGATTACCTCTATTGAATCGTAAATGATTCAGGTCAAAAATGAAATGGATATGCAATGCTACTAAAATACAATGAAGGTACAACGTTGGATGTAAACATATGTGCAAAAAGGTATTGATTCAAAAAGTAACCATCATAAGATTACTTCCATTAGGTAAAGGTCTCATTACATCATGTATCAAAGTTACAGATAATATCGAGCCCTGGCACCTAGTTTATTTATCTTTCTCAAAAGCCAAGTTAGCTTCTCGTCATGACCCGAGAACATGACGCCATACTGACTTAGTTCAGTTGATATATTAGCCAAACTCACCACTTGCTGAGCTATTTTTCGTGCTTCGGCACTAACATCTTTCATGTAGTTATCTTTTCTTTTTATCTTTCCGTTCGTCTCTTGTAGCTGACGCCATCACTTCTCATTACTTTCTTGTAAGGCTTTCTTAAGGTCATTCACAAGATCTTTATACATCAGCGGAATATTGTTATGCTTACATACTTGATTTTTAGCATTTCAACTTCATCTTTATTGTCTTTTAATTTAGCAACAGTATTCTCATGCAGACGTATACACATGTTCAAAGTCTTGCAGTTGGCTTGACTACTTCCATTGCTTGAAGTTTGAGAGATAAGGTCTTAGCTTGATTTTCATTGGCCTTGGAGTTTTTCTTCCAATATTTAGCACTGTTTATTAATTGGATGACTCTTTTCTTCCATTGATCTGAAGTATCTCCCAAACCAGCGTCTCTGAATGCTAAATAAACAAAGCACTTGGTAGTTACCTTGTAAGCTTTTTAGTTCATTGTTCAGGACGTCTATTTTTTTCTTTAAAATATTGATCTGGATGTCATGTTTCGAATGATTTTTTTCGCTTTCTACAACTTCTAATTCTTTCAGCTTCGCTCCAGTTGCGTGAACAGTAGCTGAATCATGTTGATGCTCCTTTTTGAACTCCTACATTTTATAGTCTAGGAGGCTCTGAACCCGGCGTTTGAAGGTAGTGCAATTTTCAATGGAATACCCCCTAATGTCAGCATGATAATCACAATGAGCTTCAACGCCATACCATTTGGGGTATGGATGTTGTAGAGGCATGACATGGTATAGGGCCACCAATTGTGCCTCTAGTAACTGCAGATATAGTTTTCCATACGAATGGGTATGGGATTAAAAGGACCATTGGTCTTCTACTTTTAGCCACTAGTTGAAGATGATTCCAGAGACTGGACAACAGAATTCGAACTTTGGCCTTGGCAATAGATTACAAGCGTCGAATATGGACCCCTCTCTGCATACTGCGATGCTCCATTATTGCTTGGACTTTTAAAAGTTTTAGGGCTTTCTTCCTTCAAACTTAGTAACCCTTCTTCAATTAGGTCTCTGACTTGAATTTTTAGGGCTCCACAATTCTCAGTAGTATGGTCGGTACCTTCTAGACGATAGTTACATATGGCTTGGGTATTGTAACCTTTAGGATAAGGGGGTTGTTTTGGCTTTGACTATACTGGAGTCACAAGACCTTCCTTGATTAGTATCGAAAATAACTCTGTATAGGCTATTGGAATATGAAACGTGGGTTTCTCTCTAGCTTTTTCCTTTCGATCTTTTCTTTGGCTCGTCGTTATTCTCTTCGATGTATCCACTTTTGTGTCTTCAAGTGTTTTATTGATGCTGATTTTGAGAGAGCATAACCCCTTGGGGTTACTAGATTAAATGTGTTCGGAAGTAGAATCCTGGATACTGGATGTCATAACATGGCTTTCATTTAGTTTATCTTTCTTTCTTTGTAGATGGGGCTATTTCTCCTTGGCTATGGAGGTCATCATACTCATCATCTTGGTCATTTGTCTTTTCAGCTCTTCTATTTCATTCGTCTTGGTATTGACGTGAGTTCAGGCATATATGTCTGACACATAACCTTCAAAATAAAGGCCATTTTCTTCTTTTGGCATCACTTCATGGCACTGCTTCATATCTATATTATTTTTTATCTGATCACGTGACCCTTTATCCATTATGAAAGCTTTTTAGATTGATGATCGTTCATGAATCAACACATTTTATTTATGCCATGAATATGCAATGCAAATAAAAAAACATACAACAACAAAAATTAGTTAGTACGCATGGAATAATCAAGCTAAAAATATAAAACGATAATTATTTAAAAGTAAATCTATACAACCTACCTGAGCATACTTTTTCCCGTACATATTTTGAAAAAAAGATCCTGCCCAAACATGCTTTCTACCCGCATACTTTGTTGCATAAATATAGGCATGGTATCTACTTATTGCGAAATAAACAAATAAATAAATACTAAAATTAAAAGGCATAATTGAAAGAAATTAAAGAAACCCCCTAACTCTCTCTACCATGCACCTATTGGTGTCTCTCTAAACGGGCAGAGGTTCGGTATAGCTCTAGACAAGGTAGGCTGCTATGGTTCACTACATGCGATTTCGGTTTTAAAGTAACGGTACCTGAACTGTCGCTAGGACATCGATTCGGGATGATACATTTCCCTAAGTCTGTGCGGAGATGAAGATCTCACGGCGACAAAGGTACCGATGTATCCCAGAAGTGATCCATTATCCTGCACGGAGGCGATACCTCACGAAGGCATAGCTTATCACTCCCACATAAAAGGGACAAAGCTCGGGTGCAGAGCTCATGATATGCAAAAAAATCAGGGAGAATTTTTTAAAACAAAAAACCTTTTTTTGTAAAAATTTAATAGGAAAAGGGGTCACAAAATAAATTAAACCGAATTTATAGTTTCCACTCGTTAAGACAAAAAGTAATCGGCTGGTGGCTCGACTCTAAAAAAAAGTGGTCTCCAGCGGAATTGCTAAGTTGTAATAATGGCCCGGAGGCGTTTGACGCGTTCTTACAAAAAAATATTTTGTTTGGAATGGAGTCGCCACCAATCTTTTTATTTAGGTGAGATTGGATCACCTGGAAACCGGGTTATTTTAATAAAAACCTATTTTTGTCATTTTATTAAAACAAGTTTGGTCTGCGAAAACCAGAAAAATACGTTCGGTAGTCAGTTACGTGTGGGGAAAGGTGAGCACCCCCACAACGCCCAAAATTGGTACCTGGTTGATTATTTGGTGTCTTAACGGCGGAAATTAAGAATTCGAAATTAATTTAAAAATTGTGATCCCTTTGAAATATTTCAAAAAATATTTTGTTCGAAAGAAATTTACACCCCAACACTTGAGGCATAATTTCTTGTTAGATTATGAATAAAGGAACCTATTTTAAAAATTGTAGTTTAGAAATAAAATGATATTTTTCGATAGAAGTTAACGGAAAGCGTTATTTCGGTGCCGGAAACTGGAAACTGAAAGACCTTTCTGACCTTTCTCGTTGTGCTGAGCTCAGATCCGAGGTCAGATTTTTCGAAATAACGCTTTAGGTAACTGAATCAACTCGAAACTCTTCGTTTTTCTTTTTTTATATAATTTTTGAACTATTTTCACTCCTTTTTGTTTATTATTTGTGTTACTTTTTTGGTTGATTCGAAGTGAAAAAGAACGATAAACACTTTCTCTTTTTATTTATTCGAACTTAGGAATCCCCTTTTTATTCCACTCGAAATCCTTTTCTTTTTTTATTTCCCTCCCTAAATCCTCTCGTTTACAATCGTTCGAACGAGTTTTATACCCGTAATATACGTATTAAAAAACTAAACTATCATGATTTATAGGATAATAATATCCTTTTTCTTTTGCAGGGCAGTGGAGTGGCGGTCGGTCGGTCGGTAGCATGACGCGTGGCGGCGACGTGGTGACAGCGGCGACCTATCGACGTGACGCGTCGCGGCCACGAGGCAAGGGAAAAGCCGCGCGTGGCGGCCACGCACCAAGTGGGGAGCTGGACGATCGGCGATCGGTGGTTGAGCAAGGGAGTGTAGTTAGGGTTTTTTTGTTATTTTAAGTTTAGGGTTAATTTGGGTAATAGTTTTGGATAGTATTAGCCAAGTCCGAGTCCTACATGTGTTACCATCTGATTAGTTGATTATGTTAAATTAAATTAAAATTAAGACAAAAATGATATAATGTGAAAGTAACATAGATTAAATGTATAATTATACAAATTTTTGTTAACCACCATGTCATCTTCTTCGTTGTTAATTGATACCATTTATATAGTTAAATGACTTAATTGACAAAATTAATAGATCGATAGTCAAATTAGAACTCAATCCATAATTAAATGGTCATTCATATAACTTACCCTTTTTCTTTTAATGTAAACATGCTCAAATAAAGAACCGTAATTAAAAATGAATGAAACAAATTCAAACTTGTTTAGAGTTAAATTTATGTAACTTAAGAGAATGTAGGTCTCATTTATACTTTATGCAGAATATGTTTGATATTTCTACCGCAGTAAGTTACTATTATTATTAACTTAGGCTAGGGATGGGCACGGGTCGGCTCAAGTCGGGTTTTTGGCCCACCCGAATCCAACTCAAAAATAATTACTCTAAAACTGAACCCGATTCGACCCGACCTTATTTTTTAAAAAAGCTAACTCCGACTCGACCCGAAAATAAATACCTTAAACTCGACTCGACCTATATAAAAAATCAATTTTAGGAACCTAATTGTAAAAAAATAATTTTAGGAAACTTAATTGCAAAAAATAATAATTTTAAGGATTAAATTGTAAATAAAAATTTAATTTTAAGGACCTAATTATAAAGAGAGGGCATTTTTATAAATATCCCTAAAAAATTAGAAAAAAATTATACTATTAGTCACGGGTCGGGTCGAGTCAAATTTTTTTCACTCTAAACATGACCCGACCTTATTCTTAGCAAAAATCTAACCCGATCAAGCCAGGTTGGATCGAAACCCGTCGAGTCTAGGTAAAATGCTCATCCCTAATCCATGCCACTTTCTTAATTTCAATAAATGTGAATTGGTCTTAATGTTTGTCTGAAGCGGCAGTTAAGTCTATTAGGATAAGTGTAGCAGGTTTGGTTATTACGTAATTATCATATCTAATTAGGAGCTTATTGATTTTGGTGAAGAAAATGTCATACCGCAAAACGACGTGGGAACTGATAAATAAGATTAGTATTGTAATAATATCGGAAACCACGACATCTAATCTTACGTCCTTTGTCTGTTTAAAGTAATAGGATTAGGAGAAGTTGAAAATGTCGGCATGATCTAGATCGTCTGCCACCAGGCTACTGCCATTGCCGCCACCGGTACCACTCACCTTCCATTTTGTAGCCGGTTTGAAGAAATATAAAAACCGAGACTTAAATTAGTAGAATATTAAGAATTAAACTTTTAGAATTAAAATAAAATATAAAAATTAAGTGTTGGATCTTTTACTATTCTGAATTTTATTAATTTCATATGATCTGTTGTTTTTTATAGTTGGGAGACTTAACCAAAAAATATCTATAATTAAGAGATTATTTGCGTATTTTACCGAGGTTAAAATTGAATCATATATTTATACTATTATTAATCTATTTATTAAGTTGATGTCACCAATTAATCGCATATCAACTTAATTAAGAAACTATTAAAATATTTTTTTATAAATAATAATTAATAATATATTGTTGAAACAATCAATCAACCAAAAATTACCGAGATGGTAAGTTGGCTACTTACATATTTGTAGAAGCTTAAACTAGAATTGAAAGAATTAAAATTTAGAATGATTCAATTTCTTAAAAAAAATTTACATTTACTGTCTTACATATTCGCACTAAGAATTCTTAAATTCACTAATTTGATCAACATTTGAATATAATATGTATACTTACAAACTCCGGTAAGATTTAACCTCAAAATCTTAAGAATATACTTTTACTCAAAGAGAAAATACACATGAACAAACTATGAATAAATACTCATTGATTTTAATGTTTGTAAATCCAAACTTTCACGCAAGAGCACTTAAAACAAAAATAAAATAAAATGTGTCTACCATTAACTAAATATTAATTCTAGTTAAGCATTTAAGTGTATTCGTTCAATCCCATAGGTCTCAAGCTTGGATCCATCTAAAATAAATTCTTTATTTTTCGCTTATATACTATTATACGAATTTTATTGACTGTCATATTGTCATTTAAGGACAGTTAACAGTTTAGTGATCATTATAAGAAAAATTAGAATTTAATAACATTACGTTAACAGTGAAAGTTGTATTGTATAATTACAATTTGCACTACAAAACATGATAGAGAATCACAATGCAGTTATTAGGGTATTAATTATATTTTCATACAACTACGTTGTCGTGTCCAAACACACCTTAAATGATAAATTCAAACCAATTAAATTAACCTTTTGGTGCCAAGTGGAAAATAAAAGAATGATCGGCCCAACATGAATATAATATTTGTTCCAGTAAGAAACCCAAAAAATCAAACTGATACAACCCAGAAGCTGTACTTTGGATATTTAGCCCAAAATTCCAGGCCTGGCAACGCCCGGGGAGGGGGGGGTATATGCGCCTACGCCAAGGGTAAGGGACTCTACTGAAATATTCGGTTTAGAAATTTTGAGTTTTGCTGGGTTATACATAAAAAAATTAGTGTGTTTTTATAATTAATATTTATTTCTCTTTCAATGAAATTGAATAGAACGTTTAATAAATAATTAATTTTAGACATAATTAATACTCTATAAAAAATTATTCCACTAATTTAGTTGGTTTGCTGACATTTAATTAATACCTTAAACATGTAATCCGTGGCCTTTTTGATAGAGTTAAGCGACTGGAACAAAAAAATTTACCTAATTACATCTATAATTAATTATATGTTAAAGATTATACCAAATTCTATTGAAAAGAGAAAATAAATATTAATTATAAGAATTTGCTAGTTTTTATACATAGCTCTCAGTACTGCGCATAGTAAAAACCAGATACTTTAAATGAAAAAGAAAGAAGCGTCTAGTTTTTAATGGCTGATGAAGCATTGCATTTGCATCTCCCCAACGACAATGCATTTACTCTCCAATTCCAAAGTGGTTCGCAGTTGTGAGAAATTTATGGGGCAAAAATTTTAGTGAAGTAGGGTCCTAAAACACACGCACCTCATCCCTGTGCTACGTGGACTAACCCATTAACATAAATCTCAACACTTGCTTAATGGAGAGGGTCTTCCATTCTTCTCCTTCCTCTTTGCTGTGCAGGAAAATAAGAGTTGTAAATTAATTATAACTTCATTTAATGGGGAGTGTGTTTTGTTGTGGGTTTGGCTGGGTAGGTTTCATTTATGACTTTCACCTATATATTTAAGAGCTCCTCACTATCAATAAATTCAAACTTCATTTAATTTCTACAGACTTTTGAAAATCAAAATAATGATGATCATCTGCAGCAGCCTCTGATTTGAAATGATCTTCAGTTTTTACATCTTACATCATAGTATTTATGTTTGAATTATGAACTAGTGTTTGCAGGCTGAAATGGTTGAACCAGCAGTGAAGGGAACACTTAATGTCCTTGGGCTGAAATGGTCGAATCAAAATAATGATGATGATCTGCAGGAAAAAGTGTTTGATATCCATCAGAAGGAATATAAAGACCACAGAAATAGTTCACTTTTGATTGTTTACTGAAATAAGTGAAGCAAAGAACTTTCAGATGCTCTAAACACCATAGAAAGTGATTGTGTGGGAATGAAAAAAAGAAGCAAATTGTGCCTTTTTTTATATTTTCAAAAGGATTTTGTCATTTATTAGTAGAAAAATTACAATTTTTATGACAGTTTATATAATCAACATGAACCAACTTGCTATCTGTTGTTTTCTCTACTTATACACAAGATCTCCATATTCTCCCCTCTAACGAAATAACTATAATGGAAACGTCGTCATGGTACCGCCGTCTATCCCCTTGTGGTATTTCGAGTAACTCGTGAAAGTCGATGCCTGCAATAAGCAGCACCAAGTGTGTTGGATTTTAGTTGGGTATTTTTGGTATGATGTATGAATGAGGAAAGAAGATTAAAAACGAGATTGATATTTGGATATTACCTGCATGCTTTGCTGCTCGGAACAACACTTCCTCAACAAGATGTTGAGCAGGATCTCCTTCGGGTTGCATTGTGATGAAAAGTTCGACCTCGGATATGGCTTCCTCGTTTGTTAAGTATTGATAGAGGCCGTCCGATGATAATATCAAAAATCTGTCTTTGGCACCTAATTTGTGGTGGTGGAGAGATGGAGCACAAGTGATATACGGAGAAGTTCCTTTGTAATCTATTCTGAACATCTCTAGCAATGCATCATTCCATTTAGCCTGGAAAAGTTGCAATCCAAAACGAGAGTAGTTAGATATAGAATTAATTCGGAAACTTTCGAATATAATCCAACAAAAGTTCAAAAGGCAAACTGCAACATACAAAGCAAACCTTTTCCCTAAGTTCCTATGGTCTACTACATTGCAGAAAGGGAGTGTTTCCAAGAACACAACCCTTGAAAATGGAAACAGTTGATTTCAATAGAATAAAGGACCCCCTCTTTATAAGGCAAAATGATCATGACGGTCGTCCATCTTCCATTTTTTTTTTTACGAGAAAAGGGAAACGAAAGATCTATTTCTGTGTATGCTATTCATCCATTTGCATAATATCATTTGGCTCTTCTTTTTTGAAAAGCCATATTCTTTGGACAGGCAGCTTTAACTTGACCAATTTGTAACAATGGCAACTGCTCTTTTTATTTTCTGATGCATCTCATTTTAGAACCATACTAAAGTTTCACATGTGATTGTAGTTCTCAACATGATGCTGCAAGAATCAATTTTAAACAAGACCAATTTGGGACAATATTCCTTAAAAAAGGCAAACCTTTAAAGCATCAAAGGCTAAAAGTTTACCAAAAATGTTCGTTTCTCAAACCACCAATGAACCAAAATCTAATCTCATATATTTTTATCTTAAAACTTGGACAAAGAATTACCTGTTTGAGAAAACCAGCCCCGAAAGCTCGTGTGACCTTCAAAGAACCTTTAACTCGGTCATTCATCAAGGCATAAGCATCATCGGGATGTTCGTTTAGTATTCTTTGAACTTCCTGCAATGAAATAAAGCATCAAGCTCAATCCATCAATGGTAAAAAAAGGGTATCTAAATCATCTTTTCGTGTACTAAAAAGATCGGTGTATGAAAATTTTACCTCTTCAACACTGGTGCTATGATCTACACTAAGCTGAAAAGCAGTTAAGTCACGGATTACACCAGACGTATCTCCATCAAAACCTTCAAGATCATGCAATGTTTCTTCATTGATCCTTTCCAAATCTTGCCTAGTCTTGCCCAACCCGTAATCGGGCTCGTTTTTTTGAGCCAAAACTGCCCTACTATCCCCAACATTCATTACATAAACATCCTCACCTTTCATCAACATAGCAAGCACACAAGAACCCATCAAAGCCAGCTCTGGGTTCTCCATCAACATCTTATCAGCTATATCCAAATAAGACTCCTCTGTTTTCTTCAAAGCCTGGGACAAAGCATTCAAAACATCACCATGGTTTATCGGCATCGATCTCGATCCATCGGACTTGTTTCTACTCAGCTGTTCCTTTAATTTCCTATCGAGTTCTAATCTTTCCCTATCCCATTCACACTTCCATCTCCTCTGATTCTCTTCCCACCTCATCGCCGCACCTTTATACTTCGCCTTGGAATTCCTTCCTTTTTTAGGTTTCGAACCCAAATTCTTATATACATCTTCTT
Organism: Hibiscus mutabilis; assembly: GCA_019671005.1. NCBI lineage: Eukaryota > Viridiplantae > Streptophyta > Magnoliopsida > Malvales > Malvaceae > Hibiscus > Hibiscus mutabilis. The sequence goes on along the minus strand of CM033729.1, from coordinate 4,923,007 downwards.
TTTCACCGGAATGATTCTCTTGCTCTAAACCCGAGTCCCTGCTCTGTTCTTCGTCTTCAGGTGAATTTGCAGGGGCTTGTTCGAAACCATCGTCCCACAATAAACCCTTGAGTTCTTTATGAACATTGGAGTATAGATTTGATAACAAATAATCAGGAGCATCAGGGCCGTTGAATCCATCGTAAATCCCAACGAAAATCCATTCGTTTTCCTCCGAAACGACGACGTGCACCCGATCCTCGCCGGCTTTCCCTTGTGCCCATTGAAGATTTTGACTTTCCATTGATTCGTCATCGTCTAAACTGCATTCACTGCTCAGATTCAAGCTACTGACTGTCAAATTCTCGTTGTGATGGTGATTCGGGTTCTTATCGGACCCAACTATCCATTCGGGTTCTTTAATTGAAACTACACCTTTAATCGGAGCAACGATGGAGTTTTGGCCGCGAGAAACGGTTTTCGAGATTGCTCTTTGGAGGACCCGAATTAGAGACCCTTTTCTCGATCTGGGTTTAAAAGCAAAAGCTCCATGGCAAAAGCTTCTTTGAAACTGATCGGAAAAGCCTTTTTCCAGTGGACCCGAAAATAACCCGCGACTATAATCGTTATTAATATTATCAAGAGGACCCGACATGAACCCCCTCTCTATCGGACCCGACATAAACCCTCTTTCCAAAGGACCCGAACCCGGAACTAGACTACCCGACATCGGACCCGAAGAGTTTATCAAGCTCTTCGGAATCGGCTGAAGCGGGATCGAGGAAAACGACGTCGTGCTCTCGAAAGCCGCCGCCCTAGGGAAGCAGCCGTTGCTGTAGCTGACGTACGGGCCCACCAGAGCCGTCGAAAGCGGCGTGTAAGTGTTGGCGCTGACGGAGGCGCCGGAGATCGTACGGAAAGTCGTGGTGGATTCCTCGGAATGGACCTTGGATGAGGAGACTCGAGTCGGGTCGGGTCTAACGTAGAAGAAGGAATGACCAAGGCCTTCGTCGAGGGGATCCGATAGTAACATGGAGATTTCCTTTCTGCGACGAGCTTCTTCACCGGCATATCCAGCGCCGCCGGTGAAACACACGCTTAACTTGCAGAAACCGTTACCCATGACCCAAAATATAAAAATTAAAAAGATTGAAAGATTTATTTTCTTCCCTTCGTATATTTAAATTTTTGCTCTTCAATTTTCAGGGGAATGAGAAAGAAAATGAGAAAGGAGAAGAGGGGCGTTGACTTTGGTTAAAGGAAAGAGAGAGTCTTTTCAAAACGAAGAAGCTCACTTTTCTGGGTTCCATTTTATTAATGTTTTATGCTTTTATTATATATTTATTTACGATGATTGAGTGGTGGGGAGTTGACAAAGAAAGCAGTTTAAGGAAAAATAATTGTATTTTAGTTATAAATTTATTTTAATAGTCGTAATATATATTCATACATATTTTTAAGAAAAATTCTATAACGCTCAACGAATACTCTGAACACCACTAACGCTGAACATCGCTGAATATCATTAAATTAATTAATAAATATTAAAAATTTCAATGACTCAACATATAACTATAAATTATTTAAAATAAAATTTTAATTAAATTATTTTTTATATATATTATATTTTTTAATAATTAGATCAAATACTAACTTTAGTCAATTTAAAAAATAAAAAATCTTAAACCCTAAATCATAAATCCAAAACTCAGAAACCTAAAACTCTATTCGAACTAGCACTATCACGAAACTCCTTTTGGCCTAGAAGTTGTGCCGAAGGTATAATTCATGCTGATAGGAGATGAATCATCCTTTTCAGAAATCAAAATTAAGATTGGTGGCTTTGTGTTTGTTTTCGCAAGATGATCAAGTGCTCCACGAGCAATTTCAAGTAATCTGTGGTCTACAAATAGGACCTTAGCTTCTGAATGTGCCAGTAGGACCGAGACCATGGCAGAGTCAAGGCGTATATTGAGCGTACAAAGAATGGCTCCGGCCATCGGTGCCGCAAAATGCAGCTCGTACATTGCTGGAACATTGGAAGCCAGGGTCGAAACCTGCTCGTACGAGTAGGGTTTTAGGTCTAGAGTTTAAAGTTTAAGTTTATAGTTTGAGGTTTGTTAAATTGACTAAGGTTGATATTTGATCCAATTATTTAAAAAAATTAAAAAATATAATATATATATATATGGAAAATAATTTAATTGAAATTTATTTTAAATAATTTATAATTATATGTTGAGTCCTTGAGATTTTTAATCTTTATTAATCAATTTAATGGTGTTCAGCGATGTTCAGCATTAATGGTGTTCAACGGTGTTCGTCGAGCGTAGTAGACTCATCCTATTCTTAAATACAATTGTAGACATAATGATTGAATTCGAATCTTCTTGAATAAATATTATCCGTTTTTTTACTAAAATCACTTATTGAATTCATATAATTTTTATTTTAATAATATTTTCAACTGAGTGGTTTTAGTTCTTTTTAATCTGTTGTTCTTTAAATTCTTCGTAATATATAATATACTTTTATTTAAATTTTAAGGTCTAAATAATTTCACTGTTTTGAAAGAAATAGTTGAGCTCTTTTCAAAAAAAAAAAGTTAACATATCAAAATATGATCTATTGTATAAAAATGTGTGGTTAATAATTTAATCATTTATATGTGACAAATTAACCACACATTTTTTTGATTAAGATATATTTAGATTTTAAGGTAAATATTAAAATTTGAACTCATACAAGACAAGACATTAAGGACGCTCATGTTGTCTTATCTTATAAGAATTTGAATCACAATATTTATTTTGAAAATATAAGTATCTTTGACAAATTTAAAATCTAATCATACTCCTATGAGAATGAGAAACTTTAGGGGAAGGAAGGAGAGTGCTCATAGTGAGATGTATTTGTCGGAAATATAAATATCTCTTCTTTTTTTTGGCAAATGGAATATAAATATCTTTTTTTGGTAAATTATTATGTTTAATTTTTAATAGTATTCAATCAAAATGATATTTAAATTTCTACAGAATTAAAAATCAAATTTAAATGAAAAACTTTTAACTTTTAAAATTTATAATGCCATATTTTTAAATACAAATATTAAAAAAATAAAATATGTTTAAAAAATTCACAATAATTATTCCCAAAATTAAGTTTTATAAGTTTATAATGCCAGTGTTGTTTTAAGGAGGTTCGTTGAAGCTTTTAATCAAGTTTCGGTTTTTAAGCGCGTGGATTTCACGCTTTTGGACAAGTTGACAAATATCGTTGAAGGCTTTGAATTTTGATGGATCCCTTCATCGAGTGCTTTCGTGGAGAAATTATATTTCCGTCACGTCGTATATAATTTTAACTAATAAAAATTTTATTTTATTATTTTTATATTACTTTTTATTAATTAAATTTTTATTTATATTTATTATAAATTAAATTTAAAACATAATTTTAATCATATAAAAATTCACTTGATCAAAAAATAACATAGAAAAAATTAATAAGTTAAATAGTTGTTATTGATTGAAATCACGTTTTCGTGGATTTTTTAAGAAGACTAGGTCGAGGTAAACAAATTAGGCTAATTAAATATATTTTTCAAAAATTAGTTAAAATATTATTGAATACAATTAAATTATTAAAAAATATAATATTTGAATATTATAGTTTTAATGAATTTATGTACACATTATAACATGTTCAGCATATGTTCAAAATATTATAAAACTTATAACCATTTACATATACACAACAGTTAATAATATTGTAGTATAAAGAAAGATGCAACAAACGCACAATCTAATCATAAGGAAAACTTAACTCATGAAAATATGTAAATTCAAAAGGCATAAAAAATACAAATTCTTCCTTTAAAAATGTTTACATCTTTTATAAAAACCAAACAATCGTTATAAAAAAATTTATTATTTATATCAAATTAGATGCAAAAGTAGTAATGAATCCTGAAGGAGATGTTGCTGTGAAAATTCATCATGCATACAACTCTGTTACCAGTTCTAATTGTATTGATAAACTATCACAAATAGATATCCAATCATACTAGACTTTTAATTTTTTGTGATCAGAGAGTATACCATGATGATCATTACACAAACGTTAAACTACCATAGAAGAAGACGAAAAATCGTACCACAAAACGACACGATCGCTCCACAAAAAATCATGAACAAATATAACAAGATGTGCGAAAAAATTCAAAACATAAATTTATTTTCCAAAACAAAAAACAAAAAATAAATTAGAGAAAAAGCTAGTCGAAGGCACTAAGAGCGCCTTCATAGACAAAAATAGAAAAATACTTTTTTTTAGAGAAAACCTAACTGGTATGATTTAATTTAAAGAAATATTTAAACGGAAAGAACATTTTAGTATATATTTAAGATGGAACAATGTAAATATATTTTTTTGACAAATTATAAATTTAAATTGGGACTCTAGGGAAGGAATGAGAGTGTTCTTAGTGGGTCTAGAACCCATGACCTAAAAAAATATGAGAGAACAAAGATAAATAGTTTAACCAACCGGTCAAATGTGCTTGCTCACAATGTAGATACATTTGATAATATTTTAAGTATATTTTAAAAATATTTTTAATGCTAGTATACTTTTTTTACCTCTGTAGTCAGCTACCTAATTTTTTGGGTAATTTGTAAATTAATATTTTTATTCTTATTTTTTTTATAAAAACAAAAAAAAAGATAACTTCTGGTAAATGGGAGGGGTGGGATAGGGAATAGGAAGTGAGTTTAGACATGGTATTAACGATTTAGGCCTCTATTTTAGTTTATTAAGCTTTTATCTAATTGCTGTTAAATCGCAACTAATAAAAATAAACAATTTAAAATTATTGTGTTAACTTGTATGAAATAACTTACCAGTTTACATGTAGTATAATGATTAAATTATAATCAATTAAAAGTAATTTTTTAAAAATTTACTAATTATCTTAGTGACTAAAGATGTTTATATTATCTTATTTTTTACGTATTAAAATTTCAATAAAAAAATTAAGATAATGAAATGTCGCGTATTAAAATCTTTTGTTTTTATTATACTCGCTAAGTTGATTTTTTAGAGAGTTAATCCCACGCGCCAATGTAGAGGTTTTGGGGTGAAAAAAATAGAAAGAGGATTAGATAGTTAAAACTTAAACGAGTCGAAGAGGCAGCCACAAGAAAAACACTCCTTAATTATGCCCGGAAAAGCGTGCCGCCGCCACCGTTGGAGATCGCTAAATAAACAAGGATTGACTGACACCTGGCACCTCATTGGTTTTGTCAACGCCAGGTTTCCCGAGTACAATCCGCAGCTCTGCTTGACTCTTTTGCTCATTTATTTCTTATCAACTAATTCAACTACAGATTACGACACATGGTTTTAATTATTACTTTTAGTTCAAAAAATAATAATAAGCTACTTTCTACAAAACATATTAGTATTATTAAATAAGCGTTATTTAAACCTTCAATAATAATAAGAGTAATTATTTTATGTACATGCGATAAAAAAAATTATTGAGTAAAGATATATTATATTTTTATTTTGAGATTTAAATATATATAATACGAGACAAAATTAATATTTTTAACTACTTGATCAAATAGTAGATCTTTAAGAGTTTAAGATTTAATTTATACTTTAAAGTTTAAGGGCCTAAAATTTAGGGTGGAATTTATGATTCAAGGTTAAAATTCAAATCCTTGATTCTATTACCATAAATCTTGCCCTGAACTATAAGCTCTTAATTCTAAATATAAATTTTGAGTTTTAAACCCCTAAAATTCCAATGCACGAAATATTTTCTCAGAATAATAACAATAATAATATGATTTTTCTAATTGTTTTTATTTGGTATATGATATTGGTCCTTCTGTTTATTTGAGTGAAGTGGGGTTGGTACAAATTCTACTAATCACTACAAACAGATTTATACTTGTTGACCCGACCGGTTAATATGGTTTTGAATTGGGTTATTATGAATCAACTCAATTTAAGTTTTTAAATTCTTTTTGTTATTTTAAATTAAAAAAATTGTGTTATGATCATTTTACAATTTGATTATTTTTAAGTTTTTGACTTTTCAAATTTATATAAGTAAAACAACTAAAATATTTACTTGAAATTTAAACACATAACAAAAAAACTTTCAAATATAATCCCTTTACCACTTCACTTATAATAATATGTTGTAAAAAATTCAAATCTTTAACTACATATCGCTTCTGGAATCCAGTAGAATAGAATAATATGGAAAATGTGGAAAGATAATTATTAACGGACTATCGCGTCAAAATTTAGAGATCACAAACCAAAAAAAAAGTAAGTGGAGGTCTCTCCGATTAATGTAATAAAATTGAAAAAAAATTGAAGATAATATTAGACAACTTTTATTATTTAGAAAGAGAGCTAATCAAAAAAATTCAAATAAAAAAATATACATAACGAACAATAAAGAAGTAAAAATATTAAAAAGAAAAAAAGATGAAAAAACTCTCCCTCCTGAAAAATAAAAAATTATGTCACGCCGATAAATGATGTTTTCACTGTTGTTTAGATAAATAAAAAAAAGTTCGATTGAATGACAAAAGATTAAAATTTATCATCACATAAGAGATAAAGTAAACCCCTAAAACACATCATTAATAAAATGCAGCAACTGTAAACAAAAACTCCTTTATTTCAAATATATATGAAAAGTTCTTAAAAAGTTGAGTTGGCTTTATTTATTTAAAAAAAGTAAAATGTAGATGAAAATTCTTAGGTTTATGTATTTTGGTAAATGGACACGTGCAAGAAAATGTTTGGCACGTGACAACTAGAAAAAAAATCATATATATGCTTTATCAGAAGACAAAGTTAAATGGTTTTTAGGTGCTGGAATGATCGAGGCCAACACCTCCACAACACAGTTGGGTGGAGACAAAGTGATTAGCCTCATATACATAAAATTAAATTAATAATTAGCCTCATATACATAAAATTAAATTAATAATTATATGTCAAATTATAGTTTAGGCCTGTTTGGCAATTAGTGGATAGTTGATAGCGGATTATATTAGTTGATAGTTGATTGCATTAGTTGATTTGACTAGCAAATTGTATTAGCTGATTGTATAAAAATATTTAATAAAATTAACTGATAACTGATAGTTGTTTGATTATTTAAATAAGCAAAATGACATATAAGGATATAATTATATTTTATAATTTTTTGAATATTTTATTAGTAATCAATATTTTGTATCTATTAATATTAATTAGATTATGAAAAATATTTTTAATATAACATTATTAAACATATTTGAAGGGTCTATATATTAATTCATTATTTATATAATTATTTAATACAATTTAATTAATTATTAAATTTAAATACAAATATAAATGTGTGAGAATTAAAAGAAAAAACAAAAAAATTAGTTTACAAATATCATAATGTAAATACGTGAGTGTGAAGATTTAAAATAGAAAATGTTAAATTTAGATTATTTGGAGATTTTTTATAATTGTTAAGGGTAAAAAGGTTTTCATAACTCTTATATGAAAACATCTAATTTCAAAAAGCTCTTATTAGCAGTTTTTTTTTTTAAATTAGAAGTTTCACTCCAATCCACTATTCCAATTCGCTATTCACCAAATATCTAAATTAGCAAATCTCAAACCTCTAATTTTAACTCAAAATTTAATTTTGACTCAAATCGTTATTTACTAAACAATGTCTTAGTTTTTTTATTCAGTTGAAAATTATGATTTATCTGTTATATTATAAATTCACAGAATGTAATATACCGATTTTTTTTGTTTTAGCAACCTGTTTACGACCCACTGGCTGACTAATTCAGATCGGGTTTGCAGAGGGCATATTACTGGGGCGGCCCTCCTAACCCAGTATTCTTCATTCAGAATGCTAGAATTTGAACCTCTGACATTGCTTAAAAAAATTAGTGTCTAATTAACTATTACCAAATGACATTGCAGAAATAAAACGTTAAAATTTATATATAATCAAAATAAATATACCGACCCTTAATAATATTTCACTATTTATTTAAAATAGACATATGAACTTATACAATGTATTTCTTTTAATTTTATATTATTTTGGGATCATTAAAGGAGTATAATGATCCAAAATTAATGTAACTTTTTTAAAATTTTTATATAGTTTAAATAAATCTTACCTCCTTAAAATAATATGTTTTCAGCTTTTTAAGAATAAATATCTTTATGAATACGTTAGTAATTTTGTTTATAAATTGGTAGTGTAAAAGGACAAAGATCATTGTTAAATGATTAAATAAAATAAAGAATGGGAAAGCTTGATTTCCCACCCCCCACACCCAAGATTTCAAAGGCGTCGCATCATTTCAGTAATGTTAAATTACAGCATATTTTTTTTATAATAAGAGTCTAAAATATTTTTTTGTTAAAATAAGTGTTTAAAGTTTTAAAAGTTAATTAAGACAACTACATAAACAACTATTCCACTAAAATTGAAATTTAGGTACTTATTTCAGCAAAAAAATACTTTAAACACTTACTTCAGCCAAAAATAAAATTTTAAACACTTATTTTAATCAAAAAATACTTTAAATACCTATTAAAAAAAAGACATAATTTAGCCTTTTAATAATTGAAAGTGGAGTAAACCTCGGCCAAAATGCTAAAGCCACCGTCCCCTTAATTTAATCCCACCACCACCGCCTTACTGTCTTATTTTACCACTTCTAAAACTTTATTAAATTCAAACCCAACAACTCCGGTAGAAAAAATAATAATGTTTATTTAGAAGATCTGACTTCGAGTACATGCGTGTGCATTATCAAAGAGTTAAAAAAATATGAACATATAGTACTATGTAATCACACCAGTATATTAAATTTTTTTTATTAAATTCTCAATCTTGCTTAAACAAACCTTACCTAATTTATCATATTCTAATTACATTATTCTCAAACTATTCAAACCTTGGAGTAATTGAAATCTTAAGCTTCTGTCTCAAAGATTAATTCCAATTAACAAAGTCTGAATTGAACCCATGGTGACATGTTTTTTGGCCTTCTTTATTGAATATTTCTAGAACATACAATCAAATAATTCAAAACATATTTAGTCAAATATACACCACGATTATCTTTTCTATATCTTATGAAAATCAATCTAATTTGTTATCATCAGATCTCCCCAGCTCTTTGGTTTGACCAAGTTTATATCATTAATAATACAAATGGCTATACATTTTCAATTCATACAATTTGCACTTCCCCCAAACCAAAAATAAAATATGTTTTATCAAATCATTTTTTCTTAACGTTCATAGAGAACAATGTAAGATTGTACATGATTGAATCTGAAACATGATATCAATCAGGCAATAAATTATGTATTTTTATTATTTGCATCATAAAGTTAGAAGACTGTATGCATAAATATTTCCGATTGATAAACTTTTGTCATAGCTTTCACACTTTAATTGCTTACTGTTTATATTTGATCATTTTAAACTTAGTGCCTTGCATAATCATGGTATTGAAGACTATAATTAATCTAATTTGATTATCAACCCAAGCCTTACTTTTTTTTTTCTTTACCCTCCCTATTTCTATATATAGATTAGAATTTACTTACACGATATAAAAACTAAAAAGATTTCACAATGAAGTAGAAATTGTTTACCGATTAAATTCGAAACTAATACCAATCGGAAAGAAATATAAATTTTGGACCAAAATCCTTTTTTTGACAAAATCTAATCTTAATCCTACTTAGAGGGGAGAAGAATGATTGTTCCCAGTGGATCTAGAACCCATGACTTAAAAAATATTAAAGAACGTGGATAAACAACTTAATCTACTGGCTAAATATACTTGCTCAGGTTAAAATCCTTTTCCGGTCATTTAAGTTGAAAAAAAAATAATAGTAAATCTCAAGAAACGTCTAATAGTTGTTCTATCATGAATAATGACAAATTCATTAACCTTAATTTTTTTAGAGCATGCTTTGGGAAGTTTCTAGAAGACATATAGTGGCCTGATTCATTGATTCAGCAAACAAGCTGGACAATTAAACAAAGGGTAGAACTTTGATACACAAGCTGTGTAAAATTAATTTTACCAAGCTTGTGTATTTACACTATAAAAATCTAAATCCTAAATTTCTAACCTAACCCAACAAATCTAAACCCTAAACTTTATACCCTAAATTATAAACACTAACCTTGAACCTATAAGCTAAACCCCTAAACTTTAAATCATAAACTAAAACCTTAACCCTTAAAACTAAAAGACACGTGTAAACTAAAATTTACACGGCCTGTGTATCAAAGTTTTCCCCTTAAACAAATATATATAATATTACATACACACTGTAGTTTTGGGTGCCTAAAATTTTGGCTTTAAATATATTATAGTAGCCATAGGGAAGGAAGGAAAGAACATTTGATAATTAGCTTTGATTGTTTAATATCAATTCCGATTCTGTTTGTTTTCGTTTCGTGATTAGTGGTGTTTTTTTTCTTTCTTTTATTACCTTGCTGGTGGTGGACTTTTTGTTTTTCTTTTAGAAATAATTAAACCAATCTGATGGTATAATTTGTACTTTGACATATTAATATACAAATTGAGAGCGATGCTTTGCTGACTCATACTGCTGTCTGCTTCGTTGTCTCTTCTCTTCTTTCTATTTGGCATAATCCCTTCCCTACCACTAATCTTTCAAGGGTTTTGGAGATTCATTTTGTTTATGGTTATCTATAACCCCAAATTTATGGATCTCTATATATACACATAAAAATGAGTTTTAGTCTTTTAGAGAGATTTTAAAATTAACTTTATGATTTATTATTTGGTGATCAATTTAGAATGAGAATTATTGTTTGAAGATGAAGCCTGAACATTGAAAAGTTTAAGGATTAAACTAAAATGAAAGTCGTGATTTGATAATAAAATTAAAAGTAAAAAAAAATTAGAATGGGAGCCATATTTTGAAAACGTGTGATCCAAATAATTCTTTATTATATTAATCTATTTTAACTATGTTAAATAATTTGAAAAATATCACTTCGCCTCACTTGGGTGGAATACCAACAAATCACTTAAAAAACAAGGCTTATAAGTTATAACACAAATAAATACGTAAAGTATATTTTTTTCATCTAGGTACTTAAAGTATTTTTTTGTAAAAACATATAGCTCATCTAGTTCCTAAAACTTGACATGTGGCACTGATTAAAAAAATACTTTAGGTACTTATTTTGACAAAAAAATACTTTAAGTACACACTTTGACGAAAAAAATAATTTAGGTACCTAGATGAAAAAAGTGATATACTTTAAGTACATACATTGACAAAAAAATACATTAAGTACCTAGATGAAAAAGGTGATGTACTTTGAGTACCTAATTTGACGAAAAAATATTTTAAATATTTAAATAAAAAAAGTAATATACTTTAGATATTTATTATGTATAAGTAAAAAAAAAACAAATATGATAACACATGATTTGACAAAATTGCATTACTTGATTAAAATTTCCGTGATATTTTAAAAAATAATTCTTGAAACCAAAGTATTTTTAAGAGGAAGTCCTTCCTACTGTCGCGTGACATCATAATTTTGTACTAATTGAAGAAATTAGGTTTAAAAAGTAGAGAAAGAAGGTTGAAAAAAAGGTTAACTTAATTCACAAGGATATGGAATTTTGGCTTGAAAAGAAATATATTTTTCAAAAAGAGAGAATGATGGCCATTGAGTAAACACACAATCCAGAGAGAGTTTGACTGTGGAAACTAAAAATCAATTTAATGAGGAAGAAAAATTAAACAAGAGAGATAAATTTATTAATTTTAAAATAAATAGAATCTTAAAAAATAATTAAATATAAAAATTAAGAGAATTTAAGTTTAATTTTATAAGTTTTAAAATTAAAATGTCTTAAAAATAATTAAACCAGAAGAATAAGAGTAAAAAATTAATTTTATTAAATTTAGATTATATGGTCCTAAATAATAATAAACCATAAAATTTTAGGAAAGACAAGAAAGAAAAAGACAAGTTCAATTGTCATAATTTTAAAATTATTAAGACCTAAAATATAATTAACTCATAAATTGGGGGCAATTGCCACTCCCACCATGTATATAGATTTGTACTTGTCTACCAGCACCATCAAAATCTACCACTAGTGTGAGAATACTAACAGGGCATATTAATATTCTCACTATTCGTTTTGAAATCTTTTCTTCTTATATTTGGCTTCTTCCACAACTACATATCGCTTGCTATTTCTGTAACTCCTCAGTGTTCCCCCCTTTCTCATTATAATCATTTGAGTCTGTTTTTTTTATAGTAACAGACGTTCATAATTCAGATCGATTATTATAAAGATTTATTATGAGATAATTTTTTTAATTTAATAATTTCATTTATAGCGTTAAGATTTAAAATCAAATCTTAAAAAGATTTAGTATTTCATCCCACTAAATTAATCGGTTATTAATTTAGAATGTAATAATAATATGTTTTTTAATTAAAATAAAATTTTGATTGGTTAAACAAACCGGGATTGAATTGATGAGAAAGGGAAGCACGCGACCACTTAAGTGGCATCTTGTCTGTCTCAGCCTAATCTGATGTTAGGATTAGGCCTCTCAAGTCCAACCACATGCGCCCATGGGGTTACATCTTGTCTTATGTGTGCCACCATCACAACCATAATACAAATAAATAAATAAATAAATAAAGGGTTTTGACTTAGTATTTCCAAACCATAAATAAAATTGAATCCAGCATGTTTTGATCCTGTCAATTTCAACCATAACTCAATTGCTTTGACATTTTGGTTAAATGTTTTACTTTATATATATAAATATAGTTTTCTTCAGCTTTCTATTGTTCTATTAGCATTTCATAAAATTTACCAGTAAAATACCAACATCTTGGGATTAATTTGTTTTAATTGGCCCAAAAGTGTTTTCTTTGCTTATGACCAATTCATTCAAAGTAACATTTCAAATTGAATTGACCATGAGACCAAGTTATCTAGGTTTTTGATGTCGGTGGCATTATTTTATTTCTGGACGCTAAACAGGGTATTGACTTGAATGAAATCCCTTTGATGAAACCCAACATGAAGCCCGTTTGAGTTAGAATTACAAAATGGCCAAATCATGATTGGATCAAGTAAAGTAAAAGGCCCAGAAAACACAAGGGTCGACTGTGTCAGAATGCAATCCATGCTCTTTCAACATGCACAACTAGTACTGGTGGGGGCAATTCACTTTGCCTAAATCATTCGTAGGAGGAACGGTCGTGTCATATTAACTCGAATTCTAATTAATAATTAAGTTGATTTTTTTTTTTTGCTAAAAGTCTTAGTCGCCTCTACAACTTTTTTTAAGTAATTAGCGGCAGTATCATCCTTGAAATTGGTTGTCGACCGTCAATAATTATTTCTTTTCTTTTTTTATGTTTTCATTTTTTAATTTCAATAATTATATCCTTGTAGCATGTTCTCTATCTTCTTTTTGATATGTATCATCTGTTTTTTGACAAGTTTTTAATTATTTATTATATCGTTTGGTCGTTTCTTTTTCTTTAATTTTTTATTAGGGTTAGATTTAACATTGCTACGACTGATCAAGATGACGTTATTTAATTATCCTGTTGATCTTTCTGTTTTGGACCTCGAACTGAATTCGGATACGAGCTCACAATCGCCGTTATTGTTCGTGATTGAGTTGTGGTAATGACTTTGTTGTCAACGTGCCTTATTATTGTAATATGCATTTTTTAATGTCGTTTGTTGTTGGCTTTTTTACCTTTCATCATCGAGCGTTGGTGATGTTTGTATCTATTTTGTTTCAAGTCTCTAATCACCGAACTATTTAATTGATCCTATTTTGACCACCAACAGTTAAAATCCAACTGAGAGGTGACGTAACAGTTAAAGAAAATTTTCTTTAACTGACATGTCACCTCTTCGTTAGATTTTAACAGTTGGTGGTCAAAATAGGGCCAATTAAATAGTTCAGCGGTCAAATTTTTAGTTTTTTTAGTTGGGTGGTCAAAATAGGACGAACCCAATAGTTAGGTGGTACATCCAGGTAGTTTACCCTTATTTTTTATTTTGAAAAACTAGATACCAAACACATTTTTATTATTTTTATTTTTTTAAGACAAGTTTTCATCCCTATTAACCAAACATATTTTTTAATTTTTAAAAAAAGAAAATAAAAAATATTTTTTGAAAATGAAAATAAAAATAAAAAATATTTTTTAAAAAAAATCAAATGGACACTTAATTCCTAAGAGAAAAACCTAGGAGGGAGAAATATTTTTTGTCTCATATTCCCAAATTGTTTTCTTAGTTATATAAACCAAAAGTTAACTAAAAAATCGTTTGTAGTTTACAAAGGAGATTAGTAACATAATCCATGTCTAAGATATGTTAAAAAAAGGTCTGATTAGGGGCGGAACATAGGGGTTTGGGGGGCGTCAGCCCTGCTAACTTTTTTTTCTTCTTCTAATGATAATAAAATATTTTTTTTAGAAAAAGGGTAAAGTTAGTTCTATAATCCCTTTAATTTTTTTAAAATCTTTTTATGGCCCCTTAAATATTATGATCCCCTTACAAATTTCTAGTTCCGCCCAAGGGTCTGATTATGGTTTAGTCTCTACTCGATACTAAACTTTAAGATTTACTCTCTTTGCTTTTAATTTGACATAACTTGACCCTTCACTTTTATAATGTTATAAGTAAGTCCAAATTGATAAACTTTTTTAGTTAATAAATTGTTTTTGTATTTTAATTTTTTTAATTTAAATATGAAATAACTCAATCCAATAAGTTAATTAATTTCATATAAAAGTTTACTTTTACAATTTTATTTAATAAATAAATCTTATGAATAAAAAATTATCAATTCGATTAATTTAATTTTGACAATAACAACGGTTTGATTTATTCAATTATTGATATATAAAAACTAAACCGACTAAATACACATCGCTATTAAAAAAGTTCCCTAAAATTACACTATAATTTTAACCAAATGCGCAATGTAATGCACAAATTTTTTTTGTCGAAACCATAGTAGTCACCACTGGTAACAATAATTAATCCTTGATTAAGGTATGAGAACTATCACGTCACATCTCATTATTTACAAATTATTTTTATTGTGATTCAATATTTACATGCTATTGACACTATTATCGACATAGAATCATTCTGCGTTTTTTTATTTAAATATGTATAATTATATTTATATAATAAAAAATACTAGTTTTTAAATTAAAATGTGTTTTTCCCCCTCAAACTCATCAAGACCAACATTATATTTCTAGAATTTGGGATTGATTACAGAGAAAACAAAAGGAAATGGCTTTATTAAAGTTAGGGAAAAAAAGAAATTATAGTGTGGTGGGGCTCCCTTTGTAAGAAAATTTTTGTATGAACATGAGACAAGTTGGAGCACCACATCCCTAAACCCTAACTAATCTTTACATTTACCATTACATCTTGGACCAACCAATTACTAATCAACATGATGATTCCTCCCCTTCATTATCCAACGGCTAATACGCCTCCTCTTAAACTCAACCTCCATCTCGGCCGTACAAAACTGATGGGACCAGCCTGCCTTCTGTCATCCACTGTCTCTTTGGCTCTTTGCTCTCTTCTGTATTGCCCTTACAGCTATTCAATTTGCAATGTCCTATGATACTAATTAATTCAAATATCCCATGCCTACACCTCTGCAATAGGCCCCGGTGGACCCACAATCTTAGACCAATATATTATTAATAATATGCATGTCTAAACTATATATTTATTTTAGATATGTGTCTAAAATATTTTCAGGCAAAGTAAGTGTCTAACGTTTTTACTGTTATCAATTTAAGTGTTTGCACGTTAACGAACATTTAAAAAATTTATTATCCAATTAAACCATAACACGTGACATGCTTTATTTTGTTTTTTTAAAAAATAAATTTTAAAATTTCTTAAAATTCTAAAAAATTCCTAAAATAGTCTACAAATCTCTAAATCCCCAAACCCCTAAGTCCCAAATTCATATTGCAATCGTTGTCGCTATCAATCGTCGACGGCTTGCCCACCACTTCTATCATCGAACTCCCAAAATTATTTTCCCCATCTTTTCATCGTCGTAACTCGCCAGACGACGTGTGAGTCTTGCGGCGACAGAAGGAGACTTTATTCTGTCGCCGACAGCGTGATGAACGTCAACGCCAGTAGGTAGTTTTGGGGTTTAGGGATTTAAATTTTTTTGAATTTTGGAGAATTTAAGGATTTAAAAAAAATTAAATTAAAGAAAATAAAAAATAAAAAGAAATTAAAATCAAAATCACATACCATGTTTTGATTGGCTAATGGAGTTTTTTTAAACAACAGTTAATAGCCAGACACCTAAAATACTAATGATAAAAATGTTAGACACATATTTAGCCCAAAAAATACTGTAGACATCTATCTGGAACAAAAAATATAATTTGCGTACTTATTTGACATTTAAATCTTAATAATAATAACAACTTTAATCCTATTAAATTTGATTAATTATTTGTCGCTATTTCTTAGCTTAATTAATATCGTTATTATTGTAATATACATGAAACCGTAATTTGAATAAGTGAAACATATATATCATTCGATTTATTAATAAAGAGGGAAGTTGATAGTTTAAATAAATAGTGTATTATATTTTCAATTTAAATTTAGTTATAGATTAGATATTGATAAAGTATTTATTTTATTAGAGAAAAGAAGAATTGAACTAGAATCAAATGATTCGACCCAATATATTAATATGAATAAATTATTTATTTGATATTAAAAATACTTTATGAACAACGACTAGGTTATGATGTATGGGCTAGTACATCATAAACTTAGTCAATATTCATAAAGTATTTTTAATCTCAGATAAATAATTTATTCATATTAATATATTAGTATATTAGGTCGAATCAAATGAAAATGCATATATTAGATAAATATTTAATTCATGTTAGTATATTAGATTTCATCATTAAAGATGTGGATGTAAAAAAATATTTATATATATTTTAAGGTTTAAATAAAAAATAAATGTCTAAACTATATTTCTTTTGAACTTTAGGTGCTTAAAGTTTTTTTTTTGTTAAAAATAAGTGCCTAAAGTTTACACTGTTATCATTTTAGGTGTTTGGTAATTAACTACCGTTAAAAATTCGTTAACCAATAAATACTTGACACGTGACAACAATTTTTTTTTATTTTTTGAAGAAAAAAACAAATTTTAGATTTTTCATAAAATCTCGAAATTCTTATTTTTTTTACAAAACAGTCCCCTAATCCCTAGAATTTCCTAAAACCAAGCCCTAAAATCATTGCTGCTTCCATCGTCAATCATCGCCTCTGAGCACACTCCTTTGGTTGTCGGACCTAGCCGGTCATTTTCTTCACCAAGGCGTTGTCAAAAACGATGAACGACGTGCCAGTCGAACGTTAATCTCACGTTCGATATTCGACTGCACGTTATGCGTCGTTTTTGACGACGCCGTGTTGGGAGAAATGACCAGCAAGGTCTAGCGATCGGAGGGGTGTGTTCAGGGGCGACGATCGCGGTGGAAGCGGTGGTGATTTGGGGTTTGGATTTGGAAAATTTTAGGAATTTGGGGACTGTTTTGTAAAAATTGGAGAATCTCAGAATTTTCTGAAAATTTTAATTTTAAAAAAGCATTTTAAATTTTTAATTTTAAATAAAATAAAATAAACATGCCACATGTCATATTTTGATTGATTAACAATTTTTTTTAACGGTAGTTAACTACTGTGCACCTAAAATTATAACGGTATAAACTTTAGACACTTATTTTTAACAAAAAATAGTTTAAGCACTTAAAGTTCAAAAGAAATATAGTTTGGACACTTGTTTTTTATTTAAGCCATATTTTAATACATTGGACACTTATTTTTTTATTTAAGCCATATTTTAAAGTGTAAAAGATTTATGTATTCATTAGTTTTATGTTTGAGTTTTAAATAATTGTTTTTAACTGTTCAATTTAAAGATTAAATAACAATATAAAAGAATCAGTACCACAATAATATTGGTTATAATTTAAGAGAAGAATAATTTAATTTTGGAATTTTTACTCAAATATAGCTTTATGTTTTCCCCAAAATATGGTACTTTCCATTTTAATTATCGAAATATTGTATTTGTTACAGTACTTAAAAGTCGGATTCAACAGAATCCGACTATGAACAGTGTTTTCCCAAAAAACTTTAAAATTGCCTGAAGTTAGATCCTCCTGAACCAGTCTTTAAGTTTTTTTTTGGAATTTACTGTTTAAAGTCGAATTTTGTTGAATCTTACTTCTAGGGTATTGTAGCAAATGCAATATTTCAAGAATTAAAATGGGAAGAACCATATTTTGAAAAAAAAATAAAACAATATTTATGTAATTCCTCCAATTTTTAATTCAGTTAACTAGGGATGAGCATTTTACCCGACCTGGTCGAGTTTCGACCTGATCCGACCAGGTCAATTTTTATTAAGGGTGAACTCATGTTGGGTCGGGTTCAGTTTACGGTGGAAAACATTAGACCCTACCCTACCCGGGACTAATCGTGTAATTTTCTCCTAAATTTTTATGGATATTTATAATAGTACCCCCTCTTTATATATTTTTTATAATTAGGTCCTTAAAATTAAATTTTTATTTATAATTTAGTCATTCAAATTATAATTTTTTACGATTAAGTCTCCTAATTTTTTTTACAATTAGGTCCCTAAAATTAATTTTTTTTCTATAGGTCAGGTCGAGTCAGGGTCGGGTTTAATATATTTATTTTTGGGTCGAGCCGGGTCGAATTTTTTAAAGAATATGTTCGGGTCGGGTGCGGGTTTAAAGTATTTATTTTTGGGTCGGGTTCGGGTGGACCAAAAACCCGACCCGTTCCCATCTCTAGAGTTAACTGAATTAGTACCCAATTAATTTTTGTAACCAACTTAAAGCAACTAAGAAAGGCTATGGTGCTCATAAATCTATAATCGAACTAAACCAAACTCGAATTTAAAACTCACTCAGATTCAATCAAATTCTACAACATAAGCTAAGATTTTAATTCAAGATAAAATCAAACTATTCAAGATAAAATATTTATTTTAAGTGTTATTCTTAAAAATATAAAAAATTATAATTGGTAATTAAGTTGGGTTTTATTGTAATTCTAGTAATTGAAGATTACTTGGTAATTAATATTTACTTTGATGAGTAAATATCTATTTTGGGTAGGAGATCTTATTGAATAAGGTTTCTTAGTAACCAATTATTTGAGTCTATAAATATAGACTACGTTTAACCTTTTGAGTTGTGAGAGAACAAGAGAATGAGAGAGAAGGAGAATTACTCTCGAGAAATGTAACCACCTTTAGGTTCTCTACATCTATTGTAACTACGTTGTAGAGATGTATATTATAGGGATGTTAGTAAGAGTGTTTTAATTCTATCGGGTCATGAGATTTGTACACCGGTTTTTGAGATTACATGGGTAATCATATATTTGTACTCTTCGGGTTCTCTAAGTCGATAGCGGGTTAATTTCTCTCGTCCGTAAAAATAGGCTATGCTTAACCACATTAAAATATTGTCTCATGTGCTTGTCTTGGTCTATGTCATTATCATTTTGATTATTTTGATGCGTAACAAATTCCTAACACTATTCAAGATAAAATATTTATTTTAAGGGTTATTCTTAAAAATATAAAAGAAATGTTGAGATAAATAAAGAACAAGAAATAATTTTGTTCAAAAAAATTACTTGTTTTTTTACTTTTGGTACAAAAAAATCCCAATAGAAAACATATAGCTACCAAAACTTGATCAGAATGCACTTCCAATCCAACACCCAGATATTTTATTCCTAAAATAACAAATTCATGCATATAATGAAGCTTAAGCTGTACGAATGTTGTTGAAAATTCCACTAATTATCCAATTAAAACAAAGCCAGATACTCTAATTCCAAAACCAAAAGGCTTTACATTTTTATACAAGAAGAGAAAGGGCAGCAAAAATGATGCATTTTTAATATAAATCATTATTACCACATGCACAGATTAACAATTTAGCAACTTCCTCTCTAAAATTCCAGAAAAATGGCTTCTATCGCAGCCATTACTAATTCAACTCATGTGTAAGTGAAAATAAATAAATAAAAATAAAATCCAAAAAAATGGAGTAAAAAGAAGAAGGAAAAAAAAGGATTCAAGCTCATACCAATAGATACAATACTATACAATAGAGAGCAACCATGCAGCTTTGCGCTCGGAATATCTGACCGTCTGATTTTATCTCATCAAACCTCTCCGGCGATGAAGCTGGACTACTTAACCAAGCTGAATGATCTGGTGACGGAGATGATTCCGGCGACTGAACAGCTGTCCCTGGCGTCGTAATTACCCCCGCCGAATCTTTACCGAAAATCTCTCTGGGCAACAAAACCTTGGAAACCCCGAAAATGGAAACGGGATTTTGGTCGAAAATCGTTTGTGTAACCGACGCTTGAACGATTCCCGTATCGATCGCAACAGATCCGTTGACTCTCGATATGTTGAGAGTGAAGCTACCCGCGCCGTTATCCTCAGTCGCTAGTGTGGGTTGAACCGGGTTCACGATCGACTCCAGAGAACCCAATGGGTAATAAGAGTGGAGCACGTGGAATTTTAGAACCACTGATTTCTTATCAGCCGGAAGTGACTGCAATCTCACGTTTCCCGGCAGATCGCCGAAAGCACCGTCGGTGGGGACAAAGAGAGTGATCCCAGCACCAGCTTCGTCGGCTTCGAATTCATCAACGACGCCAGAAGCAGCTAACATTGCAGCGGCGACATTGAAATTGTGGCCATCGATCAAGGCTTTAGTAATGTTGAGGCCGGGGGGTGGGCGGCTTTCGGAAGCCATTAAGTTGAAGTCGTACGGGACGAGGAGGGAGTTAACAGCGAGGATCGTTATGTTGTACGGCAGCGACTTGATCAGGGACAGAACGGTAGCGTTTGAATCGGAGTAAGGATCGGGTGATTGGATTGTAATGGCGTTGGTTAACGTGTTGCGCGTGATGTTGACGGCGCCGAAGTTGGCAGGGACCCGACCGGTTGTTTGGAGGAGGGTGGTCACAAGGACGCCGGAGGGCGGGATCTTGAGGAGGTCGGTCCAGGAGAAGTATTGTAGGAGGATGTGGTAGCGGAGGATGTCGCCGACTGAGGACGGTGGGAGGCGGCGAGCGAGGTCAGATGAAGGAGGGAGGTAGGGGTTTGGGACGGCGAGCAGAGTGATGGGATCTTGGCGGCGCGTGAGGTCAGAGGCAACGGAAGTTGAGCTGAGGAGGGAGGTGAAGGAGGTCAAGTTTTGGAAAGAGGAGAGGATGGAGGTTATGTTGAGATCCGTAACGGCGGTGGGTGAGGAGGCGGAGAAGAGGAGGAAATAAAAGAATGTGAGTGGGGTAATATGGGAAATAAGGAATGAAACTGCCATGCCTTTTGAGCTCTCTCCCTCTTTTGCAGAGTTTGAGCGGAAGAAAGAAAGAAAAGAAAAGAAAAGGAAAGGAAAGGAAAGGGAAGGGAAGGGAAGGGAAGGGAGTGAGGCTTTGAGTGAGAGTCTGATTTGATTTTGATGCAAGAATTCCAGTCTGTAATTAAACAATTATTTTGTATCAAAATTATTCTATAATAATATTCCCGAATTATCATCAAAACTAAAATGCTTGATATTTCCAATTCTATAATAAAATCCAGCTACTTTTTGTTTTTGTTAGCTGTATGCTCACTCGCGGCTCTCAAGCGTGTGAATACACCTGCTGTTATTAACATAAGAGGTTTAGGAAATGCAAATTAGTACTAAAAAGTAAGATTAGTGTATAAGTTTAATATCCTAATTCCTAATTAGAGCTTGGTCATTGTAATAACTTCAGGCAGACAGACGCCTCTGGATTATGTTAATGTCACGTGTCCTTCCACCGTTACTTTAATTTCTATATTATTTTATATTTAAAATATTAAAACTACTAAAAAAACATGTCTCCACTTCAATTTGACCCGTCTAAAATATTTTATTTTTTAAATATTAAATACTAATATGCATAGTAAGATCTTATAAGAAATTGAGAAAACCCATAATTAATAAATATAAAGATGAATATAGACCTATCTTGAACCCTGTTTTTTCATAAAACTTTGTTCTTAAAAAAATCAAATCGAATTAAAATCCAGCAGATTTGGGCGATTTTGTCAATTATATTTGATGATATCTAAAGAAAAATTATGTTATTGTCTGCAGAATGATACAATAATAAATGGCATGATCATTTTTTTAGTTTAATTCGTCGGAAAATTCGCTATTAATGAAAAGTTGGACTTGATTCTTAAGGTTTACTATAGGAATTATAGGACAATAAAAAAAGAAAAACTTTAGTTTATAAGCGTTTATCAAATTTAGGGGTTAAAAGTTTAGTTTATAATTTAGAGTTTAAGATTTTAGATTGTAAGGTTTAGAATTTAATATTTAATGTTAGAGTTTGAGGTTTATGGTTTAGAGTTAGGGTGTTAGGGCTAGAGTTTTAGATTTTAGATATTAAAGACGGTTTATGTAAATTCTTTCTATACAGAAAGTGTATCAAAATATAACCCATAAAAAACTAATACAACGAAGAAATTTACTCCAAAGGGTAATTTAAGGTTTACTTAGGAGGTCACATAATGATTGATTTTTCTTAATAGCCTCAATGTGATTACAATATAGTATTTGTTTATACATATTCTCAACCTTTTAATAATGTACACACACCTTGTTGACAAAAGCGATTGAACTTGGGTCTCCTAGAATGAATACCATCCGTTTTTTCCACTAGGACCACTTGTTGGGTTCACATAATGATTGAATTTAGAATCGGATGTAATTACATGTAAAATTGGTATATTGGGCTAATCATTATAATTACAATATTCAATGTTATTATTATTATTATTATTATTATTATCATCATTTTGATCGGTAAATAAGTATGACTTCATTTCATATAAGAATTATAAAAAACGAGATATCATCGCGTGCTTCATTAAAAACCTCCATAACCTGTGATGGAAAAAAATAATACACACGATGATATTATACGGAACAAAACACAAAAGGGCAAAAACACAACACCAAAACATCAAGGTCCTAGCTGCAGACACAGCAAACAACAGACGCCTAATACAGCCCAACGAATCAAGCACTCCAATCTTCAGACAACTTAGAACCAAAGACGTGCGATCGACACCCATTTTCGCCAAGGCAATTATCATTTTATTAGCCTCTCGATAAACATGATAAAAATATACGAGCTGAAATACTCGAGCTACCCAACCCACGAATATTCCACGAAAGAACTCGCATACCACAATTTAACATTTATCCTCTCGCTCTTCGATGATTCCCATTACATCTTGAATGATGTTTTCCTCGTTATCGGCTGTGATTCGAAACTCTCGTCAATTGCAAAGTAAAAGGGTCATCCAAAAAAGTCCCACCAATTTCAAATACTTCACTCCCCTACCAACGCATACCACGATTTCATTCACTTAAACGTTTGTGTAATCACTTATTTTTATCCGAATTTTAGTATTATTAGTATTATTGTAATAATATTATTATTAATATAAAATTTAAAAAAAGGAAAAAAAGAAAGAAAAAAAGTAATGTAAAAAAATTAAAGTGTAAACAAAAAAAATGGGAGTGAAGGAGGTTACTCCACGTCATTATGACCTCCCCATTTGCCTATAAATAGAGGCATGGGGGCAATTGGAAATGAGAGCATGAATCGGCAAAGGGCAAGCCGCATAGGAGAGCAATGCTCTTGGCTAACCCGGGGCCAAGGGTAGTTTCTTTGGTCATACCCGGTTCGTTCGTGATCTTATTTTGGATCTGATTTAGTTAATTTTTTAAAGAGGTCGTGGTAGATCTTGGCGAGGTTCACTCGGGGTTCGTCATTTGAATTCCTAGTTAGATATATTTTCTTCCCTTTTTATTTGTATTGTAATTTTTATGATTTAATGAAGTATTAGTTAATTTAAAATAATGTTCTTTTTTTTAGTTTGTATGTTTATTTATGTTTAGATTAGAATTTATGTGTATTTAGATTAATATTTTATTTCTATTTATGTTTTAGATTAGTATTTATTTATGTTTTATTTATGTTAGATTTGTTTTTATTTATGTGTTAAATTAATATTTATGAATGTTTTAGATTATTGTTTTATTTATGTTAAATTTGTTTATGTGTTAGATGAATATTTATGTATGTATGTTTCAGATTAGTATTTTATTTATGTTAAATTAGTATTTTATCATGTTAGTATTTTATTTACTTTTTATCGCATTTTATTTATTTATATATATTTTGCCTTTTAAGGTTGCATAATGGAATATAAATTGTCAATGCGGTGCCCTTTTATCCGAGCGTAAACGAGGCTAGTATCAGGCGTAGTGATGGTGGTTGGGCGTTTACTCTCGAATAATGGGGCCCTTAAAATTTACTCGCACTTATAACCAAATTTTAATTTAATTGCACTTTAACCCGAAAAATCTAATATTAATAAAGCGGTAATTATTAAAGTACCAATTTTGGACGGTGTGGGGGGTGCTAATCCTTCCCCATTCGTAACCGACTCCCGAACCCCACATTTTTAAAATCACTGGTTTTTATGGTGTCCGGACTACCTTAGTGGCCGGTGGCGACTCCAATTTTAGAATTAAAATACGGTTTTTCTAAAACCCCACGGAAGACATTACTTTCAAAACAAAACAAAATAAAAATACATTTTTAGCAAACTTAAAAAAGGATATCGCTACAGAAACCTATTTTTAGTGAATTAAAAAATGATGTTTTTAAATGCCCGAAAGACTCCAAAACACAGAAACCCATTTTTTTAGCGAACATAAAAAGGGATATCGCTGCAGATGGCGACTCCGTTGGGGACAATTCTTCTTGTTTTTCAAAAAAAAAATGAGAGTCAAGCTTTTTAAATAATCACCGCTTTACTAATATCGGAAGTTCCAGATTAAAGTAACTATTAAATTAACATTCGATTATAATTGCGCGTTTATTTTAACGCATTTAAAATTTGGCATATAAACACGTCCTTTTAAGTGGAAGGAAATGCTAATGCTTTCATGAGGATATCGTTCCTCTGTATAGGCCTAGCAAGTACCTTCTAGGCTCGAGTACCTTATGCTTTCGTGAGGATATCGTTCCTTCGTAGGGGTATAAGCGAATGGGTCCCCCTAAATTGAACCCGGTTGAAAGAAACCTATAATGGGTGATGATCGGGGGCCTTGCTACTCTTAGTAGGGGACAACAAGGACAATTCGAGTACCTCCTAGCACCAACACTGCATGTATAGAACATAAAAAGCCCACCCTTTTAGAGCCATGCGGATAAATTAGGTGTTTTAGACGGATGTAAATATGGTTGTTCGGTTTGTTTATCTTATTTTATTTGCCCCTTTTGTTTATGTATTTGTTATTTTTATCCGGTACTAAATCATTTCTTTTGTGTTTTATTTTATTTTTATTTTACACATATTTTTGTTGCATTATCATTGCATCCACATTACATAAAGGTGTTGATTCAAGTGGTTTGCCCGATCAGAAAATCTTTCATCATGGAAAAAATGTATCTTTAGAAGGACGACATCAACCTAGTCATGCGACATTGGTCATAGGTTAATCAACGGGTTGGAGGTAACAGTTTGCCGAGCAAGCGTGTAGTGCCAAAGTATACACACGAGAGCCTACAACAGAATGATCGGTGAGAGCTTAAAGTGATTTGGGAAGGATGAGATCGACGACTACAAGACCTATATTCTGATACTTATGGCGACATAGAACATTTAATGTATGTCCGGGTTAATCAGCCTTTGCGTCGAGCCATCTCTCAGTTCTGGAACCTTGCTTTTTGCTGCTTCACTTTCAACGAACATGACATGATACCCACGGTAGAAGAGTACATAGCCTTGCTCAAGAAGAAAAATGTTAAAAAAGATTGGATCTATACGAAGCCACCAAGGAACTAGAATTATCCATTGAAGTTCAAAACCTTTGCCAGGATGAGTAACGATTGAGTCAATGACCTGATTCAGAGTTGATGAGACAGCCTAGCCTGTGCATGAGAGTGTATCCGAGACATCATACCCGCACACCCAGATGATGCGATGAAGATGAATGTGTTCTCTTTAGGGATATATGGTTTGATCATTTTCTCGAGGGTTCTTGAAAACATCGACGTAACCATCTTGGATCTGTTTGAACGCATGAAGCGGAAGACAAACTCGGTACCAGCGATTTTAATCGAGACTTTCATTTCCTTGAGTGCGACCCAAAAACATGTAGAGGGGCATATCTGTAGAAGTCTTCTTTTCTGGCTCCAGAATCTGAACCCTTTAATTCCTATGAAAGTTGTTCGAAAGGGTAATTACCAACGGAATCAGCGCCTTTATTTGCATTTATTTTGTATATCATGCCGTGGTGTTGATTCAAAAATAGTTCATTTAAAAGGCTTTCCAAAATAGAAAAAATTTTGCTTTGCCAAAAACGATAATATTACAATATCAAGTTAGGCCGAGCAAAGACCAATCGAGAAAGACGATCCGATAGTAAGGCACGTGCGACGTAGAGGATCCAGTGGGGACTACAGAACACTAATTTTAAAATCTTCACATTTAACCCTTTGTAAAAATCTCAAATATTTTAATTCAACTCCTTCAAAAAAAATTTGAAAACATTATTATTGTGTTTTGAATTCTTTTCCCTCCTAAAACTTTAAAAAAAAACCCTAAAAGTTTCTTTTTTTAAGTAAGTTAAAACTTTTTGATAATAAAAAAGAGGAAATCTTTAAACCAAATGATCTTTGAGAATTTTAATGTAAACCCAAAATTTTTAAAGACTTTAAGTAGACCCCCTTTAGGACCGCTAGGATCCAACCCTTTTTAGACGCATTATTCGAAGATCGGTTTGTTTACATCCAGATTAACCGTAGAATAAACTCTTGTTTGCATTATGCCTACACTTGTCAATATTTTTTAGAAGCCAAAGCATGAAGATCATGACGTCACAAGTCTATGGAGTAGCATGAGAGGAGAATACGAGGTCACCCATTATTCTGAAGACGACGTCGAGACAAAGAGCACGAGCTTTGCTTCCTGAAGTCAAGATATCCAAAAGAAAGCTAACTGTTACCTGTAATTCATTATTAGTTTTTTGCAACTAGACATTTTTCTATTGAAATAAAGTTTTTTAAGGACTGTTCGAGAATCAACACCGCATTTTCATTCATGCATTGTATTACATCACATTGTACAGTCATGACATATTTTATATAACATTATTATTACCTTGCATAAAATTTTTGGGGAGTAATCCAAAGACCAATTATAGTTTTTTCATGAATAAAAGAATTGAACACACTCAAAAATCAAGATTCGAGCAGTTAGAAGATGGGCAAAAAAAGTTTGATGCCTTCGATGCAAGAAAACTCTGTTTGAACCTTGATTTGGTCATTCCTTCAGATTTCAAAGATTCCCAGATTTGCGCATGATGACGAAACAAGATGCCCCAAGATTCACCTGACCATGTTCTGCAAAAAGATAGAGGGCTGCATTGAGAATGAAACTGTTCCACTGCTTCCACAACAGTCTAGCAGGACCCACCCAAGTTCAGTTGTGGGGAGACTTAGCCAATGCCTTTTTGGGCCCATATAGATATGGTTTGGACCTAGCACCAAGTCGTCAGTATCTCTAGGGTATGAAGACGAAACCTGATGAAGGCTTCAAGGAATGTGCTTTGAGGTGGTTGTGTTTAGCGACCCAGGTGCAGCCTCTCGTAGACGAAGAGAAAAGTGACTTCTATGTTTCATGCCGCCTTTCATATTTCTTCTTTGATAAGATGCTCGAGAAAATGAAGGCCAGCTTTGAGGACTTCATGACAGTCGGAGAGAGAATCGAACATGCACTCCGGGACCTAAGTTTAAATACCAAATCTACCTAGGAGCAGAAGGAAAGAAAGAGATAAATGGGTACCACTTTCAAGGTTCTCATGATCGTAAGAGAAGAAGACATGCATATTCCTCCGAATCAACGAGAAAAAAATTCCTCGAACAAGTACATATTTAGAGATATTCAGAGTATTATATTTCAGACATATGGCCTCATTTGGTCAAGGGTTAGTACCTTACCTCCGGGCTGATAAAGATTACACCCAGCTCATCTGCTCACAGTTTTGATCCATGCAGCACATGTGAGTTCTACATTAAGGCACCGGGTCATGACACCAAGAAATTTGGTGTCGTTAATAAAAGAAATCAAGAAGCTGGTTGACCAGGGAGTCATGATGAGAGAGTTGATCCAACAGTGGAAAAACAAGAAAAGTGGCACAAGCCTACACTACATTGAAATGGCTGGAATGAGTTAGTACTCGGGGGATAGTCCAAAGGTTCCTACGGTTTTCTCATCATTTTACAAAGAAATTCTCAACATAAGAAAACTCATTGTTTGTCAGAATAACAAATCACATTTCCATTTATAAAGTATTTTTACATTTTTTATTCTTTAAACATTTTATTTTTATGGGGTAGTTTTTGTTCTCCCATATGCATATACACGCATTATTGAATGGACATATGTATATATCATTACTATACCAGGTCCTCGAATTTTGAATGCAACAATACCTTTGTTTTAAATCTAGAGATCAACTCTAAGTTGCTTATATTTAGAAGAGATTGAATGTTGTGAGGATACTGTAAATGTGAGTATCTGCTAGTCTACTTAGGCCAACAAAGAAACAAAAGTGAGAGTTTAGATAATGGGCAGTTCCCATTTTAGGAATTTTCCTTCTCAGGCACTTGTCGTTTAAGATCCTTGAATCGAGAGTTGACCCTAAACCTTTACCCCATGGAGGCTTTCTCAGGACATCTATGAATGGAAGGACGAATGATATTCTTTCACTTTACTAAGAGAAAGAGAAGAAACCAGATAGATTGGACATGAAGGCCATAAAACTACCAGATGAAAATGGATGATGACAAGTTTATGCTCAGAAAATAAACCAAGCAATATAAGAAATGACAATCAGAAGGCCTAAACAATCAAGAGCGAGTACAATAAGTTAAATAATGTAAGAAGAAGATACATGAAGACTATACCGTTCGATAGACACCAATCTAGAAGAGCTGGGTAGAATTGATTACGTTCAAGCGAGAACAAGCGATAATGTTCGGTGTAGATGCAATTTGATTCGAGAATACATCCATAGACTCGAACAAGAGGAAAGAGTCTCTAGGCTGAAAACTCAAAATGGACAGTCTAAAAAAAAGAGAGAAAAGAAAGAAAAAGACAGAAAAAGAAAAAAAAGAGAATACACTCCACTATTTGGGTTTACTAAAAGGTATTCCTAGATAATAATGTTTAAAAAGAGAGAAATGAATAGAATTTTTTGGGGCACTTCATTGTAGTGAAAAGCTCAGAAGGTGGTTGTATGCTTCATCTATCTTTTAAGTCAAAAGTAGAGTAGCTACATGAGTGATATATTCAAATTATGACTATGCCGAGTAACTCAGGGTTCTGTTGTATGCTCTATCATTATCCTTGAGACAAAGAACTGTGATGAGTTGAATTCCCTTAAAAGAAAAAAAAGAAAAAGAAGAGAGAAAAAAAGAAAAAGAAATAGAAAAAAAGAAAAAAAGAAAAAAGACAAAAGGAATAAAAAGAAAATACTGTATATACGTCACATACATATCAAACAATACAAGATCAAGACTTCAACTGTAAGAAATGAGAAAGAGATGTATAAAGAATCCACAATTTTGAAGATTTGTATAGAAGCTTGAATTGAAGCCAAGTTAAGACAAGTCGGCCCGAAGATTGCCAATTTCGAAAAGGTAAATGACCTCTAGGGTGAAAACCCAAAAATAGGCAGTTTAGAGCGATCTAAGAAAAAAAAAGAAAGAAAGAAAGAGAAAAAGAAGAAGAAAGAGGAACATTTCATCTGGACATACCAATCACAAGAATTCTCAGAAATGTACATAATCCTTCATTCAAGGAACTTCGGAGGATCAAAGGTCTACATTATAAGCCTCCAAAGACCATTATGATCATCCATATATATCCAAGTTGAATGAGAATGTCTTCAGATTTCATTCCACCTATAAGGGTTAACCTTGATTCAAAGGACATCAAACTTTGAAGTTCTTGATCGACACCCAAATGAGGAAATGATGGGGCATGGTGAGATAGTGAGATTAAAAGAACCACCTTAAACGGGATAGAAATTAGGTAGGGGATTGTTCCTCTCAAAAGCCTAATAGACTAGAAGAAACTATACATTTGCGTATATCTCCACAATAGTCAAGATCTTTTAAATATGCGTTTCATTAGAGTTGATCTCTGGCAATTTGAAGCAGATGTGCTATGGTGTTTGATATTTTGGGGGCAAACATGTTTTAAAAGGTTTGACATTTTCTCCCAAAGTTTTGATGTTTACCATTTCCCCCAAACATTAGTTTTTAAAATGTTTGGCAATATACTTCGAATTTTGTTTACCATTCTCCAAACCTTAATTTTAAAAAATGTTTAGCTTTAAAAAGAAAGAGAGAAAAAAAAGATGTTTACCATTTGTTCCAGACAATGTTTTTAAACTGTTTGGCATTCACTCCAAGTTGTGATTTTCAAAATGACTGTTATCTTTTCAAACAATCATTATTTTTTGTATTGAAATATACACAAGTAAATTGCCTTTTGCATTACTTTAAAAATGAATGATGGTGAGATTTAAAGCATATGGACCGAGAGTTAGTTCCCGTCGAAATGCTACGAGAAGATCAAGGATGAGCTCAGGGGATGGAAGCATTTTTGCTCACCCTAGTGATTAGAAATAGATCAAAGCTCTGTATGATGGGTCAGGTAATTTGAAGCAGTAGAGCCCGTGATTGAATGGGGCAACGCCAAGCGAAGAAGATGACAAGTGTTCTTATAAGAATAATATAAGGACCAGAAGATCATTTATGAAGACAAGTGATAACCCTGATGACAATAAAGCCTTCCACACGAAAGATTTGAAAGCATGATAATTCAGATTCGAAGTGATTGATCAAATAAGGATTTTAAGAGCATACAGTGAAGAATAAAGAGCTGAAGAAATATGAGGAACGACCTTTTAGAGTGTAAGACTTTAGAACAGAAAAAAGATTGAAAGAAAAAAAGAAGAGAAAAGAAAAAGAAAAAGAGAGAGAAGAGAGTCAAAGAAGAAAAAAAGAAGAGAGAAATGAAAAAAAAGAAAAAGAGAGAAAAGAAAGGGAAAAAAAGAAAAAAGAGAAAAAGAAAAGAAAAGAAAAAAGAAAGAAAAGAAGAATAAGAAAAAAACATTACATTGCATGCATCATATAGATAGAGGTATGTCAATTTTTGCTTATTTTAGACAGGTATTTGAAGAATGATCAAAAGATTTGAAGAAGTAGATTTCATTAAAGAAAGAAAGAGACGACAACCATAGTAGCGCGAGGCCAAATGATGATAGCCAAAGTAGCGTAAAGCTGGATATTAAGTCATTCGGGCCATTAGTAAGACCTTCAGGCATGATGATAAGACCTTCAGGCCACTAGTAAGCCTTTCGAGCATGGTGATAAGTCCTTCGGGCATGATGCGACAACCTTAATAGCGTGAGTCCAGAAAGATCGGCAGCCTTAGTAGCGCGAGTCCAGAAAGATCGGCAACCTTAGTAGCGTGAGTCCAGAAAGATCGGCAGCCATAGTAGCGTGAGTCCAGAAAGATCGGTAGCCATTTTCAGTGTGAATCCCTAAATTTGAAAAAAGTTCGGCAACCATAGTAGCGTGAGTCCAGAAAGATCGGTGGCCATTTTCGGCACGAATCCCTAAATTTCCAGAAAGATATGTGGCTATTTTCAACGTAAATCCCTAAATTCGAAAAAAATAAGTAGCCATTTTTGGCGCGAATCCCTAAATTTGAAGAAAGTTCGGCAGCCATAGTAGCGTGAGGCCAGATGATGGTAGCTAAAGTAGCGTAAATCCGGATATTAAGACCTTTGGGCCATTCTGTAAGATATTCAGGCATGATGATAAGACCTTTGGGCCACCGGTAAGTCTTTCGAGCATGGTGATAAGTCCTTCGAGCATAATGCGGCAGCCTTAGTAGCGTGAGTCTAGAAAGATCGACAGTTTTAGTAGTGTGAGTCCAGAAAGATCGACAGCCTTAGTAGCGTGAGTCCAGAAAGATGGGCAGCCTTAGTAGCATGAGTCCAAAAAGATCGGTAGCCTTAGTAGCGCGAGTCTGGAAAGATCGGCATCCTTAGTAGCGTGAGCCCAGAAAGATCGGTAGCCTTAGTAGCGTGAGTCCAGAAAGATCGACAGCCTTAGTAGCGTGAGTCTAGAAAGTTCGACAGCCTTAGTAGCGTGAGTCCAGAAAGTTCGGCAACCTTAGTAGCGTGAGTCCAGAAAGTTTGGCAGCCTTAGTAACGTGAGTCTAGAAAGTTCAGCAGCCTTAGCAGCGTGAGTCCAGAAAGTTCGGCAGCCTCAGTAGCGTAAGGCCAGAAAGTTCGGCAACTATAGTAGCGTGAGTCTAGAATGATCGGTAGTCATTTTCAGCGTGAATCCCCAAATTTAAAGAAAGATCGGTAGCCGTTCTTGGCGTAAATCCCCAAATTTGAAGAAAGATTTCAGCAGCCTTAGTAGCGTGAGTCCAAAAAGTTTGGTAGCTATTATAGGAAGAACTCTCAGTTAGAAGAATCCATCCGTGACGTAGAAGGTTTTATATAGGAGAAACCAGCAACGTTGAAGGCGAAGATTTTTATATAGGAATGACTCCAAGCTTTACCGTCTCAGAGTGAAAGTTCTATATAGGAGGGACTCATAACTCGAGGCTTCATAGTGAAAGGTTCTATATAGAAAGAACCCTAACTCCAGGATTTCAAGGTAAAAAATTCTATATAGGAAGAACTTTCATTCCAAAAGATCCACCCAAGAAAGTGAAAGGTTTTATATAGGAAGGACCTGTAGCTCCAAGATCAGAAGGTGAAAAAGTTCTATATAGGAAGGACTTACAAGCTTGAAGAGTTGGCCGAGGAAGAGTAGAAAGTTCCAGAAGAACCTATGATTTCGAAGCCAAGGACAAGGAAATAAGTCAAAAATGAGTGTTTTTGATCTTTGCTTTGTTCCCGTTTCACAAGAACAAGCAAAGAGGGACAACTGTAATCACTCATTTTTGTCCGGGTTTTAGTGTTATTAGTATTATTGTAATAATATTATTATTAATATAAAATTAAAAAAAGAGGAAAAAAAGAAAGAAAAAAAATTTAATGTAAAAAAATTAAAGTGTAAAAAAATAAATAATAAAATAAAAAATGGGAGTGGAGGAGGTTGCTCCACGTTATCATGACCTCCCACCATTTGCCTATAAACAGAGGCATGAGGGGCAATTGAAAAGGAGAGCATGAATCGACAAAGGGCATGTCGCATAAGAGAGCAGTGCTCTCGGCTAGCCCGGGGCCAAGGGCAGTTCCCTTGGTCCTACCAGTTCGATCGGGGTCCTATTTTGAATCCGATCTAGTTAATTTTTTGAAGAGGTTGTGGTAGATTTCGGTGGGGTTCACTCGGAGTTTGTCATTCGAACTCATAGCTAGGTATATTTTCTTCCCTTTTTATTTGTATTGTAATTTTTATGATTTAATGAAGTATTAGTTAATTTAAAATGATGTTCTTTTTTTAGTTTGTATGTTTATTTATGTTTAGATTGGTATTTATGATTATTTAGATTAATATTTATTTATGTTTATGTTTTAGATTAATATTTATTTATGTTTTAGATTAATATTTTATTTATGTTAGATTTGTTTTTATTTGTGTTAAATTAATATTTATGAATGTTTTAGATTATTGTTTTATTTATGTTAGATTTGTTTAATTGTTAGATGAATATTTTATGTATGTATGTATGTATGTATGTATGTATGTATGTTTCAGATTAGTATTTTATTTATGTTAGATTAGTATTTTATCATGTTAGTATTTATTTACTTTTTTACTGCATTTTATTTATTTATATATATTTTTCTTTCTAAGGTTGCATAATGGAATATAAATTGTCAATGCGGTGCCCTTTTATCCGAGCGTAAACGAGGCTAGTATCAGGCGTAGTGATGGTGGTTGGACATTTACTCTCGGATAATGGGGCCCTTAATATTTACTCGCACTTATAACCGAATTTTAATTTTTAATTGTCACTTTAACCCAGAAAATCTAATATTAATAAAGCGGTAATTATTAAAGTACTAATTTTGGGTGGTGTGGGGTGTTAATCCTTCCCCATCCGTAACCGACTCCCGAACCCGACATTTTTAAAATCTCTGGTTTTTATGTTGTCCGGCCTACCTTAGTGGCCGGTGGCAACTCCAATTTTAGAGTTAAAATACGGTTTTTCTAAAACCCTACGAAAGACATTACTTTCAAAACAAAATAAAAATACATTTTTAGCGAACTTAAAAAAGGATATCGCTACAGAAACCCATTTTTATTAATGAATTAAAAAAATAATGTTTTTAAATGCCCGAAAGACTCCAAAATACAAAAACTTATTTTTTAGCGAACATAAAAAGGGATATCGCTACACTTTGAAACTATCCATCTTCCCAAAACTCATACAATTTCTAAGCACCAAGACCTTCCATAATTGTGGTTGCATTATCCTGATTTGCCAAAACTCCAAGCAAATTTCCAAAATTCAATACACGATCACCAAATTCATCCAATGTCGAATTTTACACCACAAGGTCTGTACCAATATCATCGTCGCTCCCCCCTCATCCACCAACCCCAGCATAGAACTATAATCTTTAGAATCCTTATTATCTCAAAAAGTTGTGTCTTCCATTAACTTTTACGCTATCACTACCTTAGATATTTACATTCAAGCACTCATAAATTCTATTCGAACTAGAGCTTGAATCACTCGTTACTATCAATGAACTTAGAGGCTAATATAAATTTTGCAGCCTCCAAAATTACCATAATCCCTCTTACTTATCCACCAATGTTGAAAACTCAAAATGGAACCAATCTGTACACCATCTCTTCTTCACATGATTTTCTAACACAACCTCTAATTTCGTTTCTAGAAGAATACCATATCAAAACGTTGCTGTCGCAAAAGTACCCGAAACACCTTTCTTTTTGTCGCTGGCCCCAGGCATCGTATATTTCATGACCACACCTTAGGCCCACGATTCTATCAGCGTTGTTCAATAATTCTTGTTATCTCCTTCACAATGTTATCCTTGTTATCTATAGTCCGAGCTCCGATCAACTTCCCAAAATTAACAATTTCTCGTGCTTCTTTGACAATCGCCTCTCGCCTCCTAATAAAGCCTGACTCGTTTAATGCGTTGTTAGCTATATCTACCGATTGTGCAGGGTTTTTACGCGGCCTTTCACAACCCATTTTTAGCTTTTTTGACTCCGTCACAGTCTGCACTTCAGGCACAATAGATTCATAATTGTTTTGATTCACCTTATATCCTTCAATCTCATATTGCAAGTGAGCCGTCGAATCCTTATCAATCCTCTCAACCTCCACTTCTTCCACAACATTGTCACATACATTTGAGTCAAAATCTGTTTCTACATTGCAAGACACGTCAAAAACCTTAGGGATCACCATTTAATTCAAGATCATCCTTATCCAATTGGTTATTTTGTTCCCCCGTATCCACTACACACAACGATAAATCTATAGTATTTCGATCATCCACCACCCGTTCAATCATCCCAACCATCTCATCTGACACCTCCACCCGTAGATCACAGTCCCGATGTTTTGTCCCTATTCGATCCCACCTCAACCTCTTTCCAACCATTGTCTCGATCTTTATACATGTTTTTTTTTTTCCTTGGACTCATTACTATAACTTGAGTGTTCTCCCTCATCACATCCTTTTCCTACCGAACTGCGCATCAATTCCACCTCTTGTACTCGAACTGTGAACGTCTTTCCCTCCACCGCCACATCAACCAATGCATCAATTTGGTCAAAATGTTGCGTTACAATTAGCACACACCCCTTTTCAAAATATGATAGTCTGCCGTATCCACATCCACCTGCTCGAATTGTCCCCAAACTTCGGCCACATTAACAATAGAAGATCTCGACCATGCATACATTGGTAGTCCACTAATAGATAGCCATGCATGTTGTGAACCAATCGGGAATTCAGGCGACCATGCCTCTACCCTCTCAAACCACTTTTGCAGACCCTCTCTATTCAAGAAATTCTGCCGACTATCCAAATCCATAAACAAAATTAATAACATAAAACTCCAGATTCGCATAAGATGACATCCTTTGAAATTTTTCTGTGACATCTCAGTTGTTAAATCAACGATCTATATGGGCTTCGAGCACCATCCAATCGCACATGTGCTAAGGACAACAACCTGACTTTCATCAACTCCCATTACCTTTGGCCTCTAATTTGATTTCCTTGCGGCCCACCCTCCTCAGAATGTGTGGTTACTTTCTTTGATACTTGCGATTCATTTCCCCTCTTACGACGCTAGAAAGAATTTTGAATCTCTCGTTTTGTCATTGTCACACTAATTCGCAATCCATATAAATAAAAACCATTCAAGCGCTCAATCGCTCTCATTGCATCCTCCCTAGAACCCATTCAAACAAATCCAAATCGTGCGCCATCCCTTGTTTTCTTTATCGGGACAAACACATCTTTAACCTCGCCATACCGATAAAACGATTGCCAGAGACTTTTGCAATGCATCAAATTTGATATATCCCTTACGAATAACGTCCATACACGCCGGCGGTCAACCTCCTTGACCTTTGTTTCCGCCGTCATCTCAATATTATTATTATTATTATTATTATTATTATTATTATTATTATTATATATCAAAAAAATTTATAATAAAACAATTTTTTTATTTTAAAAAATAATAGTGTTTTATTATAACATGCAATTCTTTATATATATGTTAAAAACTATAAAATAACCAATATATACGTGACATATTAAGATCTGTTTGATTCACATGGGAATAAGATTATGGAAAAGGACCAGGGGAAATGTTACATTATATTGATTGATTAATTTTAACCGAAATTGAATATTGTGACTTTTTGGGAAAGTAAGAGTACTTAGAAGTACATTTTACTAAATTTCACTCGTTACATTTTTAAAATAAAAATAAATTTTCAAATATTTAGACCTATTTAAAATACAAAATAAAAATTTTCAAAACAAATATATAATATAAGATAATTTGAACTCAACAAGTGTCCCAATGGAAAAACGGATGATGTTATCCTAAGAGACACAAGCTCGAATCGCTTTGTCTACAAAGTGTATGTGCATTGTCAAAGGGTTAAGAATATATATGAACATATACTACCTTATAATCACCTATATAATATAAGATAATTTATTGAAATTATCAAATATAAAAAAACGTAAAAATATACATGCAAACCTCTATATTTTTAAATAGTCTTAAGGTGATTACAAGGTAGTATATGTTCATACATATTCTTAACCCTTTAACAATATACATACACCTTGCAGACAAAGCGAATTGAACTCGGGTCTCCTAAAATGAATACCATCCGCTTTTCTACTGTGACCACTTATTGAGTTCACAAACCTCTATTTCGAATTCAAAATAAAAATAACTACAAACCTCACATTAACTTCAAATTCAAAGTTCAAAGCAAAAATGCCTACAAACCTCTGTTTCGGAAAGTATATACTTCCTTCTAATCTTTATTCATTATGTGAAAATCATCTGAAATTGAAATTTCAACATTAAGATCACACTTAATTCTTTCAAGTTTAAACTTAATCCTGACTATTTTCTACACTACAAGGTTTAACTGAAAATTATGACTCTTTAACAATCAAAATTTCAGATTTTTCTGTTGAGTTTCTGAGAAATAGTTTTTTTTTTATATTTTATAAAAAAATTATAAAACGAAAATGTGATTAATATATTCATAAGTAAATCATTAGAAATTTTTTATAAATATTATAATTTAAACTTATGTAACTGTGACTGTATAATTAAACTTTGTACAACCAAACATGATGTAGAGAATTATGATGTAATTACACTTAATCAGTTAGTGACAGAATCATGATAAAAAATTGGAAGGAGTTAAATTATTTAATTTAAAAATACACGGACCTATTAAGTATTTAAACCCATTTTTTGAGAAAGGGACTACTGAAAACACACAACTAATTCATACACACAATGAAACGACCATGATCAATTTTGTCATTAGTTTTTCTGTAAATTTAGTATTTATACTCTAATTTAGTCAAGTTTAATATTTAAACTTTAAGAATTTAAGTCTTAATCCAAAATATTACAAAGACAACATGACCTATCACATAAAATTGAAAATATATAAAATTTGAAAACAAAACTAGTGGAATCCAATCCAATGACATTTTTTTAAAGTATCATTATATTGAGTTCAACGATTAATTATTTGTGTTTTGTTAGTTTATATAAAAGTAGACGATGATCATAAAATTTTTAATTTGTTCTATATTCAAAACGAAGATCAAACTAACCATTGTTGATTAAAATAAAGATTAGAGGGTGTTTATCTAACTTTGGTTTTTGGATTAGAATCGAACCATTCACGAAATTTCTATTTGAAGATACCTGGCTCCACTCGACCATATGCACATGCAAACATCACATAAAATATTCCCTGAATCTTTATAACCAAAAAAAAATATATATTATAATGCCAAACAAGCCCCATCTCCTTCGCTACCGGATAAAATGTTTTGGTTTTTTTTAGCGAATTAAGAAGTGATTTTTTTCCTTCCAATTCTCTAATATACCTAATCTTATAGATATATAATTCCTCCTTAAATAATATTATAAATTTATACTTGTTTATTTCATACTTTGAATTTTACATACTTTAAATTCTGCTTACTTTCACAATTAAATTAATATAATTAAGTAAAATGACATCAAACTCAATCAAACATTTTAATAATATCAATATTTGTGGCACATGTATGTATAGACAATACTTACTTCTACAATGGAACATATAAATTTTTGGAACATAAAATCAATATACGACTATTGGAAGAATGTAAAAAGCTTTTATAAAAAAGTTGATTTTTGTAATCACTAAATTTTTCAGAATTTTTTTTTATTATTATTATTAATATATTATTACTTATTAATAACTATGTTTATTATTATTAAAACTCAAAAGCAAAAAAATTATTACTAGTATTTTATTATTATTATTATTACTAATTATTATATAAAATAATTAAAAATTATTATATTAATATCAGTTATGAAAAATAAAAGTCCAATATTAAAATATATAAAGTACATTTACAACCCAAAAATATTAATTACATACATGCTCCGTTTAAAGCCCAAATATTTAAACCCTAATATCTGAAACACTAATTCTATCTATCTCTTTGCACAACCTATCTTTCACCGTCGGATTTGGAATAGATCTGACAGTCCAGATTAAAGGAGAAAAAGGCCCATCAGCTCTCCTGCCCACGCGTGTATCCCACTGACGGCTTTTCACTTCGCACCACGCGCCCACGTGCGACTCCTCGGCTCTCTAGTAGCCCTTCACCTGCGCGAGTGACGACACACACGCATTTTTAGTTCCCTCGTGAT
This sequence comes from Hibiscus mutabilis, assembly GCA_019671005.1. Classification (NCBI taxonomy): domain Eukaryota; kingdom Viridiplantae; phylum Streptophyta; class Magnoliopsida; order Malvales; family Malvaceae; genus Hibiscus; species Hibiscus mutabilis. The sequence goes on along the minus strand of CM033729.1, from coordinate 4,883,210 downwards.
CGTCCAGATCTCCATCAGCGACCACGGCCGCTCCACGTCGGTCGTCTCCTCAACTGGTCCCCTTGTTAGAGCTTTCTGCCACCAGTGGCTGCGCCATGCAAACAAAAGAGCCAATATTAATCAAAATCAGAACAGAATTTTCAGGGAACACTATGGCAACAACAGATGCAAACAAGCCAAAACTCTGAAAATTTCAGAACTAACATTTCATAGCCGCGCATGAATCCGGCCAAAATTCCCAGAGCAATTTCATTTTCATTTTTTATTTTATTTCATGTAAAATCTCGGGTATAAAACAAACCTAACACAACATGTAAAAGGAGGATTTGGGATTTTCAGAGAATCAATACAAAGAAAAAGCATTTTCAAAGATAATTTTTTCCTATATTCGATTAAAAAAAACAAAGGGCAAAAGGGTTAGGGTTTACCTTCGGATCTGAGGGGCGTTCGTTCTCCGCCTGAGTTTTATTCCGCCGGTGATAAGCCCCTGACCTCCTTTGAGGTCATGCATGGTGAGCCGGTGGGAAGGCAATTTTAAAAACGATTTTTGATTCGTTTTTTTAGATTTAAAGAGAAGAGGTTTTGTTTTGAAAACCAATTTTGGATCCATTTTTAGAAGAGAGAAAGGAAGGTTTTCGAAGTTTTTTTTTTGAGCCTGTCGACGCCGGCGAATGCGGCCGACACGGCGGAGGGGTGACGATTTATGGGTTTGGGGAGAATGGCATAGAGAAATTTAGGTTTTGATTTTTTTTGAAAGTTTTAAGAAATAAAAAAGGGGCCGAATTTTCTCTCTAAAGTGCGTTTTATATCTGGTCCTTAAAAAATGATTTAATTTACTTTTAAATCCCTTCGCCCCACCTTAATAACCTCCGCAGCCATTTCGTTTTTCAAAACCACGGTCGCAGTCCTCACGTTTCTAATCCTATTTTTAATTTAGTCCATTTTTCAAAATTAAATCCGTTTTTTTGAGTGATAAAATACCCTTTCGGTCCCCCGGATTGCGATGCCTTTGTCGATTTAACTCATTTATGGATTTGATTCCATTTTAAATGGTTTATTCACCTCCACAATCCCCAAATTTTTAAAAAACGTTTTAATTTCATCCCTTTGTTCTAATTTTGTCCGAAGATTTAGTGGCGTAATTCCTCCTTTGATCCCTCTAATTTCATATTGTATTGATTCTAATCCTTTATTGTTTCTGCCTCTAATCTATGCATTTTTAGTACATAATATTATATATTTATATTATATTATATAAGTATAATATATAGTATCTTCGCGCCATATATGTGTTGTATTTTCTTACTATTTGTTTATGTATGCATATTATACTACTTTAATTATTACTATATATTTGTATGTACCCTTTAATATAATATGTTTCCTTATATATATATATATAGATAGGTAGATATTCCCTTTAATATGCTTTATATATTCCCTTCAATTTGTCCATAATTTTCTTCTCTTTCCATAATTTATTTCATGTCCTTTTTATTTATATAACATTTATTGCATGTATAGTCTTAATATATCATTATATATAGTGTTATTATCTTGTTACGCAATATATATATATGGTAAATTTTATCCCTTTTTTATTTATATGTATATTGTTGGTATATCCTTTTCTTATGTATTTGCATCATAGCATCTTTGTTTTGTCATTATTTATGTTTTATGCCATGTTATCTTTGTTTTGCATGCGTATGTTCATTTTTGGGTCAAGCTTTTATGTCTTTGAATGTCATATTATGTTTGCATCCGAGTTATATGTTGTTAATGCGATATCTTTTTATTTGGGAATAAACAGGGCTAGTACCAGGCGTAATGGTGGTAGTGTTTTTTTATTCTCTAATAACGGGGTCATTAAAATCTACTCGTATGTATAACTAATTTTTAATTTAAATGTCATTTTAATTCGGAAAATCAAATATTAAAAAGCGGTAATGTTTTTTGGTACCAATTTTGGGCGGAGTGAGGGTGCTAAAACTTTCTCATCTGTAATCGACTCCCGAACTCGTTTTTATCTCTAGTTTTATTTTTTTTGTGTCTGGTCTATCCCTTTTAAAGTGATTAGTGGCGATTCCCTCATTTTATTTTTTCTACAACTTTCCCCGGATTTTATTTAATCCCCTTCTTTTAAAAAATGTTTTTCAAAATTCGAAATGCTATTTTGTTTTAATTTTTTTTAAAATCAATTTTTTTTATAAAAGCAAACTTATTTTTTTCAAAACTCGAATCTTATTGAATTTTAACCTTCGAATATTTTAACTTTTTAATTTTTTTTTTAAAATAGTTGCTACAATCTTAAAATTGATTCTTTTGTATTATTTTTTAAAATAAGAGCTTGATTTTATTAAAGATAAAGAAAGTTACACTAAAACACACCAGACATAAAGATTATGTCCACCAAGAACTTGTACATAAAAAATGAAGTATAGCCACCCAAAGGGAGCGAAGAATAACAGATCTTTCAATTTTTTAGAAACCCAACAACCCTCTTCAAAATTTTATTGTCTTTATATAACTAGACGCTTATGAAGTGGTGTAGGAGTGGTAATGGACATAAGCAATTTTGCAGATATACTCCGTTAATAGTTCTGATTACGTCGATAAATTGTCACAAAAGGAGATATAATCATATTAGACCGTCGACTTTCCCTAATTATGGACGTGTGCCATGATAATAGCTACACGAATGCAAAACTACCATAAAGGAGGTAGATGAGAATCGTGCCACAAGGCAGAGACAATCGTGTCACAAAGGCAGACGAAACAAACACAACAAGATGTGCGAAAAGGAGGAATCCATAACTAAGAAATTTTTTATTGGAAATTAAAACTAAAAATTATAGAAAAAAGAAAGATCATCAACGTTTAGCAACCAACACAAGCCTGATGCAGCCGATAATTACACAGAAAAGAAGAAAAAAAATTAAGGAGAACTGTGATAGAGAAAAAAAACCTTTGTATTTATTTTTAATTGTTTATTTGATGATTATGTACAAGTATAAAAAGATAAATATTCTTCTATTAAAGTATTATTCTTTGTTAAAGAAGAACATTTTTCGATATTTTCTAATTAAATTAGTGTCTAGTTGACTCGTTACACTAACTCGATCAAAGATTTAATATAGAGGATAACCAATCACTCTATGTTAGGTATAGGATGCACTAACAGTACAATCATTATGCAAAAGAGCTAAGACCGCATCCGGCCTATTCAAAAAATAATTCGGGACAAAGCTACCAAGAGTGAACAACTTAGTCAAACCATTTGCGACTTTATTTCCTTCACGGTAAACATGCTCAAATCTTACCGTACATCCTTTGTGACATAAAGAAAAAATGTGTTGGAGTAGCATTGAGCATAGGCCCGAAACGGACTGGTTCTGAAGCAACCGAATCGCTTGGATATTTTTCCGACTCAACCAACACAGTTGTCGCACCCAAAGAAACAACACACTTCAAACCTTCATAAACGCCCCACAATTCAGCCTCTAACGCCGAGCATTTGCCCTTGAACTTAGAAAAAATCAAAGAACCAGGACCCGTGCTCCTCCCCAACAATACCCCCACAAGACGCCTCATCATTTATCAAGCTTCGATCAAAGATTTTATTAAATATTATATATAGGATAATTATTTCGTGCACTAACAGAGAAAAAAATTATTACACAAGTAAAATTGTATGCTTATCAAATGTCCTTTAATTATATTAAAAAACAAAAACAGATATTACCCATACTACTTGTGGAATATTTTTTTACGTATGAAATAATAAATTTTCATATATATAATTAAAATTAGGTGTGATGACTGGAAATATTTTATAAATATGGTGTTTTTCTCACCCAGAAAGCACCCTAGTTAACCCGAATGAGGAGCGGTCAACATTCGTCTCCAATTCTAACTTTAGTACAACTAAGTTGAAAGAAAACTCCAATCGAAAAATTAAGTAAGAATCCTGAATTAGATTTCCATTTTTATCTCATCAACTCTATCTAAAACCAAGCAAGAATTGAATTCAATGACATATGACTCACTACTGACTCTTGCCCCTAATAAGTAATAAGTTCACAGCAATTACCATTTCTTTTAATTGAGTAACATCATGTATATGTAATCTTCATACTAAACACATCATGCATGCATGCATGTTTTGTTACAAAAAGTAAAACAATATTTGAAGGTAAGAAAAGTTGGTAATCTGCAGGAAAGTGGGTGTTTAACTTTATCTACTGTTGGTTGTTCAGCTAATGTTAGTTGTTATCCCCTTGCTTACTTCATATAGATTTGACCCTTTAGGTCATGTTAGCTTAAATTTTGACTAATCTTTGCCTAAAACCAAAACTCTGGACCAGCCTTGGCGGGTAAACTGTGAGCCTTCACACTATTTTTCATCTGGTTTTTAGGCCAAGTACCTTCACTTCTTTGTTTCAATTGTTCATAGATTTTTAGACTTGTGTTTCAATATGGGAAAGGAATTTCATGAACAAGCTGTTGATGTTGGATTCGAGAGTTATGATCATGATGATACAGGTTGCATGGGGGCCATATTTGACTACCATCATTGGTATAATGTCAAAAAGATATTCCCACACAGAAAGTACAACAGGGGAATACATGGCAGATGTAAGTAAAAGCTTCAAAATCTCATATAAATTCATGCTATAATTATTTAGTTCAAATAAAGCCTCCACAAAGGTACAACAAACGTATTCAACCCATCATTTTGAACATGCAGGTTTCGGTTTTGGTTGGATGAATCCAATTATTCTCATCAACAAGAGGGCTCACATCTCGTACTCGAGCTCGGCTCCGTCTCGGGCTGACACTCTGAGGAGTAAAAAGTCTGAAATTCATGACAGAATGAATTCTGGCTAGCATGCTAAGAAGTTCAGCAAAAAAGTTTCCTATAGTCAAGTTAAGAAAGGCCGGGATGATTTGGAGGTATTCAAGACAAACAAAGATGTTTTCCAAGATATTCTTCAAGATCCGGGAGTTGGTATTTCAAGCACTTTCCCAGAAAACAAACTTCCAGGGCACTGAAATTAACGAGATCCGGGTCATTTCCGGTATCCGGTTTGCCTTGCACTCGGTATGTTCGATTTAGTACCCTTGAGCATAAGCAGAAGGAGGTTTGGTCATTCAGACAAGGAGAAAAATCAGTTGCTGGTACTCAATTGTCCCAGGGATCTGATTCTCAAAAGTGGCATCGATTAGTTATGAGTCGACTCAAAGATTTTAAGCAGAGAATTAAGCAGACCCTCAAGCAAGTCTCCATAAAAGATGTCAATAACAAATGTCAAAATGAAGATAGTACTGATTATGAAATCTGCAACGGGGGACTCAATAGGATGAGAAGAACAAAGTCGATAAACGAGTCACTAGATCGATATACGAAGTTGTTTGAGCACCGTGTGAGCAAAGAAGCTGATTTGCATCACTCTAAGAGCTTGAGAATAAGCATAGAAGATCAAGATCCATCAAGGGAGCTTCATGGTCCGAAAAATTTCAGGAGCATTTCATTTTCATCTCTATCCGATATTGATTCCTTCCGCTCCCTCCTACATGCGGTGTCTCGCGGTGCTCTTTCTGTGGAGGTGTCAATTGAAAGTATCCTAAATTATCATACAAACAAGGAAAATGATGAACCAAAAACAATCAAAGTTCACGAAGGTATAGATAAGTTCGAACTAATAGAAGCTGTTATAGAAGCAGAATTGCATGACAAAATGAGAGAAGGAAGCAACCGTGATTCGAGTTCAAATAATTTATCAATAGATTTAAATGGTGAATACATTGCTAAACCGTGTGACTTGATGGAGAAAATCAGCCCTCGCCAAAAACAAAAGAGTGCTTTTGGCACTAGACCAACTTCAGAAGGTAAAATTTTCTACTTTTTTCAATATGAATATATTACTTGTTTGGTTGTTCTGGTGTAGCAAAGTTGTTTTAGCTATAAACAAAAGCCTGCCATGTTGTTTGAATCAGATAAAGAAGCTGATCCCAGTTACAATTATGTCAGAAATATTCTTGAGCTATCAGGTTTCCTACAGAACAAATGCCTCCATTCATGGTACTCACCCGACCAACCATTGAACCCTTCATTGTTCAAGGAATTGGAGACATTTGAATGCTCATCCATTGATGACCTCGGAACCAACTGCGATGATGATCACATGCTGGTTTTCGATCTAGTTAACGAAGTACTCGTCGAGGTCGGTGAAAAAACATATATTTATTTCCCCAAGCCCTTTAGCTGTGGTATTAGTTTGATGTTCAAGGGAAACATTGTTCTTCGAGAGGTGTGGCGAAAAGTTAATAGGAACCTGGGGTTCCAACTGGAACATGATCAGTCGGTGGATGATATTGTGGGTCGGGATTTGGAGACAGATGGTTGGATCATCTTTCAACCCCAAACTGAATTTGTGACACTTGAGCTTGAAGCTTTGGTTTTCGATGAGATTTTAGATGAACCTCTTTGTTTGTAGATTTTTCTTACACTTTTCCTTTTCTGGTGTATATGAATCCATGTTCATAGTAATAAACAAGATTGCAAAATGCCAAGTCAATAGAGGTAGCATATTTTACTATATTAATTATAGGGTAAACTACTCGAAATACCACTAAACTATAAAATGATACTATTATACCACTAAATTTTGTTTTTGGCTTCAATACAAGCACTCTGCTGTTAAACTGTAACGACCCGTTAAATATAAAACGACGTCGTTTTGGTATAGTTGTTTTGATGCTTAAGATATGCCAATACAACAATGCTTTGTTAGAAAAAAATTAAGAAAATATTGCATTTAATGAGGCTTAAACCAAGAACTTTTAAGATAAAATGTTTACACCAAACCACTAAGCCAACTTAAAGACTTGATATAATTCTAACACAAATAATATATAAATAAAACTGTAGTTGAACTTCATTTCATTTATCTCATAATATAATTTTATAATATTTATAATATTTTTTCATAAATATATTAATTTTATAAATAAATATTACTTATAATTTATATTATAAAACTAAGATATTATTTATAATTTATATAACTAAACCCTAAAACTCAAACCCAAAATCATATATGTAACATGTTTTGGTCCGGGTAACCCAGACCTGTTTAGACCACTACACAAATAACCCGGGCCCAATTATACCCAAAACCCATGCAACCCTAATTAACCCTAAACCAATTTAACCCTAACTGATGCCTCCAATAGCATCCACCGTCGCCACAACCACAACCACCGCCGTCCCACATCGCCGCTGGCCGTCCCTTTTCAAACCATAACCCAAAAATTCCCAAATTATGTTAAATCCAGAAAAAAAACCACAATTCTAGAAACCCTAAAATAAAATAACCTAAACCTAAATCACCTACCCTTTTACTGTCAAACCCCGTACCTTATTAAATTTCCTCCACCAAATCTATAGCTCACCCATACCCTAATCCTTGAAATCCGGCTCTGCAGCAAATAAAAAAGGATGAGGGGTTAGTATATTGGTTCGGTTATATAAGAACCGAAACAAGAAATGTAAAGGGGGTTCTCAGTTCCGAAAAAAAGAGTTTGAGGGTTTATTTTCGATAAAAAAATTGTAAATGGAGGTTTCTTTGAATCAATAAAATTTTCAAAGGTAAAATAAAAAATATTTAGAACTTTGATTTCAGTTTTAACTTTTTTTCTTTTTGTTTTTATTCGAATCAGATAAAAATAAATAAAACAAAGCTTTGAATCTTACCTTCGCCGTTGTTGCGCCGCCTGCCGCCGTGAGGCCGAGCGCCGAGGAACGGCTTCTGGAAACTGAGAGCAGCGGCGCCGCCGTCGAGGTTGAGAGAAAATGAGGGCTGAAGGGTGAAAATTATTAGGTTTTCTATAACCCTAAAACTGTTTTAACCCAGAAAAATAATAATCCATATCAGTTTTAAACCAGACTTAACCAAAACGGCTAGTTGACCCGATCCACACGGTGACCTGTAACCCGGGGGGCCCGCGTCATTTTGATGGGATAATTACCCTTTCAGTCCCTTCTTTTTCACCCTGCTTTTATTTTTGCACGCGATCTAATTAGAAAAAAGGTCCCCCATTGTTTTTCCCGCTTTCGTTATGGTCATGGAATAAATATGCCTTTAGTCCTTCTGTTTTTTATGCGCATTCAATATCGTCCTTTTAGTTATTTTTTAAGCTTTTAACTTCTGTTTCGATTCGATTTAGTCCCTGCTCTTATATTGGATTCATTTTTTGCCCTCTTATTTCATGTTATTTATATTTCTTGCCATGTGTTTATATTTATTTCATTTTAGTCTTGTAATATATATCGTTTATGCCATATAATTTAAATTTAGTGCATTTTAATCCTTAATCTTTAGATTCATGTTGTTTCATATGTTGTTAGTTTAATTCATGTATATTATTATTATTATTATTATTATGTGTATATAATATACTATTAGTATCATTATACAAAGTAGTTTTTTATATATCTATTATATATATTAATATCATATAAAATATATATATGTTTTTATATCTATTGTTTATATTTTTATATTTATATGCTTTTATTTTTATATATATAAGGTTTTAGATATTTGTAAAAACAAAGTATTGCATTTTGTTTAATTACAATATATAAATAATATTAAATACTTATTTTTGTAAAATATATACATACATATATAAACTACTAACTTAATATATATAGGTATATTTTTTTATAAATAATACATATATTTTTATCTCTAATATTACATTTTAAGTATATACATAAAATAATAAATACTTGTTTTTGTAAATTTATAAATATATAAACTATTAACTTTATATGTATATAGATATTTTTTTTTGATAAATATAAGTATTAAATATGTTTTACAGTAAGTAATGTATTTTTAAGTATATATATATATATACATGAAATATTATAATTTTTGCATCATAATAGCAATTAGGTGAGTTAAAAATTAAGGTAATATTCTTTTATTTAGGGAGTTCAAGAATTAGTGTCCCAAGCGTAAAGGGATGCGACCTTCTCGATATCCCTAAATAAAAGAATATCCTTACCATTTTAGGATACGATATTTAAGGGAACTTTCTTTTATTTAGAAAATCGAGAAACCATTTTTCGGGCGTAAAGGGAAGTGAATTTCTCGGTTATTCTAAATAATGGAAAGTTTCTTTAAATATTTAGAATATTTTCATGCATATAGGAATCATATTTTAAATTTTAATCGAATTCATAATTTTCAACACCAAGACATTAAATAATCGACTAGGTACCAATTTTGGGCGGTGTGGGGTGCTAATCCTTCCCCATCCATAACCTACTCTCGGACCCGTATTTTTTATCTCTGGTTTTTATTTTGGTGTCCGGTCTACCATTTCTAAAATGATCGGTGGCGACTCCACAATTTTAATTCCAAAACCGGACAGTGGTTTTTCAAACAATTAAAGAAGAAATTTTAAAACGAATAAAAAAGAGCGCCAGACGGATTTGGGTGATTACAACTGGCGACTCCGCTGTAGACTTTTTAAATAAAAAGTGAGTCAAGCCACAAGTCAAATATTTTTAGTTTTAGTGTTGGAAATTTACAAATTCGATTTTAATTTAAAATATGTTTCTGTCTTTAGTTAATAGGACATGCATTTTATTTATTTATTTTCTGTAAATATATATGTTTTATTTTTACCGCTTAGTATAGGTGAATATAGAAATAGGGTGTCAGGTTTGAAAGTTTCTCCTCGCGCCATGCACGTGCATTGCATTCCATGAGCTTTCTATCCGAGCTCTGTCCATTTTAAGTGAAAGTGTGATACCGCCTTCTTGTGGGTTACCACCGTATAGGTTGGTGAATCGCTTTCGGGATATATTTCTTGTGCTTTCGTGTGGGTTACCTCCGTATAGGCATAAGAGATGTGTCCCCTGAATTGAACTTGGTCTGTTTGAAACTTATAATGGGTGAGGATCAAGGGCCTTGCTACCTTTAGTAAGTGACAACGAGGACAATTTGAGTACCCTTCCCTAGAACCGAACCACATGTAATAGACCATTAGGAGCATTGCTTTAGAAACATAACCCGTTAAAAGTTCAAAGGAGAAACGCTTCTAACCTTTTATATACTTCACATATTTATTTCATGAATAATATGTCAGGTAGAAATCATGCCGAGTAGGATCTTTCATTTTGTACCGGGTAGATACCATACCAGGTAGGATCTTTCTTTTTGCAAATAAAGTATGCTGGGTAGAAATTATACCGGTTAGGATGTTTAATTTTGTACCGGGTAGATACCATGCCAGTAGGATCTTTCTTTCTGTAAATAATTATATGTCGGGTAGAAATCATGCCGGGTTGGATCTTTCATTTTGTATCAGGTAGATACCATGCCGGGTATGACCTTTCTTTTTACAAATAAAAGCATTCCGGGTAGAAATCATGCCGGATAGGACTCTGTTTATTATGCCCAGTAGAAATTCATACTCGGGTAGGTGGTACAAATTTACTCTTCAGTACTTACATACTTATTCTTGTTTTTGTTTTTATTTTTATTACACGTGTACTGACCAATTTTATGTTTTCTTTGTTTTTGTCTTTTTTGCATTTGCATGACATAAAAGGCGTTGATTCATGAGTAATATACTATTAATAAAGCTTTCATAATGAAAGAGTCAAGTTATCAGATAGACAAGACCACAGATATAGGATAGTGCATTGAAGAGACGCCAAAAGAGATGAGAAGTCCTTCTTCTGAGATTTACATGTCAGACGTACCAGAACTGACCTGTACCAATACCGAGATTAGCGAGGTGCAAGAGTTGAAAAGACAGATGGCCGAAATGATGAGTATAATGACTGATATGACGAAAAGGAAAAAGTTTGATACACAAGGAAAGAAAGATGAACTGATTGGAAGCCAAATTATGATGGCCACCAATCGAGACCTTATATATGGACAAGACGATTCTAGTAAACCCAAAGGTCGATGCACCGTCGCGATCAACATCAATAAAACACCCGAAGATGCAAAGTCTTCAGTTTCAAAAAAAGTGGAGGTGAGATAAAGAAAAGCCAGAGAAAAGAAAGATAAAAAGAAGGCATTTCAAATTTTGATGGCATACACAGATTTGCTCCCGATACTGGCTCAGAAAGGTCTTGTGACTCTAGTCGAATCCAAGCTGAATGAGCCTCATTTTCCTAAAGGGTATGATAACAATGGTAGATGTAACTATCATGTAGGAGGTACATGTCATACAACCGAAAATTACGGAGCTCTAAGGAACAAAGTCATAAGCCTTGTCGAAGAAGGGTTACTGAGTTTTGAAGAAGGGATTCCCAAAGCTTCCAAAAGTCTGACCAGTACTGGTGCACCAAAGTATATGAAGAGAAGCCAAATTTGGTACCTAGGAAAGAGTTCAAATTCTAGTGGCCAGCTTTCCAAGTCATCGTCGGTCGACGACCAAAAGCCAAGAACCAATGGTCCCTTCGATCTTATACCCATCTTGTATAGAGAGCTATATCTGCAATTGTTGAAGGCACGGTTGGTGATCCCACACCACTACAATCTCCATATCCTAAATGGTATAATACCGAAGCCCGTTGTGAATATCATGCTGGAATTAGGGGGCATTCAATTGAAAGTTGTACCGCCTTCAAGCGTCGAGTTCAGAACCTCTTGGAGTGCAACATGTGGAAATTAGAGAAAGAAAATCAAGATGGTTCAACTACTGTTCAAGCAGTTATGGAGCCAAAAGAGTCTAAAATTAAAGAAGATAAAAAAGGCCATTTGAGGCATGACGCTCGGGCTAGTGGATCGAAGACAGAAATATATTGTTTAGAAAATGAGCTGAAGAGTTTGCAAGACAACTATGTAGAGCTTCGTTTGACTTTCAAAAGTATTGGTTTGGGTGACACTCCCGATCAATGGAAAGAAGGAATTGAAAACCTACAAAAAGATGTCGAGTTTTGGAAAATGAGTTTTAAGGCCAACGAGGAATGAGCTAGTACCTTGTCTTGTAATCTGCAAGCAATGGAAAATCAATGCCGTGCCTTCAAGGAAGACCTCAAGAGTAGTCAAGCCAAGATTGAGACCTTGAACATGTGAATAAGTTTGCGCGGAGACATCGTTGCTGAATTAAACGATAGTCAAGATGAAGTTCAAAGGCTAAAAAAGCAAGTTGATGAGCGTAAAGACATGCTAATAATGTACAAAGATCTTATGGATGGTCTCAGGAAAGCCTGGAAAGAAAATAACGAGAAGTGGTGTCTTCAGCTTCAAAAGTCTTCTAAGAAGATAAAGGAAAAAGACAACTACATAAAAGTTATTATTGCTGAAGCACGAAGAGTTACCCGATAGGTGACGGACTTGACTGATGGAGTGGCAGAATTGAGTCAGGACAATGAGCTCCCACAAAACGAGAAGTTGGCTAGGCTCTTAGAGAAGTTACAGAAGTTAGGTGCTAGGGCCCGACATTATCTGTAACTCTAATGTCTGATGTAACATGATCTTTTATGAAAGTTGTTCTAAGATGTTCACTCCGGAATCAACCTCTTTTATGCATTCATATTTACATTCAGCATTGCATCTTCATTGTATTATGCACTTTCAGCAACATAACATATTCATTACATATATTGCATTCATGGACTGATTTTGGTAATTTACACTAGGGCATCCAGTTTAGGTCCAATTAAACCCATCATTTTTAGGACTAGATCCTTCTAAGTAGAGAGTAAAAGAGAAGGTCTACAATAAAAAGAAGTTAGAGGAAAATGGGGCTTTTTCCAAAACTTCAGAACGAGAGAAGTTTGTCTTTTTCTTGCACTGGGTGAGTTTAGTTTCCTTCAAAAAATGATAAGGAGCTTTTTCCAAAACTATTATTTACCTGTTTTCATAAAATAAACTTTATTTTATATCCCATTGTAGCGATGTCCTTTTACGCTAAAAAAGGTGTGTGATTGTTTATTTTTTAAAAATAATGTCTTCCGTGGGATTTTAGAAGAAACCGTATTTTGTTTTGAAAATGGAGTCACCACCGGCCACTTAGGTAGGCTGGACACCGAAAAAACCAGAGATTTAAAATGGATGGGTTCGGGAGTCGATTACGGATAGGGAAGGATTAACACCCCCACACCGCCCAAAAATTGGTACTTTAATAATTACCGCTTTATTAATATTAGATTTTCCGGATTAAAGTGACGATTAAATTAAAATTCGATTATATGTGCGAGTAAATTTTAAAAGCCCCGTTATTCGAGAGTAAACGCCCAACCACTATCACTACGCCTGATACTGGCACCGTTTACGCTCGAATAAAAGGGCACCGCATTGATATTTATATATCCATTATGTAACTCAAAATATGACAACCATAAATAAACACAATACGATAAACATATAGATAAATACTAACATAATAAAATACTAATCTAACGCATAAAAACAAACCCGACATAAATAAATTGCTACTCTAAAACATACAAACATAAATATTAATCTAACACATAAAATATGATAATAATAACAATAAAAACAATGACAATGGTGATACTAATACTAATGTGAATGCATAGATCATATTAAATTGCATGGAACAATATAAAATATGTCATGAAACTAGATGTTAATGATTAAAATGCATGGATTAAATATGGCATGAATGATACACATTAATGGACTAAACTGAAGAGGATGCAAAATATAGGAGGAAAACGGAAATAAACAGAAATAAAAAACTAAAAATTAAAAATGCATGGAAGGTGACCAAATTGAAATAAAAAAGAAAATAAGATACGAAAATTAAAGTGAAAATAGGACGGAAATAGAGGTGGGACGTAGGGCCAGGGACTAAAAGGGGGATTATCCCCTGGACATGAGTGAAAGCGAGAAAGGAGACGGAGGACCTCTTATGTAATTAGACCATTTGCCAAAAACGCGGATCCTCCCCGGGTTAACGGGTCACCGCGGGTCGGGCATGCTAAAACGGTGCTGTTTTGGTTAAGTCTGGTTTAAAACTGATATGGGTTATTATTTTTCCGGGTTAAAACAATTTTAGGGTTATAGAAAACCTAATAATTTTTACCCTTCAGCCCTCATTTTCTCTCAACCTCGACTGCGGCGGTGCAACAAAGGAGCACCACGCTCGGCCTCCTCTTGCACGCCGTTCACCGGCGGCGAGGCTTCACGGCGGGCACACAACGGCTTCAGGTAAGGTTCGAAACTTTCTTCCTTCTTTTAGATAAAAAAAAATAATAAAACAAAGTTTTGATTTCAAAACTAGAAAACCGTTTTTGTTCTTATTCGATTTGAAACAAAAAACGATGAAGATTGTTTTTTTTGTTCTGAAAATTTTGGATTTTATTCCATTCAAAAACTCTTACAAAGTTTCCTTTTTACAATTTTTTTGAATCCCAGCCCCCTTTTACATTCATGTTTGGCTTGGTTTTTTATCCCCAATACCATAACAACTCGCATCTATTTTTTAATCTACAGATCTTGATGGAGAGATGGCCGGATTTTATGGGTATGGGTATGAAATAGGGGTATGGTCGATCGGTACGGTGGTGGCAAAGGCATGGGTGAGGGTATGGTGGATGACAGTGGGTGGTTGTTTAGGATAGAGTGATTTATTATTACTTTTTTTTGGATTTTGAATATATTTGGGGTTTATTTTGGTTCTCGGTGAAGTGGTGGCTGGAGCGTGACGGCGGCGACAGTAGAGGAGGGTGGCGCCGGTGGCAGTGGAGGGTATAAAGGTTAGGGTTAGGTTAATTAGGGTAAAGGGTTTTTTGGTAATTTCAGATTTGGGTCAGGTTAGGTTAAGGATCTGGGTCGGGTCGAGTCGTGGATCCGGATCGGTTTGGTTTAGTTGGGTTAAAACGGGTTATTACAGTTGCCCCTCTTTTCTCATTGTTGTGTAACAACAATAGAGCAAAGACTAAAAATAACCCGTTTTGTCTGGTCTGGCTAAGTTTCTCCCCTGTTGACGCATGCTTCGTTCTTCTGTAGATCTTCTTTCTCTTTGACGAAGGTCTTCTTTCTTGTCTTGGTTGATCTACCTTGTCACTCTTAGGGAGCAAAATTCTTCAAAATGGGGGTTATCTGTTGGGGAGCAAAATGAGTTCAGCTTGCTACATTATTGACGACGATAATACCTAGAGAAGATTTGACCCAGCTGCAACACTGACGAAGAAACAGGGTCTACAAAATTCGATCCAGCTGCGACATTGACGGGGAGGCAAGATCGATGGATGAAAGTTCTGATGTCTGATCCAGCTACAACTCTGACGAAGAGGCAAGATCAGAAAACTGACAACTTTTTCCTTCTTTTCTTGTTTTTTTTTGCTTTTTTGTTTCTTTTTTCATCATGATAATATGAGAGTAAAAATGACCTGGCTACAACATCGACGAAGAGACCAGGTCAAAAGATAGATGTTAGACCCCACTATTCCATCAACAGAGAAGTAAGATCGGAGAACGTTGGTAAGATAGACTCAACCACCCCATCAGCAGAGGGGCTGGATCGGATAATGGCGACCTGGAACCGGCTACACCATCAGCGGAGAGCAGGATCAGAGGACGATTGCAACTTGGACCTAGCCACTCCATTAGCGGAGGACTAGATCGGGCGATGAAAGTTGATAATTTTTGAATTTTTTCTTTTCTTTTCTTTTCTTTTGATTTTTTCTTCTTTTTTTCTCTTTTTTCTTTTTTTTAGTTTTTATTTTATTTTTTTCTTCTTTCTTCTTTGATTTCTTTTTCTTTTTCGTTAATAAAAAGGACTTGAAAATCAGTAAAGTTGGATTTATCAATGGAGAAGCAGAACATTAACTGGAACCCTACTACACCATCAGCGAATAAGTAGGACAGCAGCAACTGGACCTAGCTACTCCATCAGCGGATGACTGGATCGGATAATGACGACCAATAATCGGCTACACCATCAGCGGAGAGCAAGATTAGAGGACGACTGCAGCTTGGACCTAGCCACTCCATCAGCGGAGGACTAGATTGGATAACAACGACCTGGAACCGGCTACACCATCAGCGGAGAACAGAATCTGAGGATGACGATAGCTTGTACCTAGCCACTCCATCAGCGGAGGACTAGATCATATAATGACGACCTGAAACCGGCTACACCATCAGCGGAGAGCAGGATGTGAAGACGACAAGAGCTTGGACCCGGCCACTCCATCAGCGGAGGACTGGTTTGGATAATGACGACCTGGAACCGGCTACACCATCAGCGGAGAGCATGATCTGAGGGCGACGGGAGATTAGACCCGGCCACTCCATCAGCGGATGACTGGTTTGGACAATGACGACCTGGAACCGACTACACCATCAGCGGAGAGCAGGATCTGAGGACGACGGGAGCTTGTACCCGGCCACTCCATCAGCGGAGGACTGGATTGGATAATGACGACCTGAAACCGGCTACACCATCAGCGGGGAGCAGGATCAGAGGAGGACGACAGCTTAGACCCGGCCACTCCATCAGCGGAGGACTGGATTGGACAATGATGACCTGGAACCGGCTACACCATCAGCGGAGAGCAGGATCTGAGGGCGACGGGAGATTGGACCCGGCCACTCCATCAGCAGATGATTGGTTTGGACAATGACGACCTGGAACCGGCTACACCATCAGCGGAGAGCAGGATCTGAGGACATCGGCAGCTTGGACCCGGCTACTCCATCAGCGGAGAGACTTGATCGAGCGATGAAAGTTGATAAACTTTTTTTGATTTTTTGATTTTTTCATTTTTCGACTTTTGATGCTTTTTTTATTTCTTTGATTTTTTCCTTTTTCCTTTGTTTTTCAATTCTTCTTTTTTTTGATAATTTTTTCAATTTTTCAATTTTTTTGATAATTTTCCAATTCTATTTTTGATGATTTTTCTTTTTTCTTGAATTGTACAAAGAAGTAAAACTCGAGAAAATTAGGTCTGGCTACACCGTCAGCGGAGAAACAAGACCTGAATAGAAATTTAATCTGCTTGGGGTAAGGTTCGGATCTGTTGCACCATCAACGGAGAAACGAGATCTTCAGGATATCTATACTGCTGTACCATCAGCGGTAAAGCAAAATCTGAAAATGTTGGCCTATCAATAATGACGAAGGCAAGATCTGAAAATGCTACTTCTGCTGCTCTACTGGCGGAGAGGTGTGACCTGAAAATGAAAAAAAAAACATTAATCATTAAATGTTCACAAAATTTTTCATTGTTACCTTTTATTGATGCTTCAGTATCCTCTTTGTGTTTGGCCTTCTTTATGGCTAGAGGTTGGTAGTTGTGTTGTTGCCCCAATGGCTGAGGTTCTTTGGTTTATTTCGAACCTGTTTGTATGTACAAGCAAAAATGCATGAATTTTAGGCCTAAATGCATGTGTCTATCCTAAATGCAAGGTGACTTTAGTGTATGCACTAAACATGGATGTGTGACGTATGCAAAATGATTTAATGCAAGATGAATGCAACTAAATGCATGAATGTGATATGATTTTTCTTGCCCTCAAAGGGATGCCTCTGACGCCTCACTGGTCTCGTCAGGATCTTGGTTTTTTCATGCGCCCCGACTTTATCCTGAGTTCTATCAGCTTTCATCTGAGTCTTTCATTTGGGTGCATGCCCCAACATTTTGCTCGTCCTATGTTGTCGTCTGAAACTGCTCTTGAATTTGACACTTTGAATGCGGATTATGTTGTCCCCTAAGTTGGGTTCATAAATAGTGTGTTTGTTCATGGCAGCTCATTATTATTATTTTGGATTAGGTGCAGTTTTGCAGACTATGGTAAAGGATGCGAGAGTTTGACTCGGTAATGAATGATGGACCTTGGCAAAGAATGCCCCTAGACTGGGACCTTGTTAGAGGCATAATGTTTGTAACAGACGTGGAGGGTGCTTTTGGACATGCCCCAAGATCAGGCTCTTGTAGAGGTTTTGTAAGGTGCTAGATCGACCAATTTCGTTGTATTTAATAGGGCAACCCGAGGACCAGTTTTATTATTCTGAAAATGAATGCATGCAAAATGTGTCCTAAATCGATGCAATGCAAAATTAAGATTGTGATGATGTTGTGCAATGATACAGGTGAAATCAATGCGATGAGAATAAAATGAAACGAGTTAGTACCAAATAAAATGATTAAATAAAAAAATGATAAATATAACAAAAATATAGTAATAAAAACTGTACATAAACAAGAAATAAGGTACTAGAGCCTAAATAGGGTGACCACTAATCGGGCAGAGTTTCACATGGCTCTAAAGGGTTGGCTCCTACAACTCACTATATGTAGTTTTGGTGCTAAAAGGTACCCGAACTGTCCTTGCTGTCCTCTACTAAGAGTAGCAAGGCCCCCGATCACCACCCATTATAGGCTCTTTTCAACCGGGTTCAATTCAGGGGGATCAATTCGCTTATGCCTCCATGAAGGAACGATATCCTTACGAAAGCATAAGGTACTCGAGCCCCGAAGGTACTTGCTAGGCCTACACGGGAGAATGATATCTCCACGAAAGTATTAACGTTTTCCCCCACTTAAAAAATGGTTTATATGCCATATTTTAAATGCGTTAAAATAAATGCGCAATTATAACCGAATGTTAATTTAATAGTCACTTTAATCCAGAATTTCCAATATTAATAAAGCGGTAATTATTTGAAAAAAAAAAGCTCGACTTTCTTATTTTTTTAAAAAAAACAAAAATATCCCCAGCGGAGTCGCCATCTGTTGCGATGTCCTTTTACGCTAAAAAGGTGTGTGATTGTTTATTTTTTAAAAATAATGTCTTCCGTGGGATTTTAGAAGAAACCGTATTTTGTTTTGAAAATGGAGTCGCCACCGGCCACTTAGGTAGGCCGGACACCGAAAAAACCAGAGATTTAAAATGGATGGGTTCGGGAGTCGGTTACGGATAGGGAAGGATTAGCATCCCCACACCGCCCAAAAATTGGTACTTTAATAATTACCGCTTTATTAATATTAGACTTTCCGGATTAAAGTGACGATTAAATTAAAATTCGATTATATGTGCGAGTAAATTTTAAAAGCCCCGTTATTCAAGAGTAAACGCCCAACCACTATCACTACGCCTGATACTGGCCCCGTTTGCGCTCGAATAAAAGGGCACCACATTGATATTTATATATCCGTTATGTAACTCAAAATATGACAACCATAAATAAACACAATACGATAAAAATATAGATAAATACTAACATAATAAAATACTAATCTAACGCATAAAAACAAACCCGACATAAATAAATTGCTACTCTAAAACATACAAACATAAATATTAATCTAACACATAAAATATGATAATAATAACAATAATAATAATAATAACAATAACAATGATGATACTAATACTAATGTGAATGCATAGATCATATTAAATTGCATGGAACAATATAAAATATGTCATGAAACTAGATGTTAATGATTAAAAATGCATGGATTAAATATGGCATGAATGATACACATTAATGGACTAAACTGAAGATGATGCAAAATATAGGAGAAAACGGAAATATATAGAAATAAAAAACTAAAAATTAAAAATGCATGGAAGGTGACCAAATTGAGATAAAAAAGAAAATAAGATGTGAAAATTAAAGTGAAAATAGGACGGAAATAGAGGCGGGACGAAGGGCCAGGGACTAAAAGGGGGATTATCCCCTGGACATGAGTGAAAATGGGAAAGGAGACGAAGGACCTCTTATGTAATTAGACCATTTGCCGAAAACGCGGATCCTCCCCGAGTTAACTGGTCACCGCGCGTTGGGCACGCTAAAACGGTGCCGTTTTGGTTAAGTCTGGTTTAAAACTGATATGGGTTATTATTTTTTTGGGTTAAAACAATTTTAGGGTTATAGAAAATCTAATAATTTTCACCCTTCAGCCCTCATTTTCTCTCAACCCCGATGGCGGCGGTGCAACAAAGGAGCACCACGCTCGACCTCCTCTTGCACGCCGTTCACCGGCGGCGAGGCTTCACGGCGGGCACACAGCGGCTTCAGGTAAGGTTCAAAACTTTCTTCATTCTTTTAGATCGAAAAAAATAATAAAATAAAGTTTTGATTTCAAAACTAGAAAATCGTTTTTGTTCTTATTCGATTTGAAACCAAAAACGATGAAGATTGTTTTTTTTTGTTATGAAATTTTTGGATTTTATTCCATTCAAAAACTCTTACAAAGTTTCCTTTTTACAATTTTTTTGAATCCCAGCCCCCCTTTTACATTCATTCTTGGCTCGGTTTTTTATCCCCAATACCATAACAACTCTCATCTATTTTTTAATCTACAGATCTTGATGGAGAGATGGCCGGATTTTATGGGTATGGGTATGAAATAGGGGTATGGTCGATCGGTACGGTGGTGGCAGAGGCATGGGTGAGGGTATGGTGGATGATAGTGGGTGGTTGTTTAGGATAAGGTGATTTATTATTACTTTTTTCTGGATTTTGAATATATTTGGGGTTTATTTTGGTTCCCGGTGAAGTGGTGGCCGGAGCGTGACGGTGGCGGCAGTAGAGGAGGGTGGCGGCGGCGGCAGTGGAGGGTATAAGGGTTAGGGTTAGGTTAATTAGTGTAAATGGCATTTTGGTAATTTCAGATTTGGGTCGGGTTAGGTTATGGATCCGAATCGGGTCGAGTCGTGGATCCGGGTCGGTTTGGTTGAGTTGGGTTAAAACGGGTTATTACACCCATTTGACAAACAATTCATATTCTTTGATTCTTGAAACATTTCATTCATTTGAGTTGGTTTTTTGTTTTCCCAAGCATATGTGGATATCATTTTTATCAGGTCATTGAATTCCAATTGCAAGAGTGCATTTATTCAAATCCAATGATCGAATTCGAACAACATATGTCCAAAAGAAAGTAAATGTTGCAAGAATACTACAAATGTGAATATCTTTTATTCTACTTAGGCAGACATAAGGAACAAAACAAGTGTTTAGGAAATAAGCAGATCTCATAGAGTGAATTCCCCTTTCAAGCATTTATTGTTTAAGGTCTTTGAATCGAGTGTTGACCCTTAACTCCTACCCCCTAAAGACTACTTGGATGTCCATATGTGAGAAAATGAATGTCATTCCTTCAATTCATTTCACAAATAAGAAAATATCCACTTTTGTCCCCCTTTGAGCTTGATCGTTTCTTTCTAATAAAACCTAAACCAAGGATCACCCCTACACTGGGAGCAAAGAAGGCAAAAATTTTGGTCACAAATAAAAGCCGCCAGATCTTAATTATGCTACACAGATAACACTCCAATCAGAACAAGAAGTGTGGTCAGATACATTCAATGTAAGGGTCAGAGAAACATTAGAGGAGACCAATGAAAGAAAAGTTTATGCTCAATGAAGCTGACAAAATCAAGTTGAAAGTTGCCAACGAGAAGGCTGAAACAATCAAGGGAGAAAACACTAAGTAAAAAGTACAATAAAGAAAAAGTAAGAGCCTTGGAAGGTTGGTTACTCTCAAGCAGAGGCAAGAATCAATGTCTAGCCCGGATTGTAGATTAGTCAGCGGCTACATTTTCTTAAACATGAAAGGAAATGAACTCTAGGGTGAAATCCAAAAAATGGGCAGTCTAGAGCGATCCAAATAATGAAAGAAAAAGAGCCTTTCATCAAAGTATATCCAAGATGCAAGTACAGAGGTGAGAGTTTGCCACGAAGAAATGATCATTGGTGTCGTTACCTTTAAACACTTATTTGGGCATGTATATCTTTTTTCATACCCATGAGCCATAGCCTACCGTTACAAGCCAATAAAGACCATTCTGATCATATATGGATATTTGAGTTTTGTCTCCAAACTATATTCCGCCCATAAGGGTTAACCTCTCTTCAAGGAACGTCAAACTTCAAGTGCCTGATCGACACCAAATGAGGAAATGATGGGCATGGTGAGTTAGTGAGATCAAGAGAGCCACTTAAATAAGGTAGAAAATAGGTATGGGAAATATTCCTCTCAAAAGCCTAATAGCCTAGAAAGGACTTCACATGTTCTTGTGTCATTGCAACCATTGCTATCCTCTAAACATATGCTTCATTCGGGTTGCTCATTGTCAATTTGAAGAAAAATACTTTTAGCACTTGATATTTGAGTGCCCAATTTTGATTTTTAAAATTCCGTATTTTTGAAAATTTTGATAATTTCTTTTAAACTCTGCACAAGTTTTTTTGAATAAAAAACTCTCATTTTCACAAGTTTTCGCATGTAAAACTTTCTCACCCTAAGTGTCCAAAATAAGGCAAACTCAGCATAATTGGGTCAAGGAACAAGAACATTAGTGGGGCATTGTTGTCCACAAATATCATAAACTTAGAAGAGTGAGCTTAATAGAACTCGGGATTTAGGAAAAAAAGAAAAAAAATACTCAAAAGTTGACACTTGCCCGAAGAGGTGATGTCCAAAAAAGACAATCAAACCTGAGAGATGAGTTGGGGCATCGTTCGACAAGATCAACCTTATCAGCCAACGGAACAGAACTTGGGGCATAAAGAGAATAATGCTAAGAGGTCTGATATGACTAGCTAGAGTCACCGAGCATCAATTTTAAAGTCAGGCTATGGTCAACTACATTGTATGTCATTCATCTCTGCATCAAGCATTTAAGTTAAGTGCAGACATACACCATAAAATAGGGTGTATTCATCAACAAGCGCATATACTCTGCCATATATAAAACATGAATGATTCAAACATGGTGAATCCTCAATCAAGAAAGGAAGCCGAACTACAAGGAGATTGATCCCTAAATGTGAAATCAAAGAAAAACCAAGGAAAGAGTAGGGGAAAAGTGGTATGGCATCCTTGAGACGAAGGAGCATATCACTGTCAGCAAGTTCCAGCATCATTGACAAGAGTGAGGGGAGCAGATTATTTTTGACAAGTTTCAAGTATCTTTGACACAAAGAGGTGGGGTAGAAAAAAGTAAAAAAGTAAAAAAAAAAGAACATCAAAAGAAAGAATAAGAAAAAGAAAAAATTTAAAAAAAGAAAAAATGATAAAGAAATAAGAAAAAGAGAAGAGAATAAAAAAATGAAAAAAACAACAACAAGGTGAAAACCCGAACGGGCGCCTTGAAAAGAGAGATTTTTTTTCAAAATATCTCAGGTACGAACCCAAAAGGAGGCTTGAGACATTCAAAAGTTCATCACACTTGTCTCATCTCCCTGAAGTGGCAGCAGAATGAAAGACGAGTTCATATCCTTGAAGAGGCATTGGAATGGACTCGGTATAAAGTTTGTATCCTTGGAGGAGCAGTGGAACAAAACTTCATCACATCTATCTCATATCCTTGGAGTGGCAGCGGAATGAGAATCAAGACGAGTTCATATCCCTGAAAAGGCAGTAGAGTGGACCCGATATAAAGCTTGTTTCCCTAAAGAAGCAGTGAAACAAAACTTCATCATATTTATCTCATATCCCTAGAGTGGCAGCGGAATGAGAACCAAGAAGAGTTTATATCCCTGAAGTGGCAGCGGAATGGACCTGACCTAGTTTATCTCCCTAGAGCTGCAGCGGAGCAAACTTCAGATGTAATCAAGAAATATTTTGTTTGAACAAAAAATGAAAAAATCAAAAAAGGAAAAAATCAAAAAATAAAGAAGAAAGAAGAAAGAAAATAAGAAAAAGAAGAAGAAAAAAATCAAAAAATGAAAATCAAGGTGAAAACCCAAACAGACGCCTTAAAAAGGTCTTTTTCAAACATCTATAAGGCATGAACCCATAAGGAGGCCTTAGACACTCAAAATGAGGATAATTTGTCTCATATCCCTAGAGTGGCAGCGGAATAAGTACCAACACAAGTTTGTGAAGCAGAGGAACTACAACCTCAGACCTTTACTCCTTAAACTATCGATGGAGCAGGTCACCCATCCAATAGAAGGGGAACTACAACCTCAGACATTTACTCTTTGAACTACCAATGGAGCAGGTCACCCATCCAATAGAAGAGGAACTACAACCTCAGACCTTTACTCCTTGAACTACCAATGGAGCAGGTCACCCATCCAATAGAAGAGGAACTACAACCTCAGACCTTTACTCTTCGAACTATCGATGGAGCAGGTCACCCATCCAATAGAAGATGAACTACAACCTCAGACCTTTACTCCTTGAACTACCAATGGAGCAGGTCACCAATCCAATAGAAGATAAACTACAACCTCAGACCTTTACTCCTTGAACTACCAATGGAGCAGGTCACATATCCAATAGAAGAGGAACTACAACCTCTGACATTTACTCCTTGAACTACCGATAGAGCATGTCACCCATCCAATAGAAAAGGAACTACAACCTCATATCTCTACTCCTTTAACTTTCAATGGAGCAGATCACCCGACCCTATCTCTTTGAAGTTCCAGTGGAGCGGGTCACCCATTCAATAGAAGATGAAGCTAAAAAAACAAAACAAAAACAAACACAAAAAATAAAAAGAAGAAGAAGAAGAAGAAGAAGAATAAGAAGAAGAAAAGAGAAAGTGGCGAGCAATGAAGCATCTGTTTTTGACCGAGCATCATTATACGTTGGTAAGTCTCAACCTAGGAAGCAGATGAGTGGATTAATCGAAGAACTCAATATCCTCGAAGAGCAAAGATCGAAAACCTACCGAAGACTGAAGACCAAAATTCGATGACAGAAGACGCGCCTAAGAAGAGAAGTAGCGAGCCGAACTCATTTTGTTTCCCTAACCTCTATTTTAAAATTTTTGCTTCCCCGAGAATGACAGGGTAGATCAATCAAGTGAAGACAGAAGACTAGCACCAAAGAAGAGAAAATCTACCAAAGAAAGAAGACATACGTCAAGAGGGGAGAAGCTCAGTCGGACCGGACAAAACGGGTCATTTTAGTCTTTTCTCTATTTGTCCTTACACAACAATGAGCAAAGAGAGGCAACTGTAACAACCCATTTTGGTCTGGGTAACCTAAACCCGTTTAAACCACTACCCAAATAACCCGGGCCCAATTATACCCAAAACCCATACAACCCTAATTAACCCTAAACCAATTTAACCCTAACTACTGCCTCTAGTAGTAGTCACCGCCGCCACAACCACCGTCGTACCACGTCACCGTCGGCCACCTATTTTCAAACGATAACCCAAAAATTCCCAAATTATGTTAAATCTAGAAAAACACAATTCTAGAAACCCTAAAATAAAACAACCTAAACCTAAATCACCTACCCCTTTACTGTCAAACCCTATACCTCATTAAATTTTCTTCACCAAATCTATAGCTCACCCATACCCTAATCCTTGAAATCCGGCTCTGTAGCAAATAAAAAAAGGATGAGGGTTAGTATATTGGTTCGATTATATAATAACCGAAACAAGAAATGTAAAATGGGGTTCTCAGTTCTGAAAAAAAAGAGTTTGAGGGTTCATTTTCGATCAAAAAAATTGTAAATGGAGGTTTCTTTGAATCAATAAAATTTTCAAAGGTAAAATAAAAAATATTTTGAGCTTTGATTTCAGTTTTAACTTTTTTCTTTTTGTTTTTATTT
Organism: Hibiscus mutabilis; assembly: GCA_019671005.1. Lineage (NCBI taxonomy): Eukaryota > Viridiplantae > Streptophyta > Magnoliopsida > Malvales > Malvaceae > Hibiscus > Hibiscus mutabilis. Next base: position 4,857,654 of record CM033729.1, on the reverse strand, counting down.
GAATTAGATAAAAAAAATAAAACAAAGCTTTGAAGCTTACCTTTGCCGTTGTTGCGCCGCCTGCCGCCGTGAGGCAGAGCGCCGAGGAAGGGCCATCTGGAAACCGATAGCAGCGGCGCCGCCGTCGAGGTTGAGAGAAAATGAGGGTTGAAGGGTGAAAGTTATTAGGTTTTCTTTAACCCTAAAACTATTTTAACCCAAAAAAATAATAACCCATATCTGTTTTAAACCAGACTTAACCAAAACGACACCATTTTAGTTGACCCGATCCACGCGGTGACCTGTAACCCGGGGAGGATCCGCTTCATTTTGTTGGGATAATTACCCTTCTAGTCACTTCTTTTTCACCCTGCTTTTATTTTTGCACGCTATCGAATTAGACAAAAGGTCCCCTATTATTTTTCCCACTTTCGTTATGGTCATAGAATAATTATGCCTTTAGTCCTTCTGTTTTTTATGCGCATTCAATATCGTCCTTTTAGTTATTTTTTTAAGCTTTTAACTTCTGTTGTGATCCGATTTAGTCCCTACTCTTATATTGGATTAATTTTTCCCTCTTATTTCATGTTATTTATATTTCTTGCCATGTGTTTATATTTGTTTCATTTTAGTATTGTAATATATATCGTTTATGCCATATAATTTAAATTTAATGCATTTTAATCCTTAATCTTTAGATTCATGTTGTTTCATATGTTGTTAGTTTAATTCATGTATATTATTATTATTAATATGATGTGTATATAATATACTATTAGTATCATTATACAAAGTAGTTTTTTTATATATCTATTATATATATTAATATCATATAAAATATATATATATATATATATATGTTTTTATATATATTGTTTATATTTTTTATATTATATTTTTATATTTACATGCTTTTATTTATATATATATAAGGTTTTAGATATTTTTAAAAACAAAGTATTGCATTTTGTTTAATTACAATATATAAATAATATTAAATACTTATTTTTGTAAAATATATATACATATATAAACTACTAACTTAATATATATAGGTATATTTTTTTATAAATAATACATATATTTTTATCTCTAATATTACATTTTAAGTATATACATAAAATAATAAATACTTGTTTTTGTAAATTTATATATATATATAAACTATTAACTTTATATGTATATAGATATTTTTTGATAAATATAAGTATTAAATATGTTTTACTGTAAGTAATATATTTTTAAGTATATATATATGTACATGTCATATTATAATTTTGCATCATAATAGCAATTATGTGAGTTAAAAATTAAGGTAATATTCTTTTACTTAGGAAGTTCAAGAATCAGTGTCCCAGGCGTAAATGGATGCGACCTTCTCGGTATCCCTAAATAAAAGAATATCCTTACCATTTTAGGATACGATATTTAAGGGAATTTTCTTTTGTTTAGAAAATCGAGAAACCATTTCCCGGGCGTAAAAGGAAGTGAATTTCTCAGATATTCTAAATAATGGAACGTTTCTTTAAATATTTAGAACATTTTCATGCATATAGGAATCGTATTTAAATTTTAATCGAAATCATAATTTCCAACACCAAGACATTAAATAATCAACTAAGTACCAATTTTGGGCGGTATGAGGGTGCTAATCCTTCCCCATTCGTAACTGACTCATGAACCCGTATTTTTATCTCTGGTTTTTATTTTGGTGTCCGGTCTACCATTTCTAAAATGATCGGTGGCGACTGCACAAATTTAATTCCAAAACCGGCGGGGGTTTTCAAACAATTAAAGAAGAAATTTTAAAACCGAATAAAAAGGATCTCGTGACGAATTTGGGTGATTACAATATATTTAATTAAACTCCAAACCTCAAACCCCAAATATATAAATCCTAAATTCTAAACCCTAAATATATATATATCAAATCCTAAATCTCAAACCCTAAAATTAAAATATTATTCATAATATATATTAGAATTTGTAATATAAATTATAAATAATATTTTAGTTTTAATGATTTAGGATTTAGTTATATATATTTATGGTTTATGGTTTGGGTTTGAAGTTTAGTTACATATATTGTTTAGGGTTTATGATTTAGTATTAAGTTACGTATATGATTTAGTATTTAGTCAAAAACGAAGTTCAATGGTATAATAGTATGATTTTATAGTTTAGTGGTATTTTCGATACAAATGTTAAAGTTCAGTGGCATTTCGTGTAGTTTACCCTTAATTATATTAAGAATGACAACCTTTCTAATTCAATTTTCTCCATTCGCAACGTTAGAATTCGAGTTTTTAACTTTGCTTAAGTCAGAATTCGAACCTTTGACCTTGATTAAGGAACCTAAAATTTCATTCCTTTAGCCTAATTGATTATCGGTAAATTAAACATATTTTTAATATCACATTAAGACTAAATAAAATATTTACATGCATAAAGTCTAGTAGGTGTGGGAATTGTGTGGGGTAGAGATTGTTTTGCATTCTCCATTTTGTCCTCAACATTTACGGTTACGGTTTTGGGAAAGCCCATCCAATACTTTGGGATTTTTCCATTCTCATACCCTCCCCGCGTGGATGCATGCGATTTTTGAGAAATCTCCATCCCAAAAAATTAAATAAAATTACTATTTTACTGACCAAAATAAATGACCAATATAATTTAAAATATAAAGTTTGGATACTTTGATTAGAAGCAGTTACAAGATGATGAAGATTGAAAGGGGGTTGGGTTGAGGAAGATTTAGACGAGAGTTTTAGCTAATATCTAAAAACTAAGATAGAAACATGTTGAGAAGCTTGAATATGGCTACGTTTAAGAGAAAATTAAAGTGATAACAATGTATTTTTTAAAAATCTTGTAAAATATCAGATTATTTGCGAAAAAATTTTGGGGATCCCCACAATTATTTATACGGCTACGATTTGGTTATTCCCACTATTCAGATATAGCAATTTCCGTCCCCATCCCCATTTGAGCTTCGGTGATAAAACTTTCATGTCCCCGTAGGTGAAGATTTCAGTTATTTCCCCATTCTCATCGGTTCGAACCACTACGATTTTTGAATATTCCCCACCTAATTCTCACCCGTAAGTTCAAGAGATTTTGAAATACACCTTATATTACTACTCGTATTTAATTACATTTTCTTTATAATTTGAATTATTTTTGGGTTTTAATATAAACTATTGAAATTTATAAATAAGTAATATTTTACTATAAAAATATTTTAATAATTTTATATAAAATGAAATAAAAATATATCATTAAATAAATAAAAATAATTATAATTTAAACTAATAAATTCTATAGATAAATACTATTTTATTATAAAATATTTTAATTATTTATTTATATTATCAATAATAATTACTTATATTGATTACATGAAATAAAAATGTATAATTAAATAAAAATAATTAGACTTCTGAATATACGTACAACACTCTTGACGTAATGGACTAGAAAATTCTAAAATGCCATATTTTTAAAAGTTTATAGAATTTTAGATCTCTGTAAATTATTTTCTAATTTCAATTAGGTTTTCGGACTATCCATATGGACCATAAAAACAAGAAAACTCAAAGTCCTATTAAGCGACGCCGTTTAATATCACGATCCCTAGGGTTTTTCTCTTAAATGAACGGAAACGAGGCAAAATCTTGTAAACCCTAAGACAAATCCTGTTCCTAACAAGAAATTACATCGGGAAGAGGCAAGATCCAGTATGGACAAGAACATGTTAGCTGGGCTCGAGGGTCTCCCTGAAGAAGATAAGAACCGAATGTCCGCCATGATCGACCATCTTCAGCTTCGTGACAGGTGTTTAACCCTCTTTTTCAGCCCTTACATTTGAATTTGATGAATAATGAAGTTTTCGGTAATGGGTTCACCTTGTTTGTGGTATACAATTTTTGGGGTTCTTTTAATTGTTATGTTTGTTCTGGATTCTTTATTTGTTTATGGTTAGCTTCTCAGATTGTGGAAAATGCGGGGTTGTGTTTTGTTGCCTCTGTGTATGATGAGAAGCTAAAGAGATGTTCTCCTCAAAACCAGTGCAGCCTTTTTATGTTGCCTCTGGACGTTTTGGGAACTACATTTCTACGATATGAATTATGACCCATTCTTAATGATGCTTTAGCTTGTATTTTGGTAGCATTTCGTTGTATTTGTTTTGTTAGTATGGTGGTTGACACTTGACACACTTTTCACTTGGATTATCAAAATCTGTTTTGTCATCTTTCTTTTGTGTTAACTTGCCTTGAATCTTTAGATCCTTAAATTGGTATTGCCTTTTTCTTGCACAAAATAGTGTTCGATTTTGTTTTTGTTGATTTTTCCTGTTGGTACTTGTAATGCCACAATGGATTTGTTTGTTGTTTATAATGCTTACCTGGGATTTTGAGGATAATTGATGGTTATGGCTTTGTTATTTGCATAAACTTATTGGCTGGGTCTGTTGCTGGGGTTGGGAGGTTTTATGCAATGACCATATTTCGATGTACAATCTTCTCCATGCTTTTCTATATGTACTGCTTAAAGAGCCGATTCCATTTAGCCAACCAAAAGGGACTTGTATCTTGGTTTGATTGCTTGGTGGTTTGAATCTCTGTGTTACCTTTACTACTACTATGGAGGTGTCTCTATTGGTTTAATATTTTGTTTTTTATATTTGATGTGCAGTTTGAGGATGTATAATTCTCTTGTGGAGAGATGCTTCAATGGCTGCGTGGACAACTTCACTCGCAAGACACTGCAGAAGCAAGAGGAGACTTGTGTTGCGCGATGTGCCGAGAAGTTCTTGAAGCACTCGATGCGTGTAGGACTGAGGTTTGCTGAGCTGAACTCCCAGGCTGCAACACAAGATTAAAAGCTAATAAACAGCCCTGAGTGGGGCTTAAAATGCTTTTTGCTTAATCACATGAAAATTTCTCTTTGGGATAAATTGAGTTCTCCCTCCTCAGATGATAGGCAATATGTTGTTGGGGTTTGACAATTGTTGTTAATCATAGGACTTGTTAATGTTGGTTTCCTCATAAGAAATTGAATAAATATTCGTTATGCTATATGGCTCATTCACCGCGATTGTTGATGAGATGGTGAAAACATTTTATGGATTTATTATTGTAAATCCTTTCAGTTGATTTTCTTTGGAGCTCAAGAAGCAAATAAAACCTGCAGAGATAAAAGCCCAATTCTTAGTTTAAGATTCATCCCGGTGATTTTGAAGAAAAGAATTTGACCACTCAAAACTCTCTGATTTCTCATTTTTTCTCTCCGACGTTTCGTGTTTTCGGCGCTCCCATTTTGATTTGCTCGTTAAGATCTTTATCTGGCGGCGAGGGTTTTTGTCTTTGACTCTTCAGCGAAATGGTGGTTTGGACGCGGGTGTGGAGGAGAGAATCTCCTCAAACACTAACACACATTCCAGAAATGGTGAAGAACCCGCCTCTCACTCTTCAACTCTTCAATCCTCCAAGGCCTGCAACATTCCCATGAATCAATAGCCTTCACTCTACACATTCTTCATTCTTCCAACATGCTCTTACGTTCTCAATCCCTTCTTCTCCAGGTTATCACCGTTAGAATCTCTTCTCCTTTCTTCACTCATTTGTCTCTATTCCAATACTTGACTCAACCCAGTTTTAGCCCCAGTTCGATGAATCAAATCCTTCTGTATGAATCCATTATCAACGCCCATTTTCAATTCCAGTTACCCGATGAAGCCATTTATTATTTCAATCAAATGGTAGACAAAAACCTTGTGGTTGGACCCAATACTTTTAATAACATACTCGGTTTCCTTATAAAGTTTGATTCTTTCGAGAAAGCTTGGACCCTTTTTAAAGAATCCAAGGAGAAGGTTAAGCTGGATGTCTATAGTTTTGGGATATTGATCAAAGGGTGTTGCGAGGCGGGTGATTTAGGCGAAAGTTTTTGAGCTTTTAGATCAGATAGAAGAGTTGGGGTTCTCTCCAAATGTTGTCATATACACCATTTTGATCGATGGGTGCTGTAAAAATGGTGACTTGGAGAAGGCGAAAATGTTTTTTGCCAAAATGGAGGAGCTTGGTTTGGTTCCTAATGAGTATACATACACGGTTTTAATCAACGGGTTGTTTAGAAAGGGACTCAGGAAAGATGGGCTAGTGCTTTACGAGAAGATGCAGCACAAAGGGGTGATTCCGAGTTTATATACTTACAATTCTGTGTTGAAAGAATACTGCAACGAGGAAAAAGTAGGTAAAGCATTCGAGATGTTTGATGAAATGCGTGAAAGAGGAATAGCGTGCAATGCTGTTACGTACAATATATTGATCGGTGGGTTGCGTATGGAGAAAAGGTTATGGGAGGCTGAGAAATTGGTGGATCAAATGGAAAGGGTTGGTATCAGTCCAAATTTGATTACATATAATTCGCTAATCGATGGTTTTTGTAATGGTGGGGAGTTGGAGAAGGCTATGTTTTTTTTTTTTTGATCAAATGAAAACCAAGGGTCAATCTCCATCTTTGGTGACTTATAACATTCTTATTTCGGGATTCTCTAGACCTGAAGACTCGACGGCTGTTGCTAATTTGGTGAGGGAGATGAGGAGAGAGGCATAAGGCCTTCTAAAGTAACGTATACAATCGTAATCAATGCATTGATTAGATCAGAAAACACAGAGAAAGCATTCGAGTTATATTTGTTCATGCAGAAGAAGGCCGGTTTGGTTCCTGATGTTTACACCTATGGTGTCTTGATTCATGGGTTGTGCGTAAAGGGGAACATGAAGGATGCATGGAAACTATTCGAATCGAAGGATGAAATGCAGTTGAAGCCTAATGATGTAATATACAACATGCTGATTCACGGGTATTGCAAACAGGGTAGCGCCTATAGAGCCCTGAGGCTGCTTCAAGAAATGGGGGGAGAAAGGGCTGGTTCCTAATGTGGCTAGCTACAGTTCTACCATTGGAGTTCTCTGCAAGGATGGGAAATGGTAAGAATGTCATGCCTAAGAAGAGCCAGGGTCATTAATCCCACATCAGAAAGGAAAATGATATCTTGATATATAAATACGGTGGCGTTGCACATCATATCAGACATGTCTTTTAGGAAGAGGGTAATGGCTCCGTGACAAGTGGTATCAGAGCGACCATTTGACTGCCCGATTTTATGCCGAGCGCCCATGAGTGGGGTAGGCAGGATGGACAACTGTGACAAGGTGACCCATCACGAAAGCGAAAGCTCGTGACGAGGGCGTCACGAGGTTGAGTGAGGGAGAATGTCACGCCTGAGAAGATGCGGGGTCATTAATCCCACATCCGAAAGGAAAAGGGAGATCTTGATATATAAATACGGTGGCGCTGCACATCCTATCAGACATGTCTTTTGGGAAGAGGGTAATGGCCCCGTGACAAGAGAGGCTTTAGTGAATGAGATGACCGAGTCTGGATTTAAACCTTCAGTTTCCATTAACTGTTCATTCAACTTCATTGTTGTTAAAAGATAATCTAAATTGATTGGTTGATGATATTATTATAGCCCTTTACTTCCAATGTTGCAGATACAAGGCTAACAGCACATTTAAAGTTTTAATGATGCAAATGAAAGTAATGATCGAACCTGTAGATTGAACTTTTGATTTTTTTTTTCTTTGGAAAAAAATGAAACCAAATCGCATACACTCGATAATGTGTTCACCAAATCCATATTATAGAAGAAAAAAAATTTGCATTTGTCGCTCAGGGTTTCAGTTTTCTTCCCGACTTCTTCCTTTGTTTTGTTATGTCAGCTGTTTGCAAAGTGAATGAGACCAAAATAGAAGTGGGGTAATACTTGAGTGACCGTTTTGGTAGTTTACCCTAAAAATGATATGAAAAAAACATTTGTCAGTGTTCATTTTGAAGGGTAAACAATGATGGACAGTTATGTTTTTTTTTTCTGTTTGAGTTTGGTCAATAATTTTAGAAAAGTTGCATTTCAATCACTTACATTATACATTTATTATATTTTGGCCACTAAGCCGTTAATTTCCGTTAGTCTGAACTTTAGACAAAATATCAATTTAACCTCTAAGTTCTCCTAATCTCTCTTTTAGTTCATACCGCCGCCCACTAACCAACCACCTTCTTCGGCTGGTGATGACTCTGACCACCTCGTTATTGTTCCTTTCTCTCTACCCTCCTCATTTTCCATCTCCGTCCATTTACCGGAAGTACATAAGCTGTTGGGTTGTTGCAGCATTTTGGATTGTGCATGGAGTGTAGTTTTGATAATCAATGCTGCATGAAGAGAAAATTTGAATGCGTTGCACTGCAGATTCTTTTGGAGAAGAAACAGCATTGGAAAGTTGGAAGAATCACAAGTTCATGTCTTTCAAATATGGAGAAACTGTTTTAGTAATGTGAATACAAGCATTGTAACATAAATTGGAAGTAAACCTTCATTTTCACCCAAAATCTAGATTTTAACGAGACCAGTGGTCTTCTTTAGAAAGTAGAGAAAAAAGTTTTCCTTTTCAAGCTCCATTCCCCTTTTGTTTAGTTTCATTGGCTTTTCTTTTTCCAATGTTTAAACTCTAAGGTAAAGTTTTGAATACTTTGATTGATATGTTTATGAAATGTGGTTGATTGAAATGGGATGATACCTAATGGAATAACCTTTATTGGACTCTTGCATGCGTGGGGGTTGGTCGATGAGGCTCGTCGATTTTTTTCGATATGATCAAAGATGGGTCGAGGGGATGTTGAAGGAAGCAGTTGTACTCCTAAAAATTTCAAACTCTTGTATAGTTCATATACTTTCTTTATTATTTTTATCGATGATCTAATTTCTCATCCCTTAAAATTTGATGGTTTCGTACCTTCTAAATTTATAATACAACTCTCCAATAATTCATATCGAATACATAAAGTAATACGTTTGTCCTTAGACACGACTACGTAAAATTATATTATTCCTGCGAAATAGCATTATGGGCGCATGATTGATCTTTTTAGTCGTCCAGGGCTCCTTCAAGAAACCCACTTGTTCAACATAATGAATATGCCTATAAAACCAATTGGAGTTGTACAAGAGATGGTGAGGTATTGCGTGTAGGGGTGAGCATTCGATCAAATCGAGTGGAGCTAAAAAATTTTAAGTTATTTGAGTTGACACATCATATTTTACAACTTAAACTTTATTTAAATTTTTTCGATTCGAGACAGGTTTATGAAATTCGAGTAGAGTCGAGTTTTCAAATTCCTATAAAAATTTAATTGTAATTATTTATCATGTTATAGTACGGTTTGATTTTAATTTAAACGACTTTCTCTAATTATATAAGATATGCATATACATTTCTTCATATATTTTATATGTACCTTATATTTCTTCATATATATAAAAAGGAAAAATTGGGGAGCTTGACTTGAACTTAAAAATCAATCTACTAATTATTAAAAATTTTGAGTTATTCAAAATTTTATTTTACAACTCAATCTTTATTTAAAATTTTTTCGAGTCGAGTTTATGAAATTTCGAGTCGAGCCAATATGAATTTAGTTAAAAAAATTTATTTTTTTAAGTCGGACAGAATTTTGCACTCCCTAATTACGTGATGCGTTTGGAGTTGGGTGTCGAAGGGGAAAGCTTAACCACGAAGGAAAAAATAGGAGAACAGGAAAAGAAAAGATAACAAAAAAAAATATAATATATAGGGTAATTTAATTCTAGATCACCAAATTTAGTTTCAACTTTCATTTAAATCACAAATCTTTAATTTAATCAAATTATATCATTAAACTTCTATTATTAATAAATTAAGTCACTTATAATAATTTATTTTTAAAAATAAATAACAGAAAATTAAAATTAGCACTTTTATTTGACATATATATTTTTACATATTATCATAAATTAATATTTAATTGACACGTTAAATGTTTTTTATCAAAAATTTATAGAAAAATTAATTATTTTTATTTAATTTTTTAATGAAATATTTGAGAAAAATCTTAGAAAATATTTAAATGATCAATTTAACATTATTTAACGATGATATGTGAAGAATATGCTAAGTAAAAGAGGTAATTTTATTTTTGTTAGAACTATTTAAAAATGTCCGTATAAGTGACTTATTTTATTAATAATAAAAAATGGATGATGTATTTTAATTAAATTAAAGGTTTATGATCTAAATGAAAGTGAATTTTTTTGGACAAATCCTAATTTTAATTCTACCTAAAGGGGAGAGGACTGAGGACTTTAGGGGAAGGAAGGGGTATTCTGAGTAGGTTTAGAACCCATAACCTAGATGAATGTGAAGGAATAAAGACGAACAATTTGGCCAATCGACCAAATGTACTTACTCAATAAAAGTGAAAGTTAAAGTTCAATGATCTGAAATATAAATTACCCTAACATATCAAATCAAAATTTTTTGAAAGACAACTGGAAACCGGTATTGTAATAATCAAATTAAAAAATGATAATTCTCTTATAAATTTTAAAAATTTAATAATCAAAGGTCTAATATAAAAACAAGTAACTAAACTATATATCTTTTTAATTTTAGGTGTCTAAACTATTTTTTTAGTAAAATAAGTGTCTAATATTTTATTTTATTAATTTTAAGTATCTGGCAGTTAACTACTAATAAAAAAACCTGTTTTCTAATTAAAATTTGACGTGTAACGGTTTTTAATTTTTAACTATTTTTTATTTTTTAAAAAAACAACTTTACAAAATTTCACAAAAATGTCATAAATTTTGAAAATCCTAATTAAAATTTCAAATAAGCCGTCGTTACGTCGTCGTCATCGAAATGAAATTTCTTCCTCTTACTGCACGATCTACACATTATTCTTTATTATTTCGACTGTCTTTCATCGCTCGTCATTCGAATAAAATTTTGCATTTGATGTTTGATGGGTCGTTGTTCGTCGATTTCAGACAATAGAAAGATGGAGTAAATGGTCGTGTGGGTCTCTCGACGAAATTAGTGAGTCACAGCATAGCGATTGGCAGCGTCAATGGCTGAATTCATGATTTAGGTTATTGGGTGTAAGAGTTTTTGAATTTTGGGGTTATTTTAACAATTTTTGAAAATTTTGGAGTTTTAAAAAATTATGTTTAAAAGAAATAAAAAATAAAATCAAAGCCACGTTGTATTGGTTTTCTTAACAAATCAACTTTAAAATTATAACAATATAAAAATTAAACACCTAAAATCATAATAATATAAACGTTAATCACTTATTTTTATAAAAAAATAATTTTAAAATAAATTAAAAAAATTTAAGTTATACATTTATTTATGTATTAAGCCATGATCAAAATGCAAACATTCTAAAAAAATCAAAAAACATTCTCAAAATTAAGATGCTAGTGTACTGTACCCTACACTTTTTTTTTTTTGACTCACTACCCTACACTTAATTATTTCGCTCTGTTCGTTACTAAATTCGGTCGGTTACTTAAAAAAATAATTGCATATCTCATTCGTAAGGCATGACGTAATCGGTAAATGATGACCTTTAACTTACCACGGGCATAAAAACAAGTTTGATGCGATAAAACAGCAGCCCATTCCTCGCGCCTTGAAAATCTGTAAGAGTTTTCTCCAAAAAAAAAAGTGTAAAAGAGTATAGCAATGTCGACCGGCGGCCAGCATATTCTGGTCTATCCGTTTCCGACGGCAGGTCACATCATCTCTTTCATCGACCTTACTCACCGGTTACTCAATCGCGGCCTAACTGTGACTGTATTGGTCACACCCAAAAATCTCCATCTCCTCGACCCGCTCCGGACCCGCCATGCTTCCTCTTCTCTCCGTCACCTGCTTCTTCCCGACCCTGATCCGTCGACAACACCCGACCTCCTCGCTAGAATGCGCCGCTTGCGCGAGCTTCACTATCCTGCACTGCTCCAGTGGTTTCAATCCTTAACTTCTCCTCCTGTTGCTATTTTCTCCGACTTCTTCCTTGGTTGGACTCAGAGTTTAGCTTCCGAGTTAGGCTTGCGACGGGTCGTGTTCTCGCCCTCGGGTTCCTTCAATTACGCGCTGAACATTTCGTTGTGTTTAGAACCACTGAGGATGGATCCGCAGGAAGGGAACCAAACGGTGTCGTTTCCCAAGCTCCCTAACTCGCCTAAATACTCTTTATATCAAATCAACCCTCTTTTCAGATTTTACAAAGACGGCGATCCAGACATGGAATTCTATAGAAGAAACTGGCTCGAGAACTTTGAGAGTTGGGGAATTGTTTTCAACACTTTCTCCCTTTTAGAGAGCATCTACATTGACCACTTGAAGAAAGAAATCATGGGTCACAATCGGGTTTGGGCGGTTGGACCCGTGATGATGCCATCGGAAAACAACGGATTGGACGCAACGAACCGCGGAGGGTCCAGTACGGTGGCGTTTAATGAGCTGGTGGCGTGGTTGGACTCACGCGAAGAGAATTCCGTGGTCTACGTTTGCTTCGGGAGTCGCATTGTGCTGACACGTAAGCAAACGGATGAGCTGGCGGCGGCGCTAGAGGAAAGCGGGGTCAACTTCGTTTGGTGTATCAGGGAACCCGAAGCCTGGCGAGTCTCGAGCGACGATGGCGTGATTCCAGAGGGGTTTGAGGATCGTGTGACGGGGAAAGGGTTTTTGATAAGAGGGTGGGCGCCGCAAGTGGCGATTCTCCAACACCGAGCCGTGGGCGTGTTTTTGACGCACTGCGGGTGGAATTCGACATTGGAAGGGATCAGCGCCGGGGTGGTTATGTTGACATGGCCGATGGATGCGGACCAGTTTACGAATATGAAGTTATTGGTTGATCAATTGGGGGTGGGAATACGAGTGGGTGAGTCGAGTCAAATTATACCGGAGTCGAGCACGTTGGCTCGAGTGCTGGTTGAGTCAGTAGATGGGAGCAGGGCAGAGAGGGCTCGAGCAAAGATGTTGAGGGAAGCAGCCCTGAAAGCAGTTAAAGGTGGAAGCTCAGACAAGGATTTGGATTCGTTGATTAAAGCGGTTCATGAGCTCGAACCTGAAACGACTAGAAACGGAATGTAACCCGCACTACTACATGTTTTTTCCTACAATCGAGTGATATTAAACATGGATTCCTAATTATTGCTGCCTTAACAAAGTTCAATATAAAGGTTGTTCTTTAGTACTTTTTTCATGGGTATAAAAATCATAAACAACGTGATATAGACGTAGAATAAGACACGAGGCATTTTAAGGCATTTTGGTTTAATAAATAGGGACATAAGGCACGCTGTCCTATAATTAGGGATCTACGGCAAAAACTACAGTGACTTGAATTATTTAATAATTTAAATTTAAATTTCAATGGAGACGCCACCTGGCGTCTTGAGCCAAATTACGAAACTTGAGCCGCGAATCAGCAGCTGCACTGAAAAGAGTGGTCAGCCGTGTCAGCTTAATAAAGCTGGCTCGACAAGTCGCCACGAGCAGATGGCGTGTAGGTCTGGCAGATTCCTCTTGGGACGCCATCTGCGGGTGGCGACTTGAAGCTTGGACACCATCTGCAGGTGGTGCCAGGATGTCGATATATATACAACACCTGCTCGGGAATTTTTGTTCTTTTGTTGTTCATTTCAAAAAAAATCAGTTTTAAGGAGTTTTGGGTAGAGTTTTTGGTAAATTAAGAGAGTCGGTGGTGTGATTGAATATCATGATGGATTGTGACACCGAAAACGTTTATAGTCGATTGGGCGAAATAGTTGATATTTCAGTGAGGACGACGAAAATGTTATACCAGTGGCAGAAGATGATGATGTTGAGTTGCTTGATGCTGATGATGTTGATGCTGTTAGGACCGCTGGTGCTCAGGGCCATGATCTTGATGTTGAGAAAGATGTTTGGGCAGTAGCGTCTGCTAGATATAGATTGGCTGATGAGCCATCGGTTTGGGGTTATGTTCAACCGGAGCCGCAGCAACCGGAGCCCAATCTTTCGGCGTACGTGCCTCTAGTCCACATGTATGAGGTGGACTATGCTGCTACGCGGGATCAAGAATATGAGGCACGTGTATTTTGTCATTCTTCAGCCTCAGCCTCAACCGACGGGGAATTGAAACTCGGAGGTCAATTCGATACAAAGAAAGATGATCAGTTAACAATCAAGGAGTACTGCGTCAGGCGTCATATGCAATATTGTGTTGCTGAATCTGATAGCGGAACATATTGTGTAAGGTGTGTGAATTGGATGAGCAAATGTAACTAGAGGATAAGAGTTTCGTATATGAAACGAAAGAAGATGTGAGAGGTCAGAAGGCTCATTGATCAACATTCATGTACCATGACTTCAATCTCACAGAACCACAAAAACCTTGACTCCGATTTGATATCCAATTTATAGGCACATTTTGGGTGAGGACGCCACCTGCAGGTGGCAGTTAAATACGCGTAACTACCGCGCCTTTACCGCTGCCCAAGTCAATGATGCAGTAATTGGCTAGATTTACCGGCCCAACAACCACTCTTTAATGAAGACGTCACCTTCATTGATATTTAAATTTAAATTATTAAAAAATTTGGCGTCTTCAAGTCATTGTAGTTTTTACCGTAGATCCCCAATTATAGGGCACCGTGCCTTATATCCAAAAATTTCAAAACAAAAGGCAATATTGCCCTAAAAATGCCAAGACACAAACTAAATCAAATTATCTTGTAAAAATCTTATAAATACAATGTAAATTACTACATGTATGTCATTTGACTTAGTAACTTCAATGTCGTGTTGTGTTATTTAATAGTATATTCATGACGGCTCGTTTTCTTCCTACCATATAGATATAACAGTTCCAAGCAAGTTTAAACATCAACGAACACAAAGACCTACCCTTAAAATTTTGGCAACTCCAAGCGAGTTCTTGTTGTGATGCTCGAACCAACAATTTTGTTGAGGATTAAAGTAGGATGTAACTGTCAACGTTTAGACAGTTCATCACCTCTGATTTAGATGAAAAACAATGATCAATGGTAAAAAGATATTTAAGAGAATGGAGAAAAAAATAATGAAGATGTCATTTTCTTTTTTTTTAATTCTGTTTGTAACTCATTAGACCCGCCTATGCGTTACACCTACATTTAGGAGGCTATATTTGGGTCACAGAAGCGATCCACAATAAAAACGCAAGTAAATTTTTTTTCTTTTAATATATTTAAAACCGTAAAATAAAATAA
Source organism: Hibiscus mutabilis (assembly GCA_019671005.1). Classification (NCBI taxonomy): domain Eukaryota; kingdom Viridiplantae; phylum Streptophyta; class Magnoliopsida; order Malvales; family Malvaceae; genus Hibiscus; species Hibiscus mutabilis. Next base: position 4,842,488 of record CM033729.1, on the reverse strand, counting down.
AAAAATCTTTGTCAGAAAAGCATTACAAGAACCCAAAAAATATATTACAAACTTTGACATAAAATAAGACACGATATACATGCCACTAAATATACCAGTACCATACTCCACAAGCAACGTCGAGGGAACTTTTGATACTGTTGTCGGTCACTGCATCACGATAATTTTCATTTATCCTGCGATGGTAAATAACAACATGAGCTTGGAGAAGTTCGGTGATACAAAACTACCAAGGGATGTTAAAGGTGCAAGCACGCATATGGTAAAGCATAGTATTGTCAAGGTATTTCGGCAACAAGTTCCAATTATAAATCCGGCATTTCTATAAAATATTATATCTGAATGTAGCAGGGTTGTTCTTTATTCAATTACAGAGTATCAGGCGAGAAGCCTATAATCCGAAAAAAATTAGGGAGATAGATTACAAAAGTTGAACTAGGGGAGTTCGGTGTGTGTTCCACTAAGTGCAAGTCAAAAGCATACATAAAGTTTCATACTTCAATAAAAGCTTAACCCAGGCCAGTTGTGTATAGCTGCCGAACTAAGGGAATGTCTTAGGTACAAAAACAGAAAGAATCACCCTAACCGAAGCATAGAAACCTGGTACAGAAGGAATCACCCTTGCCGAAGCGTAAGAATTTGATACAGAAGCCAAAAGGTATTACCCTGGCTGAAGCATAGGAACATGATACAGAAGCCAGAAGGTATTACCCTAACCGAAGCATAGGAACCTGATACAAAAGTCAGAAGGTATTACCCTAGCCGAAGCATAGAAACCTGAACAGTAGGAATTACCAGCCAAATTAGGGCTAAATCTGCAGAGACTTCATATTCCATCCCAAGTCCCTAGTAAGACAATCTAAGTAATAATCAAAGTAATAAGTAGTAAGCAGTTGTAACAATAGATATAAAGCAGACAATTATTTTCAGTGAAATAGTGACTAGATAGCATGTTTTTCAGATCAAATACATATGTTATTTCAGACAGATAAAAGTCATGATTATGCTAGAATTCATATATACCAAGATAGATTTAGGAAAGTCGAGTATATTAGGATTAATCAAGATTTTGGATACATCAGGAGAGTTTCAGTCAATTTTTGCTTATAAGTGTGTTTTGGTCATTTAATTCTCAGGGGCAATTTTGTAGTTTAATCCCGATAGGGTAAAACAATGATTGTTGTACTGAAATTGATGATGTCATGCTAGGCTTTCAAGTCTATTCCATTAACCACGTCTCATCAATGCATTACTTTTCAAGCATTCGAATAGGTACACCATGCACATGTTAAATACTTAGCACAGAATCGTATTATATTTCTAAATAAATTACCACCCAAATTATTGTTGAAAGACTCTGATTGGTTGAATAGGAATGCATACAGCCTTCTCCTGTTAATGCAACAGTGTTAAGAGTAAATGTGTATCTAAATCGGGTTTCAAACCCACAGTGCGTTACAGTCCTTGGAGCTTTAACAAAAAATTCTAGGTCTTTCGGAGTTTTCGTTGATCTTTAATCATAAGTATGCTTAATTGATTTCTGGCGTTTTAGTATTGCAGGTCCTTTTTTTGTCCTTCCACAAAAAATTGTTTATATCGGAACTTGAGGGTATATTCATCATTTTGATTAATTTAGTAACCTGGTACCCAGAGATATTTCAATCCATACCACCCTTACAGTTATTCTATACAATTTTGTCTTTATCACATCGATCAATATATATAAATACAAAACTTTCGATGATTTTATCTTCATAGTCTTATTCATGATTTAGGAGAGTCTACAAGTTTTACGTTCTCAGGTGTTTGAAACTTAAAACCAAAAATTTTCCAAGTAGGTTAGGAGTTTCAGATGAATCAATTGTCTTATTAAGTCAAAGAATTAAGTTCAAGGTCATTTTCGTTATCAATGGTATTTTTGTCATTTATACCTTAAGGGTGTATTCGCCATTAAATTAAATTGAATCCAAATATTCAAAAATTCTCTTTTATTAATCACAATTCGATCTGAGAGCTAACAGCCTTACCAACTGCTTACTGAACATCAAAAATACTTCTAAGTCGTTAGACATCTTATTCGAGTATTTAAAGTCTTATCCGGTTTATCATTCTTTTGTTTCGAAGTCAAATTGACTTAAGCAGGTTAACCGGTACATACATTTAGTGTCCTATGCTATAACCAAATGCCAATATGTTTCACAAAACATGCAGGGGTAGAAATGTATTACCTTTACTCTGAGCTACATCATTCGCCAAACGAAAGTCTCTTCGATCATACTCGAACCCGGATTCGACGTACCTCATAGACTCGAATTCACAGAAATGTGAATACCTTCAATTTCACAAATTCTATAAATCAGTTCTTACTCCAGCACAAAAACTGAATAATTAAATACAAACACGAGTTTGGGTTCAAGGTTAGATTTGTAGGCTTTCAAGTTAAAAATTTGTGAAACAAATTTCAAAATCGGACTCAAGACATCGAAAAACATGAAATAGAGATTTTAAAAAAAAATAACTTTTTAGTCAAAGTAAACACTGACGTCAGCAGTTAAAATAGTGATGTCAGTAGACAGGGTCATCACTGATGTCATCTGTCGATGTCATAAAAAAATGTTGATATCAACAGGTCAATAGTCAATCGGGTTGACTCAAACGAGTTGACTCAAACAGGTTGACTCACTAAGTTAACTCGGTCAGCAGGCATACAGGTCGGGTCAACGGGTCGAACAGGTCGGACTTGGACTCAAATTAGATCAGGTCAGATACAGGTTGGGCATATCGGATTAACCAACTGGGTTTGGGTTTTAAACTCGGGTAAGATCGGTTTAACTAACTAGACTGATTTAGACCGGTTTACAGATTGGGCTGATTTAGACTGGATTTTACCTTTAAATTTTTCGATCATCGGCCGGTCAACGGTGAAGGTCGTCAGAGACCCCAATTGTCACATTTCTCCCGGAAAAACAAAGATCACCATACCCTTAATTAAACCAACCCAAAAAATTGACCTAACTAGTTGAAATCTTGTCAGAATTACCTAAAATGCGAGATAACAACCAGAAAGCAATGTAGCTCCATTGAAGCCCTTCTCGAAGTCAGAATGACCAACCACAACTAGGGTTTTGTTCGTCTCGATTCACTAAACACGACCGACCAAGCGGTGCGATAAACGGAGGACAACCATATGACGAATCGAAGTAGGAAAAATTTAAGGGTTTTTGACGAAACTTCGATTAGAATTTCACGACAGATGATGGAAAAAATGGCGAGTGGGGTTAGGGGCTTTAATCAGAGTGAGGCAACAGACACGACGGGTGCCGGCTGTGTCAACTACGGCCGGGCGGTGAGGGATATCGAGGCTTGAACGGTCGATTTGGTTAGGTAAAGGGTTAGGGAAAGCTCTAGATTATCCGATATTTTCTTCAGATTAGAAATAAGCAATAATAAGGCAGATAGGGATTGGTCGGTCTTTTATTAATATTAGATCAGATCACAAGGACATATTTTAAAAGAAAATTAGTGCAAAATTTATTTAAGAGTGGTCTTCAGCCCAGCCGGTTGTGGCCTGGGTATACCAAGCAAGGGTCATGGGATGAAATCCCATGGACAAAATTTTTCATTTTTTTAACCTCGACTATATATCTTATTACTTTAGAGGTGTTACACTGTTTCTATTTTTTACATAAGTAAATATGTTTTTATCTATCTCTATTATTATTTGACGATTGGTGTCAAATTTACTAAGAACAGTTATTGATGGATTGACGAGAATAAATTCTACTACTAGTTAATAGAATTATTGAGTGTTCATACGCATTAAATAAGATGCTGACCACGGTCATGCCAACGAATGGGGCGAGTTTAACGTGCAATAGGTTTAGGGTACGGATAAAAAATGGTAAGTTTTAATATTCGTCCAAAAATTTAAAATGTTCGACTTTTTGATAATATTTTAGTTTAATTTTTTCGTGTTATTTTGACAAGTATCGATACTATTCCAAAAGCTTAAAATGTTATTAAAAAACTAAGAATCGATACTTATAAAATATTATCAAAAAATGGAAAATTCAACCTAAAATATTATAAAAAATCTAAAATTTTAAATTTTTGGACAAGTTTTAAAATTTACCATCTTTTAGCCGTACTCTAGACCCGCTGCAGGCCAAACCTATCCTAACGAATGATCAAGTAAACAAGTCCTCCTCCAAAGGAACTTTCCTTAGAAGTCTTCCGAAAAGATTGTCGGGGAGTGGTATAACAAGTTTGTTCTCAACGTTTCTGGATGCGCATGGTCCGGTCATTAAACAAAAACAAGTGTTTTTGAGAAAGCTTAACTACAAAATAAGTGTTTAAATTATGTTTTTAATAGGTGTTTAAAGTATTTTTAGCTGAAATAGGTGCCTAAAATATTTTTTAGCTAAAATAGGCGCTTAAAATTTTATTTTTGATTGAAATATGTGTCTCAATTGACTTTAAAACATGACAAAAATAAATATTGGGGACCTATTTAAGCAAAAAAAATACTTTAGGCACATATAATAAAAAAACATAGTTTAGGCACTTATTTGATAGTTAAGCCTTTTTGGATTGGGAAAATTGAATAAAATAGCATTTTAATAAGAGAAAACTTCAATACACAGTCTGTGTAAACTTTAGTTTACACATACCTTTTAGTTTTAGGGGTTAGGGGTTTAGTTTAGGGTTTAGAGTTTAGGGGTTTAGTTTTTTAAGTTTAGGTTTAATTTTGATTTGTAATAGAAATAGGTAAGTTTGTGTAAAATTTATTTTAGGGTAAAATACCTAAATTTTCACTCAACTTTGCTTTCTGGCCTATTTTGGTCATTGAACTTTCAAAACGTTTAATTTACTCATTGAACTTTACTTTTTAACCTATTTTGATCACTCTGAATTATTTTATTAATATTTTGGTATGATGTGGCATGTTTTATTTTTATTAAATATAAAAATAATTTAAAATAAAAATAAATTATTGGGTAAATTACACAAACCATCACTGAACTTTGTTGCCTAACCTATTTTGGTCATTGAACTTTAAAAATAATCAATTTACTCATTAAACTTTATACATTGACCTATTTTGATCACTCCAACGTTAATCTATTAACGTCGTTATGAAATGATATAAATAAATGATAAAATATTAATATTCCTCTCTCATTCCCTCTCTCTTTTCCCATTTTTGTCGTTTGAAGATTCTTTCAACCAAACATAAGTGCTAAAAGCTTTCCATTTATGCTACTCAGTGACCCAAAATAGGGTTTGTTGAATTGACCTACCAATCTCTAGGTGAAAGACTGTGAAAGACTCTTGAATATTTTACCATTGATTATGGTGAAAACACTTAAAAAGCTAAAAACTATGAGGATAGTAGGATGTTAAAGCACAAAGTCGCAAAGATCAACACAGCCAAACATATAAACTCTCTTCTTATACCCACACAAACAAATTTCACAAATTTTCAACATCCCCTAAATAAACAATGAAAATAAAGGATTAAAAGGGTAAAGACAAGTACACTTTAAATTGGTCAATGATACTATCATCTTTAAGCACCTCGAAGAATAAATAATGACAAAGAGGTTCACTCCACTGAGCGATTGTGTAAGACACATATGATTGTTTTGACTTTAATGACCTTTCAATTGAATTCGATTCCGTATTTGAGTTTGGTTGTTTTTCTTTTCCTTAAAAATTTTACAGGTTAGGGTTTATGGAAGAGTTAGGGTTTATGGAAGAGGTAGTGATGGAGGAAGACTTATCGATGTTTTGACTGTATTAATTTTGGATACGACTTGGGCTATCAATTTGAGTTTGATCGAGGGATTAGGGTTCTGAGGATACGGTGAACTCATCATGATAGTCATAGTTGCGGGAGAGAGATAGAGAGGAGTTGCAAAAATTTGAGTATAATGCAGCAAAACGAGCTATGCTAGGGCGGATTTAAAAATAGGTTACGAAAATTTTTTACAGCCTTCAACCCAGAAGTAGGTTAGTTCAACAAACCTTGCTTTGGGTCATTGAGGTAATAGAAATAGAAAGCTTTTAGCAATGATGTTTGATTGAAAGAAGCTCTAAACGATGGTGGTATGAGAGTTCAGAGGCGATTGTTGCTATTATGCGTTTTGGGGATATTTTTATTTGTTTTTACAGAGAAGGTGAAATGTAAAAATAAAAAAAGAGTTTTAGGGAAAAGAGACAAATATTAATATTTTATTATTTATTTATGATACGTCATAACAATTTTAATAGATTAACGGTGGAGGGACCAAAATAGGTCAATGTATAAAGTTTAGTGAGTAAATTTATCGTTTTTAAAGTTCAGTGACCAAAATAGGCTAGAGAGCAAAGTTTAGTGATAGTTTGTTTAGTTTACCCAATAATTTATTTTTATTTTAAATTATTTTTATATTTAATAATAATAAAATATGTCATGTCATACCAAAATATTAATAAAATAATTTAGAGTTGTCAAAATAGATCAGAAAGTAAAGTTCAATAGGTAAATTGAACGTTTTAAAAGTTCAGTGATAAAAAAAAAGTTATAAAATAAAATTAAGTAATAATTTAAATATTTTATCTTTTATTTTAAACAAGTTGTGTATCAAATTTAAACCTTTAATAATTGCGGTAAAAGTTATCTCTGCCGTCCAACTCGCACTAAGGATTGAGGAAACAATTGGCGACGGACAACCCACAGTTAATTTCGCCACTCGTATTATATTACAGTTAGCTTTTGTCAGCTTTGGGTTTTCTTGTTAATATCTTAATTCTCGTTTTCATCGTTGAGAAAAAAAAATTGATATATAGGCCGTGTAAACTTTAGGGATTTAATTTATAATCTTTTTGTTTTAGGGGTTAAGATTTTAATTTAGGGATTTTAATTTAGGGTTTAAAATTTAGAGGTTTAGATTATAGGGTTTAGAATTTAAGGTTAATGTTTAAAATTTAGTGTATAGGGTTTAAAGTTTAGTTTTTTAAGGTTAAGGTTAGAAATTTAGTATTTAAATTTTTATAGTGTAAATACACATGCTTCTGTAAAATTAATTTTACAACATGTGTATCAAAGTTTTACCCGCAAAAAAACCCAAAATTTCATGGCTTGGAAATTCTTCGTCGGCGGCAACTGGAAATGTGCATGTTTCTTCTTCTCTCCTGCTTTTAATAGATTTTTTTTTCAATTCTAAATTTTGATCTATTGTTTTCTGATCCCATATTATCTCCAGCATCGCGTGGAACTATGTTTTGTGTTTAATATTCGATATTTAAAATCGTCGTTACATCTCGTTTTATATATGAACTAAACCGTTGTTGCTCGGCAATTTAAATAGCTCCCTCAGGTTTTGAGATCGGATACGTAGTTCTGTTTTGATTATTACATGTTTTTATACGTAAATTATATAATATTTACTCAAATAGGGGTAATGATTTTGTTGTAGAATGGGACAACTGAGGAGGTCAAGAAGATTGTTACCACATTGAATCAAGCTGAAGTTCCTTCTCATGATGTTGTGGGTAAGTGATTTTATGCCCATTTTGATAATTATTTGAATTTTTAAAACTTACTTTGTATCATTACAAAGTTTATCTATGTTGTGGCAGAGGTGGTTGTTAGCCCTCCATTTGTGTTACTTACCCTTGTCAAAAGCCTGTTGCGGTCGGATTTTCATGTTGCTGCTCAGAATTGCTGGGTTCGCAAAGGTGGTGCATTTACCGGAGAAGTTAGTATATAATCTTTATCTGTTATCATCTACTTTATAGATCATTTTTATGACAGGCTATATGTAAAGTTGTTTAGGAGGTTCTCTAGATTCTTGTATCATATTCTTATTAGGTGTTAACTTCATTTTCTCTTTAAACAGTGCGGAGATGCTTGTTAATTTGGAGATTCCATGGGTTATTATTGGTCACTCTGAGCGAAGGGCTCTCTTAAATGAGTCTAATGAGGTAAGTAATATAATTAGATTCCGCTTACTTCCTAATCTACTTGGGGAACTTCTAGCCTTTTTCTTTTTCTTTTTTTTGTATCTCAAATGAATCAAATTGTTCTTATCATTGATTCTTAGTATTGTTTCATGCCTTTATGTCTTTTCTGAATGTTTGTCTCTGCAGTTTGTTGGAGATAAGGTAGCGTATGCACTTTCTCAAGGCCTGAAAGTGATTGCTTGCGTTGGTGAGACACTCGAACAACGAGAATCAGGGTCTACTATGTCTGTTGTTGCTGCACAAACCAAAGCAATTGCTGGTACTTGCTTTTAAAGTATAAAAAAACCGAAGCACTTGTTTGTTTTCTAAGATATGGTACCGTAGGTGTAATTGCTAACCTAAGTTTATGATTGTGGTCTCTATAGTTATTTATTTAGCCATGTTTCATTATCCCATTTCGTTTCTTTTAAACTGCTGTTGCTCGTTTGCAGAGAAAATAACAAATTGGGATAATGTTGTTTCGGCTTATGAACCTGTTTGGGCCATTGGTACTGGGAAGGTCGCAACCCCTGCTCAGGCTCGGGAAGTAAGTTTGAGTTTTGTGCATATTAATATCATTTTAAAGGATCCTTCACTTTTGCATTTCACCATTTTTAATAACTTGGTTCTCCCATAAATGCCTAGTTCTATTATATAAACTATTTTAGGGCAATCTATCAAAGCTTTTGTTTGCATCTAATCCATTGTTTGCTAGTTCGTTCCTATGAGAAATCATTCCCTATTTCATTTTACATATAAATGTGTGATTGTGTTGTCCAGGTTCATTGCGAATTGAGGAAATGGCTTAGCGAAAATGTTGGTGCTGATGTTGCTGCATCAACTAGAGTTATATATGGAGGTATTTTTCTTTATTGCCTAAGGCTTTACTTGGTTGAGTGGGAAAATAGAAAGAAAAATAAAAAGAGGGGTAATCATTTTCCATCATCATGTATAAAATCCAATCATTTCAATTTGAAATGAGAAGAGGAGAGAAAATGTGAGACAAATATAAGTTAGCTCAAAATTATATAACTTTCAAAACTTCATTTATTTCCTTTCATTTTTCAACTCTACCAAGCAATGAATGGGAAAAAAATCTTTTCTTTCTCAAATTTTCCTTCTTTCCTACCAAGCACACCAATAGAAAAAATATTTTTACATGTTTCGACTTGCCTACCCTTTGATTTTCCATCCAATTTTCTTTCCACTTGGTAGGAATTGTCTTATCGAAGTGCTTTTAAGGAAATTGAGCATAGCCTATGTGAGAATGTAAATGTGATATAACTTTAAAAATCTAGAATCTACATGCTCCATCCCAACTTCCAAATAGTACTTAACCATTTATGTTCGCTATTTCAGAATTCCATTCAAAACAGTTTAAACTTCGCTTGGTTATCCATTAATTTCTGATTCTCGCATTAAACCCACCCCGTAAACCGGATTGAATCTGATTTTGCATCCCTTGCAAATTAATGTAGGTTCCGTAAATGGAGCAAACTGCCAGGAATTGGCTGGACACCCCGATGTGGATGGCTTTTTGGTTGGTGGAGCTTCTATGAAGGTTAGTAACTTTCTTTCTTGTTTTGCTTGTGCCATTGATGATTCATTTATATAACGCCTTTTGTAACTTTCTTTCTTACTATCACCTTTTGTGATTTGGTTTCACTCCATCAGCCTGAGTTTGTCGATATCATCAAGTCCGCAACCGTGAAAAAGAATTGAAGTTGGCAGCCTGGAATCATAGGTTAAAAACATAAACAACCTTCTGGGGTAATGTTTAATTTTGTAGTTGTGGCCTTTCTTTAGAACCTGATATGAGAATTTTCAGGGTGTATAATAAGCCAAATTTGACCTTGTTTTTATTGGTTTTAGACGTATGAAAGATCTTGATGTTGGACTTCAGTGGATTTGTTTTTTACAAGTTCATGAGATTTCTAACCATTCTTATGAGCGCGGAGCTAGTGTCGAGGATGCATCCCATATTCCTGGGGATTGTGGGAAGTTTAAACCCTAAATTTTAAATCTTGCAACTTAAACTTTTAAATCCTAAATCTTAAACTATTTTAAAAATTAACATGTCATGTACATGTAGCAAGTTCCTAAAGCGCCGTATGATTAGGGATGGACATTTTAACCTAGTCGGGTTCCGACCCAGCTCGATCAGGTCAGATTTTTTAACAAAAAATAAGTTCGGGTAGGGTTTTTATTAAAGGTGGAGTTGGGTCAGGTTTATGGCGAAAAATAACTGACCAGACTCGAGACTAATTGTGTAATTTTCTCTTATATTTTTAGGAATATTTATAATAATATCCCACTTTATGTTTTTTTTTATAATTAGGTCTTTAAAATTAAATTTTTATTTAAAATTTAGTCTTTAAAATTATTATTTTTATGATTAAGTCTCCTAAAATTATTTTTTTACAATTAGGTCTTTAAAATTATTTTTTTCTATAGGTCCTATATTTATTTTTGGGCCAGGTTTTTTAAAGAATGCGGTCAAATTTAGGGTATTTATTTTCGAGTCAGGTTTGGGTGGGCTAAAAATCCGACCCGACCCATGCCCATCCCTACGTATGATAAAGATAATATGTATCACGGTTAAAAATTTCAAGAGTCAAAATAAATTAAAAGAATTTTAAATACTAAAATGATAGTAATATATAATTTCAGAGATTAAAATATCACTTAACCCTAAGAATTTTCATGAGATAAGTTTGAATAATTTTTTTAAATCAATTCATTTTGATTTATTATTAATAAAATAATTTTTTAGATTCAACTATAAATATTTAGGGTAAATTACGCCATATACCACTCAACTATAGGAGATAATCAGTTTTTACCTCCGACCTTAGAATTGGTCCAATTTTACCACTAAATTTTAGTTTTCGACCCGTTAACTCTTTAAGTGATGACATGGCTGACGGTCGATGACATTTTAGTTTAGCTGTTTTTAGGGGTGTGCAAAAGACCGAAAAATAAAAAATGATTCAAAAACCCGAAAAATTTGGTTAACCGAACCGAAAAATTCGGTTTCGGGTTTTTGTTCTTTAAAAAGAAACCGGTTCGGTTTATGGTTGTAGGACAAAACGAGTAATCGAACCGACCGGTTATATAATATATATTATTATATTATATGCCATTTTAATATTTTATATTGAAAAATTAGATTTTCTTTTCTTTTCTCATCTCAAAAGTAGAACCATAATTTCATTTTATGAAGTTTAAATGTTTAACTTGCTAGTATAAAAAAGATACTAATATCATGTGTCGGTTTTTGAAAGTATATACTTTTTTCTAACATATTATTAAAATTTATATTTTCAATAAACAAAATAAAAAAACCGTAACCCGAATCGAACCGAACTGAATTTTTTGGTTAACCGAATAAACGGTTAACCGATTGAATGGTTATGGTTTAGAGTCAAGAATTGGATGACCATAACTTACCGGTTAACCAAAATAATTTGCTAATGGTTAACCGAACCCGTTCTGCACGGCCTGAGTTGTTTTGATGCACAAAACAATCTAAAACGATGTCGTTTTGACGAATGAATAAAAATTTAAAAGAATTTCTCTTATAGAGGCTTGATCTTAGAACCTTTGGAATCAAACACTTGGGTTAAACCACCAAACTAACTTCTATTTTTGACAAGCTACTAACGCAAATAATATATATATATATAATAACAAAATTAGTCCTCAACATTTCATCATTTTTTACAATATCAATCTCAACATTTCATTATTTTTTAAAAGTTTACATATAAAAAATATAAGTGACTTTATCGGTTGAATTTAAAAATTGATGACCAAAACTGTACTGAAAAAAATATAAGTGATCATTTCACTAGTTAACCCAAAAATTAAATTAATCTCATATATATATATATATATATATATATATATATTATTTGTGTTAGTAGCTTATCAAAAATATAAGTTAGTTTGGTTGTTTAACCCAAGTGTTTAGTGGTTTAACCCAAGTATTTGGTTCCGAAAGTAAGTTCAAACCCTTATACTAATATTTTTTTAAGTTTTTATTCATCATCAAAATGACGACGTTTTGATTTAGTCTCTACATAATTGACTGTCAGTAATATCATCATTTCATTAAGGAGTTAGCAGCGGAATAATATAAATGAATCAAAAATTTAAGTCAACGTGCGATTGATTTATCGGAATTTTAGAATAATGTAAACAAGTTTCTAGTAGAGAGATTTTTTTTCCTGGCTGTCTTCAGGAGTTGTCTTTCCGAAATTACCAGATTTTGAACGTGTAGAATTTTTTTTAATAGAACGCGTAATTTGATAATTATATAAAATAGGATTCTTTTTAATGGAATTCTTTTTCCTTTTGACTAACGCTTTGGAATAATGAATCCCACGAAATCAAAGAAATTATTAATGCCACCATCCTTCCACACAAAAATTAAATAAATAAATGTGATTTGGTGCATTATTTTGTTGGGAGTTTAACAAACAATAGATTTAGTGTACGACTAAAAAACGAAAAAAAAATTAAAATTTGTCTAAGAATTTTAAGTTGGTATTTTTGTAAATTTTGACAAGTATCAATATTTTGTTCAAAAACTTAAAATGTTATAAAAAATATCGATATTTATTTTATAAGTATCGTTACTTGTTGAAAATCATGAAAAAAATAACTTAAAACATTATCTAAAAATTTAATATTTTAAGTTCTTGAACAAATTTTAAAATTTGTTATTTTTAATAGTACCCTAAACCTATTGCACCGGGACTCATCCCATTATGTTTGACTTCGGGTCCTTACAAAGATTCTCTTCATTTAAGGCTACAAATTCCTCCGATGTTGACACAGATTTTTAGTCTTCCAATTTGATCATCAAATCAGTTATCTATTCAGTCCTTTTGTCAAATAATCTTAAATTTGTATATTTTTTTGCTCAGCATGTATGAATTTATTAAAAAGGTGAAAGACACCCAAAAATCATACAAAAATTTATTATGTGCTTTATTAAAAAAAAATTTACATCGAAAAAAAAATGCAACATAATAATAAGAATAAAATCGAAATCATCTACACGAAAAAAATACCCCTAAAGACGAAATAACCACCAACAAAACTCAAAACCATGAGCAAAGATCGATGCAACCTTGAAAGCCAAACACCACGAAATTGATTGACCAAATTTGTATCATTACTTGATTAGTCTTCGTTTAGTCCTCTTCCAATTTTGCTTCTTTCTATTACACTTTTTCTAGTAACATCTCTTTTGATCAGTTCCTAACTCAGATATCAGTTTGAAGTGGATAAATTATAATTTATTTAAAAATAGAGAACAAATCAAAATTATTTCATAAAATTTTCAAATATGATTTATAAATCAACGGAAAATAAAAAAAAATTGAAGTTGGAGGGGTAAAGGCCCTCCCACGTTTTGAAAAGTTCAGTGTCTCTGTTTGTAGAATTGTTTCTCTTAATAAATAAAAAACATAATGCGCTTAGAGTTATTATTCTATACACTGATTGTGAGAAAAATACTTCACAAGCAAACTTAATTTCACTCTATAAACTAAAATCTAAATCTTTAACCTAAAACATAAACACTAACACATAACCCCTAAACCTTAAATTCTAATCGTAAACCCTAAATTCTAATTCATACAACCTAAATCCCTAAACTAAACTCTTAAACTATAAATTAGATCCGTTCACCGTCAGTGCATACAATATTTTCCCTTGTTCTTAATGGTATTAGTGATTTGAATCAATACATAAACATTAATAGTAACATGGTAACTAAATTATATCATATTAAAGTAATGGAACCAAAATTTCAAATTAAATAGAATACATGGATTAAAAGCACAATTTGACCAATATATATACTTTTAGGAATTAAGTTGTTGCAAACCCTTTCTCCTATTGCTAATAGTTGGTGATCTAACTAAAAATCCACACTTTTCCAAAGTTGACCTTTTAAATATTTATTTAATTATCATAGATAAACGATAGTACATAAACCTAATATTCATATAAAATGTTTTATTTTATGAATTTTAGCCAGTGACGGATACAAGTGCATCCTGGGTGGGCCTGTGCCCAATTTTCTAAGCTTCACACATTTGATTTAAATTATTTTGGTGCGATAACAAAATAAGTTATATTTAATAATTTTTTTTTTACTTTTTAATAGAAAACAGTTCAAAGGTGTTACTAATACAGTAGATATATTAGTTGATAGGATAAAGATTTGTGTGCATTTTCTTTTGTCCAACAAGATTTGTATGCATTAAGCTTAGCAATCGTTGTAACTTGTATAGATAGAGATTATACTGTTAATGCACGACTTTATGATGCTTGGGGTCTCATTTTTGTATAGTTTGAAGGCCCTTGTCTAGGGGATATGTTATTTTAGTAGCTTGATGCTCTTGAATAAATACACAATATTCATTTAAAAAACTTTTTAATAAAACACACTGTACAAACAAACTATTTAAACTCAAATCGTCAAATAATAATAACATTTATTTTCTAATGAACTATTTGTGGGTTCAAGATTTATAATAATTTAAAGGGAAAATTACACTGGTGGTCACCAAACTATCACTCTTTTTCTGTTTTGGTCACTGAACTAATTTTTTCATCAAAATCGTCATTTCCGTTATATCTTTCCTGTTTTGGTCCCCTTCCGTTGTCAATTTTTTTTTTTCATGTCAGCGTATCTCTCCTTGTCAACAGGTTAAATAGTGTTTTTATTCGACCAACTAGAAAGTGACACGTGTCACTTCACGATTTTGAACAAATTAGAGTAAAAATGGAAACGCCTAACCATTAAGCTAAGCTTATAATTTGGTTAAGTTTTATCCAAATTAATATTTAACTTATACTTTCCTAACCTCAAAAGCAAGGAGTTTAACCATTAAGTTAGGTTGAGAACTTATTATATATCCACAAAATTTAATCTTATTTTTCCAATTCATTTGGGAATAAAAAAACTAATTATTTATTTTTATAAAATTATATTAGATCATTATAAAAATTAATTAAATATAAAATAATTTGTTCATATACATGTCAACGAATTAAATGTTATTTAAAAAATATATTTTATCTAAAATAAATATTATTAATTTAAATCTTAGAATTTTTTAATATTAGTTTTATAAAATAAATAAATAAATATTTTTTATTTTTTATTTCAAAACAAAATGAAAAAATAATTTTAGTTTGCATTTCAAGCTAAAAAGATTTTTTAAAATTAAAATAATTAATTTAAATCTAAATAGTTATTTTTAAATAATTTAAAATTTATATTCTACCATAAATATATATTACATAGTAAATTTTTATAATGATCTAATACAATTTTATAAAAATAAATAATAACCAAAAGAATTAGAAAAATAATTTTAGATTGATTTTGGTAGTATTTTGATTTAATTTTGAGGTGATAATACATCTTAAATTAAAGATTAAATTTTGTGGATAATAAGTTCTTAACCTACCTTAATGGTTAAACACTTTACTTTTGATGCAAGGAGTTCTTGGTTTAAATTTCCATGGAGGCATTTTGCTTATTTTTGAGGTTAGGAAAGTATAAGTTAAATATTAATTTGGATAAATCCTAATCAAATTTTAAGCCTAGCCTATTGGTTAAATATTAAATTTGAGGTTAGGAAAGTATAAGTTCGAATCCGCCCAAGAGCAGCACCCGAACCATTTTTTACTTTGATTTGTTTAAAATTGTGTGTCACTTCATGGTTTGTCGAATAAAAAATACTAAATACTATTTAATATGCTGACAAGAAGAGAAACGCTGAAATTGAAAATAAAAAATTGTCAAAAGTCAACAATTTCGTTAGATTTTTAACGAAAAGAATTAAAATTAAAAAAAGTAACTAAGAAAAGAAATAATTTTAACGAAAAAAATAATTAAATGACAAAAAAATATGACAGTTGGGTGACCACTAATTTTCCCTAATTTAAATTAGCATCAACTCCATCCGCGGAACTGATAAGGTTGTGTAGACAATTGATTGAAAGGGTCCCACCTAAGATGAATAGGTCATACTTATCTGATTAATTAATAGGTGAGGCTAATGTGTTTCCGATAACCGAATTTTGAAACTATACTACTACTCGAGTCCGTAGATGGTTTTGGTCCTGATGGAAAGTAATTAAATTGGACGGTTGAGATTTGCGATGCTAAAGCAAGCATTACGAAAGACCATACGTCGTTTTCCAGTGCAAACTACAAATCCGAGATATTTGAGACAAAAATAAAATGCGGTTAGGTACGTTGCGCGTCTCTCGTGTGCATTCTTTTTATACGATCTATTGATTTGATATTAATTTAAAATAAATTAATAATTTAACAATTGTTGCTATGATTTTTTCAAAAAATTTCTCTCTAACAACTATTTTGTTCTATCGTAACGTATAGTGATCGGCGGCGACATCAATTTTGTTATTAGATGCCGATAGCCGGTAATTTTTCTTTTTCTTTATTAGTTTTATTATATTCTATCTATGTTTTTCTTTTTCTTTTTTATCTAGTTTTATTATGAATAACTCTGCCTTTGTGGTACAATTTCCTATGCCTTTGTGGTACGATTTTTTTACCTTTATAACACATTTTTCTCTATTTTTTTGTACGTTTGTTGTTTTTATTGACGATCGTTTGACCGTATTTTTTTTATTTTTTTAAGGATTAGATTTGGTATCGCTACGACTGATAAGATTATGCTTCTTTGGTTATCATCCTGATCTTCCTACTTTGGATACGCGATTTGTGTTTGTGGACTTTTTTTCATGATGCTCGACTTTGATTTGAGGTTGCCGGTGGTCTTTTAATAGTTTGATCCCTTTTGAGGTTCGTTTACCTACGCAGTTATATATTCTATCTATGTTTTTCTTTTTTATCTAGTTTTATTATGAATAACTCTGTCTTTGTGGCACAATTTTCTATGCCTTTGTGGTACGATTTTTTCTACCTTTATAACACATTTTTCTCTATCTTTTGGTACGTTTTTTGTTTTTATTGACGATCGTTTGACTGTATTTTTTATTTTTTTAAGGATTGGATTTGGTATCGCTACGACTGATAAGATTATGCTTCTTTGGTTATCATGCTGATCTTCCCTACTTTGGATACGCGATTTGTGTTTGTGGATTTTTTTCATGATGCTCGACTTTGATTTGAGGTTGTCGGTGGTCTTTTAATAGTTTGATCCCTTTTGAGGTTCGTTTACCGATGCAGTTAGATATGTTCGTATCCTTTCTATTGTATGGTCTTTGTATGATCTAAAGTGTCTAGTTTCTTTTGTCATTCGTTATTAAAAAATGTCCAAATTATATGTTTAGTTTATTGTAAACCCTCATTGTAATTTGGATATTTTTCCCTTTTGATAATACTAACTATTTCTATCAAAAAAATATTCAATTTTTTTTATATTTAAAACTTTCATCATTTTTTTTGATTAAATAGAGAGATTATATTCTCATATCGAGATTCGAAGCCATGCAAGATGGAACAATATGAGCATCCTTAACCAATCGGCCAATTAGTGGATCTCAAAACTTTCATCATTTTAATAAACATTCTTCTTTTAAGTTGATTATTCATCTTTGATAAATATATTATATTACTCTCGTGTTATTTTCATGATTTAATATCAGTTTAACAATAACTTATTGTTGATTTTAAGTATAAGTAAAAAAAAATGCTCATAACATTTGATTGAATAGTCATTTTGGTACATATTATTTTTTAACCAATTTAACCCTCAACATTTTATTTTGGATCAAAGTGACCCCTCTACGGATGAAAATTGTTAGTCAACTAACGATAAATAGCTTAAAATGACTTGACAAAATGACATGTCAGTAGAAAAAATAAATTTTATATTTTATATAATTTTATAATTTTTTTTGACTAATGTGACATTCTTTCGAGCCAACATTTTTGTCTATATAACACTATTATGTCAGTGTGCACTGCCATGTAGGTTTGTCACATCGTTTCAAGTCATTTACTGTTAGTTAACTAACAATTTTTATCTCCAGAGGGATCATTTTGACCCAAAATAAAACGTTGGAGGTTAAATTGGTTCAAAAAGAATAAGGGTCAAAATGACTATTCAGTCAAACGTTAAGGTCATTTTTTGACTTTATGCCTTATTTTTATGACATAATAAAGTTATCTAACTACTACTTTATTCCGCTTGACTCACTTGCTTTGACCACATTGTAAAAAAGACTAAATTAATGAAATTTTAAATATAAATTATTAAATTTATTCAATTTTTTGAATTATAACTATTTAATAGAATGTATAAGTTGTTGAGGACCGGAAGTGTTATTATATCAAGTTTGTTGTGTTACATGTCACTTAAAAAATATTAATATAATACATATATTTTTTATAAGGTGTCCAATGTGATACATGTACCATTAAAATGTTTAATATGGTACAAATACTTTATCAAAATATTTAATATGATACCTAAATCATCGTTGTGTGTGTTATTATTGTACAGAGATAAGCACCATCGATAAGTGTCATACTTGAACTATCATTTCGTTCATTTCGTGATACATAAGTTAACACCATTAGTGACAAAAAAAAATCAAATACAATAATAATACACAAAATAATAATTTAAGTACTACATCGATTTGTCAAAATGCAAGTAACACATCAAACATTTTAAAATACATATATCATAGTAGACATTTCATTAAAGTACAAATAACAAATACGATATTATACTAGTAAAATGTAATGTTCGGATTAGAACAATACTATAAAATTCAACTTAATTCGATTATCGAAATGATCGGAGTTCATATCACAACCGGATTATGAGAAAGCTTATAAAAAATTAATCATATGACCTCCACGAATTGAGGATTTAGTTGATCATGAAGTGTGTATATATATATATATATAAGTTTTGGTTCAACTAAAATATCATTGTCAAAAATTTATTGAACTTGAATTGTTAGCATTAAATTCTTCTAAATGTTAAGAAGAATTTTTTTTCTTCCATATCTCTAGTCTAAACCTTCTCTTCCTTTGATGCTTCTCTAGCATTAAATATCATTTACTCTGTCTTTTCCTTTGGTTTGTCTTTACGTTTGAGTTTTGTCTCCCAATATGTTCTTCAAACAAAGCAATCATACAGAATATTCCCCTTGAGAATAGTCAACCGGACTCCCTTGATTTCGAAGAAGATGGAGAAATCAATGCTGCTATAAAAGAACATTATTTGGTCGGAAAGATCCTATCAAACCGCTCATCTAAATATCTGACTGTTATTGCTATCCTCAGAAAGGTTTGGAACTGCAAGGAGGAGGAACTGGAGTGTCACGACTTGGAAAAGAATATGCTCATGTTAGTTTTTCATTCGGTTGAAACCAAGAAAAAGATTTAGAATCAACGGCCATGGTCGGTGCAAGACAGGCTGCTTATTCTCAAAGAATATATGCTCATGTTAGATTTTCATTCGGGTTAAGATTTAGCTTTTAGAGATTAGAGTTTAGAATTTTAAGTTTATAGTTTAATTTTTTAATGTCGGACACTAAAAAAGGACATAGAATTTTTGTTTCCGTTAATTGTACAACGAATAATGAATTCCATATGAGAGATTTTGCCAACTCTCGTACTTGGTTTCTCAAACATAATAATAAACACATTGCTTCCTTGGGTAAAATTCAACACCATATAAGATATTGAGAGCAATTCTAAGCATAAAAAATATAATATTACAGGAAGAAGAACAAGTATTAACATGATGAAAATTTTAATATAAAAGGTTAAGTTTATTGAATTATTTTGAACTAGAATCAAAATTGATATAATGTATAAGTTTTGAGACAAATTGTTATTATTCTAAATTACATCATTATTTTGTATAATATTTAAAAATTTGATGACTTGTTTGTAATAAAATTTCAATTGAGTGATTAAAAGAAGTTATGCACCAACAATTGAGTGACCTGAAATATATTTTACCAAAAAAATCACACCCCCCAAAGTGAGATTAAGGTTTTTGTCTAAACCAAATGTCTGTTTTCAAACATAGGACCATTACAACAATGTGCGCAAAAGGCAAAATCTTTCAACTTTTGTCGCATCAAAAGTTGTCCAAAAGCTCTGAACATCCCGAGCAAGTGAACCAGTAAAGTCCAATCCTTTAAATGATATAAAGGAAAGGCTTAATTATTAAATAAATGTCCAAACGTGGTTTTTATTTTAGATAAGTATTTAAAGTATTTTTAAAATTAATTAAGTATTTTATATTTTTATAATTATTATTTTAAGTGTTTAACCATTAATAATCGTTTAAAATAACTTTGTTAGTCAATTAAAATATGATATTTGACTTTGATTTTTATTTTTTTTCTTTTAACTCAAAATTTTGAAGCCTCCTTTTGTCGTCACAAAATAACCTAAATTCACAAAATAACTTAAATTTTCAAATTTGGACGTTGTCGTCGATATTCATCACGCTGACGGCGACGAAATAAAGCCTCATTTTGTCGTCACAAGACCCGCACATCGTTCGTCGTTTGATCGGCTACCGTTTGTCGCCTATTTTTTTTTCTTCTCGCCGTTCAGTTTTATTTCGAAGTTAGACATGTCAGTCATTGAGTTTTGACGACGAAAGAAGGAGAGAAATGATCTTGGGGGTTCGGTGACGTAAATGGTGGTCATGTCGACGATGATTGACAATGACAACGACTGTAATATGAATTTGGACTTAGGAGTTTGGGGATTTAGGAATTTAAAGATTATTTTGAGAATTTTTGAAAATTTTAAGATAGTTTTAAAAATTTCGATCTTTTAAAAAAATAAAAAAAATAAAACATGTCATATATCATATTTTAATTAGCTAACAAATTTTAAATGTTTATTAACACTCGTTAATAGACATTCACTTAAAATAATAACTGTGAAAAATATTAGGCATATAGTTGACCTAAACATTTATTTGAAACAAAAAGATATAGTTGGGCACTTGTTTGACAATTAAGCTTAAAGCAAACCAATAGTGAGAGGAGATTGATCCGCATAGGAGAGGCGGTTTCCGTAGGGGCGATTTTTTAAAGCTAAAAGCTGAAAACTACATCTTGAAAAATGTAAGGCCTTTGCTTGCCAATTATCCTTCAATTCTCCACTTACTACAATTATCCATTAAATGATGCTGTGCAAGCAAGGGGCTAACCATCTCTGACTTGACTCTCTATATAACTACTGAGAATAAAGAGACAGACAGAAGCATATTACGCTACGCTTAAAAGTCGGGTCCATCCCGCCATTAATGCAATTCCTCTCCTCCTCCTTCAAAGATTTTATCTCTCTTTAATTTGCAACCATTATCACTATCAGCTTACTTGTTGCCGGTTGCTTCTACCTAGTACCATACAAGAAAAATTCAAGCTTTTTGATATAATCTGGTAACCCTCCCTCTCTCTCTTTTAGGTCCTTGCTTTCTGCTTAGTTTACAGAGAAAAAGATTTGTTTTGGGGTGGTTTAGTTTATTGGGTATTCTTTCAAGTTTTTCCTTTTTTTGTTTTAATTTTTTAATAAAAAATGATTTTTGTAATAAAAAGTGGTGGTTTTGGGAAGCTTTGTTTATAAAACGTAGATCTCCTTTTCTTTGTTTGAATTCTGGATCAAAGTTTGATTTTTGTACGTGTTTTTTACTATCTGCAGAAGAAGGGTTGAAGATGGTGGCTTGTTTTCAGGTACTTGATTCAATGGGGATTTGCTTTAGTGCCAGAATTAAAGCTGAGTGCCCCAATAACACAGGTAATTCAATTTTCTAAAGCTACCATTTTGTTTTCTCTTTATATGGACTCATTTTCTCAATTAAGCAGTTTAAGAATTTTGGGTTTTAAGTACAATTTCCCCCTCTTACTAGTGTAGTTATTGAGAACTTTATCTTAATTAGTCACGAAATGGTCTTGTTTTGCTCAAGTAACAGATTTAAATTAACAAATGAATGAGTCACATACATGTTTGAAACAGGGCTGAGTTCAAAGTATGATAGAGGTGAGAGGAAAGACATGAGCAGTGAAAGCAGCGGCAGCAAAGTTTCATCATTTTCTGCACCTATGACACCTCGGAGTGAGGATGAGATTTTACAGTCCCCCAATTTGAAAAGTTTCAGTTTTGCCGATCTCAAGATGGCCACGAGGAATTTTCGTCCTGATAGTGTGCTAGGAGAAGGCGGTTTCGGCTCCGTGTTCAAGGGTTGGATGGATGAAAATTCCTTCACCGCTACCAAGCCAGGATCTGGCATTATTATTGCTGTCAAAAGGCTTAAACAGGATGGATTCCAAGGTCACAGGGAGTGGCTGGTGAGTCCCATGTTGCATTTCTTAACAACATTTAAAGTTTAAGACATAGTTGTAACGATAGCCAATGTGTTCTGGGTTTCAATTTGATTGCTTAAGATGTTTATCTGTAAAGTTTTTTGGTTTATTAGTAGCATTATGCATTCGAGATCTTAGTGCGTAGATTCACTTGTGTTCGTTCTCAATCTTATAGGCTGAAGTGAATTATCTGGGACAGTTTTATCATCCTCATCTTGTGAAATTGATTGGATATTGCTTGGAGGATGAACACCGCCTTTTGGTGTATGAATTCATGCCTCGTGGCAGCTTGGAGAATCATCTATTCATGAGTAAGATCTTTCGGTCTGTCTCGGTGTCATCGATCAAAACTTTTCCTGAAGTACCATTTTGTTTAATTGGAACTCTTGAATTATGTGCACCAGGAGGTTCTTATTTCCAGCCTCTTTCTTGGAGTCTCCGCTTGAAGGTTGCTCTCGGTGCTGCAAAAGGGCTTGCCTTCCTTCACAGCGCGGAAACGAAAGTCATATATCGAGACTTCAAGACTTCCAACATCTTGCTTGATTTGGTATGTGATTTGTTAAGCCAGCATTTTTTCCACTTCCCATATATGGTTTTGTTTGACAATTTCGTTCCGATGTCATTGCAGAACTACAATGCGAAGCTTTCGGATTTTGGATTGGCCAAAGATGGGCCAACTGGTGATAACAGCCATGTTTCTACGAGGGTCATGGGGACCTATGGATATGCCGCTCCAGAATATCTTGCCACAGGTACTTAACAACGGTCAACTGAGTATACGTAAGTTTATGCTCTTGTAATCAATGAATCATTCTGGTTTTTCTCCAACTGTAGGTCACCTGTCTGCCAAGAGTGATGTCTATAGTTTCGGAGTTGTGCTGCTGGAGATGTTATCTGGCCGAAGAGCGATAGACAAGAATCGACCTTCTGGAGAACAAAAACTTGTGGAATGGGCCAAACCTTACCTCGCCAACAAACGCAAAGTATTACGTGTCCTAGATAATCGCCTCGAAGGCCAGTATTCAATGGAAGGAGTCTTTGAGGCTGCTACCCTTGCTTTGCGATGCCTTTCCATCGATTCCAGGTTCAGACCGAACATGAATGAGGTTGTAATCGCATTGCAGCTGCTCCTGGATTCTAATGATTCCGGAAGTAATCAGAACAATACTAACAGCATGCCTCGGAGACTTAGGCAAAGCGCAGATGATGCCAACGGGGGAAGGAGTGCGACCGCATACCCTCGCCCATCTGCTTCGCCGCTTTATGCCTGATGACAGAATCAAGGCCCGGAACAGAAGTTGCTGACCTACTCGGTTGGTTGTCTCCGGAACTCAGTCGTTCACTTTTTCTATACGTGCCTAGTGACTGACAATACATTAGGCAATGTACTCAAAAGTGGAAACCAATATTGTCTACAAAATTGCAGAGGGTAATGTATATGCAACTATGTATTACTTTTTGAGATCCAACTTTGGAAAACGGTGTAATTGCTTTTCTACAACCACATTTATTTAGGTCCTTTTTCTTTTTCCAGTGAAGTTTTGTTGAAATTATAATCATATTTTCAATATTTGATTATTTATTTCCAGATGTAACTTTGTCTTTTGAGATTGAGAATGATCAAAGAGAATTTTGAACAGCTAAGGTTGCATGTTTAAGACCTGAAAATTCTTCACAGAAGTCATGAAATATTAATTATTCCTATCATATAAATTAGTCTAGTCGTATTGGTTTTAGTTTGATCAATTCAGGTTCGAGTTATTTTAAATTCTAACTTTTTGAAGTATGGGTTATTTTTTTATTTGGATTGGGTGGGTTCAACCTTTGTGGTTAAATTGGGTTCAGATGTGAAGTTAGTCGGATTAAAGCCCTGTTTGACAATTACTTGATAGTGGATTGTATTAGTTGATAGATTATTAATTACATTTAGTACTTTTTAATAGATTAGTAATCATCAATATTTTGTATTTATTGATATTAATTACATTATGAAAATTAATATTTTTAATATAATATAATTGAGCATATTAATTTCATATGTTTGAAGAAAAAATTATTATTTAAATTTATACGAGAATATGTTTTACTTCAAAAGCATATTTAGGTTGAATAACTATTACATACACTGACGGTGGAAATACAATTTTTTCACATGCACCCTAGTTATAAGGTTTAGGGTTTAAATCTTAGGGGTTTAGAATTTAAGGGTTGTGGTTAGAATTTAGGGTTTATATGTTAAAACTTAAATCTCTAACCCTAAACTCTAAATTCTAACTACAACCCTTATTCTAAACCATAAAATTAATGCGCTTGCGAATTTTTTTTTTACCGTCCGTGCATGAAATATAATCTATTTAAGTTATTTAAATCTTTTGTATATTGTTAAAGATAAAAGAGTTTTTAGTCCGAGTCAACTTGAGTTTACATCATTTTCGAGATTAGATTTAACGAATTCGAGTAATTATGATAATCATAAGGGATAGGATAAAGTTGGAACTCAAGTTTAGGCTATTTTGCATTCAAATCCATTTTTTTTTCCAAATCGACCCTTATATTGGGTTTCTATATAGCAGCACTTGAAGTTGATGATGTGTTACATCAAAGATTCCAGATAATGGACCCTCCATCAAATTCAAAACCAAGTCCTTGGAATATTCAATCTGTTTCATGATGGTTTTTGAGACAATTAATGGTGGGCAGGGACACACGTAGACTTTATATCTTGTTCCCATAAAGAAAACTAATCCCTTTGCAACCAAAACAGCTCTTGTAAGCCGCATTTCTTGAAAATCCAGTCTAAATCCTGGTCTTAGGCAGCCTGCAGGACTCTGTCAAGTCAAGCATTAGAGTTGAAAACCAGGTCAGCCATACCCTATGTTTGGATTGGAGTAAAGCAGTGGAAAATGAAAGAAATGGGCATCCTTTCCCTTGTTCAGAATTCAGATTGATTTCTACAGTTCAGCATACCCATAGATTTCTTATCAATTCAAAATGAATTTGGGCCTGTGGATAGGCTTTGTATGTTTCAAAACTTTTGGGCTCTCAGATTTCTAAAATTACTTTGGACTTACCCCTTTTATCTAATACTAGCTTTTTCCCCCTTACATCACAAACAAATAAGTATTTACATTATATTAATTTTTTATTTAGATACCTAAAATATTTTTTCGTCAAAGTAGGCACTCAAAATATATTACATTTTTCATCTAGATACCTGAACTTGTCAAAGTAAGTATCTAAAGTATTTTTTAGTTGATATCACATGTCAACTTTTAGGAATCTTTAGGTACCTATTTTGACCAAAAAAATACTTTAGGTACCTATTTTGACCAAAAAATATTTTAGGTACTTATTTTGACCAAAAATACTTTAGAGACTTAGATGAAAAAAGTTATATACTTTAGGTACTTATATGTGATATAAGCCTTTTTTTTGTTTCACAAGAGTAAGACTATTGATTAATCCTTCAAGTTTCGTTAGTCTTTGTAGGGGTAGGTGTCGTTGTGTTGACCAAAAATTTTAAAATTATTTCATACTCAACACGACGATCAATTCCTCAACTATTGATTAAGATAAAAAATACCCTTAACAATTCACTTAAATCTCATAATTTCTGACATAATAGTTTGAACAAATAACAACAATAATTTCTAAACTTATTCATAATCTTTACGTATAAAATATTGAACGTTTAAGGTTTGTTTTTAAGATAAGAAGAGCAAGAAGAGATTGAACCCACCAAAAATATTTTTTCGTCAAAGCATACTCGGTTCGGGCTCGAAGCTCGTCGAGCACGACATTTTAGACTTGAGCTCGGTTCGAAAAAAATACTATTGAGCTCGGCTCGAAACAAATCAATTCATAAGCAAATAGTTTTTTTGAGGGGAAACCTTGTATACATTCATACATACACAATCATACATACATACATTCGTACTCTTTAAAACGTATTTATCAATCCAACTTGGGAGTGCTTGAAAAAGCAAATTTGCACCTAAAAGTAATTTTTAGGCTGAAAAGCAATCCCAAACAGATGAATTTTGGCATGAAAATGGCGCTGGCAACGTGATTTTGAACCCAAACGGAAATGCTAGTTTTTTTTTAGTTTTTTGGGTTGTAAAATCCGTTTGGAATAAAAATGTCAAATTTGACCCTTATAAAAGCCAGACAATAATATTTTATTTTATAATATTATTTTTAAAATAGACATTTTATTTTCTTAAGCTCACTTTTTGACACCAATAACAAACACTAAAATCTTTAACCCAATTTTTCAAAATTATTTTTTTATAACACTTTTAAAATTATTTTTCCACTGTACTTTTTAAAAGCAATGACAAACTAAATCTTAACCACCATTAACAACCAATCTCGTTAACACCTAAGTTACATAGAGACCAGCCCAACCATTCTCATCACCCTAAAATCCCAGTATGTATCTCATAACGTGAAGCCACTGTTCCTTATAACTCTTACATACACACAATTATATATACATTCATACAACCACAATAAGTGTTCAAAATGGTTCACTGATTTCACTTATATACATACACACAATTATATATACATTCATACAACCACAATAAGTGTTCAAAATGGTTCACTGATTTCACTTATATACATACACACAATCATACGTGCATTCATGAAACATAGGGGCGTAAACAAGCCGAGTTGAGCTCGACTCGGCTCGTTAAGATTTCGAGTTAAGCTCGAGCTCGAGTAATTTTTAACGAGCATGAGAAATTTGAGCTCGACTTACTCGTTAAGAGCTCGATTCGAGTTCGAGCATGATTCGAGCCCAATCAAGTTAAGTGTTGACCGATCATTGACGTGTCGGATTCGAGTAACACGTCATTTGTCACGTCTCATTTAAAGCCCTATCAAGAAAAAAATTTGATACATAAGTTGTGTAAACTCAAGCTTGTTAATTTTAGGGTTTAGCGTGTTAGTTTAGGGTTTAGAGGTTTAGGTTGTTAGGTTTAGAATTTAGGATTTAGATTTTAGGGTTTAAGACTTATGTTTAGGGTTTTAAGTTTAAGAATTTAGATTTTAAATTATAAAAAAATCAAATATATTATATTTTCGAGTAGCTCGATAGCTTTTCGAGTCAGGTATCAAGTAACTCGACTCGGCTCGTTAAGAACTCGAGCCGAGTTCGAGCTCGAGTCTAATCGAGTCGAACTTCGACCGAGTCGAGCTCAAGTAGCTCGCGTCTCGTCTCATTTACATCTCTAATGAAACAGATATGTTGTTTTTACCCATGTATACATTCATACATACTTTCATACAAAAATTAGTGAAAATAAATGGGGAAACCTTGGGTTAACTTTGAACTTTCAGGCAGTTCTCTACGGCGAACGGCACGGCGTATCTGCGAATAAAGGACGACGGTGTAATTTGGGTGAGACGACGCTCCCATTGATACAGACGGTGACCAAGATTGGAGGAACAAAGTAGCAGACATTGAATGGGTTGGTTGAGAGGAAAAGTTTAGAAATTAGAATATTCTGGTTTTGGGGAAATATGGGGAACTATCAGTCTTCTCAGATTTTTATTTAAATTTCGAATATATCTAAAGATAAGGTTTAAAAATTAGCAGCAGCAAACTATAACTAGAATTGGCCTTAGCTCAAATGGCTAGGGCATAACTTTAATAAGTAGCGGTTGTGTGTTTCAAACCCTTTGGCAGCATTTTTTATTTGTGGGTTTATTTCTTATTTATGGTTCTTTAAATTTGCTTAAGTGGATAATGCTTAATTTACTTTAGTTAATTTGGTTTAGTGCATATGCAGTGTATATATATATATATATATATATATATATATATATATAATTATTCTGAGCTTGTTCACAAACTTTTCAAGTAAAGCCAATGATAAGTGTGAAAAAATACTATATTTTACACTCTTTTTACTCATATTATTATTTAGACTTAGACCCATTTAGGTGCATTTTTAGTATTTCATGCATAAATTTATAGTCTTTCAGTTTATTGGGCTTGGCCTTGCATTTAGCTATTTTTGTGGAGAAATCACTGATGTTTTGTTCTTTTTCTGTGCAAGACGAGTTGCTGAGACACTTGTCGAAGGTTTCCATGGCAAGTCGTAATAAAACTATTATCTCTAGGATTAATTTAAATGCATTGGATAATTACCCATGTTCAAATTCAAAAGCTGGGTTACTTAGAGATCAAATCCCACGAGTTTCACACTCAATTGGACTCTATTCGCCTCGCCTATTTAATGAGATTGCATCAACACATCAAAACAACGATTGAGAGAGGGAGATCAGAGCTAGAGTGAGATCGTGTAGAAGGAGGATCGGATCTTGGAGGAGCTCATCTCCTCCAGATTTTATTTCTTTTCTTTAATCTTTTCGATTTACCTGATGTTTGGGTTTTATTCATTGTTTTCTTCTAACCCAACCATGAACTAGAATAATTTGGCTTGGGTTATCGGGTTTATGGTGTGTAAAGACGAATGGTTTGTTTTGGTTTTTAATTCTATAAGTTCAGTGTTTATCCATTCTTAGTTCTTAATTTCGCTTCAAGGAAACTTGAGAGAGAAACTTGAATGCATTTATTTATCTAGACTTGGGAGAGTTAGATTCATAAAACGAATGAATGTGGTTTTCATTTAAACAACTGTTGATGGAAATTAATCCACCTTACGAATAAGGAACGAATTTCAGCTGCTAAGAAGAGTGAAAAGATCGATGTTGTCCACCCAAAGTTAAAGTAGGGATGTATCACCAAGGCTTGCACATTCATCAGTTCTTCGGTTAGGGATAATTCGAAGGCATTGAAGAACACTCCGCCTAACATTGAAGGGCAATTACTTGCCACGTCAGTTCATTCGGCAATCACACCATTACTCACGATAACCTAGCCTAATCTCTCATATTGATTATCTCTTTCTATTTATTCAATTTCTTTTACACTTAGTTTATTTTACTTGAAATTTATCACTATCTATCACCATCAATACTATTTTCTTTCAGTGCAAGAAGCTAAAAGTCAAAGTTTCACCAATCTCTGTGGATATGATCTTAATCTACACTATTACTTGCGACGTGTTTACTTGCACCGTTTGCGGTGCACTTAAATCACGCAACAGTCATCCCTTTGTTAAGTTCTCGAACCGAACTTTGACCGAGCCAAGCTCGAGTAACTTGCGAACCGGTTAGGCTCATTGTCACCCCTAGGGGTGACATCTAGAATCTTTTATCTTAGTATAATGCTCGTATTACCATATCATTAGAGGAAAAGGGTGTTTGATCTCTGGCCCTAATCCTAATAATGTTTATTGGCACAAAGGAATCCAAAAGCCTTTTAGAGGTAAAATAAGGAATCCAAAGATATTTATCCCTCATAACCAACAAAAAGAAATATAATTTTACTACCTAATGCCTTTATGGTGGTTTGATTGGAAATAGTCAATCTAATATATGACAATAAATTTATATTTAATACTTATAGTGGAATATTTTAATATATTAATGGAAAATATTAACATAAATGTTATTTAAAAAAATATAAATAGCAATAAAGATTGGTCCAAATAATAAGCAATATAATATCATTTATATATATAAATTTTTTATCAAAAAATTTATTTTTTCAAATTAGTCAAAGTAAAACTTTAGAGAATCGAAAAAGCAACACAAAATAAAATTTATTGATAAAAAATATTTTCCAAATCTAGCCCGCATATGTACCCACAGGGCTTAGGAAGGTCCACACCCCATGTGAGCTGGTTTGTCGAATAAATTTAGCCAAAAGCATAGGGGTTGGGACCCTTATTCGGATGTGACCTCCCAACAAACTACGGATTATGGATTTATGGGAAAGATTTCGTTACCTTTCTAACTACTAAATTTTAACGAAAATGTTAGATAAAATAAAAGGGTAAACTACAATCGAGGTCACTTTTATTTAGGTTTCCTCTTATTTTGATCATTAAACTTTAAAAAGTAACGTTTTAGTTAGTTACACAATCGATTTGTTACATTCCAATCGAGTTAAAACTTAATTTTCTTTTTATAGTATGTCTTTATGACAGTTGTCTATTTTTTGACCGTTTAGCATTCGGATGACAAGTATCAACGAGCATTTTTGTCAACGAATGACTATGTATGCTTATGATTCTTTTTTGTGGTTGTGTCGATATGCCAAAAACAAGTAGCAAAAGAATTTGCTTTCTTCATAAAGCACTTTGGTCAAAGTAGTTGTATGTTAAATTTCATTCAAAAGTTTATTCAAGTACTTCTAAAAGTGATAGTTTTTGTATTTTAATGTCTTTTATACTCTTAGAATTTTATTATATTTATTTTTACACATTAAACTTTTAATGTTTGCAATGTGATACCTTTGTAATCCTATCACTTTGAATATAATCCAGTTTATTTTAAAAAAAAACTTAGTTTTCTTTTATCAAATCTTCATTCAATTGAAAAGAAGAAATTAAAGTAAGAAATCTTAAAAATTAAGACATTGCAACAAAATGAATACTTAAATTACACGTAATTTCTCAAAACCTTTAAAACAGAGACAATTACAATTGAAATCACACAAATCTATAATTTTAAGTAGAAGTCAACTAAACTAAGACTGAATTAACATAATCAGAATATTTAGTATTAGTACGTAGGAAAACAAGTTATTACGGGGGTTAGTTCTTGGTTTCGTAATGTTTTTAAACCCTGAAATTCTTGCCGGTGAATGTTTGACCGAACTGCCAATGGGCGGGAACGATATTCCAAGAGGTGGAAGTCCGCCTGTCGCTGCCTGTCACCCTGAACGACAGCGACTGGCCGACGAGGGCCGCGTTTGACTGCCAGTTCTGACCCCAGTTCCGGCTCATGCTCATCCAACCGGTCCGAGCTCCTTTCACGCTCACCTTCACGATATCCCCTGCGCCCGCCACGTTGGAGATCAACACCAGGTTGAAGTAACGGAATCCGTTGAACGTAAACCGTATCCCTCCCCTCTTCCGGCATGGCACCCTGCGTAATTAAACAATAACCAATTTTTTGATGGCATGAAAGATGGAGCGTGATTGTTGGCGTGGAACAAAGAGATTGGTCAACAAAGACAAGAATTAATATTGGAAAAATTAGTCTTCAAGGACATTGGGGACTGTGCTGTCGTGTCTCTTGGACTTGGGGTTTCCTGTTTTACGATTAAGTCCCTTTACCGAGGAATTGTTTTTGATATTCTAATCTTAATTAATACAAGAATAAGGGTATTTTGATCAAAAATAATAATTTAAGGATTAAAAACAAAAAAAATTATAGTTTAAGGGAAGGTTTTTATCTAAGTCTAACTTTAAAAATTGGGTTTGTTAGTAAATGGGGAAAAATAAGGGTATTTTGGTAAAACGGAAAAGACCAAAGATAGTACTAGTAATAACTCCTCTGCTCTGACACAGACCTCACGAGAGCTTGCATCAGAAACAATACCCACATCTAATCTAGAACAGAGATTAACGAAAATATAAACAGGTTTAATTAAACTAATGCAGCCAGTAAAGCAAGAAACAGAGCACAAACCGGCGGTATGAAACGGGGACAATGCCGGCACGGTACTCGGCAATCTTGAGGAACACGGGCATGGCGAGGTCAAAGTGAGGGCGGGGAGGGTTGCACCACCCGCCGTTGTCGCTCGGAAGAGCATAGTTTGGAGGACAAAAGTTGGTCGCAGTGATTAAAATGGAAGGGCTCCCCGAATGGCACCACTTGGGATCACTCGCACACTTGATCTCGAAGCAAGCACCGCAGCTCAACCCATTGTTGAACAATGCAGTGCTCAACGCCGCCGTGTTAACTCCGTACCCTTGGCTGTACAAGTTCCCATATCCACAAGCTCCTCCTGCAACAAATTTTTGGAGAGTATAAGAAAAAAGAAGAAGCTTTTGAGGGAAAATGGGAGGCTAAAGAGGGATACGTACCCATGGTACCAGAAGCATCGGCACCGCCGTAGAAGGTGGCATGGGCATTTTGCCATGCGCCGCCGGAGTAAACTCCTGGAATTCTAGCTTCACCCATCATCCACATTGAAGAGATGAACATCAAAATGCATACTAAACTCGCCATTGCCATTTTATTTCTTGCACGCTATGATTTAAAGTCTAAAAACTCAGCTCTGTTTTGGGGATGATAGTGAAGGGAGGGGGTACTTAAAGAGAGGGGCTATCTCTTGAAGGAGGGATTGAGGGCCCATTATTAGGAAAATTCAAACAAATCATCATTAATTTTGCTTTTGTTTGAAACCAATTTATTTATTTCTAAATTTGTATTAAATATTAAAGAAAAAAGTTGAAGTAATTCTTTGAAAACAAGATATTTTGTACTTCTACCAATGATCAGACAAATGACTGTTTTCTGAAACAAAGTTGAGGCGTAGATTGAAGTGAAATTTGTTTTTATGTTGTTTCTTTGTTCTATGGTTTAGATTTTGTTGAATCGTTGCTTTTTCTTTTATATTTATGTTTATGTGTTGTTTTCTTGTTTGCTTGGTTTCAAATTTAATGTGTTTCAACCTTAGTTAAGTGTTTGTTTGTTGTTTTGGACGGTAGGAATCCCTACTCTCTTAGGGTGTGTTTGGATCGTTGAAAACATTATTACTAAAAGGAAAAGTTTTTTGACCAAATCTCATAAAGAACTCCCAACAGTAGCATTTTTTGATTAAATTCTTGGGAATGTCAATCCCACCACTCCCTCGTATATTACACAATTCCTGGCATTTTAGACAAGATTGTCCTTAGATTTTGTTAACTTTCTTTTTCATTCTCTGCGTTCTGAGTTTCTTTGCTTGCAGATCAATTTTAAGTATTTTTATCGACAAATTTTCTAAGACCTATTTTTTTAATTATCACCAGATTTGGTAGCGGTCTCCTATTGTTGATGATGTGGACATTTTACTCTTCTTCTCCTTTTAGCTTTCTCATCGCTGCAACACCTAAGCTTCATTATCAATGGTGTTACGGTATTTTTTTGAAAAGAACAATCTTAGATCACTAAGGATTTTTTAATCTATTAAACTTAAAAGTGTGCTATTTTTCTTATTTTGCTTTGGTTTTCAGGTGTTTATGATTTACTTAAAGAGTTATTTTATGGGCGATAGATTGCTTTGGAGTCTGTCAAATTGAAATATGAATAGAGTTAACCACATTGAGGGTAAGGTTTTTAAGCTGTTCATTTTCTTGTTTGATTAATTGCTAGCTACGATTCTTAGATATGTTTCAAATCTGGGAATTTTATGCTAGCTACGATTCTTAGATATGTTTCAAATTGAAATATGCTAGCTACAATCAGAGTTTTGTTGTTGTTGTTGTTGTTGCGGTAGATATGTGGATTGGATTTGAATTGGCTGGGATTATGAAATTATTGAATGTAGTGTAGTTTGCTATCTCTAGCTTCAGTGCCTTGGATGGTGGTGGTGTATTGCGATCCTCTATCTTTAGAGGAGGTGGCTTTTGTGTCTTGCATGGAAGGTCGATGGGGCAGTGGAGTTTGTGATTGAATAGGACAGTGCTGGAAGAACATAAGTTTTTATTAGGAGTTTTGTTTGATGGGAGGCTACCTTGGTTGTATCCATAGATTATGGTACATTTGAGTAGGTATACTCATTGGTAGTCTGATTTCAGTTGAAGGTGATCTGTTGGAGATGAGGCTGGAAGAACAGAAGTTGTTTTTATTAGGAGTTTTAAATCGGTCACTTGTATGGTTAGGATTAGCTGGAAAAACTATGTTGCACGATTGTTGTTGGGTGCTTTCATTTTTGGCTGCTATGAATGAGGTCACTTGTATAGTTAGTGATATTAAAGGTTAAGAGATTTTGACTTTAGGATATTTTGAGGGTATTGATGCTTCGAGGCTGTTTTGGTTCTGTATCTAGGGTGCTGATCTTTCTTGTATTGTCTTTAGGTGTGCAAGGTTTTAAACTTTATTAAATTGTACATTATAATTTTTCATGTAGTTTTTTATAGGATAATATGACACTAGTTTTAAATAATTTGTTTTTGTGAAAACGAGTTGTGAAGTTGCTGAATTGCAATCCAAATGTATGTTTATCGATGTAAACGAAATTCTCGAAGATTTTATTAGAGCAGAGATGCAAGATTGTTGAGTATGATTGCAGGTTTGTGGTGGTTTTGAATTGTTGTGGGGTTTGATGGTTGTCTTGAGTTCTTGATATTTTGGAGGTTTTGGGTCATTACTTGTTTTTGCTTTATTTGTTTTATGGGAACAGAATAGTACATGGGTGCTTGATGATTGGTTTTAGTCAAAGGGAGTTTTAATTCCCTTGACAAGTTGGAAGATTGGCTCTATATTTTTGTAGGTTGTACTGGACTAATTAAAGCATGAAAAATGCAGACTTGATCTTGTATTAAAATGAGCAAAGAATTTCTTACAATAGCAATTCCTGAATGTATAGCATGAAAGCCAAAGTCAAAAAATTATGAAAATATTTTAAACATGGTTTAATATACTAATTATATTAATAATAGGCTAAATGTAAAGTTTTTACTAGATTTGGATAGTGTAAAAAATATTTTTATGAATTTTCATGCAAATATTTATAATTTAATCTTTAAAGTTTAACTTGTTAAAGAAAATATATACAAGGATAATTTGGTAAAATGTGCATTTAGGTAATCTTATATTCCACCAACAAAACATTGTAATCTTATATTCCTGCCAAACAAACTAAACAAGTTAACGTAACATTACCAGTAATATGTCAAGTAATGTTATATTCCAGGAATCTTATTTCCAAAGGTAATGTTATATTCTATGAACCAAACGCTCCTTAGAGTTTTAGTTCCACCTTTGATTCAAACATGGTTGTTAGCGACATAGTTAGAAAAAGAGACAGGTGACAGAAACAGAAACTGAGTAATAGTTGGATGACCAAACATGTTGTTTACCCTTCATAAAATCAATGATCGTGATAAAAATTGTAGAAAAATAGTTTGATGACAAAAGTAAAAAAGAATAATAATTTAGAGACCAATGGTGTAATTTACCCTTTTATCTAAAGAAACTCGACCAAGGGTACGCAAAATCTTCAATTTCAAGCATATTTCCAAATTTATTTATGCCTTGATGATCCAAGCTAGCAATTTTGTGTAAATATTTGAAATTAATGTCTCAGGTGTGGACTTATATTAACTAAATAAAAATATGAGAATTTGAAGAAGCTAATAGCCACTTTGTTGAGTAGGAAAACATTAAATTTTTAGGTCAGCTGGGCCCAAACTGTTAACTAACACAATTTAATATATTAGCTGGGTTAATATTTATGGTTTCTAACTAATAGTGTATAGATTTATGTTGACATTGAATTATATATGAGCACGTATATTTGGTTGGTTGGTTAAACTGTGCATCTTTGTTCCCTCATTTTCCTTCAGATTATGTATTCTAGACACACTAAGAACACCCCCTTCTTTCCTCTAGAGTTTTCTTTCCCTTTCTCTCTCACTCTAGATAGGATTATGATTAGAATTAAAATGTCAAAAAATTATATATCGACACTTTCTTAAATTTTTTAAATCACAAAAAAACATTTAACTTTGTAAATAAATATTTTGATATAAATTACATAAAAATCACAGGTACTTATTAGCTGATTTTGATGTTTTTAATTTCCACGACCTTGGATTTTCTTTATTATGGAACTATATTTCTCTTTCTCAATCCACAAACTACCCATCTTTATCAAATGAACTGAAACTAGACGGTAGTGGGTGGCTTATTTTCAGGTAAAGATTCAGATATATGACCTCGGCTGCTGGAAATATGGGGTGCCCTTGGTCCTGGATTAGTAATGCCAATTGCCATCCTCTTTCTTTAGGTGCATTAATTGTTACATTCCTTATTAAAGGTAGATATTGTAACAACTCATATTCCCTTTGGAATCAAACAATATATAACAATCCTTTAAATTCGTATTCGTTTAATCTATAGGCTTACAGAATTTATTGAGTGATTCTAGTGGTAAAGAATATCATTTTTCATTTTAGATGACCTGAATTTGAGCCACATAATATGCACGGTGTGTATTGTTTTATAAGGCTAAGAGTAAGAGCATATACTACATGTAATTACACCCGAGTATTCACAAAGGGTCTCAAAAAGTCACCAAAGAATAACACTTTTCAATTAAAGTTTGATGTGAAACCGAATATAGAATTTAAATTTTATGTTTACATATTACAGTCTATTATAAAAATAAATTGATATTTTTATTTTGTAAAAGAATTGTATAGTTAAATTAAAATTTCATATGTACAATTAAATAAAGAAAAAGTTTATTTGTATAATTTCACCAAATTAAAATTCATGTGTCTCATTCCATATTAAATGAAATTTCATGTAAATTCAGGGTTTATCCCTTTATTTTAAAACAATATTGAACATAAATATATTAAAGGGTCAAACTACCCAAGGACTACAACTAAATCTACTCAACAAAACAGTGAACTAAACTGCTAATATTATGCAAAATCTAAAAAGATAAAATAAATAATAATAGTAAGTAACTGTGGACTTGGAACCTAATTGTAAGAGTTCAACATCAACCGACTTAAATACTACACCAAACGGGTGTTTGCAATAATAGAAATAGTGATATTTATCTTTTTTGTTCATGCTGATGGGATATTGAAATTAATATATTATTTTATTTTGGTGTGTGTGTGTGGGGGGGGGGGGGGGAATTGGGTCAAAATGAGAAATGATAAACAGTGACCTTTCTAGTTGAAAAATGATTGAGGGTGCAGGACCAGAGCTCCATTGCTCTTGCTGTTTAAGCTTTTGGCTATTTCTCCACCCTCACTAGTGTTTCCAACCGTGGTGGATTCTTGTCAGCGACGGATCTATTAAGGGGCGCAATTGCCCGTCTTTGAAAAATTTTATTTTTTTACTTTGGTCTTTCTATATAAATTGTTTTAAAAATTAGTTTATTTCTGAATTTACCTCCTCACTTTCAAACATTTATGTTTTGACCCATAACCCCAAATCCTGGCTCCGTCACTGATTCATGTGTAGTTTATTGTCCGCCCTGAGATCTGGAATTTTTTTAGTTAGTTATTCATTTTATTGATTGTATGCACCATAAAATTTAATTTTTCATATGTTAGTTATATATTTTACCGATTGTAACCAGTGGCAGATACAGAAATATTTTTGATGGTGTGCACACATATATTAACATCATGTTCAAACCGGTTCATTTATTATTTAATGTGTTTGGACTCGGCTCTTTTAGCTTTCACGGACATGTTCGTTTAGTGTTTGTGAACATGTTCGTTTAGCGTTTGCGAACATAAGCGACTATGTGTAAATAAGTTCATGATGCTTATTTCCAACAATGTAAATAAGTTATCAATGCAAACATTAGTAAATCGAAAAAGCTGTGTAAAAAACTTACCCACCCTGACTATATGGTGGATCCCCCACTATGGTTAAAACATATATAATTTAAGGTTTCTATAAAA
This sequence comes from Hibiscus mutabilis, assembly GCA_019671005.1. Lineage (NCBI taxonomy): Eukaryota > Viridiplantae > Streptophyta > Magnoliopsida > Malvales > Malvaceae > Hibiscus > Hibiscus mutabilis. The sequence goes on along the minus strand of CM033729.1, from coordinate 4,804,623 downwards.
AGCAGAAAACAATGTCTTCTTTACAACCTACATAGACGAACCTATATAACATCTTAATGATATGGATAACTTTATGCAAAAATTTGCTTCCCCATGTCATGGGACTGAGTGCAATCGTGCACAGTAAAGGGGATGAAAGCATACCATTCACGCCAGCCGTAAAAACAAATTAGTGAATCAGAAATCTCCAAATTACAATTTACAAAGCAGTGAGATATAGGGGTGATAACGAGCTGAGCCCGAGCCTGTCAGGCTCGGCGAGCTCGAAATTTTAGGCTCGAGCTCGGCTCGGAAACAATACTATTAGGCTCAGCTCGGGCTCTAAGCTCGTCAGGCTCGGCCCAGCTCGACTTGAAATGGACAATTTTGCTATAATTTTTTTTTATAAAAGATAGGGCCTCGTTAAAAACCCTCTTTCATAACCAACACTGAAACGAAATTCAATATCGGGGAAGGGGAAAAGAGTGTCTAATTTATTTTAGTTAATTTATTTTTAGTGGATTTTCCCCTAATTTATTTTATTGCTTTTCTTTTGCTAAAGAGATTACTTTTAGTGTATGTAGCATATATATATATATATATAATATAATTATTCTGAGCCTGTTCACGAGCTTTTCGAGCCGAGCTTGGGTCGGCTCGGCTCGGCTTGTTAAGGTCTCGAGTCGAGCCCGAGTCGAGCTCACTTAAGCCGAGCTTTGACCGAGCCGAACCCGAGTAGCTCGCGAGCCGGTCAGGCTCATTATCACCCCTAGTGAGATATATAATACCTACAAGGCTACAACAAATTCAAAACAACTCAATTTGTTCACATTACCAATTTATATTCAATCAATAAAAATCAAGAACAAAAATGAATGTCTTTGTTAATTGATTCAACGAAAATAGTATAAAGAATCATTAATTAAAGTCATATTTTTACTTATATTCTCGACTAATATAATCTCTAACTCAAAAACTCAAAGTTATAAAAGGAAAAGGTAAACATAAATTAATTAAATATTTAATTATTATATCCTTACTTGTATTGCTGTAGTTGTAAAAGAAAGAAAGAAAAGTCTTGGACTCTTAAAATCTTGCAAAAACAAAATTTAAATAATAATTAAAATATACTTTTATATGTTGTATAAATGACGAGTTTAAAAAATAATAAATTACATACCTTCAGTCTTGAGAGATTTGAGAGTCTTGAACTTAAAAAATTAAGAATTTTACGTTTGAGGAAGAAAACGTTAAAGTATAAGTAGAAGTTACAGAACCCAAAGAATTTTTATTCTTTAGTGAGCTTTTTTTTCTCTTGTGATTGGTTATTATTTTTTTAGTTTTTATGTAGGACTGTAAATGAACTAAGCTCAAATGAATTATTTGTGGACTCCTAAGAAAGAATGAGTTATTTCTTTTGAACATTTTTAGTTAGTATTTTACTATAATTTATGTCAATGGGATAAATAAAATTTTAGAGTGATACCATCAATAAAATAAATAACTAATAGGAGAAAATTCGGATTCTAAAGTGGGCAACCATAGCGTGGATCCATTCGTGATTGTAACCGCCTGAGATTTTTAGATCCACATATAATATGTATGTTCTCATCCACAAAATATTTCTAGATCCGTAAGTAGTTTCTCCATGCGAAGCATCATCGAGAGGGCTGCCTGCCCTTTATGAAGCCATTGTGTTTTTGATGAAACACTGCCTGCTTTGTGGGGTTAGTTTCCATTTCAGCTTTAAGCAATCTCCATGGATAAAGAAGCTTTTAAATGTTTCTCATTTAGCAAGCAAAAAATGGGCATTAATTCATCATCTTCGCTTTGTTCCTTTGATAGTTTAGGTGGGGAGCTGCCTACTTAATTACTCATCATTTCTACATTTCACAGTTGTCCCTTTTCAACCTTTCAACTTCGGAGCTATGGGTAATGAGTGGAGAAAGGTTCGCTCCGATTTATTCGAATTCAAATTCAATCTAACTCTGTTTAATTAGGCAGAATTTACTTACAAATTTAAAAACACAAATTAAATCAGATCTAAATTTACATGTTTCCAATTGTCTGGTCTAACTTTTATTTATGTCAAATTAATTAATTTTATATTTTTGAAGTTATCTTTATATTTTGATTTAAGGGGTAATAAATTTATTGACAAATGACAAAGGACGACTAATGATAACGACCTTGTAAATAAATTTATTAAGCCGTTAATTGAATCAAGTACTATAAAAGTATACTCTAAAAATAATATTTTCAATTAATTTACTTCATTTACAAGATTGATACTCAAACTCAAGACTTTGTTTAAAACACTTAATGTCTCATCCATAATGGCGGAACATGTAAAGGACTAGAGAGGGACATAGCCTCCCAAAGTTTTAAGAAACTAGAAATTTAACCCTTTAATTTTAAAATATTTTAATTTAACCTCCTCAAGATTTTTAAAAAATTTATATTAAGTTTTAAAATTTTGAATATTTTTAATTATATCCCTCTCTTAATTTTTAAAAGTTCTTATTAAATCTCTGAAAATTATTAAAGATTTTATTTAAACCTTCAAAATTTTTAAAATTTTTGAAAATTTTAATTTAAACCTTTAAATTTTTTAAAATTTAAATTACCTAAACTCTTACACCAATATCCGCCGGTGCTTATCATCATGGTTGATGATTAACAAATACTCTAATATAAGGAGTAAGGACAATTGTAACTGGAAAAATATTTTCATCTACTATAGTGAAACTCAACGGAGCATACATTCCAAATTAACAACTACACGTTGTTTTAGAAAAGAAAAGTAACTCGAAAACCCTTCTCCTATACAAGATCGTGCATCAGCTACAAAGCTCTGAACATAGTTGTTGAAACTGGGAAGAGGTTTCCTCTGTCAATGGATACATTTCCGTCTTCCCATTGCTTATGCATGTCAAGTTCAATGATTTCCCGAATTTGGTCGACTGCAATAAGAATCAACCAATAATATTAAGCCATTTTCCCGAATTGTGGAAGATGTCAGTTCTCCATGCTTTCACGAACTATCATAGAAATGTTTACCGGAAAGCAAATATGAACACAAATTGAGAAACTAAACTATCATTAATGCAACTGACCTGACAGTACACTTGCCGTTGGTCGCAGCTCCACAACGGCGTCGGGATACAACTCATATAATGACACCAAGAACATCGATCGTTCATGTTAACCCCCCGAATGAGATAAACTAAGACGGTAGCGAATCTGGGGAAAAAGTTTTGACACATACGTATGGCATCAGTGATCAGTGAGAGTATGGATAATCGTGTTATCGAGTTCATGTACAGAGTTTATTGAATTCAAACAGAAAAATGATTCCTTACAGAGCAAGCAGTAGTATCAACGAGACGATCCACAAGATGTACTGGTACGTCTTGTGTTTAGGTTTGCGAGGTGCAGTGTATCCGGGAGGAATGTTTTTCTGGCTAACATATCCAAATTGGGGACGGATTAGAAGCACGAAACCGAGGAGAAACCCGGAGATAAATCCCCCGATGTGAGCAAAGTTATCGACGTGTGGGAGGACTCCCGTCGCTAGATTTATTATGATAACCAAAACAAGAGTTAACAGAGCTGCAAACTGCATGTAGAAAACTGAAACTGTAAGATAATCTGCTCACAAATGCAACGGACTACAAAGAATGTAACATCGGCGCAATCTTACGTGCCTTATTTGCATAAATGGTCCAGTTTGTAATTAGTTCTGAGAGCATGCTTCCTAGTAAACCAAAAAGTGCACCAGAGGCACCAACCGATATACCACTCCGAATAAACAGAGAGGACATCAAACTCCCACCGAAACCGGCAATTAGATAAAGCAACCCGATTCTCACTGCAGAAAATACCAAAGAAGAATTAGGATTGAATTCCTATAAACCAGAACAATAACTTGTATGTAGGTAAATTCGAAGCATGTTCGAAAGCACTAAGGAAGTTTCTAATTCATTACTGCAGTAATGCCCTGCAGGTCAATACTATCCCAAAATGATGCCGTAGGTAACAAGTACATTCCATCAAGTATTCATACCATCAATGGTAACAAATTTCAAGCTGGGGATAAGATGCATACCGAAACCGAATTCCTGCTCGAGTCGAATTCCAATGAATAGAAGACTCAACATGTTTGCAAGTAAGTGGAAAACACCAGCGTGCAGCCATATATAAGAAATCAGGCGCCATGCCTGACGCTTTTTGACAACTTTATCCACTTCTAAAGCTCCCATTTTCTCTAATCTGAAGAGAAAAAGAAAACATCAGACCCAGGTCAACCATATAATTTGATGCATTGGGAGGGAGACTTACGTAGAAGCAGAAGGGCCAAGCAGGGGGTTCTCATAGAAAGGCTGAAAGGAGAACCTGCCCAAGAATTTAGCCACGCAATTGTTCGAGGTCTTGGGACAATCATTAATATACATGGTCATTATAAACATGAATATGTTAACCAAAACAAAGCCTGGAATCAACCAAGGCACCCACTTTTTAAATGGCTTAAAATCAACCATCCATCCTTCTTGTTGTCCTTCCCTGTGCCTAGGCCAGTGCCCATGCCCTCTATGTCGCCCATCAGGCAACGTCGACGACGTCTGTGACGCTGGTGGAGGTGACGAGGAATGACCTGGTCCCACCGGATGCCCCACCGTATCTACTTTCTTCGGATTGGTCACCTTGATTTCAATCTTGGAATCCATCCCCAAATGAAAAAAAGGCAAACTTCTGGACGATCTTCTTTCAAAGTTTAGAGATCAACAAACACAAAAAAGGCTTAGTTTTCTGAATGAGTTGATGGTGTTTCATAATATTGGAATGCAATTGAATTATGAATAAAAACTTTCATGCACAAAAGACCATGGTTTTTTGAATTCTGATATTACACGGATTCTCTCGTGTTTCAGAGTTCAGACAAACCTACCTTGTAGTTGTGTCTTCTTCTTTTCTACGGGGCTTTAATGGTGGATTCTATCCTAATTTTAACGGTGCTTGTTTTGGAAGAATATAGCTTGTTAGGGTTGATAGGCTCATGGTTTTAAGTTTTGCAGTTGATTTCTATTGCTTGAATGCCATTTTCATTTCACTTTAACCAGATAATTTTTGAAGATGTTATAACAGTAATAACACTAATCAAACTAAATAAATTAAAACGATTGCAAACTCAAAAAAGATTGTTGCACTTATGCAACAACAAACTTTAATTTAGACGTTATTTGTCTGTTGTTGTTGCTATTTCAATAATAATAATAAAAAAAGTCCCTCAAGCAAATTAGAAAACAAATCTACGTGAAATCTCGCAACTTTGATAGTAATTTTTTTATTAAAACAAAACTTATATTATACAACTTATATAAATCTTCAATCGCGCATCAGTACGTGAAATTTTGAATTATTTAAGTTTCACATCAAGTTTGGTTTTTTTTTATGGGTAAAAGGCACATGTTACCCAACCTGTGTATCAAAGTTTTTTCTTTGTATCAAAGTTTTTTCTTTTTTTATTGCATGACCCTTTCATGTTTGATTTTCACTCCCTTTTGAAGGATAAAATAGAAGATTAGAAATCCACTCCTCTAAGTAAAATAATACTCCATACAACACAATGATATGAAGTTGCCAAAAGTCCAAAACCACTCGAATTTGGCATTGTTATGACATCAACCGGAAAGTTTGCTGGAAATGGAAGCAAAGAGAAAACAGTGTTTAGATTAGCATCAAGTACCATAAACTGATACATTCTGTGGGACACTCATGGAGTAACACTGAAATCAAATACGTATGAACCATTTAAAAAAAACTATCTTCATGATTTGCAATATCGAAATGATTGCACAATGAAACGTCAAAAGCAATCCCTAATAGCATTTCTCAAGTAAGAAAATTCCTAACTGTTTTATGGGAATAATGAATGGTTCCTCATCTAGCAGAATCAAATCCTTGAAATGTGTTGGAGAGACACCAGGGGCAGCCGGTTGATGATACATAGCATATCAGAAGTGGGCCAAGCTGTATACCAGAACCCACGCCAACTGAACAGAAACAAACGAGGTTTTTGTTAGCCATAAACATGGGAAAAACTCCCGTTTCGAATATTCTGTAATGTTGGCATTTGGACATGAAAGAAATAATTAAAAGTTGTTTCAGTACCAAAAAGAGAGTTATTGAAGCAAAAAGGCCTTCTTGAAGAAGGGCTGCATGACCCCCAAAATCTTCTTCGTCGATCTTTAGTATCATAGCATAAAAACCATATATGATTGCAGTGGATATGGCTAGAAAACTGCAGAAAACAAACATCAACATCAAAGGAATAACAAAAAGTTTCTCAAAGATTAGAAATGAAAGAGTAAAAAAATACAGAAATACAGCGATTATTTGCTTATTGAATGAATTCGTCCCAAGCAACAGCTGGATATTAAGACATACAAAAAGGGGACGGTGACATACACATTTCATGCTCAACAAATGCAACTAGAAATCTTTTGGATTTAACTTGTCACTTCCAAAACACTAGCAATTGTTAGTATACTCAAAATCGTCTATAGAGCCTACAAAATTAAATTCAAAGAACCGGGGGCATGCACATGCATACAGACATATGCAGCCTAACTCTATGGATTAAAGGTAAAGTTCATGTAGAAAAATAGCTCCTGCATTTGTAGATAAAATATGGTTCCAGAAACCCAACAATTATCTAAGTACTACCACACACTCCGGTATAGTTTTTTTTTTTTTGTGTGTGTGTGCCCATCAATTCATAATGCCATTATCAGCCTAAGAAAATGCCGGTATACAATTCTTTGTGCACAACGGATTGCAAAGAATTACCGGTGACTACCAGTCAGCCAATCTATGATTTTATCAAATTTGAGCACCTTATGTCGAAATCACAGTTCCATCCAGTTACAGCAGTGTAAATTTCAAACACCCTTCCTATTTAGAACTAGCATAAAAGCATATTCATACGGCACAGATCACAATATGGCATCTAAAAGCTAGCGAGTCACCAGATTTGGAAAAGATTCAAGAATCCAATATGAAACACAGTGCAATTTGCAAATACGTGCAGCATGAATATGAGAACTTACATGAAGATCCAAATGCCTCCAACCACAGGGATTGCCCCCCATAATAACCCACAAAAAAGAGCTACAACTTGTCGAATCCAATGCAATACATCTCCTAATTGATCCTGCTCCGAAAATCAACCAAAACCCATCATCAATTTTCCTTTATGGAAAATGCCCAATTCAGTTGCATTCATTATGATCTTATTTAGACCCCATTTAACAATGAAAAAACCCCAAAAATCAAACTACTTCTAGAACTCAATTAGCTCAATAAAGAGCAACATTTCTGGATAATGACCACAATTACGGCTACAATTTCTCAGTAATCAATAATAGAACTTTCAAATGAAGTCAGTAAAATTAATGGGGGAGATAAAAAGACTTACTTTGTCCCAAGAAGCTTCCGGATCTAATAACTTGGCGAATTTGAACGGAGAAAAGTGACCATTTTCGTGTTGCTGATGTTGCTGTGCACTCAGTTTAACTGATTTCGTTTCTTTCATAGTTAATTTTGGTTGAATTTTCAAAAATATTTAATTGAAAGTGACGAATAAAAGATAGATTTTTTTTGAGGAAGATAGAATTTTGATCGTATGCTAAAGTTTGATTAGGGTTTTGGACGGGGAAGAACATAAAAAAATTGTTCAAAATGCTTTTGATGCAGATCGAAAGACAGTGGAATATCTGAAGAGGACGAAGAAAAAGACAATTTATTTATTAGTCTTCTTCGAAGTGTATATTTTTTCTTTAACTGTGTAATTACTTGTTTTAGAGTATTGCACGTGATGCAATTACTGCTATTATTATTGCCTTTTATTTTGGCAATTTTAATTAAAGAAACCAATCATACGAAAAATTGTTTTATGAATTTTTTTTTTATATAGAATCTTTTGTTTCTTTTCGATGTTATTTCTATGTCTTTAAAATAAATAATAACCGGCGATCATAGATAAGAATAATTATCGACTAAAATTGAATTAATCGAATAATAATTGTTGAATATAATAACAATACACATCAAGCTCCCAATGAGAGGACATAAGTTTAAATCTTAGAGATGACATTATTGGGAGGGAGTGCCATGAATCCCGAACATGGACCGTACAATGGACACGAACTATACTAAACAAAGCTGGATTAATCGATCGAATTAAATGGTCAGTTAGTTAATTGAGTATTTGATTAATGGTTAAAAAATTTTAAAGTTCAGTTATTAGTTAATTCGGTTTCGAAATCAGTTAATTATATGAATTAACATAAATTTTAATATATTTTTAATTTTAAACTTAAATCTCATAAATGACTCATAATATTTAAAACTCAATATTTATATTTTAATCTCAATATTAAATCCAACCCAAATGAAAGAAAAATAAAATTTTAAATAAAAAATATCTAAAAAAATAATTTTAATTTATCGCTACTTAAATTGTTATTTTGAATCAAAGCTAAAAAATTTAGATAAAATCTGTCGAATTAACCAAATTTAGTTCTCTTTAGTTAAAGTTTTGAAGGAAAAAATTGGTTCGATTAAAGTTAAAAAATTTAAAATTCAATTAATTCGATTTAAATAATTTGGTTAGCTTATTAACCGAACCATCTGTTTGAACAATCATAACCATATAATAGGAGATATTCATAAAATATCTTTTTATAATATAAGTTTTTATTTTAAAGGCTTAAATATACAATTGGCACCTGAAGTAAGCATCTTTTCTCAAATTGGTACCTATCTCTCAAGTTGGTACTTAAATTAGGTACCTTCTCTTAAGTTGGTACCTAAAAAATTTTTGTTCGCAATTGGTACCCGAGCTTTATTTTCATTCACTATTTGATACTTTTATTAACAATTTTACAACCTAAAACATATACATTCTACCAATTTGATCATAATTTAAAACAATTTAATAAATTTAACTTTTCATATTTAAAAATTACATAAATTTAGTCATTTTTATGATATTATCAAACCAAGAGAGTCTATCGAATAACAACAACAATTGGATAATTATATTCTATGATAAAAACAATAATTTACTGTTAAACTTTTATCATACCATGAAAGTAATATAATATTTCTTGGAGAAGAACAAACAATTTATGAGAATAACAAAAAGTAATTGATAGAATTTTAAATATAGAGGCTTAAATTTATTGGTTTATTTTATAAGTTTTGGTACCATTTTGGGATAAGATGTCCAATTGAAATACCAACTTGGGAGTAAAAGTTATTTAGGTACTGACTTGAGAGAAGGTGTTTAGTTCAGGTACAAATTTAGAAATAATTTTTTTTTAGATATCAATTTGTGAGAGATATCTATTTTTTTATATATATCAATTTGGGAGAGATATATAGTTTAAGTACTAAATGTATATTTAATCTTATTTCGAATTATTAGATAAATAATTCTTACCATATAAATAATGATCTCATCTAATATTATTTTTTACCTATCAATAAAATTTTGCCAACTCAGTCATAGCTGGTTTGTGTATTATCTGTACTTCGCTCTTACTATTGTTTTAAGCAGTTTTTTTTTCTCTCTTGTCATTTGTCTGCAGTACACCTTCTCCAATTTTGTTTTATGTACGGTACATATAATTTTTTTTAAGTAGATTAATTATACATTTGTTCTCCTCTCTTTTTAAATATTTATGTTAGTTCTTTGGCCCTTCAATCCTGATTCCGTCTTGCCTTAAACCGATTTCTCTGGGATGAAATTTGATTTGAAGATTTGACTGGCAACACGTTTGTTCCCATCTTGTCATTCTTGCTTGTTATCTCCGTCTCTGGGGCTTCTGAGTGCACAGAATTGCACTCTAAACTAATTTATTGGAGCTATTATTACCAATCATATACATATATTTTCTATACTTTGATCAGCCATTTCTCCTTAATTTTGTTTCCATGAATCTCATTGTGTTTCGAATATGCTTGCTTTTACATTGTTGGCAAATTGGCCATTGATTTATGTCCATTATCCGATAGCAGAGCTGGTCACCATGAACATGAAGTGAATGGTTATGTTTATAATGCGGCACAACCGAATCTAAAGCCGTGGTAACAGTACCAGCAATGAGCGTGGAGGCACTGCATGTGGCTCCAGCTCATAGGAAATCAAAACGATCTGAAGTTGTGCAACATAGAATTCGTCGACCTTTCTCTGTTGCTATAGTTGAAGCTCAACTTGGAACCGGAAGGTATGTTTTGAGCCTACTGAAGACGCACTGAGTTTCTGTTGAGATGCTTAGAACAGTTGGCATAATTGTATGGTTATAATACCAGATATCCCCCTTATGCTGCGATGGGGCTTTATTAATCTGCAGGTGGCGCGATGTTAAATTCAGAGCTTTGGATACGTCATACGTATGTGGATTTGAAGGCAAGTACACACACCTGTTCTGAAGAATCCTCCTATCTCTTTGTAAAGTTATTTCAGGCACATAGTTGTAAAGGCAATTTAATTATCAAAAGGCTAAACTACAAAATAAATGTCTAAATTATGTCTATTTTTTGCAATAGATGCCTAAAGTTTCATTTTTTATTTGTTTTGCACTTAGTTGACCACCTATTTCAACAAAAAATAAAATTTTAGTCACTTATTTTAGCAAAAAATAAAATTTTAGACACTTATTTTAACTAAAAAATACTTTAAGCGTATATTATAAAAAATAGTACTTTTATAATTAAGCTTTGTCAAAATAAAAAGGCTTTAGAATTTAAGAACTAATTAATTAATTAATAGTAACATAAAGATATGTTATTGATGTGACCACAAACCAAATACACGAACTAATAGTTTGTCGCTTTCAAACATTAACCTAAACAAATTTGATTAATAGGTTTTGTTGCAGAATGAATATTTTATCATCAAGCCAAGACAATTGTTGGTACTAATGCACTAAAAAAATTGAAAATAGAAAATTGTAAAGCATTTTCCTTCATGTATAGAAGATGAAAGTTGAAATTCAGCTTTTCACGTTAACACAAAGGAAAAAAAAAACAAATGATTAATTTAGATTATCTCTCGTCACGAAGGACGTGAAAGAAAATAATTTATATAAAATATATTTATAATATTTTATTTAAAATAATAATAAATGCAATAATAAGTATTTTTAAATAGTAAATGAGCCTTTTTAAAACTTAAATAAAAAAAAAGAGTGGATCTAATTTTATTAATGTCATTAAGCAGGTTACACAAATAGTACAATCCTGAATAAAAATCATATATAAATATAAAATATATCATTGTAATACTCCATATTTAGGATAAGTCACATTTTAGTCTTTGTATTTGTTTAGCTTCCCTAAATTAATACCTAAATATTTTAAATAGAAATTTTCTACTTTTTTGATGCCTTTATTTATGCTTTCATTTTAAAAAATTAAGTTTAGAATTTAGGGTTAATAATTAGAGTTTAGGAAAATTGAGATATAGTGTATTTTTAAGGTATATAATTTAGGGTTTAAAATTTAAAATTTAAGATTAGTACTTAAAATTAATTTTTAAATATTGGGTCATGAAAAGAGACTAAAAAAAGATAAAAAAAAATTTATTCAAATTTTTTTTATCTACAGATAATAATTTAAAGAAAAAGTTAAAAAGCCTAGTCACCTAAGTTTCCAAGGACTTCCCCCCCCCCTTTTTTTTTCTAGATTTTTTCTTGGTGGTTTAGGAGGCGACCTCGTTTGCCGTTGACCAAGTGGTTATCGATTGCCACCCATATTTTGCCATAATTTTTGTGTTCTCCTCAATCTTGTTTTCTTTCTCTTTTTTACACTTTTTTAGTTTTTTTTTTTATATTTGAATATTTGTGTGCTTTGGTCTAATAAGTCTTTCCTTTTTCTAAAGAAAATGATGAATTTTTTCTGCCATTATAGTATATTTCCTCTAGTTTTGTAGTATTTTTTCTCTTTTAGGGTTAAATTTAACGTCGTCTCTATATTGACGGTTATTTGATTATCATGCTGATCTACTCTTGATTTGGACTCTCGGATTGGTTCTCTTGAATTGGTAGACGCTTGCAATCAACAAAGATAGCTCGTGGTTGAGTTGTGGTAAAGTCAATTTTGTCAACGTACAATCACTACTATATGCATTTTTATGTTAGTGTTGATTGTAGTTATATTTTAAAAATTTCCGAGTTGTTTGGTTATATTTTAAAATTTTCTTGCATAGTCTTATTTTATGTTTTAGTGGCTAGTTTATGAACTTTAATAGTTTTAAGGAAAGTCAATGGTTAATATAATTAGTCTACTCCAGTTTTATAAATTTTTTATAATTTTATTATATTTTCTCTTTATTTAATAAAAACTAGTTGTTACTTTGTCAAAAAATTATTCACGGCAATACTTGAATTTTTTTCTATATTTCTCACGTTAATAACTTTTTTGTAAGTATGTTAAAAAAGGTGATGTGATATTATGAGATTGTGCCACATCATCACTCAAAAATAAAAATTGTAAGTGATTATTGAAAACATAACAATTGAAATTTTAGAATTTGTAAAAATTATAAAATATAAAAATTAAAATCGAGACAAAAAAATATTGATATAAAAAATAAATAAGTTCAAACAAAATAGTTTAAGTACTAATGTGAAAAAAGGTAGATAAGTCCAAGTTTGTAGACAAAAAAAAAGTAACAATTGAGGAAACCTGATAAGTCCAAGTATTAACGTGGACAAAAATTAGATACCAATATAAAAAAAATTGATACACAGTCTGTATAAATTAAAGTTTACTAGTACTTTTTAAATTTAAGGGTTAGAGGTTTAGTTTTGGGTTTAAAGTTTAAGAGTTTAAGTTGGAGGGTTTAAAATTTAAGGTTTAAGGTTAAAATTTAGAGTTAAAATTTAAAAATTGTGTCGTGATAGACTCATTTTTTTTAAATTTATTTCGTAATGTATAACCTAAACGGTCTTCGCCCTCAAAATAACACATAATTTCTAAATTCGTACATCCAAATAAAAGAGGCGAGACACCCATCAGTCTCTCATAAGTCTCGTGTTCAAGTCTTACTCTATTTTTTTTCATGATTTTCACCAATAACATACAATTTATCATATATGACATGTTGTCAATTATTAACCAATTGTTGGATTGGTCTATGGTTGGACGCACCCCTTGACCCCTTATATTTTTAGGTTTGAATCCCACCTTTAATACTTCCATTCTATTAATTATTTTTAATTGAAATTAAGATTAAATTGAAACTATTTGTACATATTGAGACTAGATTTATTAATTCTTTTTTAGAATAAAATTAAATTGATTAATCGTGTAAATACGAAGGACTGGACGTGTAATTATACAAATTTATTCAATTGTCACGTTAGCATTTTTGTTAATTTTTAATGGCCAATGGCTTGATTGATACTATTTAATAGTTAAGTGACATGATAGACAAAATTCATAGTTTGATGGTCAAAATAGAACCGCTCTTATAATTAAGTGACTATACACGTAATTTACTCAATAATTAAAGGCTAAAGAGTATCATAAGCCCATGATTTTTAAAAAAAAAAATCAATTAAGTCCTTATACTCTAAAATTTCATAAATTCACCCCTCTGACCAACGTTGTCTGTTAAATCTAACAATTTTTTTTGATCAGTTGGTGCAAGATGTCGTGTTACAATGTTGTCACTTGTCATTTCTAATTTTTGTTATTTAAAAATTCTTTAAAAATTCTAAAATTTACAAAAAACTTATAAAGATAGTTTTCTAAAAAATATGTAAATTTAGCATGACAGTAATATCTAAAAAAATCGTCAAAATTTGATAGTTAAAATTGATCAAATGACTTAATTATTTTAATCTATTAGTTTTAAAGATTTAATTGAGTAAAAAATTAAAAGACTTACTTATTAATTTTTTTTTTAAAGATTAAAGGCTTCAATCAACCTTAAGATTAAGAACAAATGCCGATGTCGGTTATTTTTTTAGGTTAGGTCCATATCCTACTTGGTAAGAGTGCTTATCTAATATTTTTTTCTGTAAAACTGAATGTTAAAATTAATATTTTAAAGTTTACTTAAAATAAAAAATAATAATTTTGTAAAACAAGATGAAAGTTAAATTATTCACTTTTTATTAAGGTTATTACAGCATGTAAGAAATAAAAGAAATTAAATATAATAGTTTATATTAATTTTTAGAATGGTTGGTGAATAATCTATTTATGTTATTTATAATAGATAAGGATATGTGAACCCATTATGTGGTAAAGAATGAAGTTTTTTTAGGTGATTTGGGTTCGAACAACGTAGTCTATACGTATGTATACCTTTTAAAAAGATTTAAATAAATAAATATATGTCGTTAAGATTAGAGATGGAGGGTTTTTTGTCTAATAACAATTTAGACCCCTATAAATTTAAATATTAGTCAAATTAAATATTTCTTGAATTTTAAGTTTAAATACTTAATAAATTTTTATATTTTTAAAATTTAATAAATGGGTCACTTACAATGTTCATCTTAGTTGTCTCTGAGTAATATGGTGTTTGTAACTCTAAAAGTAAAATATTTTATTAAAATTTAATATTTTCTAAAAGTAATTTTTCAACTGAACTAATATTAAGGAATATAAATCTTAACACCTGGATTTATTCTAACAAATTTTTTTATATATATACAAGATTTTAAACTTAAAATATATTTAAGTAATATCAAATTATTTATTATTTAGACTAATATGTTGACAATTAATTATTTTATGCATAGTATATATTCAACATTAATTATATTTATGTACTATTAAATGTAAAAAGAACCTAAGTTAGCTTAATAATTTGCCAGTGACAGTTTAGTGACAGTGACAGTGACAGTGACAGTGAAAGACTAAAGACTTAATCATGTTCTAGAACATGGCTTAACTGTTAAGTTTCCAATTCTCGGCATTGATGACTTTGACCTGGATAAGATCATTTGTCGATGCAGCTTTTCCACATCAGCCATATGTGTACTCCTACACGTTTAATTTGTACTTCTACATAAAATATACGTATTTAAATTTAATAAAAAGTTAATAATTTAAATTTAAAATGATTTAAATTATTAATAGTTTTAATTTAAAATAATTTAAAATAATCTTGTCCAAGAAATAGAGAGGCTATTTCCGTGTAAAATTATGTCCTACATTGTTGACTAACATAGTATGAAAGGGGAATAGTGGTTGATTGATCCGCCCGGCACTTCCCAGACCCTCCATCGGATAACAGCCAATCGCACTCCCCCAAAAAGGAACCCACCAATGTGAAGCTCGTGGCTGGCCTGTGAGGTGACAGTGCCACTTGCGTCCCTAGTATTTTCACACAAACCCATTCATTTATTTATTTCAAAAAAAGGTTTGTTTTTTTAGGTAAAACTTTAATATATAGATCGTGTAAAATTAATTTTATACAAGTTTATATATTTATACTATAAAAATTTAAATTTTAAATTCTTAACCCTAACTTTAAAAAATTAAACCCACATTATAAACTCTAAACCTTAAATTTTAAACATTAACTTTAAATTCTAAACCCTATAACCTAAACCCCTAAACCTTAAATCCTAAACTAAAATAACCCCTAAATATTAAAGTTTTTTCCTTGTTTTTTTCTATGCCGGGGAACTTTCAAGATGCCACGCCCTGTATTGATAAAGACACTTTCTTCTTTAGTTCTTCTCCCCTTTCATAATGAATAAATTAAATAAATAAAGCTATCTGCTTTATTGTGCTTGCTCTGGATCCTAGGTTTTTCTCTTCTGTTTTCTCAGGTACGTTGAACTACCTCTTCTTTTCTGTTAAACTTTTTAGCTTTATTTTTTTTCCTAATATTTGTTACAAGTTTCTAGAATATTTGGGTTTCTTTAGTTGTGTTAGATTATGGGGAAAGTTTTGGTTTTTGATTGTTAATCTCCAAATTTGCAGGTTTCTCTATATGGGTTTTTTGTTTCCTGGTCTGTGAATTCTTCATATAGAGAGAAAACCCTGTTTTGTTATGCTGTTGTAAGTTTAGGTTGTGAAATAATAGAGGAAATTATGGGTTCACATTTCAATGGATATCCTCACTCAGTTCATGGTTTCAAGATTGATGATGGGTTTGTTTTGCCTAATTCAAATGTATACCCAAAATTTGGGATTCCTGATGGGGTTAGATTAAATGATAGATCTTTAGATTTCGGCTCTCTAGGTGTGCCATTTTTACCTTCTTTAGGTTTGGATGATTCTAGCTTTTCTTCAAATTTGAGCATGGACAAAGAGGGAGAAACTTTTTCTCCCACCGACGACACGGATGTCTCGGACACCGTTCTCAAGTACATAAGCCAGGTGCTTTTGGAAGAGGACATGGAAGAGAAGCCCTGCATGTACCCTGACTCATTGGCTCTGCAAGCTGCAGAGAAATCTCTTTATGATGTTCTCGGTGAAAGCTATCCTCCACGCAATCAAGCTCCTGTTTCTGTTGATCAAAGTATTGAGAGCCCGGAGAGCTGTTCTTTTGGTACATCTAGTGATCATAGTGGTTCTAGTTCATGTACTAGCTATTTGATTGAATCTCGATGGAATGGTGATTTTGGTGAAATCTACCACAATAGACCATCTTTTTTACAAACAAGTATTCCTGAAAACTTTGTTTTTCAGTCTACCGTGAATGGTTTACGGTCTTCAGCTCGTTCTCAAAATGGTAGTGCTAATAATGGGAATGGATCAACGGGATCATCTTTAAGTGAGGTTTTGGTTACGAATTATTTTAGTCAGAGTGAATTGGCATTGCACTTCAAGAGGGGTTTTGAGGAAGCTAGCAAGTTCCTTCCCAAAGGTAATGAACTGACTATTGATTTCAAGAGCAATGCATTGACGTCAGAGTTGAAGCATAAGGCTCCGAACACGGTAGTCAAAGTGGAGAGTGATATGAAGGAGTACTCACCACCTCGGTTGATCGGAAAGAAAAACCATGAGCGAGAAGATGAAGATTTAGAAGAGGAGAGGAACAACAAACAGTCGGCAATTTTAGGGGATGAGAGCGAGCTATCAGACTTGTTCGATAAGGTATTGATTTGTTCTGGGAGAAGAGGGCAGTCTCCCTCTTGCACTGCTGATGAGGCTTTGCAGAATAGACCTAGCGAGACGTTGCAGCCGGATGAGCAAGCAAATGGATCCAGTGGTGCGAAGGCTCGTGGCAAGAAAAACGGTAAGAAGAAAGTAGTGGATTTGAGGACTCCCCTGATTTTATGTGCACAAGCCATCTCTTCCAATGATAATGCGACTGCTAAGGAATTGATAAAGCAGATTAAGCAGCATTCTTCTCCTTTTGGTGATGGGTCTCAGAGATTAGCTCGTTGCTTCATAGATGCCCTTGAAGCACGGTTAGCTGGCACTGGAACTCAGATTTATACCACTCTGGGTGCTAAAAGAACTTCAGCTGCTGATATGTTGAAAGCTTACCAAGTTTACTTTTCAGTCTGCCCATTCATGAAGGTGGCAATTATCTTTGCGAACAACAATATTTTCAAGGTAGCCGAGAAAGCAACAAAGCTCCATATTATAGACTTTGGTATCTTTTATGGTTTTCAGTGGCCTGCTTTAATCCACCGCCTTGCAAACAGACCTGGCGGTCCCCCAAAATTACGCATTACCGGAGTAGAGTTCCCCCAACGTGGCTTCCGGCCTGCTGAGGCAGTCCAGGAGACAGGGCGTCGCTTGGCAAAGTATTGTGAACGTCACCGTGTTACATTTGAGTACCATTCAATAGCACAGAAATGGGAAACTATCCGAACTGAGGATTTCAAAATTGATTCTGATGAAGTCGTTGCTGTTACTAGTCTGTTTCGGTTTAAGAACTTACTTGATGAGACGGTAGTGTTGAACAATCCAAGGGATAGTGTTCTAAATTTGATTCGGAAAATAAATCCAGATGTTTTTGTTCATAGTGTTGTTAATGGATCCCACAATGCCCCCTTTTTCGTCACAAGATTCCGGGAGGCACTCTTCCATTTCTCTGCACTATTTGACATGAGTGAAACAAATATCCCTCGTGAAGATCATATGAGGTCGATGGTCGAACAAAAGTTTTATGGGCGGGAAATTATGAACATTGTAGCTTGTGAAGGCACAGAAAGAGTAGAGAGACCCGAGTCATATAAGCAGTGGCAGGTTCGTAACACGAGAGCTGGGTTTATGCAGCTTCCACTAGACGCTGAACTTATGAAGAGAGTGCAAACTAAGGTGAAGCAGCGCTACCACAGTGATTTTATAACCGGAGTGGATGGTCGGTGGATGTTGCAGGGATGGAAGGGTAGAATCATCTATGCATCATCGGCGTGGATACCTGCGCAAGACTCTGACTACATGTAGAGCTCAACCACTGGAGATCTCTCCTGTCATGGAGACAAAGCTCGGGGCCATCGTTGTTCATGCCAGGAATTGACATCGATCTTAGGACTGCATAGCTTTGTACATTGGCCCTTTGGCGCCTTTGACCTAGTGTTGTACCCTAGTTTAGTTGGTGTAACTTTATAAATGAAGATGATACAGTACTATCGTTTATCCATAATCCCTCCCTGCCCTTTGTTCTTACAGCTTAGAAATGGTGACAGTGGTGGTTATTGCTAGCTTTTTGTCTTGTTTATCATTTGGTAATTCATGTCTGTCACAGTTTATGCTAGAATCAGAGCACTAAGCAAAGAATCAAATAATCACATAATTTTATGAATAGTGATGTGCACTTTGTAGACAAAGCGATTTGAACCCGTGTCTCTTAAAATAAATATTATTTGTTTTTTCACTGGTACACTTGTTGGGTTCAAATAAGCACATAGTTAATGGATCTTATATATCTTATATGTGTAGAATTAATGGATCTGATATGAATAATTTTTAATCTGTGGGGTGATTAGCACATCTTTTACTTAAAAGAAAGCATCGTTTCAAAGTTATTATTCAGTAAAAAGAGGATACTACAGTGGGGAGGAAAGGCCATTTCCATATCCTTTTCTTAAAGCAATATATGCTTTATAAACAATGGAAATATGTTCATGTGCGTTAATGGGAATTAAAGCATATTAACCTGATGATAAAAGTAGTATCAGATTCCATTGTTGATCCTATCACTATCAAGAACAGAAAGCAAGCTTCTAGGTTAAGCTACACACGCATAAACATATATATTGCCCTAAGCCTCAAAATAAAACAATCACTATTAGCAATCAGTTGGTCTAGTAAGACACGACACTAGATCTTTTAAATAAGGTCTGGATTAGAATCCCAACATTGTGAATGGAAAGTTTGGTTGGAAAAGTCACCTCCATAATGAGTCTCTACAGTATCTGATTTAGATTAGTCAACTAATAAATTAAATACCGGTGGTTAAACAAAAAACAATCACTATTTCAATGGGGTTTCCTTTCTATTGGGTTATATTTTGATATACAAGCTTTGTAAAAAAAATTGCACAATCATTCTATAAAATTCAAAACCTAAATCCCAAACCCTAGCACCCTAAAACCTAAATCTTAAACCCTAACCTCTAAACTCTAAATTCAACTATAAACTTTAAATTCTACATCCTACACATTAAACCCCTAAACCATAAACCCTAACCTAAAATCTTAAAGCATAAAATTGAAAGACTTGTGTAAACTTACACGAGCTTATGTACAAAAGCATTTTCCTTTTTTATTTTCGTAGAATTATTTAATCATGCAAAATGGTATAAAGGAATTTATTATTTAAAACACGATACATAGAAAACATGGTTATTAAACAATAAATTGTAGTTGATGTGTTGTTTCAACAGAGTTTAGTACACTATAATCATTGAATTAATAAGTATCGATTTTATTTCTTTTATTGATATTGTTTATGCAAAGTTTGGAACCATATAGAGTCTACGTCCGAACAAAATCTTATTAAAACCTTTTTCATTCTTAATTTATATTTGGAGTAACATAGGTTGATTTTATGACATTATGGTACAATATTTTGTCGGGGTTTTTCTTTTAAATGTAGGTTAAATTATGGTTTTGGACCTTTTATTATGCTCAGGTTAGTATTGCCATCAACAATAAAAAAAATTAAAAAAAATTAAGAGAGAAGTGACACGAAAGTGGAATAAAAGAGAGAAGCAGTTCATAATTTTTTTTAATTGTTTACTCTCGAAATTAGCATAATTTAATTATTTTTTAGAAAATTAATTTATTTAATTTTAAGATTGAGAGAGGATTAAAAATTCCTTTTACCCATCGTTAATTATTTCCTTTTAAGTATTGCGGAAGTTATCAACAACAAGTAGTTTAAGCTCTCCGTTGACAACCTCTTATTTCTTTTAGGTTGTGGGTTCAATACCCATTAGGATTAAAATTCTCCTTTCCCCTCCCTAGGTAGAAATTGTTCAAAAAAATATTGTGGAAGTTTTTTTATGGGTTGCATGATTTAATTTTTGGGGAAATTATAAAAATAGCCACTCAATTTTTAGGACGTTTTCAATTTAGTCACTAAACTTTTAGACTTTGCAATACAATCATTGAACTTTCATTCCATTTTTATTATGGTTACTGCCATCAATTGTCGTTAAGAAATGCTAACATGACACATTAAAGTTATCTTCTTCCTTAAAAAAACCCTAAAAGAATTTGGACTAATTGACAACCACCAACCTCCTTTCACCTGCATCGGTACCGTCCAACATTCTTCTGATTGTTTTCGTCTCTAAACACAACATTCATTGTACTCAAATGCTTTATCGTCTTCCCACGATCATCGAACCATTTATCACCATCGTTTCATCCGGTTTTTTTCCCTCTTCCTGTCATGGAACAAAACCTGATAAAGGGGGAAAACAACAAAGGAGGAAGAACACCATGCAAGGGTGTTAAACACAAAAACACTGCGATTATTTGTTGTAAATATGAACCTGAGATTTAAGGGGTTAAACACTAGCTAAAATAGTGTTTGATTTTCACATATAAAGAATACTTTTCCCCCCTCAATTTGTTTCACATCAGTAAGTTCTTTGCAAAATATGTAATATATAATTTATTACTATGAACAAAGAGCAAGGTTCCTCAAATCTTTGACCAAGCAAGCATAATGTACAAGATTAAAACCAAAAGTTCTACGAAAATCAATTAATATCTGATGAAGTTCTTGAGTATGATGGGTGCTGTGTTTAGAGATGACGAGGATTGAAAGAATGCTAGACGATGATGGTGCAAGCGAAAGAAAATCGGTAGTTGTCAATTAGTCGGAGAAACTTAGGGTTTTGGGGGATGAGAGGACTCTAATGTACCATATCAATATTTCTTAACAGAAATTATCGACAATGATCGCAATGAAAGCAAATTAAAAATTTGAAAATTGTATTACAAGTTTAAAAGTTTGATGACCAAAATAAAAGCATCTTAAAAGTTTGGTGACTATTTTTGTAATTTAACCTTATTTTTTTTTACTTAAAAACAGTATTGTACGATAAATTTTCAACTAAAACCAAAAATTAAAAAGGTCCATGTTGGAAGACTTTCATAATTTATTAATCATGTACGTTTTATATTTACATTAGAAGTTTATAATTGTTTCTATAAAAAATATTTCTCAAAAATTTAAATTGTTTTTTTACTACGTATTTTATCACTACATCCAATATTTTTTTGATAAAAAAGCAGATTATGCAAATTATTTAACTAGTCCAAAAGCAAATTATTGTATTCAATATTTATTGGTCTTATGCAAGATGAAACAAAGAGACTTTCCTTTATCAAGAAACAAAGAGACTTTCAGTGATTAAAATATCCTAAATAATAATGTTAATTATTTTTGACACGTTAACCAAACAATTTTAATGATAAATAAAAATAAACTAAGAATATAATTTATTAGAGATTTTAAACAAAAAATAGTAAATTTAAAAGAAAAGACAAGTGTTGCATCAGTGTCAGATCAGACACTTTCTCTTTGCACCAAAAAAATCTCTGTGCACCAAAAAATCTCTACAGTCCATTGTAAAAATGATCTATGGGGAGTTGTCAAAACACGAATTAGATAAAATCTCCAAAATTAGCAACCACCTTTTACGCCTATTTCCAAGGGTGACAATCCGCTACAAATTACACCGGCAAACAACTCAAAAGAGACCACACTATTCATAACCACCGACAAACACAAATCGAAAATAAACGTCACGAGGGTCATCATACCAAATACTCACAAAAGTAACCATAGAAACGTGTCATAAATGTTGAGAAAATGTGTCACGAAAGTAAAAAGAAAGCGCAATAAGATGTGCAAAGAAAAAGATAACAAACAAATAGAATCAACCATAAGAAAATGAAAGAGAATATGAATCACGGGCAGTCGGGGACCAACACCAAAATTAGTGTTGCCATCAATTAGGTAAAAAAGAAGAAGTAATAATGTTAACTATTTGAATTGGGTTAGAATTCACTTACACAGTATAAAACTCAATTACTTTACACCTTTTTTTGACCGTTAGATGAGGTTAATAAACAGCTAAGATTATTTCTTTATCTCTTCTTTTCCAGTGATAATTTTCATATTTTCTACTGATAATGTCGACCATCTATATATCTTCATCCAATGGACCAAAAAAAGTGTAAAACTTTCAAATCTTAAATAATATAAGATGATCTTATCTCATTTGAATTAATTAATAATATTATAAAAATAAAGCGACAAAAAATATAAAATTTTCTCGAGTTAATTACAAATTAAAATATAATAGAATTACCACAATCTAATTTGACCTATTATATACTTTTACACCTTTAAATTTGAAGCATAATTTATGTATAAAATACAATTATTTTGCCCTTGCTTACGGATGCAAACAAAACACTATCACATTATTTTTGTTTCACTTTTGTTTAATGCTTTTGTCTGTTCCCCCTTGTTGGAGATTCTTGTTTCTCAAGTTTAGTATAATAGAAAAAAGAAAAAGAAAGATTTGACTTTCTGGAAACTATAAAACAAAAGTCTTGATTTCTAAGCAATGACGTTAAATGTACCCACACGTATGGTAATAAAATTCGATTCGAAAAATTTGAACTTTTAAATTTTAAGAATTTGATTAATTTTTTTAAATAAAGTATGAATGATACATTTGATTTCTCAACTCGGATGACTCAAACACATTTAGTAATTAGTTGACAAATTTTCGAGTTTGAATTGAGTCTCTCAACTTTAATTTTTTTTTTTTATTTTTTCAATTTATCATTTATTTTAAATATTTTTAACCAAATTTAAACCCACATGCTCCTCTACTATTTTAGAGTACATATGTAAATATGTAACCCCAATTTCATATTTGAAAAAAAATCTCTATTTTTAATTTAATCTCTCAACTTTATATTTTATTCAATTTAATCATATAACTCCAATCGTTACAAATTCTTTCTTTCCATCAATTATTTGTACTACATAGTCCCATCAATATATTTTCCTCAAAATCCCTTCTTTGAAAAAATAATATTATAAATATATTATATAATTTTAGACGATGTTTGACTTATTAAATAAAATTATAAATTTTATTTATACTTGTGAAAAAATATAAATAAATATATCATAGTGTATATAATTATAAAAAAATCATTTAAATTAAAATCAATCATTATCATAAGATTATAAATATTTATACTTAAATTTAAATAAAAACTTAAATAATTTTAAAAATTCAATTAAAAAAACTCAAATAATAAAATATAACTCATTAATTCGACCAATCCATTCTTACTCGATCAGATAGTCACTCCCTACCCGCACTCGTAAATGAGCTGATGGAAAGCTGAACGCGTGCCCATCTCAGGTTCACGTATTTGCCACATGCTGGTTCTTCCGTTGTTGATTCAATTTCGACGTCATATATATAAAAAAGAAATTGTTATATAAAGCAGGCTCACTACGTCATTTATAGTCTTATCCACTAAAAATTAGCCGATTAATCTTTGTTGTAATATCATTTTTTTTATTTATAATATTTCTATCTAACCTGCCATCTAGTATCTATTTACATGGCAAAAAAATGAAGATATGTGACATGAAAAATATAAAAATTAGTTGGCTGCCTTTTAATAGATGAGATTACAGATGACGTGATGAACCAGGATCATATAATAATTTTTCGAAAAACAGGGCCATAATATATTATAGGTTAAACTACATGCTTAGTAATATAATTTTTTATCTGTTTTATTTTGATCAGACAATTATACAAAATTTTAATTTATCACAATTTTGAGTTTTTATATTTAAAATATCTGACAATTTTCAAACTCAAATTTTCAAATTCTATTTGATTACCGACATAGAAATATTTTCTCTTTAATTTCTTTTAACAAAATGGTCGAGTTTCATTATTAGTAAAAAAAATACAACAAAGAAAACTAGGGGCGCATCTTGGTAAACGAGTTTGAAGAGACCTACTTAAAAATTTTGAAAATATTGAGACGTTTGAATTAAATTGTTCAAAATTTTTGATGGGTTTAATTTAAAATTTTTAAAAAGAATTTAGAGTCTAACAAAATCTTTCTAAAAAATAATATTTAATAAGAACTCTTTAAAAATTAAGGAAGGTACTTAATTAAAAATATTCAAAAAACTTGAAACGTAATAAGAATATTTTAATTTTTAAGGGGTCAAATTAAAATTTCTCAAAATTTAAAATACTAAATATTAAAATTTCAAAACTTTGAGGGGTCAAGGCTCCCACTGGCCCATTATCATAGGGATGACAACGAGACGAGGCGGGTTTTTGGCAACCCCGAACTCGTCCCGATCTAAAAATTTCTAAACCTGACCCCACCCCGTTTCGATATAATTATTAATTTACCCGTTTCGCCCGACCCGATTAGGGATGGCAAAATAACCCATCATTGTCGAGACTTGACTCGAAAGGGGTGGGTTTTTAATTAAAATATGGGGTTGCGGAGCGGGTTCGAGTTTAGGGTAAAAATTCTACCGACCCCACCCGACCCGATATATTTATATATATTATATTTAATATTTTATCATTTTTTCGGGGCGGGTCGGGTATAGTTAGGTTTTTTATTAAAATACCAAGGTCGAATTTGGTCGGTTTATGCTTTTATTATGTCGGGTCGGTTGGGGAATTCAATATATTAGAGTTGGGGCGGGTCGGGGTCGGGCGGCCAAAAACCGCCCCGTTGCCATCCCTAGACCCGATCTATCAACTCACAAACCCGACCTGAAAATTTTAAAAAATATTAACCTTCGTCGGCAATAAATGTTAGATCCGACCAAATCACAATCACAAAATATAGGTTTCAAGAGACTTTTAACGTATATAAAAAAATAAAATAAAACTAACTAAATTACTCACACGAAAAAAAATACATATTTAAAAGAATAAACTCAAACTATAGACTATCAAAATCAAATAGGTTAAAACTCGAACAACATCTAACAAAAATTTACGATAAGCACAAACTAAAAAATAACTTTAAACTCCTAAAAGTATTTATATATAATGGTATTTTCCTAAATATGATAAAAAATATAAATATATAATTAAAAGTATACCAAGGTAGGGCGGGCAGGAAATTTCTATCTTATACCCGAACTTACACAGTAACAATTTAATATTTTTAAAATCCGCCCAATCTCAATCCCCGAAATTAAAAAAAAAAAATTGACCGACTGTCGAGTCTGGTCAGAGTATACAAAATCAGGTCGAGATTGGATAATTTTACCAACCCTAATTATCATTCGCCTCCAGGAAAACACGCCATAATCATAAATGAGAATTTTATGGATTATGTCCGGTAAAAAACTTAGAAAGATGAAAAATTAAAGCATGTAAACTTTAATAACGCGAAGAAAATAAAAATATTCTCTTAAAATATCTTTCATCTTTTATGAAAACACAACAATAATTCTAAAAATATGAGCGAGAAAATCAATCTTATAGACAACACGGTTAACCATTCTGATCGTCAAGAAAAATCAAACTGGGTAACATGTTGACTAACCAATAACAGCTGAAATAACAGGGTCCCAATAGTCTCTCCCATCAGTCCACCCAATGTTCCCTACATATTTTAAGTTTCTTCAAGTTCAACCCCCCTCCACGAAAGTTCCCCTTTTTATTGCTCAACACACCACCACCTCTTCATCTTCCTACATAGCTTCCTCCTTTCAAGGCTGTCTTTTTAAGGTACGTTAACTCTTGTTTCTTCTTCTCCACTTCTGTTGAATTGGGTCTTTATCTTCTTGTATTTGATTCCCTTTTGAATGATTCATTGTTTCTCTGTGTTTTTTTTTTGTTATGGTCATATTTGTTTAAATCTCTGAAAGTTTGAATCTTCAAAGGGCATAGTCTAGAGGTCACCATAAAGCTTTCTCAACCTTAGTTTGACCTTATCTTTTGTTCTATCAATTCCCAACCTTTTTTTCTGGGTTTTTAGTATATCTTTTCTTAGTGCAATCCCTTGGTTTTTTTAAGTGTTTTGACTTTTTTGTTTCTTTGTGGATTGTAGAATTTGGGGTTTTTAGATGACCATGGATACAAATTTCACTGAAACCTTTGTTTACACAAACGGTTTCAAAGTTGAAGATTCATTCCAAAATGGATTTCAGTTTGATATCCCATCTCCAGATCTTAACTTTATGAACATGAATGTTCCTCCTGTTATACCTTCCGAACCCGACCCTGGTATTTTTGTTCCATCCATTACAATAAGTTCAGATGGCAGCTCTTTTTCGGCTTCCTCGGACTGGACTCCAACGGGGGAGTCTTATTCACCTCCCAATGGCAGTGACTCCACGGATCCAGTTCTCAGGTACATAAGCCAGATGCTTATGGAAGAGAACGTGGAAGATGAACCTTATATGTTTAATGAATATTTGGCTCTAGAAGACACCGAGAAATCTTTATATGAAGTCATTGGTGAGCAATATCATCCGAATACGCAAACGGAGAGTCCTAATAGTAATCTTTCTGGTAGTAACGGCCATTCGAATACTAGTATTAGCACCGGTAGTGAGACTAGTAATTATGTTGATCATCATGGTGTTGGTGATGTTGAAGGGCTTGCTCTTTCCTTGTCACAAGCTCCTTACTCTTTGCAGCCCACTTCGGAATGGTCTGGTTCGCACTTTTCTGTAAACTCGGCTAATAGCTTGAGTAATATCAATAACGGGTTGATGGAATCTTCGGTTAGCGAGCTTCTTGTTAAGAACATCTTTAGTGATAAGCAATCTATGTTGCAGTTCCAGAGAGGGTTTGAGGAAGCCAGTAAGTTCATCCCTAGTAATAAACAATTAGATATTGACCTAGAGAGCAACACATTTCCCATGCGGGAAAAGGAAGATACACCGAAAGTTGTAGTCAAGGTGGAGAAGGACGAGAGGGAGAGTCCTTCCGACGGGTTGATTGGTAGGAAGAATCATGAACGTAATGATCAGGAATTGGAAGATGAGAGGAGTACCAAGCAATCCGCAACTTATGTGGAAGAAAGTGATTTGTCTGATGTATTTGATAAGTTGTTACTTTGTACTGAAGGAAAAACTATGTGTGGTATCAATGTAACTGTGAGGCATGGAGAAGCTGATACCTTGCAGAAGAAAGAGCAGTCGAATGGATCCGGTGTTGGAAAAACACGTTCTAAGAAAACAGGAAAGAAGAAAGAAACGGTGGATTTGAGGACTCTTCTGATTCTCTGTGCACAGGCTGTTTCTGCTGATAATCATAGGACGGCAGGTGAATTGCTAAAGCAGATTAAAGAGCACTCTTCTCCTCACGGAGATGGAACTCAGAGGTTGGCCTATATCTTTGCAGATGGCCTCGAGGCACGTTTGGATGGCAGTGGAGCTCTAATCCACAATTTCTATGCTTCTCTTGCTTCCAAGAAGACAAAAGCTGCTGATACCTTGAAAGCTTATAAAGCTTACCTTTGTGCTTGTCCGTTTGCGAAGCTAGCAATTGTCTTTGCGAACAAAACCATTTGCCGTGTGTCTCAGAAAGCAAGTGTCCTTCATATTGTAGATTTTGGTATCCTGTATGGTTTCCAATGGCCCATTCTTATCCAGCATCTCTCAGAGAGACCCGGTGGGCCTCCTAAGCTGCGCATAACTGGAATAGAGATTCCCCTACGCGGTTTCCGCCCAGCAGAAAGAATTGAAGAGACAGGTCGTCACTTGGCAAAGTATTGCCAGCGCTTTGGTGTTCCATTCGAGTACAACCCTATAGCAGTTGAAAACTGGGAAACCATCCGGATCGAGGACATCAAGATCAATAGCAATGAGATACTTGCCGTGAATTCTCTTTTCCGGTTTCAGAATCTACTTGATGAGACTGCAGATGTGGACTGTCCGAGGAATGCTGTGTTAAATTTGATCAGGAAAATGAACCCCAATATTTTTGTTCACAACATAGTGAATGGAGCTTACAATTCTCCCTTCTTTGTTACAAGGTTCAAGGAGGCTCTATTCCATATCTCTGCTATGTTTGATGCATTCGAAAACACTTTACCTCGTGAAGAACCAGCAAGGTTGATATTTGAGAGGGAGTTTTTCGGGCGAGAAGCAATGAATGTTATAGCATGCGAGGGCTCGGCAAGGATTCAGAGGCCTGAAACATACAAGCAATGGCAGATTCGTACGATAAGGGCAGGATTCAAGCCGCTTTTGTTGGACCAGGAACTGATGAAGATAGTTAGGAATAAGTTGAAGGCTTGGTATCACAAAGATTTCATAATCGATGAAGACAACAACTGGATGTTGCAGGGATGGAAGGGCAGGATTCTTTATGGTTCTTCGTGTTGGGTACCTGCATAGGAGCCTTGACTGGGATATCGGCAAGAACCGAGATTGTGACCAAGATATTCCTTCCGGTATTCCATGTGAGGCATCCCAGCTTTTTGTAGTGTATTGCATTAGGTAAAGATATATTAATCCATGAAAGTATAATTTTGCAGAAAACCTTTGTTTACTACTTCATCCTCATGTTCATGGACTGTTGTACGATTCTTCAGTTTCGACTTTGCTGCAATGGTCGGGAAACAAGAGTGTTGCTTTCGCTTCATCGGTGATAATTCTGAATAGTTTTTTGATGAATTTCTCAATATGTATTTACTTCAATGAGAAGAAGCAAATCATTTCGTTTCCAAGATAAATTGGATGAAGAAAACACATGCACGCAGGAAAGATATGCAGGAAAGAGAACTCTTTCTATGCTAATTTTTATTATTTTTTACTCTTTTCAAACCAAAAAACAATGAAAATCCGACTATTTCCACTTTTGTTTTTCATTTATTTTGTTTGAAGTGATTAAAGTTTTTTTAAAAAGTGTATAATGTTTATTTTGTTATTATTTTAATGTTAACCGGTTAAAAAATTCGATACTCGGTCTAGGATGTGATTTGATTTTTAATTTCTTTTATTCTTTGACAATCTAAATTTCTTAAAATTTTAATATAACCCTTAAAATTAGGAGTGTTCAATCGGTCGGTTCTGTTAACTGACTGCATTGAATTATTTAAAATTCAATAATTGATTTTTTTTACTTTTAATTGTTAATTGTACTAATTTTTTAAAAATATTTTTAATCGAATCGAAAAATGTTCGGTTAATTTAGTAAATTAATCAAAATTTGTTATAAAATTTTAGGTAAATTATACATGATCACTAAACTATGCTAAAATGATCTTTTTAGTAATTGAACTTATAGAAGTCACAGAACAATCATTAAACTTATCAAACTATTACAAAATGATTATTGACTCATTGCATGTTATAAATTATTGATAAATTTTAAAAGATTTAATGACCATTTTGTAATAATTTAATAAATTTAATGATTATTTTGTGCTAATTTGATTAAGTTCAATGACCATTTTATAATATATCAAAAAGTTTAATGATCATTTTATAACTTTTAAAAGTTCAGTGACAAAAAATAAATATATGTAATGCATATAATATTTAATATATAAGAATTTTGGTTAGTCCGATTAATTCGATTAACTGATCGATTTTGAATCTAATTAATTGATAACCGAAATTTAAAAAAAATTTAACCGTTAGCCGGTTATACCTAAAATTAATCGACCGATTAACCAAAAAAATATTGATTCAATCGGTAAATTTGGTTAAAGTCGAAGTATGAACACCCCTGTCTAAAACTCTAATTTCTCATAAAAATCTAAATTCATAAAATATCCCGAAATTTTTAACTCTAATTCTCAAAATTTTTACTATGTTGTCAATGATCGTCACGTCGTCATCGTCATAATGAAGTTTTTTCTCATCGCAAGATCTATAATATCATTTGTTGTTCGTTTGTTATTTAATCGAAAATTGTTGTGGTTCGATGTTTGATTAACACGTCATTTGTTAGAAGAGTGGGGTATCCGATATTGAGGTACAATGACATAAGAGGTGGACAATGTTGGTTGATCTGACGGAGGCAACGAATAAGTTTAAGATTTTGAAGATTTATGATTTTTTGAAAATAGTTAGAAAATTGTATAGAGGTTATCAAATTATTTCAATGTATCATATTAAATGTTATTAATACTATATCAATTAATAAAAAAAAATATTTTTTTCTTCAAAGTGTTTGTTTAGTTTTTCTTTAAGAGTGTCATTTTCGACATAAGTCTTAGTGTTATCGCCTGTTTTTTTCTTTTTTCTTTTTAATTTCAAAAAAAGAATTTTTTTCTATTTTGGATTCTTCATTTTGCACTTTTATTGTGTTCGTTCATTTGCCTATGTAGTACAATTTTTATTAGCATTTTGACATAATTTTCTTTTATCTCTATGATAATTTAACGTTTATGTAGCAATCATCACAGTGCACCCTCTGATTAAGAAAGGTCAACGGTCAAATATAGTTGAATCTTTTTTTTTGTGGTAGTTTGTCGATACAATCTGAATTGTTAGCGAAGCAATATGCAAGATTAATTTTCTCGATCTCTACTTGTACATTAATATAGCATCTAGTTGAATGGAGATTAAAAAATTTTGATGATGGTTGTTGAGTTTTAATAGAAGATTAAAAACGCTTACAAGGGAAGATTCTGTTTTTTTTTTTGTTCACTCCTTTTGAGTTTGCATATTTTATTTTCCTTTTTCATGAGTTTTCTTGGTAGACTTGATCTCCAATGCCCTCTTAATAATTGAGGTGTGTTATATTTATGGAAAATACTTTGATACACAAGCTTGCATAAACTTTAGTTTACACAAGCCTTTAATTTTAGGGTTTATGATTTTAGGTTATAGTTTAGGGTTTAGGGTTTAGTGGGTAGGGTGCAGAATTTAAAGTTTATGGTTAGAATTTAGAGTTTAAGGTTTAAGGTTTTAGGGTGCTAGGGTCAGAGATTTAAGTTTTAGATTTTATAGCTTAAATATGAAGGGTTGTGTAAACCTTTTTACACAGCTTGTGTATCAAAATATAATCATATATTTATTTTACATTTTCTTACTTCTAATGAAACTTAACTTTTTATTCTTGTTAAAAATATATATCAAATCATAAAAACATTATACAGAAGTTATCAAAATTATGTCGATGATATTTGTTAAATGAAAAAGAAAATCATAATAAAGATTATACAAATAGCATTGAAATATAAATTATATAAACAGATACTACCTTATAACCAACTTAAAACTATTAAAAAGACAAATCACATTTAAAGTTACCAAAAGTTGTACAATGATTACCAAAATTATTACAATAGTAATTAAAATGACAAAATCACATTAAAGATTAATATTGAAAGTTACCAAATTCTGTATAGGGGGTTATCAAAATTATATCGATACTTACTAAAATGACAAAATCACATTAAATACTATAAAAATTATATTGAAAGTTACCAAGTTTATATAGAGATTATCAAATTTATGTCAAATTGTCAATGGTCATTAAAATGGCATTCAAGACTATAAAACTTATTGTTATTGAAATGATTAAAATCATAATGAAAGTTATGAAATTATTTTTTGGCTTAAATGAAAAATAAGTGTCTAAAATATGTTTTTTTTTTAATTTTAGGTGTCTAAAGTATTTTTTTGTAAAAATAAGTGTCTAAAGTTTCAAAAGTTATAATTTTAAGTGTCTGACCGTTAATGGGTGTTAAATTTTTTAACTAATCAATGCTCGACACGTGGAATATTTAATCTATTTTTAAAATTTTAAAGAAAAATAAACAAAATTTTATCTTTTCAAAAAATCCCAAAATTTTGAAAATTTTATAAAACGGTCCCTAAATCCCTAAAATTACCCAAACCCCCAAATTACCTAAAATTACCCAAACCCCTGAGCACACCAGTTTGGTCTCCGAAACAAGGCGGCAATTTTCTCCAACACGACGTTGCTAGAAACGGCGAACGGCGTGCCAGCCGAACGTCAATTTTGTGTTCGACGTTTGGCTGCACGTCGTTCGCAGTTTTCGGCGACACCGTGTTGGGGGAAATAACCGCCTTGTTTCAACGACCAAACCGGTGTGCTCAGGGACGCCGATCGACGGCGGAAGCGGCGGCGATTTGGGGGGTTTGGGTAATTTTAGGGATTTGGGGACTGTTTCGTAAAAATTATAAAATTTTGGGATTTTTTGAAAAACTGGAAGTTTTTTTTAATTTTGAAAAAAATAAATTAAATATGTCTCGTGTCAAGCATTGATTGGTTAAATTTTTTTTAACACCCATTAATGGTCAGACACATAAAATTATACATTTTGAAACTTTGGGCACATATTTTTACAAAAAAATACTTTAGGCATCTAAAATTCAAAATGTACTTACTTTGGTTAAAAAAATACTTTAGTAATTAGCAGCAGTATCAGTCTTGAAACTGGTTTTCATTTTCTCCAACACGACGTTGCTAGAAACGACGAACGACGTGCCAACCGAACGTCAATTTCGTGTTCGACATTTGGTTGCACGTCGTTCGCAGTTTTCGGCGACACCGTGTTGGGGAAAATGACCGCCTTGTTTCAACGACCAAACCAGTGTGCTTAGGGACGCCGATTGACGGCGGAAGCGGCGACGATTTGAGGGATTTGGGTAATTTTAGGGATTTGGGGACTGTTTCGTAAAAATTATAAATTTTTGGGGTTTTTTGAAAAATTGGAAGTTTTTTTTAATTTTGAAAAAAATAAATTAAATATGCCTCATGTCAAGCATTAATTGGTTAAAATATTTTTAACACTCATTAATGGTCAGACACATAAAATTATATATTTTGAAACTTTGGGCACATATTTTTACAAAAAAAATACTTTAGGCATCTAAAATTCAAAAAGTAATTACTTTGGACACCTATTTTTACAAAAAAATTCTATTAAAGATTATATATATTTTTCCTTTCAGGAGATCAAAGGAGAAAAAGACTGTTGTGAAGGTTATCAAAGATTCAAAACTCTATATAAAGATATGAAATTTATAAGAGTTAATTGCACCACATATCCTCAAATTATGATCCTTATTTTAAATTGGTCCTTAAATTTTTTGACTTTTATTTTAAATTGGTTCTTAAACTTTTGGGTATTCCAATATCATCCCCAAGCTATAAATATCATTCTAAACTAGTCCTAAAATTTTTGGACATTCTAATTTAATCCATATATTATCACTGATTAGAGATCTCAATTGGACGGGGCAAGTGCGAAGGGTGCTCTTACCACATTCGTCCCTTCCATGAATTTTCTTCCTCATTCTCGCCCCGCGACCCCTGTACGAGTACAAAATCCAAAGTATCTATGCTCCGCAACTCACAAGGCTAGAACTATCCTCGCCCCACCACCCACGTGGGTCCTAAGACCCACATAATTTCCGCTATACCAGCTCTGCGATCTAATTCATATAATACATTTATAAGTAACAGTTAAATAAACATAAACTATTTTTATGAAAAAAACATGAAATATTTGTCATCCGGACTCCCACCACACACGTGACATTATTTTAATTATCATCATTTTAAAATAATAAGTTGCCACAATCCTTTAAAGGAGTGATAATCGAAAAATTATAATTATGTGAGTGTTGTCTTTTTTCTTTTAAAAAAGTAACAATGAATGTGAGTAGTATTATAAAAATGATCATTTTTAAATATTTTTTTAAAATATACTTATCATGTCTATTAAAGGACGAGACGAGGCGAAGCGAATGAGGATGAGGTGGGTTCAAGGTCATATTCACGCCTGCCCCGCCACCTACGTCGGGTATAATTTTTATCTCCATTCTCATCTCATCACCTGCGAAACTTGTTCCCGTCCCTGCCTAATTGGGTTCGAGTGGGACAAACCCCACAAAACTTGCCCCATTGACACCCCTAATTATCAATACATATTAATTATATCACATGTTAATAAAATTGTTATAAAAAAGATAATAGTCATGTAAACATTGTTGTGTGCTATGTAATAATATGATGCGGCATAAACAATAATGTGAGAATAAAATTGAATTGTTCAGAAGTTTAGGTTGAGAAAAACACTTATAAAAATTATTTATTAATTATGTTGTAACATAAACGATAATAAGATTGTTTTAAATTTCTTTAAGCAAAATCAATAATTTAAATTTTAATGTTGTGAATGAAATAAATTAAATTAAAAAATTATTTTTGTAATACATTTTTATAGGAGTAGTATATATTCCGAACTAATCGATTTAAAAACAAAGTTTCTTTTATATAATAGTATACATAACGAAAGGTCCCAGCATGTAAGGTAATGCAAAAGAAAGTTCCACTTCATGTGGGACGGGATGAATCTGGCCTACAGAGCAGATCTATTCAATAACAGTGAATCGGATTCACTGAATTAACCCCGGAATTGAATTTTCTTTTCCCATAATTCTAAAGTTTTACTTATTTTGAATTTAGGAATATTAATGATCCAATTTAATAAAATTATCCATTTAGTACTCATATTGTTTTATATTTGAATTATCACGAGTGTACATCATTTTCATATTCTGATTGCTTCAAACCCAAGATTCCAAACAAGGAATAAAGAGAGGGGACAGGTGGTTTCTGGTGACTGGTTAACAAAAGAGAATTGGGTGAATGGATGATGGATTGCTAAAATAATTTTCTCGAGAAAATATCAGAAACCGAACTGATACGATTGAGTATATCACGAGAGTTCTTCAGAAAGTGGGATTCCATTGATTTTTCAAGCTGCAAAAAAACAAAACACAAAAAAAGAACAAAGTTGAAAGTTGGATATGGTCATTAACGGGGGAACCCAGCCCCACGCTCACGATGGAAAGGAGCTGAGTCCAAAATGTCATGCGCAGGAAGCAACTATTTATTTCTTAAATTCTAGTTTTGGTCTTTATTAGTATAATTTAATGTTTCTACTTTAATTATTTTGATTATTATTATTTTATTAAATAATGAGACATTATATTCTTATGTCGGGATTCAAACTCATACAAGATACAATAAAATGAGCATCCTTAGCCACTAGGTCAATTAGTGAATCTCATTTTGATTAAAACTTTGATGCTGATTTTTTTAACAATTGGTGTCTAATTTAGATCGAGTTTTGCAGAGACTCATTACAAGGGAGACTATCCAACCCAAATTTCTTCATTCACAACTATAGTTGGTCTAATACTAATTTTTTAAGTATCACTTTTAGTCCATACTAACATTATTTTTTTTGTTTTAAAAAGGATATTTTGAAGAAAAAATAACATTAATAATTTAATTTAAATAGTTAACTATGTGAGCTATTTAGACTACCTACTAATCTTATAAAAATAAGGGTAGATGCTCAAATAAGAATCTAACCTTTCAAACAATCGAATAAAATTTTATGTTTTCAAAATTACCCAGATAAGAGTCTAATATTTTAAATATGCTCAAATAGAGAAGTAATCTTTTAAAATAGTCAAATAAGGCCTAATGTTTTCTAATATGCTTAAATAAAGACTTGTCATTTTTTTACAAGTATTTTCCTTTTATTATTTGAGCAAACTTGAAAAACATTAGATCTTTATTTAAGTAGATTTGAAAACAATTAAGTATTTATTTGACCATTTTGAAAAGTTGGGCTTCATTTGAGTAAATTATAAAAAGTCAATCCTTTATTTGACCGTTTTAGAAAGTTAAACTCTTATTTAAGTATTTAGTCAAAAAATAAATAATATTTATTAATTAATTTAGTGATATGAATAATCATGTGTTTTATTTTTGTGTATTTTTTTTAAAACTGAATTATATTCATAGTGAAAAGATTACAAAGGGATCACACTACAAACATTGAAATTTTAATGTGTAAAAATAAAAACAATAAAGTTCTAAAGATGTGAAAGACATTGAAGTACAAATCCTATCACTTGCAAAAGATCTAACAATCTTCTGATAAAAATTCAACAACTACTACTTTAACTAGAGTGCTCTATGAAGAAAGCAAGTTCTTACGCTACTTGATCTTGGCATATCGGCAAAACCACATAAGGGAATCAAAAACTTCATAGACCACCGATCTTCACTGCTAGCAACGCTCGATTAATATTCGGCATATGAACGTACTGTTAGAGAGCAGACAATTCTGTCACAAAGACATACCAAAACTGTTATAAAAGTAGACGAAAAAATTACAAGAAAGCAGATATAATATGAAACTGGCAAAGTAAAAAAAAAGAAAAATTTACAAATAGTATTTATTGGCAAAGATAAATTTTTATTTATGTACAAAACCAACAAAACGACTAAAGGTGACCGTCAGAGAAAAAAAATCAATAAAGAAAAAGAAGAGACTTTAAAAATTTAGAAAACTCCTAGTAACCATCATCTTATAGAAGAAAGACAATTACAGAAGTTTCAACAGGCCTGAGGGGGGAAAAACAGTTACAAGGGCAGACATTCTTCCTCGTTGATTTTGCAACTCAATCCGCAACCTGATTACATGAACGTTTAACAAAAAAAATAATATGTCCAAATCTAGAGCAAGAGAGAATGATGTCTTTTTCAATCAACGCGGATTCCCAGCAAGAGTGAACCCCATTGTTGATACGTTTGATGAGTCCTTCGTTATCTGAATAAGGACTTTTGGAAAACTTTGTTCCATAGCGGCATTTATGCCTAATCTGATAGCCAGTGCCTCTGCCGAAGAAGCAGAAGAAGAAAAACAAGAGTGCGACACCCCTCTTATGATAACACCTTCAAGGTTTCGAAAGACTGCTGCAATTCCTGTGGAGGACGTAGATGAATCAAGAGACGCATCACAATTAACTTTGATCCATCCTTCTGGAGGGGGAGACCAAACGCCCATAATGAGAAAAGAATGTCTCGTAAAGGAACTTTCAACAGCGTTTACAGAAGAGAGTTCTAAGAAAGCTCTCTCAGCGATCCTCCATGTTTTAATAGGGTCACCACAATCAGCAGAAAAAGTGAGACTATTGCGTGCTTTACAAATCTGCCAACAAATGAAAGCAATGGGACTGAAACTTTCCTTACACATAGATTGGTCCCCAGGCAAGACAAGAGAGTTCCACCACTTGTTGAAAAGTTCGGATTTTAGGGGGAATTTTCAGACCCCAGACCAATCTCCAGAAAAGGACATTTAGGCAATGGCATTATTACATGGTTTCCGAAGAAAAGTTCGGATTTTAGGGGGAATTTTCAGACCCCAGACCGATCTCCAGAACAGGACATTTAGGCGTGGACTATGAAGCACGGGGATGCCAATACAAGGCCGTCCCACGTCCCCAATACGTCCCCGGGACGGGAACGGTGCGAGAACGTACCTGGGACAATGCGGGGACGGCTGGGTGACGTCCCAATTTTATCGGGGACAGTCAAACTTTAACAGGGACAGCTGGGGGACGTCCCAATTTTATCGGGGACAGCCTAACATATTTATATATAATAATTTTACATTCTAAAAATGAAAAATCCTGCTTTCTTCGGAGGGAATCAAAATTCAAAACTGACCATAGACACCTCCTATCATTTTAAGAAGCAAATGCCAGAGATATTAATCACACGATCGAAAGAAAACCTGAGGTATTGGATATAAAAGTAATGACCTTACATTTAATGCCCTTGTGACAAATGGTATCGAAACGACCCTTTGAAAGCCCGATATCACACCGAACGATACAGGAGTGGTGTAAGAAAAATGGAACAACCATAACACGTGACAGTGATCTATCACGGGATTAAATGACTCAAGTGCGATGACGTTGCACATTCTATCATACATATTTTTTTGGAAGAAAGTTAATAGACTTAAGCTTCGTTTGTGAGTGCAGTTCAAACGGGCGTTTACCCGCCTAACGGAAAAGCAACGACAAACATGCCAAGGTTTGGCGATGAACGGGTGTTGCCCACTTGATTTTATGCCTCAAATGGGCGTTTGCCCGCAGCTAAAAAATTTAGCTTTACACTTTCGATTTTTAGGCTATTGTGGTTTATATTTGATTTCTTTAATGTTCTTGATTGTTCGAGTTTTCGTGCAGTTTTTTTTTACAATTCCTAATTCTACTTAAAGGGGAGGGGAAAGAGAACTCTAAGAAAAGGAAAGTAATGCTTCTAGTGGGTCTAAAACCCATGACTTAAGGAAATATGAGGGAACAAAGATAAAGAACTTGGCCAATCGGCCGAATGTGCTTGCTCGAGTTTTCCCTCAGCTTTGATTCAACTATTTATGCATCGTTTGGTTAAATACGAAAAAAATTAATTATTCCATTAATATTAAAATAATTTGTCATAAAATAAAGAAAAAAATAATATAAATTTAAAATTGAAATTAAGATGATGGGTAAAATTTTAGAAAAAATTATTTTTTTAGAAAAAAAATAGCATTTAGTTTAATTGAACAAAAATGAAATGCAATAAAGTTATATGAAGAATACAAAATGTTTGTAGAGTAATCACATTATTCGATGACTTCTCCTAAAACCAATGAATAACACAAACCACTAAAGCATAAAATGAGATCATATAAGGAAATGGTTAAAACTTAATCAAACAATCCAAAAAATGATAGATAATCAAACAATATTGTCGTCGGTGAAGGATAAACATCATCAACACTAACGTAAACATGCATATAACAATGGTTGCATGTTGACAAAACTGACTTTGCCACAACTCAACCACGAGCTATCATTGACAATGGCAAACGTCTATCAATACGAGAGAACCAGTCCGAAGGTTCAAACCACCCGGCAAACTTGACCCGAGACTCGAAAATCGAACCGATTTACCCGAACCGAGACCCGAAATCGACCCTAACATAATGACCCAAAATTTGATCTAAAACCGAAACCGGTCTTAATTTTAGTTGAACCGAAATGGACTCGAATCGATTTTCAACCGAACCGAATGGACCCAAACCGAATAGACCCGAACCAAAGGCAACTCAAAATATAGAAAAGATATTAATAGAAATAAATAAAGATAGGATATGAACAACCGCACAACTCACCAAAAAGTTAAATATATTGACTTTATAAATTTATATATAGGGTGTAAAAAACTGACCGGCCTAAAAA
Source organism: Hibiscus mutabilis (assembly GCA_019671005.1). Taxonomy (NCBI): domain Eukaryota; kingdom Viridiplantae; phylum Streptophyta; class Magnoliopsida; order Malvales; family Malvaceae; genus Hibiscus; species Hibiscus mutabilis. The sequence goes on along the minus strand of CM033729.1, from coordinate 4,765,068 downwards.
CTCGATTAAAACCGACCGAACCCGAAATCAACCGAACCGAAATGAACCGAATCACAATAGACCCAAACTAAAATCGAACCGAACCGACACCGAATTTGAACAGAATAATATCAGACCCGAAATGACCCGAACCGAATTACCCGTTTGCCACCTCTAGTCAAATCCAACTCTGAAAAATAGATAAAAACAATGAGAAATCCAATAGGTCGTTAATTTATCAAATAAATTTATTATTATTATTATTATTATTATTTATTACCCTGAAAAAAATCAAGTATACAAATGGTTAAAAATTAGGGGTGCGTATAATTAACCATACCATAACCATTAACCGGTATAACCGTTATATTTTACAGGTTAATTAACCAAACTGTTAAAATTAAACAGTTTTGGTTAACCGTTATTAAATTATTTATATATATTTATTAAATTATTTTGTGACTTGTGTTGTATTAATTCACGGAAGTTTCATTTACCTTATGTTTGTTTTATGTTAGTTAAATATTTGTGTTTAAAACTTTAATGGTGTTTTTTATGTCCTGAACTTTGATGGTGTATTGCTATGTGTTGAACATTGTTGAAACTTGGAACTTTAAACTTTAAACTATTTTGAATCTTGTGTGTGTTTGAGTTGTCTTGAAACTCTATAATATGTATGCACTTTTTTTTTTATGGAGCAAGTGTTTTAATCTCTCTATTTAAGTATTTTTTAACATTTTAATTTAATAGTTATCAGAGAGATAATTTTATTATTTTAGTGAACAAGTGAAAAAAATTATTATAGGTTATAGGTTAATCTATAACTGAACCGTCGATTAACCATGTTCAAATGGTTAACCGTCAGCGGTTAACCGTTTCTTAATTATTAGGTTATGATTAACAAAATTCAATAATCTTTATAACGGTTAATCGACCATTTAGACTAAACGGTACGGTTAACCGACCATGAACACCCATATTAAAATTTATCAAATAAAGTTAATGTATTGTTAACTTATGGAGTAATACTTTAATTTAGGAAATCCAATAGTTCTTTCTTGGGCTGACTTGAATTTAAAAGTTGATACTTTATCACAATCAGGCCTAATCTAAACGAGCCAATTTGGGTTTTAAAAAATAAAGATGGTCTTATTTGGAATTAATCAAGATCTTACCGTTGGAAACAATGAAAGAGGTAACACCTAAAAACCGACTTACATAGAAAAACCTTTATATGGTGCCCTCCTCATCAACAAAATAAAAAATCTTTACCCTATCACACAAAATTTAGCAATTCCTTGTCAAAGCCAACACAAAGGTAGTTTTGGTTTCATTGTACATCTACTTGTTATTGGAACCGGGGTTTTGTTTCATACCACTTTTCTTCCAGATTTAATGACTTCTTTTCCCTTTTTTTATTAGATTTCTTTAGTTAGTTTCTGGTAAGAACTATTTGGAGTCCAACTCTGTGATCATGGACATGGTACGTTAAATGGTTTGTACTTCTTTCGTTTTGGTTTCAATGTTAATGGCAATTTAGTTTGAATACCATTGATGGATCCATAGCCTTTTTGAAAAGCTGTTTCTATGAATGTGTTGACGTTTTAGCTTAGGTTAATATTGTTTATATGGAGTTTTTGATATTGTTCCCTCTGGTTTGCTTCATTGCAGGACCGTAGCAATTCGACATTCGAACAGCATTATCGATGTTACCCTGTCTCTTTCATTGATAAGGTTAGAGGGTTTCTTGTTCCATAAATTTTCATTCCACTTTGATTCTAATTCGTTTAACTCTTTGCAGGCACATCTGGAGAAAGGAGATAAAGGTTAGTTGATCTTTCTTCATCACTCTAATGTCCTTTTCTAAGTTGAGAATTCTATTCTTAAATCGAGTTTCATATATTTAAAATGGAGCTGGTGGCAACAGGGATTGATGGCAGGTGTAGTCTGTGTTTACGCACCTAACACTGTAGTGGAACAAATTGAGTTGTGGAACGTGTTGGTTACATTAAAAGGGGGTGTTTATAGAACATTGACTTGTGGGAGGGGGCTGCAATGCAGAAGGTGCAGGAGCGTATGGTGTGGGTGTGTAAGCATGTCGTCAGAATGTGATTTTCAATCTCTTCTCTTCGTTATGTAATCTAGTCGAGTTGTCGATGATAAAAAGAATTCACTTGGTTCGGGCATAATAATAGGTTGAGTAGTTTGGATAGGTCCTTGATCGACAACCAGTGAATTCTTCAAATTGGTGATTTATTGCAAACGGGACTTCAACATTCAGTCTCTGATCTCGTCCCGGCGCGATTGTCTACTGGGAGTTGTACGAAGTTGTTTATAGAGGTTTTTGGAATGTTGGAAGGAGTAAGATTGTTTTTACCTTCACACTTCGAAGGCTTTAAGGAGCATTGAAGAAGTGGAACTTGGTTTCGTGGGTTAACTTCGGTCTCAAAGCAAAGAAACCGGCACCCAGGACTCAAGGACGTGCTTATTCTTGTTCCGAGTCAGGGTAATGCGATGGCAGTTTGGTTGGTTAAAGATGGGATTATGAGGTAAGAATGGATCAAGGCATGTTGGAAATATGTGGGTTGTTAGTGATGATTGCTACTGCTTGTTTGAAGATATTGTAATCTGTGTAGCAGTATGGACATATGGCAAATAAGATATATACTTCCTTCTTGACATAGTGTTTGGCTTTGTCCTTACAGTCGATCCTGCGAAGATATTCCCATCGGTGGTAGATTAGAATCGTAACGACCTGAATTTCGAAATACGAAGGTCGGATTAACCCGAGAGTTGGGCCTTGCATTATGGGCCATGTGTATAGTCTTAGTGGACTAATAGCTGGTTGTTGGGCTTGTTTTGAGTTGGAGTTAGGATGAAGAGCCCAAAGGTATTATGATAATTTGGCTTTTGGTGGAGAAAATGAGGCGAGCAAAGATATAATTTTTGGCAGCCAATGTAAGAGGTGAGATCACCTTGTCCAAGCTTGTTTTCCCCATCACTCTCACATCCATTCTTCCTCCCACAAACAAGTTAAGGTTTAATCTTGTAGGTTTTGAGTTGGAATCTCGGTTTCAAGGTTGCGGGAAGATTGTGTGTCATTAAAAGATTTATAAAAAGAGGTAAGAATCACCAAAAATGGTGGAAGAAAGGGTAAAGGGTTTTTGGTGGGGTCCTTGGGAAGAACGGGAATGAGGAGCACTCTAAGGAAAAGGGAAGGGAAGATTTTGTAGTCAAAGAGGTAGGAGAGCACTCTAAGGCTCAAGAGAAAGGGAAGGCTTGAAGCTGGTGGAATCAAGGTTTTCTGGTGATTCAAGGAAGGTTAGTAAACTTCCAATTCCTTGTTTCCTACATATCATAAGATGGTTGCTTTGTATGTCATTTTGACGATTTAAGTATGCTTGAATGATCTTAATGGGTGTTAATGATAAAATCTAAAATTGATGTTAATAATTCGTAAAATTGGTAGAGACCGACCCTAAACTCCTTCCATGAGTTGTAGGTTGAGTTTTAGGTGTTATCAAGCTGGTTTGGGAGTTAAAATGAGAAATTAGAATTCCAGACCTGAAAATCTGGGTTCGCGTACCGGTACTGGTGTTTCAGTATCGGTACCCCTCTCTAGAGAAATTGTCGAGCTATGAAGGGTGTATTAGAACGGGTTTCCGAGTATCGGTACCCCTTGCTTATTAGGAATTCCAGTAGCATTTTGGCGTACCGATACATTAGGAGGCGTATCGGTACCATTGTTCCATTGCCTAAGGAAGGCTTTTGCGTACCGGTATGAAATGGTGAGGGTACCGGTACGGGTGGGGATCGGTACGAGTATTTACGTACCGATATTGAATATCGATACAAAGGTGAGGGTATCAGTACGACTTGAGGATTTATTTCTTTCGAACCTAAATTGAGTATCGGTACTCGTGGAGGAGTATTGGTACCTAGAAGGGCGTATCGGTACCCATATAGGAGTATCGGTACTCGTTGGGCAATCTGCCCAAGAAATTTGAGGTTTAGTTCGGGGTTTCATAATTCGGGGTAAAGGTCCCAATGAGTCCCTAAAGATATGAAATGAATTGTAAAACTGAAAAACTGGATGTGCTACCCTGTATATGAATAAATAAGAACGAAATGGGCCTTAGACTTGTGTAAATCATGAAACGGTATTGTAATGTTGAGTCGTGCCGTGTGAGCACTTGGTTGATGAGATCTGGATGCCCGAGTATGTGTTGCAACACCATGGTAAGTTGAAGGGATGGAGGTTACCGATGCTATGTGACCGGACCTCATCCGTATGTGCTCAAGGGATGATTCCGAGCAGGGTGTATGTTCTAATGTTGCGTGACCCGGCCTCACCCGGAGTGTATGTACTGATGCTATGTGACCTAGCCTCAGTCTTGTATAGTATGGTATGTGAAGCCTTGTGAGCCCTTAATTAATTAGATGATTGTTTATGTTGATCCCATGTGTTTAGGCGATCAGAGTAGCTCCACTTGATATCCACTAAGCTTTCGAGCTCAGCATTTGGAATTGTTATTTTCTTACACAGGTCTTTAGGTTGCTGCGTACTTTGCAAGGAGCCATCGGAGTAGGACTTCAGTTCATCGATATGCGAAGAGTGCAATACTTAGATTTGTAGGGGCAATATATTCATAGGACCCTTATGTTTTGTATCTGTAACTCATATTGATTTATTTTTCATATCGAATATTTTAAATTGGAGCTCCAAAGTAACGTTTGAATATTTGTATAACTCTTTTTAAATTAATATGGTTTATAAAACTATGGATTTGGGCTAAACTCGCTTGAAAATTTCTAATAAAGGGTTTGGGCTTGAGGCCCAATGTGACACCGGGTTTAAGGTGTTACAAGAATCTAATTGTGTTAATCTATGTTAGTGGTCGGGCAGTGGTTTTATATTGATATTTTTAAATCGTGATTTTAGTGGTGGCTTTGTATTAACTCTCACCTGGTTGTGTTGTACTCTTTTCCTCCTCTTAGGACTAGGAAAGTTTTTAACGAGGCACACAACTTAGGTTTATGCTATTAATAAAATAACCTTTGCTTAGCAAAAAAAAAAAAAAAAGACTAAATATCGTGATTGCTTGTTGTTTCCAGTTATTATGAGTGTACTCGGCTTCCTTTTTTGTTTCTCTGGTAACGAATGAAAACGTAATTTAATCCTGATATCAACAACACTCTTGCTTTCCAGCATACTTGAACATTGAGTACCCGATGTTATTCGAGTTGACTAATGCTCCGGCGGAGCAAGTTTCTCACTGTGGGGTTCTAGAGTTTGTTGCAGATGAGGGCATGATATACTTACCATACTGGGTATGGTTCTAAATTTTCTTTAATTCTTTCAACATTGTGATTTCGAGACGGTGTTTCGTTGACTTTGCGCTGCATTCTTGTTTTCAGATGATGCAGAACATGCACCTTGAAGAGGGAGATATTGTGCTGGTGAAGAGTGCTAGCTTAGCAAAGGCAACCTATGTCAAGCTGCAACCGCATACTACGGACTTCTTGGACATCTCCAACCCCAAAGCAGTGTTAGCGATCTTCTTGGCAACTTCTTATCGAATATATAGAAATTCTACGATCTGCATTCGTTTTCTTGAATTTCTTTTTCTTTTGTGTTTGTTTGCAGCTTGGAAACTACATTGAGGAGCTAATCTTGCTTAACGGTTGGTGACACGATCATGGTCGCCTACAACAATAAGGATTACTATATCAATATAGTTGAAACAAAACCCTCCCCTGCAGTCAGTATAATTGAAGCTGATTGTGAAGTGGACTTTGTTCCTCCTCTTGATTATAAAGAAATTGATAAGCCAGCTCCTCTACAATCAAACAAGAAGCGTAAAGGTAATTCTTATTTTTGTTTATTAGTTTGTAGGAGAAAAAATATAATGGCATGGTTGAATTTGATTGCTGAATCTACTTTTATGATTGCATGCAACAAATGACCACTCTGATTATTTCAGTTGAAGAAGAGCTTCCGAGAAAAACCGAGTTCATCCCTTTCCGTGGTTCAGCAAGGCGTTCGGACGGCAAACCAGCTGCAATGCCTGATTCTCAGTTGCTTAAACAACATCATTCGAATGTTGGCTGTGAAACTGTTGCTTCCAAATCACCAAACTCTACTTCGAGCCAACGTGCTGGAAAGCTCGTATTCGGTTCGAACGGAAATCGGTCCCAAGATGAAACAGCAAAGGTATGTTATGATATACTAGCTTAATGGTTGGAAATTACTCATCTCATTCAGATTATACATATTTTAGAAGTTATCTTCGGAACTCTTACTGTAGGTTGCCATGAAGAACAGTCAAGAACAAGGCAAAGAGAAAGAGCCAACTCAAGCCTTCACCGGGAAAAAGTATTCACTGATATGATGACTGTATTCAAACAAAAAGAATATATATATATATATATATATATATAATCTGAGCTTTAGTCTCTGTATTCTTACAAGGACATTTAAATAAAAGAAATTTGAAAGGTGCTTTTGATGATGTTCCTAACCATGAATCCTAAATAATTCAAATTTCATGAGCTACCTACCTGTCTTAGCCATAAATCCTTCCTATATAAAGGAACCCTCCACTTACACCATTTCTCACACCATAACATGAAAGAAATCAGTTTAATCCTACTGCAAGAAATGGAGTTCCACAAGAAGCTTGCTTTTCTTATCATTGCAACGGCGCCGGTTCTTCTAGACACAGTGCCCCCGGCAGCATTCGCAACTCGTAGCGAGGTTATCTTGACTTACGATGTTGAAGCCGAACCAAATAATCGAGTTAGTAACATCAGAAACCCTTTGGCCATGGTTTTTGAGGCTTACAACAGTCCCAGAAACTGCATCTCTAAAGGTTTGTGGTGTGGGTGGAACCTGAACGGTTGCTGTGAGCCTTGCGGATGCCTCGCAGGGTTTTGCTATGCCCAGGGACCATGCAACTGAGCTCCAAGACATATTATATGTAGTTTGAAATAATGAATCCTTGTGTTGTGTCCCTGTCTGCTTTAGCTTTTGCAAATTAAACTTGTAAGAGTAGGTGTTTGCAAAGTAATGAATAAAAGATACTTTCGAAAACAAAGAGAAAAAAGGGTATACATTAGATTAGGTTTAAATTGATACTTAAACCAGTGGGAATATGAGGTTAATTGTAGAATCAAATGATAAGAAAAGGAGATTTTTTTTATTAAAATAAGACAATAAAATTCTATTTCTAAGAACCACTGTCTTACATGCTACAAAATGGACTGGCGATTGTAAAAGACTAGTGAATACATATCGTCTTAAAGAGCTAAGCTCTAAACGTGGCATAAAAGAACTACGCTCTAACAGTTGTCTCAACGGAAATCTTTCCGGACTGCCGGAAGTTCTCATCCTTCTCATTGGCTGCTTCCCAGAGCTCAGGCAATGCTTCCCTGATATTGTGAATGCTCTCTAGCGCATAATCTACACCACCGGTCCGGTGAGACTTCCCGACCTGTAAGCATATCATGGGAGGAAACTACTGAGCCAAACATTCTCAAACGAATAGAAAGCAAAACCAAACACAAATATCAGCATGCTAGAATAATTAGCTTACCCACACAGTGTGAAGTCCCATGTTTTTGCCAGTTTGTAGATTGCGGATGCTGTCATCAAAGAACAACTGCAAAAGCACCCATAACAACGATATAAGTAATTTGAAACCATCTGTAAATCGATAGATTCAATGGTTTTAGTTACCGTTTTCTGGGGGTTGATGTTGGCAATCTTGAAAACTTGCTCGAATGCGTTCTCAAATGGTTTGCAGACAACCGGAGTACTTGGAAGTTTAAGATCAGATTCTAGAACAGCACTACAGTAACTATCGATGTCGAAAATGGCATTGTTCGATTTGAGATCATCAGCAGCAGAAGAGTTGTCTTTGTTTATCGGATTCAGAGTCTCGAAACATATAATCCCTTCAAAGCAGTCCTCCAATCCCAACCTGTTGAGCACCCTGGCAGCATGGTTCTTATCAGCATTGGTGAAAATCTGTATGCAAAACCAGAACAAGGTTTACAAACAGTGCTCAAAACGATCATAAATGGAAATTTCATAAGAACAACAATCACAACAATCTTACAACTTTCCGGACTGGTAGGCTGAGCAAAAGATTCTTTAAAATAGGGTCAGGTTTTAGCATTGTGTAGGGCAGTCTCCCATGAACAAAACTGCGAAGAAAACAAATGAGAACCATCAACAGAATATATACACACACGCGCGCACACACGAAAAAAAAGGAGAGAAAATAAGTACCCATGAAAATCATCATAATCAAAGTTATAACCAAGAGCCTGGAGGGAAAAAGAAAGAAAGAATTAGTAAGATATAAACATTTCCAAAAGCAAAAGAATGTTATGACAGTTTTTACCTTTAAACCAGCCATTGTTGTGCCATAATACTTGTACAGTGAACCACATAATCCAGGAACTTTTGCCTCCTCTATTCCAAGCTTCTTAATCATATATTCTAGAATTAAAGTGTACCAAAAAATGTAATGATTTTGAAACGAGAAGCTACCAATTTGTCAAAATATGGAATACCCTTCAAAGAAACAATGAGAATACCTTGAATGTTCTTGGTAACTTCACTTGAAATACCAGAGGTCAGTGGATAAAGAGTGTCATCTAGATCTGCAAGTTTTCAGAAATGGTTCACACCAAAAAAGCAAAATAAGAAATTACAGAGTTCACATTTGGAATATATTAAGAGACATTTGTTTAAAGAGAAAGGTGGGAAATTTACCAACTAAGAGACATTCATATTTTGGGTCAGAGGTCTGGTTGATCTGATCTTCATATTCCATTTTTATCTTCACAGAGAAGTTTCAAAATCTTCCATCAGTTTAAGTATAATGCAAAACGAAGATTAAAAAAAAAAACATAGAAATACTCCAAAAAGAAATATCTTGACCCATATTCTGTTCATGATCTTTAAGAATATCCAGAGGGAAAATATACATTGAAACATCAAACAAACAAAATGAAATGAAATGAAGAACAAGACATGTAAAAGAATCGAACATTACCAGATTGAAAGTAATAAAAAAAACCCAGGGAGCTTTCAAAGAGATACCAAGAAAAAAGGAGAAGAAAGGATGGTAGAAAGCGATGTTTAACCAATAGAGTAGGTGTGGAAGTCGTTTGGGGCTTAGGGGGGGTGGCTTCTGGAGAAGGGGAAAATGAGGATCTAGAAAGAACTAAACCCAAAAAGTAGAGACATTTTTTTTGACCAAGACATGTTAGGTTTTCGAATAAGGTCGAAATAAAGATGCGTTAATGGGGACAAGTTTTGAATGAGTGGAACGTAGTTTGCCACATAAATTCACCTCCATGACGTGCTTGGCAGTTCTTCTCTAGTCTATGAAGTAGACTGTTTTTACTTTTTACCGTCGTTATAAAAATCAGGCCAAAAATGGGGATGGGCAACACCAAGAATGGGTGGATCGCAATAAAAATTGATCGAGAATAGGACTTTGCGGGAGATACTTTGTATGAAACTGGTATTAGAGGTGACAATTAGGTGGTTCAGACCGGATTCGGGTCGAATCATTTCGATTCTGATTATTTATGGTTTAGGTTCGATTTAGGTCTAATTTGAATTTAGTTCAAGTCTATATTATTTTAAGTCGGATCAATATTGAATCGGTCGATTTTCGATTCATGACAATATTACGTAAGTTGTTTTTTGGGTCGAGTCAATATCGAATCTATCAATTTTTTATCTGAGTCATATATGAAGGTTATCTTTTTTTGAGCAAATGAAGGTGATCTTTTAAACTAGAAAATATGATATTAAACCATTAAAGTATTATTAAAGGTGGTTTTTTTTATGAAAGTGGTGTGGTTTTATTGATCAAGAAAATCATATACCGAATATGTTAGTACGTGCCTCATTCAAAAAAATATTAACGTGTTAACATTCAAACAAACAAAATAAAACTACGAAAGGTCTAAAACATCACTATGTAGCAAAGGAATGACTCGAGTCAAGTTTGGCAAGGCTAGCTGGCATTCAAGCAAGGATGGAGTGAGAGAGGATTGAAATTGAGGATGGACCGAAGGGTGCTAGGGGTAGTGACATTCTTAGAAATTTGAAATTTTCGTATAATTGATGTATTTTCTTTATATTTTCGGTCCATGATTTAAATTCGTACCCCAAAATTATGTAATTTTCACCCCTAAATTTATAATAAAACTTTATAACAATCCGCACCCTTGATATAAAAACATGCATCCGTCTCTAATTAAAGTGTAACATTTTTAAATTTTTATGTCATTTAATTTTACAACTATTAAAAGAAATTATTGATGATTTAATTTTACAACTACTAAAATTCTCTAATTTCACACTTTAAATATAAAGATTTATACACAGGTGAACTGAATGTTGGAGATCTCATAGTCTGAATTTATATTCTGTTAGAGATCTCATAGTCCTCCATTGTTATGCCCCAATAGAATTGGACCAAGTCCATGTAGGCTAATAAAGGTATAAACAACATTACCAAAGACCAAATTGCAAACACTTAATAAAAGAATAAACGATTCTTTTTTATTGATAGATGATTCATTAAATTAAAAGCACAATCTGTTAGAGGAATTGTAAAATTATAAAATCTGGTTTTTTTTCCTTTTGGATATTGTTGTTGAGTGATCTATGTTCATCATCAGCTAAGCCATAACTGGTGTCTGAATTGCAAGCTTCCCGGAATAGACAACAACACCTTCTGCTTTCTTAGTGTCCGATTCCCACAGCTCCGGCAATGCTTCCCTGATGTTGTGTATGCTCTCCAACGCATAGTCTGCTCCATTTGTTCTATGGGAAGTGCCCACCTACATTGGACATCACCAAAATATCAAGCCCTGTTCTGCACTTATCATAAAAATACAAGTCCTTTTTCTGCAATTTTTCAACTTATATCAACTTACCAACACAGTATGGAGGCCTATTTCTTTTCCGGATTGTATGTTGCGGATGCTGTCGTCAAAGAAAAGCTACCGTGAACAAGAAAGAGTTGTTAGAAATAACATAAATAGTAAAGGCAAAAAGGGTCTAATTATAGTTTTAGTCGCTCTACTATGTTGAACTAGACTTACTGTCTTTTGAGGGTTGATGTTAGCAATGTTGAAGGCTTGTTCAAATGCATTTTTAAATGGTTTGCAGATGATTGGAGTCTCCGGAAGTACTGATTGGGAGGCGTCAAGAATTTCAGCCCTTGATTCTCTCAACTCGGAGCTGTCTTCATCTGAAGCATTGGTTCCATTAGTGGGATTAAGGGTCTCAAAGCTTAAAACCCTTTCAAAACAGTCCTCCAAGCCTAGCTTCCTTAAAACTTTAGCCACATGGACCTTGTCCCCATTTGAGAGTATCTGTTTCAATATGGTAATATGAATCATAAGAAAGATCCCAGGTAAAATGATTATGTTGCACCGTCCGTCTGAAACTACGATACTCGCAGCTGCAACCGCAATTTAAATCCAAAAGAAGAAGAAGAAAACTTACAACTTTGCGAATTGGCAAGCTAAGCAAAAGATTCCTCAAAACATGATCAGGTTTCAGGTTCTCGTAAGGCAATCTCCCATGAACAAAACTGTGGTATTCATCATAGTCAAACTTGTAGCCAATAGCCTGCAAATCATCATTCAAAACCACAATAACATTCACATTCAAATTCAATCATCATAGTTTCGGAACCACAAACAATAAACCAAAAGAAAGAATCAAAGAATTTACCCTGAGACCAGCCATTGATGTGCCATAGTTTCTGTACAGCACACGATTAATCTCCGAGACTTTGTCTGCTTCTATACCAAGCTTTTGAACCATAAAATCTGCATAAACAACATGTTATATGTCTAAAAAGATAACATAATTTTGCAAACACATCTGGAATTTAGTATACCTTCAATGTTTCTGGTGCATGCTTTGGATAAACCAGAACTCAGAGAATAAAGGGTATCGTCCACATCTGAAAATGGAACATATTCATAAACGTTAGTGGCATATCTAGTTTTTGCAGAACTCCAATGATCTGATTAATATGCAGAACAAAAGACATACCAAAGAGAAGACAGTCATATTTTGGTTCTGCAACATGCTGACACTGATTTTCATACTCCATTGTATCAGCAAGAACAACTAAGCCTTCCCTGAACGTACGTAATGAAAAACAATTAAGCCTTGTACAATGGGTAATAAGAAACTGAGAAGGGTAAAGCTACAAGAGAAAGATATATGAAAAGGTTGAAGAAGGTAGTTTATATAGGGGAAGCCATGGAAATAGAAGCATCGATTGCTGAGGAAAGTGAGAGGAAAAAATGGTGTGGATGTTGCTTTTTGGTTGGGTCGTAAAGTATGAAAACGAATTTGAGACCAGTGACTTGCAACATCAGTTTGACCAATGAGCCTGCCAAGACCAAACTTTAGGGACGACGACAGTTGAAACAGCCCATTAAAGATTCTTTGATCTTTTCTTTAAAGCAGTAGGTTAGGTACAACCATTTCCATGCTCATACAGAATAGGGTTTTTTTTTTTGTTGCCCTTGGTTTGTAAGGAATCTGTCCTGATTAATTTAGATCGATCTATATTGCACATTTAATTTTGATGGACGAGTCTCCAACAAAGATTTTTTGCATACACAAAACCTCAAACTCAAAACATACTTAAGCGATATCAAAATGTTTACTCCTTACATAATCATGGTTTTAATGCCTATGTTATCTTGAAATTTGGATTTTTTTGGGTAAAACTTTAACACACAGGCTGTGTAAAATTACACAAGCCTGTGTATTTACACTATAAAAATCTAAATCTTAAACCTTAAAAAATTAAACCCTAAACCTTAAATCATATATACTAAATTCTAAACACTAACCTTAAATTTTAAACCCTACAACCTAAACCCCTAAACCTTAAAGCCTAAACAAAAATCCTAATCCTTAAAATTAAAAGGCACATATAAACTAAAGTTTACACGGCCTGTGTATCAATTTTTTTTTTTTACTTTTTGACAAAAGGATTTAAACATGTTTTTGTTGGAGTTTCTACTTTAATTTGGCATAATAGAGTTAAACATGTTTTTGATGGATTTTCTAATTAAACAAGGTTTTTTTAGCGGAGCATCACGATGTCCGACTTTGTAATAGAATAGTGGGTAAATTACATGTTTAATCACCTATATTTTCGTGTGTTTTTGTTTTGATCACTCAACTATAAAAAATTTCAATTTGACATTAAACTTTAGAATTTCACTTGTTTAGGTCACTCAATTGTTAATTCTTTAATGTTGCTTGAAATGTTTTTTTGGTAAATTTATGCAAAACAAAACCCTGAAAAGTTTCCTTTTAAGCCCAAATTTTTGGATTTCCTTTGGTTCCACCGGAGTATTTTCTTCCAAATTCAAAAGGTGGGAAAGTAAGAAGAAAAGCAATATATTCTGATTCCACATTAATTAGATGTTGAAGATTGCAAATCATATCAAGATGAGGTCAAAACTTTGATTTGAGTTTTGTCGATTTCAAGAGGATTTCGAGGAAAATCAAACTGAGAAAAATAAATAATTGAGAAAAGGAAACATTTTGGAACTAATTACGACGCAAATGATGATCAGTGGTGATCGAACGACAATGAAAGATGTTGGTAATAAAGAAAGTTAAAATTTTAGAAATAAAAGGCACAAAATGCAACGCTTTGGTGTTGGCATTAAAGACTTAACGTCCAAGTGACATAAATCGTGTACAATTTAAAAGTTTAGCGATCAAATTACTTTTTCACCGTTAAGTTCCTAAAAAAGAAACAAATAAAATTGGATGACTAAACATGTAGTTTATCTTGGAATAATGATGATGATAAAAATTGTGTCATCACATTAATAATAACTAACTGTGTTATCAATTGGTCATAGAAAACAATATAGAAGTAGAAGGTTAGATCGTTGATCTCAGTATAGTAGAGGGATTCAAACCACAATTTGACCTAAAACATCTTTTCAAGCATAATAACGCGTGAATTACTTTACATGTGCTTTTGTTTTGCTTTCAAATGATTAATCTACAATAAAATCAATATCGAAATATGAAATCATCTTACATTGATAATGTGGTTTTCTTTCTTTGTTTAAAGAATTTCAAATAAAAGATGTCATCGAAGCATGTTATTTTAAAAGGAGGCTCCATTTCTAAGTAATAATTGAGGCATAAAATAGAAAATTAGTCATGGCTTAATTAAGAAGGTACATTCCATCCTTATTTTGCTAAACTTTTATTTAGAATAGACTGCATGTCATTAGGAACAAGGTTATTATAGATCTGAAAAAAAATTACCAATAATTAATTGATCTTGTGGGATGAGACACTAAATTCCTTAAATAAGACTAAAAGTTCGAATTTTATAATTGCGAATGGAATAAATTAGACTGAAAGAGTCACATAGGTTAAACCAAATATATATATATATATATGAAAATGATTTGTACTTTCAATTTTAGACTAGTGATAGTTTTAGTTTCTACCAGTTTAAGTACTTATAAAATTAAATATTGTCTCTCCTAAATTTTAAATTAAATATTTATTAGATTTTGTTAATTTTGAACTTAGACAATTTTGTCCCTGGAAGGAGTTAGAATTGTAAGGAGTAAAATCTATTAAAGTTTTAAATCTAAAAAATAAGAAGGATACAAAACAACTCACTTAGCCAATACATGACTTCTTCCCTATTTTTTCCCTCCTAGGTAAGCGTTCGATCGAGTTGAGTTAAAATTTTTTGAGTTATTCGAGTTGACGCGTCATATTTTACAACTTAAACTTTATTTGAACTTTTTTCGATTCGAGACAAGTTTGTGAAATACAAGTCGAGTTCGAGTCGAGTTTTCGAGTTTCTATACAAATTTAATTGTAATTATTTATCATCTTATAGTACGGTTTGATTATAATTTAAATGACTTTCTGTAATCATATAAGATATGCATATATATATATATATCTTTATATTTTTTCTTATGTGACATATATTTCTTCATATTTTTATATCAGTATATGTATATTAGGAAAAAATGAGGGACTTGACTTAAACTTAAAAATAATTCCACTAATTACTAAAAAATTCGAGTTATTCGAATTTTTATTTTACAACTCAAACTTTATTTGAATTTTTTTAAGTCGAGTCGAGTTTATAAAATTTCGAGTTGAGTTAAGACGAGTCGAATTTTTCCGCTCAAGTCGAATAAAAAAATTTAATTTTTTCAAGTCGAATTTTATTCACCTCTAGCCAGCGCATAATCCTGACTTTACCCTGCATGCCTTATACAAAGGACCATATTATTTAAAGCTTCATATTGACTTCATCGTGATCAATAAAAATGGTAAAAAAAACCCAAAAAAGAAAGTTAAAATATGACTTTTGATACATTCTCTAGTTTCTTTCTGATATGTATAATAAACATTACGCGGGCTGCCTTTGAATTGATTTAAATGCTACGTAACATCATTATTTATTGGTATAATGACTTTCGTTTTTGGTTGAATCAGTAACTCACCTTTTGAATTTTCTTTGGCTGCTTTCTAAATCTTCAAGATTTGGGTTCAAGTTATTAAATGCCCTTCTACATGGACTATGGGAAGTCCCTAATAATATATATCATTATTTATTGGTATAATGGCTTGGACAATGTCACATGGAATTGCTCCTTTTTGCATCTTAATTGTATAAGAAATGAAATGGCAATTAATGACAAATCATGTGCAATTGTTTCATAGTATCAAAACCAGAACAATGTTGTAGTTTAAGATCCTGCAGATGGAGTTCAGAAAATTTTAAAGATAATGTTTTCTTTTTCAATCAACATTCAAAATGTTAGTTAATGTTCACAAATCTAAATCTAAATCATTTGGGGAATGCCATCTTCGAGTGGATCTCTCCCTAACAAAACCCAACAAAAGGTTTACTTTATAATATATAGTTCCATAATATAAAAGGTTTAACTTTTGGTTGGTTTCTTCACATAGTTTATACGGACTAACACAGCTAAAAGGTGTCGAGTTCCAAGAATACCGGGGTGGTGTATATTGTCCCCGACTGTTGCACTCTCCGTCGAGCGCATTATTACTAAACACGCAGGGTTTCATACTTAGATTATCGTTTTTGGATTAGTAATGTTTCTTTGAATTAAGCCTATTGGAATTGTCGTTATCGCAATATACAAGAAGACGTGAGATCAAGCATACTTAAACATTCAATATCTTTCGATTGATGCACATGGGTGGTTCTAGACCTATGTAATAGGTGCGACCGCACAAGCCTCCGATAAAAGAGGGACAAAAATGAGTTCTCTAATATAATATATATATTCTGAAAATACTATAATATATTATACAACAATTTTCTCAAAAAAAAAAAATTGTCTTTGGAAGAAGTTGATATTGAAATTGTTGGAGATGGTTTTGTTCCAAAACATGCAAAAAAAAACAACAACACATTTTAAGTGAAAATATAAGGTTTTTAGATGTTTGTAAGTTATTTTTATATTGCTCAAGAGAGTAATCTAATTTTTTATATTAAGGAAATTTTATTTGAAAAAAAATTGTACGCCTCTTTCATATTAAAAATCAAGTGGCCCATTTTTATAAATTACACAGAACCCTTTAAATCTTTAAACCGTTATAGGTGGCGAGCGTCTGGATAAAACAAACATTATACAGTAAATGTCCAAAAAAGTTCTTTAAATTAATGAGGCGATTTATCAAGCGTGCAAAGATTCAATTATATAGGAAAATAACGTGTTGTTTAGGTGGTTATTAATATAAATTTTCGAATTCAAATTGAAGCAACACGTTATTATATTTATTGTTTTACTACCCTTTTTTTCAATTTTAGTTTACGGATATATTCATACATATAATAGCTTATGATTATCTATCTCTGTTTTATGTAGGTTCTATTAACCAGAATATTAATTTGTTAAGATTTATATAATATGAGCAATTTAAATAGAAAAATTATATAAATATGTCATATTTTAAAAACATGATTATAATACATAAATTATACAAGCACATAATTCGTCATATTTGAAATAAGTTAATATTTCTATGTTCAAAAAAAAGTTAATATCTCAAGATATTTCATATTATTTTGATTGATTATATTTCATTTTTTTTCATGTTCAAAACATTAATGTTTTGATTACGGACAATATTGGACAATATTGACTTACGTACCACATTATTATTAGGGTAAAACTTTGATACATAGGGTATGTAAAATTAATTTTACAGAAGCCTGTGTATTTACACTATAAAAACCCAAATCCTAAGTTTCTAATCTTAACCCTAAAAAACTAACCATAAACCTTAAACCCTATACACTAAATTCTAAACACTAACATTAAATTTTAAGCCCTACAACCTAAACCCCTAAACTAAAACTCTAACCTCTAAAACCAAAAGGCATGCACGACCTGTGTATCAAAGTTTTTTCTTTATTATTATGAATATAATTTTAATTTTAAAGGGCCCATGTGAAATGCATAGTAATTTCTACGAAAACGTTAAAAATTAGAGCTAATTGCATAAAAGGTATTTAAACTATGATTTTATTTTAAACTGGTTCTCAAACTTTAAAAAATTCAACTCCTATGATTTGAACACGGGAGCTTTAGAAATCATGCTCACTACCTTACTGTTTCACCTCTGAATCATACTTATAATTTGATTGAGAATTATTTTATTTTAGAAGACTTAGGTATCTATTTACACATACTAGAAACCAGCTTTAATTTTGGTATTATAAATATTATAAAAATATAATAAAATTATGTCTATATATTATATAATCGTGTAATATTTATATTTCAGCATGTATGTAAAAAAATTAATTATTAAATTAAGAAAAAATATTTTAAAGTTTAGAGATTGAATTAAGAGGGAATCATAATTCACAGATTTCTTTTGCAATTAACTCTAAAATTACAATGAAATATTTGTTCCTTTTGGAAAAGACTTTTTAAAAATTAATTTTTTTAGCATATTTTAAAATTTAATTTTTGAAAACAATATAGTATAACATTTTGTTATTTCTACGAAAATATGTAGCAATGAGTGCATTTAAATTCTTAATCTATATTCATGAATTATCTCAACACGAGTTCGATAAAAGTTTTAAAAATAATGCATCCAAAAAGTTGAATATGAGAATCATTTATCAAAAAAGCACTCTATAATATTTCTTAAGTTTTTTTTAGGTGAAAAGGGGATTACTCTACATGCCTCATTAAAAAATCTCTCTAAACCTAAATGGAGAAAAAAAGAGTGCATGTGAGAATAATAAGCGTCAATACAATCAAATACCATAAAGCTAACCAATAACATCTTCCAAAAGAGCCCCTACAATCATCAGTGGAGGTACCAGATAAAAAACATCAAAGCTACTAGAACTCGCTTCTTTTGCAAGGCCATCTGTAACCTTGTTTCCTGTACGGCACACATGTTGTATTCGAACGATCCATCCTCGATCCTGCAACTTGTGTAGATGCAATAATAGCGAAGACCCTCGCTGAGCCTGTAAATCACATCATAGCACAACAAAGCTTCCAAACTATCGATCTCTAGTATCACCTGCCGATACCCCATCGACCATGTACCATCTAAACCAATGAGCACACCCCACAACTCAGCATCAATAACAGAGCAAATCCCTATTAACTTAGAAAATCTAAAAATCCATTCCTCGGTATGATCACGAAGGACCCCTCCACACGAAGCAACTCCTAAAGCCTTATGACGAGCCCCATCCGTATTCAATTTCACCCACCCTTGCTCAGGTGGATGCCAAATTTCTAAACCCCATTGTAACGACGGTACCGTAGCAGTTGCCCTATGTTACACGTCCCCCGCTCTCAACTCCACTACAAGCATCCTCCAGCTCAGCTGTACCACTGAATCACTTCCCCCCATCGGATTATTAAAAACAAGCGCATTGTGGGCCTTCCAAAAATACCATACCAGTACACCAAAAAGAATGTCCCAATCTGGTTCATCACTCACAAAATAATCCTACTTAGTGAGGTTTGCAACAGTCCATTCCCGTGTGTTCAACCCAAACAATTCATCAATTGTGTCTTGTCTAACAAAGGAACACTATGCCGCTACTGCAAACACACAATTTCGAAGAACATGATCCACATCCTCCGCCACAGTATGACATATCAGACAAAGAGTATCTATAGTTAAATGACATGCCCTCGCTCGACATTAGTCATAATACGATTCAAACAAATCAGCCACAAGAAAATATGAATTCGTTGCAACCCCCGATGTTTGTGGATCACTTTCCACACATTCTCGACAACACTCGTATAGGTAGCCGCGCGCACATAATACGTTGATCTCACCGAGAAACGATTCAGCACACCAACGCTACAGCCCACTCTATCTCTCTCCACATGCGCCATGAGAGGCTTGATTGCGGCAATGCGCAACAGCACATTCATCGACAATAGATGCTGAAACATAGGCCAATTCCAATCACCTAAGTCACCCACCATGGATATAGCCGAGACATGCGGTACATTAGGACCATTCACCGATAAAATGTGAGTCACCAATGTTCCAATGTCACCCACCAATGAGTCAAAACAAAAATCCATCGACTCCCCATTACTAAGACTCTAATTGAGGTTTTGCCGCACATCATCCCAAACTAAGCTTAATTGTAAAACTCCAATTTTGGGCTTAGGAGTTTTGGGGAACGGTTTAGTCAGTTCGGTGGATCGGGATTAGAGATTCGAGTCGAATTTAGGATTCAAATTGGATTAAATATTTTTATTGAAAATAAAAATAAGGGAAAATAGTCTAAAATTATTATTAAATATATAAATGATTTTGGTATAAACAATTTTGGAAAGTGAAACTCGGAAATGGGACATTTTGGGTTAGTGACCAAAATGCAAGTTTGCAAAACTATTTTTAGTGAATGTTTTGGAAATATGTCAAAAATTTGAATCTTTAAGGAGCTATTAATCCAAAAGGGTTTCATCAAATTTCTCCCTTTAATTAACTATTTTCAATTAAGTTTTTAAGAGGTATAAATAGTGGAGAGAATTAATTAAACACATTTTAAAAGAATTTCACGTAACTAACTTTGTAACTTCTTTCTCTCAAATTCTCTTCAGCCAAACATATTTCCAGCTTCAATTTCTTTAGGTAAAATTAGGATTTCAAAGAGTTGTTTATTTTCAATTGATTTCTAAAGCTTTTACATCAAATACTTATTATTTCTACCTTGATTTTCATGGTTTATAAAGCAATTAAGGGGAGAAATAGCATTGGAGGTAATGTATCGTTCTTCTCCTCTAATGAAAGGTTTTTTATTGAAATTCCTAAGTTCTTGGTCCATTTTATATGATTTTTATTGGTTTTTGATAAATTAAACTCGGATTTATGGTTTAATTGATGATTTATGATGAAAATTGTGGAAATTCGTAGTGATATGTTTTTGCTGAGTTAAGGATTGGTTTATAACTTGATTTTGATGTTTAATATGATAATGAAGTGAGTTTTGATGATAGAATCCCGGAATCTATTGAATCTCTAGTTTGTTAGTTTGGTAGTTAAGAGATTTTGAGGTGTTGAGGTTAATTTTTGGTTGCTGGAGGTATAAGGTTGTTTTAGGTTGTTGTTTTGATGTTATTTGAAGGCTAAGATTCGTAGTTGTGGGCTGGGTTGAGGTTTTTGGGGAATCGATGATGTTTTCGGTTGTTAAGATAGAGTGTTGTGGAGGATTATAGTTGGGTGCTGTTAATTGTTGTATTGTTGTGAGTTTGGATGCATTGTAATGCATTGGATTCTCTGTTATGATGTGTTTGAAACAGGGGAAAGTAGTTCGGAAGTGAATCTTGGTGTTGAGGAGTTGCTGAAGGCTTGATTTGACATCGACAAGGAAGGTGATTGCTTTGTCGATGAGTGAAACGGATAAGAATGGTTTTTCAAATATTTGAAAAGGTTTATGGAAGTCTAGACTAGGCTTGATACGCTGGTCTAAGACTCGGAAGTAAGTAAAGTGGTTTTCTCTCTCGATTTCGGTTGGCAAATGATTTATGAATGCACTCGTTAAATGATTGTTTACCTCTTGTTTTATGCATGAAATGAGCATGGTTTAATGATGGGAATTGATATGAAATGATGTTATATGCATTTGGAAAGTAATGTATGATTTCAAAGAATATTATGAACATGGTTTATGCATGGTTTAGTGCATGTTAAAGTGATTTGATTAATGCATAAGAAAATAGTGAGGTATGTTTATAAAAGTGAATTATATTGGCAATTGAAGAAATGGAAATGTTATCGGATATAATTGGCCAGTCATAGGATTTAAAATGCACTATAATAAGTCGTCCGTGGTTGTAGAGGTAGTACGAGAGGTACTTACTCCGATCATGTGAACCCTAGTGTTGTTGAGGCAACACTTAGATGGCTTTTACTCTAGCCATAAGCTGTAGAGGTCGATGCGTTGAATGTGTTTACTCCAAGTTGGAGGATTAGCCTTGGTAGTGTAGAGATGGTGTATGTGTTGCACGACTCCATGCCATTGAGCTGTAAGAGATTGCAAGATCTCTTGGGAAATCCATGTATCTGATGTTACCGGTGTTAATGATGATTTTATGGAAATGTTGTGGTTGAGATGAATCACTTGTAAGCCAATATAATGTTTTAAATGTATCATGTTGATGGATTGATTTGAAATAAAGTGTTTACACATATTTTACTCATTAAGCTTTGCATATGGGATGTTATGCATGGGAAAGGCTTAAGTAGAGGGAATTGCATATGAGATTATGCTGTGGAATCCATGATACATGTTGCATATGGTTTAATATGTTGATTTTGTAAAGACTAAGTGCATGTTTTGAATGAATGTCATGATTGTTTTGAAATAGATTTTAATTGCATTGGATAATGGTTTGTATTTTGAGCGTTCCTCACTAAGAAATGATTGCTTACGCTTTCTTTTATCATCAATGCAGATTGATTGAATGCAAGTGGTCTAGCAAGCAAGGAGGAGATTCCAAGACTTGATTTACCAAAGTATGTTTTGGTTTTAAAGTAGTAATAAAGAAAATGTAGCTTAAATGTTGCTGGGAGGGTTTGAGTGGTTACTTCTCCGTTTGAGCAAGTTTATACTGTTGCTTTGGACTTGTGATAAGCTTGGTTTGTTGGATTTTGCACATGGTTCATGCTTTGGTTGCTTGAGTATTAGGAAGCATGCATATAGTTTACCTTTAAAGCACGGTGATTGTTTCTTGATGTTTGTTTATGGTAGTTGATGGTAAATGACCAATGATGATGCTATTTGATTGTTAGAAGCATGCTTAAGTGTTAGAATTCCAAAACGAGGCTAAAAATCGGTAAATTTTGACATTTCAGGTCAGGGTGTATCGATACGCCTGTGCCCTTATCAATACAAGTAAGTGTTTCCAGGCACAGCGTATCGATACACGGGAGAGCGTATCGATACGGGTAAGCACATTTTCAGGCTTAGCGTATCGGTACACAGGTGACCGTATCGATACGGGTCTACAGTTTCAGACATAGTGTATCGATACACGTGAATGTGTATTGATACAGTTTTGAGCTACTGGAATCTGGAATTTTGTAAAGGCTCAGGCGTATCAATACACTTGCCTGCGTATCGATACGGGTGACAGTTAAGCTAGTTGAATGTATGTTTTAAGGTTTTTGTTTTCTCTCGTTTTAGTCCCCGAGTGATATACATGCAATTAAATGAGTTTAAATGATTATTTTGTCTTGAAATTTCACCAGTATGCATGTAATTGGTTTAATTGGGGATTGGTAACCTTAATTGCGAAATTGGTCCTTCAAAATAATGGAAATTACAGTTGGGTCCCTGGGTGTTATGTATGCAATTGGATGAGATCGGATGATCGTTTTAAGTTGAAATTTGGCATGTATGCTTGTAACCTGGCAAATCGAAGAATTGAAAAGCAAATTACAAGTTAACCCTTATAGATTTGTAGATTTACATTTTGGTCTCTATTATTGTAAAATGACCAATTGGATATCAATTCGATGCTCGATTGTTTTGGGTTTTCACTCGTTGTTTGTATGTACATATGGGGTAATTAGCAACATCTATATAAGATAAAAGAAAAAAATGCTCGTATTTTCAGAGTTATCTTCACGGTTTACTTCGATAAACTTAATGTAGCTCATTCGATTTGGTCTTGCTATTAAGCCAGGTCGAGGGGGTTACATTTAGTGGTATCAGAGCCAGGTTATGATTTTTGGGGGTGTGTTATGGTTGGTTATGTATGTTGGGAAGTTGTTTGAAATGTATGTTGATTGAATTGACTTGATTGCTATACACAGTGATGGATTGTATGATATATGCTATGTTGGGGTATGATTTTTGATTTGAAATGGAAGTCTTGGACCCTTGCTTGAAGATGACCTAACCGTTTTTATTTTGGAGTTATCACGCCATAGATTCTTTGCTTACAATGCCACCGAGGAGAGCATTACGTTTTAATGCGAAAAGGGGGAGGCAAGATGATGATAATAATGTTGTGCCTGAAGGGTTGCCACCTCCTCCATCGAATACACCTACGGGTGTAGAACAAGTACCACCTGTGCAAGCTGGGCCAGCACTGGGTGATATGACGCCTTTGATACAGGTAATGACGGGAGCGTTCCAGGCTGCGATGGCTGGAATGCAAGTGCCTGCACCAGCACCGATTGTTGCTACTAATTTGGGATTACCCTTATAGTGTTTACGTGGCCTGGGAGGGGTCAAGTTTAGAGGGTTGTCGCCTGAGGCTTCTGAGGAGTGGTTTGCCAGCACGAATCATATTTTGGATCAGATGGGTTGTTCTGATGCTCATAAGTTGGGATGTGATGTATCTCTACTGCAGGGAGATGCGTATAGCTGGTGGACTAGGGTGATTGCAAGTATGGATACTGACAATGTAACATGGGAAACCTTCTAGTCTATATTCTGGAAGAAGTATCTCGGAGCTAGATACCGAGATGAAAAGAAACGCGAGTTCATGGCTTTGGTGTAGGGGATATGTCGGTATCTGAGTATGAGATACAGTTTGTGAGGCTGAGTTAGTATGCTTCTGAGTTGATGCCTGATGAGAGGAGTCGTTGTGACTGCTTCCGTTACGAATTGACATAGGAGGTTAAGACATATATGTTGGCTGCTGAGTATGTTGATTTTGATGTATTGGTTTCGAGAGCCAAGGATTTTGAGCAGAGTTTAGGTTTAACATCCCGTACTGGAAGATCCAATCATGGTAAGAGAGCTGCTGATGCTAATACTAGGGGTGGCCGATACAAGAGGCACTGTGATTGGAGATATCAACCCGAGCTTGGAAGAAGAGGTCAACTAGGGCAGAGTTCTAGAGGTGGGATACCCGTGTATGTTCAATATGGGAAGAAATATTTGGGGGTTTGCTGGAGGTCTAATAAAGTTTGATGGGGTTGTGGATCTCGATACCATGTTAGACACGATTATCTTCAGATTGGACGAGCTGGGCAGTTCATGTGCCTGTTGCAGCTAATGCTTGCTGGAGTTGTGGGTCGGCTGATCATGTGAGGCGTGACTGCCCTGTGTTAGCTAGAGGTGCGCATACTCCTACACCTGTTGTGGCTTCCCCGAGAGGTTGAGGGCGTGGACGAGGACATTTTAGCCGAGAGATGGTGGGCGTAAGACTGTGGCACACACTGTTGCTATTCAGCCGGAGGGTGGTGGTCCCGCGAGGGTGTATGCACATCGTGAAGGATTCAACGATACCGATGTGATTACAGGTACCTTTACTTTGCAATCTTTGTCGTTATTTTCTTTGGTTGATTCTGGTTTCACCCATTCGTATATTCTTAGTGAGCATGCACAGTTGCTTGATATACCTGTGGAGATTTTAAATGTTGGGGTTTGAGTAACTAGTTCTTTGGATGAGATGGTTGTGGTTAGGAAGTTATACCAAAGATGTCATTTGATGGTGCAAGACCATGTGTTCGCTGTAGATCTGATGGAATTGTCATTCCATGGTTTTGATGTAATATTGGGGATAGATTGGCTATTCGAGCATAGGGCAGTTGTGGATTTTGAAACCAAACGGATAACCTTGCGTCTTGCCGATGATTATGAAGTTGTGCTGGTTGGCGAGAACACAAAGTTCCTGACCAATGTTGTTTCGGCTTTGGAAACAAGTCAGATGTTGAAACTCGGATGTCAGACATATTTGGAGTATGTTATGAATCCTGGATCTAAGGATGTGCGTGTGCAGGACATCCGCACAATTTGTGATTTTCCAGGGGGTTTCCCTGAAAAGTTACTAGGGTTGCCACCAGATAGGGAAGCAGAGTTTAAAATCGAGACGTATGTTGATTCGGCACCGGTGTCCATTGCGCCGTATCGCATGGCACCTAAGGAGTTGAAAGAGTTAAAGACACAACTCCAGGAGTTGCTTGATCGGGGGTTTATTAGACCAGTGTTTCACCCTGGGGGTGTGCCGGTGTTATTCGTGAAGAAGAAAGATGGTACAATGAGAATGTGTATCAATTATCGGTAACTGAATAAGTTGACGATTAAGAACAAATATCTCTTGCCGCAGATTGACAATTTGTTTGATCAATTTTGAGGTGCATCGGTATTTTCTAAGATCGACTTAAGATCGAGATATTATCAGTTGAAGGTGAAGGGTGAGGATGTGCCAATGACTGCCTTTCGTACGAGGTATGGGCATTACGAGTTCTTAGTGATACCGTTTGGGTTGACCAATGCACCAGTTGCGTTTATGGATATGATGAATCGGGTGTTTCATGAGTATTTGGACCAATTTGCGGTAGTGTTTATTGATGATATTCTTGTGTACTCTCGTACCGAGAAAGACCATGATGAGCACTTACGGATTGTGCTTCAGAGATTGCTGGATAATCAATTGTATGCTAAGTTGAGTAAATGTGAATTTTGGTTGGATGAAGTAGTTTTCCTTGGACATATGGTGTCGACTGAGGGAATACGTGTGGATCCACAAAAGATTAAGGCTGTGGTGAGTTGGAAGCCACCTAGGTCAGTGACGGAGGTGCGTAGTTTCCTTGGGTTGGCTAGATATTATCGCCGGATTGTAGATGGATTTATGAAGATTGCTGCACATTTAACCAAGTTGTTGCAGAAGAACGTTCATTTTGAGTGGACAGAGGATCGTCAGCAAGCTTCTAAAAAGTTAAAGGAAGCTTTGACGCAAGCTCCAATCTTGATACAACCTGAGTCAGGAAAAGAGTTTATGGTATATAGTGATGCATCATATGTTGGTTTAGGGTGCGTGTTGATGCAAGATGAGAATGTTGTGGCTTATGCATCTAGGCAATTGAAGGTGCACGAGCATAACTATCCTTTTCATGATCTTGAGCTTGCCACGGTGATGTTCGCATTAAAGATTTAGAAGCATCATCTTTATGGTGAGAAGTGTGTAGTGTACACGGATCACAAAAGTTTGAAGTATTTGATGTCGCAGAAAGAGTTGAATCTTAGGCAACGACGGTGGTTGAAGTTGCTTAAAGATTATGACTTGACCATTGAGTATCAGCCGGGTAAAGCAAATGTGGTAGCGAATGCTTTGAGTATAAAAGTTGTGGTTGAGTTGAGAGTTATGTTTGCTCTGTTGAGTGTAACCCGTGATGGAGGTTTGTTAGCCTAGTTGCATGTGAAGTCATCGCTGTCGCAAATGATAAAGAAGAAACAATCGTATGATGATGAGTTGGTACCTCATGTTAGGGATATCTTGGATGGGAAATCATCGGATTTTCACTTTAACGATGATGGGGTGTTGTGTTTTAAGGACCGGGTAGTGGTGCCGCAGGATAAGGAGTTAAGACGTATCATCTTAACCGAGGCTCATTCTAGCCCCTTTTCTATGCACCCCGGTAGTACCAAAATGTATTAGGGCTTGAAGAATGAGTATTATTGGGTCAGTTTGAAGAATGATATGGCTAATTTTGTTGCTAGAAGCATGGTGTGTCAGCGTGTTAAAGCTGAGCATCAATTTCCTTCCGAGTTGTTGCAACCGTTAAGGATACCAGAATGGAAATGGGAGAGAATCACCATGGATTTTGTGTCGGTGCTACCTTTGACACCGACTAAAAAGGATTCTATTTGGGTGATCGTGGATCAGTTTACGAAGTGTGCACATTTTCTACCGGTGCATACGACATATACTTTGGATAAATTGGTTGATCTTTACATCGCAGAGGTCGTGGAGTTGCATGGAGTGCCTAAGTCAATTGTGTCAGATAGAGATCCGAGGTTTACAATAAGGTTCTGGGAGTGTTTGCATCGAGTCGTGGGTACTCGGTTGTATTTTAGCACTTCGTATCATCCTCAGACAGATGGACAGTCTGAGCGTGTGATCCAGGTCTTGGAGGATATGTTGAGGTGTTGTATTATCGAGTTCCAAGGAACCTGGGAAAAACAGTTGCCGATGGTGGAGTTTACTTATAATAACAGCTATCAAGTGAGTATTCAAATGGCACCATATGATGCCTTATATAGTAGGAGGTGTCGTACGCCTTTGTGTTGGGCAGAGGTTGGGAGAAGTATATTTCTATGCCCCATGTGTTGAAAGAATCTTGTGAGAAGGTGAAGCTTGTATCTGATCGTTTGAAAGCGACATCCGATCGACAGAAATCCTATTCGGATTTGAAGTGTAGAGAAGTGGAGTACGCTGTTGGTGACAGTGTTTTTGAAGGTTTTACCTTGGAAGAAGGTGATGCGCTTTGGGCATAAAGGGAAGTTGAGTCCGAGGTTTATCGGGCCGTATGAGATTTTGGATCGTGTGGGTCCCGTAGCTTATCGGTTGAGGTTTCCTCCCGAGTTGGAAAAGATTCATAATGTGTTCCACATTTCGATGTTACGGAGGTATCGGTCGCATCCCTATCATGTTATGCCGATTGAGGATGTTGAGTTGAGGCCGGATCTGACTTATGATGAGGAACCAGTAGTGATTCTTGATACAAGCAGTAAGGTTTTGCATGGGAAGATGATAGAGCTTGTTAAAGTGTTATGGCGACATCGAGGAGTTGATGAGGATACTTGGGAGAGTAAGTTGAACATGAAAAAGCAGTTTCCGCATCTTTTTCCTCTAGGTAAATTTCGAGGACGAATTTTTTTTAAGAGGGGGAGAGTTGTAACACCCGGATTTTGGGCTTAGGAGTTTTGGGGAACGGTTTAGTCGGTTAAGTGGATCGGTATTAGAGATTCAAGTCGGATTCAAGATTTAAATTGGATTAAATATCTTTATTAAAGATAAAAATATGGAAAATAGTCTAAAATAATTATTAAATATATAAATGATTTTGGTAAAAACAATTTTGGAAAATGAAATTCGGAAATGGGACATTTTGGGTTAGTGACCAAAATGCAAGTTCACAAAACTATTTTTAGTGACTGTTTTGGAAATGGGTCAAAACTTTGAATCTTTAAGGAGCTATTAATCCAAAAGGGTTTCATCATATTTCTCCATTTAATTAACTATTTTCAATTAAGTTTTTAAGAGGTATAAATAGTGGAGAGAATTAATTAAACACATTTTAAAAGAATTTCACGTAACTAACTTTGTAACCTCTTTCTCTCAAATTCTCTTCAGTCAAACATATTTCCAGCTTCAATTTCTTCAGGTAAAATTAGGATTTCAAAGAGTTTTTGATTTCCAATTGAATTCTAAAGCTTTTACATCAAATACTTATTATTTCTACCTTGATTTTCATGGTTTATAAAGCAATTAAAGGGAGAAATCAACATTGGAGGTAAGGATTCGTTCTTCTCCTCTAATGAAAGGTTCTTTATTGAAATTCCTAAGTTCTTGATCCATTTTATATGATTTGTATTGGTTTTTGATAAATTAAACTCAGATTTATGGTTTAATTGATGATTTATAATGAAAAATTGTGGAAATTCGTAGTGATCTGTTTTTGCTGAGTTAAGGATTGGTTTATAACTTGATTTTGATGTTTAATATGACAATGAAGTGAGTTTTGATGATAGAATCCTGGAATCTATTGAATCTCTAGTTTGTTTGTTTGGTAGTTAAGAGATTTTAATGTGATGAGGTTAATTTTTGGTTGCTGGAGGTATAAGGTTGTTTTAGGTTGTTGTTTTGATGTTAATTGATGTTATTTGAAGGCTGAGATTTGTAGTTGTGGGTTGGGTTGAGGTTTTTGGGGAATCGATGATGTTTTCGGTTGTTAAGATAGAGTGTTGTGGAGGATTATAGTTGGGCACTGTTAATTGTTGAATTGTTGTGAGTTTGGATGCATTGTAATGCATTGGATTCTCTGTTATGATGTGTTTGAAACAGGGAAAAGTAGTTCGGAAGCGAATCTTGGTGTTGAGAAGTTGCTGAAGGCTTGATTTGACATTGGCAAGGAAGACGATTGCTTTGTCGGTGAGTGAAACAGATAAGAATGGCTTTTCAAAGATTTGAAAAGGTTTATGGGAGTCTAGACTAGGCTTGATACGCTGGTCTAAGACTCGGAAGTAAGTAAAATGGTTTTCTCTCTCGATTTTGGTTGGCAAATGATTTATGAATGCACTTGTTAAATGATTGTTTACCTCATGTTTTATGCATGAAATGAGCATGGTTTAATGCTGGGAATTGATATGAAATGATGTTAGGTGCATTTGGAAAGTAATGCATGATTTCAAAGAATATTATGAACATGGTTTATGCATGGTTTAGTGCATGTTAAAGTGATTTGATTAATGCATAAGAAAATAATAAGGTATGTTTATAAAAGTGAATTATATTGGCAAGTGATGAAATGGAAATGTTATGGAAATGTTATCGGATATAATTGGCCGGCCATAGGATTTAAAGTGCACTATAATAAGTCACTCATGGTTGTAGAAGTAGTACGAGAGGTACTTACTCCGATCATGTGAACCCCAATGTTGTTGAGGTAACACTTAGATGGCTTTTACTCCAGCCATGAGCTGTAGAGGTTGATGCGTCGAATGTGCTTACTCCAAGTTGGAGGATTAGCCTTGGTAGTGTAGATGTGGTGTATGTGTTGCACGACTTCATGCCATTGAGCTGCAAGAGATTGCGAGATCTCTTGGGAAATCCGTGTATCTGATGTTACCGATGTTAATGATGGTTTTATGGAAATATTGTGGTTGAGATGGATCAATTGTAAGCCAATATAATGTTTTAAATGTATCATGTTGATGGATTGATTTGGAATAGAGTGTTTACACATGTTTTACTCCTTAAGCTTTGCATATGGGATGTTATGCATGGGAAAGGCTTAAGTAGAAGGAATTGCATATGAGATTATGTTGTGGAATCCATGATACATGTTGCATATGGTTTAATATGCTGATTTTGTAAAGACTAAGTGCATGTTTTGAAAGAATGGCATGATTGTTTTGAAATGGATTTTAATTGCATTGGATGATGGTTTGTATTTTGAGCGTTCCTCGCTAAGCAATAATTGCTTACGCTCTATTTTATCATCAATGCAGATTGATTGAATGCATGTAGCCTAGCAAGAAAAGAGGAGATTCCAAGACTTGATTTACTTTGGTATGTTTGGGTTTTAAAGTAGTAATAAAGGCAATGTGGCTTAAATGTTGTTGGGAGGGTTTGAGTGGTTACTTCTCCGTTTGAGCAAGTTTATACTGTTGCTTTGGACCTGTGATAAGCTTGGTTTGTTGGATTTTACACATGGTTCATGCTTTGGTTGCTTGAGTATTAGGAAGCATGCCTATAGTTTACCTTTAAAGCATGATGATTGTTTCTTGATGTTTGGTTTATGGTAGTCGATGGTAAATGACCAATGACGATGTTATTTGATTGTTAGAAGCATGCTTAAGTGTTAGAATTCCAAAACGAGGCTAAAAACCAGTAAATTTTGACGTTTCAGGCCAGGGCGTATCGATACGCCTGTACCTGTATCAATGCATGTAAGTGTTTCCAGGCACAGCGTATCGATACACTGGAGACCGTATCGATACGAGTAAGCATATTTTCAGGCTTAGCGTATCGGTACACGGGGGACCATATCGATACGGGTCTACAGTTTTAGGCATAGTGTATCAATACACGTGAAGGTGTATCAATACGGTTTTGAGCTATTGGAATCCAAAATTTTGTAAAGGCTCAGGCGTATCGATACACTTGCCCGCGTATCGACACGGGTGGCAGTTAAGTTAGTTGAATGTATGTTTTAAGGTTTATGTTTTCTCTCGTTTTTGTCCATGAGTGATATACATGCAATTAAATGAGTTTAAATGATTGTTTTGTCTTGAAATTTCACCAGTATGCATGTAATTGATTTAATTGAGGATTGGTAACCTTAATTGCGAAATTGGTCCTTCGAAATAATAGAAATTATAGTTGGGTCCCTGAGTGTTATGTATGCAATTGGATGAGTTCGGATGATCGTTTTAAGTTGAAATTTGGCATGTATGCTTGTAACCTGGCAAATCGAAGATTGGTAAAGAAAATTACAAGTTAAACCTTATAGATTTGTAGATTTACATTTTGGTCCCTATTATTGTAAAATGACCAATTGGATATCAATTCGATGCCCGATTGGGTTTGGTTTTCACTCGTTGTTTGTATGTACATGTAGGGTAATAACCAGCATCTAGAGAAGATAAAAGAAAAAAAATGGTCGAATTTTCAGAGTTGTCTTCACAGTTTACTTCAGTAAACTTAATGTAGCTCGTTCGGTTCGGTCTTGCGATTAAGCCGGGCCAAGAGGGTTACATTAGTCCTTTTCATAACTAGGATCGGTTTTGACTTTTAATCTCCAAGGGCACCGTATTAATGCATTTATATTTCGCGCGAAGAAACCACACCCATAACGCCTCTTTATATGCGACTAAGTTGAATGCAAGCTTTATTAGAAAAGCCTCATTTTGAGCCTGAAGCTTTCGAAACCCAAGGCCACCTTGCTCCAAAGGGCGACATACCTCATCCCACTTAACTAAATGAACACCACCTTTGTCTGATGTAATTCCCCACACAAAACGGTGAATGATTTTCTCTAATTCTACACATGTCATCTTAGGAAGAACATCTGTTTGCATCGTATACATTAGAATCACAGATAACACTGCTTTTGCTAGCATAATCCATCCCGCCAATGAAAGATAGTTTGCAGACTAACCACTCAGCTTCCTCTGAACTGTTTAAATAAGAAACTGATAAGAATTCATTGTAACCCCTAAATACTTGCCAAGTTCTGACACCTCATGAAACCCAAAACCAACACTGATACTCTATCGAAATGAAGTAGAAACACTGTTAAAATAAAAAAATATTTGTTTTTGCTTGACTAATCTTGTGTTATGAGGCCACACAGAATGCATTCAAAACACGACTAATAACATGCATTTGCTCTATCGAAGCTTCCGTAAATAGGATCATGTCGTCGACAAAAAATAAATGAGAGATGGCAGGCCTAGCACGTGATGTACAAAACGGATTCCAGTTACCTCTTTTGATCTCACACTGTATACTCTGAGCTAACCTCTCCATGCAAAAAACAAACAAATAAGGTGAAAGATGATTGTCTTGCCATATACCCCTCGACGGACGAAAAGAGTCGAACATTGAAACATTCTATAAAACCCGCATAGACACAGTGGACACGCATTGCATGATTAGTAAGCCTAGTCTATCTAGTACACCAATATCAGCGAGAGTATCCGCAATAAAGCCTCACTCAAGACGATCATAGGCTTTCTCAAGATCAATTTTTAAGACCATCCACCCTTTTAAACCCTTCTTTCGTCTCATCGAGTGTATCATATATTGGACAATAATTATGTTATCAGTGATCGACCTACTAGGGACAAAACTCGTCTGGTTTTTTGAAACCTGTTCCGGAAGGTAAGGCTTAAGGCGATTGACAATTACTTTCGTGACAGCTTTATAAACAACATTGCATAGACTAATGGGCTGAAACTGAGTAATAAAGTCTGGAACCCTTACTTTTGGTAAGAGAACCGGCAACGTCTGATTGATATTTTCTGGGACTAATCCTGAAGCAAAAATCTCATGAATAAAATTACATACCGATGGTCCGACAATGGCCAGTTCTTTTGATAAAATCTGGCATTTATGCCATCAATTTCGGGAGCTTTAGAATCTCCCATATCAAAAAATTCAGAATACAATTCTTCATTTGATAGAGGCACATCTAACTGGTTTAAAGCAGTCCGCGACACACAAAGAAACAAGCCTCGATTCATATAAATACCTTATGGCTAGCCGCACTTGTAAATAAAGCATTGTAATAATTTAATGTCAACTCCGAAAGTTTATCTTGCTCAAAGCACCAACTTTCATCATCCAACTTCAAAGAAGAAACATAATTTGCCCGTCGCTGAGCTTGTACCGAAGCATGAAAGAATTTTGTGTTGCGATCAACTGCTAAGAACCATTGTAAACAAGCCTTTTGTCTCCAAAGACTTTCCTCCTGTTCGAGCACCAACTCAAGCTCGTTCCGTAATTTATCATCAAGCCTGGCGAGAGAATTAGAGTGACGCCTTGCCAAAGCAAGATTAATTCATCTAAGCCATGCCAGTAACCTACGCTTCTTACTCCCGATATGCCCAAACAATTCAGTGTTTCATATCCCCACAGCCGATCGAAACTGTTCTACATTATCCACCATCGATAGATCACCTTTCCATGTTGCCTTTAAGAAATCCTGAAACTCAGGATAGTCCTGCCAAGCTGCAATGAAACAAAAGGGACGAACACGTTCCCCCTCAATATCCTTCGACATCCGAAGTAACAATAGACAATGGCCAGACCCAAACCTCTCAAGATGTAACACATGACTATTAGGAAAGCAATTAAACCAGCTCGAATTCACTAAACATCTATCCAACCTTTGATATAGATTCCTGTAGCGATCTTTCCTTTTTCGGTTCGCTAAAAAAATGAGGGTTTGAATTTAGGGATGTGTCTCGGGTATTTCGCATTTTTTATGAAAATAATATCTTCCGTAAGGTTTTAAAAAATCGATTTCTATATTAAAAATAGAGTCGCCACCGGCCACTAAGGTAGGTCGGACACCATAAAACCAGAGATTTTAAAAATGTGGGGTTCGGGAGTCGGTTACGGATGGGGAAGGATTAGCACCCCACACCGCCCAAAATTAGTACTAGTAGATTTTTAAAGACCCTGTTATTCAGGAGTAAACCGAAAGACCACCATCACTACGCCTGATACTAGCCACGTTTACGCTCGAATAAAGAGGCACCCGCATTGACAGCTTATATTTCCTAAATGCAACTTAAAACATGGCAAACATAAATAAATACAATGTGATAAAAATATCAATAAATACTAACATAATAAAATACTAATATAACATAAATAAAATACTAATCTGAAACATACATAAATATTAATCTATCGCATAAATAAAAACTAATCTAACATAAATAAAATATTAATCTAAAACATAAATAAATATTAATCTGACACTTAAATAAAAACTAATTTAACATAAATAAAATATTAATCTAAAACATAAATAAATATAAAGCATAAAATACTAATATAAAACATACCAACTAAAAATAAGAACAATATTAAAAGACATTTTACTAAATCATACAACATAAATAAAAATATACCTCACTAGGAGCCCTAATAACGAACCCCGACTGACTTCCACCGAGATCTACCACGATCCCTTTAAAAATTAACTAGATCGGATCCAAAAATGGCTACCTATCTTCCTAGAAATTTGGGGATCCACGCCGAAAATGGCCACTAATCTTTCTGGACTCACGCTACTATGGCTGCCGAAATTTTTCTTTAAATTTAGGGATTCACGCCGAAAATGGCTATCAAACTTTCTGGAAATTTGGGGATTCATACCGACAATAGCCACTGATCTTTCTGAAAATTTAGGGATTCACGCTGAAAATGGCCACCGATCTTTTTGGACTTACGCTACTATGGCTGCCGAACTTTTTTCAAATTTGGGGATTCACGCCGAAAATGGCTGCCTATCTTTCTAGACTCACGCTACTAAGGCTGCCGAACTTTCTTCAAATTTGGGGATTCACGCCGAAAATGGCTACCTATCTTTCTAGAAATTTGGGGATTCATGCCAAAAATGGCCATTGATATTTTTGGACTCACGCCACTATGGTTGCCGAACTTTCTGGCCTTACGCTACTGAGGCTGCCGAAATCTTTCTTCAAATTTGGGGGATTCACGCCGAAAATGGCCACCGAACTTTCTTCAAATTTGGGGATTTACGCCGAAAATGGCCACCTATCTTTCTGGACTCACGCTACTATGGCTGCCAAAATCTTTTTTCAAATTTGGGGATTCACGCCGAAAATGGCTACCTATCTTTATGGAAATTTGGGGATTCACGCTGAAAATGGCCATCGATCTTTCTAGACTCACATTACTATGGCTGCTGAAATCTTTCTTCAAATTTGGGGATTCACGCAGAAAATGGCCATCGAACGTTTTGGAAATTTGGGGATTTATGCCGAAAATGGCCACCGATCTTTCTGGAAATTTAGGGATTCATGCCGAAAATGGCTACCGAACTTTCTTCAAATTTGGGGATTCACGTCGAAAATGGCCACCGATCTTTCTGGACTCACGCTACTATGGCTGCCGAACTTTTTTCAAATTTGGGGATTCATGCCGAAAATAGCTACCTATATTTCTGGACTCGCGCTACTAAGGCTGCCGAACTTTCTTTCTTTAATAAAATCTACTTCTTCAAACTTTTTGACAATTTTTCAAATACCTGTCGTTCTTTAGATTTTCTTCTCTTCTGTCGCAGCGTGCCCTTTGTTCAATTATTTATCGCATTCATATCTTTTAACCTTTTCGTACTATAATTTTTTTCTTCTCTATCTTTTTCTTCTTATTTTTTTCTTTTTTTTCTCTTCACTCTCTCTCTTTCTTTTTTTCTTTTCCTTTTCCTTTTCTCTTCTCTTTTTTCTTTCAATCTTTTTCTGTTCTAAAGTCTTACACCCTGAAAGGTCGTTCCTCAGATTTCTTCATCTCTTTGCTTCTTCACTGTATGCTCTTAAATCCTCATTTGATCAATCACTTCGAATATGAATTAACATGCTTTCAAATATTTCATGCGGAAGGCTTTCTTGTCTTCAGGGTTATCATCTGTCTTCATAAATGATCTTATGGTCCTTATATTATTCTTATAAGAACCCTTGTCATCTTCTTTGCTTGGCGTTGCCCCATTCAATCACGGGCTCTACTACTTCGAATTTTATGACCCATCATACAGAGCTCATCCTTGATCTTCTCGTAGCATTTCGACGAGAATTAACTCTCGGTCCCTATGCTTTAAATCTCATCATCATTCATTTTTAAAGTAATGCAAAAGGCAATTTACTTGTGTATATTTCAATACAAAAAAATAATGATTGTTTGAAAAGATACAATCATTTTGAAAAGCACAACTTGGAGGGAATACTAAACATTTTAAAAACATTGTTTGGAACAAATGGTAAACATCTTTTTTCTTTTTTTCTCTCTTTTTTTTAAAGCCAAACTTTTTTGAAAATTAATGTTTGGAGAATGATAAACAAAGTTCGAAGTATATGATTCTTTAGTGCTTTCTAATATTGTCATTCTAATCAAATATGATTCTTTAGAATGTGATTGTTGGTAAAGTAATTGATGAGAAAGTTAATGTACAACGTTCACTATGCATCCAAAAGTATTGGTAAAAATTTCAAAAAAAAGTTATATTAACATGTTTGATTTACTAAACATTTTCTTATAACGTAATAATAACTTACAAAAGGCGTAATTACTCATTTAAACCCTTGTACTTAACAACTCTCAAATAGATACTTTTTGGCCTTTTTTCTCCCGTGTTGGTACTCAACTATATGGACTGATTTGGTATTTTTCTGCAACATTATTGAGTACATATGGGATTTAAACACATGGCAATTAAGATATCATCATGATGTTATAGGGACACAGGGCCGTCTCGGAGATTTTCGGGGCCCTGAGCGAAAATTAAAATTGGACCTTAATATAAATAAAGCATATCTCATTACGAATAGAAATTCTCTACCCATATTTAGGCCCAAACAGTAAAAAAAAATTAGTTTTAGAGTTTAGGGTTATAGTTTAAGGTTATAATTTAGGATTGAGTTTAAGGTATTGGGTGCATAGTTTAGGATTTAGTATTTAAAAGTTAGGGTTAAGGCTTAGAATTTAATTTTTTAATGTTGAGCATAGAAATGGGCACCGAAAAAGGGTAAAGAATTTTTATTCATCTCTTTACTTTGAACAATTAATTTAATATTTCAAACACATTATTTTCATTGTTAGATTGATTAATTAATTTATTTAAGAAAGAGAATTAACTTTTACCATTAAATTAATGTATTTATTTGATAAATTAAAAAATTAAAAAATATGGATAATAAAATTTTAGGGGCCCTAAACTAATTGGGGGTCCTAGGCTGGTTGGGGGCCTGAACGGTTGCTCAGGATGCTCCCCTTATAGCCGACCCTGTAGGGACATCATCAACTAAAAATAGAAAAAAAAAAGATTAACAAATTTTAAAACATTCAAAATATATAACTTAAAATGATAATTTTCTTAATATATATAATATTTAAAATTATAAAAATAAACATCCATAGTTTTAGAAAAATGAGTTTGTGTAATATATAAATGAAATAAAAAATATAAATCTAAAATCAGCTATTTTTATAAAAAATAATAAAATCATAAGATTGAACATATATACATTTAAAAAAAATTAAAGTATTAGTATCCACTTACACCATGTAAAATTCATTCACACTTATGCCATGTAAAAATATGTAAAATTCATTTAGTATTACACTTACGCCATGTAAAAATTATTTAAAATATATTTTTTAAAAAAGTATAGTCTAAATTTAAAAATTTTAACTTTTAAAAAGTCAATAAAGGACAATTTTCACGTGAAACAGGACTATAATATATAAAATAAAATTTTATTAAAGTACATACCATTTGAAAATTTATAAAATTACGAATATTATAGTAGCTATTTTATCAAAACACTTGTGCATATTAAAATATTTAAAAGATAAAATAGGATAAAGAAATTCTAAAAAGCATGAAACATGAGTCCATTGGTATATACAAAAAAAAAGAGCTCAATGGTGGGCTGATTTTGGATAACGGGCCGAAGTGGACTATATAATTCTGAAATCTGAATCATGGGCTAACTATACCTAAATTTAGGTCACATACAGCAGCTTTATTGTTGATCCATCCCTTATGGTTTAGGACGCATCTGATTAACCAAACTGACATATGAATTTCGTTGTTCAAGGTTTTGTACAAATGTTCAATCCATTAACAAGTGAAATTTATCTTTACCTTCCAACTTCCAAAAAATGAGAATCTAGAAGGAAAAAAATACCCTAAATCACAAAAAAAATATTAAATGGACACGGCTCATCATATTATTCGTGATCGGAGTCCATTCATTTCATTTTAACTTTCAAATAACTAATAACTTTTTATTGACATGTAAAAAAGAAGTAAAGATTCACATTAAAAAAATTAGATAGATAGACCTTACCACGGATGACGTGGTGAGCCAGGTTCATCTGATATTTTTTCCTAAATCACTTGGTTATTAAAAAGATAGGTTTATCCACACAAAAATTCCAAATTATATTTTTAGATAGGTTTCTAAATTATTTTTTTAGGCGAAATAGGTGTCTAACGATTTATTTCGTAACCATTTTAAGATTTTTTCGTGACAGGCGTTAAAAAGTTTCCATTATCCAATTAAAATATGGCATGTGGTCTATTTCTATATTTTCTAAAAATATCTTTAATTTTATAAAAAAATCTTAAAATCTTTAATTTCTCAAAAAGCCTTCAATCCCTAATCCTAAATCTCCAATCTCCTAAATTCCTCTACTTATTCCTTCGATTCAACCACCATCATCCACCCCTTTCTTCGCTGACAACTCACACTTTACGTCATCAGAAATCGACAAATAAGAGGCCAAACGAACCACAATGTCGAACGTGAAATCTTCAATCAAACAACGAACGATGGATGGACGAACGATGAACCGGGTCTTGTGACTTGTGCGATAAAAGGGTGATACCTCACTGTTGTCGCAACGATGCAGTATTCGACGCCAGTAGAGGGGAGATTTAGAAATTTAGTTTTTTTAAAATATATATATTAAAATTTTAAAAGATGATTTTTTTTATTTTTAAACAAAATTAAATGAAAATTAATAAGTAGGTCACTTGTCATGCAATGACTGGAAGACAAAATAGTGTAACGATCATTGATGGAAAAATCTTAAAATAGCTATAGAATAACACATTAGATACCTATTTTGTCAAAAAAAAAGTTTAAACATCTATATGAAAAAATGTATAGTTTAGACACTTTTCTAGTGGTTAAACCTAAAAGATACATAACCTCTTGGAGATATATTACGAAGGCATAATGCCAAAAAACTGCACCTAACGTTAGTTTAAATGGTCATTTTGGCATCTATTTTTTTGAACCAATTTAACCTCAACGTTTCACTTTGGGTCAAAAATGACCACTCTGCGGATGAAAACTGTTAGTCAACTGATAATAAACAGTTTGAAATGACGCAGCAAACCTACATGCTAGTGTACGCCGCTATAGCAGTGTCATATAAAGAAATATGTTGACTTTACATAATGACAAATCAGTCAAAAAATATTTTTATAAAATTGTATAAAATATAAAATATTTTTTCTTCTGACACATCATTCTGCCAAGTCATTTCAAGTTGTTTATCGTCAGTTGACTAACAATTTCCATTCGTAGAGGGACCATTTTGACCCAAAATGAAACGTTGGAGGTTAAATTGGTTAAAAAAATATGGTACCAAAATAATTACTCAATCAAATGTTAGGGGTATTTTTTGGCTTTATGCCTATTTAAAATGTTATCAATTTTTTAATATATATACAAATAGTTACAACTGACAAGCTCTATCTTTCGGTAATATTTTAAGTGATTGACGTAATTTACCTTAAATTAAGGTTTAATGTTATAAAATCTGATCAGACTGAATTGGTTAAATATGTGAACCAGCTAGTTCGATGTTTTAACTACTACTATAATCTAATTAGTTTTTTTTTTAAATAATCACATAAAGTCGTATAATATTAAAAACATTACCTAGAACCTAACAAGTGGTCCTAGTAAAAAAGAGGGTGATGCTCATCCTAAAAAATTTAAATTTAATTCGTTTTATATACAAGGCGTGTCTACAATGTATTAAATTCATTGCATAAATTCAAAACTAGTGATGGATAGAAATCGGTGCGCTTGAACCGACATAGAGTTTGACGCTATGATTTTTTTTTATTGAAAGGAGTATTACCATGGATCCCATTAAAAACCTCCTTAACCCTAAAAGGATGAAAAAAAGTATTCATGGCAATAATACAAGCTGGAAAGCTATAAAAGCATGTAGACCTTGAACAACGTACTAACCCGTGCTATCACAGGAGAAAAGTAAAAACATAATTAGGAGGATCAACAAACTCTTGTGAGCCAAAAGGCAACCTCCACGCTGCAAGTGCATCCGCCACTCTATTACCATCCCGAGCAATTACCGTAAGTCGAACCACCCAATCTCTATCCAAGAAATCCCAAATATGTTGGATAATCGATGGCCGACTATCCATGTACAAGCGATCCTTTGGGATGTCAATCGCATTTTGGCAATCCGATTCCAACCACAATTGATTTATCCCAAGTTCCCAAGCCACTTTAAGCCCTTCGTAGATGCCCTAAAGCTCAGCTTCAATCGCCGAACACAGTCCTATACTCTTAGCGAACCAACAATCCATTCACCGGTGTGGTTGCGGAGAACACCCTCACAAGTAGCCCTGTCTGACCGAAAGGAACCATCAGTATTGGCTTTCACTCACCCCTCCGGTGGAAGTGCCCACTGTCGCACACGAGGGCGTTGAACACAAAAATACTGAGCAACTGAGACGTTTCGGGTAGTCCTGGACTAGTCCACCACCTCCCCCACAAGTCGACGGCATCGATCGGTAACTGGTTCGCCACACTGCTCAGGGTTAAAAATACGAGCATTCCTTTGGAGCCATAGTGACCACAAAACATCAAATCTCAATTTAAAGACTGTCAAGGGAAGCAACCATCCCTCCTCAAGTTCCTTACCACCCAATCACGCAGATTCAGCGAGCAAAATGAGACCAAGCGATCAGGTTTAATGAGCACCGATCACACAGCCATAGCCGTTGGGCAATCACGAAGTATATGTAGCGTATCCTCGACCATCGAACCACAAACCATACAGCTTGAATCATCCGTAAGATGCCTTCGAGATCTTTCATTATTCGTAAGAATTCTATACTTGAGCACCAGCCATATGAAAGTCTGCACTCTCGACGATCCTTTAAACTTTGCCAATAACGCCTACACCTCGTCATCCACTCTTGGCAAATGCCGCTGGAGAAACGAATACGCTGAACGAACTGAGAAACCATGTATCAAATCAGACTTCCAACCAGGCACACCACCACTAGCAGAGGCCAAAGGCGGTTTAACCGCCGTAATCCGGAGTAGCAAAGTTGCTAGCAGTATATGATCAAAAAGTTCCCACTTCCACTCGCCATTGGTATGCACCATTGAAGCAACCGAAACTTGGCTATCCACAACCATGGCTGGATCCACAACATGCTCAATCAGCGGTCCGAAATCCCCTACCCAAGGGTCTAATCAAAACTGCACATTCTCTTCATTTCCAAGATTCCAAGCTACACCCAAGCAAACATCATCCCAAATCCTCGACAGCCCTTGCTAGAACCGGGAACACCCATTACGATGGATGGACGTAGGCACTGCCGAATCCTATTTATATTTAGAGTGGACCACTTGAACCCGAAGTTTGTCAGGACAAGACAAGAGTATAAACGCAACCTTTATTAGAAACGCTTCATTTTGAACCACCATGCTTCTAATACCAAGCCCCCCGTCATTAACAGGCAAGCAAATCTCCTCCCACCTAACTAGAGCAATTGATCCCTTAGTATCCGTACCGCCTTAGATGAACCTTTGAATCAACTTCTCGATCTTCTCACAAACACCCTTTGGGAGTAAAACCGACTGCATGGTATAATAGGGGATGGCTGCCAAAACAGCTTTTGCCAGGACAATCTGACCAGCAAGAGATAGATTTCTCGCTTTCCACCCAAACAAGCGATCTCGTACCTTTTAAATAAAATACCCATAGGTAGCCTTCGTCACTGTTTTATGTAAAAGAGGAACCCCAAGATACATGCCCAAATCCCCCACTTCTGTATACCCAAGCATCTGCTCAATACTCGATCTAACAACCCCCTCCACATTAGTAGAAAAAAGATATTAGATTTAGCATGACTAACCTTGTGGCCTGAGCTGCTGCAAAAGCTGCCTAATACCCTCTGAATAACTACTGCCTGGTTTAAAGATGCCTTAGTAAACAAAATTATATCGTCAGCAAAGAACAGATGAGAAATACCTGGTCCACCACGAGACAGCTGTATCAGTTTCCAGTGACCCAGACTAACTTCAGCTTGTATGGCATGGCTTAGCCATTCCATGCATAGAACAAATAAATAAGGAGAGAGAGGGTCCTCTTGCCGAATTCCCCTAGTAAGAGCGAATGGAGGCAATGGCTGACCATTCCAGAGGACTTGCGTCGAAACGGTCGATACACATTGCATAATAAGCTCACACAACGCCACAAGAATACCAATTTCCATAAGCATTTCTTCGATAAAACTCCATTTCAGTCAATCATACTCTAGATCTATCTTAACGGCTATCCATCCCTCTTTACCCTTCTTACGCCTCATCGAGTGGATAACTTCCTGCGCAAAGATTATATTCTCCGTAATCAGACGGCCAGACACAAAGCTTGTTTGAGTTTCTGACACCCAGTTAGGCAGAAAAGGTTTCAAACGATTTACAATCACCTTCGTGACCATCTTATAGAGGACGTTATAGAGACTAATAGGCCTAAACTAGGACATAAATTTCAGATTGTCTAGCTTCGGGATAAGGACCAATAAAGTTTGATTCAACCTCGGAGGTAACATACCTGAGGCAAAAATTTGTTTCACAAAAGAGATAACACCACCACCAATAATACCCCAGTTACGTTGAAAAAAAAGCAGCATGTAAACCATCAATCCCTGGAGCCTTAAGAGGACTCATCGAAAACACTACATCAACAATTTCCTGATCTAACACCGACATTGCAAGAGCGTTCAGATCATTGGCCGCAAACCTATAAAATCGACCAACGAAAGGAAACTGTGGCAACGGAGAGGCCGACGAAGTAAAGAGATCCCTAAAAAAATTAGATGCCAACAACCGAAGCTCACTTTAATTCGAACACCAACTACCATCAGATAACTTTAACGAGGTAATGGAATTTTGTTTCTTTCGACTCAGTGTACTAGCATGGAAAAATTTAGTGTTGCGATCCCTATAGGAAATCCACTTCGACCGTGATCTTTGGAACCATAACACCTCCTCTTGCTCAAGAACCTCATCAAGTTGTGCAATCAAACTCTTCCGTAGGTGACTCAAAGACTCCAAAATACATGTCTCCAATTTCAAATCAATACCCTGAATGGTGGCCATGAGACGTTTCTTCTTATGAACTATGTGACCGAAGACAGACTTGTTCTATTCGCCTACCCGAGACTTGAACTCACCCAAATTCTGCTCCAAGTCATAATTTCCATCCCAACAAGACTCCAAGAAACTCACAAAGCCCGTATGTTCTTGCCAACAAGCTAGATAGGGAAACAGTCTTTTTCCTAAGGGTAGAGCCATGGCAAGCCTCGTCACAATCGGCCCATGATATGAGCCAAGTTGGCCTAAATGGTTAACCAAAAAAGCTGAAAAGCGGGACACCCAAGCCTCATTAATAAGATATCGATCAAGGCGCTTAGAGAGATTGCCTCGACTCCATATAAACTGAGGGTCTATAAATCCTGCATCAATCAGCCCTGTGAAAAAACAGAATCCAAAAATAGATAATTGATTCCCGAACCCAGGCGGGCACCCTTACTTCTATCCTCCATACGTAAAGTCGCATTGAAGTCACCTCTCAACGCCCATGCAACATCTGAACCTAGGTTAAGGGTTTCAAGTCGACCCCATAAACGCCTACAAGAAAAAACCTCAGGACTGGCATAAACGGCAGTAAAGAAGAACCAATCAATA
The DNA here is from genome assembly GCA_019671005.1 of Hibiscus mutabilis. Lineage (NCBI taxonomy): Eukaryota > Viridiplantae > Streptophyta > Magnoliopsida > Malvales > Malvaceae > Hibiscus > Hibiscus mutabilis. The sequence goes on along the minus strand of CM033729.1, from coordinate 4,720,738 downwards.
GAAGTTAGAAGGATAACCCGGCAGTGAATAAACTGGTTATCAATTTGCTCAATTCGGATAGATAAAGACTCCCTCCGTAGAAGCCAAATCCCCCACTAAACCATGCGCCTCAACTTGATATGAATTTGAAAAACCAAACCGCAATAACACTCTATCCGCCCTGCGGCCACTAATACGTGGTTCAAACAGAGCCACGATTTGGGGATCATTGTCTCGAACAAAATTTCTAAAATGTCTTCGAAAAGTAAGGCTGGCAACACCCTGAGCATTCCTAAGGCTGGCAACACCCTGAGCATTCCAACAAAGAATATTAATCATTGAAAAAATAAAAGAGCAACTGTTTAACTTACTGCACATTCATCGCAGAAACCACAGTTTCATCGCACGAACAGGACAAGGCAGCGCAACCGACGAACCTTCAGTATCAAAAGCACCGTGAGCATCAACCAACGCTCCAGGGGTAGAGCCCCGTCCCGGTTCATACTAACATCATTTATCCCCTTTATGGTTGGAGCAGTCAGTATCCTCTCTGCAATAGGAGGATTCACATGAAGCTTGAAGTCTGGATTTTTACGTATATGCAATCCCTTCAAAACCTGCTCCTTCAAGCCATGATATTTAGCTTGTCCTGACCCTTTACCAGATCCTCAAGTCACCTTAGAAACCATCTGCCCCTCCTCAACAATAACCGTAGCAATACGATTGCCATTTCTTTGAACTGCTCTAGATTCTACCTCTTTAACCACACTCGTATCCACCCTTATATCGCTAGCTGTGTGAACGTCTTGCATGCTACTTGGACCAGCCCCAGGCGATACTATCGTTCCCACCTTTGCCTTAAGGGGTACTGAGTCAAGCACTATGATTTGCTTCAACGTCGACTTACCAGCTCCAAAGGCCCTCGCCTTACTACCATTATAAACAGTTGAGGGCTTTGCCTTAGGTGCCATTGGTTGCGACACCTCACCATTCTGCTCATCGCCCATCTCTGCCAGTACTTGGAACAGTGATTTATGTACACCATCCGTCCCACCCAGGTCACCTTTTGAAACCACAATATCCTTCCTCGACCTCCTATAACGAGTTGGAGCCATCATCCATGGACCATATACCTCGGTATCCTTCGCCTGAGCATCCACTTCCTTTGGTTGCTGATTTGATTCAGCCGGCAGCTCTACCCCACACCAATCCTTTGTGTAACCATAAGTCCCACATTTGTAACAAACAAAATGTAAGCCTCCGTATTCAAGCTTTTGATTAAATCCATCTATATTAATACTGGGCAATAGGGGTTTATTTAGGTCCACAATTACAGCAAGTCTTGCAAAACGACCCCTCTCCCCCATCTGGGTGTTATAATCCACCTTAATAACCTTACCGATCAACTCCCCAATCCACCAAAACAACGCTTTCGTATAATAACGATAGGGCAAACCTGGGAGCCTCACTCAAGCCACAACTTGTGAGGGATGTTTCTTACTCCAAGGCTGAACAGTTAAATATCTACCAAAAAGAGTCAACGGTCCATCTGTCAGAACCTTCGCATAGTCATCGACCTCATCAAATTTCACCAAAAAATAATCATTCTCAATGTCTATTAGCTGAAAATTCCCCCTAGGCGAACTATGACCGTAGTCCTCATACGTTCGTCAATAAGTGCATGGATTCTCTCAGAGAACTTTATAGAAGGCACCAAACCATTCTTATCAATCTGAACATCCTCCGCATTGACAACAATCTCCTTTTCCCGAATAGTCGTAGACTTATCTGTAAGGTTGGTGCTAACACCCTTTAACGCCCCATATATGAGACCTTCCCAGGCGTAACAGCAGATCCTGGCGATATGCAGTTACTGTCGGTGTCCATTAAAGTAGCACCATCAGGGACGGGACCAACCGGCTTATCTACTAATTTCACAGCCCTATCCATGTCCATGCAGGGAGAACCATCTTTATTATTGACCTTCTTTGTAGCCCGTTGGTCTTCAGGCGCAATAGGTGAGCCTTCCCGCTCCAGGATTCGAGAAAACTCAAAACGGATCACCCCACTCGGTGCGGATGACAAAGGAACATCACCTGATGCGGCCGCAGCCACCGCCGTGCCGTTTTCCGGTGGAACAGTCGAGGAAAGTTCATTAGGGTTGGGGTTTTCAGACGAGTTCATTGGGGTTGTGAGCCGAGGAATACTTTTAATGTAATTTGACTTTGATAATTTATTAGTAAAAAATCTTCATGAAAACATTAAAAAATGTAATACATCTCTGTTTTCGAAAAAAGTTAATCCAAAATCTTTATATCCTTGTCGGATTCTCGAGGCCTCATTTTTAAATTGCGTCTCGATTTTTTTTTCTGTTATTGTTATTTTGAAAAACGTAGAGTGAAATTGGAAATGTGATGAGTCGACGCCGACATGCGGGATCTGTCTGATACCAAAGTCCGGAGGTCCAGGAAGAAGCCGTTTTGGTTTGGGTATTTATGTTGAGTTGCTTATTCTTAAACGAACTTCTGCTATTAATTCCTTTTTCTTTTCTTTTCTTTTCTTTTTGTTCGAGTAAAAATTGTCATTCTGCTACCATGTAATTTGTGTGTATAAACCATTTTCCAAGGAACTGGATTTTGATCATTAGTTTTAACAGAGCGATGAATCTAAAATTTATATCTTTTTAATATAAATATTTTCTACTTCTTTCTGAAACTTCAAAAATCTATGTTAAAATAGAACTTATTTCATTAAAAAAAATCAATCACTGAAAACACAAAGAAAATGACAGCTGTGGGATTTGAACCCACGCCCTTTCGGACCAGAGCCTAAATCTGGCGCCTTAGACCACTCGGCCAAACTGTCAAGTCGTTGTATAATCACAAGTATAAAATTATAACACATGACTGCTGCCTTAGACAACATGCTAAATTAACGAATGAAATGAAGTACATTGGCCCATTGTTCACAAGGAAGGAGATCCGATCAAAGATTGTCTTGTAGTAATCGTTTTAACATGGTTAGAGTTTTAGGGTTCTATAGTTAGAAATTTAGATCTTGAAAATAAATATGCTTGTACAAAAATAATTTACACTGACATCGTATCAAATATTCACCCTAATACTTAATTCTTATTGGGTCTCCCATGCAAACGAGCTCAAATATACTTGAACTTTGAAGGAATGATTGGACCTTCAGGAGAATTATATTCATCACCAACTCAACACCAATCCAATTGGAAAATCATCAACTTATCTTTATTTTTCTATTAAATAGTGTTACAATAATATTTTCAAAGTAAATATTGAAATTTGAACCTACACAAGAAAGAAACGGATAAATATCTATGACCATTAGACCAATTAGTGGATCTCATCAACTTACCTTTATTCAAAGTATAATAAATAATTTTAATTGTATTTTTATTTTTATTTAAATAAATAAAAAAAATATTACTTGAGATTCAAATGCAAGACTAATAGATTTGCAAACAAAACTTCTACTATTTCATATACGACTATGTGTTGGTTTGATTTTTTAAATATATTATTTTACATTATTTATGTGCACTCATATTTTAAGTGTGACAACGTCTGTGATATATCATATATCCATAGAAAATATGTCAATAACAATACTTTCTCAATGATTATTAACACTTTTGTTTACCTTCCTAATTATAAAAGAAATCCTTAGAAAATAGAAAAGAGGAATGTAGTGGTTTGATTATTGCGAAGGTTTTAAGATTGATTTATGTGATTCCCCCGACAAGGCGGCTTTAATTATTGTATGTTTTTTTTTAATAAAAACAGCTGGCTTGTTAGAAAAAATAAATATTTAAAATTATAATGAGGATTTACAACTATGAGAATAAATTAAATATTTAACTCAGACATTTTTTATAATTTTTTATAATCATTAAAATAAAAATAGTCATTTAAGATCATAAAATGACTACACAAGGATAAAAATTCAGGATGGAAATCGTCTTCCCCTTAACTATGTCCCTTTTGGTATCCTCATTTTAAAAAAGTGGGTTTAGGGTTTAGGGTTTAAAGTTAGAGTTTATGGTTAGTTTTTAGGGAATTAGAAGTAGAGTGTATTTTTAGGGTATAAGGTTTAGGATGTGGAATTTAGGGTTTGGGTTTAAAATTTATTTTTTAGTGTTTTTTAGTATAAGGGCATAAAAAGAGGCAGATGATTTTTGTTCAAAAATTCAACCAAAAGACTCGAATAAAAGAGAGATACGAACAACACCATTAATCGACAATGAATGATAAAAAAATCATTAACACTAGTATAAATATGCATATAATGATGAAACATGTTGATAAAACAATCAATACCACAACTCAACCGCGGATAAAAAACGGTGATTGTGAACGCGTATCCAAATCCAGGATGAGGGTCCAAAGCAGGGAAGACCAACACGATAATCAAATAAATGTAATTTTGATCAATCGAGGAGACGACAAATTCAACCAAAAAATGGTCAAATGACTGAAAATAACAACAACAACAGAAAAAATGTCACAAGACGAAATTATTCATAATAAAAAATAGACCAAAAAACAAAGAAAAAATAAAGAAGAAATATAATAAATTAAAGAAAAAAATGATTATTGTCGATTGATGATCAATACTAAAACTAATGATAAACTAATAACGGACGCATATTTATCATAAAATAAAAGGGTAAACTATACCAGTGACCACCGAACTATTTGGGCGTACCTATTTTAACCACCGAACTATCGAACTCGTCAATCAGACCACCAAACTTATTAAATTGACCTATTTTGATCACCGCCGTTAAAAACTAACATAGGGGTGGCGTGACAGTTAAAAAAATTTGTCAAATTACACATTTAGTCCCTGTTATTTATTTAATAAATCAATTTGATCCTAATTTTATTTTAATTAAATAAAATTAATCAACCAATCGGATGATGACATGTGTCATCACCCAATTGGATTACTCAAATTTTAACTTATTTTATTTAATATATTTTCCCTCCAATCATGTAGTAACACGTGTCACCACCTGATTAGAAGAAAATTAGTGAAGAATGAAGAATGGCATTGGGGAGGTTTAAACCTGGGATATGAGGGTGAAAACCCAAGTCTTTACCTCTAAGCTAAGCAGCTCTTAGTGATATAAATTGCACATTTGATATACATATCTTATAGTTTAGTAAATGTTAGGGTGAAAAGATATTCGAAAAATGGCATTAGGCAGGTTCAAACCTGGGACAAGAGGGTGAAAACTCAAGCCTTTACCACTGAGCCAAGTGGCTCTTAATGATATAAATTACACATTTGATATACATATCTTATAGTTTAGTAAATGTTAGGGTGAAAACAAATTCAATTTAAAATATTCGAATATTTTTTTTCATATTTAAATTAAATTGAATATTTATTAAAATATTAAATATTCGATTTAAAAAATATTTTATTTAAAAGAAAAGAATTTTGATTTAAAAAAGTATTCAAATATTTAAAGTATTTTAAATTTGATTTAAAAAAATTAAAAACTTTTTTAAATAAAATTTCTTTTCTTTTAAATAGAATATTTTTTTAAATCAATTTTCTTTTCTTTTAAATCAAATATTTTAAATATTAGAATATTTTAAATATTCGATTTAAAAAAATATTCGAATATTTTTTAAATCAAATTTCTGTTCTTTTAAATCAAATATTTTTATATTTTAAATCGAATATTTTTTATTTAAAAATATTTGAATATTTTTTAAATGTAATATTTAAAATATTCAAATATTTTAAATATTCGAATACTTTTTTAAATCAAATTTATTTTCTTTTAAATCAATTTTTTAAAATAAAATATTTAATATTTTAATAAATATTCTATTTAATTTAAATATGAAAAAGAAAAAATATTCGAATATTTTAAATCAAATTTTTTCTTTTAAATCGAATATTTTTTATAATTGAATATTTAATAATTTTTAGATTTAAATTAAATCGAATATTTGTGTGATTATACACATCCCAAGTGATCTAAGTTTGAGTTCCCTTTCAACCATTTTTACTTCCTTTTTCCCTAACATTTATTGAAGTATAAGATATGTATATCAAAGTGTGCAGTTTATATTACTAAGAGCTGTTTGGCTCAACTGTAAAGGCTTGGGTTTTCACGTTATTGTCTCAGGTTCAAACCTCCCCAATGCCATTCCTCGCTAATTTTCCCTAACTTTTACTGAACTATAAGATATGTATATCAAATGTGCAATTTATATCACTAAAAGCCACTTGGCTTAGTGGTAAAGGCTTGGGTTTTCACCCTTTTGTCTCAAACCTCCCTAATGTCATTCTTCTCTATTTTTCCTCTAATCAGGTGGTGACACATGTCACTACATGATTGAAGGGAAAATATATTAAATAAACTAAAATTTGAGTAAATTGATTCAACATGTGTCATCATCCGATTGGTTGATTAATTTTATTTAATTAAAATAAAATTATGATCAAATTGATTTAATAAGTAAATAACAGGGACTAAATGTGTAATTATATAAAAAAAATTAACTGCCACATTACCACCTCGTCACCCCTTTATAGTTTTTTAACGGCGGTGGTCAAAATAGATCAATTTAATAAGTTTGGTGGTCTAATTGACGAGTTCGATAGTTCGGTGGTCAAAATAGGTACGTCCAAATAGTTCGATGGTCACTGGTGTAGTTTACCTAAAATAAAATGTGACAGTTGAATTACTAAATAATATGGTTTGGCTTTTTTTTATAAATATTATTATAATAATATTTTCAAGACGAATGTTGGAGTAGTATAAATTTATACAAAATAGACAACGGGAGAATATTTATAATCACTAAATTATTTACAAATAAGCATCCATGACTCAATAATATAGTTTGGTCTTTTTTTTAAGTAAGGCATTGGGTGACTTTGGATGGATATGTCACGGACTTGACACGTACGACATGCGGGGACTCCCTAAGTAACTCATATATTACGATCAATCATAGTTACATAGGCATTATTATAAAGGAAAAGTCTACAACGCTCTACGAGTATCGTTGAACACCATTAATAATGAGCATAGTTGAATATTATTAAATTAATTTATAAAGATTAAAATTCTCAAGAACTAAATATATAATTATAATTATTAAAATAAAATTTCAATTAAATTATTTTCCATATATATATATATATATATATATTTTTAATCTTTTTTTAAATAATTAGATCAAATTTCAACCTTAGTCAATTTAAAAAATAAAAACCATAAACCCTAAATCCAAAATCTTAAACTTAAAACCCTAAACCCTAAACCTTAAATCCTAAATTTAAACATTAGATTTAGAGTTTTGGGTTTATATTTTATGGTTTAGGGTTTAGGGTTTTAAATTTAGAGTTTATATTTTATGATTTAGGGTTTATAGTTTATAGTTTAGGGTTTTGAAGGGTTTAAGGTTTAGGGTTTAGGGTTTTTTATTTTTTTAAATTGACTAAGGTTGGTATTTGATTAAATTATTTATAAAAGATTAAAAATATAATATATATGGAAAATAATTTAATTGAAATTTTATTTTAAATAATTTATAATTATACATTGAGTCCTTTAGATTTTTAATCTTTATAAATTTATTTAATAGTGTTCAGCGGCATTCATCGTTAGTAGTGTTCAATAGTGCTCATCGAGCATAGTGCACTCATCCTATTATAAATTAATATCGAACATAAACATATCTTATGGCATGCATCCACTTGCCCTAATTAAATTAGACTTCCCCTTTTTATCCATTTGGGATCATCTTATTCACCTGTATATTGATATCATGACAAAATTTAATATTATTTATTAATGATTTTTTAAAAATATTTAAATTTAAAAGGTTGATAATAAATTAATATATTTTTAGTGAAAAAATAATTTTACAGTTATTTAATTATTTTTTAATATTATAATGTGATTACATAATAATATAATAATATATGTTCTTTATTTTAATTTTTTTAAAATCATGTATCGTATTATATTGTTCAAACTCGAATAATTTAAAATGAATTATATTATATTATATTATATTAAGATTAGTACAAGACAGTTAAACTTCCTTTTTCTTTTTGAAGGCTGAAGCAGACAGTTAAACAATGAGTATAGTTTGGTAAATACTAGATTTCATATCATATAAAATAATTAATTTCTTTAAATAATTTATATAACATTGCCGGCCACTTGCCACCTTCACCCAAATCAATGGCTTGATTTCTCATCCTACGTATAGACGCCATTATTAAATCCACGACTCTTATATTATATTCACATTCGCAACTATTTATACAAAATTATTGAGCTGAGGTTATTAAATTCTTAATGTTTCGAGTTTAAGTTTTCTTACGTGTTGATTTATGAATGTTTAGATTCAAATTCTATATTAGGTTGGTTTTGTCCATATTCTTATGGTTCTTGTTAAAGATTTATTATGGTTTAATTAAGGTCTGATTATGTTTCGGTGTTTACTTTTAGTTATATAGATCTGATATTTTTCCGATTATTAATTTTAATTCTAGTTATCATATGTATTAATTATGGGTTTATTATATAGAGGAAAACATTTCACGCCCTAGCAGTGAGTTTAATTTAGGGTTTATAGAATTAGTTTAGAGTTTAAAGTTTATGGATTTAAGTTTTAGATTTAAAGTTTAGGTTTGATGGTTAGAATTTAAGTTTTAGAGTTTTGGGATAGGGTTTAGGTTTTAGGATTTTAAGGATATTAACTTGAATTTTAGTTTTTAAGTTGAATTTAGGCATGCTTGTGAAATTTTTTTCCCAATGCAGTGCATAATATAATTATATATAATTATATATTTAGTACTCTAAGTAATTTAAACACATTATATGGTTTTTTTATTTAAGAAAAACAAAATGATTTTACTTGAACTCGACAAGTGGTCTCAGTGAAAAAGAAGATGTTCATTTTAGGAGATACATGTTCAAATTAATTTGTCTGCAAAGTATGTGTGCCTTGTCAAAGTATTAAAAATATCTATAAACATATATTACCTCATAATCATCTTAATATTATTAAAAAAATCAACTTTGAGGAAAGAGGGGGAAATAGTCGGCAACAATCATCGTCCTTCTATCCACGGTTGCATTTATTATACAATTCCTTTTTTGTGTGTGACAAAATCTAGTTTTTTGCTCTCGTTACAAAAAAAAAAAAAAAAACTGAATGACTAATCTATTAGTCATTATAACGCATAACGTCAAATTGTTGGACTTTAATATTAGTGAATCCCTTTTGAAAAATGGCATAAAGTATCAAAATAGCTTCAACGTTTAACTGAATAGTTATTTTGGCTCATATTCTTTTTTTGGAACAATTCAACTTTTAACGTTTCATTTTGGGTCAAAATGACCTTTTCGCGAATGAAAATTGTTAAAAAACTGACGGTAAATAGTTTGAAATGGCTTGCCAGAATGATAAGTCAACAGAAAAAATTATTTTATATTTTATATAATTTTATAAAATTATTAATATAAAATAATTTTTTGACTGATATAATATTTTTTTCAGTCAACACATTTGTCTATATGATATTGTCATGTCAGCGTGCACTGCCATATAGGTTTATCACATCATTTCAAGCCATTTACCGTCAGTTGATTGGCAGTTTTCATCCGCAGAGGGGCCATTTCGACCCAAAATAAAACATTGATGGTTGAATTACTCCAAAAAAAAATAAAGACTAAAGTAATTATTCTGTCAAACATTGGGGGCATTTTTTAGCTTTATGCCTCAAAAAATCCCAAATAAAGTTGTTTGAAAAAACCACAATAAAGTTGTTCTTCCCATAATATAATCCACGTAATTAAAGGCTGGTTTTATGGGCATAATAATAAAGAAAGGGCCAGACTGTTAGGTTATAATTTATTTGTGTAATGCAGAATCATCATTATATACTCTAATTAACTCTATGATTAACCCAAAGCCAGCATCACTTTCTTATAAATTAATTAAAACCCATCAGCTTTGAATCTTTGATCTCTTTCTGCAATTCAACTTGGCTTACTAGAAACAGTTCCCCATTGGACACCTGTATTTGTTTAAATATGGATTCCCCTAAAAGATATTGTTCTTCTGATTCATCAAGATTACAGTGGATAACTACTGTATCAATCTCCCATATATTTCTCAATCCCAGTTACTTCAGTTTCCTCTCTCTATATATACCTTCTTCACCCCATTAACTTTCCTCACAACAACTCCTTCATGTTTTTTGTTAACTCATATATATATATATATATATATATATATATATAGGTGATTTTCTGTTGTGGGTCTAGATTGTTGGTCTTCAATTCTCCTTGTGAGTTGTGATTTAACTGCTTATGCAGTTCCTTATTAATGAATAAAATCTATTTTGGCTTAGCAAGAAATATATATATATATATTATAGATATAGGATCAGTTTACCTAGTATAGTTTTTAAGTTTTACACGTTTTTTAGATTGTATAACTCATAGTTTTACTATATATATAGGGTTAGGATCTATTTACGCACAACGTGAAGCTACCTACTCCACGCTTGTGAGCGCTTGGTGTAACGTCAACCCATTCTACCTACTCCACGCTAGGGAGCGCTTGATCTGGAGTCTTAGACTAAGGATCTTATATATATATATATCCTTTTACACTTAGATCAGCATTTTTTTTCTTTCTTCTGTAGCTGGTTTATTTTCTTTGATGCAATTATGTGACAAGATTTGATGCCATGGTCAACCCAGGGTAGATAGCTAGGGTTTTCTTTTCTCCTTAATTTGAACTTTGGGTGTTTTTAATTTTGGGGAGTTGCATAATGATTTCTTGGAGGTGGGTTTGTTTTGCTTTATTTGCTTTTCTCACCAGTTTTACTATAGGTTGATTTTTTTTTAGTCCTTTAAAGAGGGTTAGGGTTTTATCCATACATTTTCAGTTTGCATGGGGAGAGATCTCATCAAAGAGTCGGTGGCTGCAGATGCGGCATTATCAAGATTCACAAGCTTGGGTAAGGGTTTGTTTGGAGAGCCAAAGGGGGAGGGGGGTTGTTCAGTGGTAATAAGTAGTATAACCCCCACAACCACAAGCACCTCCTTTTTCTCCAATTTTTCCTTTCAAATATGGGAATCTTGATGATGCTGCACCAGCAAACATATGGCTATAAACTATTCCCAGTTTAGATCCAAGTGAAACTACTGTTCCGGGGGCAAAAACAAAACTATGCCAAAGGTAATTTATGATTTCTCTTTAGCATCTCTCATCTTTTGACTGATTCTTCTACTCATGGACCTTTTTCTTTCTTGGAGGCTGCTGCTAAAACAGGTGATAATCTAATAAACTTTGTAGGGTTTTTTTAATGTGTGTGTATTTGAAGAGCCAATAATCTAACAAAACTTGGAGATCTTGATATATAGTACTTTTTTTTTAATTTTGTTTTAGTCAGCTGCAGTTCCATGTTACAAGAAATTCTTCTACTTTGTCTTGTAAAACAGAAGTAGGGTCAACATGAAGGATGCTTAATTATTAGGGTTTACATTATTGATATTATGAATTGTACTTCTACCTATATATGCCTTATTTTCATAATAATTCTTTCTATATATATATAGGTTAGGATCCATTGTCAGACTTAAAAGTTTTATATGTCGTTAGTATTATTGAATTAACTAATTTTAATAAAATTAAAACTTTTAAATTAAAGATAATCTATTTTTTCTTGTAAAAATCCTTACTCACCGTTAATCTCATTCATCCATTTTCACTAATTCAATGATTCAAAAAACTTCTGAAATTCTTAAATTTTACTCTTTGTCAACAAATACCACCCTATATATAAAGTTATTGTTATTCAAAATTTTCTTGCTGTTTCCCCAAGGAAGTTTGGTATTTATCTTCTAAAATGTCTATATTATATATATGCAGAGACGGACGTAGGATTTTATGTCATGGGGTGTGAACTGTTAGAAAGTTATATTAGAAATTTAGAGGATGTGAAATTATAAAATTTTAGTGGTGAGAACTTAGATCATCGATAGAAAATACAAAAAACACATAAACTATAGGAGAGTTTGAAATTTTCAGGGGCTGCGACTTCCCCCTCCAACACCTCTCGGTCCATCCCTCTATACATGTATAAATACAACAGAGAGAAACTTAATTCGTAACAGGAGGCTGGAGCTGGCCCCAGCTTTTAAACACCAAAGCAGAAGCCAGAAGATTTGAAGGTTATCCATCTTATGGTATACAAAATGCCACCGCACATTAGAAGATATTATATATGTATTCTTTTTTCTCCTTACCCTAAGCTATGTTACTCTGACTCGGATGTATTATGTTTGATACGAGTATATTCATTTAATGATTACCTATAAGTTCATTTAGTGTATCCAAACCCTTATACTGGATGACATGATGGGGCATTGCTTGATGAAAGTATACATCTTAATCCTTTTATATGGCATGTCACGGAGAGAGAAACACATGCATATCTAATTAGTGTTTGAATAAGTGTGAACTTTTATCATGCATTTGGCCAATTGGAACAACTTGAAATGTAATCAATGTTGTTGTTGGTTCAGATTTCAGCATTTGTAGTAAAATTAAGGTTCATGAATATATATTACATTGGTTAGAATCTTGATCTGAGATTAGATGCACACAGTGGCGGAGCAATGATTTTTATATAGTAGGGTCAGAATAGAGTATGAGGTACGAGGATTTTCATCTGACTACAATATAAATATTGTTGATCCCATACCCAACAAATCAAGTAGCGTCAATTCTAATATTTCTTATAAAAAAATCCTATACTAACTCTTTGAAAATCTCATTTAACTCTTTAAAAATCACATACTACAATAAATCAAATAGGATCAATTGACTCCTAATTTATATGCGGCTCGGCCACTGGATGCACACCTATATGCCTTTCTATAATTTTCAAATTGCCTCCACTGAATGGCAAACACTGAAGTTGTAATAATAAGACCAATTGTCAGACAAGAGGCATCCAGGAGATTACTGGGAAGCATTATCCAGTTGGCGACCAACAAGACATTGGAAAAAAGATGGAAAACATTTTATATTAGTTAGACTCGTCGATTCAAGATTGTTTTGAATTATTTTGAGCATTCATTCATTCATGTCATTTCGAGTTGTTATTGTTTTAAGTTCTGATTATTCTAACTTTAGATTAATTCTAATTTGAATAAATTTTTTATATAATCAAATTAAATTAAATTAGATTGAATTTTGATTTGAGTTCGAATGAAATGACCAAGTTTGTTTTATAATAAAAGTTGAATAATAATACCAGACTTCCTTTTGCCCATGCTTTGTGCAGTTCACATGTTTCCATGTGATATTCTCAAGCCATTAAGGAAATTAAAGACCAACTTTTCTGAATTCTAAATACATTAGCAATAAGTTTTTAAGTGACACACCAAGAGCTATACATGAGAAATTATTTTATGAAACATTTTTATTATGTTATCTATAATTCTAGTAAAATTATTCATTTTATTTTTTCATATAATTAATTCTAGCAACCATTCCGTCCATGTTTAGATGAAGAAAAAATAAAATTCATCTTGGAAAAATGATAAGATTAAAGAAAAATATTGAAGTAAAAATAGTTTTCATCGACTAAAATCATGAATAACGTGGTGGGATAAGTTTACATAATAATTTTTCCCTATAGAGTGTTACAATTTACTGGTAACATTTTAAGTAATATTAGGAGTGTTCATTATTCATTTAAAACTGAATTAACCTACCGAACCAAAATTTAGTTCGGTTAATTAGATGTTAGATCGCTTAACGGTTAATTTAAAAAAATTGATTATCGGTTAATTTAGTTCGAAACAAGTTAATTAACCGAATTAACAAAAAATATTAAATATTAAATATAACATATATTAAACATATATATATATATATTAAGCCTAACCCAACTAAATTAGATGCTAAATGTTATTTTATATATTGTCTATTGTTATTTTGATATTTATAATAGATATAAACTATTTTATATGTAATGTTTATTGTTATTTTGATGTTTAATAATTAGATTCAAAATGTTTTTAGGTATTTTTCATTGTTATTTCGGTTAATTCAAAAATTAACCGAATTAACCGAACAAAGTATAAATTTTAACTAGTTCGGTTGGTTAACCGAAATAACCGTTTGAACACCCTAAGTAATATTGTATGTGTGATGCTTCGATTGAAGTTTTTTACTTGTAGTCACCCTTGCTATTTTATTACAAAATTTATTTGTCGTAAAGGATTTTATATTTTTTTGGAAAAAATTGACAAATTTTAATCCTAATTATACTTAGAGAGGAGAGAGGAATGGGGACTCTAGGAGACGAAAGTGAGTGTTCCTAGTGGGTTTAGAACCTATGACCTAAGAGAAACGATGAAACAAATATGAGTAACTTGGCCAACTAACCAAATGTGCTTGCTCATATATTTTGGAAATCACATTATGATGGTTTTAAGTTCGCGTATCATCTACATATTTGTAGCATATATTGATAAATATTCTTAGATATTCATTATCCGAATCGTGATTACAAAATAGAATACGTTTACTTTCAAGAAAATTCAAACCATAGTCATCTAACTTTTAGCGGATTCAAATATTTGACAAATAATTTAAATTTTTAAATTCGGTTTTTTTGTTAATTTGTAGACTTAAATAATTTAGAAGTTGCAAATATTCAACCGGTTCTTATTCCTTCTTTGAAGACAATCATCCACTCTGGCCAGTGGATTATTTCTCCTGGTGAGGCTCAATCTATATGTGTTTGCGTGTTTCTTGTTTGATGTTCTTTACTCAACAAACAACACCGCTAATAACAAGGCCTATGTGATTGGTGTCCCTTTGGAGTAATTTATCAATCAATTGAGAAATTAAAGAGATAAAATTGGGATTGAAACTCTGGGTTGGTACAAATGCAAAAACACCCCTTTGTTGGTCTTACAGATTAAACAAAGCAAATGAACCATTTTTCAATGCCAATGTTGGCTTATGCAAAACAACACACGTACAACAAAAACCATTATAACCAAAAAGGGAAATATTATAGCCACGGAGATGGAGCAGGTGGCTCTTGGCACCGATCATACTCATATCCTGCAACACTACTTTCACACTAGTATTAAACGGTATCACCACGAATGCGTTGTTAGGTTGTGTGCCTGTGTAATTGAACGGGTGAAGAGGGAAAGCTGGGAAATCAGTGATGTAAACTATAAACGCCATGAGATTGGGAAGAAAAGTGGAATTGGAGAAGTGCAGTTGCAGGGAGAGCAAACGAGATGTTGTTCATCGAATCTGCGAATTCCGCGCCATTCGGTCCTTGGCAGGTTTGGTTCTTGGGGGCAAAGGCTTATTCCGAGAGGCCGATGCCCGACTGTGAAGAAAAACCTTTTGTGGGACATGAGTAGGGAACTTGGTGTTGGCTAAGCTTCTGAGTTTCCCTGCAAAATTGGCTACAAAATTTGTTGCATTGATGGCAGGCGAGCTTGGTTTAAGAAGTGGACGGTTCTTCAAACTGGTGAGAGCAGGTGTTTCATATTCAATAATACCAGCTACAGTGGTATTATCAAAAGTGTCCATGCCAGTGGCATCAAGGATTTGAATTTGACATTGTGAATAGAGCAAATTGTTTTGGTAGAGTCGACATGTGTAAAGGGCCTCTGCAGTATCCGATTTGAATTAGTCAATCAATAGATTGAATACACGTAGTTATACCAAAAAAAAATGCATATGTATATACCTTTGCAAAACAATTGTACAATGGATCAGGGAGGCCGTTAAAAGTGTAGGCATCTCGAACATTAGAGCCACCCCCTGTTTGAAGAGACTGATTGATAACTGTTTCAGGATCAGCAGGCAGCATTGAACCACTCACCTGTGCACTGAGGTTAAACTTCACTGAGTTAAAGAACGACAAAAACTGCAGCATTGCACGTAGAAGATATTGGTGATTCGTGTAAGGTTACCAAACAAGATCTGGACTTGTTCGTAAGGTTTGACAAAAGGATATGATTCATTTCTCCTTGGGAGGAGGATAAGCAGTTGCTCTAAGCCATAAAATGTGGGCATGGGAACATTGTGTGATGCAGGACGGCTCATCCGCCCACGTCCCATCAACTCTGAAGCTTTTCAGAAAAATAGTTTATCAATCAGACTTTGGTTTGGCCTTAGAATTTCTCGGTTGCACAACTATATTATTTAAAAGAAAACTTTCACCGCTCAACTTTTTTTCACTTCTACTTTGCCCATTTAAATTTTTAAAAAATTAATTTAATCACTAAACTTTAATTTTTTTTTTATTTTGATCACTTTATTATTAAATACTTAACATTGTTATAACTGAAAATTTATCCTTTGACAATTATAAAATGACCTCAAAACTATTTTTATTTTTTGAAGAACTTCTTAGTTTCGGATTTCATTTAGTTTCTCAACGATATATTATTTTCTTTCAAATTACAATGGTGCAGAGGGTGGGATATTATAGATGGAGTAGTTTTGGATTTTGCATATTTTAAATTTTGAATTATATTTTGCGAGTTTTAAGTAATTCTAAAAAAAATTAAACTGATAAAATGGTAAAAGACGATAAGACGAGCTTATTGATGTATTAGATAATCAAGAAAATTCAGAATGAAATTGTAAAATTTTCATATTTGGAAGAACATAAAATTAAAAAAAAATGATATGTACAACGTGTGACTATCGCGTCAGCAAAAAACAGTTTACATCAATACATATGATTGTGATGTACTCTTATATTTTATTTAACGCCTGAGTGACTAAAATAAGAACAAATTGAAAGGTCAATAATTAAATTAAAAAATATTAAATTTAAAGAAAAAATAAAAGTGAGAAAAAAATTGAGTGATAAAATTTATAATTTACTTAGGACAGTAATTATAAATTAAATAAAAATATATTTTGATACACAAAGTTTACACAAGACTTTTAATTTTAAGGTTTAGAAATATAAGTTGTAGTTTAGGGTTTAAAAATTTATGTTATGGTTTAAAGTTTAGGTTGTATGGTGAAAAATTTAAGATTTATAATTAGAATTTAGAGTTTAAGCTTTTTGGTGTGATGGCTAAAATTTTAAGTTTTAAATTTTATAGATGAAGACACAACAAAATATAAGCATATAAAAAAAAGTGAAACTTGTAAATCAAAACGAACGTGTTGAGAGGATAACCGGTCGAAACCGAATAAATACTAGCGTTCCAATCAGTCAAGCAAAATGTCCTAGAAAGAACCTCCACAATCACAACCTTAATTCCCGCACTAAGATAGCTAAAAGTAGAACAAAGATGAAATCATAACAGGAAAACAAAGCTACAAATCTATGCAGAAGGCACAAAGTATATCAGATGGGAACACATGGCGTTGCTTCGGTTAAAGACACAAGGCCGATAATGTACCTACGCCCTTGTATTCTTACAAGAAGCCCGAGATAGATAACAGACCAATCCTAGAGGATATTTACGCACAACTTCAAAAAAAAACATTATTTGTATGTAGCTGCAAACATGACATGATTCATATACTTTAATGCATATGCAGATTCGTATTACTTGGGGAATCAACTTAAACCATGTCTGAATCATCCGACTCGCTCTCCCTGCTTTCCCGCCATCTCGAACCCATTTTAAATTTACATACAGGGCACGTGCCTTGTTGCCGCAGCCACGGATCAATACAACCGGCATGAAACTGCAAGATGAGCTTGTTATCAATATATATACATAATAATTATATTGATTTTGATATCGTATAATCATTAGATGACAACATAAAACCTGAACAGATTGTAAAATAGAACCTGATGCAAGCATGGCAAGCTCCGAACAAGTTCCCCTCGGTTAACTTGATCCAAGCAAATAGTACAAGTTAGTTCATCTTCCGAAGCCTTCATACTCCCATCAGCGGTCTTAGAATCTTGCTTTGGCTGCAATATATAGTTATAATTTAGAAAGATACACAGACAAAATATCTTGAACACATAAATGCCCTCAATGAATATTGATACCTCGACGGGGGCAGACGAAGATGATGCCTGCTTCAGGGATGATCCAGCGCTGTAAAAAATAACAAAAATCAATGTGATTATGATATCGGTCAAAAGAAACCCAGAGGCTAGTTTAGAACCGAGGCAAGCTACCTAAACATATTTGTACATACCTCTCTGGACCAGGAATTTTGTACTTGTGCACAGGTAAGGCATTTATCTCTTCCTCGCTCATCGAAGGAGTTGTGGAAGTATTATCAGAATCCAATGCTCTCAGGGTGTCATAATCTGGAGCAGAAGGAAAGAAAATGATAATCTTCATATAAACAAATAAAATACCCCCAAAACTTGGTTTGACTTTCTGCCCAAGCATGTTAAAACCAACTCATGGAATCTTACAAGAGAATTTTGAAAAAAGCACCATACCTAGATCATCAAACTCCCGATCAAGAAGTGCAAGTTGGAGTCTTAGTCCTTGTAAGCGTCCTCTAGTAGCAAAAGCGATTGATGGTGGCATGAGTAAACGCAACTCAGTGTGACCAAGTAAACCACTAGCTGCTGCTGCATGAGCTCGGGCCTGAGCTTGAAGTTGCTGACAAGTTGCATACATCCTTAGACTCGTAGCCATCAGAAAGACACCCACTACTAGCCAAAGCTGCACAAAGAGACATACAAGATAACTACATGGTTACAATGTATTAGCAGACACGGCAGCATGCTCCCAGTGAATGTATAGCGTGTACATACCAGAAAGTTTGGTGACATTTGATGAGAGTTTAAAATCATGAACAGCAAAAGAACTGTTGAAAACAAACAAAAAGAGATTAGAAATTCAAGTTAAAGGCACAACAAGGAATGATTAGAGGAAAAGTTCTAACAAATGCAATGGACAAATACATATGCAACTAGAAACATTACCTGTAACAAGAAAGGCCAGTGAATTGGAGTTAACTGGTCGAGCAGGATGTATACGCTGGTAAAAAAAATAGTGCAATGAGAGTTCAGTCCCCATTATATAGGATGAAAAAATCTGTCATACTGTGAAAGATCAAATGTACTGATGTGGAAAAGCCAGCATACCACAGCCGGACGTTCAGGGATAAATCCTGAAAACCCGCTCTCAATATCCCCTCTAGCTCCCCGGAAAACAAAACTCATTGCTGCAGAAAAGCAGAAATTCCACTAGTCTAAAAGGCGACAGCAGATACAAACAACTTCTTCTCTTGAAACCTTTCAAATCCTATTATATTACAAATGTGAATCACTGTTACAAGTCATTGCAATCAAACAAAACATAGATAGCCAGTAAACCATGCTTTATTAAACTGAAATTTACTCAATTTAGGATTGCCATTGTCTCCTATTAAGCTAAAACCACTTTCCCTGAAAAATAAACCAAGATAAAAGTCCAAATCATGACCAGAAAACGTTAAAACTCCCCAGGCTCAAAAAGAAAAAGCACTGTAAAAGGAATTGGAATCCAATAGGGGAAAGAAATAAAAAATCATAAAATTTTCAGTGGATAGTAAATTTAGTACTAATCCCAATAAGCCATTACAGATAAAAACAGTGGAGACATAACCATCCAATTTACTGATTCAAAGCACAACACATTCAAAATTTCAAATGGCCTTAAAGCTTAACAAATATGATCCACTAAAGAAATCCAATAGAAAGTTTGTTCAAGTTTAATACCACCATATCTTTATTTCTCAGTTCCCACATAAAGTAACTTAAAAAAGCCAATGCATCGACTTGTTTATAAATTGCAATGGCATATGACGTGTCATTTGCACTATTTTAGTAATTAAATGTTATCTTTAAAGCGCCACCCTCTAAACTCTAAAGTATGGTTAACAATAAATTATGTTAATTAAGACATACTTTACACATACTCAGAAGCAAAAGATTCAAAGTTTATATATAATTCAAATTCCTTCCTTTATTTTAATTTTTTAACACTATTTTAAAAATCACATCTAAAGACTGAACCAACCGCAAAGTCAAGCAAAAGGAACCATGGAATTTAAAAGAACATGAATACATATATTAACACAGAGGCCTACATTGCCCTATACGAATCAAAAACACAAGAAAAAAGGGGGGGAATGGACTTTCCAGATCTATAGTGAATGATGAGAAAGCGCAAGGAAAAAGCCAAAGAAAAGTCTCACATTTCCACCGTTTTCTCAGCAAACAAACAGAATTTGATGCGCAGAAACACAAAAAAACTTACTCAGGGAAATCGGAGATCGATCGATCTAACGGCCGTCCTTTAAAATTGAAAAATAGAGAGAGATTTGAGAGGAAATAAAATAAGAAAAATTCTTTGTTTGCTAGTTGCGATTGAGCTCTCTTTTTCTTTGTCCGAGACTGAAAATAGCAATTTGCTTATCTTTTCTTCATTTTTCTTGTTTTTAATACGAAGAGAGAAAGCTCTAGAGAGTGACACGTGGACCCGATTTGGATCTAACTGTTGCCACGTCTTGTAGACAGCGTGGATGACTTAATATCTGCCGTGCACCCCACTCAGTTTTGTAGTTTATAATTCATTGCCAAGTCAGCACCCCAAACATCCAAATATCTCTTTCTTTTCTTTAAAAGTTAATAAACAATTTTCCAACAATAAATGGCAGAACACACTCAACACAGTTAGGACCAGGGGTAATGGCCCCAAGATTTTAAAAAATTTATGATTTGGTCCTTTTAATTTTTTAAAAATATAATTAGATTCCTTTGAATATTTGAATAACCCTTCAAATATTTGAAATTTTATGATTTGGTATTTTAGAATTTTCAAAAAAATCATTAGACCCTTTCAAATATTTGAAAATTTTTAATTATCTTTTTAAAAATTTACATTTATCTATATATATTGAAAAAACACCACGATAAAACTTACAAAGAGAATAAATAAAGCCCAAACTAGAAAGACAAAAGAAATCTCATACCCAACAAGACTCACAAACATTTCCATCCCATTAAGAACAATTAGGGTCTTAAAAAACATTGACCTTAAATATTCGGCTCGTTGACTTAGTAGAAAACAATCGGGTTTTTTCCCTAGAAAAATAAATTATTGGGGTCGTGTACCAGCCTGTTAAATACCACGGGTTCACAGGTCGAGTATGGGCCATAATATTAAACTTAACGGGTACTCGACCTAGCCCAGTAATTTTTTAATTTTAAATTTTAATATTTTATTTAGTTGTAATTAAAAAAGATAAGAGTAAAATTAATATAGGTCATTAAGAAAAAAGATAAAGAATTAAGGTGCTAAAATAATTATAAAAAGGAAATAAGAATTTTACAAATTTATTTTTGTGAATTATAATTTTAGCTGAGTAAGATTTCGACAAAAGATTTGGAAAATTTTAACATCACAGTCCAATCAATAGATATGTCTACATAAAATATAATAAAATATGTATTTATATTTAATGTGTTACTGACACATAAATCTAAACATTGACATTGAACTATTGTAATATCGCTTGTTAAAAAGTTTAATTATTTTATTCGCTTTTATATACTACCTGTTTTTTTCAAAATTTTAAATTTTAGATTAAGTTTTTATTCTTGAACACCCACATTTTTCATTCTCAAATTATTTGATTCTAACCTTCTAAATTCCTAATTAATGAAGTTTGATGAAATTAAAAAACAAATCCTAAATTAATGATTTAATGAATTAATTATACTAAAAAATTTTGGGTTTGAGATAGCATTGATTAAGTTCTATTTTGATCAAATGTTTTTTTTATGAAAATGGGAATGTTATCATAAGACTCGTTAAAAATCTTCATAAACCTAGTTGGAGAAAAAGAATACATATGATAATAATTCAAATAAACTAAGTGACAATGACATGCTGCAAAAGCAGGCTAATTACATTCGATGGAACCATAAAACACTGAATTTCTAGAGAATTTGAATTAGCAGACGTGACCAGCCCATCCGCTACTTTGTTACCAGTACGCATCACATGCTGGATGTGAACAATCCATGGACGTCGACGAAGCTCAACTAAATAGAACATGAGAGGACGCACAGTGGTGCCTCGAGTCAGTCCGCAAGACGCGCAACAATCCATACTATCAAGCTCCAAAATAATCTGACGATAACTCGCATACCAGGCTATCGTGAGACCAAGAAAAGCACCCCAAAGCTTCGCCTCCAAAATCGAACAAATGCCTAAGAACTTCGAGAAACCAAATATCTAATTACCGGTGTGATCACGCATAACACCCTCGCATGTGGCATGACCATCAATCCCACAATTAACATCATCCGTATTTAGCTTAAACCAATCCAACGGCGGAGACTGCCATAAATTCGAACCGCGACACATATTGGCCGGACACGCAGGTGGTGCAACCGAAATCAAAGCCCTACAGGTCAAGTCCACAAGGGTTCTACTACGCACAAGAATATGCCTCTCCAAAGGCATTTGATTGTCAAAAGTAACAGCGTTCCGCTGTAACCAAATATTCCATAAAATGGTTGCAAACAGCAGCTCCCAATTCGGTTCATTGGCCACAAAATCGCCAGACCCCAAAAAAATTCATGCCAAGCCAATCTTTAATACCTATCAAAGAAAGTGTTGCAACTTACATGGACGAATGATAGATTGCCAAGTAGATAAAGTAGGAGGACAGAATCGAAGAACATGGTCTACATCTTTGACACTTACGTTGCAAATTGAACATCTACTATTTTTCGCAAAGTGTTCAGTGCATCCTTTCCGCATTAGTCATGATCTTCCTATGATAAACAAGCCACGTGAAAATTTTAATACGTTGGGAACCCAAAACCTATGAATAATTTTCTATGTTTGATCAACGATACCATCCGAGACATTACAACAAACTTCATAGGCCGATTTAACTAATAAGTATCGATCCAAGTTACAACTCTACCCAATAGAATCAGTCGGCAAGCTCGGGGACGAGAACTTAATGGCCGCAATATATAAAGCAATGTATGAAGGGATGAGGTGACGGAACAAGTTCTACTGCCAATTACCATTCAAATCGGCCATATCCGCCACTGCAATCTGAGGTAAGGAGGAAGCGATTCCTGCAGAGACGTGATACACAAGCGGGCTAATATCTACAATCCAGTAATCTCTAATGCTCTCGTCTAAAAATATCAATTCTCTTGTGCCCTACGTTAACCCTGGCGATCGTCCGCTAGAAGAGATCGTCCAGTTATCGGCATCGTTTGTTCTAGAGCGGCCAGCCTCTCCTTTGCCGCTAGAAGACTTGCAAAATGCTAACAAACTACAGAACCTTAATGGTTCTATTGACACCGTCGAGCCAACATATATGGATGTTGATGAAGGTAATATTTGTAGTCCCCTTCTGTAAGTAGTTCCCCAATTACTGAGATGCAGCCTGCTGTGGCTATGGATGATTTCATTCTCGAGGAAGGAAGGAAGACGTATACTAGCATGGCATTGGCAGCAAGCCAACCTAATGCGAACAAAAAGTCTAACCCTGCTTTTGCCGAAGTGAAAGTTATTATTACACAAGATGATGTCCTTATTGGTGCCAACAATCCGATTCCTTCTATTTGATTCTCAGACAGGGTTCATGAGTATTTGATTCTCAGACAAGGTTCATGAGCAAATTGCTCAGAATATGCATAATGCAATCGTCGTTCAGCTTCTTGGCCGTGCTCTAGGTTATAAAACGTTGATTTTACGAATCCATGCTCTTTGGAAACCGCTAAAGAATTGCAATTGATTGATCTGAAGAACAACTATATTATCGTTCACTTCTCGGATAAAAGGGATTACTCTAATACTTTAACTGTTGGTCTATGGATAATTTTTGGTTGCTATCTGACAGTGCAGTCTTGGAGCAGAAAGTTCTCGACTTTAAAAAAATATCCCTCTTAGGTTATTGTATAGGTCCGTTTACCTGGCCTTCCTTTTAGTTACTATTCTAAGGCAATGTTCAGAATTATTACTGCGATGTTTGGTAGGGAGATTAAGATGGACTACAGTACGCAAGCAAGTGAACGGAGGAAGTTTGCACGTTTAGCATTACTGGTTGACTTGAATAAACATTTACATTCATATATCCGCATTGATGACATGCTTCAAAAAATCAAATATGAGGGGTTACAACATATTTGCTTTAGTTGTGGTGTAAATGGTCACTCGAAGGATACCTGTGGTACCGACTCATCTTCGGATATTGCGGCTCTTCAGGCTGAAACTAAGGAGAGCGATACTAGTTTAGCTCAAAATAAGGAAGTGCCAGCTTTGGAGCTCTTTAGGCCTTGGATGTTGGTGAAAAATCGTCGGCATCGTGATGGTAATACATCAAAGGCATCGAAGGATGTCTCAAATAAAAAATCGACAGTAGTTGGTTCTCATTATGCAATATTAGAGGAGAATAGAAATCATGTTAAGAAAGATGGTTTGAGGAGTGCTGAAACATCAGTTCCGACCAAGGTTGGGGCTGGTGCTTTGGCTTCAGTGAGTGTTTCTATTGGTAAGAAGGTTCCGGTCTGGAGTGTCTATAAAAATACAACCTATATGGCATCTAATCCTCAGAAAAAGTTAAATTCAAAAATCGAGCTAAATCTAAGGCTACGTGGTTCCATCTTTGGAAGGTAATGATGTTAAAGTTGTTGAACATATTCTAAAAGTGAGCAAAAGGGCTCATTATGCGATCTCTATTATTGAGCATGGTGATCCGAGTTTGGCTCCGGCTAGTACGTCGAAGGATAAATCTCAACTGGTCGGTGGTAAGTTCCCTAAATAGAGTATTTGTAAAGGTTTAAGGGTGAAAAATTCAGTTGGTTTCTTATCTGTAACACGTCCTGCATCCTCGGCATAGGATTCTTCCATCCTTAGTTACAACAAGGAGCTTGGGGACGGGGATCCTCACCTCTTATTTGCTCCTCTACAGGTCTATGACAATCCCCTGGTGTCAGTTCATTTTTGGGATGAGGATGATGATTCTTGGGTTGAATCGAGTATGAAGGATATTACAGAGGGTCCTCCCCAGATTGCTGTGCGTGATGCCAATGTGCAGTAAGGTTCCTTTTCTTTATTTCCTATTATTTATGATGATTAAGTTCATGTTTTGGAATTGTCAGGACGTTGCTAGCCTTTTTTTTAGACGTTGCTTTTATTCTTTTCGGCATAAGAATAAACCCAATATCGTCGCTTTGTTTGAGGCACGGATTAATGGTTTTATTGCGGACATGGTTATTGCTAAATTGGGTTTTCAGCACTTTTTTAGGGTTGAGACTCATGATTTTAGTGGTGGAATATGTTTACTTTGAGATGATTCCGTTGGTGTGGCTGTGTCGCATATTTTGAATCAGTTTATTAATGGGATGGTTCATTCAATTTCTTCCGGTACTTCTTTCCAATTTACTACTGTCTATGCTAGTCTGAATAGTTCCAAGCAGAAGCATCTCTAGAGGCAGCTTATGTATTTGTCTCCGAGTATGGATAATATTTGGATCTTGGGGGTAATTTTAACATAATATTAGATGACTCGAAACATAGTAGAGATACGGCTAGTCATGGTGGGGGTAGCCGGATATTCGCTGATTTTATTTTTAATGCAGGTCTTATGGATCTAGGGTTCCGGGGTTCGCTGTTTACCTGGTCTCAGGGTAATCTTTATAAGCGGTCTTGGTAATTCTAGCTTGCTTGGTCACTTTTGCGGGGGTTCGTACAACACTATGCTAGTCTAAATAGTTCCAAGAAGAAGCATCTCTAGAGGCAGCTTATGTATTTGGCTTCGAGTATGGATAATCCTTGGATCTTGGGGTAATTTTAACGTAATATTAGATGACTCGGAACGTAGTAGAGATGCGGCTAGTCATGGTGGGGGTAGCCGGATATTCGTTGATTTTATTTTTAATGCAGGTCTCATGGATCTAGGGTTCCGGGGTTCGCTGTTTACCTGGTCTCAGGGTAATCTCTATAAGCGGTTGGACCGCTGTCTTGGTAATTCTAGCTTGCTCGGTCACTTTTTGCGGGGTTCGTACAATACCTTTGTAACCCCTTGACCCGGCCTAGGTGTTAGGCCGACCCGAGAGTGCTATATTAGGTTTGTTGTAGCAAACCTAAACTGAATATCTTAAATTAGGTCTATTTTTTCTTTTTATCTTATCTAGATGCATCTTTAGAACCTAGAGTGAACAAATTGGCAGCGGTTAAATTATCATCAGAATTGGACACTGAATCGGTGTCCAATTGCACGTACATGCATTTTAGGGATCAAATTGCAAATTTAGAACATTACAAGGACTTACTTGAATTTGAGATTACCAATCCTTAATTAATCAGGTGCATACATGTCCTTTTCAGCTAAAATGGATCCTTCGAACACCTTCAATTAGTATACATGCGAAATAAGGACCAAAAATGAAAGAATCTAAAACCACAACATCACATCAACACTCATAACGAACTGGATATCGGTACGCGGGATTCTGTACTAATACCTACCTTATTATAAAAGGGTCGTATCGGTACTGTAACCCGTATACCGGTACGCAGGCTATAATTTACAGCGCATGTACCGATACCCTCTCCCTTGTATCGGTACTCAGGTAAAATTGGCCAAAAGTACAAATTCTAGTAGCTAAAAACTGTATCGGTATGGCTTACCCCGTACCGATACCCATGCCAAAATTTTACTTCCCAGACCTGATTCAAGCCCCGTGTACCGATACGGAGAGCATCGTACCAATACCAAGAGACCTGTAATGCCCAAATTAACTAGTTTTAGACCTCCAAACAAACTCGAACTTACCCTAAACATTCTAGCATGCATACTAAACCCACTTGGCATAAAAATCATTCTTCCACAACAAATCAAACCATCAATTATGCATACTCGGATACAAGAACATAACCTATAGGCATGCCCCTTAATCATTTAGAATCAATAAACTCGAAATGAAATCTACACATAAATCCATCAATACGCCTCATAAAACTGTAGCGACGTTTTGAAAAATTACTTAGAAATATTTCCGGTTTTCTTTGAAAAATTTAAACCGGGGGATTTTTTGAAAAAAAAAGGTTGTATTTTTAAATAAAAACAAGATTTAGGGAGTCGCCACCAGTCACTTGGATAAGATAAACCAGACACCGAAAAACAAAACTAGAGATTCAAATGAGTTCGGGAGTCGGTTACGAGTGGGGAAGGTTTTGCACCCCACCACGACCGAAAATTGGTATCTAAGGATTTGTATCATATTTACTAAGAAAAAATAAAATTTGATCTAATTTAATTATTAACCCCTAAAATGCATGGATGCATGGTCATACAATTTGAACATAAACTAACTCGCAACCCACGATAGCCAAAGAAGATGACGCCCGAAGACTCGAGACGACACTCCCACTAGGATATCGAGGTCTCTAGAACTAAATTAAACTAGTGCGGTAAATTAAATATGTCAAATTAAATACATGAGCAAATTAATAATGTTAACATAAATAAAGGATGACATAAATAAAATAGGGATAACTATATATATATATAGCAAACAGTATATGACATAGTAAAATATGCACACATATATTATAAACATATATTAAATATATATATAATGCATAATAATATATATATATATATGTAAAAGACGATATAGGGTATATAGGATATAAATCATATTAAAAACGGTATTCCCGCGCGCGCGCATATATATATATATATATATACTTTAGTATAAAAAACAATTTTAAACATAGAATCATATATATATAATACAATAATATATGTATAAACTATATTATATAAAAACCATATAAACCCGTATATACATCAACCTACAAAACATAAACAAATACTTACCTCATATGATTTTTAAAAACTATATACATATACTATATACTATATACTATATATTACGTACTATATATATTTAATACATACATACATATACTATATACTATTAAAAACCAAAGCACATCTATATATAATATACAGTTGAAAACACAATATATATATATACATATACTATATTATATGTTATATTTAATAAAAAAACATAGCAAGGAATAAAGCATACATCACCTAAAATCAACTTTTAAAGGGTTGAAAATTAAAGAAGATAAATTGCAAGGCAGAAAATTAAATATGTATGATGATAAAGGGGTAAACAGGAAAATTTCCCACTGGAAACGAGACTAAATTAAAAAAAATAAATTAAAAGGGGAAAGGGGTTTAAACAACCTGAAACTGAATTAAAAACAAAAGAGGGACGAAATTAAAAGATTTTAAATAACTTAAGGAACCTCGACGGTTATTATAAAATGTGGAAGGGCCAGTGAAGGGAATGGAGTGGAGCGGAGGTCCTTAAAACAAAAATGGCCCATTTTAGTTTTTAAAAGCAGTATAAAACACACTTTTCAGCTACAAAGCCCCTAAATTTTTGCAAAAAAATTAATTAAGCCTTTAAACTTTTTTACACCTAATTAAGCCCTTAAACTTAAGAAAAAAATCAATTTGACTATTTGACCAACGTTGACCGTTAACTTTAACGGTTTTTTTAAATTTTGACACTTGTCGCAATATGATAATACCACTTATCATATCTAAGAATTTTTAAATTTTAATTTTTTAAAAATATATAAAAATCAGAAAAAAAATCTAAAAAACTTAAAAAAAAATCTAGAAAATTCTAAAAATTATTTTAAATATATATAAAAATATATATTTTAATTTCAAAATGTATTAAAAGTAATAAAATATAATTTTTCAAAATATTAAAATATTTTGAAATATTAAATACTAAATATTATTATAAAATTATAAAAAAATTAAAAATATAAAACAATAAAAGTTATTTTGATTTTTCAAATATAAAACAATAAAATTTATTTTAAAAAATAAAAAAAATATTTTAAAAACCAAAATAACTTTTATTGTTTTATTTTTTCAATTTATTTTTTATAATTTTATAATAATATTTAATTTTTTTAATTTTTTTAATATTTTAATACTATGAAAAATTATTATTTATTGTTTTTAAATAATTTTGAAATTAAAAATATTTTTTATATTTTTAAAATAATTTTTAAAATTTTTCAAAATTCTTTAAATTTTTAAATTTTTTCTGATTTTTATATTTTTTAAAATATTAAAAT
This sequence comes from Hibiscus mutabilis, assembly GCA_019671005.1. Classification (NCBI taxonomy): domain Eukaryota; kingdom Viridiplantae; phylum Streptophyta; class Magnoliopsida; order Malvales; family Malvaceae; genus Hibiscus; species Hibiscus mutabilis. The sequence continues at coordinate 4,691,541 of CM033729.1, read as the reverse complement.
TTAAAAATTTGTAGAAATGACAAGTGATATTATCCTGTTGCTACACGTGCCAAAAATTAAAAAAAACTGTTAAAGTTAACGGTAACGTTGGTCAAAGGGCCAAATTAATTTTTTTTTCTTGAGTTTGAGGGCTTAATTGATATTTTTGTAAAAGTTTAGGGGCTTGTTGAACCCTTAAGCCAAAAGAACTCTTTAAAAACTTCTTTTCTCTCGTCCATTCTCTTGAAACCTAGAAATTGACATAGCTCCGCTGATTTGGCCATTGTTGGCCCTCCCCGGCGGCGACAAAACCTAACCCCTAAAACATTCATTCCCCCTTTTAAACTCGAATATGAAGCTGGATTTCCTAAAACAAATGCTCTTTCCTGCAAAACCTTTAAAACAGAGGTCGAAAGCCCCCTTTTTCTAAAAATCGATACCCTTTTGAAAACACTCTATCGGTTCACCATGCACGGCTCGAAAGGCGAGATGCTTGTCACCGACAAGATACACCCATCATCGAAAAAAGCCCTAGGATGCTTGGAAAGCCAAAATGGCAGAGGTAAAAAAACTTTAACCTTAATATCCCTTTTTTCTCTTTATTTTATGCTTCGAAAATGAAAAGAAGGGAGAAGATACTTCTAAAATCCTTGAGGTTTTTTGCTTCCTATTGAATATCAAAATTCTCCTCGTAGGTTTTACAATAGTTAGGGTTTCGATTTATACCCTGGGAATTACATTGATTTAAGAAAAAGGAAAAACGAATGGAAAATTCATATTGGTTGTTTTCTCTTGAATTTTGGCCAGATTCATGTTTCCCTTGCCATTGTCTCTGAATTTGTTTGTTGTTGTTTGCATCCATCTGACATTCTTTGGTTTTTTATTGCCTTGCATGTGGTGGTCGTTCGAAGGAGACGACCAGAGAGAAGACATCAGTGGCAATTGGAGATGGGCGCATGGAGAGCTGAGGAGTCAGGCGTCGACTCCACGTGCGCGTGAATGAAGCTGAGCGGTCATTCCTTGGTTCGGCCTGAACCGTTAGATCTTTTTTAGATCTAACGATTGGGAAGAGGTTGTGCGGAAAGGAAATGATATTAGATTAGGGTTTTGATCTGTAAATGAGGGTTTAGGTTAATTGGGCCTTATTGGGCCAAGTTATTTATAATATTATATATATATATTCAAATGTAATAAACTATATTAATAAAGTGGGATGTTTTATTTATATTTAATTAATATTTTATGCTTTGGATTTCGACTATAATAATAACAAAAATAATAGGTAATAATAATATATAATAATAAACATAAGATATAAAGTATCACATCATATAATAATAACACTAATAAATAATGTTAATAAAAATGCTAAATAAAATAATAAAAATACGGGTCTTTTGACCTAGATAAAATTAGTGATTACAAAAACCAAACATCAATCTAACAAAGAATAGGTTATAATCCTCAAAATGCCATTGCAACCAAAATACAAATCCCCAACTTGGATAACACATTGCCTTATTACCAAAAGCTTAAAGCTTAAACCATGCTCAGTGTTAAATGATGTCTTAGGATCCCCTCGCTCCAATGCTTCCACGATCCTCAATTCTCTGCTAAGGAGAATGAGAGCGTAAACAAACATATGCTTAATGGTGCCACTCTTTCACATTCAACAATGCATTAAAACATGAGTGTAAAAGGCAATACACTTGAATCCCTTTTCAAAAGATGACATGAATAACAAACATATGCAAAAATAGTTTTCCACTTGTTTCTCATTTATTGGCAATTATAGTGACCATTAGATAAATCACTATTTTTTTATGAAACCACATCGGATACACGAATTTTCTGGTAGACTCACCTCTATCAAACCATACCTTAACCCGGATAGACTCACCTCTATCCTACCTCAAGGTACACCATCAACTTGTGTAGCCTAACATCAACCTACAATAATTCTCTGCAACCTCCACGAAGTTGCATCCAAAACCATCCGAAAACATCGAAAACTACTCCAACCAACTACCAAACGATCTTCAGCGAAGGCTCGACGTTTCTAGCATCTTAAAAACATCAAATGACATCCAAAAACATATTCTCAAAATCCTCGAACCTCCAACATTGAAGAATCTACCGTAACAGCCCTAAAATCACTCTTAAACTACCTTAGAAATTAACCAATTAAATAGTTTTGGGGTTGATTATGAAAATCTCATTTCACATTATATTTAAACAACCAAAATGTGAATTAAACCAATAGAAATCTCCAGCAATCATCTTGTAAAACAAGAATTTAGGCAAAACATTAAAATCATCAATAAATCTGACTTTCTTGAATTAAATTGCAAAACCATGTTACAATCAACAAAATACAAGACAACCACTAGGGAATATCAATAAAGAACCTTAGTTTTAAGAGAGAAGAAGAAATTACCTTTGAAGAACCTTCCACCAAAATTGACGTAAGTTTTTCTCTTGAAAACAACTTGAGAAATAGATGAAATATTGTGAAATCTCTATGAGGTTCTGTTAGGAATTAAATGAGGAATCAAATGATGAAATATTCATTGAAAATCAGTAAGGAAATCTAGAAATCGTGATTGGAAAATGAGATGAAAAATGAAATAAAATAAGAAGAGAAAATCCAAGAAAATTTAATAGAATAGGAAAATAATTTAGGAAACCAATTAACCGCCAAAGTCTTACTCAATTAAGGTAGAAAAATTTTAATTAAAACATTTATAAAAATAGATCTCTAAGAAATTTTAGTATTGGCACAATTACATTTTAGTCACTAAAAATAGTTTTGCAATCTTTACAATTTAGTCACTAAAAACCAAAGTGTCACCTTGATTAATTTAATTATCCTTCAAATTAATTACCAAAATATGTTATAATATGATTAAACATTTTTAGTATGTCAAACCAATTTTTATCCCAACAACTTCTATTTTTAAAATATTAATTTCCCCAAAACTCATTTTATCGGTTAATTTGGTTCGATTGAGTCAAATCCGACCCAACCAAACCCCTATACTTCTAACCCTATTTTTGGGACATTACAACCTTGATAGGATAGGTTCGGATCATTGGCCTATCTTATTTCATACTATTGAAGAGCACCGGGGCGTGAGTAATCATCCTTTTCGTTTTGTTGCGGCCTGGCAATCTCATCCTCATTTTCAGGAAATTTTTAAACTCAATTTGGCATGGGGATATTCTGATCGAGCAGAATATAGCGTCATTTCAATCGACAGCTCCTTTTTGGAACACTGAAGTGTTCGGTCATATTGGTACTCGGAAGAGTCGTTTTCTAGCTAGGTTATGTGGTATAGACAAGGCCCTTGCTAATCGCCATTTTTATTCTCTTCTGTCCCTTGCTAATAAGCATCGTAAGGAGCTTTCTTTGGTCCTTGAACAAGAAGAATGCTTCTGGGGGCAGAAAATGTATTCCCAATGGAAATCTAATAAGGACAGGAATACACGTTGTTTTCATGCTTCAGTTATGGCATGTTGGCATGCTAACACTGTCACTGCCTTCAAAGTGGATGGCGTCACTTGGTGCTTGGATGATTTGGTTATAGCGGCGGCTGTTCTGGATTTCTATTGTACTTTGTTTACTAGCTCAGGGAGTAATGGGTATGATTTTGCGCACTGAGGCTTATTTCATGTCTTTAGAACCCTTGAGCTCAAGAGATTAGCTATTCTTGTAACTGATGTGGAGATTCGTCAAGCTTTCTTTTCAATAAGTCATTTGAAAGCTCTCGGGGTTGATGGTCTTTAGGCTACCTTCTACCAAAAGAATTGGGACATCGTGGGTGCTTCAGCTTGCCAGTTTTTACTAGTGGTGTGGTTCATGAGGATATCAATCGTACTCCTTTAATACTCTTGTCGAAGGTTTCGACGCCAGAAACTATGAGTTAATTTTGACCCATCGGCCTTTATAATATTCTCTACAAGGCCATTACAAAGATTGTGGTGTCTCGACTGGAGCCTTACTTGCCGATATAGATTTCCAAAAACCAAACGAGCTTCATTTTTGGGAGGTCTATTACTGATAATATTGTCATTACACAAGATGTCATTCATTCTATGCGCAGGAAAAAAGGTCTCAAGGGATATATGAATCTCAAAATAGACCTGAAAAAAGCATATAACCGGTTGGATTAGAGCTTCATTGATGAAACTCTGGCTGATGTTGGAATTCTATATTCTTTACGGTCTCTGATCATAAATCGTGTCTCATCGGCTTTTATACAAATTTTGTGGAATAGTTCTGTATCAGAGTCTTTTAAACCTTCTAAGGGAATTTAACAAGGTGATCCACTATCTCCTTACCTTTGTGTGTTATATATAGAGAGGCTCGCACAATCCATTCAATGCTCGATTGCTCAGAGAGTCGGTCCACGTTTCGTACAACTAGTAGAAGTACAACAATCTCCCAATTATTTTTTGCTCACGATATGTTGTTGTTTGACGAAGCCTCCCTGGAATAAATGTTAACTATTCATTCGATTCTTAATGATTTCTGTCATGTTTTTGGTCATAGAGTTAGTAGTGCGAAGACCACGATATTCTTCTCGGCTAATGTTCTTTTTCTTTATTTCTATTATTTATGATGATTTTGCATACCAGGGCTTATTTCATGTCTTTTCTACCTCTAAGCTCCAGAGATTAGCTATTTATGTGACTGATGTGGAGATTCATCAAGCTTTCTTACCTCTGAGCTCCGGAGATTAGCTATTCATATGACTAATATGAGCTCAGAGAGGTTGGTCGCTTTTTCGTACAGCTAGTAGAAGTCCTACAATCTCCCACTTATTTTTTACTGACGATATGTTGTTGTTTGCTGAAGCCTTCCTAAAACAAATGTTGACTATTTGTTCGATCTTTAATAATTTTTGCCGTGGTTCTGGTCATAGAATTAGTAGTGCAAAGACGAATATATTATTCTCAGCTAATGTTCTTTTTTATTTCTATTATTTATGATAATTTTGCGCACTAGGGCTTATTTCATGTCTTTCCTACCTCTGAGCTCCAGAGATTAGCTATTCTTGTGACTGATGTGGAGATTCGTCAAGCTTTCTTTTCAATGAGTCCTTTGAAAGCTCCCGAGATTGATGGTATTTAGGTTGCTTTCTACCAAAAGAATTGGGACATCGTGGGTGCTTCAGCTTGCCAGTTTATTCATAATGTTTTTACTAGTTTGTGGTTCCTAAGGATATCAATCGTACTCTTTTAGTGCTCTTGCCAAAGGTTTAGATGCAAGAAACTATGAGTTAATTTCGACCCATCGGTCTTTGTAATATTCTCTACAAGGCCATTACGAAGATTGTGGTGTTTCGACTGAAGCCTTACCTGCCGACATAGATTTTCAAAAACCAAATGAGTTTTATTTCTAGGAGGTCCATTACTGATAATATTGTCATTACACAAGATGTCCTTCATTCTATGTACAGGAAAAATGGTCTCAGGGGATGGATGGCGTTCAAAATAGACTTGGAAAAAGTATATGATCGGTTAGAGTGGAGCTTTGTTGATGACACTCTGGCCGATATTGACATTCTAGATTCTTTACGATCTCTGATCATGAACTGTGTCTCATCGATTTTTATGCAAATTCTGTGGAATGGTTCTGCGTCAGAGTCTTTCAAACCTTCTAGGGGAATTCGACAAGGCGATCCACTATCTTTTTACCTTTTTCGTGTTATGTATGGAGAGGCTCGCTCAATTTATTCGGTGCTCGATTGCTTAGGGGGGTTGGTCCCCGTTTAGTACAGCTAGTAGAAGTCCAGCAATATCCCACTTATTTTTTGTTGACGATATGTTGTTGTTTGCTGAAGCTTCCCTGAAACAAATGTTGACTATTCGTTTGATCTTTAATGATTTCTATCATGTTTCTAGTCATATAGTTAGTAGTGTGAAGACGACGATATTCTTTTCAGCTAATGTTCTTTTCTCCATGTGTGTTGATTTATATTCTGGCTTCGGTTTTGTTAAGGATTCTGACCTTAGTAAGTACTTGGGTGTTTACTTCGGCAACCTATGATTATCTTGTTCAGATGGTGCAGAGGAAACTTGACGGTTAACAAGCTAAGTCTTTATCGCTTGCTGGTCGTATTACTTTGGCTAAGTAGGTTCTTGCAGCATTACCTATGTACACTAGGTAGACGGCGTCTCTTCCCTAACAGGTTTGCGATACGCTTGAGAGGCTCATTCGCAGGTTTATTTGAGGTATTCAGTCAGAGCGTGGAGGCTTGGATCTTGTAAAATGGGATGTTGTGTGTAGACCCATTGCGTAGGGTGGTGGTCTTGGTTTTCGGAGGCTTGTGACGCAGAACGAGGCCTTTTTAATGAAGATTGCGTTTCAGCTTTTGATCAAAACCGATTCTTTATGGGTGAGGTTTCTCCGTGTAAAGTACAAGTGCCCTATAGGTGTCTCAGAGGATCAAATAATAATTTTAAATTAAATGCAAGTTATTTTTGTGAACTAAAATGTATTTCCAAGTATTTTTATCGTGTAATAATTTTGATTAGAAAAATTCATGATAATTTTTTGTTAATTCAAAAGCTAATCGAATTAATTGAAATTTGTTCGGTTCAATTATTTTTTTCAAAAAAAATTGGTTCAATTAACTGTTAAAAATTTAAAATTTTCAATTAATTTGATTTTGAGTAATTTAGTTCGGTCACCGACTAAAATAACCGTTTGAACACCCTACTTATAAATACAAATGTCAAGTAATACAAACCTGAACTCAATCTAATAAGAACCAAATATCTAAACTCGGTTCTTCATACAGTCTTATTCAAACAACCAGTTCTCCACAAAACATGGTCACGTGTTCGACAAAAGAGTGTTGTTGTCGATTGGTTAGCAAAATGGAGTAGGGGTAGTTATCGAGCGAATTAATCGATTGGTTAGCAAAATTGACTTAATTGATACTTGATAAATTTTTGTTCAACTTATGCTCATTAAGCTCGAAAACTATTTTACTTATGCTCGTTAATAAACTCGTTACTTGTTAAGCTATCCAGAATGATCAAAGTAATGTGTGAAACAATTTTAAAATCTTAATCCTAAAGCAATAATCAACAAATACATCAAACTATCATATTATAAAAAATTTACGAGTTGCTCGCGAACTTATCAAATCGAGTTGAATCTTGTTCAACTCAACTCGTTAAGGTCTCGAGTCGAACATTGATTGAATTTTGACCGAGTCAAGTCCGAGGTACACGCGAACTACTCAACTCAATTAGCACCATTAATTGTTAAAATTATTTATTACCTCCTTAAATAATATAATTTTAATAAAATGTTTGCAAAAATTATTAAATTAATAAAAATATATTTTTCCACAATTTATATTTTTTTTCGAATTAAATAAAAAAAATATTAAATTTTCATATCAGAATTTGTACTCATATAAATTAGCATCCTAAGAATTTATAATTTGATTCAACCTAAAATCCCTGGCCTCAGGCACAAACAACCTATTAGCTTTTACCAGCACTTTTCCAAGACCTTTACAGTTTACGCAACACACAAATGGCGTCCATTGTTGTCAACTTAGATTCAGGTTTCTTTTATCATTGTTGTTGTAAATCAACGTTGAGGGTAAACGCATATTGGCCAAAAACTTAATTTTTCAGCTGCCATCAAACACTCATTTAAACGTTAAAATAGTAAATAAACAAATATTGAGGACCAAATCGATAACCGTTTAACGTAAAAATAAAAAACAAACGGGCGTTAGAGACTATAACAACCAAAAAACGAAACCTTAATCCTCTAATCCAACTACCCATCAATCTAGTCGGCAGCCATAATTTCTCCTTATAAAAGGCCCAAGTGCCAAACTTCTTAGTGGCCACAAGCTTTATAGTCTTGATGGGAGCCCACAATACCCTACTAGCATTTTATATGTCAACTATGGCATCGTTTAGGTCATTCTGTTCGAGTGTATATATTTTCGCGACTCTGAGTAAAAGTTAAAAAATAAACCCTTATAAGATGAAAATATAATTTGTTTATTTAAATTATTAATTTAAAATTTCATTAATATATCACAAAAAATATTATTAATTTTTTTCAACACATTATTATTATTATTTTATTAAAAAATCACCTTAAATACAATTAAAACAATAAATGGCAATCACTATCATATATGAATACATGATTGTCACTTGAAAATTAAAAAAAGTTTTTCAATTTAACATAAAAAATTTCAAAAGTTGCATTATGGCCCCATTAAATTTTTACATATTTAAAATATTTTAAACTTTCATAGGATCTCATGAAAGTGGGGCCCTGAGCATGCGCTCAGAGTACTACTATTGAGTCTGGTTTACTTGTAAATAAAATTATTTAAACTTAAATTATTTTAAAAAATATCATTTTTCACTGAAACTACTCTTTAAACTCACGTAGTAATATAGATAAATGCAAAGGCGTAACATCACATGAGTCAAAAGGGGTGTGGGCCCTTATCAATTTCTTTTAAAAAATATCTTTTTTTAATAAAATTTATTTTATAATCCCTTCAGTTTTTAATCTCATTCTAGTCTTCTTTAAAAAAAATTAGTTCTGTCCCGAATAAATGAATGTTTGTAAATTTAAAAATACAAATAATCTCGACGGTTATGCCAAGATAATATAATATATTCCTTAAAAATAAAGATAGCATCACCTTTTAAAAACTTCACCATTTCCTTCCATGGACGATGAATGTAAGAATATATATGGTGGGGTCTACTTCGGTCTTTGGGTCTCAAAGAAAAAGACACTATTTCTTTACTTTTTCTCATATTTTAATCATAAATGCGTAAAAGTTCTATTTAATGCGACAAAAATAAGAAGTTGGGAGTTTGAAATTCAAATTATGTGGAATTAATTAATTAATCTTATATCACATTTGTTTAGTTATGCTGAGCTGGGATTTGTCTTTTATTATGGTTAAATAATTTATTACTATGAGCTTTATATATAAAAAAGGCTTAAACAAAAAAGCATCTCTCAAACTATATCTTTTCTGTTTTTAGCCTTTAAACTATGATTTGGGTAAAATAGACCCTTAAACTATTATTATTGGTCACTTTAAGTCCCTAAACTATAATTTGGTCAAAATAAGCCCTTAAACTATCATTTTTGGTCACTTTAAGTCCATGATTACAAAAAATATCATTTTATAGGCTTTTCTAACATATATAAATATTTATGTTCTTTTTAAATTTTAAAATATCACATATATCAAAATAAGCCTCTAAACTATCATTTCTGATCATTTTATGTTCGATAGTTATTTAAGTCAAAAGAAAATTATTTTGACTAATAATATGTTGACACATCGCAAAGATTTTTTGACCTATTGATAATTTTGGGACTAAAAGAAGAAAAATGACATAGTTTAGGTACTTATTTTGATAAAAAAATAATTTAGGGACTTAAAGTGACCAAAAATGATAGTTTAATGGCCTATTTTGTCCAAATTATAATTTAAAGGCTAAAAGCATAAAAAAATATAGTTTGAAGGCTGTTTTTTTTTATTTAAGCCTATAAAAAACGAAAAGAAAGAACAATTATCATAAAGTGGATAAAACCATAGTTTTCCATCCAACGGCCCACAATATTCCACACTGTCCATAAAATAGTACATCAGCGTTCACCAACATTCACTTCTCCAATTGGTTAGTCCGCTATAAAGAAAGAAGCCCTCTATATTACCAAAAAAAATGCCCTCAAAAGTGCCACCTTCGTCGTACATTTTCACACAAATAATATTTTTTAATTATTTTATTGAAATGATACTGTATCATGTTATTTATTTACATAAATAACCCTTATTTCTGACCCATAAAATATACTATCTTCGTCTCATTTATTTTGTCCATTGTTAACTTTTCACACAGTTTTAGGAATAAAAAATTTGTATAAGAACGTATAAGAATGATGATGTAAAATAATTGAAACAATAATTTTATCTTTAAAAAGTTAAATTTTATTTTGTTGGGAAACTTAAAAATGATATAAAAAGAAATGTGCCTTATAAAAGTTGTTAATTTTTTTAATGAGACATTTTAACTGAGACAATTTTAAAATACAAAAAAGATATATTGAGTAGTACAAAGAGTACATGTTATGCCATTGCCAGTTGTATCTTTTAGAAAGTATATTGCATTTATGTTCAAAAACAAGAAAGAAAGGCGTGCCACATCTACCATATCTTTTAAAAACGTGTTACATCAGTCGCATCTTTAAAAAAAATGCCACGGCAATTGTACCTTAAAGTATACTTAATGACCAATTTAAAATAATAAAAAAAACAAAAATCAAAGTTGAGATTTAACTCCATAATTACAAATGCTATTTACATTGGTTTATATAGGTATAATTGAAGTATTAGGATTTGTTTAATAACAATAAGATATTTATGAGTTAAAGAGTCTATCTTTAAAATTTTAATGAGTTAGTGTTAGATTATTTTAGCGATGAGAAAGTAAAAAAGACATTACTGTAATCACTCATTTTCACTTGTAAATATATTAATATTGCATGTTTATTTATTATATGAATGTTACTAATATAAGGTGGTGTGTGCATGTATAAGCTATGTATACGTATCAGGGGTGTATGTATGTCGCGTATGTATCTAGAGTATGAGCGTATTTGATTAATATATAGATGTTATGTATGATTATACGTACGTATACTAGAATATTATATTAATTAATGATTGTATAATATAAGTATACATTTTCGTATGTATATGTATTCTTTGTTATAATTATATTATTATTATTATTAATGACAAAATGAAAAGAATTAAATATATTAAACCCAAATAAATTTACGATCCAATTACAAATTCAATTACAAGGCCCGGTTGGCCCAAATCAATCTTATCTAATTACAATGTGCGGTAGCAGTGGCCGTTGGATCAAGATCGATCCAACGGCCACGATGCAACCAGAGGTCAAAAATATCTCGCCGGCGCGTGTTCCACACGTATGGACCGCTTCGAGTGCCGCGCGCGCGTGTCCACGCGCGGTCGCTTTAACATCCCACGCGCGTAAGATCCACGCGTTCGACTCGATCGATCGGAGCTCCACGTGGCGAAATCGGCCGTCTCATCAAATCGAGGCTTCATCCAGCCGATCGTTCTTCAAGCCATCTCGACCGTTAGATCGGATCGATCTAACGGGCGAAAACGCTGTCCCCTCACGCCGGGCGAAAGGTCCATACCGCCACCGCGCCGATATTCAGTCCCCGTGTTCAGAATATGCCCAAGACAACAAGCAAAAGTGTCAGTTCAGATCTGAAAAAGAAGATGCAACTTGCAACAAACAGGGACAATAATATATATAAAACGGGAACTTTTGTAACGGGGATACGGAAAAAAAAAACGAGAGTAGTAAAAAAAAAGGGAAAACGGAGATCTTGTAGAAACAAAAAAAATTTTGTAACAAGTCAAGTGATAATCAAAAGACAGTCCAGTGGTAACTTTTTGTCTCTTTTTTCTTACTTGTTTTCTTTACACGCATATACGAAATAGAACAAAAAAAACAGAAACAAAAAAGGAGAGTAGTCTTACCGGCGTTGTTTGTGGGTCTTCCCTTCCTCAGTGATAAGCCTTTCGGCCTCTACAAGCCAGATCTGGTGAACTAAAGGGAGGAGAAGACCCTTTGTAGTTTTGTTTTGGTCTAAAAAAATATTTTTTTTGGTTCGTATTTCCTAGATCTAGGGCGAATAGAGGTGTATCCTCTGAATCCAACCTAGGATTCGTATTGAGGACAAAAAGGGGGTTGTTTTGGTGTATTTTGGAGGCTCGTCGGCGCCGGTTAGCGGCGGCCGGCCGCCGGATTCTGGGTTTTAGAAGAACAGTTGAGAGAAAAACGAAGAACATGGTTATTGTGAAAAACCAGAAAATGAAACAAATGGCCAAAATTTTGATTTCGGCCTTAAAGGGGGGATTTTATAGTTATTATTATTTTGCTAAATGGGTAAATTACACACTCAACCATCCCGCGTTTTCAATATTTTCATTTTTGTCTTGCCGCATGGTATAATTACAATCCCAGTCCTCCTGATATTTCAAAATCTTGTAACCCAGTCCCTAAATTACACCGATTCAGATTTTAAATGGCAAAATTACGCCTTTAGTCATCCCGCGTTTTTGAATTTTTCACTTTGGGACTGCCCCTTGGTCTAATTACAATTATGGTCCTTTTAGGTTTTGTTTGTCTCGCAATTTCGTCCCTAAATTACATATTATTGCTCTTTAATTTCTGCCACTGATTTTTGTTTTTCTTTCATTTCAGTCATGTATTCTTTGTAAATACTAATGTTCGTATTATAATCGTATATGTTGATGTATTCTATTATTTTATTTTATTTTATGTCCCTCGTATATGACTCGTATTTTATGTTTACATATATATGTGTATTAAGATTATAATGGTCATGCGTCTTTTATCCGGTTATTCATATTAAGCATGTTATGTTTTAGTTGATTCGTACATGGCGTATTTTGTATTTTATATGTGTGTGTTTTCTTGTTTTTTTTAGGGCTACATGTTAATGTATTTACCCTTTTTGTACGATATGTTGACCCGTATATGTTGAAATATGTTTTATTACCAGTATGCATGTCTTTTTTTGAAATATTTGTTAAATCTATATGTACTTATTCCTGCCTTGTTATTTTGACATATTATAGTTGTTTTTATCTATTATTCAGAATAATATGTATATATACATGTTTTAGTCTAGAATATTATTTATGTTAAATTAGTATTCTGGTATGTCAATATTTATTATATTTAAATATTTTGCCATGTTTTACGTTTTGCCACTAAGATTGCATATCGAGATATAACTTGTTAATGCGGAGTCCTTTTATCCGAGCGTAAACGGGCCGATATCAAGCGTAGTGATAGTGGTTGGGCGTTTATTCTCGGGTAACGGGACCCTTAAAATATATTCGCAATTATGACCGAATTTTAAAATAATCGTCACTCTAATCCGGAAAATCCAATATTAATAAAGCGGTAATTATTAAAGTACCAATTTTGGGCGGTGTGGGGTGCTAATCCTTCCCCATCCGTAAATCGACTCCCGAACCCCGTCTTTTTTGAATCTGTTTTATGGTGTCCTAAGCTACCTAAGTGGCCGGTGGCGACTCCATTTTTTTTAAATGCGGTTTCTTTAAAAAAAAACCCCACGGAATAAATATTTTATATCCAAAGAATCACGAACACCTTTCAAAAACACATTTCGAAAATTCGTTTTTTAGCGATAAAAAGACAAAAAAAGGACATCGCTACAATTATCCATGTGGTTTTATACACTATTCTTCTAAGGCTATAACTCTTGAATCTTATATAATCAAATTGATAAGAAATAAAGACCAACACCCTAATTATATTTATATAAATTAACACCAATAACTTCTGCAATTTATTGGGTTAAATCTTCTCTTTGGTTAATGTTAATTTTTTTTTCATTTTCGTTTTAGTATAATTTTTAAGTCTCACGTAGGACGAAAACATAGATGTGTGTATTGGAAGATGTTGTTGACGCCATACGTGTACTTAAAAAAAATAGAATTAACATAACGTGTTTTTGTTTTATGTATCACAAGTCTTTCATTCTCATAAATAAGGAAAAAATTATTTAATAATTTTAAGATAATTATAAGATATAATTTGTAGATAAAATTATTTAAATTTAAATTTTTTAAAATAAACATATTATCTTTTAAACTGAGATTACTCGCTAAGTTAGAAAAATAATTTATAATTGTTAAATAATTAAAAAATATTAATTGAGTAAAAATTCCCCCTTTTTACTTGGCCGCCGCTCTTGCGACCAAAACATGTCGATTTCCGTAAATCAATAACCCACCATCTACAATCCAGCGCGATTGGTTCCACCTATACAACCCCCAAACCACTTACGTGGCGAAATATTACTGGATAAACCCTGATATTTAGATGTTGAGATATTTAGCAGATCAAACATATCTGGCTAAGTCGTCCACGTCGGCTGACAGATCTGGAATCTGGTGTTGCACTTTTTTTTTCTTTTTTGCATCTTTTTATTTTCCCACAGCACAAGAAAATTTCTTTTTTCTTAGGTCCCAAACAGCCGCCCGATTTTCACGCAGATATCTGAAGATCTCTTCATATTTTACTCTTTTCTTTCCGATCCAAACAACGAAATTTGAAGAATCGTTCAAAACGACTAATTAGACCCCTGATTTGGAGGCAAAACATGGGAGAAGAAGTGAAGATAACTGATTTTGAAGTTAACGGCGGAGACGACGGAGAAGCCACCGCAACAGCCAACACCGCCTCCAAAGAGTTCTCGAATGGGAGATTGGATTGCCTAACTGCGATGACTTAACTCCGTTATCTCAATCCTTAGTTCCACCGAAACTCACCTTCGCTTTCAGCATCTCGCCGGAGCCTCGCCAGACAGCTCTCGATGTCAAACGCGCTTCTCACGATGCCCTCTCATCCCTCCGATCAAGCGGAGCCCACTTCTTCACTAACAATAACAATAAAAACAACAATAATACTTCCTTCGTCCCATTTAAAACGTCTATTGTTGACTTTTCACGTAGTTTTAGGAAGAAAAAATTTATGTAAGAAATATGATGTAAAATAATTGAAACGACAATTTTATCCTTGAAAAGTTGAATTTTGTTTTGTTGGAAAACTAAAAAAGGGTATAAAGGGAAATATGCCTTTTAAAAGTTGTTGATTTTTTCAATGAGACATTTTAAGTGTGACAATTTTAAAACACAAAATGAACATATTGAGTGGGACAGAGGGAGTAACAATCTTCGTTCTCTTAATGACCCGATGGTAGTTGAACCGGAAGGTGACGGATCAGGTTCCGGTTCTGGATCTGAATCAAAGAAGATAAGGAAGACGGATGTCGGTATTGCAGAGGAGGCAGATTCGGCAGTTAGGACAACGGAGAGTTCGGAGGATCCATCAACGAGGACACTGAAACAACAACGTTTAGTGTGGACGACGCAGCTGCACAAGAGATTCATTGATATGGTGGCCCATTTAGGCATCGAAAACGTGGTTCCCAAAACAATCATGCAGCTAATGAACGTAGAAGGTTTGACCCGCGAGAACGTCGCCAACCATTTGCAGAAATATCGGCTTTACTTGAAAAGAATGCAAGGGTCAAGCAACAAAGGACCATCGGCTTCCGATCAACTGTTTGCGTCAACGCCGGTGTCGCAGAGTCTTCATGAGAGCGGAGGCGGAGGACATGGTCTTGTTGGTGGTAGTGCGAATGGCAATGGGCATGTTGGTATGCCTATACCGATGCCTTACGGGGCACCTTTGGTGCCATAACAATGCAAATGTACCAGCACATGGGTATGCATGTAACCCTAGCCCGACCAAGATGAAAATGCCGAATTTAGGAAGTCACCATTGAAAACTTTACCCTCAAGAAACCAATTTTATTTATAATAAATCATAATAGTTGTAAAATATTTAAATACTTAATAATTCGTCAAAACTCAAGCGTTAAAATGATATCTAAAAATTGATAATATAAAAGGATTAAAATTTCCAAATAAACTATCTCAAAATGTTATTAAAAATCCAACAATAATATTATAGTTCGAAAGATTAAATAAAACATCCGAATGTAAAAATTATGCTTGTATACTAAAGATAACCCAATTTCCCGAATACAACAAAGTTTCCCCAATAATAATAATAAACATGTCTTAAAAATAATATAGTCCATACTGAAGATAAAATAAAATAAAATAGATAAAACAAAGAGATTCTCCGGATACCAAGTCGCCTAAGGTCCAAAGATATCTGTAAGAGAAAACTATTGGGGAGTAAACTATAAAGCTCATTGTGTCTCTAAAGTGCAAGCAATCACAAACTCGGTTTCATACAATTTTCACAAATTATTTTTAAAGGACAAATTTTGTATAAACACGGTTTTATGAAAATCACAATGCAATGCAATGCAATGCACCCATACTTCATAGTCACCAAAAAGAGTAGGTTCCCCATAACCCCTCACTACATAGTCACCAACACAAGTGGTATAAAAACCACTGAACTTCCTCCGTACAATCTCAACCCATGATAACACAGTAAAAAGATGTCACAGTTTTTTTTACAGTCTCAACACAGTCCGATAATAAATCAGGGATTCACAACACATTTATTTTAAATCTCAATTTTATTCACAGTCTGAAAATTTTATGCACGGAAAACATAATTTAAAATCACAACACAATAAAGAAAAATCACTCAAGAGTAAAACACACAAATAAAATCATTTATTTATAGCACCGGGAGAAAACACCCTTAGCCGAAGCAAACTCAACCTACTGAATGACGAGTCTCTCATAATCAAAAGTACGGGGTCCAGCTGTATTGGTACTTATGAGAATAATCCTACGATAACACTATTACTATTATCACTATGATCAAAGAATTATTCCTATATACTTATCTAACGAAATTTAATGATATAAGAATATTTATCTGATTCGAATAGTTGATCTTCAAATCAACCGGGAACATAGTTGAATTGAGCGGTGCCAGAGACTCAGCGAGGTTTGATCAAATTAAATAAAAAATATAAAAAAAGAATAACAAAGGGGATGCGTTTCGAACGGTTTGAGAAAGGTAGAAAGTGCGCTGCAAGGTGAAAAAAAAGGTTCAACGTAACCTATGTATATATATATATATAAAACTTTGGATAAATTACAAGGTAAGTCCTTGTACTTTTCTAGGGTTTACAAAATAAATACCTAATATCAATTCTTTATAAAAAAGTTACTAATTTTTTTTAAAATTCAATTAATTCCCAAATTTCTTAATTAGGGTTTCATTTTTAAATTCCCAATTCTTAGAGTTTTGAATTCAGCGATTTCAAAAATTAGGTTTTTAAATTAGGGATTTGGAATTTTAGGGTTTTAGAATTTGTGGAAAAAATTTGGGGTGTTACAATTCTCTCACCCTTAAAAGAAATTTCGTCCTCGAAATTTTCAGACTTAGCGATAGATCCCAAAAATCAACTAACACAACTTAAAATTCTTCGTTCTGAATTCTTCATTTTTCAACATAAAAGGTAGCACAGAAATCTATCTATAAAAGGAAATAATCCTAGAATTAGGAATGATACTTGGAGTTTCTTTTCAAAATATATCTTTAATTCTTTAAAATAATATATTTATCAGAAAATCCCATTTTGCCCAAAAATATTTAATATGCATGCAAAAATCATTTTAAGTCTAAAAACTTTATGTGAGCCTCACAACCCAAGTGTTGAACTTAGCTCTGATACCACTAAATGTAACCCCCTAAATCCGGCCAAGATGAAAAGGCTGAATTTAGGAAGTCACCATTGAAAACTTTACCCTCAAGAAACCAATTTTATTTATAATAAATCATAATAGTTGTAAAATATTTAAATACTTAATAATTCGTCAAAACTCAAGTGTTAAAATGATATCTAAAAATTGATAATATAAAAGGATTAAAATTTCCAAATAAACTATCTCAAAATGTTATTAAAAATCCAACAATAATATTATAGTTCGAAAGATTAAATAAAAACATCCGAATGTAAAAATTATGCTTGTATACTAAAGATAACCCTAATTCTCGAATACATCAAAGTTTCCCCAATAATAACAATAAACATGTCTTAAAAATAATATAGTCCATATCGAAGATAAAATAAAATAAAATAAAATAGATAAAACAAAGAGATTATCCGGATACCAAGTCGCCTAAGGTCCAAAGATATCTGTAAGAGAAAACTATTGGAGAGTAAGCTATAAAGCTCATTGTGTCTCTAAAGTGCAAGCAACCACAAACTCGATTTCACACAATTTTCACAAATTATTTTTAAAGGACAAATCTTGTATAAACACGGTTTTATGAAAATCACAACGCAATGCAATGCACCCATACTGCATAGTCACAAAAAAGAGTAGGTTCCCCATAACCCCTCACTACATAGTCACCAACACAAGTGGTATAAAAACTACTGAACTTCCTCCGTACAATCCCAACCCATGATAACACAATAAAAAGATGTCACATTTTTTTTACAGTCTCAACACAGTCTGATAATAAATCAGGAATTCACAACACATTTATTTTAAATCTCAATTTTATTCACAGTCTGAAAATTTTATGCACGAAAAACATAATTTAAAATCACAACACAATAAAGAAAAATCACTCAAGAGTAAAACACATAAATAAAATCATTTATTTATAGCACCGGAAGAAAACACACCTTAGCCGAAGCAAACTCAACCTACTGAATGACGAGTCTCTCATAATCAAAAGTACGGGGTCCAGCTGTATTGGTACCTATGAGAATAATCCTATAATAACACTATTACTATTATCACTATGATCAAAGAATTATTCCTATATACTTATCTAATGAAATTTAATGATACAAGAATACTTATTTGATTTAAATAGTTAATCTTCAAATCAACCAAAAACATAGTTGAATTGAGCGGTGCCAGAAACTCAGCAGGGTTTGATCAAATTAAATAAATAAATAAAAATAACAAAGGGATGCGTTTCGAACGGTTTGAGAAAGGGAGAAAATGCGCTGCAAGGTGAAAAAAAAGGTTCAACGTAACCTATGTATATATATACAAAACTTTGGATAAATTACAAGATAAGTCCTTGTACTTTTCTAGGGTTCACAAAATAAATACCTAATATTAATTCTTTATAAAAAGGTTACTAAATTTCTTTAAAATTCAATTAATTCCCAATTTTCTTAATTAGGGTTTCATTTTTAAATTTCTAATTCCTAGGGTTTTAAATTTAGGGATTTTAAAAATTAGATTTTTAAATTAGAAACTTAGAATTTTAGGGTTTTAGAATTTGGGGCAAAAATTCGGGGTGTTACAATGCATGAAGGAGGATACCATCAGCAGCAGAATGGGTATGAGGCGAATTCGTACGGGAGCGATTGGCCTGGTGGGAATAAATATGTATCAGTGGTGTCGTTTCCCGATCATATGGCTCCCAATGATAAGTTAAACTAGCTGGATTACTGTACAAAGGTTAGTTCCTTTCTCTCTTTGTTCAATATTAGAATATGATTTTTCAGCTTTATTGTCTGGTTGAATATTAGTTATATACTTATAATTGTATATAGCCATGCTAATTTGTGTGGAAATTTTGGTTCTTCTAAGCAATATTGAGGTATAATGTGATATACAGTATTGTCGGCTTTGAAATTTGCATAGGTGTGGATTGGAGTGGAAAATTGGAAAGCTGTTGAGCTTAGGCTTAGATTATTTTGCTATTACCAAGAAAGGATATGACAATGAGTTTTAAACAGGATTAAGAGGCAATAATTTCGTATATGTTACTTGGTTATGTTACTTTATTATGTTACTTGGTTATGGTTATGCAGAACAGGCATCAACCCATATTTTTATTAATGCTTCATGGAAAATGCTATAAACAACGAATCAGGTGCTAAAATAGAATTGCAAACTCAACACTTTGTTATAGTATCATTTCAAAGAGTCGGTGATTCATAAACTAAGCGTGGGACAGTGACACAGAATCTTAAACAGTAGTCCTACAAGCACCCTAGTAAGGTTATTAATCACTTCAAGATCTTGGATTCAATCTCTTCCAAGCTCAAACCTTTAGTCTCCGGGACATAAAGTACCACGAACACGAGTGATAACAGAGCAATCCCTCCGAAAACAAGGAACAGGTTTTCAGCTCCTAACACCTCCTGCAAATCATAAACATCATGGAATATTACAAGAAACCTACTTTCAAAGTAGGCTGTTGACTGTTGAGTGTTGAACCAATTACCTTCAATGGCGAGAATGCAAAGGTAACTATGGCATTCGAACCAAAGTTTGTTAGAACTGCAAGACTAATGCCTTTCCCTCTTGTGCGCAGTGGGAAAATTTCGGACACCATCAGCCAACTGATAGGACCAAATGATATCTGCAACACACCATTTATGGGGTAAAGTTGTCAGATTAACTTGATCTCATCGTCATTGTAAGCGTATGAACAATATTAGCTCAATTAAGAACCTGACTCTCTTTTTTTCCTTTTCCAATTTATATGTGGTAACAAAAATAAAATCTCTTATTCTAGAAGGTCTCCCAGATACACTCTAAACAAACAAACGAAAAGAATACTGGCCTGATAGCAACCGACATAGAGAAGTAGTGCGGCTACGGCAACAAACGGGAATTCTCCGAGGAATTTGTAATAAGCACAAAGCAGAAACAAAGAAAGGGCCTGCAGTGCAACGAGTTCATAAAGGCAAATAAGAACTTCCACGAAAACGATGCATCAAAGTCCCAAAACAGTTAAACCAGAAATGAGAGGAATAGGTTACATACAATCCCACTGACACCTCCAATCAGCAAAGGTCTTCTACCAAGGTCATCAACTTTTGCAACAGCTATCCAAGTCATCAGTAACTACACAAAGTAATATTTCGTACAGTTCATAAATCAGCGTCAGGAAGAAGGTAACTTGATAGACGCTGATTCAAAAGTTAAATAACAAGAAATACTAAGAATTACCTTGAATAAACCTACTACAACAGAAAGGCGGGTAGCATCAGCAGCCGCAGAGAATCCGGCACTCTGGAGAAACAATTTTATACATGCCATTATACAGTTCGGATACTTTACATTACATAAGATGATCCATTTAAAAGAAGAAAAAGGAAGTTTCAATTATCAGTTACCTGTAGAATTGGACCTGCATAATACAGAACACTCGGTTGGCCGGTTATCTGTCATAATCAGATTGTAAATAAACCCTTAAACATAAAATTTTGCATTTTAGTGTTCCCTCCTTGTATCTTTATATCAGTAAAAAGAAACAGAAAAAATAACTAACTGAATAAACAGTATCTTTCAGCAAGGAGGAAGAGATACCTGCTGAAAAAGGACTAAACCTCCGCCAATTATGAAGGCTTTCAAACTTGGCCCCTGAAGTACCTCCAAGATATTTCCTTCAGATTCCTGTTCCATATATGCAGACTTCACTGAGGTTAGGGTATCTTCTATTTGCTTTTCAGATGCTTCATCACCCGGAGCCCGACCCCGTAGTTTGCTTAGGGCAAGGGTTGCTTTCTCTTTGTATTCTTGTAAAGATGCTTTACCTTGAACCACTCTGAGAATTAACCAGCGTGGTGATGGCGGAAGACTCCACATTCCTAGTCCCATTAGTAATGCGAACGGGGCACTACACCCGTACATGTATCGCCATCCCCCAACAGCATCAATTTGGAAGCTTCCCACAAAATAGCCCAACTACAGATGAATCTACACCTCAGCTGCGATTGTTTACAAAGAAATAACGTAGGTAATAATACAGCATCTTTAACAGCTTACCAAAATTCCCAGAACTATGAATAGTTCCTTTAGAGATATCAATGTACCACGAATCTGAGATGGGCAAGTTTCTGCTATGTACAGTGGAGCCCCATGCATAGCCTGTCAAATGCCAAACATGCAAGAACGTTACAAGTAAGCACAGCATAATAAATCTACCAGAAATACCACCAGTCGGTTTCGAGAAGCTCACTGATCCAATACCCAGGCCATAGAGTAGCCGTCCTACTAAGAGAACACTAAGGTCTGGAGCATAAGCAGTCAGCACACCACCAAGCAAATACAGTAGAGCAGCAATGATGAGTTCCCTCCTCCTTCCTTCACACACGAATGGAAAACTATATGTTAAGATAAATTCACATGTAAAAGCTCCAAGTACGATGAAAAGTTCAGTACCGAGGAAATCCGCAATTGGATAGACAAGGAGGGAACCAAGAAGTGCCCCATAAAGAGAACCACTGACCTGCACTCAAACGGATATACATTATTACATATTACTGTAAGAAAAAGAACTGCAAATATCCACAAATGATGCATCAATTCTTCCGAGTATCATCAAGAAATCGTACCACAAGACCCAGCTGAACAGCTGACAGGTTGAACCAAGTAGTGCCACTAAGCTCAGGTGACTGACATTATCAAACATAAGACATTAAATACAAGAACAGAATCTTCTAACGTAGGTAATGCAAACTAAACATTAAAGGGCAAGTTAATCGGATAAGGCTTCCAATCAAACAAACAACAAAACAGTACTCTGCTGAAGCACCTGCAAGGAGATTGTAGCACCAGAGGTGGCACCAATGTCATAGCCAAATAATAACCCTCCGAGAGCTGGAAACAAAAATCTGATTGCAAGAATCAAAATTACTCTCATCACTAAATCTGAAAATAAACCGTGATCTAGTTTCTATTTTTCGTCTCTTCAAATTTTCTAAAATGCACCCTTTACCAAACAAATAATAATAGTAATAAAGAACAGGCAATTCAAAACCAAAAACTAAAGGAAAAAAAATAAAAGTAGCCAGAAATGGAAATTAGATAACGTACGGGAAAATCACTGAAGACCAAGAAAAGGGCTCTTGGTAAGCTGAGTCGGGTAAAAGTGACTCAGCTTCTTCCCCTGAAGAATACCCATTCCGGGCAGCAACCTAAAAGAACAATCAAAAAGCATTCCGAGATTAAGAAACCACCCAAAGTTGGAAAGACAATTCATTGTTGAAATCTTACATGGGATCCGGGTTTCTGCCTAGAAAACAGCGATGAACCTGAGAAAATGCTGATCTTGGTGTGGTCTTTGGATTGAGAAGAAGAAGGCTTTGGGGAAAGTCGTGACTTACTGGTGAAGGAACACAAGGAGAAAGAGTAAGGTATCTTTGGTTGCGAGTGTGAGAGTTCGAGGTTCAACAGAGGCTGAGCAGTGGCACTGCAAGCCATTGGGAAGAAGAAGAAAAGATCAGAGAACACAAGAAAAAAATATGACGGTTGGTAGGAAAATTACCCGCTTTTATTATCCACTTCTGTGCTGTTTTCAATGGGACGGGTGTTGATTGGACCTCCAATAATCGAACTTCCTTCAACGTCTAGTGATTTTGACTTTAGATTAGGCAAACATTTCCAAGCAAACAAAATGTGAGGCTCCGTCAGCAAACAAATTTGAACCCTCGTTGAGGCCAAAAGGCTGATTGCTACAAGTTAAAAATTTTCAGCGGTCACGTTTAGACGATAAATTAGGTAAAAGGAGTCCATGTCCGTTTAACAATCAAATTGCATATGTTAGTATTAATTTTTGGCTTAATGCACTTTTTGTCTCCTATTTTTAATTTGATATTTAAATTTTTTTTGTTCTTATTTTTCCTAACGCTTGAACAATTAATTAAATTGCCTTAAAATATTAAATACCGTTAAATCAAATAATTATTAACCAATCATTCCGTGCCATGCTATTTTTTAAATTTTTAATTAAAATTTAAAAAATAATATTAAAAATAAAATTAATATGATAAAATATTTATTAAATAAAATGTTGTTTTCCACACAAAAAACTAATCCCCAAACCCTTTCCCAACCCACACCCCAACCCGACCCATCCTACCTCAAAACCAAGAAATCGAACGCTTGAACATCTTCATCACTAGTTCTTCATCATCACCACCCATGATATCAGCACAATGATTTCATCTTCATCAAATACACGAACCCTAAATTAGAGGATTTTTTTTAAAATCACATTACCTTTCATCTTCCCATATCACGTTGACCTGCAAGATGGGTAAAACTAAAGCAGCTTCAAGGATTCTAGCAATAACAACGACATCGATGATTCGATTTTTTTGTTGATTCAATCTCTCGACGACAACGATGATCAAGAACATGTTCTTCTCCATCGAATCTTTTACGGTGTCCTGGGGTTGAATTCAAGTAAGGACGGTAGCCATTTTAGCTATTCCCATTTGATTGTTTTCAGAACTTGGCTTCTTCTTTTGATAAATTCCCGGGAATCAGATGAACTGATAATGGGGCCAACTCTGGGTTGAATCTCGTTGTTGGAGTTTAAGTCGGAAAACAGAGATGCCAAGATGATATGAGAGTGGAAAAAACTGAAACTAGTAAAAAGAAAAGGGGGAACAAAGGTTTTTGGCCAGCACCTAAATTGATGACCACCACTTCTGGGGATGAGGATTTTGTTTAGTTTTTAAGGGTAAAAGAAATTTGAAAAATGAAGAGAGAAGGAATCAAGATTATCCCTTCTAGTTTATTGCTTTCGGCTAAATGAATAAAAGGAAGGGGAGGTGGTGGTGGTAGGACAGTAGTCACCGGTGGTGGGAGGTGGTGGTGGTGGTGGTGTAGGTGAGAGGAGAGTATGAGAAAGAAACGGTAATTTTGGTAAATTAAAATAAATAAATAATTTAATTTTTTATTTTATTTTATTTTATCCGAAAATTAAAAAAAC